>JAESUZ010002205.1:0-1272500 GCA_017311185.1 Proteles cristata cristata | reverse complement strand
CTGAATTTTTCCTTCCTTTTCCCCCCGTTTTGTCTTGTTACTTAAACATTTAAGAATTTAGGGAAAAAAGCAAGGTTATATTCAGTGGCTGTTTCTAACAACTGAGATAAGACATCATTATGACCCCTTCAAAGCCTTTCCAAATTTTTAAAAACTAAAATTATTTACTCAATAGGTTGTAACTGTCTTTTCTGAGCCGCAGTAATCCATCATGTGAATAAATATTTAGACAGTATTTTAAATGTGTACGATGTACTTGACAGAATGCCATAGTTTCAGGCTGTCATGTAAATACAATCTGATCAAAAACATTCTGCATGTACAATAAAAGCCCAGTTAGAAACACAATAGTTCAGCCAAGGAGAGAAAACTGATATCTAGGAAAACCCCAAAAGTCGAAAATGACCACCAGTGGCATAAACCTTTCCAATTTTAAGAAGTGTAAAGCTCTTTTTGTTAAAGCAGACAGCCTATAAAGAATAAACACCTATTTTAATAAAAGTACATATTAGCAAAGCCTCTTAAAAATTTACCATTTGTGAAAAGAAGATGTATTTATTTATTAAGCAACACAATGCAGCAGAAAAAATAGAGTAGCACTATATGCACTGACAGGGAATCATCTCAAGGTACAGGGGTGAGTGGACAAAACAGGTGGATATGTTTATATTACCATCTCTGAAAACAGCAACATATAGAGACACCTATGTTTATATATACATCCACTACTTACAGATAAATAGCAACACACCCATTGTTGTGATTGCTTTTTGAAAAGGGGAAATGTATATTTAAGATAGTTTGGTATGCCACATTGTGACAAATGGAGCGCCAGCTGTCCCACACCCCAACTTGCTTTATTGGGGGCTACAAACATAACATCTCTTCACACTCTTAAAGTAACCGAGGCACAGCAGGCTATAAGGTATTATGTATGACTGATTTTTAATAATAAACATAAAAGTGAACAAATCAAACTGACCATTTAAAGCTTATTGCCAGAGAATGGGAACTTAATATACCTGCTAAACCTTACTGCTATTTAAAAAAAAAAATTGTTTAATGTTTATTTATTTTTGAAGGAGAGAGAGAGACCGAGCGTGAAAAGGGGAGGAGCAGAGAGAGAGGGAGACACAGAATCTGAAGCAGGCTCCAGGCTCCTAGCAGTCAGCAAAGGGCCTGACATGGGGCTCGGACTCACAAACCGGAGACACTTAACCAACTGTTTTTAAATTGTTGTTCCTACAATTGTTTTCAAATAGTATGTTCCTAAAAGTCTAACCGCACTTTATTTTTTTTTTAATGCTTATTTATTTTTGAGAGAAAGAGAGCATGAGCAGGGGAGGGGCAGAGAGAGTAGGGGACAGAGAGGGAAGGAGACACAGACTCCCAAGCAGGCTCCAGGCTTCCACCTGGTTCCCAGCCCAGAACTGGATGGATTCCTGAGAAATGACCTGAGCTGAAGTCTGACGCTTAACCAACTGAGCCACCCATGCACCCCTATTTTTTATTTATTTTTACCATACATAAAGCAGGTAAGTCAAAGATCTCACTTGTTAGCTTAAGAAGCTCCAGCTGACATTTATTTTTGATTGAAAAAAAAGGAAACATTTTATTACTTTAATGAATGTAATCTGTTAGCTAGATTAAGAAAATATTTAAAGCATGGTAAGAATTAATAATGAAGAGAAATTCTTGGTATTAGTGCTGCTAATGTTACTCTAACCTCTAGCACAAATTGTAGATGTGTGCTAGAAAGCACTTATTTGTAAAGAAAATAAGATTCGAGTCTATTGTGCCTTTCAATCCATTTTAGTTTGTTTTGATAGTGAAACTATGCAATAGTTTTTTTATTAGTTGACATGGAAAAGCTTTTGCTGATAATCATATACATGTGACAAATATTTATTTGTGATAGTATGACAGAGGATGGTGGAATTTCAAGAAGAAAAAAAGTCAAGACCAGTATTCAGAAAGTAGCAGGTAAATGATTGGGACTCAGAAAAAAAAGACAAGGAGAAGAAGCTCCATGTGACTAGAAAAAAAGATGGATTCAGCACTTTTCCCAATAGGAGAAATATTCATTACACCCAGAAAACATAAGTAGGATTCAGTGGCATTGAGATGTTTAGGGAACTCTGAATATTGATTCCCATTCTTCCTCTAAAGCTAATCATTCAGACAAAAATATTTTCATGTGCACCTTGTCCTTACACTGTGTTCAGCACTAAGAACTCACTGATGCAGCCCCCTGGCTGTTAAAAACAACAACAAAAAAAAAACCCAGGAGTAGTATAAATGGACAGAACTGGTGAATAATTGGTGTCAAATATTAACTGCATGAAAACAGGAATTAAAGACAGTATAGGCATAAAAATAAATAAAACATAGTAATCCAAATAAGAAAAAATGAAAATCTGAACTAAGACAGTGGCAGAGGAGATAAAGCAGATCTAAATGACAGATACATATTTGTTACTTTCTGTTTCGTTTTGTGAATGACTAAGATAAATGAACACAAGGGAAAATTGAAAATGGCTTTCAGAGTTTTTTACTTGATTATATATATGCGGTATATGGCATGTCTTTCAACAAGATAAAGAATACAGCAAGGAACACACTGTGTGTGGGGTCTATACTTGTGGTGGTGGACTCTAAGAAGGCCACCAATGATCCCCAACTCTGGTCTCTGTGTCCCATGCAATCTCCTCCGCAGGAGTGTGGGCTGGACCTACTGCCTTGCTTCAAATGAACAGAATACGGTAAATGATGGGATATCATTTCTATGATTAAGTTTCAAAACAACTTTGACTTCTGTCTTTCTCACTCTCTCATATGCTCACTCTGATGGAAGTCACTGCCATGTTGTGAGTTACATTATAGTTAGGTCCACACAAATACAAAGTGATAGGCCCACATCTTTTGAATGAATAACACAAAAATCGTAAGAAATTTTCTTAACCTTATAGAAAAACTATAACCTGGTTCAGCAAAGGAGTCACTCACACAAATGATGAATCATGGTAAGTTCCAATATACGTGTTTGTTATTTCACTCCCATCTTCCCCCTTAACAAAAACAAACTACGAGCCAATATTCATATTGGACTAAACTCGTACATTCATCAATTCCAGCCCTAAGGTGGCTGAAGGCAAAAGAGTTCAGCAAAAATCAATGAAAACATTAAAAACCTCATGTCAGGGCGCCTGGGTGGCTTAGTCGGTTAAGCATCCGACTTTCGCATCGGTCATGATCTCGCGGTTCGTGGGTTCGAGCCCCACGTCGGGCTCTGTGCTGACTGCCAGCTCAGAGCCTGGAGCCTGTTTCGGTCTGTGACTCCCTCTCTCTCTGACCCTCCCCTGCTCACGCTGTCTCTCTCTCTCCCTAGAAATAAGTAAAACATTAAAAAAAAAAAAAAACCTCATGTTTTCCTGAGTTTTGGGACTTGAGTTTTCCTCAAGGAAAATATTTTATAGTAGTAAAGCAACATTCTTTATATATGTATGTGTTTCTGCCTTTATATTGGTTTATGTCCAATAGTGCATTGCTTCTACAGAGTGGTGAGTTTCATTTGTTTTACAGCCAAACAGTTAAGATAAAGTAAACCTTGTACTTCCTAGACTTGGTTGATATATCTGAATTCAGAAAGAAACTATTTTTGATGCTAGATCTGCCCTACGTACCATATAACCCTACCGTTAGTTGCTTAATGAACACACATTGAATTGACAGGAATGGATTCCTCTGCTTTACCACTCTGATTGCTAGTAAGATTACAAAGCTCATCTTGTATTTTCTTGGCAGAGAAGAGTGCTCTGCTCATAGATTCAGTGAATGAGTTTATAGAATGAGTGAGTGGATGAATGAATGAGTCACTCTATTAATCAGGGCAGGCAATGGATGTTTGAGGAGGGTGTGATTAATGAACTCTGAAAGGAAAATAAAGGGGAAGGAATTACTGATGTTGCGATAGGGTATGTCGTTCATGAAAGGAATTTTATTTTCACACCTTTTAAAATGAAATTTTGGCAGCATCTTTACAATAGATTTGAACATTATAAAGGTCAGAAACTTCGGGAATGCTAATTGTTAATATGACACTATGATATAAATTTGTCATGGCATATAAGAAAAACGATAGTTATTGCCATTGCTGTGTGTCAGGCAAGAAAAACAATAGACATGTTACTTGGCAACAGGCTGAAACAGCATCATTATCACCACAGAGTCATGGAATCTCCGAATTGGAAAGGATCTTAAAGGTCATTCAGTCCAACATCAAGCTCGACAGATGGCCATCTAGCCTCTGCCTAACCATTTCTAATCATTGTTACTTGTCATGGTAGCCAGTTATATAGTTGGATAATCTTAGCAGTTAAGAGGCTCCTTGAATCCAGAAAAAAATGTGGCATTTTAAACTTCTCATTGTCCCTGACTGAAAACTCAAAATTTACATAAAATGTATTTTCTTCTTGATGGAATGGTAGAGAGAGAAATGGCACTGGACACGGTATCTGAGGATTTGGATCTGGGTTAGAAAGTTTATTCTTGGTAAGGTCATTTAATTTCTGACCTTTATACATATATAAGCTAGAGCTGTGATGGGAATCAAAAAAGATAATATATGGGATAGCGCTTCACAAACTATAAAATCCTATAAGGTACTAGCTTTCATTTAGACAACGTTTTTCATATTAAATATACTGTTTTTCTTCTCCAAGTGCAACCACAGTTATCTTTTGTAGCGTGATATGGTTTTGTTGCAGAGGGCAGAAAACACACCTAACTACCCCAACCAATACACTAATTTAAATCCTTCCATTTTTAGGAGTAAGGGTAAACTATGAAAGGGAACTCAAGGGAATCTTATTAGTGCTTTATAATATCATTCTGATAAATTCTATCTTTTAGAGTAGCATTAGAAAGCATATTTTTGGATAACATGTGCACTTTTTTTTTTCTTATTTTTAGAGACAGAATGCAAGGACAGGGAAGAGAAGGACAGAGAGAGGGAGAAAGAAAAGGAGAGAGAGACAGAGACAGGAACCTTAAGCAGCCTCCATGCTCTGGGCAGAACCCAATGCTGGGCTGAGTTCCACGACCCTGGGATCATGATCTGAGCCAAAATCAAGAGTCAGACGCTCAACTGACTGAGCCGCCCAGGCACCCCAGGAAAGCATATTTTTAAAATGAAAAGATTCTTCATCATTTTGAGGATATTGTGGGACACAGTTTGATTTCTCTATCCAAGTGGAAGTAGGCTTTTTAAAAATAGTATTTTAATTTTTCATTCAGAATGCTTTGTCCCTAAAGATACCTCACAGTTATATTTAATTTTTATCTTTCATCAACAGCAGTACTTGCCTAATACCTCAGCCTATAGATGACTACTCCTCAATATGGAGAAAAGAAGAGAAGGGTACATCATTTGCTGACAGCCAACCATAAGCCAGAAAATAGAGTGCCTTAAGTTAAGCTAGATAAACCATAACAAATGCCAACCAATGCCTTTTGAAGAGATTTTTTTATGTTAACATAAGTGGTATAATGCCATGTAAAATTTAAGCTCTTCCTTTCTCAAACTTGTCTACTTGAAATGGACCTTCTAGAAACTATACTAAAGGTTTCCTGGAGACTTGAAACTTCACCCACCTCCTGCTTCAAAATTCATAACGTTCATTTTTTAATTTCTAATGGTTCCTTTGGAGTTTATGGTAACAGTAACAAAATTGGTATTTCTGCACAAATAATACTGTTTCTCAAATATTTGTGCTTCCTAAAGTTAAAACTATCCACCAAAAGTAGAAAAAGAATCTGATTTTTTCAATGATTTTATAAAACACATGTAAATGTCCTAAGTCATTAGTTGGAAAATTTTTAGTTTCAGGTATGCTTTTGGAACTTAACAACTCTAAGCTGTCATAAGAGCCCCTTATAAAGCCCTATTTCTCTGTTGTCACGGTGTTTTACTTCTCAGAGCTGTCCAGGTAATGATGGCAAATCACTTAATGACACTGGCTGAAATGCTTCTTCCTCCTCACACTGTTTTGTTTTGTTTTGTTTTTTATTTATTTCAGGTTTACTTATTTTTGAGACAGAAAAAGAGACAGAGCATGAGCTGAGGAGGAGCAGAGAGAGGGAGACAGAATCTGAAGCAGGCTCCAGGCTCTGAGCTATTGCGGGGTTCCAACCCCACAATCATATGGTTCCACCATGAACTACGAAGTCATGACCCGAGCTGACGTTGGATGCTCAACTGACTGAGCCACCTGGGCACACTGCACTCACACTGTTTCTTGAGAGTTTGCAGGGAGCTCACTCACAAACCCCTGTGCGTTCCTGCTCTTCTCTCAGTGCCTCACTATGTCTTGCCAGGGAATGAAGAGTGAATCATCTCTTTGGTACATCTGGGCCTCTCTTTTATTTCTCATTTAATTCAGAGCCTAGGTGGGAAAGAAGGGTGATTTATTGGGCCATTTACGAGATATACTCCACCTAGGCATAATGAAATTGTCCAATGGGGGTTCTCAACAGCAAAGATTCAAATCAGTCTCAGAAACTGTAATGTTACTGTCTTCTAATAACCCAGGGTTAGGCATAACTATTTTTCTAAAAATCTTAAGCAACTTTGCATGAAAACTATAAACATCTGGGGAAGACATACCCAGGCATGTCACAGAACAAAGTGCTGAAGCGCATGATGGGTCACAAACACTTAGAGGTATGCCAAGATGCTGTTCCTCTCTGCCCTCAGGGTGCTCAAAAGAGCCTGGGTCAGCCCGGCCTTCAGGCCAATCACCACCAGTCACACCTTAACCCAAGGTGTCCTTCAAAATTCTAGAACTTTTATGTGTGTCACTGCAGAAGTAGTAGCTGAATAAAACTCTGAACTGCAGCAGCCCAGTCACCCACCGGCAGCATGGCACATCTCTTACCAGGATGTAACCAGCTGCAGGTATAAAATGACAGACGAATTTGCTCTGTGGTTAACATTATAGAATTTTAATATAATTCAAAAACAAATAAATACCTTCACAATTTTTCTGTGTCCCAACATAAAGAAGTCTCACTAGGTCCTCACTACCGCTATGTGGAAATCCAGGAACTGGATAGTAAAGCATCCGAAAGATTATTAAGCCGGGGCAAAGAGTTGACCTCAATATTTTTTTTTCGGGGCAGATATTTGTCTCTGCCTATTAGCATCACCTCTACTTGCATTGCAATTATGTAAATATAAAATAATTTTTATTAAAATAATAAAATTGAGCTTGTTGCCAGCTGGGCTCCAGAAAGCTAAGAATTGCCAGTAACTACACATTATTTCTATGTTGAAGAAAAGCACAACAGAACTCTGAAAGATTACATGTTTGGAGCTTATCATACATAAACTTGTCATACAATCTTGATTGAGTGTTCCTCGGGCTTAGTTACTTTATCTGTTATGTGAGGATTATAAAGCCAACAAAATGCAAACGCTGTTTTAAGGATGGATTTTTAAAAAGAGAAACAATTTTCTACAATAAAACAGCAATGTTTAATAATGGCTATTTGGCCTAAGGTATACTGGCAGAGAGTATCTGCCCAGTCATAAAAAAAGTAGCGAGCAGGGGACTCTAGTGATATACAGAATAATTTTACTATACCTGACATATAAAAAGATAGTAAGTATGAAAAAGATGAGGGGCATCTGGGTGGTTCAGACAGTTAAGCCTCCTACTTTTGATTGAGGCCCAGGTCATGGTCTCATGGTTCACAGGATCCAGTCTGACCTCAGGCTCTGTGCTGACAGTGCAGAGCCTGCTTGGGATTCTCTGCCTCCCTTTCTCTCTGCCCCTCCCTACTTGCATGTGCACTTCTCTCTCTCTCTCTTTCTCCCTCTCAAAATAAATAAACTTTATAAAAAGAACTATCAAGAAGATGAGCATGAAAGAATCACATACCATAATGTAGAGAAATAAATGTCTAGTTTCATCTAATACATATATAAGAAGTCTTCTTATTATGTTTTATATCTACACATTTTGGCAGAAGCCAAACAGGAGACAGAGGAGAATTTCCCGCTGCTTCTTCCCCCCAAAATAAGCACTCTCAGTGAAGCCTAATGGCTTGAGAGGATCTAGACCCTGGGTATTCATGCTTAATCTTGGACAAATTATTTAACCTTTCATTTCTTCAGCTCTAACATGAGAATAATAACACCCAACAGTTGTTTTAAAAAATTTAGACATGTCAAATATTTAAAAGTATGCCTGGCATATAGTAAGCTCTAAACAGTGTTGGCTATTTCTATTACTCAATAGTACCATGAATACTTACCTACCCCTAACCTCCCATCCCCATACCCATTTAGCCATACAAAGCTACAGATGCAGAAATGCTAACATTAATTAATTTTTTATTTATTTTTGAGAGAGAGAGTAAGTGTGAGTGGGCAAGGGGCAGAGAGACAGAATTCCAAGCAGGCTGCACTATCAGTGCAGAGCTCAATGTGGGGCTCAAACCCACAAATGGTGAGATCATGACCTGAGCCAAATTCAGATGCCCCTCTAACATTAATTTTTTTTAAACATTAACTAAAGTCCACATTTTGTTTATATGTTCTTAGTTTTTACCTACTGTCCTTTTCCTCTCCTAGGATCTCATCCAGAACACCTCACATTTTGACCTCTGTCTCCCTCAGGTTGCTCCCTTTGGCTGTGACAGTTTCCCAGACTTAGTTTTTGATAACCTTGATAGTTATGAGGAGTGCCAGTCAGGTATTTTGTATGATGTCCCTCAACTGGGATCCATCTGACGTTTTTTTTTTTTTCCCCAAGATTAGACTGGGGTTATGAATTTGGGGGGGAAGGAAGACCATACAGGAAAATTGCCATTTTCATCACATCATATCAAGTATACATAATATGACCAGGATATATAACTGTTGATGTTGATCTTGATGAACTATCCGGGGAAGAATTTGTCAGGTTTCTCTAATGTAAATTTACTCTTTTCCCCATTTCCATACTATACGCTTTGGAAGAAAGTCACCATATATAGACCACAGTTAAGGAGTGAGGAGTTACATTCTATCTCCTTGAGGGAAACATGTCTCCATAAATTATTTGGAATTCTTCTGTATAGGAAATGTCTTTTCTTCCATTTATTTATTCAATCATTTACTTATAGAAGTATGGTATAGACTCAAGGTTATTTATTCCACATATTGTGTTTTTACTTGAACACACCGTATTTTCTGGAATTGCAAGAGCTCTAGGATCATCCTGTATATTTCCTGCCCCAATCCAAGAATAATTACCATCTCTCCAAGGACCCTTGGCTCTTATATTAAATAATGGTATTAGAAAACGAGATATGGCTGCTAAGTAATGCTTGCTACTTTTAGACCCTCTTAGCTAACTAACAAACGAAAGAAAGAAGTGTGTGTAACTAACCAGTGTATAAACACAGCTATAAACATTTCTATATGTAGCCATCTGATATACATTAAACTAAAGTTTTTGGTTTTGATTTTTTTAATTTTTGAGAGAAAGAGCACAGGAAGGGTAGGAGCAGAGGAAGACAGAGAATTCCAAACAGGCTTCACATTGACAGCAAAGAGCCCAACGCAGGGCTCAAACTCACAAACCTCAAAATCATGACCTAAGCAGAAGCTGGATGCTTAACTAACTGAGCCACCTGGATGCCCCAAAGCTTAAGTTTTTAAGTTTTTATTAACCTAAATCTAAAATTGATGTCTCCAACTCTAACCTATCACCACAAGGTCATTCTAGCCTCCTTCCCTCACTTACCTGTAAACTCTAAATTAAAATTTTGATTAACACCTTATCCTATTAAAATATTTCATAAATAAGACATTTTTTCACTAAACCTTTTTTTTTTTTTTGAGAGAGAGAGAGAGAAATAGAGGGGGAGAGAGAGACAGAGAGAGAGAGAGAGAGAGAGAGAGAGAGAGAATCTTCAGCCGGTTCCATACAGTGCGGATCCCAACACAGGGCTCCATCTCATGACCTTGATTGAGATCATGACCTGAGCTAAAACCAAGAGTCAGATGCTTAGCTGCCACCCAGGTACTCTTTCACTAAACCTTGAATTTCTCCACATTCAAGCGATGGCACAACACATCTGTGGGGACTCTCAGCATTTGTGGGTGAAATAACACAGATCTTGCAGATAATCAACTTTTTAACAATCAGAGACAGATTTAAACCATCACATATATCTCTTTGATCTAATATATAACATTACTGGGGTCACTGAGATCTATTGCTTTATGTATTTTAAATTTCAAAGCTATTCTCATCTGTATTTACCAAAAGCTATATATTACTAGATCATCTTTAAATTTCTTTTTTTTTCTTCTAAGTAAGTAAACTTTATTTTTTCCATGGTGAGGCTTTACTTTTGAAAATGAAAGTATAAAGGAAGCTGGGCAAATAGTGTTCATGAAACCTACATGATAAGTTTCGTGATAACAATAACCAAAAAAAAAAACCACACCCATACCACACCTTGCATAGCCAACAGCAGTGAAAATAGCACCTCTGATTTGTTATTCTGGTTCCACTTATATTTTCTTTGTCTTTTTTTTTTCTTTTCAAATTTATCTACAAAATAGGCTTTAGTTCTAACTTGAAAAAAATGGCACTGAAGATCAGAACCACAAGATTAAAATGCTTTCATCATGAGTTAAGTTTCTAGTTTGTCATCAACTTAGCAGCAAGACTAGAAACTAAATAACATCTGATTCTAGTGAAAATCAGTAAAATATCTATAACTTGCCAGAGAAATTAGAAGTTTATATAATTTTCCTGAAAAGAAATTTGACAGTGTTCCCCATGTTTTACTCCATAATTCTACTTCTAGAAATATATGCTAATGACACAATAACAAATTGGGCAGAAATATGTGCACAAACCCTGTGAAAAATAGCTTTGTTTATACTAGTAAAGAACTGAGAACAGCATAAGATTATGGACAGAATCAGGTAACTGCGGTATATATTTATACATGGTATATTTGTTGTAATATACCAAAATATACATACTTAGAATATATACTTAGAGTTTATTCAATCTAAGAATATATTTATGATATGTTAAGGTTTTTGTTTTTATTTTTAAAGGTATGGTATAGGAGAGAAGACTTTTAGAATCTTGGTGTGAGAAACTAGGGAAAGCCTCTCACTAAAAGGCATCTATGAAACTAGTCAAAATTAGTAAAAGATGATTACTTAGCCAAAGTCACGGAGTCATCAAAAGAAGAGTAACAACACAAAACTTACTCAAGAACATCTACGAAATTTCAGTAAGAACAGTGGGAGTTTGTGGCTTTCCGGCCAGGCACTGCACCCATCCTACACAGCTCTGTATTTCTAGGAGATGGCGGCCAAGGAACAGTGCCCATCTTCCCCTTCTGTGTGGATTTAGACATTGGAGAATGTTGGTGATCTCATTTTTCACATTCTGTGTTGCAGAAAGCCTACGCCAATCATGTGGTAGCAGCTGGCTGGCAGTGCCTGCTCACCCATCCCCAGCTCCCTGTAGGTAGGCAAGATTTGGGAGAGTCAGTAGTAGAGGGCAGTCCCCTGTCCCTACACAGCTCTGTACTGCAGGAGAGTGGCTTCAGGGGGCTTAGCAGAGCCGTCTAGCAGCTCCCAAATAGTAGGAGGAAAAATCTCATTTCTAAGGAACTGGGGATCAATTTCTTAAGAGTAAAAAAAAAAAAAAAAAAAAAGAGGGAAGGGGGAAATAGAAAGGGGCCAGACAGACAGCAAGGCAAAAATAAAATAACAAAGACTTTTACAATTTCATACTAAAGAATATATTTTGCTCCAAGAACGTTAGAAGCCACAGGAAAAGTCTAGCAAGGGGAATGGTATTACTAGATTTATGTATGGAATGATTATTCTGGAAATAGAGTAAAAGTTGGTGGGAAAAGGTGATGATAGGGGGAAGGTAAGAAATATGATGGGAGGCCACTGGATTGATGAACTAGAGAAAAAGCAATGGATATAAAGAGTGGAAATAAAAGATATTCATCTTGTGATCATGTAATTTTTCCTCCAAGAGGTTTTCTGTATAGAGAGAAGGGAGCATTCTCAGTTACTGTGGAACCATACATAAAGTGGGAATGTTCTGGCACACTAAGACCAGACTGTGTACTGTTTCCTTCTAGAACCCTCTTTTGGTCTTACCCTGTCTCATAGTTTCAACTAACATCTATATGCTAACTTACAATGTTTGCCTACAGCTCACATCTGCTTCAAACTCCAGGGTCTTACAGCAAATTGTCCATTTAACATCTATAATCAGATCTTGAATAGAAATCTCAAACATGTCGAAAAGTGAATTTTGGTGTCTCTCCCCAAAACCTCTTCCCTCTATGTTCGTCCTCAAATTAGAAAAAGGAAAGACCATCCTATCAGTTTTCAAGTCAAAAACCCTGAACTCTTCTCTCTGTCTCAAACATCACATCCAGTCTGTCAGGGAATATTATTGGCTAAACCTTCAATATATCCAGAATTTGATCTCTTCCCTCACCACCATGACTATCTCAACTCTTGATCAAGCCACTACCATCTCTCATTTGGATTCTTGCAATAAATTCCTAATTACCTCTCTGTGGGCTATTTTTAACAGAGCAGCCAGAGTGGTTAAGAGGTAAATCATACTATGTCACTCATCTGTTCAATGCCTTGGAGTAGTTCACAAGGTTCTATGTTCCATATTCCTCAGTCCCAAATTCTATCTCCCACTACTCTTCGCCCGTTTTTGTTCTGCACCGGCTGCACTGGCCAGCTCACCATTTCTCAAACTTGCCAAGGATATTTCTGCTTCAAGACCTTTGCCTTTGCCTGAAGCCCTTCCCTGCAGATAACAACACAGCTCTTGCCTTCACCAATTTCAGATCTTTGCACAAATGGCACCTTTTCATCGAAGTCTTTCTCGGCTCCTATTTAAACCCCTCTCCATTTCTCTCTCATCTCTCTCTCTCTCTCTCTCTCTCTCTCACACACACACACACACACACACACCTTTTATTCTCCATAGCATTTACTATCATTTCACATCCTTTATTTTTTACTAATTAATTTTATTGTAGTCTCCATAAGAGAAGGGATTTTTATCTGTTTTGTTTTCTGCTATATCCTCAGTGACTGGAGTGCATGAGAAAAAATAAGTGAATGAATGACTGAAAGAAGAAGGGTTCAAGAATGTTTCCAAGCTTCACTTGTGCAACTGACTGAACGATAAGATCAAGACCAAAAGGAAAAAAAACTAAGGAAATCAGGATTATGTTTTTAAATTAAAGTCAGATAAAACCATGTATTATTTTTTAGAAATGTCAACTTTGTTCATGTGAAGACACATTAATAGGTATTCTTAAAGAAACAAAGATAATTTTCGGTCATAGCAAGTTCTGATTTAATATTAGTTTAACAAAGCTCATGGAAATTGAAATTTCTTTTTAGTTGTTTTACATTTCTTTTTAATTTTTTTAAAATATCTTTTTCTGAGAAGACATAGGCTGCAGCCCACTACACAGTCATACTCTCCAAGAAAACTGTCAAGCTTTATTTGTGAAAGTAATGAGCTTAGTCTTCCATATGTAGATGATATAAAATATTTAATATGCCCCTCCCCTTAGTCCCATCCTGCAGGTATTGGACAATCCTGCCAAGTGACCATGGACACAGTTACAGAAAAGGGCAAGTACAATGTCCCTCAATGAATGGTACCTTTCCTCTGCTGTGCTCTGGAGACTCTTTACAACTTCAGTCCTCTTTTTAGGTACATGTATAGGAATACTTTTTTCACCCAAAGTATTCAAGTTTTTTATGTGTCTCTATTTAAGAGTAAACAGGGGAAAGTTCTCAGTTCCATGATCAGCTTGGTAATTCTGGTTTGAAACTGCAAAATTATGCTTTTTCTTTTGGTACATTTCTCTTTTTGCACACCCTTGGTAGTAGACTCTACTCATACAGTTACAGTATTTTAGGGGAATGAGTTAAGAAAAATCACTAATGCTATCTCAATAACCCTTTCCAAAGAGGTCACTCAGATGTTGTTTTCAAAGTGTGAGTGTGTATGTGTGTGTGTCTGTGTGAGTGACTGAATGTATATAAGTACACACACACACACACACACAGATTTGGGCGGGGGGCGTATATGCCATTCATTAGGAAGTTAAAAGGAATTTCCATTTTAGATGGTCAAACAAAATCAAGATCTTCCCAATTTTACTCAGCATAATACTTGGTCTTAATAAAATGTAATTTGTAGAGTAGTGAAGCAAATGGACTCTTCTATACTGATGGGGATAATTAGAGTATAAGAGTCTCACAGACTAGAAATTCTAATGCAGCCTTTTATCAAAAGCAGTCACTCTACCTTAGCCTGACAGTTAACAACATATGATCTGGTAAACAAATACTTTCACACAGAACAAAAGTGCCATTAAAGGCCAAAACTGTCAACACAAATTCCATTCTTAGAAGAGAAAAAATACGTAAATTGTTGATCACCTCTGGTTGTCTTAACTAGCATGGAGGTTGTCATGGAAACATTTCTGCGAAGTTCACAGTGATGAAATACAAACACTTCCAGTTTAATTGCTATTAGGTTTAGCATATCAGAGTTTATTTATACTCAGTGTGCATTATGATAAAAAGTAATATAAATAAAGCTTATAATGATCTAGCATAACAATGCTAGCATTTCCTTTTAAAAAATTAAATGAAAATGAAATTCAATGGCAGTTTAAATTTTTTCCCCAGAAAAAAAATAAATTCCCAATTTTCTCAAATACCTACTCTGATATATTCTTTTACTGTAGTACATGCTTTATTAAAATATTTTTATATTTTTACTTCTACAGCATGTGATTTATAAAAAGACCTATTTCACATACTAAAATTCAACACATAAAATATGTTAACATAAAAATCCCAGAATGGCAGAAATTTAAATGTTCTAAGTTAATAATTGCATATTATTGATATGAAAAATTAACATTTAACTAACAATTGTTTCATTTTGTGATAAAATACTAAGAATGGTTTGCCAAGACACTTTGTTTTTCTTAATTCTACATTCTTAAAAAAGAAATCTATGAAAATGCTGAGGAAAAATCACATTATAGACAGAATCCAATTAAATACAATACTTGTGTGGAATTTTTAAGACCTAATATTTCTGATGTGTTCTAGAGAGAGATTTTCTAAAAGTCTGAAAAAATTTTCCCCCTCAAGAAAAATATTTAGGTTTACTTTTACTCCGTTTTAATAACATCCAAAAAATATAAATTAAGACTAAAAAGTAATTTTTTAAAAGTTTTTATTAAATGCTTACTCGGTGCCCAGAAATAAGATAATTACTAGGTAGAATACGAGAAGAATAAGAAAGTTCCTGCCTCGAAAAAACTTAAATTCTGGTTAGTGACAGAAAAGTCAAAGTATAGCAGGCAATTACAGAAAAACACAAAGCAAAACACTATTAGGGTTAAATTATGAAATTCAGCACCTTCTTAGTGCTAATCAGCAGTTAAAGAGGAAGGGACTGACATAGGCTTCCAAGTTTTCATAGAAAAAGTCAGATGGCATGATTTGCAGTTAGACATTATCAAATTAATGGATATTTACTTAAGACACTTCAAAAACACATGAGGGGTAAAAAGTCTAATTTATTATAATTTTCTAATAATTCAGGGTGATTTGTTTTGTTTTGTTCTTAGTCTGAAGTTAACTACCACTCAAATAGGTTCAGCCATATGGCATGGACCTAAAGTTGTCTAGTAGCTAACATATTGAGTATCTGCAATATCACTTCAATACCCGATAATCAGTATGTGTGACCATGGCAAAACACACAAACAAGTTGATACCAATTGTTTCTCCAGGTCTCAACAGATTGCAAGCAACACATACGAGATAACACTATCCTGATTCTTAACTAACAATAAAATAAAGAGCTTTCAGTGCAAACCTTTGAATTTTAGTCTAGGGTTTCCCACTGAATATCTGTGTAAACTCTGACCACTTACTTCTCTAAGGCCAGGCTGTGTTATCCTAAGGAGCTTCTTGCTCTATAATTTAACATACTATGTACTTCGCTTCCTCCCCTCATTCCCAAATGGAAAGGACACATGAGAGTGGAAGATGTGACATCTCCAACACAACCAAGTCAAGAGGAAAAGGTACTGGCGGTCAGACACAAAGGTGTCTCAGGCAACAGAAGCACAGAGTGTTTCTTTTATGTCCTAATAAGAAATGGAGAGGATGAAAACAGATATAAGACCAAAGTCACTATGAAGCAGGAAGCCATTTCGGAATACTACAGAGTCTTTTAAAAAAAATAGTAGGATCTTTATTTGGGTGTTCAAAAATTCTGGATTTCATCAGGACTTTTAACTGGGTTTTCATCATTAGAAAGCATTTGTTGAATGCCCAATTATGTGAAGCACTACACAAAAAGACTTACATAGTAATGGTCCTTGTTTCACCAGGGCTTTTTAAATCTGGGTCAAACAACACTAAAATGAACATGTTCAAGAACATATAGATATATGACTAAATATATTTAACCAAGAAATTTTTTAAAATTCAGGCTTTGGAATATCTTCATCTCAGGCTACTTATTTAAGGTTGGGGGAGAGGGGGATAATCTTTTCTGAACTAAATGTAAAGTTTTTATTTTTATTTTTAATATTTATTCATTTTAATGGGGAGTGGCAAAGAGAGAGGGAGAGAGAGAATCCCAAGCAGGCTCTGTGCTGTCAGTATGGAGCCTGATTCAGGGCTCAATCCCATGAACTGTGAGATCAGGACCTTGGATACTAAACCGACTGAGTCATCAGGTGCTCCCAAAATAAAGTTTTTAAAATAAATTTCGTAATAGAATATTTACAGTGAAAAATATAAGAAAAGCCAAGTCTAAGAATCTGCTTTATAAACAAAAGGCAAGTCGTTATAAGGGGAAAAATTAGCTTTACCAAGGTTTATTTAATAGTAGTTTATGTGCAGATAAGAGGTGGTGACCTGAAGTTGAATTCCTCCTGCTCTTCATGACTATTTATTTCATTTCAGGGCAATGCTGGATAATGATCAACCAAAGATGTTTATGTTAACTAAAGACAATGATGTTATACATTGATGAGGAACTGGAGAAAATCCCTTAGGTTTAGTTGCATGTTAAAGCTGAGGCCTTTTATTGCCTCTGATGGTAAAACAGCAATGACTGTTAAAATATTCTTAAACTGTAAAAGGTATTAAGGAGCAAAATAAGTATAAGAGAGTTTACCACATGCAGTTCCCTGATCATCATTTAAACTAACTTAATCATTAACCCAGTGGCCCGTCTCTAATATTGCAACATATTCAGATAAAGGGGTCATGCACCTATCACTTCTCATTGCCAAAACCAGCCACAAACTTTATAGCATTACTATTTTGGTATTCATCATATATTTAACAGGAAATACATTCATTCTATTTCTACATTTCTTTTACTTTTATTTTCTAATACTGACTACAAACATATGCAGCTACTATGATACATCAAATAAGGAATACTCTGGAAAGGGGAAAGGGAAAAGGAAAAGTAGAAGAAACCATGATTTTAAATTCTCTTTAAAAGCCAATAAAGCTGTAATTACAAATAACCACTTGGCAAATCATCTCCAAACACAACTTCCACTACTCTCTATGCAGTTGAAGAAAGCAAGGAATATTTCTGATGACATTCATAAATTTAAAAAAAAAAAAAAAAAGTCCTTTTCTTTTCATGTTCTACCTTGTTGGCAATCACTTCTTTCTGTTTTATCAACCCAATGCCTTCTAAACTCTTTCTATCCTCTGGATTTAAAAAATAATAAAAAAAAAAAAGATCTGATATCATTTGCAATTGTTCATTCACATAATTAACTGTCAATGAGTTTCATACTTCTGAATTCTACATCTTTTATCTTTCATTATAGGCTAGGTCTATCCCACCCAAAAGAAATTGTAGGCATTGTAGCAGGAAGACTGTAAGGCCCTCAATGATCTCCATCTCCTGGTATTTATGCCTTCACAAAAATCCCTTCCCATTGAGTGTGGGCAAGACCTGTGACTCGTATTTAACTAGGTGGGTATGGCAAAAGTGATAGGTTGCCACTAATGTGATTATGTTCCATAAGACTGTAACTCCCTTCTTGCTAGCAGACTCTATGAATCCTCTCCCTTGTTGACTTTGACAAAAGAAGTTTTCATGTAGAGATAACCTGCGTGACAAGAAACCATGAGCATCCTCCAGTAAGGACCTGAGGCTCTTAGTTCAACAACCCACAAGGAATTAGATCCTCCAATAAACATGTTCGATTAGAAGTTGATCCTCTTCCATCTGAAACTTTTTTAAAATATTTTTTTAATTTTTTAATGTTTTTTATTTATTTTTGAAAGAGAGAGACAACATGAACAGGGGAGGGTCAGAGAGAAAGGGAGATACAGAATCTGAAACAGGCTCCAGGCTCTGAGCTAACTGTCAGCACAGAGCCCAATGTGGGGCTTGAACCCACAAACTGTGAGATCATGACCTGAGACGAAGTTGGACGCTTAACCAACTGAGTCACCCAGGCGCCCCTTCCATTTGAAACTTCTGATGAGACAATGGCCTTGATTGGCACCATGACTGCAGGCTTGTGAGTGACCATGAAGCAGAACACCTAGGTAAGCCATGCCCAGATTACTGATCCAAAGAAACTGGGAGATCATAAATGTGTTGTCTTAAGCCACTATATTTGTGGTAATTTATTATGCAATAATACATAGCTCATATAGCATCAACAAAAAAGCAAAGAGATTTGGCAAGAAGAAACTGGAAGCATCTAAAAGACTTATTTATAACAGTAAGTAGGTTATTTATTTTGGTTTAAAGCGTTATTTTGGCTTAATCATTTCAAGATGACATGGGTAGGAATATATGACCTCCACACAACTCCTTACTCATCCAGGCTAAACCAGGTGAAGCCCATTACTGTCTGAACACTATACAGCTGCCAAAGTATTGGACTTAGGAGCTTTCATTGCAAAATTATGTTCTGTCCCTTCATGAACAGGTTATTCTCAAAATCTGTCAATTATTTAACTTTAACATATGTCCATGTGTCACTATAAGAACTATACAAGTTACTATACTATTTAATAATGACTACCAAGAGTTTTGGTTGCTGAACCCAACATATAAGTCAAAATAATATTCCCGTAACATGAATTAAGGAAGAGTTATTTTATAAATAAACCTTTCTAAATTTTCATATCTCATGAAAACGAAAGTATTTTAGAAGAGTATGTGCTAACCTCATTGTGATCATACATTCACACACATACACACACACACACCTACACACACCATGTATATTACATTACACTGACCATATTTACATAGAAGTATATATGTATAAATTCATACTGAGAATGCATGCTATTACATGTTTGAATATTTACATAAGTAAATCTATGGGGCCTCTGTACATTATTCAAACCTCAGGTCAAATGTCATCTCCTTCCTAATTTTTTTTTCTGCAACTCATATTAAAATAAAACATTCCCATGGGGTTCTGGTTATCTACTTAACAGTTAATTCATTTGATCTCACGTTATACTTAGCTATTTATACATATATCTCCCTCAGCATATTTTAGGTTCCTTGAGAACAGTACTATGTCCTCTTCATCTTGAAATTCCTCAAAGACACAACACAGTACCTTCCTGCATGCAGTGGATTTCTAAAGGAATTCCTATGAAATTCAAATGAACTGTTATTTCTTCATATTAATCTCACTAAAGAAAGGTAACATTCCTCACTGGAACCAAATATCTTTTATTTTGTATATACAGCTTTCATAGTACATACTCAGGAGTATTTTGTAAACTATGGATAACACCATGATGGGCATGTGCCAAAGACGGCATCTCATCAATGTAGAACCAAAAGAGGAAATCCCTTTACTGGATAATCCACTGTAAAATTGAGACATGGTTGGGCTTTGTGTAGAAGGAGAACTTGTGAGGGAGGCTGGGCAAGAATCTTGATTCACTGAACACCAGGGATCCAAGCTATGAGGACGCTTTGTGGTCTACAGGAACATCAGATAACTCAGAGATTTCTGAAGGATTAAGCTTTTCAAGGGATTCTTAAGATCTCTGAATTCTCTAAAGTCATCAGTTATTATTCTCTCTCCTGGAAACTTTTAGGCCATAGAAGTCTAGGTTCCTTTGCTGTTACTATGGGCTCACATTTTAGGTTAATAAAATATACATGCACTATAATCCAAGTACAGAAGAGAAGATTCACACTGCACTTAAAGTACACAGTTATTTAAGAAGACAGAATAATATTATCTAGTCATTAACTTGCATTCATTCTGCATAGTGCATAGGAAAAATATGTATTTCTTACTTTTTAAAATATTGAATAAATTAAAAGATCTTTGACTACTCCAATGGGTTATCTAATAAAATGAAATATGATAACCATTCACTCATTCATCTACACATTTATTAAAACTTTTATTTAGTGTTAGATAGGAGGCAATTTGAGAGATGGTTAAAGAAATTAAATACTGGGCCATGTATGTTAGTGACAGAAATCCACCAAATTAGCTGAAGGCTGCCCTGTGATTCCATGATTAAATTCAGCAGTGGTTGTGAGTACAGAATTAGATATTAGACCTGGGTTTGAGTTCTGATTTCACTGCTTATTAACTGTGCCTCACTAGGAAAGTTAATGTTTATATTCTGGTTCCTTCATCCATAAATATATGCTTCATAGAGTTGTGGTAAGGATTATGGTAATCATTAACTGTAGCAATTACCACAGTTTCCTGCACATACTCAACATACAAGATAATGAAGACAACAACAACGATGATGAAGACAATGAAGATGATGATGATGATGATGATGATGATGATGGAGGAGAAGGAGAGGATGATGACAGAGAAAAAAAGGAAGAGAAAGAAGAGGAGGAAGAAGAAAAAGTATTTTATTCTGAAACTGCCTTTAACAGGCCAACCACACTCTTAGCTCACTGCCTCTTTATGTACTACTTGACTTGGGGGGAAAATTATAAAACCTAATAATCCCTGACTGTAAGATTTCAAAGTCTATTGAGAAAAGTCTATAACAATAGATTGTGTCATGTTATAATACAGATTAAAATCACAGTTCTTTGGGACAGTAGAAAAGGCTACTTACCAGTGCAATCAAGTAACAAATCTCCAGATACTATAAGAAACCTTGGGAACTCTGGACATCCACTCCAAAAAAGAATTTGGATTTAAAAAAATTAAAGAATGATTTTAATGAAATCATGATTAGAATAAAAGTCAATACTTTTAACATGTTAGTTATTTTATCTCCATCTGTCAAATCTCATAATTGGCATAGATAGCATTTAACATGTAAATAGCCCTAGGTTTACTGAACACAAGCATGTTTATAATGAAAAGTAAGGGAGAATAGACTGTGTTCCCAGTATTCTATTTCTCATAAACCTACTTACTCCCTGGGGCCAAACAATCTACAAATAACTACTCTACATGCAATCCCTACCAAAATTCCAATGGTATTTTTTAGAGAAATTAAAAAAAAAATCTCCTAAAATTTATATGGAATCATGAAAGGCCTCGAATAGCCAGAGAAATCTTAAGAAGAACAGAGCAGAAGGCATCACACTTCCTGATTTCAAGCTATACCAAAGTTATGGTCATCAAAACAATATGGTACTAGCATAAAAACAGACATGTAGACCAGTGGAACAGAATCAAGAGCCCAGAAATAAACCCAAGCATATGCAGTCAATTAATATTTGACAAAGGAACCAAAAATATTCAATAGAGAGAAGACTGTCTTTATATTAAATGGTGCTGGAATAGTTAAATGTTCACATATTAAAAATTGAAACTGAACTGGTATCTTAGACCACTCACAAAAATTAATTCATCACAAGGATAATTTTTTTCCTTTTTCCTATCTTTTCATTATTTATATCTGAGAAGACAGATGTTAACTGAACCTATGATGATAATCATTTCATACTGTATGTAAGTCAAACAATCATGCTGTGCACCCTAAACTTCTAGAGTAATATCTATTAATTATTTCTCAATAAAACTGGAAAATTAAAAAAATACCCACTTTGGCTGTAGAAGATATGTTTATGTTACACAAATTTTACAAACACACACACACACACACACACACACACACACACACAGGATAAAATGGAAGAGAAGCCCATAAAAGTAAAATCAAATGAAAAATACTGATATATCAGCTGCTAAGCATGTACGCTCACTTTGTAAATTTTCCCATAATTCCATACAAAAAACAATTTCATCTTCTTAAAAAGTTATTCAATGTATATAAATTTCCCAAAGCTTGGATTCTGTTATAGCTTAACATAGTGTCAAAAATCTACTTAATAAGAAAATGATCTGCATAGTGGAAAACTAAAATAATTTACAATGTTTTCGAAAATGTTCTACAAAGATTTCTGTACTTAAGGATAAACACAAGACCTTCACCAAACTTTTATATTTTGTTTTGTTTGTACACAAAGCTGAGAGAAGTAGCAAAGTTTTCTATCTAACATGTATAATGCAAAAATGTGTGATATGTAACTACTCACAGAGAACCAGATTATGTTCAAACAAGCTACTGACACATTAAAAAACACTGTGCTATAAATCAGGCTATTATGATAAAATATCTTTCTTCTCATTAAGATACATATTATTAAATAAGTGATAAACTTACAATACTTGGCCTTTCCATATTTGTACTCCCATTACCTTTTAAAACATTCAATATATTGGTAACTATGTAACATATGTAGTTGACAACACAAAAAGTGGCAAAACCTCAGAAATATATTTTTATTATAAAAAATGGGTAACTTGTTAATTTCTTACTCTACTAAAAACTGTAATTTACCCCAGTTCAATGCTAATTGTCAGCTGCAAAATAAAGCAGAATAGTAAGACATAAACAAACTTGTAAAAAAAAAATCAAGAAACTTAAAACATTAGTCATAATGTTGTTAGCTGTGCTTACAAGAAAATCACGAAAGAAGTTATTTCTGTAACAAATCTATAACTGATGACTACCACACGACTCCTTAAAAATTATGTGTATTCAAATGGTACCTATACTATACCATAAAAAAGTCTTAGATCTGCTAAGCTTTCATGCTGATCCATCAGCTTAGAAAATGTTTGTAAAATTTTTTAAAATGCAGTGTAAACATTTCAGCCCTGAACCTTCTTTCCATGCCTTTGAACCTTCTCTTTCATGTGCAATACCTGACAACCCACTGAGAATAGCTGCTGAAAGCCCCAAAGATGGTAAAACAGAATTTCTGACTCAGGAAATAAAGATCAGCTGAATAGGATTCCCATATGGCAATCCAGATCAATGGAAAAGCAAGACCAGAAATTTACAGTATCTATCCTACATGAAGGTTGTATTTCATTGCTGGTAACAAAACTCCCAGTGGCCAAGAAAAAAAGTAGATACCAAGATTACAAATCCAGTAATGAGAAACTACACTTTATTTTGACATTTTTCTCTAAGTGGAATTAAAAACTCTGCTACCTTTATTTGGAATCACTGGGATACAGTAAATAATTTCTGCAGCTAAACAACTGCAGTCTGCTAAAACAACTAAAGCTATCATTACAAGTGGATTGCTATTTATGGAAAACCCTTTACAAATTTCTAGCAACTATCATGTTAGATGGTATTGACTTATGTGTTTGATGCCTAAGAAAATGATTTACTACAAATTCAAATTTTATGGAGAAAAACTCAAAAAATACCTCTTAATACCAAAAATTAATAATTTATAAACAAATTAAAAAACAACCTAAAACATTTCATTATGTTGCTGTCAAGTCTGATGGACTCAATAATCCATGCCAAATAAGAATTACCTCTACAATACCCCTTTTACATGGCACTCTAGTTGATATTTCAATATCTGGTAGGCACGAACTCATCTGACAATCCTTTCCCATTTTGGACATGTTTTTATTCTCAGCACATCTACATCTTAATACCTTGTATCTATCTGATCCTATTCTGACTACTGAGGCTACATAAAATAAATTCCTGTTCTATGTAATTATTCTTTAAAATATCGTGCACTATCAAATCTCCCTGTCTCCTGAATTGTACACTAAATAACCCAGCAGTTTCTTGCTCAATCTTTTTGTTTTAAAATTTTTAATGTTTATTTATTTTTTGAGAGACAGAAAGAACACCAGTGGGGGAGGGGCAGAGAGAAAGGGAGATACAGAATCCAAAGCAGGTTAGGCTCTGAGCTGTCAGCACAGAGCCTGACCTGGGGCCTGAACTCATGGACCATGATATTATGACCTGAGCCTAATTTAGACGCTTAACAGACTGAGCTACCCAGGCACCCCTTTTGCCCGGTCTTCTTATGACGTTGTTTCCCAATTCTTTCAAACTATGGTTTTCTCTAGATAAACTTTAGTTTCAGTTAAAATGTAACATTGGCAACTGAATATGGTACTACAGATATGACAACTATTTCACAACACTCTCCACACACTAATCTAGGCACCATGTTTTTGTGACTTTGCATTAAATTTTTATAATCAAGATCCATATATTCACCATCCACTAGATATCTTTTCTTAGATTTCCTATAAACTCCTCAAATTCAAAACATCTAAAACTGAGTCAGTCTTCCCCTGCCCCTTCACTTTTCTATTTAATCACACTCCAAATATGCTTCACTTCCTAATTTTCCTCTTCCTGTGCCTAGACTAGAAATGGCTATAAATCTGCCAGCATCTTACATCCCTCCTTCACCCTCATATCTGTCATCCAACTGACCATCACAATCCATCAAATGGACCATGTGGTTTAAGAATGGTGCTCTAAGCCAATCTGCTAGGGTCTAAATTCTTGCTCTCCCCTAACCAGCTGTGTGGTCTTAGACAAGTAACCTAGCCTCTCTGTTACTTAGCTTCCACATCTATAAAACGAAAATAAAATGAAAATAATACAGGCATACCTCAGAGTTATTGCAGATTTGGTTCCAGACCACTGCAATACAGTGAATTATCACGATAAATTAAATCAAATAAATTGCCTTTTTTCCCAGTGCATATAAAAGTTATATTTATAATATGATAAAGTCTACCAAATATAAAATGATATTAGATCTAAGAAAAACAGTGTACATAGCTTAACTTAAAAATACCGTATCATTCAAAAAAATGCTAACCATTATCTGTGCTTCCAACAAGTCATAATCTTTTAGCTGGTGGAAGGTCTTGTCTTGATGTTGATGGCTGCTTGATCAAAATGGTGGTTGCTGAAGGTTGGGGTGATCATGGCAAATTTTAAAAATAAGACAACAGTTAACTTTGACACATAGATTGATCCTTTCATGAACAATTTCCCTGTAGGATTTGATGTTGTTTGATACCCTTTTAGCCACAGAACTTCTTTCAAAATTGGGGTCAATCCTCTTGAACCCTGCCACTGCTTTATCAACTAAGTTTGTGTAATATCTAAATCTCTTGTTATTTCAACAGTCTTCATTGCATCTTCCCCAAGAGCAAATCCCTTCCAAGAAACCACTTTCTTTGCTCATTTACGAGAAACAACTCCTTATCCATTCAAGTGTTATCATGAAATTGCAGTGATTCAGTCACATCTTCTGGCTCCACTTCTCATGCCGGTTCCCTTGCTATTTCCCTCACATCTGTAGTTACTTCCTCCCCTATCTTGAACCTCTCAAAGTCATTCATGAGTGTTGGAATCAACCTCTTCCAAACTCCTCTTAATGTTGATCTTTTGACCTCTTCCCATGAATCATGAACATTCTTAATGGTATCTAGAATGGTGAATAATTTCCAAAAGGTTTAGCATTTACTTTTGCCCAGATCAATCAAAGGAATCATTATATCTGGCAGTTATAGCCCTTATGAAATATATTTATTAAAGAATAAGACTATTGGGGCATCTGCGTGGCTCAGCCAGTTGAGCGTCCAACTTCAGTTCAGGTTATGATCTCACAGTTTGTGGGTTCGAGTCCCGCATCGGGCTCTGTGCTGACAGGGAGCTCACAGCCTGGAGCCTGCTTCAGATTCTGTGTCTCCCTCTCTCTCTGAGCCTCCCCTGCTCATGCTGTCTCTCTCTCTTTCAGAAATAAATAAAACATTAAAAAAAAAAGAATAAGACTTGAAAGTAGAAATTACTCCTTGATCCACAGGAAAAACAATGAATGTTGTATTAGGAGGCATGGAAACATTAATCTCATAGTACATCTCCATCAGAGCTCTTGGGTGACCAGATGCATTGTCAGTGAGCATTAATAATTTGAAAAGTATCTTTGTTTCTAAGCAGTGGGTCTCAACAGTGGACTTAAATATTCATTAAACCATGTTGTAAACAGATGTGCTCTCATCTAGCCTTTGTTCTTCCATTTACAGAGCAGAGGCAGAACAGATTTAGCATAATTCTTGAGGCCCCTAGGATTTTCAGAGCAGTAAATATGCCTAGGCTTCAACTTAAAGTCACCAGCTGCATTATCCCCTATCAAGAGAGTCAACTTGTTCTTTGAAACTTTGAAGCCAGGAATTGACTTCTCCTCTATAACTACCAAAGTCCTAGATGGCATCTTCTGCCAATAAAAGGCTATTTTGGCTACACTGAAGCTCTGTTTTTAGTGTAGCCACCCTCATTAATGACTTTAGTTAGATCCCCTAGAGAACTTGTTTACAGCTTTGACATCAGCACCTGCTGCTTCACCTTGCATTCTTATGTTATGGAGACAGCTTCTTTCCTTAAACCTCACAAGCCAACCTCTGCTGGCTTCTAACTTTTCTTCTACAGACAGCTTCTTCACCTCTCTCAGTTGTCACAGAACTGCTGGGTTAGGGAACTGCTCTGGCTTAGGCTTTGGCTTAAGGGAATGTCATGGCTGGTATACTTTGTGGCATCCCCAAAACAAATTACAATGGTAACATTCAGGATTACAGATCATAGATCAGATCATCATAACAAATAATAATGAAAAAGTTTGTAACATTGCAAATATTATAAAAATTTGACACAGAGACAAAAAGTGAGCCAATGCTATTAGAAAAATGGTACTGATGGACTTGTTTGACACAGGGCTGCCACAACCCTATATGCTTTTTTTTTTTTTTAAGGAAAAAAAAAGAGCAGTTTATGCAAAGTGCAAACACCCTACATGGTATGCCTGTATTTTTGTCATAAGGCTGCTGTACGCACTAAATTAATTCATATATGTAAAAGCGCTTTGAAGAGTGATCAGTCATAACCCACAGGGAGTGCATAATAAATTTTAGCTGCTATTATAATCATTATTGTCATCTCCTTAATGTCTAACTCTCCGATCTGTTTATCATTCTCACCACATTCTTTCAGATCTGGTCCTTATATTTTTCTTACCTACATCAGTGTCACACCTTTAAAATTATGGTCTCTGCTTCCCTTCTCACCATATTCTTGTTTTCATAACTTTGATCATGCCATCCCCTAGTTCCAGTGCTTCAATGGTTTATTACCATCCTTGTGATAAATGCAAATTATTGAGCACACTATACAAAACCCTAGATAATCAGGTAAACCAAGACACATTTATCCCCTCCATTCTTCTAGCATGTGACGTTTGAGTCCCATTGATCAACCTGAACTAGCTCAAAACCAAAGGCTTGCAATTTTCTTTTTTAAGAGAGTTACTGACGCTGACCAACATTTGCTCTGAGACTCTGCTGTCCACCACCTATTTATCCCATCTTATGTTCACTTACCTGCCTGTCCAAAAAGACTAAATGACAGGAGATGCCAAGATACAGGAACATGTGCATGAGTTTCTTACATGTCTGCTTTAGCAGGAATCTGTTCAGATCCATTCTTTTCAAAGCGTGGTTGGAAGATCAGCATCATCAGCATCACCTGGGAGCTTGTTAGTAAAGTTAATTATCAGGCCCCACACATACCTACTGTATTAGAATTTCTACGGATGGGCCCAGGACACCGTTTTGTAATAAGATCGGCAGGTGATTCTTATTCATGCCAATATTTAAGAAGGTCTGATGAAAATGATGCTGATTGAGGCTTCACTCTTATATGCAAGATACAAAAACACTACTGATAACAAATATGAATTACAAAACGTATTAAGTAAAGGATACGATCCTGAAAAAAAAATTATGATGAATCTAAATAAATCCTTCATAATTCCTAAGTAAAACAGTAGCATTTACTTTTTAAACAATTTCCGTTTTTTTAATGTTTATTTTTGAGAGAGACAGAGTATGAGCAGGGGAGGGACAGAGAGAGAGGGAGACACAGAATCTGAAGCAGGCTCCAGGCTCTGAGCTGTCAGCACAGAGCCTGATGTGGGGCTCAAACCCACAAACGGTGAAATCATGACCTGAGCTGAAGACAGATGCTTAACCGACTGAGGCACCCAGGTGACCCAATTAGCAGCATTTTAAAGCCATGACCAATTTAAGATGTCCTAGCCTATACACTGATAACAAAACATTCTGTAAGAAAATGTTGGTAATGCCAGAAACCTGTTTTTAGAACATAAACAGTTGGAGCTACAAGGTACCAAGTATTTTATAACACTCTGGCTCCTAATAAAATATTAGAATCCTTAGTAGACTCCCATAATGAGCTGGATTTTGTTAATGAATGCTATCTTTTAGTAAGCCTTAAACTTAGGATATCAGTAAGTAGCTCTTAATTATTCACAGAAGTAGAAACCTAAGCATATTTTTTTCACTAGTGCAAATAAAAAAACAAACTTGTATTCAAAGATTAATATGTTTCTAAAACAGACACTCCATGTCCATCAGAAGGTGGTCAACTACTTTGAGAATAGCTACTCTAAAGAGCAAAACAACCTTCATCTCTAACCTTTGCACATAAGTCAAACTGCCTATAACAATCCAGAGTTCTCCTCTGGGAAACCTCTCCTCTCCCCATTTCCCTATCCTGAGGTAGCTGTCCCGCCTCTGTCTTCCTCAACCATCCCATGCAAACCTCGATAACCACACCTATGGTGTAGTGAAATAATATGTTAACTTCTGTGCCTGTCAAGATCTTTTCAAAGTTGATTCTGACTGGGTAAAGAAAGGAGTAGTCAAAGGAATTCTAGGTTGATATATAACAAGTCATTTACTATACCTGTCTATTCTTAGCTTTATCGCATACTTTTTCTATCTTCAGTCATTTTGAAAACCATTAATTTTTCCCATTTTGAAAATCATGCTTTAATGATGACAAATTTCACAGAGAATAAGAAATTATGCATAAGGACAGTATGAGTGGCATAAATTCTCTATTAATTCATTCATAATCTGGAATGAGAGCACAGTTTCTATTAAGACTTCACATTCTTTTTTGCCATTCTCATTCATAAATGTTACAAAACATTCAACCACTGTGAAGTTAAGAAATAGTAAGTAGAAATATGGTAACAGGCTATGGTAAGAAAAGAACTACGCTGGGAATCATCAGGTCCTGGTTTTAATCTCAGCTTGACTAATAAATATCAGACTAAAATATCTTAAATTACCTGGGCTTCAGATTCCCAAACTCCAAAATAGAAGTAAAAGATGACTTAGCTCTCTCTTAATGGGAATAATGAAAGTTCGCGTGGCTAGAAAGATCAAATGAAGCAATGTATATACTGTATATTGTAAACATTCATACAGCATTCATTATTATAATTCTAGGATAATAAATAAGGTAGTAGGGGGGATCTGCCCCAAAATAGAATCTATATGTATTAAACCAAATTTAAAAATTTCCCTGGAGATTGTAAAATTATTTTCACCTGCCAGGTTTAGAGACCTGTTATTTGGATGCAGCCTCTTGCTATAACTGCTGGGAACTTCTCTGAATGCATGTAATGTTAAATTTTAGGACGGAGGAAGAAGTGTCCTAAATTCCACAGGAATTCCCCAGAAAATCATCTTAGATTGGGACTTGACACTCAGAATATGTAGAGTGTGGAAGGCCAAGATCCCTTGAGGAATCAAAGACAAAAGGCCTAAAGCTTTCAGAGAAGAGGATTCTCTGTGAAGACAACTCCTCCCCATACTTCCTCATGTAGCCTCCATTTACTCTTCTTTCTAATGAATAATTAGTCACAATTAGCGTATACATTTTAAATTTTAATCTTATATGCTTTACTATTATTTTTGTTTATTTTATACTCTACTCCCTTGTCTCCTTTTTCAGCTTCAATTGTTTAAGTGTCGCACGCTTATTCTGGTAACTTTTCACTCTTACCCTTATTTTCTGGCATTGCAGTCTCATCTTTTTTTCCCTCCCATTCTCATTTATGGTTGACTTTGAGTTTCTTTAGAGTTTCACTTTGAATGTCCCATATGTTTTTAAACTTTTAATTCAAATTCTAATTTTCATAATATTCTTATCATCCTAAACTTATTTTCCCTTGGTCATTTATTTTTTTGTAACTTGACTTTATTATGGCCAGCAAAAAGCAAGTCCAGAAAAGGGCTAAAAGTAAAGGAAGTCATCATGTCAGTTTTCCTCCTTATATCTGTTTTTTCTGCCACTCTGATTCTCCAGTAGATTCACTGGTCCAGTCCTGGATGGCTCTCCAAGGAACTTATGCACCCAGGGACAAAGCCAACCTACAAACCTATTCCCTCTCCCAAGGCTGGAAGGCTCACTCTGCAAATGGCATCTGGGTTTGATCCAATGGCGCTATTTGTTAACTTCTCAAACTATCCACCATATGTATTTTAAAATTCCTAACTCCAAAATATGCAATGAATAGTCTTTGGGTCATTCCCCTAAGAGAAATAAAGAGCTATTATAACCAAAGGGATGGTATGAAAATGAGTGTTTTATAAACATCATTCTGGCTACTAAGCCAGAGCACCTGCAAACAAAGTATAAAAGTGTCCATGAAGAATTAATCCATGCATTCAACAATTATGTACTAAGTAACTACCACATGCCTGCACTCTGATAGGCACTAATACAGTAGGGGGAAAGTAGGAAAAAACACATACCAGAAGTATGTATTAATTATACATATATAGTTAATACATATTTTAGGAGACTATTGGATTAGGCCAAGCAAGCGTTGAAAGTGTCTTAGACTCTGACAGTGGCACTGGAGATAGGGAAAAGTAGACTGAATGCGGTAATATTTAAAAAGTAAACTGACAATATTCAGTGATTCAAAACAAAACAATTGTTATGTTTCACACAATATTTATGAATTTTCAACTGTTAAAAGTAGAGAATGCAATTCACTTTTATTTCAGTTCTTCTTCATGATTTCAGTCTTTATATTTGGTTACTATTTTCAATCCCTTATTCTCTAATACAAGTCAAATTTTAGAATTCTATAACTGCAGTACTTTCAGCAAACAGACTCAAGTCCACCCACCACTACTACCAGGTTCATTCTGGGAGCTAAATCAATAACTAGAAGGCATTGTGGAACCAGAAATAACACAATTAACCTTCTGGAAATAAAGCATTACCTTACATTCCAACCAAAAAAATCAAAGAAGAGTATTCAGGATGAGATGCACTATACATTGTTGGAGGCATTTATCTATAGCACAAGGGAGGAGTTAGGGATTAAAAACATAAATCTGTAGTTCTTTCAAAGGATTTAACTGAAATGTAAATAAAGTCTCATAGGTAACTATGTAACAATGAAATAAGGAAGAGTACTATATATTTTAGTCTCTCTCACAATCAAACTCAGAGTTGTGCTTTAATAATATATCTTTGGGTTTTACAGAAACAGACATAAGAGGATCCTTCAGAAAAATGTGTTGCTGGAATGTTGGCAAGGATACAGCCCTCTCTATTACTCATTACTCCCATGTAAGGCCTGACATGAGAAATCTCTTAGAATTTAGTACATGAAATGACATTCCCTTTTCTGAAGAATGCTATTCTTCCCTCTTTTTCAAAATGGGTATTCTATAACTAACTACATTCCACTTTAACTACCAGAAATCTCAGAGGCAAAATAGGAGCTTAACCATAGGTCTCTCAGTCTTTAGTTTTAGTAGTCATCTCATTGTATTAGCTTTCTATACTGCATCATATGTCTGGATGAGCTCCTGTATCCTTTAACAACTGCTTCATAACAAACGACCCCCAATTTATTGGCTTCAAACAATTTATTATTTATCATAATTCTGTGAGTTAGCAGTCTGGTTATTACACTGATCTGGCGTGGGCTCACTCAGGCAGCTGCATTCACCTGGTAGGTCAGCTGGGGGCAGAACTCACGTGAGCCTGCTGGGCCTGGAACTGGCCAGATCTCCCCATGTGGTCTTTCATCTTCCCAGAGACAGGACCAGGTTTCTTTCTATGGTGACAGCAGCATTCCAAGAAGGCAAGCTTCTATGTGCAAGCACTTTTCAACTCTCTACTTGCATTACATTTGCTTATGTCCCACTGGCCAAGGTCAGTCAGTCACTCACACACACACACACACACACCAGAGTTACTATGGAAGGGTGTGGATACCGGAAGGGTTGATTCATTGCAGGCCATTAACGTAACAACCTACGATAGCAGCTCCCTAATGGGGCTATTACCTCTTCTTCCAATCCTTCTAATACTTGAAGCATGTTATTCTTTAACAAAGTTTCCTTCCTATCTGCCCCATATCTTATCTTTTTAAGAGCTAAAATATCCTTTATGGGTGTTCTAAGCTCATACTAGTCCAACATATCAGTGAATGAATGCTTATGTAGGATTCAAAAGTATTTTAAAATTTAAAATGCACCATATGCCACAGCAAATGCTCACTCCTAAATTCTTAAAGCTCTCATGGAAGGAATAAAAATTCCTTTAAATTTAAGTGCAAAAGCCTTTAAAAACATTAGTGCCAATTAATTCCCCCACCATGAGAAAAATGCCTCATTCCTGTTGCTGTCCATACTCATGTTGAGACACTTTGTGTCTCTAGTCAATATTGAATGTATTATCACACAAGGGTCCAAAATGTCTACAATTTTAAAGTTAGAAAAAGAACCATTCTCTTCTGGTTTCTACACTAAGTACTCCAAAGAGCAAGACAAGAAGATGTGGAAAGGTATAAAAATGTTAACCTAAGAACAATAAATAATATCAACAAATGAGCAAAACTCACCACAGAAAGGGTAAAGATGAAAGAAATTCATTAAATGTGTTCATCTTGCAAATTGTTACTATTTTTAAGATGTCCTATGATAAGATAAAGATGAGTTGAATAGGAAAAAATAACTTTAAAGACATGATTATATATTTTGTGATTTTTATATGTACTTTTTAATCTCCTTGATTTTTGTTAAAAACACCAACTCAAATTCAATTCTAGACTGTAGTTTTTGTGAAAATCAGTGTGTTTTGGGAAAAGGTGTGTGTACGTGTGACTTGAGGGTGGCTGGACAGGTAAGGTGGGTCCCTTTGGACGTACAAGATTTGCACCATGACTAGGGATAGCACACATAACTATACAAAAGTCAAAACAGCCCTCTGGCTGCAATTATGATGCCAAACAAGATGTTGTTCTATGAATAGGTGGCAAAATGCTTCAGAGATTTTCCACCAGGGGAGACAAAATGTGGAACTTTACTTATGCACAGAAGACTTTTTTTGTTGTTGTTAAATTAGGCCAACAGCAGAGTTATTTTTAGATTACTTACTTCACTTTCTCTTCTTAATGGGCTGGTATACAAAATAGGACAGAAAATGCACCATATGTCACAGCAAATGCTCAAATCCTAAATTCTTAAAACTCTCATGGAAATAAAAGAGATCTCTATCTTAAAATATGAGATTTCCATTCAGATGAAATTAAGACTATCACTATTCTGATGGATATTTACCAGTTAACAAATAAATTACATACATCTTGTTTGAAAAAAAATCCAGGATTTTGGAGAATTTTCCCTTCAATCATTTTAAGTAAAAATAAACTGTAAGAAAAGAGGTAAGGTGTGAATGAATGTGTTGACTTACATTTAAGACTAAAGGTTAACATTTAAATCATACAGCATTTTCAAATTCTATAGTGACTAACATAGCTCTTGATTTCATAAAGTTACAAAATTTAGATGACTCATCTACTTGCTCTTTCATAAAATCAATGTAAAGTCTGTTGAGGCAGTCACAATTTTGTAGAAAGACCAACTTTCAAAATTTATTCTTTGTATTTGGACATAATGCATTCTCATTTATTATTATAATCATGCTCTATAAAACCTTATATTGTTATTTTGATTTATACTATTACAAATATGACAATGAGATAGGATGCATGACTGTAAACACATCTGTGCACATAATGTATACTAGAATAAAAAAGATAACAGTTTAAAAAAGAAATTCTCCCCACTTTTATCAATGACATAGATATAATTTAAATCATACTAGCAAATAATGAACTTATTTTAAAATAGATTAATAAAGTCAACAAATACCATCACACAGCAAAATATTCACTAAGTTCTTTGGAATGTCTTGATTTTACTGAGCAAGCAAAATCGAAGGACAACAAAAGTTTTGGCACCTCTCTGGTGTTTAAACCATTGGGTCACAGTTTTCAATTAGGATGAGGAAAACAAAGTGCTTATTTACTCAAAAGAATCAAGTACAATCTCTAAAATTTTGGTATTCTCTTGTTTACTGCTTTATTAAATTATAATCTTGTGAGTCTTTCATATGTTAAATGTGCAAGCCTATTTGCTTTACCCAAAAATAGGGCAGATAAATACTACTAGGTACAGTTCATCATTGTATACAACCAAGTTTTAACAAGATTATATGCAATGAAATGAAACATCTTTAAACAAATATAGGTATTTAGATATATAGAAGTTAATTCCTAAATAACACCAGTCTGCTGATAAATTGTAACTCTTCGACAAAACAATTTTAAAATATAACCTCAATAGATAATTTTATGATATAAAACTAGGAAACTAAAGAATATTATGATGATTAATGTTGCTAAATTAATAGTATTAATAAAATCCTGTGTATAGATGTTACCTTAAATATACATTCTAATTCTTTTTTTTTTATTTTTTAAAATATTTGTTTATTTTTGAGAGAGAGAGAGAGAGTGCAAACTGAGGAGGGGTAGAAAGAGAAAGGGAGACAAAGAATCCGAAGCAGGGTCTAGGCTCAGAGCTGTCAGCATAGAGCCTAATGTGGATCTCAAACCCACGAACTGTGAGATCATGACCTGAGCTGAACTTGAACACTTAACTGACTGTGCCCCCCAGGCGACCATCGAATTCTTACGTTTAAAAATAGACTTGAATAATCTGCATTTTTATATAATCCACCTTAATTCTTAGATATAAACTAAAAGAATAATCAGTTCTAATGGCTGGAAGAAGAATGTTAGGCTGAATACAAAAACTAGTTCTTAAAACTTGCAAGAAATCATATCTTTCCAATACAAGTTACTAACAGAAGCAAAAAACTGAAGCAGTAAAGTCATAAATAGCTGCTTTTTGAGGAGAGCAGACTCTAAGTGGAGAAGAACAGGCAAGTTTACCTGCATTCAGAATTTCACCATGCTTTGTGCCAGACACTGGTTTTGGTTCTGAAATAAAAATTCTTGTCTAAATTGTAGTTAAGTAATACTTTATAAAGTCAGGTCAATTAAGTCTAAAGAGGCTGACCCTAATAACAAAAAAGAGATGAGGTGGCAAAAATAAACATTGTAATTCTAAACTTTTATTGAACATTCAACCAGGCTCACACATTTTTTTTTTTTTTTTTTTGGCCCAGGAAGTAAACATGGTAACTATACGGAAAAAAACTTTAAAGAAGTGGCAAAATAAATTGACATTTTTATCAGGTGATGTGGCTGTATCTACGTTGTTTTATTTTTATCTTTCTCTATTTGCTAAATTCACATTTAAATTAGTTAACACTAATTTCACCATATATTTACTTCAGAATTTTACTGACAACGACCTCTAAGTATGTACAATGAACTCCCAACCTTCCATATTTTGTGAATAGATATTTCCAGGGCTGGATATTAAAAAACACCATAACAAAATACATTCTTTGGTTTTAAATTGATGCATTATTCCCACTTGAAATTATGCCCCTCACATGACACAATATTGTTTAAGAACAGTTACTCCGCACACACAGTAACCACTTTTTGAGCATGTGCTTTTTATTAGAGGATCACTAACACATGCTCCCAACATCAACGAGCTAAAGAATATGTACTACTTGCCAAACCTTTCTTCCACTGAGCACATATCGCCTCAGTAAATAATTATTTCCAGACAAATGGGAAAAGGGATTTGTGCCTCTTTGACTAAATTATCCAATGTCTTTTCCAAGTACTGAAGGAGACAGAAGACATATGAATATGAAGTATCTTCAAAACACTCTTCCTAGTGCTTCCTTAGCATCCGAAACCCATAAAGTCCAACTAGTTTCCTCAGTGTGTGTATATACCATGACACCTGACAGAATAGAGAGGCGAGTGTATTAAAGGACCATGGCACTATGCTGTGAGGAGCTCACATCATAGAATACAATGGTCTGGACCATTAGACACAAAGGAGAGGATTCCATTGCCAATGAAAAGTGGTAATTAACTAGACTTATCATAAAAATAGAAAATTGCTCCATATCAGAACCAGGAAAATTATCTTCCTAAATTTAAAACACAGCCAAGTTTAGAGTAAAACTCTCAGGCCCAGGAAGAGCTCCCCAGAACAGGAGAGCAGCAACCCTACAAAAGAAATTACCTAACATACCAAATTTAATTATATGGAAACAGTTTCATACAAATCCATCAGTGGAATAGAAGAAAAATACTAATAGGGAGTCAAAATAATACCTGGAAAGGAGAATCTTTAAATTTACTGTATAATATTGCTCACAAAATATATTTCTCCAGAAAATGAGACTTCATTGGAGTGATGAGTTTATTAATCTAAAAACATCATGTTTAAAGGTAATCAATAAGGTCCAAGGCTTTGATAAATATAAAAAAATACTATAAAACTGAGACAATCTTAAAATAAAATGGATATCTACTTTTGCCACATCTAATAGCTTCAGAGAACTTCATGAATAAACAATTGTAACCTCACTTGCAAATACCACAAACAAAATTCAAAATTAATTTCTAAGTTTCATGTTTCAAGCTTCCAAGGTTATACTGAATCAGGCAGAGATAATATTTGACTTCTGAGCACATCCACAAAGTCAAATTTTCCTCTCAAGAATATTCCTACATCAGCTGTTTGGAACTTAACTGCCTGACCAAAAGGGGTAAGAAAATGAGGAACATAATATATTTGCTTCTAGTAAGCTGCATACCTTCCTTTCTTCTAGTTCCTCAAAATTCACAGGGGCCAATATGAGGGATACTCCCTTAGCAGAATGGATTGCCCCAATCCTAAACCTTGGCACTGTTGTTGTTGTTGTTGTTTGTATATTTATTTTGAGAGAGAGAGAGAGAGAGAGAGAGAGAGCATGAGCAGAGGAGAGGCAGAGAAAGAGAGAAAGAGAGAGAGAATCCCAAGCAGGCTCCACGCTGACAGTGCCCTGGGGCTTGAACTCATGAACCTTGAGATCATGGCCTGAGCTGAGATCAAAACTCAACTGAACACTTAACTGACTGAGCCACCCAGGCACCCTGGCAGTGTTTAAGATGAAAAACACACAAAGTATAGCTAACAACATATTCTTGCACGAAAAAATAAAATGGGAGGATGAGCTAGGAAAAAAGACAGTCATAAATAAGATCCATGCTAAACACTGAAGGACAGGCATCTACTATCTGGCAGCTGCTGTGTGGGGATCTTTACAAATAGTTTTAGTTCATACAAATAATAGAATTTTCATCCATATTTTACAGATGAAAAATTTAGGTTCAGAGATCAGATAACTTGGCCAAGATCACACAGCCAGCATGGGGCTGAGCCTACGATTCGCTCTCCATCTGTCTAATGCCAAGCCCTCCTCTTGCCATGATGTCAAACCCACATCTTAGTTGACAAATATTCCTGCTGGGCCTCCACTGTGTGCACCCATGCTACAAAGAACTACAAAAGGAATAGAAGACATTGCGTTTGCCCTCCCAGCAGTTAACATCTAAGAGGCATTCTGAAGATTCAGATGCCCAATCCATGAGAAGAAACATGGTATACACAGAGGGAAGGGCAGTTGTCTAGGGATAGGGAGATGACTTGCTCGTGGCTTCACTATTTATAGCTATATAACCTTGAGTAAATAATAATTGCTAGTATTTCCTCATCTGCAGAGATCTTCTAATCTGTCTTAATTATCTTACAGAATTAGTTTAATGATCCAATTAGATAATATAAGAACCTTATTAGCTATAAAATGTTTTACAAATATGAAATGCTAGTACTGCTATTCAGGTGTCCACAGTCAGGTCATTACAGAACTTTGGGTAGGTATCTGAATTCATCAATAAAAAGATACGCAGACTCACTTTTGTTTCCCAGGCCTTTTTGTTTTGCTTTGTTCGGGTTGTTTAAGAGAGTCTGTGCTCTAAGAGTGAGGGGATTAACCACCTGGTTCTGGTTCTTGGTTCTTGATCCCTACACTGCCCACACACTCCAGCTAGCTGTCTGGTAAAGATGGGGTCTGTGACCAAACCACTTTCCCCTGCTACAACTGTGACCCCAAGACTGTCCAGCACACTCCCTGCTAGCCAAAGGTAAGATACTCCTTTTCCCATTTCTTTCCTCCTTTATTTCCTACCTTCTTCATCAGCCATCACATACAATTAGAACTTCACACTCAAGTGTCTAGCCCACTCCCAAAGCCAAAGCTGTACCTCAAATTACAAATTCTTTCTCTGTCAACTGTATGAGAAGACCCATTTCCTGAGGGAGACTGGAGGAACTCGGGTCAGAAAGAAACCAGGTGATTAAGACATTCTCAGAGGAGGTGGAGAATTTGCAAAACAAAAACAGCCCAGAGCTGACTGGGAAGAGTTTCATGAATGAGGCTATGCCAACCACAAGCATTTAAAATAAATACGCTAAATCAATTCTCTGTATTCAATACAGTATTAGAACACTATTTCCTATCAACTTTCCTTTGCAAATTAATCAATATTTAGAATATTCTCTTTCTGTGAGAATTATTCCCAATTCCAAATAGCCAACTGACAAACTTTGGAAGGCTTAGTATACTTCAAATACATTTGACTGAAAAAGACTTACTGAAATTCTTTAGATAATCTTCATTTTATTTTCTGTAATTTTAAGCCAGCTACTATGATAATGCATAAATTGAGCCTAATGAAGACAAAAATGAACTTTATTTTAACTGAAATGTCACAGAAACAACTTACATACAACGTGACAAATACCCCAGGCTTTAAATGCATATACAACTACTTCTATCTATATTTCTCTCTCTCTTACTCTCTCTGCCCCTCCACCCCCCCACATCTTTGTCTGTTTTATTTTAGAGGAAGCTAATAGTATTCTCTCCTTCCTACAATTTGTATTCTATATATGACATTGTGGGTTTTTTTTTTCAGATTAGTAATAGTAATTCAAAATGCTCACTGATTCAAGAAAAACACCAGAAGTAAAGCTTTTTATTAGATCTTTAGAGATTATCAATTTACTTTCATAGTAGTCATATATTTTATATTCCAAATCACAATTTTATTTCTGATAACTGGTAAAGTTTGGGTTTTATTTCAATTCTCTATTTTCCCAAAAAAATGTTTTAGAAATGCCATATAATATTTTACCCCAGTGTTTCCAAAAGCATGGCCTTCATACCACCTTTTTAAAATAATATACGATATTTTCTAAAAATGCAGACTCCTAACCCCCAATCCCTCTCCAGAGATACTAATGAATCAGAGTAATCCATGTCAGACCTGGAAATAAGCATTTTAACAGTTTTCCCCCAAATAATTCTTATAACCAGCAAAATAATCACAAATGATTTTTCACTTATTAAATATAAACATATTTTCTCATCAGCATCATCTAAAACGTTTTATAAACTTACTATGTTAAAACATATTAGATCTCTATTTGAATAAATGTTTCTATCTTCTAGCAGTAAAGGCAATTTCTTCAACTAATAATATATTTAGTTTGGTTTGTCATAATTTACCTAGGTACTTTCCAGAGGAGCATTCAGCTGCCACATTCAAAAACACTCTAAACTTACCTTAACTTTTACCACCACATACTGAAATTTAAATTAAGAACTAGTCAAAATGACTACATGTTTTGTCGAAAATGAGATTAAAACCACAAATAACAGCATAGGTCTTTTTCTACAGAAATAAAGGCTACAAATATACATATTAACAGTTTTTCAATTAAAGTAGTCTGAAATTTATTATTATCTATGTCATCAAATAGTATTTTTCCCTCCAGTTATATTTCATCATTCACAATTAACATTTTCAAAAAAATCAAAAGAGAACCTCACTCTCTGAGGGAGACCAGAATAGTTCATTAACAATGCATATCCCAGCAGCCCCCGATACCTGACTGCATTAGGTCTTTTTGCACTTTCCGTTTTTTTTTAGGTCACACAAATACTGTAAGTAATGTAATGAAACCACAGGCTTGTCTGTATTTTCTCTCACAGCCAAGCCCTGGCTCATAAATATTTCATTTATTGTTGTCTTAACTCTAAAAGAGATTTGCCTCTATTTTTCTTGCTTTTTTGAAGCCTCTCTCTTCTGAAAGTGATTCTGATGATGACTTTGGTAAAGTAGTACATACTTTAAAAAAGGGCTCTCATTCAATATGGTGACAACTACCTACGGCAGCAAATCAAAAATTTTTAATGCTCAGAAATATGAAATTCATATAGTTCTGAACCAAGATATTTTCTAAGGAATATAAGAGAGAGGAATATTTTCTATACCTTAAAATGATAAGAAAAGAGTTCATGTAAGTACATTAAGGTTAGAAAACAAGGAGAATTCAAGATGAGATCACAGGGAAAGGTTAGGAGGAAAGGGTAGTATGAGTTAGGTGGGCATCAAAAGTCACAAACTGCTTAGTCAAAATAGTGAGTAGTGGAAACAAAAAAGGATTAAAATTCCAATAAAATATACAGAAATGATGTTCAATATGCAACTCTTTCATATGATAAAGCAACAAATGTTACCTCAAATCAAGCCTCCTGTCAAAAAGAGAGATGTGTATTTTGAAGGGAAAAAAAAAAAAAGAAAGAAGATTCAAGCAGTCTACTAGCTACTGAGATTTGTGGATTTGCCCATAGCAATGAAGAAAGAACATCAAGGAAAAAACTATTCCTCATTCTTAATCTTTTCATCCATCTTCCCATCTCCTCCAGCTGAGACTATATAATCTACAAAGTTTACATCAAAAATAAGAACAGAAGCACTCCCCAAGACAGACTCTGCAAGACTGGCTTTAGTTAACTTAGAAAATACACATAAATACCAGAACACATAAACAGAAAAACTTAGCTACAGGGTCGCCATAAATAAATACAGTAGGAAATCCTCTTTGCTCAAAGACACAGGAGCAAACCTAGTTAAACAGCCATCTGACTGAGAGCACTGATGTGACCAGTTTGCAAATTTCCCATTCCAGACAGATCTTCCCTCATCTAACTGTATCTTCGCATGTGGTCGACCCATATCCTCACTTACCAGTGTGTATAAAAAGTTCTGGGTTTTGCCAAAGCTTTGTGTCATACTTAAAATGGACTCCACTAATTGTGATGCTTCATGACTCGTCCACCTGTCTGGAAACCTTCCTGACATCTTTGTTTGCCCTGACCTCTGGAAAATGTGAAAGACATTCCTGGTTCACTACCTAGATCCTCTGATGACTCAGCTGGTCATTGTACTTTATTACCTAGATTTATACTGTGATACTAATAATGATAAATGTTGAGCATCTAATAAAGTACTGACATACAAATAATTTCTTCTCTCTGAAGGCTTAAAAAGCAATGAGGAGAATTACTACTTTACGTTAATAGTAACAAAAAGGGAAGAACTATCATGAAAGATTTTGTCACAGAATTCTTAGAAGTCCATGTCAATTTTAAGGTCGTAATTCCAAGCCAGTTAATAAATGTGGCATGGATTTTAGTAACAGAAGTAAAAAAGATAAGTTTATATTTATATGAATAACTGTGTATGTGTGTGTGTGTGCATGTGTAGCAAAATATAGTCCATGGACTAAATGTGACTTAGAGCCTGATTTTTGATAGTCTGTGAGGTAAGAATGGGTTTTCCGGTTTCAAATGGTTGATTAAAATCAAAAGAATATTTTGTGAAATATGAAAATGATATGAAGTGCAAACCTGAGTGTCTATAAGCAAACCAACTGTCACACAGCCACATTCTTCATTATTGTCCATAGCCACTTCAATACTACAATGGCAGAGTTGAGTGGCTGTGGCAGAGACCTACGACTCACTGAACTTACATTTACTATCTGGTCTTCTACAGAAAAAAATTGCCAACTACTAATATATATATATGATGGCTTGGCATGAAACTCTAAAACAAAAAATGGCTTGGGATAAATATCTACTGAAATTAAGAATTACCAAAAGTGCAATTATGACCCTATAGCTAACCTGAGAAGGCACTAAAAATAGAAAAAAAAAAAATAGAAAATAGCTAAAAACTTAGAATTACACAGGGATTATTTGACCTTCTAAGTAATATTACATGGCAAGGAACAACACAGAAACATGACTCAAAGCTTTAATAAATACTTTAAATAGGCTGAAGCACCCCCCTCCTACCTCACCCCAAAAATCTAAGAACATTTCAAGATCTTATTGAGATACTGGAAAAAATGTTAAAGAAGGCATGAGTCTACTGTTTGATGACAATGGTATGTTATCAGAAAACTGAGATGAATCTTGGGTGTTTTTTACATTCTCCATCAAAAAGGAAAGTGTTGAAACCTAAAATGTAAAATCAAATGTGATTAATAAGAGAATCAAAGCTCAGGAATTAATAAGAGAACAGTAAATCACTTTAAATAAATCCACATATACATGACCAATGGATTATAATCTCAAAGTATTAAAAAGTAAACGTTATCACAGAATGATAACTGATAACCTTGGAAGGGTTACAGATCACGAGAGAGAGGACATAATACCTAAGAGGGGAAAATACTGTTTATATTTTTTTAAGGTAAAAGGATTCTAGAAAATGAAGATCAGTGATCTTGACATTATTCCCCAACAAAACTCTAGAACAGGTTACTAGACAGATGGTTTGTGAGCACTTAAATTTTTTTAAAAAAACCTGCCATGGATTTGTTAAAAATAAGCCATGCCAAACCTTTTTTTCTTTTCTGACATGCTACTAGATGAGTGAATCAAAGAAATGCATTAGCTGTATAAGAGCTGGACCAAGAAAAATATAGAGAAAAGTCTCTATCGGCCAACTTGGGGTAAGTCCACTTACTATTTGTGTAACTTTGGGGAAATTTCTTAATATCTGGGATAAGAGGCAAATTTCACGGGTCTCTAAAGTGTCTGCATGTTTTGTGAGCAAAGGCACTGGCAGTTTTTGTTCTGGGCTGTCTTTCCACAAATGTTTGTATAGCAAATAGCCTTTGAAGACTGAAACAATATCTCCCTGTGGAACGAAAGAGAAGTTTACTTACAGCCCATTATAAAAGATCTGGGTTCCTAAACTTGGCGTTCCTCATGGGCAATACAACTCACTGAGTGTGAGCATGAGTCTGAGCCACTGTACAGAATGCCTGCGGGACCGGGTGGGGCAGAGGGGCAAGCCACAAAAACAAAACAAAAAACAAAAAAACTCACACTATTGGATGTACCAGGAGTAATAAAGCTCTGTCTCTGACCCCAAAGTTGTATGTCTTCCACAAGGATCTATAAAGCACTGGCTGTCTAATTTGGTAACTTGCAAATACACTAAAATTTCAGATCCTTCACAACTCAGCTTTGCCATTTGTCAAAAGGGAAAATAACAGTACCTCATTATAGAGGTATCACGAAGATGAAACGAATTAATGCATACAAACTGCTTAGAGAATGCCTATTGAAACTAACTGTTCGAAGAAATGCTAGCCATTATTATGATGAATTTCAAATGTATATAGGTAGGTAAATAATCACATCCAAAGGATCAATGACAAGTGAGAGTCCATGTTCACTAACTTTAGTAAAGGCTCCATTCTTAACCCTATTCTGTTCAATAGTTTTATAAATAATTGAATAGAGCTATAAAATGTATTAATCAAAATTAGGGATGACAAAATTGCTAATACAGATAATGGAATCGGAATTTTTTAGATCCTGACATGTGGAGTAACTAAACTATAAAAGAATTTCAAGGGTACCTGGGTGGCTCAGTCGGTTGAGCGTCCAACTGCTGATTTCCACTCAGGTCATGATTCTAGGGTCAGTCATAGAATCAAGCCCCACATCAGAATCCATGTGGAACCTGCTTAAGATTCTCTCCTTCTCTCTCTCCCTCCCTCTCTCTCTCTCTCTCTCTTTCTCTCTCTGCCTTCTTCTCCCCCATTTGCTCTCTTCCTCTCTCTAAAGGGAAGGAAGGAGAGAAGGAAGGAAGGAAGGAAGGAAGAAAGGAAGAAGGGAGGGAGGGAGGGAGAAAGGGAAGAAGGGTGAATTTAGACATACAAATCCTATTTTTAAAATAAACTATTCAAATTGCATATTGATGCAATTTATATGAAATTAATTACAATTTTAGTGACAATATAACATGACAAAAAAATGAATCACTATTAAGTTGGAGAAGAAAATGGAGAAAATTTTCAATGTGTTCTATGTCAGTCAGGCGACACTTTGGTTTGGTATTTAGCTCTGGGTACATTTTAAAGGTAAACTTTGGCAAACAGAAGCATACCCACAGGAGAGTTAATCAGAACTGTGAGGAATGAAATATGTCCAAATATTATATAAAGTATAACAGAAGAAACTTGACTTCTTTAGCCTGAGAAAAGAAAAGATTTATTAGAAGTGAAAACTTTCAGACATCTACAATGTTATCAATGTGAAATACCCTGTGTAAATCCAAAGGGTAAAGCTAGAAATAATGGCTAACTGATTCCAAATCAATGTAAGGAAGAGCTTTTAAACAATTAAAGTTTTTCAAATGTTGGATGTTAAAATAACAAAATTTTCATTCGCGGAAGTTTTTGAAAGCCACTAGCCAGGATTATGACCTTGGGGATTACCTCCTTCACATTCAGAGGTCTTTTTTTAGTGCTCACTTCTTGTCTGAAAAAAAGCCAACGCACAGGAAGTTTCTCCAGGATTCTTGTCTAATTTCACTCCTGTCTTTCACTCCCTGGTTTCTGTTCCATTTCAGCCCAGGTAGCCCCTTCACACTGACAATTTGTTCTTAGCAGCCCACCTGCCTCTCTGATTCAGCTCTTTGATTATTCCCTTTCCATACACCACAGCCCATCGGCAATTTGACAGAGGCTTCTGGGTAACAAACCCTAGCCCCATCTCCCATCTGGCTTGGAAGGGAGAATGGAAAATGAATTTCATGATCGCAAAGAATCTTTTCATTTCTAGGGTTCTTAGAGTCTTCTTACTTCCTTTGCCATTTGCAGAAATTGGTGGATGATCAGTGACTGAGGAATAAACAAATAAGTGAATGCATAAATGACAAAACATTATTAAACAACTGATGACGAACTCCTTTCTTCTTTAAGAACTAGCTACCTGACTGGGTCTTAGATCTTCCAATCAAACTGATGACAAGGAATGAAAAGACATGACCAGTTAACACCTGTGGAAATAAGGACAGCAAGTTTGAAAGCAAGAGAGATTGGAGGTGGGAGCAGGAATGAGGGAGAGAACTATGGTGAAGACACCAAAATTAATTTTTAGAAATGGTCAACCAATAAAATCTCTTATTTACAAACCACACTAACTTATAAGGCAAAATAAAATCTGAGGCTATATAAAAATATAATTGAAAAAAATAAATAAAAATGTATTTGAATGTAAAATGAGATGATTCTAAACCCCGAGGAAATTATGACAGGAACAAGCAACTGCATTATTGCAAATGCAAAAATGATACACCACAACAATATAAATTAATCTCAAATCCATTATGCTACATGAAAGACAAGCCTAACTCCGAAGGCTACACACTGTAGGATTCTGTTTGTTTATAAGATAGACTTGAATGTGGTATACATATACAATGGAATATTATTCAGCCATAGAAGAAGAGGGTATCTTGCCATTTGTGACAGCATGGATGGACCTGGAGCACAGTATGCTAAGTAAGAGAAGTCTAAGACACCTATGTAGAATATAACAAAAGTCACATTTATTAAAAAAAAAATAAAACACAAGTAAAATGGTGGTAACCCAGGGATGGGGTGTTAAAGATCTTAATCTGATGTTACTTAATGGTACATATTTGCAACTTGCTTACAAACAAGTCATAGAGATCTAATGTATATGGAATGTAGACAGTATGGTACTACAATTACGTAATGTGATAAATATCACCACAATGGTAACCATAACATATAAATGCATCAAAGTAACACGAGACACCATAAATTTATACAGTGTAAAATATGCGTTTAAAAAAAAGGAGATTTGAAAGAACAAAACTATAGAGACATAAAACAGATCAATGGTTACCAGGGACTGGAAGATAAGGGAAAAGGGTTGACTAAAACCCGCATGGAAAAATTCTGTAACATGATTTTGTCAAAATATACTGCTAAAAAAGGGGTGAATTTTACCATATGTAAATTATCTTTAATTAAGAATGGAAAGAAATTAAAGAGCTTAAAATAACTTTATAAAGATAAGTAATCAAAATACAGTGTGCGTCATTAATAAGACAGAATAAAAGGAGGGAAAAAATTACCAGAATCATTTCTACAATATAATAAGCAATATTTTATATTATTTTTTAAATTTATTTCATTAATTTGAGAGAGAGAGAGAGAGAGAGAGAGAGAGAGAGAGAGAAGGAGCATGAGTGGGGAAGGGCAGAGAGAAAGGGAAAGAGAGAATCCCAAGCAGGCTCTGCACTGTCAGCAGAGAGCCAACGTGGGGCTCAAACCCACCAACAATGAGATCATGACCTAAGCCAAACTGAGCCATGCAGGCGCCCCACCAATATCTTATTTTAGAGTAAAATGTCAAATGTATAGCCAAATAGGTTTTTAAAAATAATCAAAGATAAATTTACTTCCCATGAATAGTCCACATGTAAAAATAAAATTATTCATCCACATTCCATCTCCTAAATATACTCTCATAAGAAACATAATCCTAGAAATAAGAAAATAAACATTAAATATTTTTGTTAGTTATGTATTCATAGCTTGTTACCCTATATTCTCTTTCACTGTACATTTGCACTTATAAAAACAAGTTGTCTCTTAAAATGAAACAAACCTTGTAATAACAATGTTCCTTTAACATAGTAATATGAGTGAGCATGTACTTAGTCATATTTTAGAAACTGGCATTGTTGCAGCCCAGTGGAAACGATCTATTTTCAGGATAAAATTAGAAGGATATCAAAGAGAATAGGTTTGTAAAATCAAATACCAATTAAACATAACAAATGACATTGTCTTTCTTCTGTTTGTGGAATGGTAGGAACAACAGATGTGCAGGGTGAGGGATAGTTTAACATTATTGAAAATTACAAAACAGCAAAGAATTAGAAGGATAAGATGACTTAAAAGCATACTTTTCCAGAAATAAAGAAATATTACAAGTTGATTGAAATTATAGATTTAAAATTATGTTACTTGGGACAACACAAAGTCAGGCTGTCCGATGAATTATATTTTTAGTTACAGAAATATCCATTCTCTATAACATATGACAAGGTAAAATTAAAATGGGAATGTTTGCAAGCTTACATCATGGCTAAAACCTACCACAATTTATAATCCTTTACATTCAGAGAAGAATTCTTTGTTGCTATTCTTCTTGTTTGTCTGCATAGCAAGAAAAGCAACCAGAATAAAGAAAGGGACCACACTTTGCATTGGATGGCACACTTCATGGGGTGTGTACACTGGTATGATGTATGTGTTGCACAACTGGGGGATGGGGAAGCAAAGCAAAAGAGGAATGATCTAGATGAGGCTCTAAAAACTTTTTAGCAGTACCCAGGAGAAGAAGAAAGACGCCTCAAGAGATTTGGGACAAAACTTCCTATGTGGCACACTGTATAAAACCGTGTCACTCCCTTTAAGCCAAACTACAGCAAAGACATGTAGTATTCCTATAGCTGGGAGTTGTGTTTCCTTTAATGCCGCACAATGCATAGGCTGGACCATGTGGCAGCCCGACATTTTATGTGGGTTCTAAAAATGTTATGTCTGTGTGTGTGAAGTCCATCAAAAAGGGGAGCTCTAATTTTAAAAGACAAAGTTTATCAAACAGCTTATCCAACTCCACATCTTATTTCTGGATTGGTGACACCTCGAGCTAAATATATGAATGAGCACAAGACCAAGGTAAAATTGTGAAGAAATTAATATTGGGGAAAGTTAATGACGCACTTTAGGGGAGAGAATGCCAGGTGGTTATTTATTCTTTTTAATCCAAACATGATCAACCTCATATGCACTCTCCCTTCTCTGCCTGTGGGAGCTTTCTGGTTATACAAGAGGAGGCTCCATTCCTGACAAAGACGGATGGAAATGGTGTGAAAATACCCGATGGGCTACAACATTAGAAAAAAATACCTTTAAATTTTAACTGAGCATCCCCCCACAGGAGCTTCATAAGCAAAGTTACATGTGGTAATTTTTGTTAGTTTTAATTGTGTTTACTTTAGGAAGTCTTTTTCCTCCATTCATTATTATGTGTGTGCTTATGACAGCAAAGAGAGAACATGTTCATAGCTTCAAATTTGATTCTACATATTTCAAAAAGGATTTGAGTTGAAAGCAACCTAAAAACTAATCCAGGCTCTTTTTAATTTTGGAGGAAATAACCTACCCAACATCACACGACAGTTACAGACAGACCAAGTACTAGAATGCAGGTCTCTTGGCACTTAACATGGAACTGTGCATAGTAAACCAAACTGGCTATTTTACTAGCTGTGATAATAATTACACTTTCCAGAAGGCCCCATCTTCATTTGCATTCTAAAATGCATTATTACTAAAGAAGTGCTTTAACACAAAACTTCCTTCTCAGGACAAGAAAAGGATTGGAACTTGGAGTAGCCAGATGGCAACATGGAGGGCACTGGGTATCTAAGGAGCAGAAGAAGAGCAGAAGGTGTAAGTTGGTAATTTTTTTAAAGGGGAATGTGGGTTAATTATGTAATAAAAGCCCACTTTGCCTTGCTTCACGGTTTTCCAAGGGCTATATAGTCACTGATGGTATGATAAAATATGAGAATGATTTTGAAATATTTCATAACTCAGTCTGGAGGAGGGAAGCAAGAAAAAGAAAAATGAGAAGAGGCAAAGAGGCCCTCCTCCTTTATTATCAATACAAAAGGAGGTAAACGCCTTTCCCTAGTCTCAAGATATCTCAAATAAAATTGTTGAGCAAGTTAGTGCATATTTCAAACATGGACATGATATGTGGGAGGGAGATCTATAGAGCATTAGGTTGAGAAGAAAATAATCACTGGGGATTACAGACTATACTTGTGATGAGCACCAGGAGTTGAATGGAAGTGTTTATATAGTGATATTGAACACCTGAAAGAAACTAATACTACACTGTATGGTAACTAATGGAATTTAAACAAAAACTTAAAAAGAAAAAACTATCTGTGAATCTGTATGATGTTTTATGAAGAGTTGTATCACTTATTCATACCTTGGTTATAGATGTCCAAAAGCAATTTGGGCAAGCTCCAGAGTGAGGTTTTAAATTTAGAGAGATGGACCTTCCAAAAATCATCAATACTCAATCTGCTCTGTTTAAGGATAGATATTGAAAGAATGAGGCAAAAGAGAAGTTGTAAATTTATGATGCATGGGTCAACGCAGAGAGGAAAGACATCTAAATCTAAACGTTTTCAGAAGAGACCTTGGCTTAACCCATTTCTTTCTGTCTTCCCCACAGACAATCTCAGAAATACTTGCTATGCCAATGTTGTGTTCATAATGTAGCTATCAGAAATATCTATAGACATTATTTATGTTATTCACATTAAGATAAAATTATGAAATATATGATGAAATATCACTTTGACTGTCCTAAGTATTATTATCTGGAAGCACTTAACTATTCACCATTTGTTGCTGCCTAGAAAGAAAAACATTGGTTCACACCTTTCAAAAGTTAAGTATATAATTGTTTCTCAGATCAGATTAAAAAAGCGATAGAAAATACTGAACTTGAAGTGTATCCACCTGCGATGAGAACCATGTCTTGGTCAATAAGAGTAGTGAACAGTTTTCCCAAATGTGACATAGAATAAAATAAGCGTAAGAGGAAAAACTGAGGTGAAAAGTAATTGTGCCTACTCAAAGAGTGAGTCAAGGATATAGACAGAAGTAATTTCTTGGCCCTCTGACGACTCACTCATTCTCTCGTTCAATATTTAGTTTTATAGCTGCTATCGTGCAAAGCACCATTCTACGCATTGGATGAGAACACTGAACGGAACAAAATCCCCAACTCCCTGCAATATACCTGCTCATCGGGAAAACGTGATAAACAATGTTTTTAAATGTCAGCTGATGATGGTGCTGTGGGGAAAATTAATGTATGGCTAAGGTGACAAAGTATGATCAATGAGGATTTGTTATTTTATACAGGACAGTCAGAGGAGGCTTCTCTAAAAAGGATGTTTGAATAGAGACATGAAATTCATGAAAATATCTGAGTGGAGAGCATTTCAGACAGAGAACACAGAGAAAAAAATCTGAGGTGGGAATCAGCTTATCCTGTTTTGAGAAATATCAAGGAAACCAGTGTGTTTAGAGTTGACTGAGTAAGAGGGAAATGTTAGGAAAGAATGTCAGATAGGTAGCAGGGGTCAAATAACATGGACTTATATAAGGTCTTTGTCTTTTATTCTCAGGGACATAAGAAGCTGTTGGAAGGTTTATAGAAAAGACTGACATAATCACATATTTTAAAAAGATCACTCTGCTGTGTGGAGAACGGACTGTGTTGCCTAGAGGGAGAAGAAGGGAGATAAATAAATAGCTACTGCAACAATTCAGGTAGCAGATAGTGGCCTGTCTGATCAGACTGTTAGCAGTGGTGGTACTAACTAGATGCATAAAAAAAGCTTGGGTGGGTTGAGGGGAGGCACTTACCTAAACTCAAGGCAGACTCAGAAAGGGGGAATAATGAAGACAAAAAAAGGAAGTGAAGAGTTAGCTAGAAGCATACAGATATAGATCAACTAAATCCTGGAACACAACTTTGGGTGAAGTAATGGTGAGGAATAATCCTTAAAGATGTTGGGGATCTTTTTTTTAAATGAGATGATTTTATGACAGTCTACATATGCTAAGATGTTAAGCTATTTGGATTAGTGTACTATAAGTTTCTCCTCGCTATCTGCCAGTGAGAAATTTTATAAATGCTTTCTATGAAATATGTCTACCGCTTATTTTTTTCTTACCCCCTAAAATACACTTTAAGAAAGTTTGTTTTTTCTTAATTTGAGAAAAAGTTGTAAAATGATGGCTGTAGCTGTGTATGTGTACCAAAATGATACAAAACTAAAATACAAAAAACTTTCACAGAAAATGCCATTATAAAAGTTAAGAAGAAAGAAATGAATAACAGAAACATTTTACACTATTTCTAGTAGTATGTTTTATTTGGGGAACTCAAAGTAAATTTCCTTAACTTCCTTTTAAAAAAAAGTGTAACATTCTCATGGCATAAATCTTTTAGGCTTATGTTAGATAGTTCTTTAAAAAGAAACACTAAAAACTTAAATAAATTTTAAATCAACGTTATTCTCCACAAAGTATATTTTAAGCCATCCAAGATAGAAATCAAGAGAAATTAAGCAACATTAATAAACTAAAATTCCTGAGAGCTTTTAAACCCCAGGGGATTCATTTGCTTCACAGTCATGTGCTTTTACAACATTTAAATTTTATTTGCTTTTGCTAATAAAAATAATTTGCCACAGAGATAGAAATGAAGACATATTTATCAATATAATGGGAAGGTATATTCTAGAGGTCTTTGGTGTATTGAAGGAAGAGGAGATACACAACTGAATGGGAGACAGACTTAAATTGGTAGAGTATAGGTAGAAGAATACATATTTCATAGGTCAAGGAATTTTCAAAAGGCTAAACCCAGCCCTGCATAGATAATTCACAGAGAAAATGCATTTTAAATAAAAATTTAGATAAAATTATATAAATTAAGGTAATTTAGAATGTCAGCTGTTCATAGAAAGCAAGTTGTACGGGTGAAGAAATACGATAAAGAGTATGCAAAGTTCAGAACTACAAAATGAAAAAGTATTAGGATTCAAAGTGAAACAGGGGTGATACCAGTATAGCCCATTTTTAAGCCCTGGTACTTTTAATTTAGCTGCCTGGCAGAAACCTGTATAGATAAATACAAATTCCTGGTCACTCTAATTACAAAATTGACATTATTCTCCTAAGAATTAGGCCAATTCTTAACGACACTGCATTTGAGAAAACGGCGAACTGCTGAATCATCTATCTAGAGAGAAAAAAGTTTTAATAAATACTGAAAATAAGTCACCACATACATACAGGTTTACTTTTTCATTTTAATAGGAATAGTGTGGGAACATTATGAATCTAAATCCTCTTTAAGGACCTCTCTACAGCATCTCAGTGTTCTAACATTAACTTCTTAATCAGTCACAATAATTCTTCTCATTTCACCAAAGTTACTTTCTTTTTTGTTTGTTTTGTCTAGAAATTGGGGGCAGGGCATTGATAAATACACTGAGCAGAGCAAAAGAATATATACAAAAATACATCAGAGGTAATGACAAGGCAAAAGTAAACCAGCAAATGGGAGTAAATTCCCATTTATTTTAATACATAAGAATACCTACAAGGAAAGAATATTCTACCATATGAGTATTTGTGTAATTCAACAATAATGAGTATTCACGTAACCAATGTGGGACTTAAGAAAAAAAAAAAGTAATGGTACTTTTAGACAACTCTCCAAACTATACTTAGGGTGCTGAAAAATTATGAAAAATATAGTAATGGGGTCCACCTGCAAGTTCCAAAAAGCAAATGAAGAACCTGGAACAACTCCATAAAAAAAATCAATGAAAATGACTTAAGCCACATGGGGGGGGGCGGAACCCTAAGAATTTAAAAGTACTTTATAAAGACTATGGAAGTGATAGGACTGGAAACCAAGTATGTTAAGAAATACACAGTTGGATCAAGGAAAATACGTCATCTAAAGAAAAAATAGAACTAGACTATGGCATATAACATTTCAATTAGGTACTACATTAGCTGTGGATCATAAGGACTGGAATATGTTTAACGCAAGTTGCAAGCACCTGTATTACTTTTCCAGACGCTTAAGAAAATAAGCAACAATCATTTGGGATTGGAACTGATCAAGTTTGTTAGACTCCATGAACTGGGGGTTACATAAGTAAGGTTACTTTGCAAAATCTATGTAAACCTTAAGCTCTCATTGGGCCTAATTTAAGAAACAAGGTTTCTTTATTCAAAGGGCAGTGTGAATCTGAGCACTGGTTAGAACATTTTGGATCCATTGATTTATCAATAAGAGAGTACCCCCATCTATCACAAAGTTAAAAAAAAATCAACAACAGTTTGAGTGTGACACAAGAATTAGTATTCAGTAATTGCAATGGAATTGTTATTATTTCTGAATCCAATGGTGGTTCACAATTTTGTCTAGCAACAATGAAGTCAAGAGAACTTCTCAGTGGCATTCTCTTCTTACAAGTCAATGGTTTCTTTCTGATTTAATTTAGAGAGGCAGAAAATACGTGACCACTTCCATCATTCCGTTTTCTACCAGTATTATAACTAATAGCTGATCTAACCTGAGACTATCAACACAGAAATAGACAAGGGTGATGAGGCAGAGCCAGCTATAAATCCTTAAAAATATCACAAATAATATGCCCTTTATGTAATTGAGTTCTGTATCCCTCACATCTTCTCTTGAAATAAAAATGTCTGCTAAATTTGTCTGGCTATGTTCATTATACTGTTAGATGCCCTGAGTCTCAGTCAAACCATGAAGTTATTTTCACATACTTAAATATGCTTTCATAAAGTATAATTCTAATAGCTCTACAAAGAGAATTGGTCTGTGCTTTTAAATCTTTGCTTGTACAAAAGGAATAGAACTCCTCATTACAGGTTATCTGTAAATTTAATGTTCACTTTTTTTCCTATTTTTACAAAATATTACCAAGATTTATTTTATTTGTGAAAACAAAACTGCTGTGCTATCATCATCGTTGCAAAGAAATAAAACTTCAATGACAGTTTATTCAGATACAACCATTAATAAATCCAGTCATATTATAATGTGATTAAAGGTCTCTTTTCACTCCAGAGTATGAACTCTATGAAAACAATATTCAAGTCTAAAATTTCTATCACTCTAAATCCCAAAATAGAAGTTGAGGAATTTTGAAAAAGTTAAAAAATAGTTCATTATTGTTATTTGCATATAATTTCCTTTGATTATTCTATATCCACTGTAGTGTAATGGTAACATTTTAATTATCTGTATATAAAAAGAGAGCAGGTACTGCATTCCTTAAATTGCATTATAAAAAGAATACTCTTAAAACTCTTGTATTCTTATACTTAAAAGTGAACTTTAAGACGATCTTTTAAAACTGAGTGTCCTCCCTCACTTACCTACAATGATGTATCATCGGGTTTCCAGTCTCCTCTTTAAAAGTTAGTCACTTAATCACAAACACTATTCCACTCAGTTTTCGGTAACAATGAAATAGTGGGGTTCTTAAGAAGTACTGAATTGAACAAGTACTGAACCGAGGTCTCATTAAGTAACAACAATGGGAGGATGGGAGGGAGGAAGAAAAGAAGGAAAGAAACACTGACTTTTAAAAAGCTTCAAAACTAAAATGAAATTTTATGACCCTAATGATCATTATGTACCTAACTTTATACCCACTTTATTCATGGTATACACAAATAAATCAAAACTGTAAATTAATTAACAGTATTAAACAAACGCTACATTTTAAAATTCCAGTACACTGAGAATATACTTATCCATAACTCATAGTGACAGAAAAGATAAACAGGCCCCTTGACAACATGAAACATTTCCCGAGGTACGCCACAATGCAAGATTGAAGAGGAAAATATCTAAAAGCTCATCTTGGCTTCAGTGTTGACCTCTAACACAGACTTGCTATTAAACACACCCCTTCTGTCTGCACGGCTGCCTAACCAAACTATTTGAGTTAGGAGAGCATGCAAAGAGGTGCCTTCCAGGCAAACTTTTGTTTTCTAAAAGTTAATCTCTCCAAATACTTCCAGTTGGAAACCGTCCACTTCAGCTACTTGACACCAGGGCGTCACTTTCTCCCCTCGGCTTACCTGCTACTACTTAACTATTCTTCCAAGTAGACTCTGGGCATGTTGTGGAGGTAGCTCTTTAAGCACTTCCGAATCCATGAGGACTATATATGTACACATCTTACACACTCCCACAGGTCTCTCACACCCTTTCTCCCTCCGGCCCAGTTCTCAGCACTCACCCAGGCCACGTCCGGAACGCCAGCCCACCTGGGAGCCAACAGTACTCGAGGAATAATCCTCAAGATCAAGAAACTGACTGGATTGCAACATGTGGTGAGAGAAAAAGGGGGCGGGGGGGAAGGATTGAAGCATTACAGATAGCAGCTGTCCATTAAATGGTTTAAATCTGTTGGTTAAAAAGCTGAATAAACAAATTCACAGATGGGTCTGTTTCCTTGGGGATTCCGGAGTCTGAGGAGCTCCCTAAGCAGTGTCCGGTTTGGCCTCTCTGGAGTCGTCCCTATGCAAAACTCGCACCGGTTGCGCTCTCAAAAGCCCCAGACTCGCACGTGTCTTGCCCCTCCGGTTCCTCCTAATCGGTGTCACCCCACGCGCCAGGTGCCCTGAGAGACTTACCCAAGAGGTCTCAGAGTCTGAGGATAGTAGGGCACCTTCTCCTCCCTGCTCTAGACAGGCCCAAGCGCCCTCAACAAGCGAGGGTCCACAACGACGCTCGCACCGAGCTCGGGACGTCGGGGCGCGTCCCGGCGCGTCCCGGCCTGCAGAGCGGCGAGAGGCGCGCCCGGCCACCCAGTGGGTCCTGCCGGGCAGCCGCCGCCGCACGTGAGCCGCGGCGAGCGCGAAGGGCCGTCGGGACGCGAGCCCTGCCGGGGTCAAAGCCAAGCCGAAGCTACCGACTGCCCTCCGCTCGCCCGGGGCCTCCACGGACTTACAGGTAAAAGCCCAGAGAGAAGCCCTCCCTTTCTCCGCAAGGTGCCCGCGCCCCTCCCACGTTCCCTCCCTAAAGTACCGGGAGGCGCGAGTTCCCCCGAAACCTACGCACAGACTGAGGAGACCTTTGCACGGCAGAGTAAAACTAGGACAGACCCCGGGTGAAGCGGGTCTTGCTAACTGGGGGCAGGGGAAAGAGCGTGATCGGGGGCAGCAGTCAAGATGTACCATTATCCCGAAGCATCACTAGGGGCCAGGAGTTTCTTCACTGGAGAAACAGTTGTGTCCCTCTCCGCCTCTAGTTCCCAGGAAAGTACTTCTTAGATGAACGCTGAAGCACCTAACTTAGAGACGGACGAGCAGCATGCACTTGCCCAATTGAGTAAATAAAGGTCAGCAGTTGGATCAATAGTGTGCTTCCAACCGCCAGATGTTTTTGCTGTTGCTTCTCCTCCCGGGGGATGGGGCGGGGGGGGGGAAGGGAGGAGAAGGAAGAGACAACAAACAATAAAAATAAAAGAGTAAACAAACACACATCTGGTGTTTCGACACACATTTCCTCCAGCCGCGGTCTCTCTGGACGAGGCACAATTTTTGCATATTCAAAACTAAAAATTAAGCGTGAGCCAACGGCAACCTCCTCTCTGTCGATTCTCCCTTCCCCCCATCACAATGCAAAATGAAAAGCAACAACAAGTGGTGCTGTTAGGTCCGGACGGCGACCCCGACGCGGAGCCGAAATTTGACACATGTCACACCCGCCCCGCCGCGCCGAGCGCTGCGACTGGGGCTAAACTTTGCCGCCGCCGCCGCCGCCGCCGCCGCCGCCGCCGCCGCCGCCGCGGGAGGAGCGCGCAGCAGAGTAAAGTCGCAGCCCGGCCCGGCGTGGAGGCGGCCGGGACGGGGTGCGGTGTGGAGGTGCAGCGCGCCAGAGTGAGGGCGAAGAAACTTACCGCGACCTGGGACGCCGGGGCAGCGTCCCGGGAGGTGGCCCCCGCGGCGCCGAGGCAGAAGCCCCCAAACAACACACCCACGAGCGAGTCCCGGCAGCTGCTGCCACGAGTGGGGGGCGCGCCCTGGGCGGGGGCGGGGGGGCCGGAGGAAGCCGCAGCCGGCACACGCGGCCGCCGCATAAATCACCGCGACGGGCGCTCGCGGGCAGGCTGCGTGCGGCGCGGGGCTCGAGCCGGGGCGCAGCGGCCGCCGCGGAGCTGCACGCGCCGGCGTGTCTCGCGCTTTCTCGGAGGCTCGCGCTGTCTCGCGCTGCCGCTCCCCCCACCCGGATCTGTGTGTGTGTCTGTATGTGTGTCTATGTGTGTGAGTGTGCGCTGGCGGGCGCGCGCACCCGGGCGCGCGCGCGTGTTGTTGGCAATGCAAACTGTACACACACCGCGCGCGGAGCCGCCTCTGCTCCGAGGGGCGGGGTGGGGGGAAGGGACGCCTCGGAGGATTCTAAAGTACTGCCGGGCCACTTGTTTGTTTTGTTTCACTTCGGGTTGTTATTGTTGGTTGTTGTTGTTGACCCGCAAAGTGGTTTGGAACCAGCCGCTGAGAATGCCTGTCGCCCCCATCCACCTATCTCCCCCGGTCCCCCAACTTCTTTAAAGGAGGGGGAAACGCGGGGCCGAATATTGTTCGGATTGCGGTGGAGCCTCCTGGCTGACGTCAGGCCCACCTGCTATGTAAACAACTCGCCGGAGAACTTGTTTGTTCTGCGCCAGATCTTCCCCCACCCCCACCCTTCTCCCCACCTCCAGCTCCGCCTCCTCCCGCTCGGCCCAGACGGCGCGTCGAGGAAGGGGGTGGGGAGCGAGGAGAGAACAAAACCGTATGCTGTATTGGCAAAGCCGAGTTGTGTCTGCTGCTTCTTGGCAGTCCCCAAAGTACGTCCTCTCAGCAGACGGAGCTGCTGGCAAATGAAACAGGGGATTCCACGTGAAGTGCAGAAAGCCTCGAAGGGATCCAAAGCCCTCGGTGGCAGCGAGTTAAAAGTGCATGGTAGTGAGACAGGGAGACCCAAGCGTGCGTTAAAACGCTGATTGGCCTTTCTTTTCACGGTGTGCGCCTCTGCGGCCTGGGCTGGAGAGAGGCCGAGTGTCTTTCTCACTCTTCATTGTTGTCGTGGCTCGTGTCTCACTTGGGCCCGGGAGTTCCTGGGCTTCCTCGTGGTGGCCCTGTCCGGGTCACCCGCGTGGGGCTGGGATGCGGGCCGGCCGGGGCGGAGCTTGAAAAGAAGGGGCCGCCGAGCTGGGACTTTTTAGGGTTTGAGGCTTTCGAGACGGGCCCTGTCAGTGACTGAGGGGTGCCAAAGTGCCCGGAATGAAAGGAAAGAAGAAACTGCCAGAGCCCGCTCCGCGCGCACTTCAGAGCCGAGGCGCCGGCGCGGGAGATGCGCGGGCCCAGCCTCCGGCGCCCGGGGCCCAGCTCCGGTCCGTGGAGCACGACCCAGCCGGCGGGCCCACGCGGGACCAAGGGGATGACGAGGGAAAGGCCGAGGGAGGACCAGGCGGGCCTGGATGGGACGCGGGACCCGACTGGGGATTCCTCGGGAGTCTCTTCCCCAGGCCAGCTCCCGGCAGGCGGGTCCTGCCCGCCGCCTCCCGCCGGATGCTCCGCTGCCCGTTGGCTGCGCGACCCTCCACCCGCCGCCTTCCCGGCGAGCTGCCGCGGGAGCCGGCCGCTCAGCTGACAATCAGTGGCGAAGCGTGGCGTTCCGAAAAGCGCTGAAACTTTCTTCCAAATAGCTGCAGCCGTGAGGCCATTGCGAATTCGAGCCTGGCCCCCAGCTGCTTCCCGGCCAACTTGAACATCTCCGGTGGCAGAGAGGGGGAGGGTGACTGGGGAGACGGGCGAGCCGCACTAACTTCTGCCTTTGAGTCTTTCTTTTCCTCAAAGAGCAGCGCGCCCTTTCTCTAAAGGGCAGACGCGAGCTCACACACACACTCACACACACACACACACACACACACACACACACACCACTTGGCACCAACTCTTCCCTTCAGAACCCGCAGTTCTCCCGGGGAGGAAGCAGCCCTGGCACCCACATCTGTAAACACACCGTCAGCTTTTCTAGTGAAACCAATTAAGTCAATAAGCCAAGGGGCTGGTCGTGGGAAGACGGCCCCTACCAGGAGCGCGAGCAACGAGGGAGAGTTGAGCTTTGAATTGCGGCGCTTTCTGCGAGCTTTTAAACTCCAGGTAGTCCTTAAGTGCTCTGCTTATGAATTGTGTTCTCACTCTTTTTAAAATTGTCTTTTTCGAAATGCAGGCTGAATAGTGGACAAATAACCCAGATTTTTTTTTTTTCCCAAGATGGGAGCAGGGAGAGAAGGAGAAAGCATTCTTTAAAATTATAAAACGCCAGACCCAAAGGTCCCTACATCGCCCTTCTGAAAGATTGGGGTTAATTTCATGTTAAGTAACCTGCGTTTATGCTTCATTGACAAACCTACATAAAAAGCGGATTCTCTGAATTAACCTGAAACTATTTTGAAAAAGACAAGGAGCAAACGGTGACGAAATCTTTGGAGAGCTGAGGATATCTTTCCTCAAGATAGGTGGGAAAAGGTAACAGAATAGTCAAGAGGGCTACAGAGTCCCACTTTCCCCCATCTGCTTCCTCCCCCGCAGACACCGACCCTATTGACTTCTGTCTCCGGGGGTCTGGAGGAAGGGAGTGAGAACGGTTTATTAGAGAGGAGTCTGGGCCACTTGGAAGAGAAGTTCAAGTTCCCAACGAGGAGAAAGAAGGCTAAGCTCTCAAGACTTGGAGAGGAGCGGATTTAGTTTGCCTTTCTCTTTTCTGTACACAAAGACACGTTTTGGTGAAATTCGCAGCCTCTGACGTTTCTCTCCTGAGAGTACAAATAACCAGGAGCCAAGAGGCTACCTCAGGCCGAGGAGCCCATCTTCCTAACTGCGCCGTGTACCCTTGACACTCGTCTTTCTAAGCGGGGGTGAGCACGCCAGGGTGCCCCCGGGTTTCCCCGCTTAACTTCGCCCCATTATCTCCTTGCCTGCTGCCATTCCCCGGGGCCACCAACCCTTCCCGCAGAGAAGACGCCCAGGGAGTTAAAAAAGCAGGTCGTGCCCAGAGCCGCTGCCCCCGTCGCCCGCAGCCAATGGGCTGGGCCCGGGTTCGAGAGGTGAAAGTTCAGGCCCGGGGCTGGCCGCTCGCTGCCCCTCTCCGGTCGCCTCTCCCTCCCCGCCCCCGCCCCTGGCCGCAGTGCAGACACAGCCCGGCTACCAGGGGCTGCCACGGTGGCACGTAGTTTGTTGATGGGTGGTCATAAAATATATTTATTTGCAATTCCTTTAACTCGCCCACCACCCCCGCCCCAGCAGGGCCCGAAACACTGCGGGCTTTGTTCGCCTCGCTGCTGCTGCAGCCGGCCGGGGTTTAGCGCTCTGTGCTAACAGACTCCAAAAAAAGTTGAAGTGTAATAATAGGAAAACCGGGTTTCCGCAGCCGAGGAAAACGCTGAAAGGGCAAACAGCGAACGAATAGTTTTCTTTTGCACAAGCCACTGGTCAGCCCGCTGGATCGTGGCAGCCTTGCAACGAAACACTGCCTAACAGAGAAAAGGGGAAAGCCAAATTCTGTCCCTGTAGTCGCCGCGCAGGGTCGCAGCCACAGTTCAAGCCTCCTTGGCAGCACGTGGGGCTGCAAGAGTCATTTAGGAAGGTTCCAGGGTAAAATTACACGCGGATACTGGGTAAGTGGGGAGTTTCACCAACTGGACCTCGAAGTGCTCGCACGAACGTTTATTTGATTTCAAGTTCCTTTTACGATGAAACCGCAAATCAACAAATTCCAAGCCCCTACTCTATGACGGTCTAGGCGAAAGAGAAATTCGTTTGAGATGATCTCTGCCAGCGCATCTTGCGCGAAATAACCCACGTCGAATGAAACTGGCTAAGGCCAGGACGAAGGAAAGCAGCGTACGCGAGTGACACGTATAAGAGATGTCGGTTTAATGCTTCCCCGAGCGGACTGCTTACATTTCTAGTTATTTGTTATAAAATTATAATTATTCACACAGGTAGGTCTACTTTCTCCCAAACTTTCAGTTAAACAACAATTACAGTTTTTTTTTTGTTTTTCTTCAGAGCCGTTTCACTGGGGTCAATTGTAACTAGTACTCAAATTTGACTGATTGGAGAGATCGCTGGGAGAAAGGGTAAGGGGCAGGTTTTTATTGAATTATAGTTTTTCTTTCAGAGATACTGTCTTCAAAGTTGTACTACTCACTTCAAATAGCTTGTAACAAAAGTCTTCTTCAAATGCAAGGTGAAATGTGTTCCCTTTCACACACAAGAACGGGCACATATCAGGTTCCTACTTTTCCCGTCCTCTACAGTTTTCTGAAGATGAGCAAATAAACAGACTCCTTTTAGACATTCTGCTATCACTACTCTCCTCCCAGACACATTTTAGGAAAGAGAGAAAATTCTAGTTTCACGGAAGTCAAATCAAGGATAATCTATGTTACAAAGTCAAATTGAATGTAGAGGTTGGAAAATTGGTGGAGTTACACCACCATCTGTCGTTAAGCTTCGGGACTACAAAATTTGGGACCTGTAATAAATCTTAATGAGCTTTCCCAACTTTTGTTTGTTTTAAATCACAAACTATACTTTTCATTTGTATTTTTATAACATGTACCCTAAATTTACCTGAATCCTAAAGCAACACATAGGCGTTCATGAATTCATGCTTCTACCTGGCTTCACCAGTCATCTCATCATCAGAAAAAAAATAAATACCCACTTCTGCCAGCTTCCAGATAAAGCCTTTACAAATCAGTTGTGGAACTGCAGATTTCCATTACCCACCCCCCCTTCCCTTGCTTCTAGTAGGTTATTGATAGAAACATGGAGCCTCCATTCAGTGGCCACCCAAGTCCTGAAGCCAATAATAGACTTCTAATTCTCTCTTGAATTTAACCTCCTTCTTTGTTAGTATATCTAATCTTGAAACATATAAACACAGCATGTCTCTGCTAAGAGATTGGCTCTGTCTTTAAAAGTTGCTTGAAAGATAGTTAATGTCAGGTTCTAGTTCTGGTTGATATCAGTGCAAAGACAAAGATCAATTGCTCTGGGATAAAATCTTGCCAAGGAAGGCTTTATCCAACTGAATATAGAAAAAAGACAACTACTGGATAAAGAAGTCTAATGCTCACCCAAAAGTCTCCATCAAGCAATGAGAACTCCGTTTTGTTTTTCACCCAACACTGTAGTGGCACAGTATATATACATTAGACCTTATTTTTTTAAGGATCTCAAAATATCTCACTATCTGTAAGATTGCACCCTTTTTTGTGTTAGAGACTTGACTACCAAATTTCTATTTTCCAGAAAATAATTATTTAAAAAAATGTAACAGCTTGCTTGTGTGTTGGTAGGCATTCACTGGAAATAGTAATATTAAGTTGAATCATACTAAATTATCTATATTTGACCAACTTTGACCCACACAGCTCACAATTTCATATAGTTCAAGTTCATAGGAACTAGATTTTTCTGAGATATGGTCTATCACTGTAAGAATAGGCATAGCTAAATTGTTGAATCCCTGATGTTTACTTCCTGACACATTGACTTAAATATGTTGAATTGCTCAATGCAAGAGCCTTTTGCTTAATGATGTTTCTATTATTAAATTAGTCTTCGAGTTTGTATGTCTCTGAGTAGCAATGAAATTTTAGAGCTGAAGGAAACTTCAAAATACCCTAGTCCGGTCCCTTCATTTTAAAAATCACAAAGCAAAGATCCAGAGATGACAGCAAGATTATACCCCTCGTTAGTAAAACTGATAATTATTATTGAACTATTTCATATTTCTAGACATATAATACTCCTCCTTCCTTGTACTCCACAAAAGGCATTTTTGTCACACACACCCACCCCCATCTCTTTAGATTTTCTTCACATCCATCGAAACCGATACGGCTCAGTGATGGCAATACCTTTGGATGTCAGTACAGTATTAAAGATGGTTAACTGTCATGTCATGTCCACTGTAATACACAGGAGGGGGGAAAAGTCTGATGACTTGTTTCTCTTGAAAGTCAATTAAAGTCTGCAAGATTTCTTCAATAGTGTAAAGAGGTTCATCACTGTTGATTGCAAGTGTTCATTATAGAAAAACTGATGGCAAGAGGTGCTAACACAAACCACGGTTTATGATGTTTTTCAGGGTTAATGATCTTCAGGGACTCCTAGGGGGAGAAACCCATAATCTCAGTAGCAGCTTGTCTTCACTACACTCAAGAAATAAAGGCTAACATGAGGCTGTGAGACAAAATACAACATTGATTTTTTTAAAAGCTATGAGCAAAAATGAACTATATCAAGATCCTGCATCAGTGTAGATTTTTATTTTGGTTTAATAACCATAGGGCTCTAGTCACCATAGTCATTTACCCGAAGGATGTATTGAAGTGGTTAATTGTAACAAATCATATCAAGCTTCAGTCATTTGCCATTCCCCTCCCCCTTTTCCTTCTGTATCTCTTTTTCCTCCTTTTCCTCCTTCTTTTTCCTCCCTTGGCCATCATCTACATCACCACCACACAATGAACACTGTCAAAATCCCCCCATAGGTATTCATCTCCTAGGCTCCAGATGTGTTGAATCAGTTGCCTGTTGATAGCACCATATGAATTGTAAAAAGGTACCACTTGCCCTCTTTTCTCTATATGGGCAGCTGCTCTTTATGCTGCCTGGTTAACAGTTAGTAGTACCTCAATCCAACCAGTTACTGAAGCCAAAAAGACCCAAGTCACATGTGCTACTTCCTCCGTCTTCTCAAAATCCAAGCTGCATTAGGTTTTGTTCACCGTTAACCTATTTCATCTCGCATTCTCTTCTTCCATCGACCCTGGTGGTGTTGCCTCACTTCAAGATTTCATCACTTATTCCTTGGTCATTCTTGATAAATTTCTAATCACCTTATGTACTTTCAGTTTCTTTTTGTTCCACTTCATCCTCCTCACTGCTTTCTAGAACATGTCTGAAACACGTGTCACTTAGAATTAGGCCAAGCTCCCTGTGGCCAATGGAGTTGAATCTTAAGTTCTATAGCCCAATACGGTAAATACGGCTAACAAATACGAGGTATTTAATCATCTTCTTTGGAATGAATGAATGAATGTCATGCCCCAGACAGATGTATTTTAGATGTTACATATTTTCTCTCAGAACATTGTCAGATATATTTTTAGCTGTGTATCATTTTCAGCAGATCTGTAAGTCTATTTTGTACCCAATCATCTGGCTAAAATAGTTATAACTGAAGATTTCATTATTTTTTCATATGAAAGAACTTAGCAGATAGATATAAAAGTATATTCAATCTGGCATTCCAATTCCCAACTGCATTATTTAATGGCTCAACAAATATTTATATACTAAGCACTGAGGTAGGTATTCCGAGAATTAAAGATGTATAAGATTAGGTCCCTGCCCAGAACGTACCCTCTAGTGAGAACTAGAAGATATATAAGTGGATTATTTCAATAAAACATGAATTTCAATACAGCATAAGATAGAGGTATATCCAGGATACAATGAGATGAGGGAAAATATTTCTTAAGGCTACACTAACATGTTATGCAGCCCTATTTTTTTGTTTGTAATGATAGCTTAAAAAATAAATCTAAGAATACATCTTTTATTTTTTTAAGTTTTTATTTAAATTCCAGTTAGTTAACATACAGTGTAATATTAGTTTCAGGTGTACAATATAGTGATTCAACACTTCCAAACATCACCTAGTGCTCATCACAAGTGCCTTCCTTAATCCTGATCACATATTTAACTCATGCCTGCACTCATGTCCCCTCTGATAACCATCAGTTTCTTCTCTATAGTTAGGAGTTTGTTTCTTGGTTTACCTCTCTCTCTTTCTCTGCCTCTCTCTCTCTCCCTCCATCTTTTAATAAAATTTTTAGGGGCACCTGGGTGGCTCAGGTGGTTGAGCACCAAACTTCAGTTCAGGTCATGATCTCATGGTTTGTGGGTTAGAGTCTCATGTCAGGCTCTGTGCTGACAGCTCAGAGCCTGGAGCCTGTTTCAGATTCTGTGCGTGTGTGTGTGTCTGCCCCTTTCCATTCACAGTCTATCTCTCTCTGCCTCAAAAATAAATAAACATTAAAAAAATTTAATTTGCCAAACAGCAGCCTCAGAAAACTTACAATTTTGAGCAAAAGCACAAAGTTGTGGTTAAAACACAGTTATGCCAAGAACAATGGTGGGTTTAAGGACTGTGAGGAAGTATGAGGCAGTTCCCTGAATTATCTCAAAAGTACAGAATGCACTTTTATAAAAAGATTACTCCTAATTTGTCCTGATTTCACCATAGGAAAATAGTTTCATAATAGACAAGAACTGAAAAGAAAGTAAGAGAACATAAATTGTTCTCAGTTTAGGGAGAGATTCACATGTTTTTTTCTCTCAGCATCCTTTCTGGCTCTCAACTGAGGAAAGCAGTTATCCTGGCCCCATAGGGTCCCCTAGGGACAGTCATAGGATATTACATTCTCCAATCTTTTTCCCATGTCAATCACCTTTTTCTGTCCCATCAAGGCATGCTGGCCCCCTGCTACCCCTCCCTTGTTAACACTACCCTGAGTTCAGTAAAAATAGCATTAGGCCATACTTTCTCAGTTACATATTACCTCCTCTCTAAATTCTTTCCTTTCCTCATCTGCTTCTTTTTCATTTAATTAAGGAAAATGTTTCTCACTAATTCTGTCTCTCTCTCTCTTTTTCTGTCTCCCATTCTTCCCAGGAAACACACAAACACACACGCACATGCACACACATACACACACGCAAACACACGCACACACACACTAATTGTTGCTATATTTAAGAGCAGAACTAGTAATGTAAGAAATCAAGAAACATGGAAATGAACATGAAAATAGGAAAAAAATTAAAAATTAGTCCTATTAGCTTTTAAAACCTTCAGGTCCCCAGATAAAGGAGCAGTAAAATACTCTTATACCCCTCTGTGAGTTAAATTGATATGATCCAATTGGAAAGCAATTTGGCAAGTTGTGTTACAGTTTTTTAAATTAGTCCCTTAGCTAGACTGCAATCCAAAAGAAATGATCTGAAATGCAGATGGAAAAGCTTCACGCAAAAGCTGTTTATCATAGAATTATTTACAATAGTGCATATTTGGAAGTGATTATAGTCAACAATACATAATATAGCTTAACCACTAAAACAATATTATAGGATGTTTTAATAACCTATAGACTGCTTTTGTTATATGGTGGAAAAATAATATATAAAAATGTATATATAAAAAAAAGACCAGAAAGAAATGTGCCATTGTGAGCCGCCCTCCCCGCCCCCCAACTAGCCCACAATCATCTCTACCCACTGGTAGCCACATCCTTGTGCAGTCCCTCCCACATTGTTCCAGGGTCCATCTACATGCCAGAGGTGATGGTATGCCACTTCTGAGCTTAGGTTATAAAAGACTGTGTGACTTCTGTCTAGGGTTTTGGATCTGTCTCTTAGATCACTTGCTCAGGCAAGCTGCCATGTTGTGAGCAGCTCTGTGGAGAGGCCAACATGGTGAGGAAGTGCTGTCTCCGGGCAACAGCCAGGGAAGAACTGAGGACTGCCAACAACCATGTGAGTGAACTTGGAAGCAAATCCTTTTTTCCCAATTGAGTCTTCTTATGATGACTACACCCTGGCGATCAGCTTGATTCCTACATCATGAGAAAGTCTGAGCAAGAACCACTCAGCAGATCAATTCCGGGTTTCTGACCTTCAGAAACTATGAGCTAAAATATGTTTGTTAAATTAAAGCTGTTTGTGTGTGTAGGGGGGTGTAATTTGTTACACAGCAATAGATAACAATAAAAGCCTGATAAGAAAGGTTCTATTTAAGTAGTAGAATTTCAGCTGATTTCTTTTTCCTTTCCTCTTGTTATATTTTCAAGTCCTGTGCAATAAAGACTTATTATAATTGGATAAAGTTAAATGTTATTAAAACAGCTATTTTAAATTTTATATTTGAAAAGGTGGTGCCCTAGAGTGCTTTTTAGAATTTCCACAAATTTAGTACCCCCTCATCAACATCCTCTAATAAAACTAGATTTATCTCAAGCATAACTTAAATACAAAATTACATTTCAACTTTACTTTTTAAAAATTTACCTAGAAGAGTGGTTTTCTACATTTTGTTAATACAAATAAACAACATATGCACTTACGATATATACATTTCATAAACTAGCATGGTATCTGAACACCATTTACAACATTGTTTCTGAGAAAAGATGATTCCAAGTTTAGACTTGCAACATAATGTATTGTAATGTGGCATCTTCCTCTATAGGCCATTCAAGAAATTATATAGGTAAAAGACCTTTTCTTCTTTGATTATATATAACAGGATAACTGTTAAATTATTTTCAATCTTATTCCAGGTAAGTGAATAAAAACAAACTGTGAACTGGAAAAGTAAAACTAGATTCTCACTTTATATTTAATCATAAGAAACAACCATTGTCTCTTGAGGTTTTCCTAATTAGGTTATAGCACAGTTACAGTAGTTGAGTAGAGAAGGTCAAAGCAAGTTCTAAATTAGTTTAGCAAAAATTAGCAAGTCAATAAGTATGTTTTTATCGAATTACAATAAACATGCTAAAACAAACAGATTGCCTAATCTGCTAATAATAATGCTTCTGTCTTCATATTATAAAAACCCCAAACAATGATTTTATGCTCAGCTGATTTCTTAAAAAATTAAATCATGAAAAACCATAGAAAGTCATTTCTGGATCCTGATAATATTTTTTAATCAATTTTCATAATATCTAATTGCCTTGTGAATTTAAAGTTGGTAAAATAAAATAGATATATAAAATAATTTTTATAACATAAGAATATAGATTGTGAGTATATTAATTATTTAATTTTTTTAGTTATAGTCTTAAGTAACTGTGAACACCAGATGCATTGTTAAGTTTACTTCAGGAAACTATTATATAGAACATTATCATTGAGTTCATGATCATAAATAAATATGATTCCTCTCATAAGAATATATTGTATGTACTAGACAGATAAATTTCTGCTAAAGTAAGATTTCATTTCCCTATCCAAAGATTCTTACATTTTCTGACTTATTTTTTGAAGTTAAAAATTCTTTTCATTACTTCTATGATCCTTTGTCCATCGTGTTGTTGATTCATCTTCTATAACAATCCTCTTTTCCACCTCCTCACTAAATTCTGTGAATCAGGATCAAAGACAAAGATGTCTGAACTGGTGAAAGAAATGTATGATATTTTAACCAATTGAAGAAAACTCATTGATACCTTCCATGGTTTTTTCAAATAACTAGGTCATTAAGGATCATAAATCATAAAGTATCTTTCCTAGAAAAAAAATTGAGTATATGTTAAGCAAAAATCCATGTTCATTAGTCTATGATCCTATATGCAATCAAGTTCAGGTAATTTATTTTTAGATAAGAGATACAAAAACTCTATGTTGGGACATAATAATATTGGGGAAAAGATACTCTAAAATGAACCATTGAAGGCAATTTGACCTCTAAAATATGGCATTAAGATGAGCTCTACCTCGCAGATTTTAGCAGGGAAATGTGGTGAACAAATGTAAGACTTTCAAAGGAAAGGAAGTTCATACAGCTGTTTTGACTGTGAAAATTAGATAACCTGCGGTCATAAAACATAGACCCTTTTACTTCCTGAATTCAACTCAGCTCAATTCCAGCAAATATTTATTGGGCCCATGTTATTTGTCTGTCAATATTTAATATCTTAGAATCATAATCTTTAGGTTAGATGTGGGCTTAGAGGTCAACTAATCCAAGATTCATCCTAAAGAATTTGGATATGGATTTTTGTTATGAAGTAGTATTTCTTGGAGTCTTTTCATTAAGAGTAGTCAGGAAATAGGATCCAGAGGTGACTGGCTACCCAAACTCTTTCCAAAATTTCTTGCATTTCAGAATGAATGTCCTCAGTGCTTTTCTTGACTGCATATTTTGCAGTTCACCTCTGGAAATCTGTAGCGTAAACTAAAGCCAGGCACAGCCCAGAAGATTGCCCTTCCTGCTTTCCCCTCCACCGCACTCCCCACCAGGCAAAATTAGACTCCCAGGGGCCACCTTCGTCAAGGTTTATTCTTCCTAAGTGTTTAGAATGGAGCTAACTCTTGATTCTTCTAGAAGAGAGTCTGGAGTTCAACTTCCCTTAGGTAACCTTGCTTTTGCGTTGCCTCCTCATTACTGGCCTTGGATAGATCACACAGGGTACATCTTAGGGTCGGCTTGTTTAGCGACCATCCTTTACCCTGGTTATCTGAGGGCAAGCCTTCGTTCTGCCGTAATCAGGCTCCTCAAGGATTTGATGTCTCAGAAAGATTCCTCTAATGTCAAGAGCTAACTCAGCTAGAAGAGAAAACAAGCGCTGAGCACACTTACTGGAACAGGCTTACTGGTCCTATTCTATTGTACAGTAGAACTTCAAGAATATCCTGGGCTGCAGACGTGTTACCTTACCTTGCTCATTCTAAAGCAGTGCCTTTTCCTATCACTGACAAGAGCAGATAATCTTGAGGTGAATATACAGGACAATCAGATACGTTTGTTTCTCCACACACACCTTAGCCATTAAGCAGGGGATGAGGTTTAAGAGGCTCGCAAGAAGCATGCTTTGTACGGTTATTTGGTGGAGCAGGCTCAGATAAAATCGTTTCAGGTGAATCCTGTCTTTACCATTCATAGACATTTAACATAATAGGTGTCACTATTATTTTGCCAGCTGTGGACCTATCTTTCTAAAATGTAAACTGAAAAAAAAAGCATGTAAGAAGAGACGTGATTGAACATACTTATTTTTGAATATTGTTTTTTGGATAATGATGATATAAACAAATAGTTTTACTGTGAAAAATTGTTCACCTCAATTAGAGAGATTTGAGATTATCATCATATCTATATCACTATAGATATCCACATCACTATAAAAATTTACTGAAAAAAGTATTCATCAATTTATTTGATGTTGAAATTTTTCAAATCACACTAGGAAAGTATATTACTAATACATTTTTATTTTTGTGTGTATTATGACATTTTCTAAGGCAAAAACAAATCTTTCTATTTTCCATTTTTAATTACTGATTCTGGTTTTGGTAGTTTTCTGATTTTCAAAAAAGATAATAACCTTATGGGTGTTGAGTTTATTAATGCTTAAATGATGACACAGTTAATTTTGGTAATATTTATTTAAAGTAAACTGGTTACTTATTAGATGAGTCCTTTTTAGGCTAGGTTTAAATTGTTTTTTTTTTTTTTTTATTTACAAAGTAGACATTCGAAAAGTACCCAGAAAACGGAAGAGAGTTATTACTTGGACCAAGCCACATGTATAAACTAAACTGATAGTTTATTATATAAACCAGAAATAAAATTGTAAATTGGACTTCATCAAAACTTAAAAAAAAAAACTTTTTCTCTGTGAAAGATACTATTTAAAAAGGATGAAAAGTCAGGCTATGGACTAGGAGGAAATCTTGGCAAACCACATATGTGAAAAAGAAAAGATCTGTGTCTAAAGCATATACTCTCATAACTTAAGAATTAAAAAAATAAAGAAAATAATTCAATTAGAAAATTGGCAAAAGACATGAGACATGAATCAAAGAGGATACACAAATGGCAAATAAGCACATGAAAAGATGTTTAACATCACTGGTTACTGCACACCTATTAGAATTGATAAAATAAAAAAAAAAAAGTGGCAAAGTCAAATTCTGGCAAGGATGTGGAGAAACTGGCACTCTCATACATTGCCAGGGAGAATGTAAAATGGTACAGCAACTCTGAAAAAGAATGTGGCAGTTTCTTAAAAAGTGAAACATACACTAATATAACTCAGCAATTGCAACACTGGACAACACTGGACACTTCTCCCAGAGAAATGATAATTTAGGTCCACCAAATACCTATCCAAGAATCTTCATAGAAGTTTTACTTTTAATATTCTAAAACTTGAAACAACCAAAATATCCATCAATAACTGAGTGGTTAAACAAGCTGTTTTACATCTATACCATGAATTACATGGATAAAAATGAATGAATAATTGATACACAGAACACTTTGTTTGGATCAAAGGCATTAAACTGAGTGCAAAAAGCCAAACTCAAAGATCACACAGTATATGACTCCATGTATATAACATTCTCAAAATAACTAAATTGTAGTGGTTCCTAGGGTTAGGACCCTGGGGTGAGGGGAGGTGGTGTGACCAAGTGAGTAGCCTGAGAGATCATTGTTGTGATGGAATAGTTCTGTATCTTGATTGTTGTGCTGGATACACAAACAAATACATGATAAAATGTCATAGAACTGTACAGACACGTTATATACAAGCCAATGTTAGTTTCCTGGTTTTAATGTTAAACTATAATTTACAATATGTAACCATTGCAGGGAACAGGATGAAGAGTAGATAGAACCTCTCCGTGGCATTTTTTAAAAGTTTATTTATTTATTTTGAGAGAGGGAGAAAGAGAACAGAGGAGGGAGAGAAGAAGGAAAGAGAGGGAGAGAGGGGAACCCAAAGAGGCTCTTCACTGTCAGCACAGATCCCAAAGTGGGGCTTGAACTCACCACGAACCCATGAGATCATGACCTGAGACAAAACCAAGAGTTAGACATTTAACCAACTGAGTCAGTCAGGAGCCTCTGTAGTATTTTCTTTTTAATTAAAAAATTTTTTTAAATGTTTTATTTACTTCTGAGAGAGAGAGAGAGAGAGAGAGAGAGACAGCATGAGCAGGGGAGGGGCAGAGAGAGAGGGAGACACAGAATCTGAAGCAGGCTCCAGGCTCTGAGCTGTCAGCACAGAGCCCTACACGGGCCTCTTACTGTGAGATCATGACCTGAGCCGAAGTCAGACACTCAACCTACTGAGCCACCCAGCCGCACTGCTGTAGTATTTTTTTTTAATATTCTTGTAGTCATATAATTCTTTTAAAATTAAAAGTTGAAAAAATATGTACAACTGACATAGACAGCCCAGACTTACAGGAAGAGATAATGGATTGTAATAAGGCCAGGAGAGAAAGCTCTTGACACAGAGTACAATGGTCTATTTATGTCCCTGGATAGTAGTTCAGAAAAAAAAAATACTCTCCTTTTTTTTATTAAACATAGTTATGCTTATTTTGTAATGTCTAAGCAAATTACAGGTTAGATTGCCTTGTTCTAGAACTTCACATGAATTGACTCATATACATATGTCTTTTATGTCTGGTTTCTTTCATGAGCATAATGATTTTAAGTGCATCCATGTTGTATGTATCAATAGTTCGTTCTTTTTTATTGCTGAGTGGTATTCTAGTGAACAGGTGTACTTCTGTTTCTTACTCATTCACTTATCTCTGACTTTTTGGGTTGCTTCCAAGTTCGGGATATTAGGGCTGTCTGAATTTTTCATTTGTCAAGCAGTTGTGCTTATGTTACATCGTAAAAAAACTAACAAACAAACAAACAAAACTTGCCAGGAGCAACACTTTTAATAACAAACCCCAAAGCAAAAAGGAATTTTTTTGAGTCATTCAGGAATTCTTTTGCTTTTAAGCAATAGCATATTTGAACAACAGTGGTTTAAACTGTAAGAACCATGCCTTAAGAACCATGCCTTAAGAAATCTGCAAATGTGGGGCGCCCGGGTGGCGTAGTTGGTTAAGCGTCCGAGTTTCGCTCGGGTCATGATCTCGCGGTTCGTGGGTTCGAGCCCCGCGTCGGGCTCTGTGCTGACTGCCAGCTCAGAGCCTGGAGCCTGTTCAGTCTGTGACTCCCTCTTTCTCTGACCCTCCCCTGCTCACACTGTCTCTCTCTCTCTCTCTCCTAGAAATAAAAAAAAAAAAACCATAAAAAAAAAAGAAATCTGCAAATGCATAGTTTCAGGAGCTTAAATATGCTATGTGTGACCCAGATTATTTTTATTTTTTGTTCTATCACCCTTGGTGTGTTAATTTTTCTCTTTATATTTGAGACTTGATGCTTGCAAGCTTTTCTGCAAAAACGCCAGGCCTTATGTTCAAAGCAAGAAAAGGGGGGTGGGGTAGGCCAATTTCAGAATGTTCCTTTTTTATAAAAAAAAAAAAAAGCTTTGCCAAAAGCTCCCCAGCAGACTTCCCCTAATGTCTCATTGCTCTGAACTATGCCACTACTAGCTCAAGAACAGCTGGGAAAGAGGCAAAATTTTAATGATTGGCTTCCCTGAAACAATCACATTTCATCACTTGGGGGCTGAGTCCATTGCCAAGTGAGACAAATTAGGGGTCTGTTAGAAAAGAGATTAGAAGGAATGGCTGATAGATAGGAAATGAAGAGTGTTTGTCACGATACCTTCCCTTGATCTTATTGATTTCTATTTCTTTCTCATTTGAGGTCTCTTTTAACTTCTAACATCTCAAGAATTTTTAAAGAAGTGAACTTTTTCCAATGGCACTGTTACCAGTATGGGCTATGTTACCAGCATATGATGAATTCTCATTCATTTGTTTGTTTGAAAAAAAAAAACTATAGATGAACAAAAGTCTACGTTTGGCAAAATATAGTTCCCCCAATATTTTTTTCTCTAAGTGTGATGTCTTGTCCATATTGAAGAGATGCTCTAGAAATACAAAGATTCCATCGCAACTTCACCGTGTCCCAGGAAGAAATGTCCTCCATCCTCAGTTCAACTTTTCCATACTTTTTAGACCATCCATTCTTGATAGAACTCAAAATATTATATTTAATATATACCAGCTGTATAAAAGTAACCTTGAATTTAAGATATGGTAGACTAAAAAGAAAAGCTTTTATCACAACTTCCTATGTACATTTTCATCAACTCATATGGTGCACATCTGGGCCTTTGATAGCTATGTGTTTAAAAAAACCCGATAGACTCAAAATTAATTTTAAAATCCTGTGTTTTTCTTGATTCTAGTAATTTTAAAAGATAAATATTATTAACATAATGATAATGCTACCTATGAAAGTAATTTGAAGGTAGTAACATAGGCACATTCTTAGAGTCTAAATGTTCCACATTAAAAAAATAATAATCTTATTGAAAAAGAAGACAGAAGGAAACTAACAATTATTGAACACTTAAGATATTCCAAGCAATAAGCTAGTGCTTTGTACAATGCCTTGATTTAGTCTTTCCCAAATATCTGTGAGCTAAGTCTTATTTGCCATTTCCAAATGAGAGAGCTAAGGCACAGGAAAGTTATGTAATTTCTCTTAGGTCACATTAAAAAATAAATTTAGTTCTATGGATTTATTATCCAGGTTTTAAAAATTAACAAAAGGTGGGCAACCAACCAACCTAATATCTCAAAGAAGCCCATCAAGGTAAACATTGATAATAGCAGAGAACTCTTTATTTATGTTGGACACATGAAAACAGAATTTAGGAAACCCAAGAAAACATAAAATTTAAATGTGAACTATGTCTCCCACCTTATCTTTATTGCCATCAGTAGCAAGCAGTTTCTAGTGATCTAGTCTCTACCAATGTTCACTTTTATTCCACTGAAGGCACATGCCAGGTGAATTTAGAAAGGTTTAATTGAGGAAGATTTGTTCAGTAATCAGGCAATTAAAATGGGCAGGAGAAACACAGAGTACCAGAAAAGCAATGTGAAAAATTCACAAAATTTTGAATCCAGTGAAAATGTTAAACAAATGTAAAACAAAAATGTCGTACAATTTGGGCAGAGGAAGCACTTGAAGACGAATCATCAAAGGATTTAACCCCAGTGAATTTTATGAGCCACTGTCAGGCAAAAAGGAACTATGATAAAAGAAGAGACAATAAGAGTAAGAAAAAGGGTGAGGGGGAGTGAGAGTATATGTTGAAAAAAAAGAATAAAGGGACTGAGCTGTGTGTATAATAATGGAAAAATGAGCCTTTTCCTTACAGATGGTGATCAGTGGCCAGAGCCTTGAACACAAAGAAAAGAAGTGATGATGCAATTATAAAAAGAAAGTTACTAGATAGATGAGAAAGCCTTACTGTGGACCAAGTAATGGGAGGGCAAAGCCTCCTTGGCAGAGGCCTATACCCCAGTATATAATCCAAGAGCAGGAGCAGGTCTGTGTCTTGCAAATTGAACAGCAAGTAACCTCTGGGCAGAAGTGTGTGTGTGTGTGTGTGTGTGTGTGTGTGTGTGTGTGTGTGTGTGTGTGTGTGTGTTTTGAGGGACAATGGCATCTTAAGGCATAAGAGAAATAGGACACATTTTCCTCAAACCTTAATTTTATCATCTGGTAAATAACCGACATATAATTGCTAATCATCCTATGCTTTAGGATATCAAATTCAGGTGATTTTTTAAGATAAATTACTTTTCCTGACTTTACTGAAATATGATCTGCATATAACATTGTATAAGTTTAAGGTGTCCAGGGAGTTGTTTTGATACACTTGGATATTGCAAAATGATAACCAACATAAGGCTAGTTAAAGTTTCCATCATCTCACATAATTACAATTTATTATTTGTGATGACATTTAAAATTTACTCTTAGCAACTTTCAAAGATGTAATAGGATATTTTAAACTATAGTTGTCATGCTATACATTACATCATGACTTATTTATTTTATAACTGGTGATTTGTACCTTTTGACCCCTTTTACCTGTTTCTCCCACCCCCTATGTCAGCGCTAGTAACCACCATTCTGTGCTCTATATCTATGATCATCCATTGATTGACACTTAGGAAGTTTCCATATCTTGGCTATTGTAAATAATGCTGCTTTGAACATGACAGTGCATGTACCTTTTCAAGTTAGTGTTTTCATTTCCTTTGGGTAAATATCCAGAAGTACAATTGCTAGGTCACATGGTAGTTCCATTTTTAACTTTTGGAGGAAATTCCATTATGTTTACCATAAAGGTTGCTCTGAGTTACACTCCCACCAACAATGCACAGGGTTCCTTTTTCTCCATATCTTTACCAACACTTGTTACTTCTTATGTTTTGGACATTTTCACAATATTAATTCTTCTGATCTATGAACACAGGATAGCTTTCCATTTATTTGTGTCTTTATTTTATCAAAGTTTTATAGTTCTTAGCATACAGATTTTTCATCTCCTTAACTTTATTTCTAAGTATTTTTTTAGTGCTTAGATGAATGGAATTGCATATTCAAAGTAATAAGCATCCTGGGGTAATGGAACAGGTTTGAGATCTGGGGAAAAACATCCATCCATCCATCCATCCATCCACCCGACACATACTCTTGTGACTGAAAACAAATATGGCCTCACACATAAGATATTGATTTATATGATACATATTAAAACCCAAAGAGGTTTGGCAAGGAATCACTATCATATTCAAAATTCTCCTCTAGCTCTGCATAGATGCAGACAGAAATCTAAAATCTTCTGCTCAGCCCAAAAGGCCACTGTGTCTGTTGCTTCCACCTCTGGTCTCATTTTGCCCTTTTCTAGGCCTGTCCCTTCTTCCTACATCCACACCCAGACTTTCACTCTTCAACATTACTGTCCTACAGTTCTCAGAATTTGCCATGCATGTGCTGTATCTTTGCCTGGATTGCACTCCCTCCTTGCTAACCAGGGGGCAGCTTTGATTATTCCTCCCAAGCCCCCACTGCATTTTGTTTATACTTTATTAAGGAAAATATCTTCATGTATTTCTCTAAATAGTTTTCATTAGATTCTAAGCTCCTTTAGAGCAGAGATCAATTCTTTTGTTTCTCTAGATGCCTCTTAGACTGTGTATTGTATGTGGACAGAACCTGATAAATATGTATTGAATAAATGCATTTGAATAAATGAATGAGGCCATTTAATACTATATATGGATATTGACATAGTAGAAAATTTACTAAATGAAGCCTATTGCAGAAAAAAGCCACAATTCATTGAAGACATGTGCTGAAAGAAAAGGATTTAGGTTAAAAAGAAAGTTACATAAGTATTAATCATATGCCACATTTTGGTACAGAATGTTTTAAAAAATGTTAAAAAATATTAAAAGCAACAGAATTTTTCCTTCAAATCAAATCTCACCGAGGAGTGCAAACAAATGAGATCAAACTATAAAAGCTTTTTCAAATGCATGTGGGTGAGGTAGTTTTAGGGTTTCAGGGAGCTTTTCTCCCGGGGAAAGCAAACAAGAAATGCACTGTCAAAGGCACAGAATATTAAAATCTTACTTACATGGGACTTTTCAGTTTATAAATTGCTTTGACATTGTGTTATCTGAGACTCACAACAACATTGCTGAAGTTGGCAGACAGTGTAGATATTATCCCAATTAACTAAATCAAAGAAGGCTTATGGGACTTGCCCAAGTCTTACCAAGAATTGCGATCACTGATGTTCTATATTGTAGCTACTCATTAAAACCAGATCCTCATTAAAACCAGGACTCCACAAATAACTTATCTTCTGGCATAGAATTGCCGTTTGAATGGACATACATGCACCCACACATAAATGTCATAAATGTCATTATAACTCTAGAAAGCTCCCAGTGAAGTCCCTCAAGAATAATTGTATATCCTCTGGGCTTCCAGTTCTTTATTCTTTGCTCTACTGGTACAGAGCATGCTCAGACAAAATTCTAGAAGAGTAACTGCATCCTAGCCTTGTTGGAGTTTTAAAGTCTCCAATTTCACAATGTAGCATGAAAATTTCATACATTTATCATAAATAATCACAAAAATAAAGAATTCTGAGGAGTTACAACTATGCAATTAGAGGGCGCTGTGTCCAAGACCACCCTCATTTCTAACGCCAAATATATGGTCAGGGTGTTCCTAAAATCACTCTCATTTTTTTAAAGAGTATTTATTTTTGAGAGAGAGAAAGTGCAAGTGGGGAAGAGAGAGAGAGAGAGAGAGAGAGAGAGATCCCAAGCAGGCTCTGCACAGTCAGCATGGAGCCCAATGTGGGGCTCAAACTCACAAACCACAAGATCATGACCTGAGCTCAAGTTGGATATTTAACTGGCAGAACCACCCAGGTACCCTTCAGTTTTGATAAGTCACTAGAAGTATTAATGGAACTCACCAAAATTTATTATACTCATAGTTTATCATAGAAAAATAATTTGGATTGAAAGTATTAAAATCAGTCAAAGGAGACACATAGAGCAGAGTCCAGTAAGTTTCCAGATATGAAGCACTCATTGTCTTCTCCCCATGGAATCAAGATATGTTACTCTCTCTGCACTGATGTGTGACAATATGCATGAAGCATTGTCAACCAGGAAAGCTTAGACAGCTCTGGTGTTCATAATTTTTATTGGGATTTCATTTTGTAGGTATGATTATTAGATTGATTGATTGACTGATTGACTGATTTCCCTTGTGTTTGACCTCAGTCTCCAGGTTGGTTGATACTATGTGATCCTAAACCCCCACCCTCAGTTATGTTGCTGGTCTTTCTGGTATGCCCAACCTACACCCTAGAATGTTGTTTGTGGCTTAGCCCACACATTAAGATACAGTGTGGCCAGTCCCCACACTAAACAAGGACACTTCTATCACTTATGACATAGATTACTTCCTAGGAACTTTGTCCAGGAAGGCAAAGGCCCAACCTTCAGGTAATACCAAATTCTTCACCATACAGGTCACAACCAACATTTGGCCAAAGCTGTCTTACAACAAAACAATTAAGTTTGTCTGAGCATCTACATTTAATATAGCAGACACAGCAATAGTGCCATTATAAATATGCCTAACATTTGGAGGAGATGATATGGAGGTAAGAGTAGATTTTAAGAAAAATCGAATCCATCCTATAAAGCCATTACATACATTTTCATATTTTTGTCCTTAGATTTATCACTATTTGTATCTTGTGATGAATTTGCTCAGAACTATTTAGGGTAGGACTTAGCTGATGGTTAGCTAAATGCAGTTCTCCCTCAGGCCAGTCATTTTCCACGAGTGTTATATGCTGAGGAGGCTTTAACTAGTTTCCCAACACACTTGACCGTCAATATCAGTACTGCAATCCTACCAACAATGCCAGTGTTACAACATATCACCGTATAGTAGTAGATATAAACTGAAAAAAAGTAGTCAAGAGATATTAGCACATTACTAGACTACTACTCAGTCATTAACAATTAGTCCAGTCCATCATTATATATTGCATGACCAAAATGTCTCCCATCTCCCTGAGATACCACTCAGGGTTGCAGGCTTCCATTCAGTCTTATAAGATTCCAAAAGCAGAAGTAGCTTTACCCTTTCAGATATTTGGCACAATTAAATTAGGAGAGGATATCATCTCTTGCTATGAGCCTTTTGAGGAAGCAATGTAAAATCGGACTTTCCTCATTGAATAATCCATTTGTTCCTTCTTTTAGTGACCATTTCTCCTTCTGTACATTTAAATCTAAAGTTTTCACCTTTGGAAGGGATGTTAAATTCAGTCACAATGACAATCCAGATTTCAAAAGCAATACTAGTTCATCCTAGTGCAATAAGTGCCTCTTGTTTAGTCCACTTCTGTTCATAGAGACTAAGGACAGAACTAATGGGCTATCTTGACCATTAGTCAACCAGTTGACTGTCAACCCCGTTTTTTCCAATGAGATAAAGGCAAAGTTCACCTCATCAGACCCTAGAAACTCTGACATAAATTTTAAAAGGTATCGTTCCAGTCTCTTACTTAGGGATCAACCTTCCTTCCAGTGCCCACAGTAACCGCCCTGGTTTACTACTCCATCTGGTAGGAAAAAGGAAAGTTGAAGTACTATGGGGGAGAATGAGAAAAGTATCATCATCCTAATGCCCTTCCCCTGTGGGGAGGATTTCATCTGCTAGTGTCCTCCCCATCCCCCGCTTCCTCATATCCTTTAGAAAACTGAAGAATCTATCTACTGGGGATCCTCTCTTAACCTTCCCTCCTAATGAGTGTGAGCACACATTTGTGAAGTTGTGTAAGCCCGCCCTTAGGTCTTTACCTGCCCCCCACTTCAGAAAACAAATATTTCAGTTACTCTTTCTAATTTTCTGTCAAACCATTACTCAAAGGATGACATTTCTTTACCCATTATTGGACATTTATGGTATGTAAAGTGTGCTTCTTGGTCGACAGAAACGTGGTATGGTATTTTCTATTCCATTCTTTCTATATTACCCTAAGGATTTCCATCTACCACCAGGTAAGCAAAGGCCGGTTCAGAATATGTGTCTGTTCCTGTCAAGGTCAATTGTGGCCTCCAGGGACTATCGGCATTAGTCTGACTTGAGAAGTAAGTTTTGGGCCTTCTCTCTGGGGCATCTGCACCATTGCCATCTGTGGTCTCTGTCTGTCTTGTTGTGAGATAGAACACTTCTTACTGTCATTTTTGTGCCTCAAGAAGGTATTTAGATTCTGTTCATTTATGCATTGCTGAAAGTCCCCAACCCAGGTAAGTAACTACGTCAAGGGAGCACAGCAAGATATATGCTTTCTGGTTCCAATCACCTAGCCATCTTGGAAGGGAGTCTTCTGATTGGGCATCTCCATACTCTACTTTAAGGCATCTCTTACATTGCCATTATCAGAAAAAGTCTCATCCTGCCAGAGGAAAGAGCTGAAAATAGATCATCATTTTTTGAGAGACTTGATACTCTCTGTGTCACACTTTTAAGAGTCCCCTAAGCAACAGCATCTGTAGTCATAACTTTTACTCACTATGGATCATGTAAAATTGTAACAAGGTAGTTCTCAAACTTTAGCAATATCCTGTGGAGAGATTCTGATTCAGTAGGTCTGCAGTGCAAACAGAATTTGCAAGTCTAAGTTCCTAGGGGATGCTAATGATGTTGGTGTGCAGACCACTCTTTGAGAACCATTGTAGCACATTGTTTTAAAAATCATCTGTTTATATCTCTTTCTCTGCAGGAAGATAAGCTTTTCAATTGCAGGAACAGTTTTATTCACCAATATGTTCCCATGTCCTAACAGAGCATGTAGGAAAAAATAAATATTTGTTGATTTAATGAATGGTCATGATGTTTTTTACATTATGCTACTTATATTTATACAGCTTTTATTGGTAAAATCACCTGCATTTTTGAGGATAGTAATATGACTTTGTTTTTCATACATGTAGTGTTAGCTTTTTCTTAGTAGTATGAATATTAATAATAGAACATTATTTTACTATACTTTAATAATTTCAACATGATACATTGCTAATAGTCCTTGAAAAAAGATTTTTTGCTAAATCACTAGATATGTGTGTGTGTGTGTCTGTGTATGTGTGCATGTGCTTGGATGAGAAGAATACTATTTTTATTTTATTATATGTGAATTGGTGATATAAAATTGTTACATGAAATATATGGCAGCTGTATATACCTTGCAGGCAAAATTAATGAAAAAGAAAAATTTATAGAATCTAGGCTAATTTGAAAATGTGATGAAACATGTCCTCACAAATTAAAGTTTGGAGAATAGTGGAAAGTACAAAAATGCACTGATAGCCTTTCTGAAGATGCCCCCTCCCTCCTGCATTCTGTCTTCTGCTCATTAATTGTTAAATTAATATTCATTTGGATTCTGGTTGGCCTTTTAATGCCAGGTTCCCAAACTCAAGTGGAACTAAAGACAAACTACCTTAATTTTCCCACTTTTACATCACTCTTAAAGTTTTTAGACTAGTACTAGTAATTCTAAGAAATTAGCAAATCAACTTACCCTGGGCCATGATTTAGTTCAATATCATTAGCTAAGAGAGGCCCAGCTTCAGTGTAGCCTGTCTTACTTGGAATATATAATTAAGAGGCCCAATGAAGGCCAAACTCTGGTTGAAGGTAAAGCAGGACTCATGTAAGCAATAATGAGAAACTGTGGCAACTAGGATTATTTAACCTTGCAAAACAGAATTTAAATAAATAAAATTTAATTACAACTTAATAAGTTAAAAATTCAATAAAACCGTAAAAGATGTAGCAAAAGATGATTAGCCTCTTCTTTGAAACAATCCAGTAACACCTTGAAAATACTCAGTGGAGGACACGGATAGTCTGTACATTTAACACCAATAAAAAGAGATACATATGTGTCCATATAGCACAAAATCAAACTATGAAACTCTTAACTGCTGAACATTTAGTGTTATATTCTGCAGTTGGATTCCTTAAAACGCTTTAGAAATTTAATTTTAGTTTGAATTTAAAACTCATCACAGGCTTAAAATTAAGACTCAAAGGGTATGTATTGGGGCGCCTGGATGGCTCAGTCAGTTAAGTATCCAACTTTGGTTCAGGTCATGATCTCATGGTTCGTGGGTTCCAGTCCCGCATCAGGCTCTGTCCTGACAGCCATCTCAGAGCCTGGAGCCTGCTTCAGATTCTGTGTCTCCTTCTCTCTCTGACCCTCCCCTGCTCACACTGTCTCTCTCGCTCAGAAATAAATAAAACATTAAAAAATAAAAAAGAAGACTTAAAGGGTATGTGTTAAGTTTTGTCAACTCAAAAGAACCAGTTATTACAGTGAAGGTATTATGGCTTTTTGATAATTTTACCTAAAGTGGAACTGCCAGTCATTACTGATAGATAAAAGCAATGTGAAATGTGAATGAAATGTCTTGTTTGCATCCTATTTGAGGAGGTGTTTACCAAAAAAAGTCCAGACAAAAATCCCTGATATTACAAAATATTTTTTCATTCTTGCTTGTTTACCAATATTTAGACCTGATTTCACCAGATAATTACAACCTCAGAAAATGAAAACCATACCAGAATTGGGAAGGTGTTTTGCAATCTGGTCCTAGTCAAAACTGTGGACTAGGTATGGTTTTTCTTTGGGGCCAGCCCACTTCCCTTTGGTGTCTAATACAGTAGTCTCATTCTGTTTCAGGGTTTCCCACTTATGGAACAGGCTTCCAAATCCTGCAGGGACCAGATCTCTAATAGGTGATGATTTGCTAATCCTGTGAAGTAAACTGTGCTGATGTGTGTAGTTCCTACCAATCATAGAGGGTGCTGGAGACTCTGACTTCCTAATTCAGTTAGTGTACATTGCAGTCTCTAAGGATTGTAGGAGCCCTTACAGGTGATTTTCCACAAAGTGCAAGAAACTCACCCAAGTACCTCTTCAGTAATGGTTCAGTAATGGGAAGTCCACTACTTCACCAGGTGGGGCAGTTTTGCATGATGGAAAGTTCTGTTTTATATTAAGCCACAACCAGGAAGGAGCAGGGTGTCAGAGAAAAGAACATTAGCTTTGGAAAAGGTCCAAAGCCAAATTCCAGTTTCACCATTGACTATCTGTGTGAATCTGAGCATGTTTTTTAACTTCATGGACCTCAGTGCTCTGATAAAAAGGAATAAAAGAAAAAAATCTCAAAAGAATCATAATAATATTAATATTTGTAAAACAGCATATAGTTCTGAGTACATAGTGAAGGTCCAATACATATCAATTTTATCTTTTATTTTTCTTAGTCCAGTTCTTCCTATAGGAAACATAAAATTGTTATGTTCCTTTTATTTGATGACAACTTTTCAAATTATCTAGACCTAGATGTCATGCTTCTCTTTACACAATTTTCTTCTGTAATTCAAATATCACCATTTCTTTTAGCCATCCCTTATATGGCACCTTCTTCTAATCCTTCACTATCCTATTTCTTTTGTATAAGTGCATTCTAATTTATAAAAATCCATATAGAATTATGGATGGTTCTGTAAAAAATTAGCTAACTAAAATAATTTTTGAAGCGTTAATTTGTGTTTCCATTCCCTACACCATCTCATCTTTGCTGTCCCTTTACTGGGCTTCGAGCACCTTATCATCATCAGAAGTATTTTCTTCATTAGTTAGCTAGTTAATTAATTCAACAAGTATATGTGTGCTTACTATTTCTGTCTCTTCTTTGAGTATAATTCACACGATGGCAGGGATTTAGTCTGCCTCTCTCACCCTTATGTAACTGGCATTTAGAACAGTCTCTGGAACATTGAAGATGCTACTGGCTATTTGAAAGTTATGAATTCAGCAATACCATGAGAAGTTATTTGAGGCAGAGATGATGATGACTATATACATGAAATTGCTAACTCATAATTGATAAAAATGTAATTGCTTGGGATTTTAAATTTGTCCTCATAATAAAAATTCACATATGATAGGAAAAGGAGAACATGGAAGGAAATGAACATATTTATCCTTGATGCCACTGATCAGGTCTTCTTTTTGTTTAGGCACAAGGAGCTGTTCTCTAGCCGTGGAGATTCTCTTCCTCCAGAGAGAAAGGATTTCCCTTTGCACCCCTCAGCAGTAGCCCTTACCCACAGTTGAGAGGATTTGCCTCCAACTACCAACTTTAATTGACAGTTACAAGGGAAATTCCTGTGCTTCTGCATGACACAAGGAAGCACAATTGTGGCAACCTGTCCTTTGTGAAGTGGCAACTGTAAAACAAAACAAAACAGAACCATTGTAGAAAAGTACCTTATAATTTAAGGAGGTCATTTTTCAAGGTATTAAGGGGATAATTTAGTATACAACAGTCTGACATTTTGAACTATCAGTTAAAATAGTTTTGGTATTTGTCATTTTAAAATGAGTATCAAACTTAAAATGTTACATCGACTCAGAGAAAATGTCTAATTCAAATATCTTCTGTTGAATCTGTTATTAGTCCATTCATTTGTTACATACAGAAATAAAAGTTCCCAATAAAGTATTATTAATCATACATCAAGATAATTTATATTATCAGAAAACCCCCAAAGAAGTGGCTCTAAACTACTGATTAAAGAATATGTATTCGTGGGGCACCTGGGGAACTCAGTCAGGTGAGTGTCCAACTTCGGCTCAGTCATGATCTCTCGGTTCACGAGTTTGAGCCCCACATAAGGCTCTGTGCTGGAGCTCAGAGCCTGGATCCTGCTTTGGATTCTGTGTCTCCTCTCTCTGCTTCTTCCCTGCTCATGCTCATTCTCTCTCTCCCTGTCTCTCTCAAAAATAAATAAAAAAAACATTAAAATTTTAAAATATGCATATATATATATTCTTTGAAGAAATCATCTGATGATACTATGTCTTCCACTTTTTCAAATGAAGTGAGCTTGGTGACTCATTGGATTAATGGTGAAAGCAAATAAAAGGTGAAATTTTAATTTAAAAATATATTAAAAGTTATATGCTAAGAAGTAGTCAAGTCAGTGGTCAAATTGTCTCAAGGCTTTGGAAGCAACAGAATTGAGAAACTCAGGCCATCTCAGGGCAGATGGGAGAAGGCACACTCCATGTAAGTGGTATTGCCCTGCTGGATGTCAGTGCACTGACATCATTCCACTAAGGAATATAGGCTTGGTAGTGCCAGATCTTCTGATTCGTAAAGATGAGTTGTAAATCTGTATTTTTCGCTTAGCCTATTAACTTAATGTATGCATAATACATATTATACAACATATATGTACTCTTAGACCAAGATTTTATGATTTTATTTTATTTTATTTTATTTTTATTTTAGAGATAGAGAGAGAACACAAGTAGGGGAGAGCGGCAGAGGGAGAGAGAGAGAATCTCAAGGAATCTGGAGGCTGATGCAGGGCTTCATCCCACAACTCTGGCTTCATGACCTGAGCCAAAATCAAGAGTCAGACACCCAACCAACTGAGCCACTCAGATGCCCCCTAGGAATCTATTTTAAACAAAGACCCACTTGTGTGTACAGTAGTAATATGTATTAGAATGTAACTTTCTGATTTATAATAGCAAGAGAAAAGTAAAGATACCCTATATATTTGTTAAATAGGTAAGGAATTTGAAATGTGTTGCATTCAAAAGATGAAATGTTAGAAACAGCTGAAAAATGTGGGAGACTCCCAAGGAAAGTGTAAAACATGTAATTATTAAAAATAATATTGGAAGAATGGGAATAGTCTAATTATGAATACATGAATGCTGGGAGCTGCACTGGCCTCAGTGGATGACAGTCACAATGAGGAAATGGCAGCATTTGCACAGCTCCTGCCATGAGAAATGAAAACTGGTGTCTCCTTCTGTTACTACTGGCTCATGGAATGAGCCTGCTGGTATTGACCAGGCCTCACAATATTCCAGATCAGACCGATATTCCCTACACAGATTGCTCGTAAGGAAAAGCATATTCCTGCCTTTTCAAAAGAGATTTCAGATGAAAGCATTGTGGATGATTGTCAAAAGGCTCTTCTATGGGCCTTGCAGATCCAAGACTTACATAATAAAGCGGGCTAAGAACACAAGAGTTACAATTGAGTCTGGCCCTGAGACAAAGAGCCTAATTTAGAGTTAAGGACAGATATCCACCCCCATCCAATTGTTTCTGCTTGAAACACCCCTCCTCCCCCCAAGGCATTTGTGATCAGTATTTGGAATGACTTATTCTGGCCTTGAAAATCCTGATTACCCCCTGTGAAGGAACCTATTGAGGAACTTCTTCTTTTGTGATTATGGGAGCAAACATTGTGTTTCCTGAAAGACCTGTTTTTCTTGATACTTCGCCTTAAACAATCTATTGACCCCTGCCCAAAAAGAACTAACTTCACCCTTTTTATGCTAAAAACATGGTCTGGTATGCTAAAGATACCTTCCTTCCCCATAGGATAAGCATCTAAATCCCCTACCTCAATCGCTATTGATAAAGGTTATGCAGGAGTCTTCTACAAATCTATGTTCTGGGAAATTCTTACATATCAAAGAAGTTTGTCATCAGAAATCATTGTCTAAGGCAAATGCCACTTCTGTGCCATCCCCAGAACACTTAATTATAAAATAAAGTTGAGCCCCAGTCAGAGCAGAGATGCCTGCCTGGTGATCAGAAAAAATCTCAAGCCTCTCTCACCCCTCCCTCACCGACACCTTCCATCCTTCAGGGATCCCTGGATCTGGCGGGAGCCGGCCTTTGACACATGAAAGTGGTATTTTTATTGTGCATGGGTATGTGAGTTCAATAATCAAAGGGGTACTAGGAGAAATGGGCAAAGTACAATTGGATTTTCAGAAAATATTTCTATGTGTATGTGTGTTAGTTCTCAGCAACAGACTGGAAGGGTATACAACAGAATTTTAACATACTGTCTTTCAGGGGTGCCTGGGTGGCTCAGTTAGTTAAGCATCCAGCTTTGGTTCAGGTCATGATCTCATGGTTCATGGGTGTGAGCCCCACATTGAGCTCTGGCTGACAACTCAGAACCTGAAATCTGCTTCGAATTCTGTGTCTCTGTCTGTTTACTCCTCCCCTACTCATGTTCTGTCTTTCTCTGTCTCTCAAAAATAAATAAATGCCAAAAAAATTTAACATGTCTTTCAGATGGGTACTCAGACTGGAGAAGTGAGAGGGACTTTGATCTTTTATACTTGTTGCTTAAATATTTTAGGATATGTTCATGAATTATTACACAAATAAAAGGAATAGTTAAAACAAAATAAAAGTAAGGCGAGTAAAATGGGGTTTTCATAGTGATGAACAATAATAATATGAAAAATAAGGAATTACCTGTTGCTTAAAAACCTTAATTACTGCTATGCTATTACTTATTACTGTATGCTATTAAATACAGAACTCTATACTGAAATGATTTAAAATACAGCCTCTCCTATCTGAATGTCTGGGTTCAAATCTAAGACAGTTCAGCTGTGCTACCTGGCCAACATTTGTGTATGTAATAAATCCCAACTGATAGCATCTTACAAATAATAATAAATACCAGAAGATACTCAGTGTGGTTTCTGATACGTTGAGTAAATTTTCTAAAAATATTAGCCATTATTCTTGTAAATTAAGATTTTGAAACTAAATTGAGAGGATTTGCTTTAACCATCCCGGGATACATTTTTAATGATATATTTTTGATCAAAACCCATGTGATTTTTGCAGTGGGTCAACAATGCACAAATATTTGGCTATGGCAAAGTGATGTATTCAAGATGACCTGTTTGTGAAATTCCCCCTCTGCCTTTTAGCAGTTGTCTTAGTATCAGGTAGTTCTATACATTATAGGTGTAATATAGTAGTAAAGTATATGGTTTGCTTCTGAGACTACTGACATTGCAACAGAACAGATTTCATCAGTTGCTTCATGCATTTTTATACACATGCAATACATTATCTCTAATAACGCAGCTCTAGAGGGGTCAGTGGCGGTTGAAACCAATACTCATTAACACAGCATTCTTCACAGAGCTAGAACAAACAATCCTAAAATTTGTACGGAACCAGAAAGACGCTGAAAAGTCAAAGTAATGTTGAAAAAGAAAACTCATTATTAGTTTTTCTGTGTCAGCTTTAGGTCGGAAACAGAGGACATGGAAACTGAAGCCTAACAGTCTATCACCTGGGTATCTCAACAAACATTAGGCAGAAGTGTTCAAGGATGTATCTTGTGGGTGTATTTCCACCACACTTGGAAAAGCAATTGCTGAAAAGACATTCTGGCTGAAGAAAATCAGGAACCCAAATATAAAGCTATTTTTGATTCAGAAAACAGAAAAGCACAAATGATGACAGATAGTGAAAGGAGAGATGGTAGAAGTGGCTGAAACAGAAGGGATTTCAGAGTAGATGTAGAGCTCTTTCCTTAGACAGTAACTAAAATGACTTAATATTTGAAATTTACTTAAATAAACATCGCTTTTGTTTATGCAGAATTTCTTTCCATCTTATCTGTTTACTGTCACTACAACTGATTAAAGAAAACATAGTTCTAGTATAATTAAAAGAAGTGATATTATACAACTGATTAAAGAAAACATAGTTCTAGTATAATTAAAAGAAGTGATATTAACATTTCGTATCTCTTACTGCTGTTTCCCCAGCCAGTATTTTAAAGCCTATTTTTTTTATTGGTAAATGTAGATCTGTTAATTAACTAATGTTTAAAAGTAGGGAATCACGAGTCTTCCCCAGATACGCTAGATTCTGATCGGGAGACTATACCCTAATTGACTTGCTTTTCTTTTCCAGGATGTAGAAGAAATTTGAAATGCATGCCCCTGGAAAAGGCACAGATTTGAAATAGAACACCTGCTAAGCCCTTGTTTTCTTCTAATCAGTAGTTTCTGATTGGGAAAATTACACACACACAATATGTATGTATTATGTGTTAAAAATATTCAAGATGATTTATTTTTACTTATCCATATTGAATTTAGTTACCAGATTTTTAGTCGCTTGAAATACAGGCAAGTTTATTATACTGAGATATTTACATATTTCTTTATTTTATATTCTACCAAAGCAAAAACTTATTTGGAAACATACTATATAATTCCAACAAAAAACTTGGCTTTCAATCCTATTGTTTTATATTTGTTACAATTATCCACTAAATAACTCTAGTTTATATTACTGCTTCAGTGTCTTGCAATCTCTTATCTTAATCATACTCAACATTCAATAAACGTTTGCTGAATGACAATCATAAAGAACTATGGTATATTTAAGCTGGTTAATGCTATTCTGTTAATTTCATTTTTCACGTAATTTTTGTAATAGACACCTATTGCTAGAATATTATTTCCATAAGCAGAGAAAACTGAAATGACGTAGTGTTCTGCTAGTCCTGGTCTCTTTCCTACACAAATAAGCACTATTTATAGAATCTAAATTAAGGACCCACATTTTCAAGAAAATTCTGATCATGAAGGACTGCAGAATGAGTTCTTTTCAAGCTGGAAAATGAGACTGAGTAGTAGAGTCCAGGACCTCTAACTTTGAGCTCATCATCCCATCTGGGACAACCTGGTAAATTCCTTTATCTGCCAGGCTAGGGAATGAGGACGTCATATAACTCACTTACAAGTCCTAGCCCATGGAGAGCTTTATAAATTAAAACGAACACCTAGAATGACTGTTGGAAGCCAGAACTATGCACAGAGCATCCGTATAATGTGCTCTGTGTGGTTGGCATTGCTAAACAGACAAGCTGTCACATTCTGTACTAGCTGAATATTCCAGGGCTTTTCCTCTGTCAACCCAGGTAGAGGACATGGCAGTATTCAAACCTTTAGGTGACAAAAACCTAAAGTAGGGTGGTGAGCCCTGTATTACAGAGGGAAATTTACAAGTGTAGGTGGGGAGAAGCATCTCTTGCCACAGCACCTGTATCATAATCCAAACGCCTCCTTAGACTGAGAACATCACTATTTAAATAAAGGCACATTCTGTAATGTCAGGGATTACATTCAGTAAAACTAGATCTTACACACACACACACATACACACACACATCCTTAGAATGGGTCATCTTACATATTTTTAAACAAAATAAGAAATGAGTATTTCTAATTCTGCAGTCACTTAGAAGAACACAATATATTTTGAAATCCAATAAATAATGTTATGAATTTATTAACTACATGAATACATTTCAACTTATAAAAAGGAATCATAGTAAATTTTATTTATTGAGAAAAAGGTAGTTTTTATTGCTTATTCTAAAGAAAGAACAAATAATTTGTTTTTAATTTTCATAAATCACAAGCAAAGAAAGAATGATAGTTCTTAGTGTCTCTGGTTTCAGGATAGTCTATGAATTATAGCTATTTGGTGCCACCTAGTGGTAGAGGCCTTTTAAAATCCGTGTAAGTTACCTTTGCTTTTAGAAAATTTGTAATGAAAAATAATTTATAGGTGGCTGGATTGTCACCTAAAAGATATAAAAATTAAGATAAAATTTATTGGGCACTTATAAACATTAAGTAATATTGTCTCTTACCCTCAACACTAGAGAAGCTTTTGGTTTGACTGACAAAATATGCTTTATGACTCTAAAACAGAGATCTAGAATTGAGAGTGCTCATTGTATTCATTTTTTGTTGGGCTGGTTTGCTGGTTTCTAAAGTCAAGGCTATATATCTAGGATTGGTATAAACTTAGAGATGATATGCCATCTCAAAATTATCATTAATTATAATATGACCAACATAATAAAAGACAGAATCATATTTTGTAGGCAAAGTGAAACCTTACAGCATATAGAAGGTTTATTTTTTTAGTGCTTTATTTCTGAGAGAGAGAGACAGCACGAGCAGGGGAGGCTCAGAGAGAGAGAGACACACAGAATCTGAAGCAGGCTCCAGGCTCTGAGCTGTCAGCACAGAGCCTGACCCATGCACCATGAGATCATGACCTGAACTGAAGCCTGACACTCAACCGACTGAGCCACCCAGATGCCCCAATATATAGAAGGTTTAAAGGTGACGGATCATTGTTTTCAGAGTTCAGGAATGATGGCGATTTTAATTTGAGTAGTCACATCAACATAGGCTCCTGTACCTTTAGAGAGAACCCATTCTACTCGCGGCATGCAGAAGAAGTAGATGCACAAGGCAAGTTGTCTTTCTTGGGGTACAGTTGATTGGACCTGAATGGACACAGAAGAAACTGAAGTATTCTGATTCTCTCTTGTGATCATTTGGGATGGTGTTACTGTAGGGCTTAATCAAATGAACAAAGATAATTATGATAAGCCAAGGATGATGCCAATACGATGCAACATTAATGTCATTTTCAAGTTATGGAATCTACACAGAAACAGAATAATCCAGTTTAAGAGAAATCAGAATAGTAGAGACATATGCAGGGAAAATCAAAGATAAGGGACCCTATACATTCTAAGAGAAAAGAGGGATCTTAATTCTTGACTTACAGTTCCATTCTTCCTATGCCCAAGCTTCTACCTTGATTTTTGTCCTTTCTTGCCCTTATTAATACCTTCAAGTAACTTCCTTTTACTTGACCTAGGAGGTTTTGATACACTCAACCAAATGGTTCCACACTATAAAGTTATGTTTCAAATTTGGTGAAATAGATTTCATCAGTTGGGAATGACATCTTTTCCAAAATATCTGTGAATATCAGATATCACTAGAAAAATTATAGAATGTTTGATTGAAATTTTAATTTTATACTGAATTTCTACACCTTTAATTGTGGTTTTGGTAACATGTTAAGACATGTACTTTTTCTTCTAGATTTTCCTTTCCCTTCCTCCCATTCTCCAAGCACCTAACTTGTCTCATAGGAGAGGTAGGGGGTGAGTGTAAACACTGCTGTTGCTGACTTGGGTTTCCAGAGCCCTAGACTGGACTGTGTTTGAATGGGGGTACGGGTTTAGGGTTTTATGGCACATGCCCATGCTTTGGCAAAACTTGAAGTGTGAAAGACTTTCTCTAGTCTAGAAAAACACTGATAATGAAAGTGGAGAAGAGAGAGGCTTGAGGACCTCTCCTGAAGGCAGAGGGGCAGTGAAGCCCTGCTTATTAAAAGCAGTGTTGGGGGAGAAGATGGGGAAGGGTGATAAGACCCCTAGAAGAAAATAGCTGTGTAATAACTGTATAGCCAGAGAGGACCACATGCAGCCATAAAACATCTTCCTGCCTCCTAATACTTCAAAAGAAGCAGCAAAGGGCTCTGAGATGTACAGGGCCATGTGGGCAGGCCTAAACACTTGCACTGATGACAGCAGCCAGATGGGCCTCTGTTGCATTCTTGATCCTGTGTAAGAACCTAGAACTGGTCTACTCCCTTAGAAGGATTCCAGGAAGGGCTGAGGTTAAATCTTCAAGATCTCAGCAGAAGGGAGGCTAGGAGCTAGAAAACAAGTTTTTATGTAAAACGATAAGTTCTTGGACTCCTACAAGATAATTCTAAAATATAAAGGGTTCCATTCTTGTTTCACATTAGCCAACATTTATGTTAATTTTGCGAACTTGTTTGAAGAGGCTTTATTGTCTGTATTTAAGGGTATCTCCAAACACTAGCTGTTGTAGCATCATCCAAGTGTTTATTAAATAAATATAGATTCCCAGACAGCACCCCAGGTATACTACTTCCCCATAGTAGGGGTTTAGGGGAAACCTAAAAGAAGTGTCCCAGCTTTTCAGAATTGTAACCAACCTGGGAAAGAACACTCTAGCTGAGTGTAGCTTTTAAGTATCACTCCATGATTAAATCAGTCTTTATTATTTAAACCTCTTTTGGTTAACTATTGTTCATTTGGAGGACTTTTTATACAAGAGAATAAAAATTGTTATTTTTACCAAATTTACTTTAAAATCACTGTGTAAATCATGTGCTCATAACCTCAATTACTCAGGTAACATTTATATGGCTACATGAACTTCTCTGACATAAAACACTTTCTGAACTGGAGAAAAACTATTTGAAACACTTCAGCGGAGCAGATGTAGATTTCTACTTTGTTGTGAGCTTTCCCTTTCAACCTGTCATTGACCTTGTTCCAACCTTGAGATTTGAATGGCAGGAAAGATGGGGTGTTTGTTACCCATGGTCCCGGCACTTCCCGCCACTCACCTTTCAGTATTGTGGGTGAGAGTCAGACTACACAAATGATTTGAAGGGTACTGCTGGATCAAGCGTATCTTTGGCACCAGAATATCAAAATAGATACCTTAATATTTTTATCATAAATTACTAATTTAAGATCAATTTTTACCCCAGGAGGGCACAAGTTAGGAAAAGAAAGATGGAGAAAGAAACCAAGCTAGTACTCCTCCCTCCCCACCCCCTGTGAGTTGATTAACTTACTTGAACAGAATTATTGGCTCATGGAATATAAATGAAAATTACACCATAAGAACATTTTAGGATCAATGCACAGGAGTGGATGTGTCCTAATATGAGTCAATGCCCTTGGAAGGGTGGGTGGTTACTGCTGACAATGATCTCAGAGTGGACTGCTCACAGCCTAGGCACAGCAGGAAGCTGACTTAATACAGAACATGGGGAACAAATGGGGACAGAAGGCAGTCTTTCAAGGTTTTGCTCCTAATCACAGGGACTGGGTCTTCTCATGTCGTATTAATAATATCTACAAGGTACCCAATAAAAGTCTGCTGAATGAAATTGAATATAGGAGTTTTCAGGAGAGCTCACCACTTGAGGAACTCTCAAGCTAGCGCAGGTGACAAATGATGAGGGCGCAAGTCACCAATAACAAAAATGGGAAAGTGGATCTGAGAAAAATCTAGAAGGCAAAACTGATAGATCTTAGTAGTTGGCTGGGTACTGGGGGGGAAAGTGGGGATATCTCATGATGCCTTGTGATTCCACCTTATAGAGACAGGAAATACTTGAGGGCAAGAGAGAGATGTAAGGCCACGACAAGAAGGCCTATGGATGAATTGCATGCAAGGTGCCTAAGGGACATTTATTTGGCTACAAAAGCAAGGAAGTGGATACAGAGGTCTAAAGCTCCAAACAGATGTCAGGGCTTTAGGTACACATTTGGAGATTTTAAGCGTAGGTTAAAAAAAAAAAAAAAACAACAACCAACCAAACAAACCATGAGAGAGGAGTTCATTCAAAGTTTAGAATGAGAAGAGCAGTGGGCAAAGTGGCGATGCCTTAGTTTTCAAGAAAGTAGCTGCAGGGTGAGAGGTCGCGTACCTGCCTGCAAGGGTAACTTGTGATTCTCTTGGTCATTGTTGGAGGTGGTCTTGGTCTGTGTTTGGTCACTGTCGGCCTGCTTCTCCTGAACTCACTGGCCCCTCCAGGTACCCTCATGTTGCCAGTACTTGGTCTGGACCACTTAGATGGAGTATCAACTTTACTAATGTGACCACTGGCTTCAGTCTTTTGACTTCCTAGATGTGGGCAGAATTGCAGGCGCTCAGGCTTCCTTGAAAAACATAGGGAAAGACACAAGGTGAAATACAGTGTTTTGTAATTTTTTTTTTTAATCAGTGGGATTTCCATGGTAGATGAGAGATACCCCAGGCCTGTTGTAATTAAAGCCAAGTGTATGTCCCAGAACAATGCTTTCTCAGATCCCCTCAGGTCCCTGCAGCTGCCCCTCAGGCATCCCCTCAGAACTGTTACACAGTAAACAGTAAACCCTTTCCAGAAACAAGGGTTTAAACCCTGATTTTGTGGCTCAAGTTATTTGTCTTTGGACTGATTGCTCAGTTTCTGTGATCCTTATATTCCTCAGCTATAAAATATAATTACTTCGTGGGCTTGTTAGCATCAGATGACATAATGTGTCAATGCAAAGCTCAAAGTTCATGGCAGTCTCAATAAATGTTAATTTTCTTCCTTGTATCATATCTAGGCTCCAGTGGACAACTTAAGGAATCAAAATAAAATCATAGAGTCATAGAGTGGGAATGGGTTGAGAGTTTTCCAGTCCAACCTGCACAGGGAGCTCCTGCCAAAACGTCCACATCAGATGGTTGTTTAGTAACTGTCTGGAGGTTGCACAGAGACTGGGAGATTTGTGCACATGTGTGATAGATCCTGTTTTACTGATAGATGCCTCAGACTGAGTCCAATATTTGAATCATTATTCTAAATTTTATCTTTCAGAACAATACACACAGTCATTCAAGTTTTAAAGCCAGATTACCTACCATTGTACAAGTTGTGATCCTGTTTTGGTTAAAAGTATATAAACATACTCACATATGTATGAATGTATGTATACAGATATTCGTAGGATTTATACAAAAATTTAATAGTGGCGGTATCAATATACTGTATTACAGAAACAGTTTTTCTTGATAAAAAAATTCTATATTAGGGACGACTGGGTGGCTCAGTTGGTTAAGCATCAACTTCTGATTTTGGCTTAGGTCATGAGCTCACAGTCTGAGTTTTGAGCCTCGTGTTAGACTCTGGGCTGACAGCTCAGAGTCTGGAGCCTGCTTCAGATTCTGTGTGTGTGTCTCTCACTCTGCTCCTCCCTTGCTCTCGTTTTCTCTCTCAAAAAGAAATCAACATTTAAAAAATAATTTTAAAAATCTATATTAAATGTTTTCCCCCTCTTAATTAGCATGTGCTTTCAAAGATATGATTTTTGTTTTACTTTTTTTTTCCTTTGGTCTTGAGCCTCTTAACTATGTTTAAGGATAGATAGGGGAGATGTTATCTTTATTCTTGACCAGCATATATGCACGAGTGCTCGTGCACGCGTGCGTGCGCACACACACACACACACACACACACCTGGAATTTGAGGGAATGGAATGATTTTCTGAGGTTTATTGGGAATGATAGAACAAGAATTAACCTCAGATTGTCTCTCTTTCTTTCCGCTGAAACTTTTTTGTTTGTTTTTGTCTCTTTTTAGTCTAAATGTTCCACTTACTTCAGCTCTATCACTTTTGACATAAACCTCACACTTTTATCATTGAAGTCTTTCTTCTCTGAATGCATTCCTGACTGTTAATATTCTAATTAAAATGAGGTATATCGGAGTGTGTGTGATATTCAGGTGTAAAACACATAAAGGAATGCATTACCTTCTTTGATTAGGACATTATTTATTAAACCAAGATATAACACTTTTATTATGTATGCATTTCAGCTAATTTTAAAATAATATTTTATATTTCCATTATGAATGTGATATATGTTAACTATAGGACATTTCATAAGTAAAGAAAAAGAATTTTTTTTTAACCACCCATAGTTTCTTTAACTGAAAATAACTTCTCTAAATATTTTGTCTTTTCCTATCAAAAAAGAAGCTCTTTGGGGGCAGGATTTTTATTTCTTGTGTTCAGTGCTCATTCTGTGCCTAGATTAGAACCTGAAATATATTAATAGGCATTTAACTAAAATTTGTTGAAGGATGGAATAAAATATTTATGCATATACATTTCTGAGTACCTAATAGAATTAGTAAAAGTTTGTACCTTGACTTTTTTGGTTCATTTTAAATTACTGAAAGCATTTGCATTTTTGAAAATGTTTATGTATTTATTTTGAGAGAGAGAAGGAAAGAGCAAACGGGGAAGGCAGGGGTAGAGAGAATCCCAAGCAGGCTCCTCGCTGTCAGTGCAGAGCCCAATGCAGAGTCAGATACAAAGTTTGATGCAGGGCTGGTCTCACCAACTGTGAGATCATGACCAGAGCTGAAAGCAAGTGTCGGATGCTTAACTGACTGACCCAGCCAGGTGCCCTGCATTTTTATGTTACAGTAAATTCTTTCTAATTACCATCATGATTGCATAATTCTCTGTAGAGTGTATATGCTGACTCTTTGCCGGCCTTTTAAGTGCTTTTCATATTTTGTTGCAATGACAGATAATGCTCTTGCAAACATCTCCTTGCACATATATTTTTGTAATTTTTGAGGAATATCTTGTGTAAGTATTTCCAAAGTGAAATTCTTGATTCAAAGATGTGAACAGTTGAAAATAAACACTCTTCTCCCCTCCCATCTCTGTTACTTAGAATTTGAGTACGTGTTGAATGCGTGGTCACCCATTGCCATTGAACTTACAACTTTTTTCCACTTCAAAATCTCCATCTACAGCAATTAATGCATTTTAGGTGTGTTGTTCAGGCAGGTATGAATCCCTGTGACTGCAAAGTCGATGGCTACTTTTCTTCCCACTGCCCAATACCAACCATTTATTTCTTACTGGTCAATTAAGCGGCTGGTACACTTGTTGCCTCTACCGTCTGAGAGATGAAATTGTCAGCAAGACAAGTCAAGACTCTGTCTGATGCTCAGCTTTTTAGTATAATGAGATTTCTAGCAGATGTCTTTATAGTGGAAGTGCCCCCATTACTGTTACATCTTTTCTCTGTGACAGATTTTTAATCTGTGTTAGGAAAGTGATGTCCATATATTTTGCCAGACCGGGTAGTCTTAATTTTCGGTTTCTTCAGACGGTTTCATCTTTCCCTGTCCATAGATTTCAGTATAGAAGCTATCCTTTAAACAAACAAACAAACAAACAAACATTCTCCACAAAAACCGGAACATAATGCACATTTAGGCCTGGGTTGTACACATCAACTATAGAAAGCCTAGAAAATGATGAAAAGTAGAAAGAATAAAGTGTGAAAAAACCCATACTCCCACAATTTTAAAGATAGTACTTGTTAATATTTTGCCATATTTCTTCTAGATTTTCTTCTGTGTATGAATACGTGTGTGTTAGATGTAATTGGAAAGGGAATATAAATTTAACTCATTCTGAGATTATATTTAACATCATATTATAAGCATTTTCTTTTCTCTTTTTAAAGCTTATTTATTTATTTTGAGAGAGACAGAGAGTGGGAGCAGAGGAGGGGCAGAGAGAGGGGGAGAGAGAGAAAATCTCAAGGAGTCTCTGCACTGACAGCCCCAACTCGGGGCTAGAACTCACTAACTGTGAGATCATGACCCGAGCCAAAATCAAGGCTTGGATGCTTAACTAACCGAGTCATTCACACGCCCCAGCATTTTGTTTTAGCTTTAAAAATATTTAGGGAAAAAAAAAGTTCAATGATTATGTAAATATAATCTTGGAAGCAGGCTACATCTAATTTAATCATATTTCTGTATTTTTCATTTGTTTCCATTTGTCTCTAATAAAGATAACACCTCCAGAAGCATCTTAGTAAGTAAATATTCACATATACACCTGTGGTGATCTCCTCCGGTGAGATTCCTCCGCGTGGAGCTGCCTGGAGAATACGCCGTGGCCGCTTCACGCTGTGTGCATGGGAGCCTGTATTCCTACCACTTTGCTCATTTTCTAGGTGAGATCGAAGGCTTACCATTTTAACAGTCATTAGACTATTAGTGAAGGTGCATTCTCTCATCATTTAGGCCATTTTTCTTCTTTCTTAATTTGAGATTTGTTATCTTTACCGTGCCTGTTCTCCCCATGTAGGAACTTACTGTATCTTTCCATTATTTATATCTTTTTTGAATAAACGGATAGTTTTTCAGTTGATTCTTATTTTATCACATTAATTCATGCTTCGTGTAAAAAGTCCAATTGCATTATAGGCTGCAAGAGCAGCCATCCTCAGCTCACTCCTTCCCATAATCAATTCCACTTTATCAGAGGCGTCTACGTTCATCTCCCGTAGCTCTGTCATCTTCTATTTTCTTCCATATTTCTGAATAATATGCTAAGACAGCTATTTAAAATATTTAAAATTCAGACATTATGGACTGCCATTATGAGGTTAGCTACCTTACACACCCCCCACCAATACATATTTCCTCTCCACCCCAGCTCTCAAATATAGTGATAATACAGTTTGGGCTGGAATCATTAGATGTTTTCACTTGTAGGGCTATATACATACTGCTTAGAGTTGATTATGTTCTTGTACAAGTTACATTTTCCTGTTTTTCTGTTTTCGTTCGTTTTTGTTTGTTTGTTTAGGTTCACATTGTTGATCACTAACTTACTTTCAAATCATCTGGAGCTATTAAACTCTTGTCTATGTGATCAAACACACCTGATAACTGTTTATCTCCACTCTCTTGGTGGCATCCTTCGGGGGACCCCCGGTCTTGTGCTCCAATCAGAAGTATTCACTCTCTGGTCCTGTCACATGTCTGTCACCCAGAGCTCCTTTTGTCCCTCTCTTGCCTTGGATTCCATCTTTCTTTCTTGATTTACGTCCTTTGGCAATTTCCAGGAGGCAAGTGTATAGGATATGAATTTTTTTGCAATCCTTCATACTGTCGAATTCACTCTTATATTTGAGAATTTTAAAAAATTTATTATTTTATTTATTTCTGAGAGAGAGAGACAGCGTGAGCAGGGGAAGTTCAGAGAAAGAGGGAGACACAGAATCGGAAGCAGGCTCCAGGCTCTAAGCTGTCAGCATAAAACCCAACGCAAGGCTCGAACCCATGAATGGTGAGATCATGACCTAAGCCAAAGTCGGACGCTTAAAAGACAGAGCCACACAGATGCCCCAGTTTGAGAATTTTTTTAATGTTTATTTATTTTTGAGAGAGATAGAGAAAAGGAGAGAGACAGAGCACTAGTGTGGGAGGGCCAGAGAGAGAGGGAGACACAGAATCCAAAGTAGGCTCCAGGTTCTGAACTGTCCGCATAGAGCCCAATGTGGGGCTTGAATCCACAAACTGCAAGATCATTGCCTGAGCTGAAGTCAGATGCTTAAATGACTGAGCCACCCAGGTGCCCTAAGAATTTTTTTTAATATAATGCTTTATTGGAAATAATACCCCCTCAGAACTGAAAAAAAAAAAAAAAAAGGCCCTATTGTGATCCAGAGTTGCTATTGAGAAGTCTGTCATATTTCTATTCCTATTTTTTATATTCAACTTGTATTTTCCCTCTGCAGGTAAGTTCTAAAATCTACATTTTACTCCTAGTGTTATGATATTTCATCATTTATTTTTAGCATGGTAAATCAGCCACTCCTTCAGTGGTTCCTGGAATTCTGTGTCTTTAACAACTCCAGAAAGTAAATGTCTTGTATTCTTCCAGGTGGGTAAGGGCCAGTCACCTTACTTGGGCGGAGATGCTGCCAAGGGAAAAGGTGATTTCTTCTGAATTTTATTTATTCCTTTGTTGATTCATTCACTTCTTGGTTCAGTTATTCATTTTTGCAGTCAACAAACATATAACATTGACAATATGGCAAGTATGCAGACACAGAGATATGTGTTTTCTCCACTTGAAGGGTTTATAGTCTGGTTCCTTTTACCTTTTAAAAAATGTTTATTGATTTATTTTGATAGAGGGAAGATGAGAGGGGGAGAGAGAGAATCTCAAGCAGGCTATGCACTGAGCCACAATGTGGGGCTTGATCTCATGAACCATGAAATCATGACCTGAGCCAAAATTGAGAGTTGGATGCTTAGCCAAATGAGCCACCCAGGCTCCCCTCCTTTTATTAGCATTCTGATTATTTTTTTCTGTTCTTTGACTTAACCACTAGTTTCTAAAATGCACCTATGTTTTGATGCTAATTTTAACTTTACTCCAAACACTTGGTGCATCTTACTTTTTTCCATAATCTGATTTAACATTTATCGGTAGCACATCATACTGTGCACATTCAGTGCTTGGGATCCGGGATACACAGGGGAGCAAGGATGAAATCTCCCCCTATGTATAGCTCTTTGGTTCTCTCTGGTTGGCTTTCCCATGCATCAGAGGCTGAGAGAACTGTGCAAGAGATTTCCTTTTCCTCCAGAGCCACTGAAAGTGAGCACAGAGCAAATCTCTTCTCTTAGATTCATAATCTTTATGGATTTTATTACCTCAGCCCTCTGCAATCCCAGGATTCTACCGGAGATGATATTTTACTCCTCCTTCTTCCCTGAACAGATGTGTATGGAGTGTGCTGGTGGTGCTCAGAAGGTGGAAAGAAGGATGGATGCTACCATAAAAACAAAAATCTCCTTAGACAGTGCTTATGAAACATAAAAAGACAACCATTTGATAACTTAGCTCTCTATTCTCCCTTGAGATAATAAAAGTCAGGTTCAACCATGACCATGGGCAGTGTCCCAGGGCAAAACAGAAAACAGGAGGAAAAGCACATTGATCAATGTCATTCCATTTTTCTCTCTCCATTTCTTTAGCAGTAGAATTGAAAAATGTCTTGTCAATTACTTTACCAGCTCTGACCATTGCAATTAAAACAGCACTACAAAAATTTCCCTGATTCTTGCATTTTTGTTCTTTTTTACATGCATAGAAGTTTTGGGGATTCTTGAATTCTTCTTGTCTACCAAAATTTAGAATGTTTTCTCAGAGAATTCTTTTGCATATGTGTTTCAAAGGGATATTTGAGTTAGAATGATCTTATACTACAATTTGTGATCATCTCCAAACCAAAGATTCAGGGCAGAATATATTCATTCTCATCACAGTTCATACAATACACATTTAAAATTATTTATATCTGACAATATTTTTGTTTCTTGTAGCTTGTTTCTTTTTTATAGTGTTAACAGTTCAGAAAAATTTTAATTTCATCCTCTTATGTAAATGAATTATATCATTGATTATATCATACTCAGCATCAACACTCATATTTTCAATACCAATCCCTTTTTTATCATAAATATATGATGGGTTTATCAGAAAATAACAAATATGCAAAAGAGAATACAAGTAAATTCCAGTTCACAGTTGTGAGTGCTGATACATACTTTGCATGTTAAACAATTGTCAACTTTTAAAAAATCTTTTCTTTTCTGAGAAAGAGGGAGAGAGAGAGAACACAAGCAGGGGAGGGGCAGAGAGAGAGAAAGAATTTTAAGCAGGCTCCACACTGTCAGCACAGAGCCTGGAGTGGGGCTTGAACTCACAAACCAGGAGATCTTGACCTGAGCCAGAATCAAGAGTCAGACACTTAGCCAACTGAGCCAGCGAGCTGTCCCAAGTCATTGCCAACTTTTGATGGTAAAATCTCTATAGAGTTTGTAAGGTTTTTTTGTTTTGTTTTGATTTTTTTTACTTAAAAAATTTTAATGTTTTATTTATTTTTGAGAGACAGAGAGAGACAGCGAGGGGAGGGGAGGGTCAGAGAGAGAGGGAGACACAGAATCTGAAGCAGGCTCCAGGCTCTGAGCTCTCGGTACAGAGCCCGACATGGGGCTTGAACCCACAAGCTGTGAGATCATGACTTGATGCTTAACCAACTGAGCCACCTAGGCAACCCAAGTTTGTAAGTTTTTAAACAAGGAGATGCTTTTTGAAATTTTGAACTTAGTTTAAGACATATCTTAAAAATAGACTTTATATAGCAGTTAAATAATTTCATATAAGGTGAAATAGAATTAGGAGGCATGAGACAATTTCAATAAAAATTCTTTACAAATTTAAATATGACTGCTTATTTTTACTTGATATTTTTAAAGTACCTAATTATACAATATGATAGTAATAGTTCTATATGCTATAAAGTGTTAAACATCTAAAATGTTAGCAGATATGTCATGATAAAACAGCCTTTTAATAGTGTAAACATAGGGAAAAGACTTTTATTTTGTTTTTGTATTACCTAAAACTTCAGCCAGTTAATCTTATCCACTGCATTAGGCAGCTGTGTTTGCCCAGAGATTCTCAAACATCAGGGTTGTCATTGCAACTGCACATGGTCATATGACTACATTTAGAATCTATTTTTAAACAGTAACTTTGTGATACTCCTTATTTGTAGCTCAATACATTCTCCCCACACTTCTTTTTTTTAGCTTGCTGAGAAATTCTTAGATACTTAATCACTGCTTCTCTGTTGCATTTACTATTTACTCATTTACTCCAGTCATTTTATTTATTTATTTATTTTTTTTTTTTAAGATTTTTATTTATTTCTAGGAGAGAGAGAGAGACAGCATGAGCAGGGGAGGGTCAGAGAGAGAGGGAGTCACAGACTGAAACAGGCTCCAGGCTCTGAGCTGGCAGTCAGCACAGAGCCCGACGCGGGCTTGAACCCACGAACCGCGAGATCATGACCTAAGCGAAAGTCGGACGCTTAACCGACTAAGCCACCCAGGCGCCCCATACTTCAGTCATTTTAAAGAGGAAAATGTTCTCCAATGAATGAGACTCTCAAAGTATATTCACTATTTTGCTTCACAGGCCCGATTATTATTTCACACCTCTTTCTTTTCTATGATTAATAACAAATGTTACTTTAGTAACCGTAAACATTGATGAATGTGGTCTTAAATGTGCCCAATATTATTTTGAGCCAATAATATTGTTTCCCATATTTTCTGTAATCCATGAAACTAATCCTGATTTGTTATATGGATCTATTTCATTACCACCTTTTTCCTCTGTGATTAAACTACCACTTTGAATTATTTTACCTGTTTTTACATGCCTTTATAATACTCCAAGCCTTGAATGGTTTGGTGGTACTTCAAAATAATCATATTCTACTGATCATTTTATGCCTTTATCAATTTTTCTCAAATGTTTTCCTCAAATTGATGGTGATTTTTATTTTTTTAATGTTTATTTTTGAGAGAGAGGGAGAGACAGAGGAAGGGGAGAGAGAGACAATGCTGGGGAAGGTCAGAGAGAGAGGGAGACAGAGAATCTGAAGCAGGCCCACGCTGTTAGTGCAGAATCCCCCATGGGCCTGGAAATCACTAACCATGAGATCATGACCTGAGTTGAAGTCAGACTCTTAAGTGACTGAGCCACCCAGGTACCTCTGATGGTGATGTTAAAATTTTGCGGGGCGCCTGGGTGGCTCAGTCGGTTAAGCATCCGACTTTCGCTCAGGTCATGATCTCACGGTTCGTGGGTTCGAGCCTCGCGTCGGGCTCTGTGCTGACTGCCAGCTTGGAGCCTGGAGCCTGTTTCAGTCTGTGACTCCTTCTCTCTCTGACCCTCCCCTGCTCACGCTGTCTCTCTCTCTCTCTCTCTCTCTCTCCCTCCTAGAAATAAATAAAAAACATTAAAAAAAAATTTTTTTTTAAAATAAAAAAAAATAAAAAAAAAAAATTTTGTTTGGTACCCGCATGTTCATGTTTTCCCGGTGGTTTCATTAACACATTATAATTTTGAAAATGTTTTCTGGTTGTTTATCTTTGGGAAATACTGTTACATTTTAGGACCATATTATATTGGTTCAGACTCTATGGTTGAAAGTAACAGAAAACTACTTGATTCAGTTTGAGCAAAACAAAGCAGTTTATTAAATGGAGATAGAATTGTCTCACAGACCTCAAGGGTAGGAAGGGACTGTAACTAGAAACTGGAATATTGTTAAGAACTCAGATCTCTTGGCTTCACTTTTTCCCTTTTGTGACTCTTCATTCTTCTCTTCTTCTCCTTCTATGCTCTCCTCTGCCTCCCCTTGCTCCTTTCATATCTCTCTCTCTCTCTCTCTGTTGGATTCTTCTATTTCTTTATTCACAGGGCAGAATATTGCCAAGCCACAACTCCTGGGTTTGTGTGTTCTAATTCTAATCACACACAGGACTTTCCCCTGGTTCTCAATTCTGGTTCCAAATTACCAGATGTACCTGACTTGTCAACTTGGATCATAGCCAGGAGGGCAGGATCAATGTATAAACATGCCTGTCAAGGACTCAGCCTTGGAAAATGGTGGCCAATTCCAAGAAAAAAAAAAGGGGAGGGGGCATTATAGGTTGAAAACCCAAAGAGTTACAGCAATACACAGCAATATAGCAATTTCTGAATCCTTAATTTAAATCTTTTCTATCATATCCAAAACGTCACCATTATTTCTTCAAGTCTCCAGAAAATACTTAGGTTATGGTGATAAGTCAAAATAAAATCAATCCTGATTTTCATTAATTTGTGGAAAAGCTATTCACTTAACTTAAAATAATTAATATGAATTAATATAATTTAAGCATTTAGAATAATGCCCAGCACAAGATGAGCAACATACAAGTGTATGCACTTATTCTTATATGTTTATATTCATTTATTCATTTTGTGGTTCTTATGTGCCAGAAATTATACTAAAGTTTGGGGATATAATGTTACATGAGACTGTTTTTTTCTACCTTCAAGGAAATCAATTTAAAATACACCTAGAAATATGGTAATAAAGCTTTCACCCCAAGATTTGTAAGTAATAAACATCAGACTTTATACTTAATGATAGGTATGTTATTTGCAATGTAAGATATCCCTAAGCATTGTAAATTTTTTTTTTTACAAATAGTTTATTGTCAAATTAGTTTCCACATAACACCCAGTGCTCATCCCCACAAGTGCCCTCCTCCATGCCCACCCTCCTCCCCCCCACATCCACCAGTCCTCAGTTTTTGTCAGCATTCAAGAGTCTCTCATGGTTTGCCTCTCTCCCTTTCCCCACCATTTCCGCCCTCCTTCTCCCCCTTGGTCCTCTGTTAAGTTCCTCCTAATCCTCCTATACGTGCACACATATGATATTTGTCCTTCTCTGCCTGACTTATTTCGCTCAGCATAACGCCCTCAAGGTCCATCCATGTTGCTACACATGGCCAGATTTCATTGTTTCTCATTGCCATGTAGTATTCCATGGTATAGATAAACCACATCTTCTTGATCCATTCATCTGTTGATAGACACTTAGGCTCTTTCCATGTTTTAGCTATTGTGGAGAGTGCTGCTATAAACATTGGGGTACATGTGCTCCTATGCCTCAGCGTTTCTGTATCCCTTGGGTAAATTCCTAGCAGTGCTATTGCTGGGTCATAGGGGAGTTCTATTGTTAGTTTCCTTAGGAACCTCCACACTGTTTTCCAGAGGGGCTGTACCAGTTTACATTCCCACCAACAGTGCAGGAGGGTGCCCGTTTCTCCATCCTCGCCAGCATCTAGAGTTCTCTGATTTGCTCATTTTAGCCACTCTGACTGGCGTGAGGTGGTATCTCAGTGTGGTTTGATTTGTATTTCCCTGATGAGGAGCGATGCTGAGCATCGTTTCATGTGTCTGTTGGCCATCTGGATGTCCTCTTTGGAGAAGTGTCTGTTCATATCTTCTGCCCATTTCTTCACTGGGTTGTTTGTTTTTCGGGTGTGTAGTTTGGTGAATTCCTTGTAGATTCTGGATATCAACCCTTTATCTGATATGTCATTTGCAACTATCTTTTCCCATTCCGTTGGTTGCCTATTAATTTTCTGGGTTGGTTCCTTTGCTGTGCAGAAGCTTTTAATCTTGATGAGGTCCCAACACTTTATTTTTGCTCTTGATTCCCTTGCTTTTGGGAACACGACAGGGATGCCCACTCTCACCACTGCTGTTTAACATAGTGCTGGAAGTCCTAGCATCAGCCATCAGAAACCAAAAGGAAATCAAAGGCATCAGAATTGGCAAAGAGGAAGTCAAACTTTCACTCTTCGCAGATGACATGATACTCTACATCGAAAACCCGACAGACTCCACCAGAAGCCTACTAGAACTGATCCAAGAATTCAGCCAAGTTGCAGGGTACAAAATCAATGTACAGAAATCAGTTGCATTTTTATACACCAACAATGAAGCAACAGAAAGAGAAATCAAGAAACTGATCCCATTCAGAGTTGCACAAAAAAACATAAAATACCTCGGAATAAACCTAACCAAGGATACAAGAGATCTGTATGATGAAAACTATAGAAAACTTATGAAGGAAATTGAAGAAGACACAAAGAAATGGAAAAACATGCCATGCTCATGGATAGGAAGAATAAATATAGTTAAGATGTCATTACTACCTAAGGCACTCTACACATTCAATGCAATTCCAATCAAGATTGCACCAGCATACTTCTCAAAACTAGAACAAACTATCCAAAAATTTGTATGGAACCACAAAAGACCCGAATAGCCAAAGTAATCCTGAAAAATAAAACCAAAACGGGAGGGATCACCATCCCAGACTTTAGCCTCTACTACAAAGCTGTCATCATCAAGACAGTATGGTATTAGCACAAAAACAGACCCATAGACCAATGGAACAGAATTGAGAACTCAGAAGTGGACCCAAAAGTATACAGCCAACTAATCTTTGACAAAGCATATCCGATGGAAAAAAGACAGCCTTTTTAACAGATGGTGTTGGGAGAACTGGACAGCAACATGCAGAAGAATGAAACTAGATCATTTTCTCACACCATGCACAAAAATAAACTCAAAATGGATAAAGGACCTGAACGTGAGACAGGAAACTATCAACACCCTAGAGGAGGAAGCAGGAAACAACCTCCTTGACCTCCACCGCAGCAACTTCTAAGCATTGTAAATTAAGCAAGATTTACCTTTGATGTCTCTCGTGTCATCTTTCTGCATGCTGCTTTCTTTTCACATCCTTCTTCCCTACTCTAAATTCTACTTTTGTGGCCCAAAGATTGCTACTCATGGGACTTGTCTTACACCTAGTTCTTCAGATTCTGAACCTTTGCAGAAAGATTTTCTTCTTCCTATAGATTTTGTGTCTCATTTTCTAATTGCCTGGATAAATCACTGGCTAAACAGTCAAAAAAATTTTTTTTGAATTTAAAGTGTTGGGGCCAGGGCGACTGGGTGGTTCAGTCAGTTACACATCCAACTCTTGATTGTGGCTCAGGTCATGATCTCACAGTTCATGAGTTCAAGCCCCATGTTGGGCCCTGAGCTGGCAGCATGGAACCTACTTAGGACTCTCTCCTGTCCTCTCTCTCTGCTCCTCCTCCCTCCTTAAAATAAATAAATAAACTTAAAAAAAAAAATAAAGGTTTGGGACTCACTGTTCTCTTCCCCCACATGGTGGGTCTGATGAGATATGGGAAGAAGAAGAGAGAAGGTGAAAGAGTCTAAGAATAGGCGATGTCATAAAATTGAAGCCAGAAGCCCAAGTGGTGAATTTGAGAGAGGAAAACTAGCTGTATGTCCAATCACTCGCTGGTTCAGTGTGGCAAACTGATCATTGTTGCAGACAAGAGCCCTGGAGTGGGAGTTAGACAACTTAAACAATTGAAGCCAAGGTGACATAGAATGCAGTAGTAGAGCGTGGTGAGCACAACAAGGACTGAATATATGCCTGCTCCAGACTGAAATGAAATCCTCTCAACCATCTTCTGTTTTCCTGTAGAACTTGAAAGCACTTTGTAAGCAAGTGACTATGCCACTTGGATTTAAGCACTTTTCAGAAGGACAAGACGAAGCCTACACTGCAGTCCTCTGGTTACGAGTGGGGGTGATAGTTTGCCAGTGGTCTCCTGCTCTGGGAAGGGCAAAAGCTCATTGACAGGGCAACCGGAATTGTCTTGCTTCCTAATGTGTTATGCATTATCTACTTGAAGCTTGTAATCCAGGCTTACTGTGTCCGTGATCCTGTCTTATGATATGACTAACCCTTCTACTTTGTTTTTCATAAAGGCTTGTCTTCAGTCTGTTTCCCTAATTCTGTATGCTTTCCTTAGGAATGTCTCACGATTCACATACCTCCATTAATTGATGATGCCTATTTACATTTGTCTATCACTGGACCATTTTTTGTTTCAGTGTTCTGCATTGATTTGACTGCCTGACATACCTACTAAATATTTCACATGCATATCTGATAGAATATGTACAAAAGTGAATAGGTACACTTCTTTCCAACCTCTCATCTTAAACTAAATCTTAGTCAACTAATTAAACAAAATATCAAATGTTATTCATGTTATATCTTAATTAATACTAATAGTAGTGATTCAATCCAACATTGGTAATTTTATATTTCTACTTCTTTCTCACTATTTATGTATGATAAATAGTTCAATCTAGAAAGTTCTTCCTTAGATTTTGTCATATCTATGTTTTATCTTCATTTCTGCTTCCTTGCTACAATTTTCTTAGATAAGACCCTAATAATTCATTAACTTAAATTTGTGTAATGTTTAATATATATATGAATACACAGCACATATGTAAGTTACAAAGTATAATAATAAATCAACAACCACAAACCTATGCCCAACATAAGATTTAGAGGACTATCAACATTTTTGAGGTTTTTTGTATTTTTTCCCTGACCCTGTCCAAAGGACTCTCTACCTTCATGGAGAGTGGTTATTACCCTGAATTGTGTGCTGATCATTTCCAGTGTTTAATAGTTAAAAAACCCCACATGTTATGTGTAGTCATAAATGATATATAGTTCATTTGTGCTTATTTTGAACTGTATGATACTTTGCTCTATGTACGTAGTCTTCTACTACTTGGTTTTTCCTTTTACAATTTATTCATGCGTGTGCAGATCTGGTTCCTTCTTTATCACTGCTCTATAATATTTTATTGCAGAATATATGACAATGCATTTATTACACTCCTGTCTAAGAACATTAAAGTTGTTTCTGGATTTCCGCTATTACAGAAACCATTGTTACGGACATTCTTGTAATTTTCAATGTAAGGCTCACATGGAAAAATTTCTTCAGATTATATGGCTAAGGACTGAAATATCTTGGTCATAAGATGTGCGTGTATTCAAATGCTAGTGCCTGCTCTTTTCCAAAACATTTTTATCAACTTACTACTATTTCTTTGCCAAACCTCATGTTATTCAACTTATCAATTTTTGCAAATGCTGTGTGCTTGTTTTAATTTGGGAACTACATAATTTTAATGATGTTGAGTATCTTTTAATATGATGGACTTTTACTTGCCTTTTTTGTGAAATACCATTTTTTTCGGTTGCCCATTTTTCCATTAGGTTGTTTGTCTTTATCTTTGTGTGGTTTGTCTTTTTATCTTTTTGAGGTGTCTTTTTGATAAACAGTCATTTTTAATTGTAGAAGGTCAAGTTCAACAATAATTCTTGTTAGGGTAGACATTTTGTGTCTTAGTTAGGACATCCTTGACCACATTAAGTTTACAAAGTCATTTTTCTATATTTTATTTTAGAAACTATAAGAATTTGGCTATCACATTTTTTCATCTATCAGGAATTACTTTTTCTTTATAATGTGAGGTAGGGATACAGTTTCGTCATATTGATAACCATACAGATAACCCATGAGTTTTTTTAAAATTAATTCATATTTCTTCTAGTGATCTACAGTGGCACCTCTTTCATATATTAAATTTCCTTGTATATGTGGATCTATTTTGGGGTTTGTCTTCTATTTCATTAAGTTGTATATACTGGTATCTTTTACTTACCATGTCTTAGTAATAAGCCCTAATATCTAGTATCCTCCTCTTCTTCTTAAGAAATGTCTTGGTTGTTATTGTGTTCTTTGATATTCATGTTAGAATTGCCATGTCAGGGGTGTATGGGTGGCTCAGTCAGTTAAGTGTCTGACTTTGGCTCAGATCATGATTACACAGGTGGTGAGTTCCAGCCCCACATCGGGGGTCCTCTACTGTCAAGGCAGAGACCACTTCAAATCCTCTGTCCCCCCTGCCCTGCCCCTCCTCCTTCCCTGCACTCTCTCTCTCTTTCCCTCAAAAATAAGTAAACATTGAAAAAACAAATAGAATTGGCATGTTAAATTCTACAAACACCCTGGAATTTAGATTGAAACTGCATAGGTTATATAGGTCAATTGTGTTGGTATCATTAGGTTATTGATCTCTCTTATGCATTAACATGATAGAGTTCTCCATTTCATTAAGCCTCCTTTATCCAGTTCCAATAAAGTTTATAATTTTCTCCACACAGATCTTGCATATATTTTGAGCCTCTATAGGTTATGGTCTGTCCTATTTTAATAGCCTCCCAAAGAGTTTCATATTTTAATTCCTTAAATCCATCCTTTCTACTTCCTTCATGATATATTTATAAGATTTAAATCTGTTATATTTATAGGCACAGGAGAATGTGTGATATTTTAAGTTAAAAATGATATTACCAAAGGCTATCTACACAATAATCCCTCTTAGGGCAAATTGTATATTTTAATATGCATTATGGAAGAAAAAGTCTAGAATGAGGAACACAAAATCAGAAATGTGAAGAGTAATGATTACTGGATATGGTGATTCAGGAGGCTTGTTTAAAAACTGCTTATCTGTAGTCTTTTGTAAGAACACACTACTGGTTTAAACACCATACACATACATACCATAGTATAAATTAAATGTAATAATACAGTATGGCCTTCATTTTATTTGTTCTTCCTCTTCACTAAGAAGATCAAAACCTTCAGTCAAGACAATATCTCATCCTGATTCTGTTCTAATTCTCTTCTGCTTTTCTGTCACTGTTGAGTGTCACTCTGTGTGGCATTAGCCTTGCTGACTGCTTCTTCTTAGCTCTGTCCTCAATTGCTTAAACCTCACACATTAATCATTGGATCTTTTTTAGGTACTATATCCCACTTAACCAACTCCCTTCCTGCATTCAAAAATAAATGAAGGATTCAAGAGTTCATATATACAGAATGGTGAAATACGTAACATAAAATTGCATGTGTACCCTCCATTAAGCTAAAAAATAAAACATTGCAAATAGAGTTTTAAGTTCTGTGTGTATTCTCTGAGCCCATCCCCCACTCACTATACATCCATTTTCCTAGATCTCCTTGTTACTAATATACCAAGTGAGATGTTTATTTACACACCATTATTTATGGCATAGCTAGATGGTATGGTCCCCAGATAAAAAAGATGGTATTATCGAGCTTCATTGATAACTGATATCATATGGTATCTAATTTTCTGCAGCTCGCTTTTCTCCCGCAACTTTATTCTTGCTAGATTAATTCCAGCTGATACCCATAGTGTAATAATGTAATTAGAATATAGTATAATATTCACTTTTGCATAATATTTAAATATACTGCATTTAGTTCACCTATTCTCCCCTCGATAGGCTTATAGGTTGCTTCTAATTTTTTTTTACTTTTATAAAGAATAGCACAGGAAACATTCTTGTAGCTCTCTCCTTGTGTTCACTTGTAAGAATTTCTCCAGAGCACATCCCTAGGAATGGAATTTCTGGGTTATGGGGTATATGTACCTCCATCTTGTCAAATATCTTTCCAAAGTTTTTATACCTATTTACATTCTCGTTGATGGCATGGAAGTGTTCCTGTTGCTCCACGTCCTTTCTAGCTTTTCTTTCTTGTCACATTGTTTGCCAATGTGATGGCTGTGAAATGGTGTCTCACTGAGGTTCAGTTTAGTATTTTCCTCAGACTGAGCTTCTTTTCATATATTTATTTTGTTTCTGCTTATATCCGTTTTCTTATTTTTATACTATTATATATTTATATATATTTTTATTTTTATACTATTATTCTATTTGCACTTTTTTCCGTTACGGTTATTTACTGAAAATAACAAATGCAAAGAGAGTAACATTAACTTTCTCCACCACCCCCAAACTTTCTCCCCATCACCCCCAAGCCCAGGAGCCTTATCAGGTCACCATACCTTCCCTGACCTGTGCTCTGCCTGGCTTTAATTTGGGCCTCCGTTTATGCACTTCCCTCTGCATAAACAGAGGGAATCTCCAAAACTCTTTCAAAGCACATTTTCTTGGTGCTCCTGTTGAACTGCTCTTTAAGCATATGAGGCACATTATAGTAACAGGAGTTATTTTCAGGATTATTCCATTCTTGCCTTTCCCATCTCCCTGCAGTGGACTTGAATCTCCCAGCAGCAGGAGTCAAATATAACTAGTTTTTGCATTCCCAAAGCTCATACCGTGGCACTGAATGTGAGTTGACTTTAGCTCTATGAAGAGTTTACTAAGATCCTAGGGAAAAATGTGCCAGCCCCATAGTTGTGCATTGGTGGCCCAGCAAGGAATCTGTGAATAGTTACCATTTAGTGATGCCACTGAAAGGGTAATGCTGAGTAGTTAAACTATTCATAGAACTAAGATTGTTCTAAGGCAGTGGTCCTCAGACCTGGCTACACTTTCAAGTCACCTTGGAGCTTTAAAAAACACCAGGGTCAGAGGTCTACCTCCAGAGATTCACTTTTAACTGCCCACGGGTGCACTCTTGGAGTGGGAGTTTCAAAAGATTTCCAGGTAATTCTAATGAGATCACAATTAGAAAAAATAACAAACAGCTGTTGTTCTCAGGGCACAGGATGAGAATTGGCTACAGGAGAGGCCATCTGGAGCTGCAACACCAAGGACCAGCCGCTAATGCAGGCAAGGGAAATGCCTCAGAGTGGTTGCAGCTGGGACCACCATAGGGGAAGCCGAGGAATCTCACAGGAGGTCCACCGCCACGGAAGGGAATTGCTGCAACTAGGCGGCCAGATCTTATTCACATGGTATCACCTGTATTTGCTGCCATAAACATAAGACTGGGGAGACCAATGCACCAAGATTTCTTTTCCTCCTTTTCATTCTAGGGAATGGCACATAGCAATGAGGAAAGACCAGAAATCATCACATGCTTCTCTGGTAGCAGCTGATCCTCAAATTTGGAGACTATCTGGAGAGTTGTTTGAAACAATAAAAAGAGAACTTAAATCATAAGTCAACCTTCAGCTGTCCCCAGGAGTGGATGAGTTTGGGGAAAATGAAGTACATTTAATTCAGATTCAATTTAATGTCTAACACAACCCTTCAGTAAATGTATGTGGTAGTTTACCTATGGTTTATGACAAAAGTATTTTCAAAGACATACTTTGTTATAGGACCCAGTTTAAAGAACAACAGTAAAATTAAACATGAAATATTCTTTTCTCCAATATCTCTAGGCCCTGTGGTAACTTTCTCCTTGCCCTCTCCTGTGACTTCACCTAGGAGATGGAGGGGGACTGGGGTATGCTATATGATGAACAAAGCGGCAGTCACTTTATGTTCTGGTTTTATATTGCCAAGTAACCGCTCCAAAACTGAAAGGGCATAAAACAGCAGTTTATTATTCTCTCTCTGGTTCTGTGGGTTATTGAGCTCACCTGGGTGGTTCTCATTTGGCATCTCCTGGTGTTCAGTCAGTCTGAAGCTGGCGTCCCTCGAGGCAGGATGGGCTGGGTGTTCAGATGGCTCGCTCACACGCTGGCAAATGCTGCTGGTTGTCAGCAGGGAGCTCAGCTGGTGCTGATCATAGAAATGCCAACACATGGCCTCTCCACGTGACTTAGTCTTCCTACAGAGTGAAGTGAGTTCCGAGAGGGTGTGTCCTAAGACTGAGTGTACCAAGAGACTGCGAACAGAAGCTGCCAGTACTTTTCAGACGTGGGTTTTGGAGTTCTCAGAATGTCACTTTTACCTCATTTTATTGGTCAGGGCCATTACAGGGTCCACCCATTTTCAAGAGTAAACAGACATTCCCTCTTGATGGGAGAAAGGCAAGGTCACGCTACAAAGGGGCAACATACTCTATCCAACAGCTCTGTTTGTAAATTTTTATTTCAGTTAATAACTGACCAAATAAATGTCATAGAATTATGGAAGAGTTCAATATAAATGGTGAAACTGAGTAAGTTATTATTAAGACAGTATGTGAGTTGTAATGTGATGAGTTGCCTTCATGCTGTTATAAAATCAGGAACAATAATTCTTAAGATTCAGAATTATATCTTGGGGTCAGTTTTTACAAGTGAGTCTCAAACAGATATTTCTTTTATTTACTAAACTAATCTAGAAATCAATTTATTTTCAGCAATACTATTTTAAAAGTTATGCTTATTATTAGCCTTTAAATGTTCAGTATAATATTTGACACATTATGGTAACTACATTATTTTTTTATGTGGGATTTGGGAAATTTGAAATGTTTGGTAAGAAATTTAATTTATTGCAAATGTACTATTTTTAAAGATGAACTAGTAATTATAAACTGATTTATCCTCACGTCTTTAGACTCTTATAGAGTGAAATTATGGAATGGCCTCAAATATATCTCTTTTGGATGAGATATATATACACACATACATTTTTGGAGATACATCTTCTTGGTAAGTAGGAACAAATTTGTTGGATTTATTAGACCAATAATTGTGTCATGTAGTCAACTGACCAGTGCTCTGGTATTTTATAATTGATGGGAAGCTACAGAATTCCCACATAACTTTATGTTGTGATAAGGCTGCAAAATGAAATATGTAATTGTTCAATGGACATTCCTACCTGCCACATTTTTCTGTCAAAAGAAAAAAATAATGTAACTAAACTCTATACTCTTTTTCCCACACTATCTCTATTTTGTTTATCCTCATGAGCTGAAGACTTTTTTGTATATGAGGGGTTGGGAATAGCATTTTGGCTAAGAATACATCAAAATAATTGTGGTAAAAAATGGCAGTTTATGAGACAAGTGATTATTCTCTGAAGTATTTGGAATAATCTGGGAATTGGGATTAGATAGGTCAAGAAGTCTTTTGATATATGGCAAAAATAGAGTTGTGTTTAAAAATAAATGTATTTGAGATGCCTGGGTGGCTCAGTTGGTTAAGCATCTGAGGTTGGCTCAGGTCATGATCACATGGTTCGTGGGTTCACACAGTTTGTGGGTTCAAGCCCCACATCGGCCTCTGTGCTGGCGGCTAGCTCAGAGCTTGGAGCCTGCTTTAGATTCTGTGTCTCCTTCTCTCTCTGATCCTCCCCTGCTCACGCTGTCTCTCTGTCTCTCAGAAATAAGTAAAACATTTAAAAAATAAAAAATAAATGTACTTGTGGGGTCTAGAACTGCGCTGTGGGAAGTGAGGGGCCGACCATGAAAACAGTGAAATGGGATATAATCTTGCCTTTCAAGATATTTTACTTTTATTTTTTATTTGTTTTTATATGCTTATTTATGTTTAGAGAGAGAGCAAGAGAGTGCCCAAGTGTGAGTGGGGGAGAGGCAGAGAGAGATGGGGAGAGAAGAAATCCCAAGCAGGCTCCTGCACTGTTATTGCAGAGCACAACCCTGGGGCTAGAACTCACCAACCATGAAATTTTGACATTAGCTAAAATCAAGAGTCAGAGGCTCAGCTGCCTGAGCCACCCAGATGTCCTAGTATTTTACTTTTATTTTACCCTCTTTTACTCAACTGATTTCTCATTTCTTCTTCCAGCATAAATAAGCTTCAAACCATCGTGAAGAGCTTTTGTTGTCAACCATGCATTGAGTTTCCCTCCGTGGGGCACCTGTGCGAGTACCTGAAAGCAAGATGCCTTACAGATGCACATTCAGAAGTGTCACTCCTGCTTCCTATTTTCAGAAGAAAGAAAATCAAACTTATTAGCAACAGGCAACATCCAAATAGGTAATAAGAAAAAAAAATAATCAAATTAAAAGTTTGGCAGAGAAGAACATTTTCCAATCAATTTAAATGGGGCTGAATTAGAAAAATATTTATGTTTTTAAAAAAATTATAACTTTTTGGAGCTCCTGGGTGGCTTAGTCAGTTAAGTGTCTGACTTCAGCTCAGGTCATTATCTCATGGTCCATGAGATCAAGCCCTGTGTCAGGCTCTGTGCTAATAACTCGAAGCCCGGAGCCTTGCTTCAGATTCTGTGGCCCCTCCCTCTTTGCCCCTTTCTCACTCATACTGTCTCTCTAAAAAATAAATAACTTAAGAAAATTTTTGTAATTAACTTTTTGAGAATATCAAAGTGAATTTTGTTCCTTAGTGTATTCAAGAATATGTAAATACATTAAAATTTTTAATTATTACTGGTTTTAATAACAGCTTTCTTGAGATATAGTTCACAAGTCATAGAATCCACCTATTTAGGATTTACAGTTAAATGATGTTTGACATATTCACAAAGGTGTGCAATCTTTACTACCATCAATTTTGAAACATTTTCATCACCCTTTCTTTCAAAACTCACGCCCAGTGACGTAGCAGTCACTCCTTTTCCCTGGAACTTCCACAGTTTATTTACCAGTTCATGAGTTAATGTAGATTTTGGTTCTTTCTCATTTTTGGATATTATGAATAATGCTGCTATGCACATTCATGTACATACTTTTGTATGACATACGTTTTCACTTCTCCTAGGTATGGAATTGCTGGGTCATATGATAATTACATTAAATCCTGTGTTATTGCTATTATAGTTGGATATAGGACAGAAAAATGTTCAAAGTTGGGAACCTATATAAGGTGGGTAGAAAGCAAATCCTTCTAGTGTCAATGGTTACCTGGAAAGGCACACATAGTGATAACAGAATAAGACAGAGTTTATGATATGTGTTAGGAAATTCTGGAACTCAAATGATTTCTGCTGGATAAATCTTAATCTCATGCATCAGTAGGCAGAGATTTTTTAACTTTTTTTTAATTTTATTTCCCTTAGGAACACAAGCAAAGTTTAAGGCCTGTATGTCCACACAAGTATAGGGCAAATATCAAGCCTCATTTTAAAAGGCAATTAAATTCATTCATTTATTCATTCATCCACTTATCTATATATTCATGAGCACCTATTATATGGCACGTCCTTTTCTAGGTGATTGGGAGACATCACTGAGCATGGCACACAGGTATGCCTGTCCTCATGGAGCTTACGTATATCCTAGCAGGGACTGGAAAGAGGTGTTATGCATGTATCCCTCTAAAATGGTGGGTTGGAAAAACAACTCCATTTATGCAAATCAGTAAAAACAAACCAACCAACAAACACCCCACCTTTAATCAAATATTCAGCTGTGTATTAAATTAAAATGGAAAATGTGTCATTTATCTGATATTTCCTTGTTCTTATACTCCATTTCTCAGCAGGGTTTGCTTCTTTATATTTTATATGCCTTTATAAGTGTGAAGCATTATTCCTTGAGGCTAGGAAGTCACCAGTTATAAAATACAGCATTCAAATACTAATTACATTAGCAACAATATATCAATAAGAAAAGACATGACAGGAGTAAATGAGCACTCTGATACCAATACACACTTCAAGGGAAAATGCACTTAGAGTGCATATAAATGGTATATGGGTAACCTGGAAACACTCATGTTCTTCACCTTTATTCTATGTAGTATAGGGAAAGCCTATTCCCTTGCCAGAGTCATTCCAACTCTTTATATTTCACTGTTGATTACCTCAATCTCAGCCTCCCATCTGTTAGTAAAGATGTAGTTAAAACTTACTGGACAATTTTTACTGGAAGCAAAGGCTTTCCAATTTTCACTTTAGGCTGGCAGCTAGGATCTCCTGACTTCCTCTAGGAATCACTTTTTTTAATCTCGTTGGTTTTCTGGGGCTCAGTGTCCTAATCTGCTATCTCTTAGAAGTCTACTTTGTAATGTAGTTTAAGAACCTCCTTTGATTCAACTATATTATATTGAGGCCTAGAAAAAGAAGTCCAAATTGTATTCAGCCTTTAAAATATGATTTTCCAAACTTCCATATGCAAAGTTTTATATTTATTTTAACAGAAAATTGAATCATGTAACTTATTCTGCTCCAATGTACATACATATGTATATATATATATATATATATATGGTAGCAAAATATTATAATCAATTACTTTATTCATTTTACTAGGTTGTATGGTGTTTTAATGTATTAACATGTAAAATATTAAGTAATAAATACTTAGGTTATTTCTATTTTATTATAATATTGCTACAATTAATACTTTTTATATAAGCATGTATATAGACTTATGTGTGTATCTTTGAACTTTAACATGAGTATATAAGTTGAATAAATACATATATTTGTTTGTTAAATGAATTCCTAGAGCTGGATCTGTTTGGTCAATGAATACAGATATTTGAAATTTTGATACTTTTAGCCAAACTATTTCCCCTGTATCTCTTATGGCAATTCCAAAGTCATTGGGTGGAAGTCATAGGTGATATTGCCTCTTGCTTTAAAATATTTGTCAGAGGGGCACCTGGGTGGCTTAGTCGGTTAAGCGTCCGACTTTCGCTCGGGTCAGCTCAGAGCCTGGAGCCTGTTTCAGAGTCTGTCACTCCCTCTCTCTGACCCTCCCCTGTTCATGCTGTCTCTCTCTCTCTCTCCTAGAAATAAATAAAAAAAAAAAACATTAAAAAAAATTTAAAAAATAAATAAATAAAATATTTGTCAAAGACAAGGCATAAGGCAAAAAAAAATTAAATCTACTTTCTTGGAATAGTTGTATATTGATGAAAAAGCACGGTGAATGGGGTAAATTTGGCTTAGTGAATGGGACATCAAAAAAATATTATTTGGTATAGTTTCCCATGTGTTTATATCTCTAAGACTAAAGAAATGTGACTGGCATTGAAAAGTATTTGATAGAGATGGATAAAATCTAAATGGTGATTTGGGGCATGCCAGTAACCATCATGAATAAAGATTTAGAGGTCACATTTTAGCCACATTCCAGCTTATTGAACCTATTTTTATTGTATATGCTGTGATTGTATACTAATACAGAACTTACTCCTAATTCCATCTTTTTCTATTTTCAAGTAGTGCTCCAAACATGCAGATAATGGCAAAAAATCAGTTTGACGGAGATGTCTGCGCTTTTGCAGTGCAGCAAACTCATCAAGCTGACTGCTGAATTATTTCATGATAAGATAATTTTCCTTCAAATCTTAATACTACAGAGGTCACGTGGTCTGGTGAAATTCATGAGGGAACTGTCACTTTCAGGCTCCTAATATCAGTCACTCTTCGATCTATATTTGGTTTATGGATTCAGGAAGTGTGATAGCAGTTATTAGCCTCTCTAGGAAAGTTCTCTTGCAAGAGAGATTTATTTCCTGATTAATGATGGAAATGATCCAGTATTAATTTTAGTTTTTGATATCAACAATTTCATGTTAACATCATTCTTGCTATGTTCACCTTTCAAATTACTGTGATCATTCTAATGATTAAAAAGCTATTATTTGATTTAGATTCACTCTGCAATTACCAGCTGTAGCACTTCTGACATTTCTTACTAAATTTGGGTACATGAGGTTTTACCTTAACTAACAAAAGGTTTTCCTATGGAAGCTTTTTTACATGCATTCAGATAAATTAAAGCATAGAAAATTCAGGAATTAGTATTAATCATAAATGTTATCCTATTCAAACATAATTTCTGACAGGAGCAGTGGAGTTTGTTTTATTGCTTTTTATGCTTGAAATTAGGATACCTTATGCAATCTTTTGTTTGTAGTCATAGGTTTCTTAACATTTATTTTACAACAACACCAACTTGCTTTTTCCATTACTTGACTTTCTAAGGTACATTGTTAGGCTATTCAACTTTCATAGTCCATATTATCCATTATGATTAGAGCTAGAGCTTTTAATTACAGCATAAGAAAAGTATTCTCAACCAATGCCGACAGAATGTAATAATCACCTTAAGAGTTCTTCCTTTTGGGATGCCTGGGGGGCTTAGTCAGTTGAGCGACTAACTTCTGATCTCCTGGTTCATGGGATGGAACACCAAATCAGGCTCCACAGTGAACATGGAAACTTCTTGGGATTCTCTCTCTCTCTCCCTCTCTCTCTGCCCCTCTCCCATGCTCTCTCTCTCTCTCAAAATAAATAAACTTAAAATAAAAATTAAAAAGGACAAATTCTTCCTTTTGGACATGTTGTGATGAAGTAAACCAATGAAAACAGTAATCAATTTAAAAACTAGAAAGTACCACACAAGACTTCATAGTCCCTTTTGCTTAGTAAATTCTGTAAGTGTGAATGACAATGTTTGTGAAAACTCTTGAAGTATCTTCACTTACTGCATTTCATGTTTATATTCTATTGCCAGTCCCTTTTATTTATTTATTTATTTATTTATTTATTTATTTATTTATTTATTTCGGCAATACCCTTAAGTCTTCTCCAACAAAGGATCTCTTTTCTATTGGTCATTTTATTAGGGCAAATTCCAATTAAAAGTGGTTTTTGTTCTGGAAATCTGAAGACTGTAAATAACAAGACTACTTTTATGAATATCTTTGGGTCATTTGGACTTTATCAAAATTTTAACATTGGCATTTATTTTGAATTTTCATATTCTACTTCTAATTCATTAAGTACATGATCTATAGTGAATCTTCAATATGGGAACAACTGGGTTAACTTTGATAGTTATTTTTCTTTATGTATTGCATAATCATTGAATTGAGAATTTGAAGTTTGCTTTATCAAGTTCCTTTGAGTTCAGTGTGAATCTTGTGATTAGATGTCTTTAAAGAAGCAAGGAACTAGATAAAGATTTGCAACTGCATTGAAATCAGGAGTAGAAAATATATTTTTGGAAATTTATTCTCTAATTGTTTTTCTTCATGGCAGCAAATGAGCATGTCATCAATAATTATCCTTGACTTCACACAGTAATATCAGTGTCACTGGTTGATAACCCTGAAATATTTTCTGAAGATTACATGAAGAATCATTACTTGATAGAAACTGGTCTATCTATGGATACTATATCAAAAAACCTTTACTTAAAAAAAAATAAAACTTTTGTCAAAGAGAATTTTCCATTTATGCACAGTAAAGGAAAGGTGAAACTTATACTCTGTCTTATTTGAATATACTTTTAATCCCCATATAGACCTAAAAAGAAAGTGAAAATAGCAATTTAGATCATACCATAGAGGACAATTCAGGGGGGAAAAAAATGCTTGTTTAGTAAAGATATCATTTCATATTCAGGATTCTCTTTAGAGTTGATTGATTTCTAAAGCCCAAATTCAGAAGACATTATCCAACCTCTTACATTACACTCAGTTTATTGACTCAAAAGAAAGGAATTGGAAATGATTGCAAAAGGTTCATAAACTTTAATAGATGATGAGCTGGGTTAGCTACTGAGTGTTAGAAGCAACCCTGAGAATCAGTTTCCAGCTTCTTAGTCAAGTGTTCTATTACAAATGGTGCTTTGACTCTACCCCGCTCTCACATAAGCCTCACTGGTTTGTTTCACACAGTCCCCTGAACCTCTCTTTGCTTTTGTTTTAGCTATAAGCATCTGTATCTAGAAAATACAATGAATGTTAAATTCCTCATGATGCTACTAAGCTCATATTTTTCCTTTTTAAAAAAACTTTACAAATATTGACAATTAGTATAAACTCAAATATCTTATCTTCCTTTAATTTAAGTGATATTTTAATATTTTATGACCCCAAACTTGCTTCACATCGTTTTTTCTTTTAGGGGTTTTGAAATAAATAGAATGTTACTTAATAACTTTGAGTATAAAATATTTCACTCTTCTCTTTTTCTTTGTAAAATATGTGTAATATAGGTAACAGCCCCACATGTATGTTTATGGTAACAAAGACTAGATTACATATAATGTATTTTTACTTAATCTCTAGAGTATACTCTGGTTTATAGATTTTCTTTTTAATTTTGCTGTTTTCTGTTGACAACAAGATGTCACAGATTTTGCTTCATTTTAAATAACTCATTTCCTTCTACCAACATTTTCACTTTGTGTTTTTCAGAGAAGTACTCTACCTAGAAAGCATTCCTTCAAATTTATATAAATCCAGTTTTCTTGTCAATCGCTGCATTAACTTTTACGGAAAACATCTACCATGGACTCCTCTGGTGAGTCTTTCCTCTGCTCACCCTTCCCTCAGAACCTATGTGTTTGTTCATTTTATGCTGTTAGTTTGTGCAGCTGGTAATGCTGTTTTATACACGTACTTTTCCTTTAGATCTGTATGAACACTTTATGTAGATTCCATCTCCAACTAGATTGTAAACATTCTTTCTAAAGTTTATTTATTTTTGAGAGAGAGAGAGAGAGAGAGGCAGAGAGACAGGGAGACCAAGGATATGAAGCGGGTTCCATGCTGATAACAGAGCCCCAGGTTGATCTCAAACTCATGAACCCCAAGATCATGACCTGAGCCCAACAGAGATGATGTCCTGAGCTGAAGTTATACATTTAACTGGCTGAGCCACACAGACCTCTAGATTTTAAACTTTGGATTGAAGAGTCACATCGTTATATTAGTTTCTCTATATCCTTTCTCCACATCCACCCTCCCGTTCCTTGTTTCCTTACTCAAAGACATTTGACTTTTCAGTTTATTGAACTATAACTAGGATGTTCTCACGGTAGATCACTGTAGTTTATTATTCCAGCTGACAATGAAGGCCAGTTCCAGGTTTGGGATAAATTGCTTACACTAGAAAGTAACCATAGAGATGAACTAAAATGAATTATATAAAATACAATAAAAAACATATACATAAACTCCATAACTCTATTTCCCTGACAGACAAAAAGATGCTACAGATTTTTATTTTTTAAGAGAGCGTATATTACAAGAACAGTTTATCTCCATTTTAAGCGTATGGTGTTATTTGATTGTATATATTTGGTGTCACTAGTTGTATTGTTGTGCCCGAATCGCTAGTCCCCAGAGACCTCCAAGGAGCCGGCACCGATGCAAATGCAAAAGGGTCTTCATTACAAGCTCGAGCAGGGGCTCACCTGCCTACCGGTGTCATGGCAGCAGGGTGAAGCGAAGAACAGCGAATAGGGTTTTTAAGGAGTAAGGGATGGGGCTGTTACAGTACATGTAGCATCATCACACAAGCACCCATTACTACTGTGCAGCACCCATGGTAACAGCTTTGACCATTCAGTATCTGTGAGGTGTTCATTACTTTTGGTGGGACCCAATTGTGACTTTTGAGAATCCTTTGAAAATGACCAATTATGAGGTGAGTTTAAAGGGCCCACGTGGGGTTCAGGCAAGCAGTGAGAAATTGGCTAGTTTGTATAAAATAACTGTCTGCAGTTCCCAGCCTTGACTCAGACCATAGGAATGTTTTTTGATTAGCTGATCTGAGGGCGGTCCAAGGATGGCTTTAGCCTTGAACAATCTGAGGCTTTTCCTGGAACTGGGGCTATGTGCAGCCTGTGGTTGCTCTTAATGGAGGACTTAATTTTAGGCTCTTCAGTATCACTGCAGAAACAGAAAAGGCAGTCTGTGGCGCTGGCTCCTCAGAGCACAGCCAACCCACCACAGCACCGGCCTTCGCGTCGAAGACGTTTCATGTGGGCGAGATTGAGAGGCGGTGCGGGACCCACGTGCCTTCCTCTGTAATGTGCTCAGTTTCATCAGCTTCTCACCAACCTCAAAAAAGTTGCCCACTCATTAAAAGAGAAGTTACAGTTGTCACAAGGCAAGTTTTCAATATTTTATATTTTATTAGATTTTACCACATTGATTTGCTCTTAAACGCAGTAGTGAATATTCCTAGGTACTATTAAGTCAGCTGTAGTCTATTAAACAGCTTGTGGGTACAATTGGCCCAGGTTTGAGACTAATTTTTACTGACATCACCAACTGAATGGTAAGATAATAATGAAGAGAGATTTTAAAATGTTACCTAACTTACAATCTAATGGTATAACCACACTGTTTACTACATATTTTATGTATTAAAATAATTTTTGTGCATTTTATTAAACAATTAACAGCACATGTTCTGTGTAGGAGGCTCTATTTGCTCGTGTGTACTTGGAAAACATTAATATTTAACATTTAGTATTAATGTTCCTAAGGCATGCGTTAAATTGGACCCTTGTTAATGCTCTAAATAACAGCACAGAAGCTATTGAAAATAATTAAAAGCTAAATGTAGAATCAAAGAAATTATCGTTTATATTTTTATCTTGTGTTATCTGATGAATGAAAATGACAAAATATTTGTGAGGAATAAATCTTTATGGTTATTGATTTTAATTAAGAGGAAATACTTTTATTTATTTTTTAAAGTTTATTTATTTATTTTTGAAAGAGAGTAGGGGAGGCAAAGAGAGAGGGGGAGAGAAAAAGAATTCCACTATCAGTGCAGAACCTGATGCAGAGCTTGAACTCATAAACTGTGAGATCATGCCCTGAGCTGAGGTCAAGAGTCAGATGCTTAACTGACTGAGTCGCCCATGTGTCCCAGGAAATCATTTTAATTAAAACTATTTAAATGTATTGTACTCTACAGCCAAGTTTTTATTTATCTAGCTTATTTGTATCAAATGTTCCAAAGAGCTGTATACTGCTTGAATCTTAAAAGATGTATATTTACACATAGGGAACATAAGAAAAGAAATACAAAAAAGAAAAGACATAAAAGTTATATTTGACTATGTGATTAGATTTCCTATTAATTATGGTAGGAAAGGTTGGTGTTAGGTTATATAGTTAATAAGAACTTTTGCAGCAAACACTTCGGTTTTCTTGGTCCTTATAGTCCAGTGCTAATAATGATAACTTTGTTCCATATAAAATATAGTTACATTTGAAATATGTATTTTAAAATTTGTCATCTTAAAGCACTATTAAAATAAGTTATTTTCCACATAGGGTCTGGGAATTAGGAGGGCACTGGTGAAATAAATCCTAGCATATATAGAGCACAATTTCCCTAGAGAACCAAATACATCTTCCAAAAAGATGCCACACTCCCATTGTTGTCTCCGCTCTTTGGATTTTCTTTCTTGTCTGAAATCCCTATACAGAAAGCCATTCATGTTGGCTGGGTAGATGTTTCAGTAATTCCCCTGCCCATCTTTACCTCTTCCCCTGCTGATGCCGCTGAAGCAATTAGGCAGGAAGATATTGTGCCTTCACTGTTTCTCCATCCTTGGCTCTGGTTCTGGTGGAAGGGAAAGTTGACCTCAATGTATTTTAATGGAAGCTAAATTAATTTGATTTGCAGGACATGAAAATGGCCTTTCAATTAAGGCCAACGTAAGATAGAGATGACTTTCTGACAGAACTTCTCCATTTGTGCTTTTTGAGAGATACTGCTTTGCCAAAAATTCAGAAGAGACACCAATAGATGGGACTCCAGAAACCACTTGAAACCCTTCTTTTTTATGAACACTGGCTGCCTTTTGATCATTTAGAAGTGTATCTTCAGTCATTATCATAGACCCTAATCATCTGATTATACTGATTTTTCTAACAATATAAAATAAATTTCTCAGACAACTGACTGGTTGAATCTAAAATAATGTAGAAGTCAGTTTTAAACACCAGCACATTTAGCAGTAAATCATCCTCTTTTTATGTCTTAAGTCAATGTACTAAATGATTAGAACTGCTAATAATAAAAAAAAACTAATCGGCACTAAAAAATTACAATACAGTGAGTATGCAGATAAACTATTTATAAGATTAGCCTTTAACATTTTTTATCTTGAAAAAAACACTTCAGAATTCTCCATTAAAATCTCATGATTAATGACAAAAGGATTATAGATGGATAATATGACAAAGGATTAAGTCCTTCACAGATATGCAGAATAAATGAAAACCATTGTTTTCAATTCTGTATTCTACACCTAGATAAACATGTATTTAGAAAAATACACATTTGTTTTACAATATGGCTTAAGAAAAGCCACAAGAGGGGGGCCTGGGTGGCTCAATTGGTTAAGCTCTAACTCTGGATTTGGGCACCAGTCAAGATCTCACAGTTCATGAGCTCAAGCCCTGCACTCGGCTTAGTGCTGAAAATGCAGCGCTTGCTTGGGATTCTCTCTCTGTCTCTCTCTGCCTCTCCTCCACTCATTCTCTCTCTCCCCCCACCCCCCATATAAATAAATAATAAATAAACATAAAAAAAAAGAAAAGAAAAGCCACAAGGAATAAAATATTCTGTGATGTTTGTAATAGCTGTTGATTAAATATAATGGAATAATTCCCTTTCCTTGTAGATGTTAGTATCTTAGTGCTTAAGATATAATCTACAAATGACCTGCACCATTGCTCTACATACGAAGCATCTCTTGGAGAAATCAAGATACAACTACTAAAAACCTTATATACTTAAGTGGTTTTTGGTTTTGGAGTTGGTAATACTTTGGGACAAGATATGTGAGGACCAGGAGACACACACACACACACACACACACGAGAGAGAGACAGATGAAAAGAGACAGAGAGACATAGAAAGGGAGAGTAAGGGAGGAAGAGGAAGAGAGACAGAGGGGGAAAGAGAGATGAGAGGTATTGGAGCTTAATTTCATTTTTTTTCCCTTGAGGAATTAATTCCATCATATCTCTCAACCTTGTCTATTTTGATTACCATTAAACATGTAAGTGACTCCTATATTCTGCTTGCCCTCCCCCACAATCCTATCACGATACTACTTTGTGTTTTCTTTCATTTAAAATCTCTTATTTCCCTGTCTTTCTCTTTTATTCCTTCCTAAAATTGCCCAGTTCTTCCTAAGCCCCACTCAACTTCTACCCCTGTTCCTCTTGAAGTGCTTTAAAACATTCAGTAAACACCTAAAGCCTCTTGTTTTTTAAACATTTTACAGTATGGCTATTTCAGATTTCACTTAAGAAGAATCAATAAGAGGGGCGCCTGGGTGGCTTAGTCGGTTAAGCGTCCGACTTTCGCTTAGGTCATGATCTCGGTTCATGGGTTCGAGCCCCGCGTCGGGCTCTGTGCTGACTGCCAGCTCAGAGCCTGGAGCCTGTTTCAGTCTGTGACTCCTTCTCTCTCTGACCCTCCCCTGCTCACGCTGTCTCTCTCTCCTAGAAATAAATAAAACATTAAAAAAATAAAAAAAAATAAAAAAAAAAGATCAATAAGAGAAAGTTTGTTGCTTTCCTCCTTCTAATTCATTTTCTTTTTAAAAAATTGTTTTAATGTTTATTTATTTTTGAGAGAGAGAGAGAGCGAGCATGAATGGGGGAGGAGCAGAGAGAGAGGGAAACACAGAATTCTAAGCAGGCTCCAGGCTCTGAGCTGTCAGCACAGAGCCTGATATGGGGCTTGAAATTGTGAACCTCGAGATCATGACCTGAGCCAAAGTCAGACACTTAGCCAACTGAGCCACCGAGTTGCCTTCTAATCCATTTTCCATATTGCTGCGACAATACTATTTCTGAGATGCAAAATAACTTTACTCCTTTGCTTAAAATTGTCGAAGGCTCCCAATATTCATTGAGATAAAACCTAAATTCCTTAGTATGACTTTGGAGTCATTCACCCAACAAATACTTATTGAGCACCTACTATGTCTAGTCACTGTTCCTAGTGCTTGAGACACACCAGTGAACAAAACAGGGAAAGATCTCTGCCCTCATAGAGATTACCCTCTAGTGGTGGAAGAGAAATAATAAATGATAAATATAATATGTAAGTAACTTATCTGGCATGTTAGAAGATGCTAGATGCTGTAGGAAGAAAAGTAGATCAGAAATCCTGGGAGCGGCCAAGGCAGGGTGTGTTTCCATGGATTGGTCAGGGTCAGCCTTATAGGATTTGAGTGCATGTCACCACATACACCCTAACTTCCCACCATACTTTACTATCTTCTTTTTCACGAATAGCCCTTTTTCTGTCACTTGTTAACACTTTGCTTTGAAATAAAATGTCCAATTTTCATGGAAGCCCTTTCTTTGCCCAGCCCCTATCTACTTTTGATTCTGCATTCTGCTATGGCCTCATCCCCTCTCCCAGTTGTTTCCGGACTGCCCCCTTTTGTCCCAGATAGAATTGGTTGTCCCTCTTTATTAAATCTAGCTCAATAGTATTTTTTTTGCAATTATTTGTTTACTTTTGTATTTGTTATTTTTTTTTTTTGCCAGGTTATGCTGCAGCAACAAAAACCCCCTAAATTTTAGTGGTTCATTTCTCACCTACATTTTGGTTATAGCAAATTTAGGAAAGCTGTGGTTCTGATCCCTGAGTTCCCTTCATTCTAGGAGTCACCCACATTTGGGACATGTCTTTATCATGACAGAAGGGAAATTGGAGTGGTCAAAATATTCAATGACTCTTAAAATTTTTCAAGTATAGCATACATCACTTATGCTCACATCTCAGAGTCAGTGGGGCAGAAAAGATTCCTAGAGAGAGTCTCTGCAAGTCACGTGATGATGGTTGGGCAATGGAATCCTCTTATAGAAGGAGAGTAATCGTGGGCAATACAATCTACCACATTTGCGTATCTCACACAGTAGACTCTGTATACCATGAGCTCAAGTTTTGTGGCTTTCAGCAGCAGACATATTTCCTACTATACCAATGCAGCTTAACAAAATGTCTTAGTGAAATAAGACAAAGAGGATGGGAACTAACATCTAGTTAGTGTCATTGTACCAGGCACCATCATATTTTTTTACCTCTGTGTTACAAACTAGGCAAATGAGATTCCTACCTGAAATAACTTGTGCATGACAACAGTTCTGAAGCAAGAGGTATAGCCTGTGTGACTCTAAAGTTGCTTTCTACCTCACCATCCTGTCATTCTCACCATCTATGATCTATAGTTCTTATGCAGTGATGTTTTTACTATTAAAATAAAGAGAGATAAGATAGGGCTATGAAGGGTTATTCTATTTCTGTACAGTATCTTGCATTTGACCTATTTTTATCATATTTCCTACCATTTTTCTATCTCTGGCATTTTTATACCCCATTTAGAGTTCCATAATAACTCCTTAATTATTCTGGTCTCTCTCTAGGTTCCATTCTATACCTAAATAATGTTTCCAAAGTATATCTTGTACCATGTCATTCTTCTGTTTGAAACTGTTTCAAGGTTTCTTTTTTAAATATATATATATTTATTTATTTATTTTGAGATAGACATAGAGTGTGGGCAGGGGAGGGGAAGGGACAGAATTCCAAGTAGGCTCTGTGCTGTCAGTGCAGAGCTCTACTGAAGGCTTGATTCCACAAGTAGTGAGATAATGGCCTGAGCTGAAATCAAGTCAGACACTTAGCCAACTAAGCCACCTAGGTGTCCCTGTTTCAAGGTTTCTAATGAACTGTACCACAAACTTGAGTTTCTGCTCTTACCACTGTTCTTCCTCAAATCCCTCTCCTAAGCTAGGGACATCTTTAGGACCTAATCTTCACTTTTCCAAATATAAACTTTGCTTTTTCTGTTTACTCACTCCCCTGGGAATAACCCTCCTCTTGCCTTCACTTATCGAAATGTTTTTCAATTTGAAGTCAAATGCTGTTTATTCAATTAATATCACTCAGGTTCCCACCTGACAGAGGTCTTTCCCTCCTGTGTTTCCTTGGAGCTTTATAGCGGTAAGACAAGTGAAGTTATTGAGGATGCTGAGAGTGGATGTCGGTATAACAACTATCTTCAGATATTCGGAGGATGCTCAGCTGGAAGAAGGATAGGCTTACTCTCAGAAGTTCTAGAGGGAAGAATACAGACAGGCATAGATGCATTATGGGGGAATATGTTGCAGCCACTTCAGTATCAACCTCAAGAAAGAGTATGTCTTTCTTCAAAGGAAGTGTTGAAGCAAAATCTGGGTGCCCCCTCTTGTGGCTATTCTAGGATTTATGATTCAAACATCATCACTTATATTAATTTGTGTCCTAGGTGTTTTCTCTATTAAATTTTAGTTGTTTAAGAATAAGGACTTTTGTTGAGTGGGTGGAAGTACTAAAGGGGCGAGGGGCATTAAGGAGGACACTGGTTGGGATGAGCAGTGGGTGTTATATGTAAGTGATGAATCACTAAATTCTATTCCTAAAGAAACAATATTCTGATTAAAAATTTTTTAAATAAAGAAAAGAAAAAAAAACAAGTTGCTGGAGAATGTGTTCGATATGATGCCATTCACTAAAATCTAAACTCCAGACCCCCCAAAAAGAATAAAGACTTTTGTCCCATTTATATTTGTGTCTCTCATAATATTTATTGGATTTGCTTTGTCATGCAAAAGGAGTATGGGCACATACTGCTAGTATCACACAGTATAGCTATAAAATAAATTTTATTAGGACAAAAACTTTTAAGCAAAAAATTAGCAGAGTGCATATATTTCTCTAAATTCTCACAACCCCAATAGAAGTGGGGTTTTAGACTATACCTAGTTTGACTGCATGCAGTCAGCTGAAGGGACTTTAGGGATAGAATACATTCTATTCAAGTGTAAATTCCCTGCTAGAGGAATTGGCCTCAGTTAGAAAACAGGAGCCCCTGGATCTCAGCCCGCTGCTATCAACAGATTCTCACTGAGTGAATTTCTTGCTAAGTCATCAAAATGGAGGGAATGAGTCACCAGAACTCTGGATCTGTTTCTTCTTATGCTTACAATGTCTTTGCATAAAGACAAGTACTCCCTAATAGGGGTAATAAAAGAGAAAGAAGATCAATGGATCTCTACCATTTTCATATATTTTACGTGGCACATAAAGACAGTAGAAAATGGAAAGACGCCTTTGAGCTTTTGTAGCCAGTTAGAAACTAACAGTTAATGTGCCCAGTAGAAAGTGTGTCGATTCATCAATTGCAATAAACACAAACCAATGATTAGCTCATCACTGGAAAAAAAGGAAATGGGAAGAAAGGCAACAGACAGAATAGCTGGATGATTGGAAGACTGGGCTTGTCAGGTGCAGAAACCCAGGCAGAAGCAGAGGAAAGGAACCAGAAAGCTAGGAGAGAGCTGGGGGCAAAAATGGGCTGGTCAGTACTGATCAAGGCTACAATAGGGATGGAACTTGAAAATACTATGCCAAGTGAAAGATGTCACACACAAAAGGCCACATATTGTATAATTCCATTCATGTGAAATATCTGTCATCTGGAAATCCACTGAGGCAGAAAGCAGACTGGTGTTTGCCAGGGGCTGGGGAGAGGGGAGGTGGTCAGTAACTGCTTAAGTGGTTATGGGTATGCCTCCCACTTTTTGTGTAATGAAACTGTCTTGGAACAAGACAGAGGTGATAGTCATACAACATTGTGAATGTACTAAATGCCAGTGAGTTGTACACTTTAAAATGGTTAATGGTTAATTTTATGTTAACCTTGTAAAATTTTACCTCAGTTACAAAAAAGAATAGACTGGTTGGAACCAGTCCAGGAGGAATGTAATTCCGATTGTTCTTTGTTTCTCAATCTCTCTCTCTCTCTCTTTCCTTCTCCACTTCTTTCCTTCCTTCCTTCCTTCCTTCCTTCCTTCCTTCCTTCCTTCCTTCCTTCCTTCCACTTCACTTGTCCAAGATAACAACTTTTTAGTTTAGCCAAATTTAGGGCATACACTTTCATTCTTTGTTTTATGGAGGCAATGTAAGAAAGTAGCCTCCCCTCAGGCTCTTAGTAGGAGGCAGGCCCCAGGATTTCATGGACCAACATAACAGAAAATGAGAAAGGTGTAATTTTCCAAAATTGATAACAATGCTGTTAGGAAGGAGTAGTGAATATTGGGCATAAACAGTCTCCCTAAAAGATCCCTATTAGAGGCAAGAAAAAAATCCAATCAGGCATAAAATAGTCTTTGTAAGCCAAACAAGTAAGATTCTTGAGAGAGCAAATGATCTCTCAGACATATTTACTACTATTTTTAGAATTTAACATTTTCATTAAAGATATATGTAGCTGCTTTGTACATCAAACAAATATTATGGATATACAAAGAGTTGAAATAAAATTCTGTACCCTTTGAGGGCATGTTGTGCAGAATTCAGAGGATAAATCGAGCTGGCATACAGGCCTTTTGAAGTCAACTGGAATGCAACATGTATTTTGAAAATGGTCCAAGAGAAGGGACACCATAACTAGTTCTCCCCTTTTCTTTAATCAAAGTTCTTAAGATTCTTTGTGGGATTATGCTTTTGTTAAAACTTGGGAATTCAGATGAATTTCCTTGAGGTGTCTAACAGGTCTGAAGAGGAATTATTGAGACACAATGATAATAAGTTAAGACTTGATTTTTAGAACACAAAGCTGTCTACATCTATTCCTCTACCCAATGTATACAAGTGTGCAATGACGTTTGTTCTGTGTGGCAACTGAGAAAAGCTGCACCAGAGAAAGCATTTAAACTTGCAAAACTACAGCCAACTAATCTTTGACAAAGCAGGAAAGAATATACAATGGAAAAAGGACAGCCTCTGTAACAGATGGTGCTGGGAGAACTGGACAGCAACATGCAGAAGAATGAAACTAGATCATTTTCTCACACCAGACACAAAAATAAACTCAAAATGGGTAAAGAACCTGAACGTGAGATAGGAAACCATCAAAACCCTAGAGGAGAAAGCAGGAAACAACCTCCTTGACCTCCACCGCAGCAACTTCTTACTTGACACATCCCCAAAAGCAAAAGAATCAAGAGCAAAAATAAACTGTTGGGACCTTATCAAGATTAAAAGCTTCTGCACAGCCAAGGAAACAATCCACAAAACTAATAGGCAACCAATGGAATGGGAAAAGGTAGTTGAAAATGACATATCAGATAAAAGGTTAATATCCAAAATCTATAAGGAACTCACCAAATGCCACACCTGAAAAACAAACAACCCAGTGAAGAAATGAGCAGAAGATATGAACAGACACTTTTCCAAAGAGGACATCCAGATGGCCAACAGACACATGAAACGATGCTCAGCATCCCTCCTCATCAGGGAAATACAAATCAAAACCACACTGAGATACCACCTCACGCCAGTCAGAGTGGCTAAAATGAGCAAATCAGAGAACTCTAGATGCTGGTGAGGATGTGGAGAAACGGGCACCCTGCTACACTGTTGGTGGGAATGTAAACTGGTGCAACCACTCTGGAACACAGTGTGAAGGTACCTCAAAAAATTAACAATAGAACTCCCCTAGGACCCAGCAATAGCACTGCTAGGAATTTACCCAAAGGGTACAGGAGTGCTGATGCATAGGAGCACATATACCCCAATGTTCATAGCAGCACTCTCAACAATAGCCAAAACATGGAAAGAGCCTAAGTGTCCATCCATGGATGAATGGATCAAGAAGATGCGGTTTACCTATACGATAGAATACTACATGGCAATGAGAAACAATGAAATCTGGCCATGTGTAGCAACATGGATGGACCTTGAGGGTGTTATGGTAAGCAAAAGAAGTCAGGCAGAGAAGGACAAATACCATATGTTTACACATTTAGGAGGATTAGGAGGAACTTAACAGAGGACCAAGGGGGAGAAGAAGGGGGGAAATAGTGAGGGAGAGGGAGAGAGGCAAACCATGAGAGACTCTTGAATACTGAGAACAAACTGAAGACTGATGGGTTTTGGGGGGGGGAGGGGAGATGGGCATGGAGGAGGACACTTGTGGGGATGAGCACTGGGTGTTATGTGGAAACCAACTTGGCAATAAACCATTTGTAAAAAAAATAAATAAATAAAAATAACCTATGAAAAACTGAATATAGTCAGACCAATGGGCTGTTCGATGTATTAAGGAAATAGCTTGGTTAGTAAAGATTCTTCTTTGAGTGGCTTTTATCAGAATAGGAATTTACGTAAAACACATATGACCTGTGTTGTACACTTTATACTAACATAAAACATCAGGCAGGCAAATATTCATCCAAATAGAATTAACTTCAAAACAATTAATTAATTAACTATTTTACTGGCATACAGATAAGAAAATGTACAGAGTTGGATATAATTATATCAAAGTAGAGGGGTCACTGGGTATGGATTCCGAAGACCTGTGTTTGAGTTCTGACTGCCACTGTCTTTGTGAGTTCAGGCTGGTCATTTGGATTCTCTATGACTTAGTTTCCTGCCTTACAGTGATGTTGTGGAGAGTATCAAACAAATGTCATTAATATTTCCTTTTTTTACTTTATGGAATCTTTTATGAGACACAACTATATTTTCTCATGGTTTTAATGCCATTTAAGATAAAATAAGGGACTACAAAAGCCAGTGAATGCCCCAATTTACTCATTGTAAGAACAATCCTATCTGCAAAATGCTGTCTTTATTGGCAAATCACACATTTGCTGCTATGGTGGGCAGAGTCATCCCACTGATACATTCAACTGTGGCTGCCTCTTTCTGTCAACCTTCATGTCTCACTATCTCTTTACCATACACTTCAGTTCCAGTAAGTTGATTTAACACTGGGTCTTAGTTCTAGCCTACTCATCTTTGGGTACACAGTCCTTGATATGAAAACTAAACAAAAGCCAAAAAAACAAAAGCAGCATGAAATCTCTCGGTAGCAGGGTACAGCACTGTTACAGTAGGTATGGAACTGGTAATAGTAACTAATAATACATGGAGGGTGGTGAGCAATCACTTCTATGGGATGGTGAGAAATGGTGTGGGAAATGGCAGGTGTGCAGTAGAGGGAGGGGACAAACAATAAAGGAGAACAGAGAAACTGGTTTAAGGTGAGGAATGGGAGCAAAAACAGTATCTGTATCTAAGTACAATTGGGTGTACTTAGATTCTATTTTAGATTATGTCAAATAACACTTTTAGCTGTGTAGCTATTGGGACTGACATTTAATTAGTGAATGACAAGCATGAAATAGCAAGGTGACATGGAACCACTTAAGAATAAAGCCATCATTATTTCTCTTGCAGTTTATACCTGCAAAAGTATTGTTTTGTCCTTTACTAAACCTTCACAATATTACTGCGAGAAAGATAAATAACTAGAACGAGCTATTCACTCTTCCTTGTGGACTAAACAAAAGGAAATTGGTTTAAATTGTAGTCAAGTAAAAATGTCTTGGCTAAAAAGCCCATATCTGTGCTAAAAAATATTTCCTAAATGGGTTACCGATTTTAGTAAATAGGTATGGAATTTACTAAGTTTACTTTTTATGACATATTAGCTTAAGCCAGGGTAATTACACTGGAAGACCCAGGGTTAAACATAAACATAGAAGGCACACTCAACTTTCTACATGGGATGCTTAACACTCTCCTCACTTCAGATTTTCTCCCAAAGGACTGTCCCATTTCCTGAAATTTTCACATTACTGGCTCTTTGGGAGGAATCACCAAGGGCCCCCATAATGGAAAAGGGTATATGGATTACATCATAGATTAATTTTAACCATCTACCCTCACTTAGATAACTTTCTCAAAATAATTCCCATTTATCTATAAAAATTCCAAGAAAATGGAAAATGGGACAGATAATTTTCAATCGAGCGGGAAGTGATTCAAAAACCATTTAAGACGTGGGGCGACTGGGTGGCTTAGTCGGTTAAGCATCCGACTTTCACGTGGGTCATGATTTCGCGGTTCGTGGGTTCGAGCCCCGCATCGGGTTCTGTGCTGACTGCCAGCTCAGAGCCTGGAGCCTATTTCAGAGTCTGTGTCTCCCTCTCTCTCTCTGACCCTTCCCTGCTCACGCTCTCTCTCTCTCTCTCTCCTAGAAATAAATAAAAATATTTAAAAAAATTAAAAAAAAAAAAAACATTTAAGACGTGGTCACTGGCAGAAATTCCCTGGTAATGGCTTGTGAACATGCAAATCCCTAAGTGAAGGAGGCCAGCCATTGTGACAACAAAAGCCCCATCTAGAGATTGATTATTCATTCAACAAATATTTATCATTTAACTATATAATAATGCAACAGGCACTGTCCTTGGTACTGGGGCTAAAGAGTTAATAAAACAGACAAAAATCCCTGTCTTCAGGGACCTTAAATTTTAAAGGGAAACACAGACCATCAACAATGAGAAATGAAAAAAACCCACAGTATGTTAAATATTGACACGTGCTAAGGAGAAAAGGAAGACGGGGTGTGGGGGGAGTGATAAGACTTGGGTGTGTGCACGCATATGTGCTTCCCAGAAGGGAGGTTGTAATTTTTGATAAGACGTCTATTTTACAGTGAAGGTTAAAGGAAGCTGGGAAATGAGCCATCAGGTACCTGGGCAGAAGATCCTTCAAACAGAGGAAACAAAGGCACTGGACAATCTCATGAGGTTCAAAAGAAAGAGGAAAAGGAAAGCACTGACATTGCTTCCTTAATAGTCTTGTTTCATGTCAGTCTTGTCTCTTCAAGCTAGCATGCAGATGGCAGCCTCTTCATGGTCTTCCCACTCTCATTGCCACTCAGGCCTTCGATGTTTTAGTCAAAGTATTGTTGTCTACAGGCAATCTTCTAGAACTTCTGAGCCCACATCTTTATCTCCCTCTATTCATCATTTGACTCATGATTTTTCCATCCCTGGAGATTGATTCCTCTGCCAACTTTTGTGACTCCACTACTCTTCTTGCCAGCATCCTTGATTTCCAGGTCCCTGGATTTTACTCTTCTGGAAGAATCAGTCTCTATCTGCCAACCTTGATCAGCCCCATCACCCTCATCTTAGATGAGGTTTTCATCTATCATATGACTTACGGTAAATATTTTCCTAACCAATTCCTACTTCTGCTCTCTACAGCTGGTCCTATCCCTTCTCCCCCTGTACCTTCACTGGGCACTGTATGCAAGCACTTGTATGTGTGTGGGATGGAGGGGACATCTGAGGACCCTGGAATTGCTTCTAATTGCCACATAGTGCTGCTTCCATGCCTGGTCCTCTTCTGACTGAGGAACAGGCAGTTCCAGCATGGTGTCGATACCAACTGCCCCAGATCTTGGGCTCAGAGTCTTAAAAGGAATTTCATCTCATTCTCTTCCAGGACCTTTGGAACTCTATTCCCAGTTTTATTGGCATTTCCAATGTTCTAGTTGACCTCAGGAATGCCAAGTTAGGGTTAGTTCCAGAATCCGATACCTACCTGGGTACATACCCCTCAGAGGAAGGTAATATTTCTTTCTAAAATTCTCATATATTTTTCTATAGATAATGGGTTGCTTCCCTGCTTTACCAAGGCAGACTGCCCTCAGGGACTCCATGGTGATTTGACTTCTGAGGGAAAGTCTAGGAGGACTTGTTCAAGTATACAAAGGGCATTCTGTGGAAAAGCACTCAGTTGAGAAAATGAGAGAACCAACCCCCTGTCCTCCACCCAAACATATAAATTTCATCTCTCAAAGGGTTCCCAGCCTCACAGTGTAAAAAGAAGAATTGTTCTAAATTTTTAAGGAGCTTACAATGTAGTTGAGAAGACCAGAATTAACTGACTGTAAGGGGAAGAACATTGTCTTACATCTCTTTGGAGTCCCATTAGCCAAGACTTTCAGTTATTGCTGAGGTTATTGCTATGTACAGCAACTAAGAGAAGATGATATATTTCAGATTTGTAAAATGAATAAAAGACCATTCAAGTGGAAACCTTAAAAAAAAATAGAGTAAGATATAAATGAGCTCTTTCGATTTGAAATGCAGATTAGGATGTTACTGTATAGTGATGAGAGAAAAAATGGAGTAGACTGTTATCTTAAAGAAATTAATTCCAGGTAAGATTATGCTGCATGATGTTTTGATATATAATAATGGTAATAATAAAATTTGTTATTTATTAACTCCCCTGAAATTATTTAAACTTCTCAACAATCTTACAGGGTAGATGGTATTATAATCTTTGTTTTACAGATGAGGCTCATAGTGCATAGGTTGTTTCCAACATCATATGGTAGAAATTAAGGTATATGGTAGAGATCAAATTAGAACCTAGAAATTTGGACTTCAGAGCTTATGCATTGAAGAATACTAATAACTAGTTGCTTCTGCAATGTTGTGTACTGCTGTATATTGTGACTTTATGTACGTATGTGTGAATGAATGTATTTATATATATACATATATATGTAAAATATATGTAAATTTTCCTAAGTATCTGTTCAGTTCTGCCTCTGATCCTTTAACTAACCTTGTCCCCAGTCAGGGGAAATTTATAAGATCCTACTCTCACAGAACAGAGATTTAACATTGTTGTTGAGTATTCTTGATTCATTCAGGTCTTGCACCTAATTTTAGGGACTGAGTTTTTGCCTTGTGATTCACTCCCAGAGCCTTTTTGTCTCTCTACATCCCCATTTTGGTAACATGGACAGCATTTCAGTTCTGCTTTTTGCATGCTGTTCTGCTATGAAATTAAAGTATTTGTGAATTAAAGTTTGTGAACTTGAATACTTGAATCTTCCAAGTATTCAGGTTCACACACAGCTCAACTTGATTTACCTCTCCACTACCTGAAAGCTTAAATTCAAGACACTTTTCAGACGGTAATATCTGGCTCTGGTAATTGAGTGCATCAGGGGTGAGGGAGTACTGTCTTCATTGCTACAATCATTTTCTCTCAAGCTAGATAGATGGGGTATTGGACACAAACCTGCTGTACATTTCTGGTCTAAATTGTTGAATGGTTGCTGATGCCTCCATATGGTATACAGAAGGAATTAATAATTGAAGATGAAGCCAAGAAAAGAATTAACAATGAACCCAGCCTGATGGCTGGCTGGCTCCTGGTGCCATCCATCAACTAAAATAGAAAATCTGGGAGAGAAAAATGTTTGAAGAGAATGTAGTTAAGTTATAAACATAACATAACTTTGGATACAGCAATTTTAATATGCCTTTGACATTGAAAGTAAATATATAACTCTTGAGTTTAGAAGAGAGCATTTAGAGGGGTGCTTGGGTGGCTCAGTTGGTTGGGCATCTGACTCTTTTTTTTTTATTTCTGAGAGAGAGAGACAGTGTGAACAGGGGAGGGTCAGAGAGAGAGGGAGACACAGAATCTGAAGTAGGCTCCAGGCTCTGAGCTAGTGGTCAGCACAGAGCCCGACGCGGGGCTTGAACCCACGAACCGTGAAATCATGACCTGAGCCGAAGTCGGATGCTCAACCGACTGAGCCACCCAGGTGTCCTGGGCATCTGACTCTTGATTTTGGCTCAGGCTATGATCCCAGGGTTGTGGGATCAAGCCCCATGTTGGGCTCTGTGCTGAGTGTGAAGCCTGCTTGAGATTCTCTCTCTCTCTCTCTCTCTCTCTCTCTCTCTCTGTCTCTCTCTCTCTCTCTCACACACACACACACACACACACACACACACACACACACACTCTGCTCCTCTCCACTGCTTATACTCTCTCTGTATCTCTGTAGCTCTCTCTCTCTTTCTCTTTCTCTCTCTCTCTTTTTAAAAACAGTTTTTAATATTTTATTTATTTCTGAGAGAGAGAGAGACAGCATGAGAAGGGGAGGGTCAGAGAGAGAGGGAGGCACAGAATCTGAAACAGGTTCCAGATGAAAATTTTAATACTTTATTGACCAATTAAAGACTATATATGTATTTAGTAATAGCATGATTACTACACAAGGTAGTTTTCCTACCTGCCTTACTTCCATGTATGTCATATTATTTTATATTACATACAGGAATTTTACATAAAATTAGATTATGGGTTAAGAGAAAGAAAGGAGACCCCTTACTTTATGATTGGAGAATGATTCTTTATATATCATGTTTTCAGAATTGTGTTTTGTAAACTTTTCCTAGAGTGCTATGAAATTAAATAATAATTAGCATGTAACTTATTTCTTATAAATTTCAAAATACCTATCAAACATTGAATTAAGTCAGAAATGATTGTAAACATAAGAAGCATTTGTGGCAAAATATCCTCTTCTACCTGTAATCTTTCAATAAACTTATCAGTAAACATATTTGGTCATAATCTTTTAGCATCTTCTCATGGAATGCAAGTGAGGCATCATTTATGGTGCCAGTACGACCCTCTAAACAGCTGGATAGGTGGGACACTAGTGTAAGGATTAGCCTTCATTTTACTATAAAATGTTTCATTTCCATCATTTGGAAAATTATTTTTACACTAGGTGGTGGTTATTACTCTTAATTTCTTCTAAAATATATATGCCCTACTGCAAACTAAACATTTGCAATAATATGCTTGTCTGTTGCTTGATAGTGGCGAGTGCATCTTTTCATTTTTGGTTAACACCTGGTACAATTCCTAGCATGTGATAGGTACTTCATAGTGTGTGTGAACTAATGGAAGAGTTTTGTGGGTTTTTTGTCATATTTATTGGGTATGATTCATAATTCTCAAGTTATCTTGTAACTGTTTCTATATATCCTCTGCTGATACAAAAATATGCCCACTTTAGAAAAGAACCACTGGCTAGGCATTTTTAAACTGAGCCACTCCTAAAAATATTTTAACAAATATTCCCTTTTTACCTTTTAGATTCAGCTAAAATGTTATGTCTTCTGAGAAACCTAAGTTTTAAGTCAGAATCAATCATTCACCTTTAGCTACCAAGGAAAAGTGTAATAGAATCTCTATGTTGAATACTATTAACGTGGCTTACTCTTTTGCTTTTGTGAGCTATAGTCCATTGAAGAGATTTTCTGATTTGATGTAGATGAAATTTCTTCTAGAAGGAATAAAAGGAAAAATACAGAAGTAATATTTAGTATTCAAGAGTAGAATGTACAGCAAGGCACTGGTCTGCATATCAGCGATTGAGAACTGGGCTTTCCATATTCCATTATGTCTATCATTAGCATAAACTTAGGGGCTTTGTCCATAGATTTTTATATAAGCTTTCTAGACAGGAAGAGGATGGAGGGGGGGAAAAAAAACCTGTCCCTTTCTAACCCTAGAGAAATGTGACAAGAAAAAAGAGAAGTGGGAGAATATGATGAATAGATCTATCCCTTCTGTGAGTAAAGATACCAATGTGCAGAGTGAGGCCTTGCCTGATTGAGGTTCTGGGTGGAGGGCCTCTCATACTTTTCCTTGTACCATCCTGGCTGGGGCTCAGCCAGAACAGAGTAATTTTGAAGGCACAGCCTGAAATTTTATTTTTCCAATTCACTCTTACCCTTTCCTGTATATTATAGGCCCCCTGGGTAGCTAAGAGTCTGATTGGCAACTTGCCAAGACTTGGCAATGTGATGTATTTCTGTGAGTGGACCACCTAGGCTGGTACTGAATGGGATACTCAGCTTAGTGTTTATAGCAGCAATATGAGCAAAAATGAGGCTGAACCTGCCAGGGGAGCGATCTGTATATTGGAGAACCCTAAAGAATGGTCTACCATTTTGTTGCCCAGTTTTTAGCATGGGAGAACCACAGAGCATACAGAAACTAGGCAATTAAGGAGCATCACCAGGAGGCTGGAGGAGCCAGAAAACCCCACCAAAAGAATGTCCCACCCCTGTGACCCTTACCCCACACCTAGATATCATGTTGGAGAAGAACCCAGAAGGTGGTGGTATAAAGAGTAAGAAATCTGAGAGACAAAGTTTCCCAGAGTTGCTGAACATTACCTAAATGTGTTATTTCAATTGTCATATTTGACTAAGTTTTAAAATGGATTAGAGAGTTAGTTAATGCTTCTCCCAATAAACCACAAATGGGGCCTCCTAAAAACCCGATCAGCTATAGACAAAAACTTTAAAAAGTATATATTCTCTAGGAATTACATTTTAGAACCCACTTTCATATTTTATTAAAGTAACTTAACATTGATCCTTCCCATATGCTTGTGCATCCATTAGCTATTTTCATATTCTTTTATAGAAAATGATATATGTATCTGTCTCTGTATTAGACTGCTAGGCCTTCCCTAAGAGAATACTATGGACATGGTGGCTTAAATGATAGAAATTTATTTTTGTAGAGTTATGGAGGCTGGAAGTCCAGGATTAAGGTGTCAGCAGGGTTGGTTTCTACTGAGACCTCTCTTTCTGGCTTTAGATGCTACTTCTCACTAAATTTTCACATGACCTTTTCTCTGTGCATGTACAACCTTGGTGCCCCTTCCTCTTCTTATAAGGACACCAAACCTATTGGATTAGGGCCACTCTTATGGCTTTATTTTAAAATCTTTTTTAATTATTTTTTTAATGTTTATTTTTGAGAGAGAGAGAGATGGAACATGAGTGGGGGAGTGACTGAGAGATAGGGAGACACAGTATCTGAAGCAGGCTCCAGGCCCTGAGCTGTCAGCACAGAGCCCAACACGGGGCTCAAACTCACAGACCAGGAGATCATGACCTGAGCCAAAGTCGGACTGTTAACTGACTGAGCCACCCAGGTGCCCCTGACCTCACTGAACCCTAAGTGCATCCTTGAAGACTGTTTCCAAATACACTCACATTGAGGGTTAGGGCTTCAAAATACAAATTTGGAGGGAACATAGCAGTCTCCATCACTGTATTAGTTATCTGACAGAGACTTTGTCATTATTTCACTAATCCCTGCCTGGTGACTGATAGATAGTAGTGCTTAATAAATGATGAGTAGATACAAAGCAAAGTAATACATACATAACGTAGAATATAGTGTGGTGAGCAAAGGCACAGACTTGAGACATGGGTTCAAGTTCCAGATGCACCTCTTATCCAGACCCAGTTTTTAAATCTGTAAAGTAGGCACAGTGTTAACACCTTTCCTTTTCTTTTGTTAGAAAATTAAATACATGTAAATTATACATACTCAGTAAATGTTACTTATGATTGTCAACATTTAACTGCTTCATTTGATCAACCTACTTTCATTTGCATATCAGCTTAAAATCGACACCTCTCCTGTCTGATCAGCAGGATCAGAGCACCTGGGGTATAATCAAAGCTGCAGACATAGGAGTAGAGTGAGCATGTCACAGAGCCATCATCCCGGGCAGTCGTTCTCTAGGGATTGTTTCTGTCTGCTTGGGGGTGATATTTTGGCCCTCGTGATGGGTAATATTCTTAGTGTTTTCAGGCAAAGTTAGGCTGAATTAATTTTAGAACTGACCCACTTACATATTTTTAAACTTTAGACTACGGCAGCTGAACAGCTAAGTTGGACAATTTACAAACTGTATTATGGCTTATATGGGGCAGGCCATTCTCGAAATAGGTCCAGGAGGCTCCAGAGCCCAGGTGAGTGGTTCTTGACAGATTCAAAATATCAATTAAATCCTTAACCCTTGGTCATCTAATGGAAGTCTAGCAATTTGAAGGGTAAAGAAAAGGAAACATATCATATAGTCTGGTACGGAATCAAAACCAAAAAATGGAATCAAAACCAAATTCAAATCTAGAATGACATAGAATGGTTTCCAAATAAATACATATTTGAATGTTTCCATTACACTGAACTATAATTACCTGCCAAATTTTTATTTTATTTCTTTTTAATTTTTTAAAAACTTTATTTATTTATTTTGAGACAAAGAGAGAACATGAGAATGGAAGGGACAGAGAGAGAGAGAGAGAGAGAGAGAGAGGGAAGCCCAAGCAGACTCTACACCATCATCACAGAGCCCAATGTGGGGCTGGAACTCACAAACCATGAGATCATGACCTGAGGCAAAATCAAGTCAGATGCTTAACTGACAGAGACACCCAGGAGCCCCACCAAAATTTCAATTTTAGTACTTGGATTAATTTGGTTAACTTGCAAGATTTTGATGCATTCAGGAAATAGCATAAGAGTCATTCTTAACCTCAAAACAATATTTGTGAAGTCTTTTTACTATTTCCTCAATGAATCTTAAAATAATCCTTTGAACTAAAATTCTCTCCCCTAAACTCCTGATAAGAACTTTATCTGTGTACTCCTCATATGTTACTGTTATCATTCAGTGTGTGATGGTTTGTTATACCTCTTCTTCTTCCCTCACCCTGCTGCCTTCCTTGAATTCAAGGGTGGAAACTGATTTATCTTTGTATTTCTTGCAACGATGTTCAGAGTCCTACACATAGTAGGTGCTAAATAAATATTAAGGAATTCCAGTGTAACCAGTATCTATTCAGAGGCTACCCCCTGCTTTGTGGTCTCATTCACAATTCAACCGTAACATTTTTCCTACTAAGTTGAACTTGGACTTAGAATTTTTCTCAACACAGTGCTCCAGGGAGCTACTATCTGTCAGCTATGCTTGGTATGAGAATGAAATGACTTTGCTATTCTGGCCCTTGAGTTTATAGCCAGAGATTTTGCCTTGAATTGTGATCATTCATCTAGGCCCTTGTTAAGGATGCCTAAAAGTTACCTAAAAAGTAACTCCTATATGCTATGTGTATTGAAAGACAACCAGCCCCTATAAATAGTTGTGACTAAATAAGAGAGTAAGAGTGAAATAATTACTATTAAGTATTCTGAGTCACATTAGGTCAAATCACTTGCTTTGATAATTAGATATAGAGGTAGCCTTGTTTTTAATGGGTTTTATTCAGTGTACAGTGCAGTGTGTAAGAATTCCAAGATTTTGCCCTATGATTCTCACTAGAGAGGTTAGTTTATTGACCACTTTTTTTTTTTTTAAGAGAGAGAGAGAGAGCACGCACACATGTGAGCCAGGGCAGAGAGAATCTTAAGCAGGCTCCACACTCAGCACGTAGCCCAATGCAGAGCTCAATCTCAACCTGTGTGATCGTAACATGAGCAGAAATCAAGAGTCAGATGCCTAACATTTTATTGACCACTTTTTAAAAAAAAGATTATGGAGTTCTCCTTTATTATTATTTAAATTATTTTAAAACTATTTGACACTATTATGAAGTTTCTAAGAGTAGTTATAGACCTTTGTTTCAAAATAAATGATTTTGCTCCTTTAGAATTTCAGACAATATTTACCTTGCTATTTACTTCTTATGTGCATGGAAGTCTGTTTCTCTTATCTTCAACTCAGGGAAATGTTTGTGATCATGTGTGCATGATAAGGGGAATTATGAACACTTGGCCACACTCAAGGAGATACTGGAGAGGCAGCCTTTTGTGCACAAGACCCTGCACTCTCTTTTGATCAAAGTCAAGAAGACTACTCATAGTAAAATTCATCTGGCCAGTGAAAGTCTGTTTGGGGTTAAGTGGAGAAGTCTGCATAAATGGTCAGCTACTTTTCCCATTACATAATGCCTTTTACATGTAGACCCTAATGATACTGTATTTTCTAGTAGCTTTGATCCAAGAAAGAAATAAAGACAAAAATTACCTGGTCAAAAAAGAATAATGAAACCAGAATAAATAAATGCTCACAGTCAGATCTGAAAGTAGTAGTATTTCTTCAAAGAGCTGAGATGTGCACAGAAGGTTTTATTCATTTTTCTTAGAAGATATATTATAAAACATAACTATAATAACTACATTTCTAATATCACAATGAAATACTGTATTTAGAAGGAAATTTAAAGATATTAGAATTTAATCTCATCAACCAAACTAAAGAATAAATTAACTTCATTCTAGGATTTATTTATTGACAAATAGTTTCTTCCTGTCAAAATTCTATCAAGATCTGAATTTCTAAGCCTATTAAAAATAATAGATAAATCAATAATAATTTAGTGAACTTCTTTCCACTTAAACCTCCTTCACATAAAATGAATGAAAACATTCCATTTAACCACTTATTGAAAGAGAAATAAGTCATAATCTGTTGACATAGAATCAATGTCTCCTGTATTGCCTGGGTCTTACTTTTTTATCTAAAATGTGATATTACCTTGTGAAAATATTTTGGTTTAAGTACACATATCTTAAAATTAATTGTAAGCCTTTCTTTTCAACTAAAAGTAAGTCATAAAAGGGACACTTTATGGCTGCAACATTTTGTAATAGTGAGTACTGTGGTCAAAAAAACCTGAAATCATAAAAATGTTCCTCAGTGTTTATCAATAGTATTGATTTAATAACTGATTATGAATCACATTTTGATAGCATGTTACTAGTAACAACTCTACATAGTGCTGATATCAAGTATATTGCTTCAAGGATATGTTCATAGTTATGGCAATTTACTGCTTATTATCTATATTGTGTGAGAAACATTTCCAAAATATTTACCAATACAAACTAAAACCATTAATCACTAATGACTGATAGAGAAAATTGCCTAAAAGTTTGTACTTATCAATGACAAAACAAAAATGCTATAATTAAAAAATGAAAGCATGGATTGTATTCAAAATTGAAATTATCAAAAAATTAATACAATCCTTCTCCAAGTGTAGCCTTTTTTAAAAAATTAACATTTTATTTATTTTTGAGAGAGAGAGAGAGAGACAGAGCACACATGGGGAAGGGGCAGAGAGAGAGGGAGACACAGAATCTGAAGCAGGCTCCAGGTTCTGAGCTGTCAGCACAGAGCCCAATACAGGGCATGAACTCATGAACCGTGAGATCATGACCTGAGTCAAAGTCGGATGCTTAACCAACTGAACCACCCAGGCACCCTAGCCTATTTTTATTATTAATGAAGAACTCATGGGATAATAATTCACTTCTTCACTAAAATATCAGTATCCCACATCTTTTATCTCCATTAGAAAAATAACTGAAAACTAAAATCCCACCAGTTCTCAACTTTGTGTTTCTGTAATTGTTAAAAAAAAAAGGAAAGTACATTACTTATAAGCCTAATGAGACATTTTGAAAGTTTTAATTTATACTAGTTGTAAAGTTCTATTTATTTATTGTGCATGATGTTTTTATAATTGTTTAAGTAGGTGAGTGAGATGCATAAAAGGCAGAAGGAAACCAAAGGACTCTAGAACACCAACATTCAACTCCCCTATACCTTATACCCTGCCTTATTCTTAGTCCCAATTCCATTTTTGATTCTTTGTTCTTATGACATATTTCAAACTCCATATGAAGACCTTACAGGGAATCCATGCATGGAGCATGCCTGCCACATGCTGGGCAAATAGAACTCACTGTAATTATCTCTATTTTATAAGGGATGAAACTGAGATGCAGAAAGGTTAAGCCATTTGTGAGAAACCACATATAAGTAAGCATTCTTTGAGATGGAGATAGAAACCTTTAATCAAGAAGAGGTTAAAATGTCATGATTCCAAATCTGAAATAGATGGTCTGAAATGGCAGATTCTTAAGAGAGAATAATTAAAGGAGTTGATGCCTCATTGTCTTTAACGATATTCCTTGCTGTTCCATCAAACCATTGAATAGATAAGAGGTGAGCAATAAGTTTCAAGCTGATCTTTTGTATAGCCAGATAATTTAGACAAAAGCTCATAGGGATGGTGTGGAAAGTAAATTCACCTACCTAGCCTCCAAACTCCAACTTCCAGTAGAGGGTGAATGAGTGACACCTGGACACAGGGAGCAGCATAACATTACTGTATATTATGGTTTCCTTTTTGAAATTTGCAGTGTCGGGCCACAGACCGTGTATGCTATGATAATTGTAGTAATTTGAGCTTAAGAATCTGAGATTGCTATGCTTCTCCTGAATTTTAGACTGGGCAAATGAACTTTATTCATATTCTATTTTCACTTCACCTATGCTCAGAAGATTTAACCTATAATTATGTAAGACGGTTCATCCTAATTCTTTACTACAGTGGCCATTATCTCTAGTGCTTAAAAGGTGAAAGAGAATACCACCTTCCAGATAGGCTAACACCTATTTTTTTTTTTTTTTTAACTTCTCTCTCCATATCTGGGAAAGCTCTGGATCAGAAACCTTATCAGGCATCTCCTTACCCTCAATTTAAATTCTGATTACTCTCCTGGGGAAAGGAAATAGGCCATTCCTAAATTTAAAAATTTTGCAACCAGGGGGAAATAGTGAAAGTACGTATTTATCATACCTCCTGTAATGACTCTAATTCCCTGATATCAGTTTTTAATGGATCATTTCCCTTACATCTTTATATTTTATATAAAACTATACTTGAAAATGATCTAACATTAGTCTACTTGTTCATGGATTCATAATTCTTTTCTTTTGTACTTGACTGTTCTTTAAAGCTTTTTCAAGTAAATCTATATAATGCATGATGCAAATTTATCCTAAAGGGCTTCTTATATAAATGAGTGTGATTAACAGCTCATATATATGAGAACTTCTATGGTGACTGTTAATGCAATAAAACCTTTTTGGTTGTTCTTTTCAGGAGGTTATTCAGGAGGTTATCTCCTTCCTCCAAGGAAGGAGAAGCAGAGAAAGGATGATGTATTAGTGATGTAGAATTACTTTACCAGTTGAGGAAGCACCTCTGGACTTTCTCAATGTCAAGGAGTGTGGTAGTGATCTCATTGTGATTGCTTGGATAAGGAAGACAAATACTGCTTCCTTTAGGGGACCCTACTAATCCTATCCTCAGGTTATACTTTACATACTATCCCAGTCTTTAATATGAATACAATTTAAAAATATCTAGGAAAGAAGAGTTTAGTTGCTTATGCTCAGGAGAACACCTTCCGGAATGGCACAGGGACACACTTTAAGCACTTCTTTTAATTATTAAATGAGATCTACTTAAGGAGTTCAAGGGGGAAGACCATTGAATTATGAGTTGACCATCTGCTGGCTTTGCCTCTGCTGCTAGTGCTTTAATAACAAGAGGGGGAAAAATTCCTTTTATCCTTGTAAACCTGCTTCTTTTACAACAAAATGTAGTAGAGAGTCTCCTGGCTTTCTAGAATCTCTTCCAGTTTAAATGTGTTCTAGTATACAAACATTTTCTAGTAGGCCCTTCAGTAGCTAGATCTCATTTACTTCATCCTATGTGAAAATAGTACAAAAAATAAAGCTGAAATGTTGAGCCAATCTTGTAGTATTATGCAAGTAATGAAAGGACACAATCATGCCGTCTGATGTGAATTTGGTGATAATTATGATACTATCTTCATGGTCTAGTTCTTGGCCATGTAAATTGCCTGTTAAGAGTAAAATGCTATGTGGGGTGCCTGGGTGGCTCATTTGGTTAAGCGGCTGACCCTTGATTTCAGCTCAGGTTATGGTCTCATGGTTCATTCGTGAGATTGAGCCCTAGGTCAGGCTCTGTGCTGACAGCATAGAGCCTGCTTGGGATTCTTGTTCTCTCTCTGCCCCTACCCTGGTTGGCTCTCTCTCCCTCCTTCCCTCTCTCTCTCTCAAAGTAAGTAAATAAATGAATAAATATTTTTTAAAAAGAGTGAATGTCATTCACCACAGCAGTCTAGTGTGGTTCAGTGAGATGTATATGCAATGTAGCCAACTTACCTAAATTATGTTTGGAAAGCTACTAACTGAAATTTTTAAAATTAAATGAAAGTCACAGTCTGATAAACTTTTAAGAAAGTGAAAGGATGAACATTAATCATTGTATCTAAAAATATTTGTCTAATTCACAGTGGAGAAGTTGAGTTACACTTCTTGTGATAAACTGTGGTCCCCCTGAAGGCAAGGACACTTTCTTATTTGGCCTGGCACAGGGTAAAAGTATAATAAGTATTTACTGAAGTGAATCTTATAAAATGGAAGTTTGGGGAGTTAATCGATTGTGTGTGTTGGGATAGGCACTTTTACACATACAACGAACAAACAGCCACAATTCAATATACAAGTTTAAGCACATTGCAATAAACTTCATGAGGTATATAGAATCAGAATTAGAAAATTAAAAAGGACCTTGGGGATCATCCAATTGTTTTATGATATTGAAACTTTATTTTAATGAGACAACATGACAAGAAATGACATTCTCATTCTCTGGGAGCTGAGAATGTGAAAGACTGTATATTTAGCCTTTCTAAGGGAATTTCCAAATTAAAATAAGTTTAAATTCCAAAAGTGTAGACAGGATAATATCAGATCCTTCCTGTCCCCACCTGTTTATCTTTAGGCCTCTAGGAACTTCATGTATTGTGTTGTGTAATTTTGGTGTGGTTTTGGAGTAGCAGTGAGTATTTTTCAGATGGGCTGATGGGATTTGGGGGTGGGAGATAAAAATTGGGAGCTGAAATCTTCACTGGAAAAGATATAACAACTCTTCTTTCTCTTCTGTGGTTACTCAAGTGTAAAGTGAACACTAAGTTACCTTAAAAGGAAGTTACAGAAGCAGAAAGAGAAGAAAGAATTTATTATAAAAGCAATAATATCTAATGAATTTGTGCTTCAAAAATATATTTTACACAAGTTAAAGCAATATATTACCTTATGTTTCATTTCAGTGTATGCTATTATGAACCGACACATGCTGTTTGCTAGGCTCTGTGCTTGATCTTTAAAATATATATCATCTTGGGGCACCTGGGTGGCTCAGTCAGTTAAGCAGTCAACTCTTTATTTTGGCTTAGGTGATAATCTCACAGTTGTATGAGTTCGAGCCCCACATTGAGCTCTGTGCTGACCCTGCAGAGCCTGCTTGGGATTCTCTCTCTCTCTCTCTCTCTCTCTGCCCCTCCCCTGCTCAGGCTCTCTCTGTCTCTATCAAAATAAATAAACTTAAAAAAAGATATCATCTCATTTAATATTCATAGCATTACTGTTATTATTTTTGTTCTACATGTATATCAAGAAAATGAGTATCCTTTAGAAAAGTCAGATATTTGTTCAAGGTCACATGACTATCAATGTATGAACGATATTTTATTTTTATTTTTTATTTATTTTTTGGAAGGTCTCATTGAATTATTTTTATTTTTATTTTTTTAATTTTTATTTATTCAATTTTTAAAAATAGTTTATTAAGTTGGTTTCCATATAACACCCAGTGCTCATCCCCACAAGTGCCCCCCTCCCCCCTCATCCATCAGTCTTCAGTTTTTGTCAGCATTCAAGAGTCTCTCATGGTTTGCCTCTCCCCTTTTCCCCCACCATTTCCCCCCTTCTTCTCTCCCTTATTTCTCAGTTAATTTCCTCCTAACCCTCCTATACATGCAAACATGATATTTGTCCTTCTCTGCCTGACTTATTTCACTCAGCATAACACCCTCAAGGTTCATCCATGTTGCTACACATGGCCAGATTTCATTGTTTCTCATTGCCATGTAGTTTTCCATGGTATAGATAAACCACATCTTCTTGATCCATTCATCCGTGGATGGACACTTAGGCTCTTTCCATGTTTTAGCTATTGTGGAGAGTGCTGCTATGAACATTGGGGTCCATGTGCTCCTATGCATCAGCATTTCTGTATCTCTTGGGTAAATTCCTAGCAGTGCTATTGCTGGGTCTTAGGGGAGTTCTATTGTTAGTTTCCTGAGGAACCTCCACACTGTTTTCCAGAGGAGCTGTACCAGTTTACATTCCCACCAACAGTGTAGGAGGGTGCCCGTTTCTCCACATCCTCGCCAGCATCTTGCGTTCTCTGATTTGCTCATTTTAGCCACTCTGACTGGCGTGAGGTGGTATCTCAGTGTGGTTTTGATTTGTATTTCCCTGATGAGGAGGGATGCTGAGCATCGTTTCATGTGTTTGTTGGCCATCTGGATGTCCTCTTTGGAAAAGTGTCTGTTCATATCTTCTGCCCATTTCTTTACTGGGTTGTTTGTTTTTCGGGTGTGGAGTTTGGTGAGTTCCTTATAGATTATGGATATTAACCCTTTATCTGATATGTCATTTGCAACTACCTTTTCCCATTCCGTTGGTTGCCTATTAATTTTCTGGGTTGTTTCCTTGGCTGTGCAGAAGCTTTTAATCTTCATGAGGTCCCAATCATTTATTTTTGCTCTTGATTCCCTTGCTTTGGGGGATGTGTCAAGTAAGAGGTTGCTGCAGTGGAGGTCAAGGAGGTTGTTTCCTGCTTTCTCCCCCAGGGTTTTGATGGTTTCCTGTCTCACATTCAGGTCTTTTATCCATTTTGAGTTTATTTTTGTGTATGGTGTGAGAAACTGATCTAGTTTCATTTTTCTGCATGTTGCTGTCCAATTCTCCCAATACCATCTGTTTAAAAGGCTGTCTTTTTTCCATTGGATATTCTTTCCTGCTTTGTCAAAGATTAGTTGGCTGTATACTTTTGGGTCCACTTTTGAGTTCTCAATTCTATTCCATTGGTCTACGTGTCTGTTTTTTTGTGCCAATACCATACTGTCTTGATGATGACAGCTTTGTAGTAGAGGCTAAAGTCTGGGATGTTGATATCTCCCGTTTTGGTTTTATTTTTCAGTATTACTTTGGCTATTCAGGGTCTCTTGTGGTTCCATACAAATTTTAGGATAGTTTGTTCTAGTTTTGAGAAGTATGCTGGTGCAATTTTGATTGGAATTGCATTGAATGTGTAGATTGCTTTGGGCAGTAATGACATTTTAACTATATTTATTCTTCCTATCCATGAGCATGGAATATTTTTCCATTTCTTTGCGTCTTCTTCAATTTCCTTCATAAGTTTTCTATAGTTTTCATAGATCTCTTGTATCCCAGGTTAGGTTTATTCCTAGGTATCTTATGGTATGAACCATATTTTAAATAGAATTTTCTTGACTCAAATACTGTTTTCATAATGTGTTGCTCTCTTCCCAGTGGATTTCAGTCAAATCGATTTAGTGTAAAGTGGTAAGTAGATGAAGGGTACTAGCTTTGGGACTAATTCCATCCTTTATTAACTAACTGTGCTGAAAGAATTTAGTTCCATCTAAGTAAAGCTCAAAAACCAGAAAACTCATCAGTGGTGTGAGAAATCACAATAGTGGTTACCTTTTTAGAAGTAGCCACAGGGAATGGATATGAGATGGACCTCTGGCAGAGCACCGGTAGTCTTTTTTTTTTTTTTTTTTTTCAGACCAAGTGGTGGTTAAATGGCTAAGTTCACCTCAGGAAAATTTCAGTGAGCTGTACACTAAAATGATTTATGAACTTTTCTGCATGAATGCAATACTTTAAAAGTTTTCCTTCAGTTGGCATAATTTTATGAAGACATTGATTAGCACAGTAAGTTTTCATGAGAATATCAAATGTTGCTTCCACGATAAAAATAAAACACAAAAGCTAATATAAGTTAGATTGTGGCACAAAATGACAAAGAACATTTTCCTATTTTTCTAAAATGGTATGTGCTGCCTTGTGATGCAAGGTAAGCATTCCTATTAAAAAATCCTAATTTAATCACTAAATTTATCTAAGGTAAGCATTCCTATTAAAAAATCCTAAAAGGGAGCCTTTAAAGGGTGGAGGTGGACAAAATAACTTCTAAGGAACTTGTCTACTCTAGGAGATATAATTTTAACTTTATCATGAATAAACACAAGCTCCTGAATGTGTTATACCCAACAATTTTTCAAATACTGTTCATCAGTGAGCAAATCATTTAAACTTTCAAGCTGATTCCACCTGAAAGAATGTGTATTTCTCAGTTTCTTATATTTTTAGCAACTCTTTTGTTATATGATTTAAAAATATATATGACTAAGCAACTGGTTAAGCAAGAGATTATGCCTAGATTTTTTTTATTCTTAAGAAAAATCGAAAATAATCCCAAACAGTTGACTACTCTATTGGTAAAAGGTGATGTGCCAAGGGAAAATTTAAAATGATGCTAAATATATCTATTCACTGTACCAGGAATGCCTTATGAAAAATTGAGCAAGTTCTATTTATTTCTCCCCTAAATAGTCAGATTAGATATGCATAATGTGCGTATGTGTTCGTATAAACATCATCATGTATTTTTCATATTGTATAGCAAAGAGATTTTTATAATGGGTCCTGATTCAGTTTGTGCTCAACTTTAGGTGCATGAAAGGGACAGACAGCAACATATTCTACTTTTAGTTCACAGGACTGCCTCCTCTCAATTGTCAAATCATTTGCAGATATCAATAATTATTGAATATTTGGTTCAGAGACCCTGGAAGTAAATTCGGTATGGTCGACACCGTAAAATGTAGACATGCACAAATTTAACATACACTTTCAGAGAATTTTCAGTTCCTCTGTTTGCCATCCACTTACCCTGCAATGTCAACAGATTACAGGTTTCAAGTTCCTAGCCTGGTAAACTAATATGTACAGTCAAGACAACTAAGTACTGCCGATAATGTTGCTGAGTTTGTTAGAATATTAAACACTATTAGGCATTGTACCCTGCATGGCAAATTCAGTTTAAGATTCTTTAAGCGGTTACCAAAGCATTGACTATTTATCTTCACCCAAAACTGTGCCAAGCACTGCATAAAGCAAATATCTGTCTTTGGAACTTAGGGAGAAACCCCTGGTTAATGCTAAATTTTTGGTTATATTAAGTGACCCAAATGGAGAAGACCCATAAAGGTCAATTAATAATTTACTAAAATATTATTAGGTTTAAGGTCTTAGAGAAATTTATAATATATTTCTCTTCTAGGGCTAATGCTGGATTCACCCACAACCCAAGTTAAGAATCCAGTTGGCCACTTAGATTTTGATGGTTTTATATATAAAATGAAGGGGTTTATGCTTGCTTGCTTAGTACCCCTAGCATTGTAGATTTTTTTAACTCTGTATTTCTGTCTTTATTTCAGTCAAAGGGGTTTAAAGCACATTACTTAATCCATATAAAATAAGCACTTGGTGCTTGAATATTATACTAGTTTTTCTTTTGTAAATTAAGCTAAGGAATGAGGATGCTGCTGTTGGTGGCAAACTCTTTTGCTATAACATGATCAATTACCCACAGTGAATCATTCATCTCTCCATGGGATAAATGACACATACCTTTAAAAATTTATCTTCACCTGGCAAAGTTTCCACCTTCTGCTGATTTATCTGTATGTCCTCTGTTGGTAGATGTGTACATTTGCAGAGGATTTTTTCCAGTAATTGGCATCTGATGAGCCGATCTGTGTCTGAAACTATGTTTGAAGTAGTGTCCTTTAACTCATAGTCCCTTAAACACTAAGTATCAATATTAGTTCTAAAAAGATCAGATAATTCATTTTTATAACTTAGATTGGTAATTCCCAAATAGGAGTATAGCTGAGTCTCTGAGGGAGAGAGAGGACAGTGTAAGATATTACATTTACCCAAGGCAACAAAGGTTAGGAAAGGTTGAGTGACTCTGTCATGAAGAAAAATTATCTGGACACTCTGGAGATCTTTCATCAAATGGAAAAAAAGAGAGTTCACAAAAGTTAATTGATTTAAAAAAATAAACTGGATCTAGAACAAATGAATTTTAATGACTATTTTTCAAAAAATGATTACTTTGTTAATTTTGAACTGTAAAGCTAATTCTGTATGTATGGGATGGGATGATATGGAAAACAGCAGATTGGAAGCAAGAGAGAGCTGAGTTCAAGTCTCAGCTTGGTTACTAAATGATGGGGCCTTCACTGTTCTGGGCTTCGGTTTTCTTATATGAAAGTGAGGGGTCTAGCCTACATGATCACTAAATGCCTTGGAGTTCTGCTGCTCTATAACTTACTAAATTTTATGCCTTTTTAACACAAGTATTTAATTAATTTTTTTTAACATTTATTCATTTTTGAGAGACAGAATGTGAGCAGGGGAGGGACAGAGAGAGAGGGAGAAGCAGAATCTGAAGCGGGCTCCAGGCTCTGAGCTGTAAGCACAGAGATGGACGTGGGGCTCAAACTCACAAACTATGAGATCACGACCTGAGCCGAAGTTGGATGCTTAACTGACTGAGCCACCCAGGCACCCCTATAAAACTATTTTATAGGCTCTATGTAAAACAAAACAAAACAAAAAACACCGAATACTTGAGAGATGATAGTTATGATTCTTTTTAACTAGAATACAGGTCCTTGTCTCTCTGGCCCACAGCCTAACAGATCATGTATCTTAATGAATCTATACCAAAATCACTTGTGCAGTATCATCAACCTGGAAGTTCTTATTCAGTAGATCTGATGGTGCACCTGAACCTGTGTAGTCTGAACATCTCTCAGTGACCCTTGGCTGAAAGTCACCCTTCCGGGTTCTCCTTTGACAAAATGTCTCTTGAGTTTAAGTTGCGAAGATTAATGACAACAATGGAAACAAATGCAAAGTTAGAATTAATCTCAAAAAAGAGGGTTTCTTTCTTAGCCATCTGTGAATAAACTCAACATTTCTTATTTATGACTTCCACTGGATCAGCATTTATAGATGTTAGATATTTGAATGTTTTGCTGTGACAACAAAATATCAGGGAATTGGAATTCAGTTGGCATTGAGACAGACTATGTATAAAGTAAGAGGAACATACATACATATTTTAAAGTATATATGTTTAAATGTAGTGCATAAGTTCATAATGATAACCTAATAATAAACTTTTAATCTCTAGTATCTTTGTCCCTCCAACTCCACTTGGCATTTTTTCATCCTTTTCTACCCAGCTTCTCTGCACCAGGAGACTGACCTGAAATGAACTGTACTAGTCTTCATAGCCTCTGGCCAGTGCGCAGCTCTGGTAGGAAAGGAGAAGACATCTCAGGAAAGGAGAAGAGTATATTAAGTTTATGTTGTTCCTGGATCTCTCCTGGGAAGGTCATATTTGGCTGTCTGTGTTCCTCAACCAAAGATTGCACTGCTCTTTGTTTTGAAGCTCTGATGATTTCCCCTTTCCTCATCCTTTGAAGGATGGAAACAATGCTGATGCAACTGGCTCCCACTTTGTTGCACTAGCTCTTGTGGCTTTTCTTTATTTATACTTTATAAATAGATCCTTGTAAATAAACCCTCCTGGAACTATCTTATTTTGAGCATGACATTGATTTCCCACTTATTGGGATCCTGACTGATACAGATGTTAAAGATGACTTTGAGAATCTTTGATTAATATAAATAAAGTGGAATATGTGAAAACTTAAGCTGTGGTTTGTTTAAAGGAAAAAAAAAGGTGTGGCTAAGTGGTTGAAGAACAGGATGGTAAAAGTCTTGTTAAAATTGAGAATTGAGGTAGTAGCGAATAGGAGAAAATGGGATGTTGAGTTGACCAAGAATTTGAAAAAGAAGCAAGGTGATGTGAATTTTAACTGAATACAAACACCAAGTCACAAGGTTGAAACTGGTAGTGTTTCTGTACCTGCTCCAGAGACACTTGATCTGTGATATTACATTCACTGGGGGGCAGCTCATTAACAGAATACTGTGGGCAAGCTAGAAGGGGTTCATACAGGAGTAACCAAATGATAAAAAAGTGCTTGAGAATTGACCTGTGAGGAGAGATTGAAAAGATGAAATCACTAGGCTTTAGCTAAGTGGTGTCTAAGGGGTAACATTCAACTGTCTACAATTATGTGAAGGTTATAAACTCTTAAAGAGAGGGAGTGATTACTACATATCAAAGGAGTAATTTGTAAAGAGACAAATTAAGAAGGGAAAAGTTTAGCTCAAATAACAGGACCATTTTCTAATGTAGAGCTACTTTATGTCTTATAAAACGGTGTTACAGAGTTAACTGTTACATATTATAGTCTTTGAAAAAAGACAATAATCAAACAAATGACAAATTACTTAATATTAGATATGTGGGTTCTCTACAATCTATTAGCTATTGATGTATCTTAGAAATCAGCCGTTCATAGCATATTTAGAAATAAAAATAATGCCTGCTACTATTACTGTAGGTTTAGTGCTAGGCATCTAACACGTAGATGCCTGAGACAGAACCAAGATACAATCCATGAGTCTTTATCTCTATCTCTGCTTATCATCCTTGAATAGTTAAGTTACTTTTGTACATTGGATCTATAAATTTTTCTTCTATTGTTTATATGACTAAGGATTATTGACTAATTCTTTAAATTATATTTTTACTAATAATTAATTAATTAAAATATGATATATTAAGGTAGCTTGGAATATGGCTACTCAAACTCCTGGTCATGAACTTTGCAAAGGATAGACATTTCCATAGACATTTTCCATTCTTGAACAATCCATGAGGTTATCACTCATTCTTGTTATATGGGTGAGGTAAAACCCAAATAATTTAATTTCCTTATTCTAGACACTATTCATTTTTAATTTTAAAACATAATTTCCTGAGCCACTGTTTTATGCAATTCAAATTGTCCAGTAAGTTATAATATTTTACAAAGCTATAATATTAAAGAAATGCTATTGGACAGTTCTTTTTTTAATTAATCACCTTTTACAATTTAATTTACTTAATTAAGGAGTGCCTAAGTGGCTCAGCTGGTTGAGCATTCAACTCTTGGTTTCAGCTCAGGTCATAATATCGTGGTTCATGAGTTCAAGCCACATATCCAGCTCTATGCTAATAGCAGGAAGCCTACCTGGGATTCTCTCTCTCTCTCTCTCTCTCTCTTTGCCTCTCCCTTGCTCTGTCTCTCAAAACAAATAAACTTTTAAAAATGTAAGAAAAAAAAGGTTTTTAATTTAATTGAGTCAAAGAGCTATTGAAAGACTTGCTCACGGCTAATATTTCAAACTGTCCAAAGGACTATCAAGTCAAGAATAAGAGTCTCCTTTCCCCTACCTCAACCTCTATGATCAGAGATAACCACCGCTAACAATTCCTTCAGTCTTTCCAGGAAGTTTTTATGCAAATATCTGTGCACACTTTCTTTTCGCACTTAGCTACTTATCTTGGTTATCTTTCTGTGTCAATATATAAAGTGATACTGTAGCATTTTTAATGACAATAAAACATTTTATATTATGGGTGCCCCATTAATTAGTTTCCTATTGATGGATATTTGGATAGTTTCTAGAGTTTTGAAATAATCAATTCTGTTATGAATACACACACACACACACACACACACACACATTTATCTTTGTATACTTATGTTGTACTGATAGGGCAATTTCTAGCTAGAACATTTCAGGGTCAAAGCATTGTATGTTTAATTTTATTTGCCTGATTGTCATTGTGGGTTTTACATTAACACAAAAACTCAATGGTCTAAAAAGGCTGCTCACACTTTAAAACTCACATCAAACTCCCAGATTTCATGGTATTAACTTCTGCTCTGTGGGCATAAAACGGCAATTTGCCAAAGATGAACATTTTATTCTACATAAATATTTCAGTCCTGGACTGGGCCTACCATTGCCCATATATATTTTCAAGTCAGTGACATATTATTTTGTGTGTATTTTTCCATAGCTTAATTAAAAGAAACTCACTAATGTTTAAAATAATGGATTTGACTAATTATTTGTTCTAGGCCTTGGCTCAGGCCATTTCTTCCACTTGGAAAATCCATTTCACTCCAATTCTGCTTGTCTATATCCTACCTACCCTTCATGCTTTATTTCAAAAGATGCCTTCTCCATCTAAGTCCATGTTTCCTCAGAACTCCCAGTACCTCTATTTAACCCTTTTATAGTTTATATTTTACATTGTAAGGCTCTGTTAAATAGTAGCTACCATTATTATTAGGCACTGGATTTTTCCAGTTCTACAACTGTTATTTTCTCCTGTCTGCCCTTGTCTTCTCCAATGGATTGATTTAGCTCAAACTACATATTAATATTGTGATTGTTTTTATTTTTAAGATGAACTGGTTAAAACAATTTTTATTGTAAAGTTGCAGATTTTTCGACCCAGTAAAAAATGATTTAAAATGTCTTGTTGGAACCCAGCTAATAAACAAACACAACTTTAAAAACTGAGAGTTAAATCTGAAACATACTGGTTAGAGTAACATGGACGCTATCATATTAAAGGCCTTTGGAGGCAAGCTAGCATAGTTTACACGCCATTGGACCTATTTATAGAGCTGACTCCTTTCTGCAATGTCAAGTGTAACATTATACTTATTTTAAGCCTCAGTATCTCAAATATCAGCCTCTACTAGTTGTACAGTTCTCTCTTATTTGATATCAGAGAGCCCAATGGAGCCTTCTGAAGAACCTAGTCAGATTAGCAAAGATAACTTTTTAGAAGTTCCTAATTTATCTGATTCTCTTTCTGAAGATGAAGAAGTTAAAGCTACTTTCAAACCTGGTTTCTCCCCTCAACCTAGTAGACGAGGTTCTGACTCTTCTGAAGATATGTACCTGGGCACTTCAGCTTCAGGTACAAGAAGAGTTTCATTCGCTGATACCTTTGGATTCAATCTTGTGTCTGTCAAAGAATTTGATTGCTGGGATTTACCAAGTGTTTCGACCACTTTTGACTTAAGGAAGGACATTTTCCACACAGAAGAATATGTTTTATCTCCACTATTTGAGTTGCCTTCTTCAAAAGAAGATCTTATGCAGCAACTTCAAGTACAGAAAGCAATACTGGAGTCAACTGAGTACCCTCCTGGGTCTACAAGTATGAAAGGCATTATTCGAGTTTTGAATATTTCTTTTGAGAAGTTAGTATATGTGAGAATGTCCTTGGATGACTGGCAGACACATTATGACATTTTAGCAGAATATGTCCCAAATTCATGTGATGGTGAAACTGACCAGTTTTCCTTTAAGATTTTGTTGGTTCCCCCTTATCAAAAAGATGGCAGTAAAGTTGAGTTTTGTATACGTTATGAAACTTCTGTTGGTACATTTTGGTCAAATAATAATGGCACAAATTATATATTGATTTGTCACAAGAAAGAACAAGAGCCAGAGCCTGTGAAACCACGGGAAGATGTTCCTAATAGACAAATAAAAGGCTGCTTAAAGGTAAAATCAAGGTAAGGATATATCTTATATTCATTATTCTTCATAATTTTAAAGTATTTTATGCCATTCTTCACTTCATGTGTTGTAAGAAATAGCCATTCTGTTTAAAAAGATACTGCTCATTATATATAAAACAATGGTGCTAGGCTTTAACAAGGTCAGTGCTATTCAAATAAAAACACTGTGTTATCTCTCTTCCAAATCCAAGGGAAAATATGGGTATAATGTAATAGATGGAAGAGCAGGGAAGCAAAATTTGCATATTTCTTGCCCAGTTACTTACAAATTATTAAGTTCGACCATGGAATGTAGATTCTTAACATGTAAAACTTCATTTTGACATGTATAGTATATTTACTTTTAGTGGCTTTTAAAAGTCTATGCTGTACATCAAAACATTTCTGATTCACACAAAACAGTGTTTCAATATGCTTTTAGTGCTCAGAAATTTGTAGGCTTCTCTCCAAACTTTTAATGACTGATTGAGTCATACAGGGGTGTTTGGAGTGATATGTGTTAACTAAATCATAACAGCAATGACTTTAACAGCGAACTAAGAGAAAGACAAAAGTATATGAGTAATGTATGAATGACACATAAAAGTTTATAATTAGAACCAAATATAACATTACAGAACACAAAGTAAGCATAAGTAAGTAAAAGCAAATGGAGCAGAATTTTTAAAAACATGACCCAAATAGAAATAAGAATATTCAGCTTTATAGATCAGAGATTTGGGATGTGACTCCTCATTAGTAACCCTGCTCTCCTGTTAATATGAAAAAAATAAAGAAAACTGCATTCGGCTCCCTATACTGTCATAATTTCTATGACACTAGGTTAGGAGATAAAATATTGAGGAGGAGAAAGACCCCTTCTGCCACTCAAAGTGTCTCAGTGGGAAAGTTGACATTGCTTCACAAGTCACAAGCAAATGTTTGATTGTCTTTTGGGTGGTCCATCCTAATTGTTACTAGACCTAAAGATTCTCGCAACTGCACTAGATATAGTGTAATGAAGAGGAAACTGTATTAGGAATCAAGACACTGAAATTCCAAGTGGAATTTAATAAAAATATAAAGAATGACCTGGGAAAAATTTTAACCTTTTTATGCTTTAATGCCTTGATATTACCGTAAATATTAACACTAACTGTGTTAGTCTAACTCACTGATGAACTAAATATTACATAGGTGGAAGCAATTCAATAATATAAAATATTTCTATTTTCATTATCCTTTAAAGTCATTTGAAAGTTTGGCCTACTCAACTTTGTGAATTTTGCCAACTTTCTTAGTCCAAATAAAACTTTCTCAAACTTTAACTGATGCTGTTAAGAGAACACTATAGCTGTAATCTCTACATGTGCTAAAATAATAACTTAGATGTTTATGAAATTACTTGGCATCATGTTAACTGTAGAGACAACAGAATTTCAACAGTATTTAACAAAGTAATTTATATACACAAACATGTACATTGAATACTTTACAAAGGAGATCATCATCAGCAAATAAGAGAGAAAAGCACAATTTAGAAAGGTCACAACCTTACTGTGCTAATAGAAATGCTAATAGAAGAAGTTGTATTTAAGTCTGAGGAATTTTCTCAAGTTTAAGATGCAGCCTAAAAATGCAAGCAATACATGCTGAACTATGGTATAGACAGAGAATTCCTCTGACAGATCAACCTTGACTTGATACCAAAAACAAAAATGGGCAACTGATAGGTCTAATCTTCTAACCCAGTCGTGATATTATTGGAACTTCTCCTAGTCTAAGATATGTATAACTATATATATCCATACACACATTTGTATTCAGAACAGTAATCATTGGATTCATAGCGGACACCATTCAAGTTTTAATATTGCTTTGGGGAAAAACCTGAGAAGAACTAAACCACAAAATGGTCTAAAGGCCTGTAAAGTTTCCTAATGAGTTATAAAAATGGAAAAAATCTCTCTCCTTCAAAACCACAAATACATTTTCTGCACTTCTATAACTTAAAAATGACCAACATAATTCAAACCACATTTTGAAAAAAGCATTTGCCTCTGGAGGAGGCCTTTTGTGCTGAGTTTCAGTCCAACATGAATTTTTACATCTGATTTATATACCACTCAAAATGGAGTGTATAAAGGAAATCCTGACAGATCCTTAGAACAGCATGTGCCGTAATAGAATATTTATACAGCTTTTCCATGATATAATTTATATGCAATGGGGTTTCAAATATTCCTAAAACTCACACAAGAGAGCATTATCAAATTTCTAAATGAATACTGCAGTTGGATTTCATTGTGAAGAATTTAGTTAGGGAAAAAGAGAACACCTATTAGTGTTATTTTGCAAAACGTGTACTTAACTAAAATAAAAGTGAACTAACACTTGATCAAAAAAGTATAGCTTCAAAAATATCCTCCACCCTTCAAAGAGCTATAGAATCTAGATGGAGTTGTTTTGTTTTGTTTTTAGTGTTTCCACACTTCCTCCATAGCTTAATTTGCAGGTCACTTCTTCTATAGGATAAATATAGAAATTTATCTGGATTTTTGCTCCACACATGTAAGCAATTAATAATAGTGTCTATATAACTCAGAGTTAAAGTGAAAATAGGCTGTCCTGATGCAGACAGTAACATCTAACTTGAATTCTTTTTAAAACCAAAGTTAATTTCGTATCAGTGTCCTGGAGATTGACTGTATCTTCTGAAAGTGTCCACAATTTCTTCTAATAAATACAGAATGAACTGTGGGAACACATTTAGCGAGGTAGGATCTGTTATGTCATTCACCCTAGGCACTATGCTTTTCCTGTGGAGATATTATTGTTTTTAGGTTAGAGTCTGCGAATCTCTACATTGAGGTGGTTGTCTATTTTCTTTGATGTTTGTTAATCTATCCACTTTAACAGAAAGAAATATCTAGAGGGAGAGGAAAGCAGAGTTCGTAACTCGCAGGCATGTGACTGAGAGTGACCCAAAGGTATTTAATTCCACGGAAAGTCATGCATCATGAGACATTTGATAAGTGTCACCATGTATACGGCACAGGTGTATGTGTTAGCAAACAAACTAAGCAGATTCTGATCTACATTCCTTGGCCTTTATTTCAAAATAAATGACCAAAAGAAATTAATGACACTGATATAAATTACATGTACAGAGATAAATAAGCTAAAACTAGCATGCAGAAGCAATTAAAATTATGAGCTTCAGAGTTAAACATATCTGGCATAGACAAGATCTACCATGCTGGCTGTGTGACTTGGGCAGGTTAAGTTTGGTTTCTTCATCTGCTAATTGAAATAACAATAGTACCATATTATATGGGTTGGGATTTCTGTGAGATAATACATATTACCTTCTGGCACAAGGTCTGGCACATAGTAAGTTACAGATAAATGTTAACCAATATAAAAAAAGACAAGGCTAACTTTAGCTTTAGGTGGATCTCAAAAATCCTAGAAAGGCTCAACCTGCCCAAAAGTCTTTTTTTTTAATGTTTTTTATTTATTTCTGAGAGAGAGCGCGCAAGCAGGGGAGGGTCAGAGAGAGAGGAAGACACAGAATCTGACATAGGCTCCAGGCTCTGAGCTAGCTGTCAGCACAGAGCCTGACGTGGGGCTCAAACCCACAAACTGTGAGATCATGACCTGAGCTGAAGTCAGGTGCTCAACCGACTGAGCCACCCAGGTGCCCCCCAAAAGTCTTGATACCAAGACTTTCCTTTAGGGTTTTAAGTTTTCAGCTTTGAAGAGCCATTTCTTTGTTGCAGGATTTTAATCAATAAACAAAACTAATTAAATTGTAAATTTTCAGGAGAAATGTGTCACTTTATATCTGAAACACCTTAAAACTGAATATGTTAATGAATATTAAAATTCCCACAGTTACCAGATGAAAAAATGGAGGAACAGTTGGGAGGGGTAAAAAAAGGCACGAATTTTGGCATTGAACTGACATGCATATTAATCTCACTAAAATATATACTTAGTAGTTAGGTGATTGTGGATATATTACTTTACTTCTCAGTGCCTCATTTTATTCATCTGTAAAATAGGGGTAATGACAGCTGATATTGTGATGACTCAATACCAATAAAATAAGATACTTTTAAGGCTTCTAATAGAGTGCTGGGCACATAACAGAGAATCATCAAAACCCAAATCAATAGCAAATCTTGTTCAGCTAATTTTTGATTCTTGGACTTGCATTGTTTCTCTAGACCTCATAGTCTACGTTGTTCAGGTTCCAAAACTCATTCAACAAGTGATTATTAAAGACCTGTGTGTTGTTAGAAACCAGTATCCATGAGAAACATGGCTGCAAACATGACTCTGTGAGCTGAGGAGAGGCCCCAAGGAAAAGGCTTTCCCAGGGGCTGAGAGCAGAGAAAGGGAGAGAGAGAGAACATCATCTCTGATTCTTTGGTTATACAATGGAAGCTAGGGATAAAAAAATAAAATAAGAACCATTTACATTATGTTTCATGTTTTCTAGAATATGTGATCTATAACTGGTCTTGTGCAAGGGCTAGGGAAATGACCTTTTTTTTCCCCCACCAGCTGCTAAATGTATGTTCCCAACTGTTGGGTACACAGACTGACTTCATCTGGTTTTGCATTTTATTAAGTGAAACCAATTTATTATTTTAAGTAAAAAAATGGCATGATATAGGTGTTGGATGGTATTTATAACTTGGCCAGGTGAATACAAATAAATTCCTGAAAGATTTCAATGCCAAAGAAGAAAATTGATCAGTCTTCAATTTTTGTACCTGAGGAATAGAACAAGGCACATTCAAGAAGGGAAAAGAGAGGAATAATTTCTAAAGCATAACTTTAAGATTACAGAGAGTTTACCTTTCAGGGTGGTATAAAATTGTTAAAATGAGGCCAAGAAAAGCATTGGAAAATGGAGCATAAGATATGGTAATGTTGCATGTTCCAGTCAGGCCCATTGGATCCTTAGACTTCCTTAATTTACACTTACAGTATAATCTGGGATCCTGGATATAGTCCAAAGAGGTGTAAATAGCCCCATGAGACCTTTAGGACTTAATGTATTCCATAACTAACTTGTTGTGAGTCCATACTAATTGTGGAAGCCAGGTCTGGTTAAAGGGGGGGGGGGTGTCTGGCAAGACCATATGGAAACATAAAATGCAGCTGCACAGGACCTGTCAAGAGGACCGTTTAGAAGCTGCCAGCTGGTTGACAGCAAGGAGCCAAGTAGCTTAGTTTCCTTGGAGATCTACCAGGGCTTTGTGGCTTCCTAGTTTCATATAAACCCATAGCCCTAGAAGCCTAGACTCCCTGGAGTAACTTTGTAACCTTTTTTTTTTTTTTTAAAGAAGAAGAACAAGAGGGTCTTATTATTCAAGGTATTTCTCAAGCTCTGGTTGAAGGGAATCACCATGGATCCATATCTTACAGGGATCTTCGGGATCTCCCACTCAAAGCCCATCTGCAAGCCTCTGCACATTCTTCTAGGGCCTGAGCACTCTGAACCACTAAGTCTCCAAGCAGAAAAACTGATTATGATTTGGGACACTTTGCTTTTCACCTTCTTCCAATTTTGCTGCCTGTGGCTCTTGTCCCTGTTCTAAGTTTTTACCTCAACACCCCAACAGGAATAATATAGGGGAAGTGACCTCAGGAGCAGACATTTGAAGTGGGCCTGACTGCTTAGTGCCCTGGCAGACTTGAAAGGTCTTCTATGCTCTGACACTTCACTTTGAAACCATGCCTGAAATTTTTACACACACACACACACACACACACACCTTCCCTTAAATGCAGACACATCTAGGATGGCAGGGACTATCTTTATCTTATGCTCAATTAACGTCAGTTGCACAAAGGGGACTTTAAGTTTGGATTGAGACAACAGACATGGATAATTTTAGAGCAGAGAGTGTTATGGATACAAGGTAGGATTGAGTACAGGGTTGTAGTAAAGGCTACATGGAGACAGGAGTACTCTGGGGGTCTGGACTGTGTATGTTTAGGCAAAAAGGTGGATTACATAAACAATGAGGCATAATGGAAACAGCATACCTTTTAAAGTAGGGCAGATTTGAGCTGTTAGTCTAATTACTGACTCTGCAAACTTGGATAAATTCTATTTTGCATCCTTTTCACTAAGACTAAAATAGGAATAATAATTACTACTTAGCAGAGGTGCTATAAGAAATGTATGAGCTAACATATAGCAGCATCTGTCCCAGTTGCTGATATTTCATATGTACTCAAAATGGCATTAGTGATAAACTTAAAGTAGATATTATTTATTTATTTTGAGAGAGACAGAGAGAGAGTGAGTGGGGGAGGGGTAACAGAGTTGGGGGGGTTAGAGGTTCTGAAGCCAGCTCCCTGCTAATAGCAGAGAGCTGGATGCAGGGCTCAAACTCATGAACCACAAGATCATGACCTCAGCCTCAGTTGAACTGGATGCTTAACTGACTGACCCAGCCAGGCACCTTGATAAATTCCACTTTTCAAAATCATGGAGTGGCTGGGTGGCTCAGTTGGTTAAGCGTCCAACTTCGACTCAGGTCATGATCTCACGGTTTGTGGGTTCAAGCCCCACTTTGGGCTCTGTGCTGACATACATATATATATATGTATATATATATGCTTCTCTAATAATATATATACACATATGTACCTATAGCTCAGAGCCTGGAGCCTGTTTCAGATTCTGTGTCTCCCTCTCTCTCTGACCCTCCCCTGCTAATGCTGTCTCTCTCAGAAATAAATAAAACATTAAAAAAATTTTAAAAAAACAAACCAAATCTTGTATATGTCTAGTCCTATGCTCAAGATTAATAGAGGAATGCTTTTCTTTCTTATGATCATTTCTGCTTCCGAGACCCAGGCTAAGACAGAGAGTTTCAAAATTAGTTGTATTATAGATTCAATAAGCTTTTGGGCACTAATCAGGGACACTAACTAATGTTTATTCCACTGCTGATATGGGGAAAATTATTTCCGAATCCCAGCAATTTCTGGGTTACAAAAAAAAATTTGAACATTGCCTATTCATAAGTTGAACATTACTTTTTAAAAATATAAACTACAACATGTCTCTTTTAACATAGTTTTTAAAAAGTTCTTTTGGACTAAATAAAGTTAGTCGCAAACAATTCACCTTATCATCACTTTATACCTATGAATAGAAGATGAAATTGGATTCTATGTAATTCTTTTCCTCTAAGAAAATATATTATACACCACTGCATTTTGGTCATTTGTTTTAAAGCATTCTCTGTACCCTACCACTATATAAAAAAGAAAAATCTCCTCAGGACACATATCTTGAATCTTTTCAGGTTTTTGTTCTGCTTCTCTAATAATGTTGCTTGGATAAATGCCATGATGGTGTTATTATCTACTATATAAGTAATAACTGGTTTTGAAGACTTAATCATATCACCTTGCTGTTTAAAGATTTTATGGCAAAATAGAAATTACTAAATTGGAACGTTCTTTGGCATTGCTTAGTGACAGAGACCAATTGTACATTAAACAAATCTGTCTAAGGAAATTTTACTACCCCCCAGTCCTCAAGTGAGTGGGTCTGAAAATGGTCTTTGTTGTACCTAAGTACCATTCAAGTCACAAATTGAAATGGGGTTCTACTATCATAAGACAATGATTGTCCTATGTGTGGTTGTGGATTTGAATATTATTTACCCCTTTTGAAATTTTGTGGTAGTAAAAAAGACAAAGTACCCCTCCATTCATATTCGTAAAGCATGCCAAATAGGAGGTCCTTTCCTTAATTAGGTGAAGCAGATTTTATAGCCCATTTAACATTGATGGTATTTTTATTTGTTTTACAGATTTAAGCAACGATACAAATCAAATAGACTCTAACTTTCTAAGTAAAACCTAAACTTATTTTGATTCTTAAAAATTACTGTGGATGTCTGTACACAATTACACATCACATAAAAATGTATAGGTAAATTTCAGCTTCATAAGCCATATATGAAATGAAGCTGAGAAAAATACTCACGTTTTACTAATATCTCCCTTTGAGGATTATTTATAGCTGATTAAATCTTAAAGTTTAAATCTTTTGCGTATTTACCAATAGAAACATTGCATACATTTAAAAATCACCCTCAGGTACATTAAAAAATATGATCTTCACATATATTCTAAGTAGGTATAGAAGACTATTGGGTTTGGTGTAAATAAAGTTATAATCATTGTTTCCAATGTTAATACAACACTTGATTTCTCTGTAATTTTCAACAAGCCATATTATAGTAGAAAAGACTGTTTAATTCTTTTTGCTTTCAGACAGAATTATTCCAAAAACTACTCAAGCCCAATGGTTATATATTCTCTTATTAATCATCTACTGGGAAGGTTGTGCTCTTCAGTAATGTATTCTATCAGAAATCCTGTCTTTTATGAAGTCATTCGTATTGTCCTAGGACTTTAATCTGGTCACTTGTTTCCTCTTGATTCTCACTGAAGTAAATGTTGGAGTCCCTATCCTTATAAAATGAAGCAGAATTATATTGTTTCTGTGGCTGGTTTCTATTTTCGATGTACAATAACCTAATAACTTTAGATTATTGCCCTGCAGGGATAACTAGTAAATTAATAAACTCATTTGTAGTATTTTAATGCAAAAGTCACAGAAGGAAAAGCTCATCAGTAACTAGATTTTCTGAAGGAGTGCGTGGTACCTTGTTCCAGGGACTGCACTGTAGGCACTAACATTTCAGGCACTGTGGGGAACAGAAGGTGGCTAAAAGCTCTCCGAATCCTGCCATCATTAGCTTTGAGTTCTGAGTTCTGGAGGGATTATTATTACTGTACTTCCTAAGGGAGAGAATAGAAAGGTACTTAATTTTACAAAATTACAAAGTTAGAAGTATTTTAGAAGATTACTCAGTTTCTTTCTCAATTCAGCTATCTAAACAGATAGCTATTAGAATCTTAGACAAATAATAATTTGGAATAGCTCTGGCACTATTTTCTAGATATCTAATATTTTAACAAAATTTCACTCAAGAATGTAACTATATAAGACACTGCAAAAAAGTTTTGAATAGGTCTAAAAAAATCAAATATAATTTAAGCCAGCTGAAACTTAAATTCATTTTAAGCGTATCCTTTTGTAGAAAGGTTAATTCAGTATCTACAGACAGGCCAAATTCATCTGAATATATGTTAAATTTCTTGACTCCATGTGTATGTATATGTGTGTGTGTGTGTGTGTGTGTGTGTGTGTGTATGTACAATTTTAACTAAAAGTTGTTATTTGCCTTAATGAATATGTGCAGAGGACTGGAAAAGGCAATTCAGTTCATAATTTATTTAGTAAATTGAACATAGGGAGTAGTGTAATACTGTCCATCTATATTAAAATTATTACTGACACAATGCCTTTTTTTGTAGAAAAAATATACATACATATCTGTTTTATGTGGTTTTTACTTAAACTTAATCTTGTTTGTGTGTGTGTGTGTGTGTGTGTAATACATACAATAAAGACACTCTTTATATAGCTCATCTGTTTTCTAACAGTATATATTTTCTATATTAGTAATATCTCATTTAAAGCTAACTTGGCAAACAAAAGGTTTTAGACAATGCTCGTTATAGGGACATTCAAGACGTTTGTTTACCATTCTCATTAAACTCATGTAGTTCAATAGGATCCCTATTGTCCTTATATATATGTGTATATAATACACACACACACACACACATTTAAGTTTAAGAAAGAAAGGGGCGCCTGGGTGGCTTAGTTGGTTAAGCGTCTGACTTTCGATTAGGTCATGATCTCTCGGTTCGTGGGTTCGAGCCCCACGTCGGGCTCTGTGCTGACTGGCAGCTCAGAGCCTGGAGTCTATTTCAGAGTCTGTGACTCCCTTTCTCTCTGACCCTCACCTGCTAATGCCATCTCTCTCTCTCTCCTAGAAATAAATAAAACATTAAAAAAAAAAGTTTAAGAAAGAGAAAGAGAAAGGGAACAAGAGAGGGGCAGAGAGAGAGAGAGACAGGAGTGTGTGAGCGCATGCATTCCAAGCAGGCTCTGCGTCATGAGCACAGAGCCTGACTTGGCACTAGATCTCATTAAGGGTAGGATCATTACCTAACAAGACTGAGCCACCCAGGTGCCCCTTGCCCTTATTTCTTTGTTATTCTTCCTTTAAATGACAGTGTTTCTGGCCATATTTTTTTCATGGAGTAGTTACTTCTAGGATACAAAATAAAACAGCTTTCCTTAAATGAAAGGGTTGCTGTTTACCATGTTTGCATCTGATGCAATTTATTTAGAGGAAGTGAAATTAACACTTAACAGAACACTTACTGCTTATCAGATATTTGTAGGTCTAGAAGGAAGAGGACTTCTGTCCTAGGGCCCTCTGTATCTGTTTAGTCAGAATGTTTACAAAGATGGCATTTACACTGGTGGCCTTTTCTTGCACTTAAAAAAAAAAAAAGAAAAAGAAAAAAAACTTATCTGTGTATCATCTGTGTGTCATCTTGCTGGATTGCAAGTTCCCTGAGGCCAGGAATGATGGGTCTGTTTATCTAAGCATTATTCCCCACTGTAACTTAAAAAAGTATTGCATATAAAAAGCTCTTAAAAATATCTATTAACGGCAACTGGTTTTCTCATTGATAACCCTGAGGCCTACTAAAACCCAAAAACACCTTCTGAATAATTGAAAAATGAATTATGCTTGTTATGGTTTAATGATGAATGCTTTTATTGTTTTCACAATCTTTAAAAATTAGATGCCTTCTGGATCTCTCCATCTGGACATCCAAGTGGCAAATTTATTCCCTTAATGGCTCACACCAGAGTTATATTTCTCCTCAAATCCTAGCTCTTCCTCCTTTATTCTAGGTTTGTTTAAAATCATAGACAGCAACCCTGCCATGCAAATAAAAAACTTCAACTTAATCACTGATTTCTCTTTTGCTGGTTCCTGTGGATTCTATACCCATATTATATATGGCCATGAGATAATTATTGTTCATTTGCTCAAAAATAAAAATTAGTTTAAAAATTAAGGATAGAATATATAAAGACTATAAATACATATTATAAAGCCAGCAGATAAAAAGGAATTTTATCTCTGCAATAACCACATATTTGTTGTCTAAATGGACTCAAAATTAAATATAGAAATGAACACATTAGGCATTATAATATCTTATAGACAGTTTACATTTAGATGGTTACTTTCAGTTGTCAAGTTATCAACAAAATATCAGATTGAGAAATAAATTAATATAGTCTACTATGGGATGCTCTCATGATTGTTTTTTTCTTCTATCATAAGTCTTCCAAAGACTTCATGGAATCACCATAATATTACTTTGAAGTCATGTCAAATAATCTTAACATCTCAAGTAAAATAAATACTCATTGGTTAGCTTTTGGCTTTCTTCATACCACAGTTCAGCCCAGTAAGACTAGAGCCAGAAAAATCTAGCAGCCTGAGTAATGAAAGACCAAAGGCAGGTATTGTATGTCTAGTGATCAGAACTGAGTCATTCATTCTTTCTTCTTGCCAGGGCTAGGACGTGGGCCAATATTCGGGTTAGTGCTACTGCTGCTCGTGTGGTGCTCCCTGAGCCTAACACCTGGGGATTCTGGGCCTGCCTGATGTCCTATTTGCTTTTCTTTATTTCAATGTCTTCCCATGATTGGTCCTTTTGTCTCTACTGGATGCCTCCTGTGTACCTAAACCTAAACTGCATCAAGTTGAACAGCGCTGTCCACTCTGTCTTGGTCTTCTCCTATATGAAACCAAAAGAACAAAAATATTTAAGGGGACTAATGCAATTTAATGCATTTAAATGTTTAACCTTAAAACCTACAAAGGTAGGATGATGGGATTTGCTACCCTCTATTTAATACTATTTACAATTTTTTGGATATAATTTTATATTTAAAGAAAAGTTATAGGAAGAATATGAAGGGTTCCCATATTCCCGTATACAAATGTTTTAAAATTATATAACAGAGAGGTCCAGTTGCATTGATTCTTATAGGCAAGAGCTTAAACTTTTGAAAACTTTAAGCAATGGAACGTTTCTAGTTTACAGCTAATTGCTGATTTTGTAGAACATAAAACACATTGAAAATACTTCCCAGGGGCGTCTGGGTGGCTCAGTCAGTTAAGCGTCCAACTTCAGCTCAGGTCATGATCTCACGGTTCCTGGGTTCGATCCCTGCATCGAGCTCTGCACTGACAGCTCAGAGCCTGGAGCCTGCTTCGGATTCTGTATCTCCCTCTCTTTCTACCCACCCCTGCTAATGCTCTATCTCTCAAAAATAAATAAGCATTAAAAAAACACTTTCTTAAAATGTTAACAAGCTCAAACTGAAACAGTACTGTCATCAGACAGTATGTTTTAATTTTTAATTTTTTTCAACTTTAAAAGTTCTATTATTTTTATGAAAATAAGATTTGTGAAACAAACCTATTTTAGAAAGCTAGCATAAATAACTACATATTTTTGTGGCACAAATACTAATATGCTCTCCCTATACTGTTACAATTAGTTCTTACATCATCACCCTCAACTGAAACCTCATAGTTTTCATTAAGAGCTTCACTATAATTTTCCTAATATGCTAATGAACTTTATTGTGTAAACCTAAAGTCTTGAACCAAAGTAAAAATGTATCATTGAGGCAGGTAATGCATGGCATTTTTAAATAATTATTTTTTACGTTTTAAGAAGTTCTTAAATGAAATTAGTTGGAAATTAAAGTTCTACCATTTAAATTTGTTTTCCAATTAAGTTTTTAAAAATGTTTATTTACTTTGAGAGAGAAAGAATCTCAAGTAGGCTCCACACTCAGCAAGGAGCCCAATATGGGGCTTGATCTAGCAACTACAAGATCCCAACCCAAGCCGATATCACGTCTGATGCTTAACAGACAGAGCCACTCAGGGGATACAAATTAACTTTTAATATACAGGTGGAGATGGGTTCCCACTGAAAATGTTATTTGTGAGACTGAATTAAACATTTTCTGGGCAAGACTTAGCTGTTGAGTAATTTGGGGGATTATTTTATTAGTACAGTAGAATATAATGGTCTGTGATGAATTGTAACCTGTAAGGAAATTAATTTTTTCAAGTCACTTTTCACAATTATGTTGGCATGATTATAAATGTCAATTGTGGGCATTTGTATTTGTGTGTCTGTGTGTGTTTCTCTAATTTCTAGGGAATCCCTTGACCAGTTAGGTAATTTTGGATGAAGCTCTTTTCATTCTTCTAATTTTGTACCTAAGGATCTGTAACATTAGTTAGAACTTGGCTACAAAACTAGGCAGGACTTTCATATTATGTATGCACTATGCTGTATTGACACCTTAATTCTATGATATTTACTACTTTAATAAGTTACCTTTTTCTTTCATTTAGAAAATTTTAATTATATAAGCTTAAGGGATATAGGTTTTATTTATTTATTATTATTATTATTATTTTTTAATCTTTGAGAGACAGAGCAAGCAGGGGAGGGTCAAAGAGAGAGGAAGATACAGAATCTGAAGGAGGCTCCAGGTTCTGAGCTAGCTGTGAGCACAGAGTCCGAGGCGGGGCTCGAACCCACAAACCATGAGATCATGACCTGAGCTGAAGCCGGGTGCCTAACTGACTGAGCCACCCAGGCACCCCAAGAATACAGTTTTAAATTTATCACATTCCTTAAGTGATATGAAATTATCTCCCATTAGACCAGTTTTGTACATTATAGTAAGCAACACCACCCTATTTCACATAATAAATTTAGGCAAAAAAGATCCATTTGATCAAGTCTAGAAAATATTTAAGAGGAGAAACTGGGTTTATGATTTAAGCTCTCTAATCTCCTATGGCTCTGAACCAACATTCCTCAAGAAGCTACTTATTCATAAAGAAATAATAGAGTTCTTATTTTATGTCAAATATTTCTAGGTAATTTCTATCTTTAAGCATGGATTTCGTTAAGGTATAATACTTATATACCTGAAAAGGCAGCCATCAACTTTCCATGTACCAAATGGAATGACGTACTCAGAGAAAATCATAGCAGCTGCAGAGCAATAGGCATTCGAGAAAGGACTGTACTTGCAGGCTGCCCTCCTTAGGAAGAGCATCTCAGAGGAATTGAGCTTGACCTTGAAATGGTAAACCTGAGTAGGTGGGGAAGGAGTGGTAGAGCATTTACATGGAGTAAAAAATATTTGCGGAAAATACAGTGCAAAGGACAGCTTGGGGATTTTGTTGGTCAATCAGATGCCTAGAATGGACAGAATTGTCAAACTTGAAAAACAAAGTCGAGAAAGAACTGTGCCTTCTTCCTAGGCTGAAAATCTGAACTTTAGTCTCCTTGTTCAAGGATAAAGTAGGATTTCAGTTATATTAATTCAGAATAAATAAATGAAAAGTATGAACCAGATTGCTAACTGTAAGAAACATTGAAGAAATATTGATGTAAAAATGTTGAACATAATTTCCCTAATGCTTTTCTCCTAACATGCTTTCTGCTAATCATGTTTTATGGAAGATCCCTTACTGCCTTGAAAAACTGCTTATGGCATTTATGAACACCATCACACTTCTGCTTGTGTCTTGGATGTCTCATGGTTTAAAATCCTTGTTTATGTTTTTAACCATGTTTTTGCTGTGTCTATCTATGTGTTGGAATGGTTAAATATAGATTTTATTCCTTTCTCGTCATCAATATTGGTTATTTCATTTTGCTATAAGTCATCTGAACATAAAAAGTAGATATGTATGATGGCACACATTTTTAGACATTTCTAAACCTATTTCATGGGTGACTCATTTTACTATTCTGGTCATGACTGAGGAAAATTTCTTTTAGTAATTAGTTCATCCAAATTCTTCCTTTAAAATCTAAGGGTTATGTTTTAACTTAGTGAGAAAGATTATTCCAGGCATTTCAATGTTTATCCTCATGGTTGGGCATATGGAAATTATCCTAGTATGGGTCCTTCTATAATACCAGTGACCTCAAGTTTGAGAGAGTATGGGTCTTGGTTAACTTGAAAGAAAAACATCAGAATATCAGTAGCAAAGGTCTCACTGTGCTCTTCAGCTTCTGCATAGATAGAGAATAATCAAGCAAAAAATACTAGTGACTGGAGAAATGAATCTAGGGTCTTCATACATGCAACAGGTATTACTGAATACATACTACACGTGCTGTTCTAAACAGTGAGGATACATTAGTGGAAAAAATGACAGTCTCTTTCTTTGGTTAGCTTACATTTTAGTGGAGGGGAAACTAATAAGTAATTAACATAATGAATAAGTAATTTATGTTAGAAGATGGCAAATGCAGCTGAGAATATAAAATGCAAAGCAGCATAAGAAGAATGAGTAAAGATGGCACATCACTGAGGAAATGACAACTCATCAGAGACTTGAACAGAGTTAGTCATGAAGAAATCTAGGGGAACAGAGTTGAATGCTGAACAAAGCAGCTAGGGTAATATTTGAAGCAATTTCAAGTAATGGACCTTTCCCTTTTGTCTCCTTCTGTCTCCTATGGACTCTTCGGCATATTTTGACAGAACCAGTCATTCCCTGCCCACAGGGTCTCTGAGAGAAATGGAAGAGTGAAGTAGGGAGAAAACAGTTTCTCTTTGACACCATACCTCTCTAGGATCTCCATTCTCTTTTTCCTGGCAGCGTTCTGGCTGTCCAGATTCTCATACCCCATCTTTTCAAGGTCCATTTTTTCCATGATGGACTGAGTTGCAACTTTGTTTTAGTGAAGATGGAGCTGTGTTACAGGGAATCTAAATGAAGAAATTTACCATTTGAGTTATTTGAATTAAGAGACACTAAATAGTTGTACTTATCATTATTTTTATTTTCACATATTTTGATCATCCTGACTAGAGAGTACTAGTATCATACATACATAGTATTATACAAACTTGCATAAGTTTATGTAAAATGAGACATGTGAAAAGAATTTTTTTCATAAAATCAACACCATATACATACAAACAAAGCAAACCATTGCAAAATGCTGATTCTCAAAGACAGCAAGTAGAATTTTGTAAGTGCCTTCACTTATGTATCTTATCAGAAGATCAGAACATATCTGGTTGTGGTATTTTTACATGGAACATTCTCTTACATATGGTAAAATCCAAAAACATGAAGCTATTATTATTATTTACCAACTTACATTTAAACTATTAAATTGCAAGTTATGCCTTTTTCAATATTGTCATCTCATTTCCATTAGTCTTACCTCAAGACCTTAATTCTTTTATAGGATCTAACCTACCAGTGTCCTTGACAAAACACTTTATGGTGCTTGAATTTGCAATAATTATTTGGACAATGTGCTACACAGTACAAATGGAAAACGTTTAACTAGTCTGGGTCTAAATTTTTACAAACACTATCTGTTTTATAGTAGCAATATGGTTCATAGTATAGAAATGATGAATGTTTCTTACCCTAAACAGCATGTAGTTTTCCTTTCAGTTAAAAAAAATAAGTAAATTTAAGTTCACTGAAGTATGGATGAGTGATCTCCAAGATGAATTAAAATTAATTGTTTTATAGACATAAGAGTAGCAGAAGTGGGGCGCCTGGGTGGCTTAGTCGGTTAAGCGTCCGACTTTCGCTCAGGTCATGATCTCGCGGTTCGTGGGTTCGAGCCCCGCGTCGGGCTCTGTGCTGACTGCCAGCTCAGAGCCTGGAGCCTGCTTCAGTCTGTGACTCCCTCTCTCTCTGACCCTCCCCTGCTCATGCTGTCTCTCTCTCTCTCTCCTCTAAATAAATAAAAACATTAAAAAAAAAAAAAGAGTAGCAGAAGTACAAGCTGAGTAAAATTTATATTAATGCTAGCATATTTGATTATATATTCCCTCTCCTCTTCCCACCCCATGAAAACACAAAGTTATTTTACTGAAGGAATTAATTTCACAGTAACTATACCTTCATAGAGTAGCCAGCGTAGAATAGTAGCATATGGTGGCTTTTTCAAGTGTGGCTGCACATAGAAAAGGGGAAAAAAAGGAACCCACACGCAGATGCCATCACAAAGACGAACTGCACTAGTCTAGGGGAGGACTCAGGTATAAGTATGTTTAAAAAGCTCCCCAGGTGATTCTGATGTGCCCCAGGATTAAGAATAATTGGTATAAGCTGAAGACACAAACACAGGTGTTCTGAATTAACTTATTTTAAAAACTTGGAACTCATTTAGTCTCAGTACCCACCAATAGAGTTTAAACAAAAAGAAAGTAAATCTAAATGAAGTAACACTTTTACAGATATGGCATGTGAGAGGGTTAAGTAATAATAGCAATGTTGAGGGTAAAGTTAATTGCCATTTAGAATGAAGTAAATTTCAGAAGTTTTCGTTTAAAACAATGTGTCTTTTTTGAAAAGTGTGTAATTTGTAAATTAGAAAATCAACCTTTAAAATACTATCTGTAATCAGATTACGGGATCTCCCTTTCCTCTAGTCTGATCTCTCTTTGCAACCCCTATATCTACATAGCCAGCTCCCTCCCTTCCTTTACTTTGGGTTAGTGCTCCTGGTATTTTTTTCTGTAGGACTCCAGGTTTCCCCAGTCATGAATGGTACAATTGTGATTTTTAAACTGCTGGTTTTATTTATCTTTCTTTAGACTGTAAACTTTATGAAGGCAGAGCTTGTTTAATCTTGGCTTGTGCTCATGGCTTAACTTCTAGTATAATGTCTAGCAAATATTAAATATCTGTTGAATGAAAACACACTGAGTTTTGTCTGACATTCTGAATTAGCATGATACCCAATAAACAGACTGAGTCCTTCAAGCCCACATGATAGAACTATTCTTCAGAGTGTTGACTGCAGAATCTTCTTCTGTCTTGTTAAAAGTTTGGCCGAGATACCATCTTTGGCAATGTGGCTGCATCTCAGCAGAATTTGGCTTTCGTACCTGACCACTTTAGCAATCCCAGTCTGTGGTCCAGCTTCTTTAGTCACCTGCTCCTTGCCTTTTGACTCATATCAGGTTCTCAACTAGTCCTTCCCAAGAACCATATTGCTCTTGTACTAATCTCTTATTGAGCCCTTCTCACTTCATCTTCTTAGGATTTCCAAGTAATAAACTTTGCTCTATTTAATCAGGGATCCTTCAACCAGGAGAGTCATCTTGGCACTGATGCATTCCTCCATGCTTACTCTATCTCTTCCAATGGTAGATTCTAGAGAAACTAACATGATGTTTTTACTCTGAGCTTCCTAAATCAGTTGGACTTTTCCTTGAATCTACATATTCATTTTCATCATTTCTGTATCTCCTTACATCTACTTCAGCATAGACCCTAGGTAGGACCAAAGATTATTGGATGTTTTCTGGCATTTGGTATTGAAATTAATATTAGTTAGAATGTTAAGTATAATTAGCTGCTTGTGATAATTATATTAATAAATATTATTTATACTAAAAATAATATTTTCTCCTAAAGAGATTTAATCAAATAAAGTCTATATAGAAGCTCTCCAAGTTAGCAAAGACTTTAGGGATAATGAAAAATTATAGCCCTAAATTGATCTCTTGACCATCATCCAAATTAAAAACTTTTGCACTTCAAAAGACAGTCAAGAAAGTGAAAAGACAACCCACTTGATGGGAGAAATTCAAATCATATATCTAGTAAGTGACTTACATGAGGAAGAATTCTTACAACTCAATAATAAAAAGACAATTCAATTTTAAAATAAGCTAAGGGGTGCCTTGGTGGCTCAGTCAATTGAGCAACCAACTCTTGGTCTTAGCTCAGTTCATGACCTCACAGTTTGTGGGATTGAGCCCCATTGTGCAGAATCTGCTTGGAATTCTCTCTCTCTCTCTCTCTCTCTCTTTCTTTCACTTTCTCTCTCTGCCCCCCCCCCACTTGCACCCTCTCTCTCTCCAAAGTAAATAAATAAACTTTAGAAATAAAATAAAATAAAATAAAATAAAGTAAGCATTTGAATAATATTTCCCCAAAGAAGCTGTTTTAATGACGAATAAGCACAAAAACCAGTACTCAACATAATTAGTCATTAGGGACACACAAATCAAAACCACAGTGAGGTATTGCTTCACACCCGTTGGAATGATAATGATCGATAAGAGATAATAACAAGTGTTGGCAAGGACATAGAGAGATTAAAACCCTCATGCACTAATGGTGGACTTATAAAATGGAACAGCCACTTTTAAGGAAAATAGTATGACAGTTTCTCAATATGTAATTACCATAAACTCAGTAATTTCACACCTAGGTTTCTTCCCAAGGGAAATGAAAACATATGCCCATGCAAATACGTAAATATTCATAGATGTACTATCCACAGAGGTTAAAAGGGAACAACCCAAATGCCCAACAACTGGTGAAAGGATAAACAAAGTGTGGTATATGTATATAATGGAATACTATTAAACAATTTAAAAAAGGAAGAACTGATACAGGCTTCAACACTGGCGAGCCTCAAAACATGATGCTCTGTGATAGAAGCAAGACATGAAAGAACACATACTGCATAAATGCATTTGTATGAAATGCCCAGATTAGGCAAATATATAGAGACAGGAAGATTAGTATCAGGGCTGGGGATGGGAAATGAAGAGTGATCTAAGGGACATGAAGTTTCTTTTTAGGGTGCTGGAAATGTTTGAAGATTAGTTTCAGTGATAGCACAACTCTGAAAATGTACTAAGTGTACTAAAAATTACTGAATTGTACACTTACCGTGGGTGAGTTTATATATACATTATACCTAAATAAAGCTATTAGCTTAAAAAATACTGATTTTTGTGTGGAAATACAAATTTCGTGATAAATAGGCTTCTGTAGACCCACTGCAGAGTTTAGGGTTTATGGAATCTAGAAATAGAGTCTGTTTCTCCTGAAATTTAGTAGAGAAGGTATTGTATTTTAGACAAAGGTAGAGTAATAAAGTTCAAGAAAATGAATATGGGTATATATAAAGTCCCACATGAAAAGGCATATTATAACATTATTCTCTATATATTATATATGGATAAGTTTCAAAAAATACTTGAGTATCTCTCCATGGATTGTGTAGCTAATTCTGCTGTAGGAATAAAGAATATGTTGTATCCCCTTTTTAAGGTATATTAATTCAAAGACAAAAACAGAACAACTTTCACTCCATAAGATTTTTTTCTTATTGTTTCAATAGGAAATGCAGATATTAACTTCATCTTTTTGCAACATCCAAAATGCCAACATCATAATACCAGCTAACACTGATTGCTTGCTGTATGCTAGACATTGAGTAGTTTAAATCCATTTCTTCATTTAATGTATTACATTGGTATGAATACTTACTCTTCTTTCTTGGTTTAATTAAACTTTTCTTTCTTGTGTCTTCTCTCTTGGGCTTTTCTCGGCTCTCTTTTTCTCTCTCCCCTCCCACCTTCAGGACTAATGATAATATTCATGTTTCAGAGTCTCATTTTTTAAAAACAACTACTTTATTCTTGTTGCCTCACCTTTAGCCAAAAACCCATTTGACAATGGAGAAATATATCAAATCAGATTTTATGCTGAATTTTTACTGCTTTATTCAAAATGTTGAAGCGATTTGTGTATGCAAGCCTGCATTAAATCCAAGAAACATGGGCCTAAGGGGAGGAGTTCTTTGAATGTGAAGTGGTAGATTCCAAGGGAGTACAGAATCTTTTGTGAAGAAATCTACAACAGAAGATGGAAGAAAGAAAATAGCTCACAAAAGGTGTGGGTGAAGGGTGGCAAAGAAAACATGTAATGCAAAATGTGGACATTTGTGAGGGATGCCTCAGTGCATTGCATTAATAATTTGCATATTAAGAAGTCACGAGTCTTCACGTTAATGAATCCCTAACTAGTCTCTGACACAATAGACTGCACCGTCCCTAGAGGAGTCATTATGGCCTATCATGTCAATGAGCCGCATATTAATGACTCTCTTACATGCCCATCAACAGGTAGCCTAATAGGCTCCCATTGAGTTCTTTTTCATTTGCTTTTTAAATGTATCCTTTCCTCCCTTCCTTTTGTAATACTATTGTGAAGAATTGACAAAAAGGTACATTAAGATGATTTTAATGTGTGATGTAAGTTCACAAAAGCATTAAATTTAGAAATAATGCTTTAAGCCTTACTGGATCTGCCTAGAAAACTTTTCAAATGCAGTAAAATACAAACCCAGTTGTATAATAGGGTTCTTATTTGGATTTTAACATAAACCATCCAACCCAATTTACCATATTTCTCTTTTTCCTGATATATCAATTTATGCTGCGATTAGCATTAGGTAGAAGAGCTAGTTTGGAAATATGTTTGTAAACTGAATTGCTTGAGAATGGAAGTGAATTACAACAGATTTCATATCATAAACACTCATTAAAACTAAAAAGCAGTAGCTGATAATATAAAAAATTAAAAACATAGAGGAATAGCAGACATATACTAATTTCATAGCAATGAAGAAATGAGCTAAAATTACTTTATAGCTTTTAAATTTGACAAAGGTAGTCACAGGAAGGCGCTGCATATTATAACTTTTCTAACATGCTTTGGCATGCTTCTACTTTTCTTGGTCCCGATTACTATATTTAAGATATCTGGAGAGTTTGTACAAACATAAAACCTGTGATCTCCTATAAAAAATACTGAAGAATTGTTCTTCCAGTATTTCTACTGAATTGTATACCATCTCACTAACTTACTTTCCAGATGAAGGAAAAGTATTGACATACACTAGAAATTCTTTGTCAAGTGACAGAAATAGACAAAAGCTAGGAAAAAAGTTGGAGAACTTTCTTGGCACTTTATTCCCCATAAAAACTAACAAACAAACAACCACTTGTCAATACTGCTATCCTGAGACACAACCGAGGACAAAGATGCTCAAGGGAACAGTTGCAGGTCGGTGCTCTGACTTCATACCCATCACTTTGGCAAGAATTCCTTCCGAGAGGTGTCACTTCTTGAATGATTGGATTTCCAATCTGGAAGTCTCATATTCCTTTGTATAGACTCCATCTCTGAACTCTTCCAAACACACACTGGATGTCTCAATTTACATTTTAAATTACTTTATCTTTTTTTCCTTTCTTTTTTTTCTATAGAAATATTTATTTATGTTTTTCAGTGCTTCACGCATTTATTTTATTTACTTCTCAGACATATTTTGGTCAAAGTGGGGATTGAATTACTTATTCTTAAAACAGTTTCAAAACAACATGTAATACAAATGCTATAGATTTGGAATGTCAAAGCTCAGGATTTGACAAACAAATAGCTTATGCAATGCTTACATGTAGATCTCACAAAGAAAACATGTTGAATAAGAATTTCGTCAACTGCAATTAGCTGGCTCAGTAGTCAGAACTCAGTGAATAATGACTTTTTACACAACCAGAGACAAATCAGAATCATTATGAAAAAAAATGCTATTATTTAGTATCCTTTGGAAAAAAATTCACATGACAATACTCTGATAAATTTTGAAAGATGGAGATGGTATAAAGCTCTTAGTAATCACTTTGCCGGGGAATTGTGGAGAAAAAGAATGTCAGATTTCTGAAGTAGCAAGAGTCTCAGCTGAAAAATCACCAGTTTCTTGTCACCCACCTACTCCATGGGTGACAATTACTTCCTTTAAGAACTCAAGTGAAATAAGGACATTGGGCCAATAAGTTTAAGAATTTTTTCTGAAATCTCTTTGATGTGTATTCTTCAGTTTTTCCAGTCCCATCACTTAAAAACATTCACTTTTCTCTCTCAATGGGATATAACTGGCAGGTTGTGGCAGAGGCATCCCTTGGGCTAGGTTTACCTATAAGCCTTCTTCACTTAAAATTCATGGATTCTGCTTATAATTACTTCTCCTCCCAAAGCAACCTACAATTTTTTATTCACACTTGGACCTCCAGGATCCTCCTGGATCCTCACAATTTAGTACCTTTTTGTAAAATACATCTTGCCACAAAATGGCAGATGTTACCCAGATGCAATCACAGAATTAAATCTATGTAGTTTTTTTTTTTTGTCCTGATTCCTGTGCAGTGAGGTAAGCAAGAAAAACAAAACAAAACAAAACAAAACAAAAAAAAAAACAAAACACAAAAAAACAGCACCCAGAACTTTGATGTGACAAAGCAAATTTGAAGGGGGTAATCCTAAGTAGGAGAAAGAGTTACAAAATGAAGAAACTTTGGGAAAGAAACTCAACAGAGAATTCATCAGCACAAGTCAGTTATTGAAATATCCTGCATCGAGAAGGCATAGTACCATTGTTTCCAGTACATATTCAAGATCAAGCACTGAGGCAATGGGCATTGCTCTAACTGAGAAATAGAAGTAGAGATTTTCAGGAATGTAGTAAATGGAAAACAGGAAAATGACCCCATAAAACCATCTGCTCCCTAATGTCATATGGTATGTGTTTAGTTTCTTGAATGCTTGAGCAGTTCACTAGAGTTTACTCAAGGGGGGGTGTGGTTTGCCATGGTTTATGATTATATTTTAAGAGTAATAAATTAACTTATATGTTATGTATTATCCAATATATTTGTTTATCCCAACCAGTTATGATACTGGTAATGTTCCATTATCTGAAACGTTCTACTTGGACAAAAGTCAAATAATGTGGGAGTAAATGATTCTATAATCTTTATTACAAAAAATATAAGATTAGCTCAGACACTGTGCAGGCAGGATTTCTATCAATTTGAACGGATACTGCTAGCCATGAGATTTTATCAAGAGTTTATTTTTTACTGTATTACAGTTTTAGGTTAATAGCTATTTCTACAGATTCTCGTAGCATTTTTATTTTTTAACTAGTTTAAGAAATTTCCAAATTAAACATTTCAAAATTATATTCATAGATACTCCCATTATTTATATAAATATAGAACTTGAAAACTGGAAGGCATGTTATTTAATAGCAAAAGTGAGAAGAGCAAATTCGTTCCAATTTGAACAATAAAGGACGGGTTGATGGGTGGTGGATGCCAGGCTGTGTGGAGAAGATTCATGGAGCTCAGTCTAGTCTCAACAAGGAAATCCCTTGATCTGTTATCATTGCTTGCCATGGATGCTAGAGAGGGAGCCCAGCATGAGGGTATTGTATTTGATATCCCTAATCTAATCCAGAGCTTTCACTTTAAAGATAAGGAATGTGATGTCCACAAAAACCGTGTTCCTTACCATATTAGTTATTCATCTTCAGATTCAGGATCGAAGAGAATATAAAGCCATTTAAAATTTTTGAAGTTTTTCTTTAAGATTATTTCTTGCTTCTTTCAATCCCTGTTAATAATGCAGAGCTGTCTTCCTTTTACTGTCCTTTTTTTTATCATCAAGGAACTGAATGTAATTCGTCTTTCAATGTAAATCCCTTCTGCATCATGCCTTTAAATATTTTTTTCCTTAGATATTCTGTGCACAATTAGAAACTTATCTCTTTAATTCTCTCTCTTTTGATCATATATTTCGCTTCTGTTTTCAGTTTTACTCATGATCAAGGGAAGACTCCTGGTATTGTAACACCAAAGAAATTGATATTAAACACTTGTAGTTAGTTAATGTATTACAAACTTTACCCCTTGTTAAGTACAAGCCTTTGCTTTCCTCCTTCCCCTAATTCAGAAATAGCTTAAAAAATGTCAGAACACTGGAAAGTGAATTTTCAGGAAAATATAATCATAAAACTATGAAAATAAATAGTACAAGATATGTAATTATTATCCTAGGAAAGTCTTTTTGGTATTTCTAGAAGTAGCCATTTATCAGTGTCAATGCCAAGGGTAATGGACTCTTTTTAAGTGTCTTTTTAAGAAAACCTCAAATATCAGGTATGTATTTTTTCTAATTTAAAAGCTCTCCATTTATTTTCCATTCTTTCTTTAAAGGAGGATGATAGAGGAAATAAAATGAGGTCAAGAGCTTTGAACAAGAGGACAGGCTGAACTTCTTGAGGAGTTCAACATTTATTTACTTTTCAGCTGTTTATCTCAGAGTGAAAGCTTGATTCTCTTTGAGCACTGCCAAGCATTTTCAGTGTTAAGAAGGAACAAAGACAAGTCATGACTCACTTTGGAAGTGATCCTTTCTTATGCCAACTTTTTTATTCCTCTTGGAAAAGAGTTACACTTTTGCTGCCTACAAACTAATCCTGACATTTACCCTGACCGGTTAGGCAATTCCATCACATCAGAGGTAGATTGTGTGGAACGGGTCTCTGAGACATTTCACTCCTATTTTAAGAGACATGAACTTTTAGCACAATGGCATTACAGGACCTTAGGAAAACCATGTGATTACTATACAAAACCCACTACATTTTGACAGTGGTAAAGGAGAAAGTCCATATACCTAGAAACTGCAGTAGCATTAACACAGTGCCTAAATCTTGACACCGAATAAAACAATTGGGTGATAAAAGAAAGTGTGAATTAACATTCCCATGCATACTGTATTTGGAGAGAACACTTTTGAATAAAAGGTTACTTTCACTGAAGATCCAGTGATTTTTCTTTGGAGGATGGTCCTCTGAGAAGGGCACACTAAAAACAACTAAGCAAGTATGCTATCATGGGTTGCAAATTTTACTATTGAAAGTAACTTGTGAATTAAAGATAGGAGAGAATACAGGTAAACATTAAAAAAATACAGATAAGTCCAAGTAAAAGGAAAAAGATAGTACTTGGGTACTATGGTGTGGTAACATATTTACCACATAGGAGTGATAATAATAATAAACTTATTAAACACTTCTACATATTGAGACTGTGTTAAGTAATAGCCCTGTATTAAGAGGAGGCATTATTTGGAAAAAATTGAGGCACAGAGAGGTTAAATATCATGTCTGAAGTCACGTGGCTAGTAAGTGGTAAATGAGATTTGCATCCAAGTCTTTCTGCTCTTTTTCACTCTGGTTTGACCCTCTGTGAGAGAACATTGGCATGGTGACCAAGAAATCTGAATATGCTTCCAGTTTACCTACTAGCTAGTGTGTGTGACCATATTGTTTCACTAGGCTTTAGTTTCTCTGTTTATAATATGATGAGATGGGACAATCCAAGTATGAGGCCTCTTCCATAAATGAGGTCCTGTGAATTGGAGGAGTTTGGCTAAAAAAAAAAAAGTAAGATTAGATTTCTGAAGTTATATGAGGCTAAGAGGTAGAGCATCTGTAGAACTGACTCAAGTTTCAAGTGATAACTGCTGACTCAAAACACAAACTATTGTTTTTTTGTTAATTTATTAGATGCATTGCAAATACCTTTCAATTCCTACCTTATCGATGTTTCATCATTTTATTCTATAAGATACATAGACGGGTCTGTTTTCCAATGTACTTATTTTCTGAATATGTGTGATACATAAACCGTTATATTCTTTTGTGCATAGAGCTGCAGCCATCCTTACATAATTGGATATGACTTGCTCAAAAGTCAGAGATATAAGGAGCCATTTCCTACATCACTTTTCTGGATTCCCAGAGTGTCTTCCAGTAGCCCTTATATGAGCAGTTAGACTAGATGTTTTCAAACACTAGAGCATATCTGAGGGTTCTACTTAAAAAATGCAGATTCCTACTCCCCACTCTAAACATGCAGAGTCAGATCTGGTTTGGGGGCTTCAAAGCAGCACTTGTAATGAGTACCAGGTCATTTTTATATAGGAGGTCAGTGAATCACATGTTAAGAAACATTGTTAGGATTTTAAGTTTGTGCCTCTTGAGCTGGCCATCTACTATTTAATACCCAGGGTTTTAATCTTTCATTTTTCCTAAATTGTATCTTAAACTTCTTGACATATTTAGAATAGCTTTTTTTAAATAGACAACATATTTGTACATGATGCTTTAAACTTAGAACTGCCACTCCCCTCTTCCCTAACTAGTGTTACTTTTTGTTTAGTTTTCAACTTAGAGGTCTGATCCTCCTGGAAACTATTTCTACCCCACCCTTCACCCACTGAGCACACATTTATTACACTGTGATTTGTGTAAAAAGTTATCTGTCTTCACCACTGGTTTTGGAGCCTTTTGAAGGCAGGAACCCAGTCTTATTCATTGTGATGATCTAGTATAATATTTGGAAATTTGTGGGCATTCAAATATTTGATAAATGATGATTGATTGAATTAATTAATATAGATTGCTATGTATTTTATGTTACTATTATATTTCATAAGGATCATTATTGACTTGAAACCATTACTTTATTTATATATTTAGGACATATTATCTACTTGAGGCCATCACATAAAATTTCAGTATTATATCCCATTTCTTTGAAGTGGAAAAAATTTAAATTGTAAAGATTATGCAAGCCTTTGTGCAATGATATTATGAGAGGTAAAAGAAAAACATAATCTGAGCATTTTTCACTCAATAAGCACTAATTTTCATTTCCCATTTGGTCAAAAGCCCAAAGGTCTTCTAAACCTAACATATTTCCTTCAATTGAAGCTCATCTTCTTTCCTTCACCCTTGCTTCTCCTCCTGAATTCTCCATGTCAGGTGAGGGTAGTTCCATTCTTTGGATTCTCAAAACTAGAAACCTCTGCATTAGTCTTTATTTCTCTCTACTCATAAGTGTTTTCTAAATAGTAGGGAAGCATGTTACAAAGTCATATCAGACTAACAAAGAGTAAGGGAACTGGGTTTGGGGCCAGAAGAGCCAACTAAAGCAGAATGACTCTCTCCACTGCCTATCATCCAGGGAAGGGGCAATCTGCACAGCGAGACCCAATGGACTCAGTGGACTGAGATACATCATGTCTATATCAGGGTTAGTAAGTCCGCCTCACATGAAATCATTTTGGAAGATTACCAGTGATAATGTTCTCCATTCTCTCCCCACCTCCATTTGCAGGTCTATTAACTTAAAACTTACATAGATAGGACCTGGTGCTTCTGATACGAAGGGAAATTTGAGGAACTGTTATATCAAGAGCTATAGTATTCCTGGGAAAAGAGAAAGACAAGGTAGCAGGGCTCCTGGCCAACTGGAATACTTTAAGTTTCTTTATGAGCTTGATCTCTAGTTCTTTAGAAATTCATCAAGCTAGAATGCCCAAATAAAGCAAAACAAGTTGGCTACAACCTAGAGGCTGACTAATAGCTACTTAGAATATTATGGGCCCAGGTGAACAGTGTGGATGCAAAGGCATTTTCTTTTTCCCCAGTGAAGGACTAGAATAATATCCTGGAAACTAATAAGCATAACTTGAGGGTCTTCTGTCCAAGAATGTGATATTAGAGAGGAAGGTGCTTCTCATGGGTACCTGAGAAGCAGATCACCCAGCCCATAACAGATCAGAAACCACCCTTCAGACTAATTCAACACCCCACTGACTGGTAGTGCAGGAGTCCCAATTAACTACCAGACCTAACTCTCTCTTACTTAGGTCTTAGCAGGGAAAACAGTAGATATCTAAAACTGATGAGTGCACGAGTTTTAGTCATTTTTTAAATCTATCTACATGAATTGATCAACAATCGTACTGTCACTACATCAAAAGTTGTAACTCAAATTTCATTTCTCTTCTCTTCCCTCTTGGCCATCACCCTTAACCCTCATCATTTTGTGCCTGAAATACTGTAGTCATCTCATGGTTATTCTTCAACCCTCATCATTTTGTGCCTGAAATACTGTAGTCATCTCATGGCTATTCTTCCTGCCCAACCATGGCTCATTATCTCCAGGTTCTCATTAGAAATGTCCCTCAATGTACCTCCAGAGATTGGTTCTGAAATGGTCATCTGACCATGTCTCTCTCCCACTGAACTCCCTTTCTCCACCACCCCCTACAGTGGCTAAAAAAATGCTTAAAGAATTCAGATCCATTTTGCCTGGCATGCTAAGCCCTTTAAACATACTCAAAAACAAACTAATGCTTACTAGAGAGGAGATGGGGGCATGGGGTTGGGTTAAATAGGCAATGTGGATTAAGGGGTACACCTGTTGTGATGAGCACTACGTGTTGTATGAAAGTGTTGAATCACTAAATTGTACACCTGAAACTAATACTACACTGTGTGTTAACTAAATGAAATTTAAATAAAAACTTTTAAAAAACCTACTCAAACTAACTCCAGTTCTGTTCCTTAGCATTCTTTACCCCCAATACAATCCAAACCATCTGAACATTTCATTTAGGAATGTGTCTCTTTCTTTTGTGCTTTCTTAAATCCCTTAAATACCCTTAAATCTTTTACCACTTGTTATTGCCTCTGTCTGGAATGACCTTACCATTCTTCTCTAATTGCCAAACTCCTACTTTTCTCAATAACTCATCATTCAAAATGTTATCCCCTTTGAAAAAAAATCCATGATTCCCCCACAGAATACCCTCCTTGTTTCTATCCTCTCTTTTTTGTCTTAGAGAATATGTATAATATTCTATAATTTATTATAATATTTATCACTTATTATAATGTTGTAATTGCTTATTGATGCATATATTTCAGTCATTACATTATTGCTTCCTAGAGATAAAAGGCTATAGTTTATTCATCTTTAAATTTTTTTTTTTTTTTTATTTCTAGGAGAGAGAAACAGCATGAGCAGGGGAGGGTCAGAGAGAGAGGGAGGCACAGACTCTGAAACAGGCTCCAGGCTCTGAGCTGGCAGTCAGCACAGCCCGACGCGGGGCTCGAACCCACGAACCGCGAGATCATGACCTAAGCGAAAGTCGGACGCTTAACCGACTAAGCCACCCAGTCGCCCCTAGTTTATTCATCTTTAATTTACCAGGCCTTACTGGAAGTTATGAGAGTGGGTGATCAAAAGATCTAGAAGAATGAATGAACCTTCATTTTTTTAAGTTTTATTTATTTATTTATTTATTTATTTATTTATTTATTTTGAGAGAGAGAGAGAGAGAGAGAGAGAGAGAGAGAGAGAGAATGGGACTGGGGCGGATGGAGAACCCCAAGCAGGCTCTGCAGTGTCAAGACAAAAAGGTAAATATAAGGGAAGAGTAGAAAGGATGCTGTGCATTTACTCAATAGCAATTATGATGCCGATATTATGGGCTAGGCAGTGTGTTATTCACTGGGAATACACATAAATAAGAAACTTGCCTCCTTAAAATGGGCTTAGGGAACATAAAAGGGAGATTAGAAACATTAAATAATGCTTTTCATTTCTATGAAAATTGTGTATAGTTCTAGCCCTATCATCATCAACTTGTATTTTCCTCAATTCTTCTAAAGTTGTTTTAATTATACTGTTTAGATGTAATTGGTCATATGACTCACACTTTGAGTTTCAGAGTGAGATTTTATCTATAGACATCCTCTAATCTAAGCCAGAGAGCAACTCATTTGTCTTAACAAATTATCTGAAAGTAGATTTTAACTAGTTAGGTATTTTAATAATGTAATAAACACCTACAAAACTACCACTCAAAACAATAACCAGCTTCTAACCATCTTATTTTCTCATTCCTTACCCCAATTTGCCCCACCTTATATAGCTGTAATCTTGAAAATTAAGCTTTCTTGTTTATTTAGCTTTTTAGTATTTTTTGTTTTCCTTCATATATATGTATTCAAATTATTTTAGTAGTTTTTAGCATATAAAGAAGAACACCTTCTGATGTAATGTTTTTGCACTATTCATTTAATATTTATTATGTTACTAAGATGTATCCATATTGTTGTATGTCTCTGTGGTTTATTAATTCTGAGTGCTATGTAATATTCCTTTTTGTGATATGCCATAGTTTTGTGTCTACTCTTCTGTTGATGGGCATTTGGATTGTTTCAAGATTCTGTAGTTGATAGCAATTTTATGAATTAAATAGATTTAAAGAGTATATCCTTGTGGTCTTCACTGACACTTCCTTGTTTTCTAACCATACTGACTACCCCTTTATGTGAAGTATGTCTTCTTTGAAGTATGTCTTCTATGAAATGTTTGTCCCTGTCCCCTGACTCTATTGAAATGTTCATACTTTCTTATTGATTTGTAGGACTTCTTTATGTAGTCTTGATACTTATTTGTATTGATTTTACATTTTTCCTAGTTTGTAATATATACTTTTATAAATATATCTTTTAATGAACCAGTTTTAAATTTCAATATAGTTAAGCTGACAATCCTTTTTTAGCCACTTTTTTTCTTACTTAAGAAAACAGTTTCTACTCTGAAGTCTGTAAGATATTCACAAGTATTTTCTATTAAGAATATCAAGGTTAGGGAATGTAAACTGGTACAGCCCCTCTGGAAAACAGTGTGGAGGTTCCTAAGGAAACTAACAATAGAATTCCCCTATGACCCAGCAATAGCACTGATAGGAATTTACCCAAGGGATACAGAAATGCTGATGCATAGGAGCACATACCCCAATGTTCATAGCAGCACTCTCCACAATAGCTAAAACATGGAAAGAGCCTAAGTGTCCATCAACAGATGAATGGATCAAGAAGATGTGGTTTATCTATACCATGGAATAGTACATGGCAATGAGAAACAATGAAATCTGGCCATGTGTAGCAACATGGATGGACCTTGAGGGTGTTATGCTGAGCGAAATAAGTCAGGCAGAGAAAGACAAATATCATATGTGTGCACGTATAGGAGGATTAGGAGGAGCTTAACAGAGGACCAAGGGGGAGAAGAAGGGCGGAAATGGTGGGGGAAAGGGGGAGAGGCAAACCATGAGAGACTCTTGAATGCTGACAAAAACTGAGGACTGGTGGATGTGGGGGGGAGGAGGGGTGGGCATGGAGGAGGGCACTTGTGGGGATGAGCACTGGGTGTTACGTGGAAACTAATTTGACAATAAACTATTTGTAAAAAAAAAAAATAAAAAATAAATAAAAAATAAAAATAAACTTTCACTATCTTATTATATTTAGAGGGCAATAAACATGACTCGGATAAATGGAATATTTATAAGAATCAAAGTTGCGTTTCATAAACTATGGCCCATGAAAAACTGAAAAAAAAAAAAAAGAATATCAAGGTTATTGACATTTCAGATTTTAATCCATCCAGAGTAGATTTCTGAATATATGTTGGGCCAATGTCATTTTTTCTCATTAAAGTAGTCATTTCCCCTGTCTCCGTGTATTGAAAAATCCCTTATTACCTGCTATGTGACATCTGTTTGTCATATACCCAAGTTCTAGATATGTAAGAATCTGTTACTAAGCTCTCAATCTTTGTCTGTCTCTGTGCCAACATAACTGTCTTTTTAAAGTTTCTTTGTTTGGAGAGAGAGAGAGAGAGAGAGAGAGAGAGAGAGAGAGAAATGGGAGGAGGGGCAGAGAGAAGGAGAATCCCAAGCAGGCTCTGATCTCATGAACCGTGAGATCATGATCTGGGCTGAAATCAAGTCAGACATTCAACCAACTGAGCCAGCCACCCATGCACCCTACAACATAATGGTTTTAGTAACTAAAGCTTCATAAGGACTTTTGAAATCAGAGCAAGTTTCCTTACAGCTACTTCTCAGAAATATTTCAGCAGTCTTCAGCCCTTTGTTCTCTTGAAAATCGTATTTTCAAATTTTATAAAAGAATGTTGTGGAATTTTGATTAGAATTGGATTGAATCTTTGGATCAATTTGGGAAAGAATACTTTCATGTATCTTTTTCTTATCCATGAACATGGTATGTTTCTCAATTTTTCTAGGTTTTTAGTATTTCTTGATACAATTTCTTCTTTTCCTTGTAGGAGTCTTACCCATTTTCTATTAGTTTACTGCATAGATATTTGATATAATATTTACATTTCATGTATTTCAGCTTCTCTTTCTTGTATTTATTCTGAATCTAAGATTACTACACCATATTTCTGTATTTACATTTTCTAAGGCACCAATATAATAATACAGAGTTTAGTAACTATTTATCTCCAAAATGAATTAGAAGCAGGTTTATTTCCTTTTGATGCACTCTTTGTTTAAAAATTCAAGTACCTTAGAGAATAAATTTAGAAAAATGATTGATAGCATTTTGGTTAGTCAAAAACAGAAGGCTTTAAATGCCTGTAATTTTCCCTCTAGAAATGAGATTTTCAACACTGTTATGGGGATAAAGAGGAAGCAAGAATAATCAAATGATGTTTAATGGTTTATATTTTTTTAAACTCCTATATACTATGTACATGGAGAAGGAAAAATGCATCAACTTGCCATTAAATTCCACAAAAATAAATCTTTGCATAGTTACTGGCCTCATTAAGCAATACAGATTTATAGATTAAGTCAGTATCCACTATGTTAAATGGTATATTTTTCCAGTGATAGTATATTTATATAGAAACATTATTTTTCTTTAATGGGCCCACTGGAAAATACCAAATATTTTTGGTAAAGATAAAATTAAGCATTATAAATATATACAAAACTGAATTTCTTCCTTGCAAAGTCCAGATGGAAGAATTTGCAGTTTTCTCATTTGCTGAAAAGGATTGGCTTTACTGGAATTTGTATCAACATTATCCATGCAATGAAGAGTAGACTCTACTACACAACTTTATCAGACTTTGCCAACTCTCTAGGTACATTTTATTCGAGAAAAAGTCATTGAGAAAGGTCACTAGAAGAAAATTCAGCTGAGATAATACAAGAAAACGTGGACACTGGGCCAACCATTTCTTATAGAGTGACTTGTGATATAACTATACACAAAATGGACTTTTTCAGTAACATTTTTCTTGATGAGTGTCATAGACAAATATAAATTCTAATGATTCCACAAATACAACAAATGGAGTGCCTTTGAAATAAAAATATATTTACCTTTCTCAATCACAATGCAGAATATTATTACAAAGGAAATATAACCCAAATCATTAAAGAAAGAAAATATATGCTTTCATATGAGCAATCTGAAGTCTTGGTTGTAAAATTAGCCTTTGGCAATACACACATTAAGTCTTTGAACTGAGTATAAATTTAGCTGCCTTTCAGTTATTAGTAAGTTTGTTGTTTTCTCCTTTTCTGGAAGGAGAGTTAATGTTATATCCATCCAAGTAAAAGAATTTTGTGCAAAGTAGAACACAAAAAAATAATAATTAGAACTTTAAAAAGCAATGTCCATGACTACAAATGAACTGACAGTTCATAAAACCTTATCATTTAAATCAAGAGAAAAATGTTCTCACTTGCAAAGATTAAATTCATGAATGATGGAATAATCAACATTTATATTTATTTTTACTTTGGTTATGTAAGTTTTAATATAGGTAACACAATCTTGTTTAGAAATATAGTTTTATGTATGTTATTTAAAAAATCTTCTACTGTTAATATTTGCTATTGAATTATCCTAAGAGATCAAGTTTATTTAGAAAGCATATAAAGTAATGCAAGAAAATATGAAAGGTTATATAATACTTATTTGGCTGGCTATTTGTTTGACTCTTCCCCTGTACAAAAATACTTAGAAGTCGTACTCCCGGAAAACATGTATAACACATTGTTTTAAATTTGACAGTAAAGAAGAATCATTAGTGACATCAGATGAGAATGACTTTGAGAATTCAAAGACTACAGGTACTATTTTTATTTGACTTTTTCAATTTAATTTTTAAACAAAATCTCTGTCTTTTGTTAAAGCCTATGATGATAATAATCTCACAAAGATACAATTGTATTAACTTTGCAGATACCTATATCCCAACAATTGTTTGTTCTCATGAGGACAAGGAAGATTTGAAGACCAGTAATCAGAATGTAAAAGATGTAAACAGGGAACATGATGAACATAATGAAAAAGAATTAGAGTTGATGGTAAGTGTTCTGGTTGCCACGGTATTAAAGACAATGAATCCTTTTATGCTTCAAAGATGCTGCAACGCCTGCCTTTCGATAGTTTCAATTAATATAATTTGCAAATGTGAAAGCACAGCTTTTCTGTCCTCGCATCTCTAGCTTGATCAACAAGGCACTTTGATTTCAGTATGTTGCTTCTGGTCTCTGCAGTAGTAAATTAATGATATTCATTTCTTATCTCTTTACCAGCGGCTCTGAGTAATAGTTTGTAGGAATTATAGAGGAGGTAGCACTATCCTGATGTGCATTTCTAATCTTTGTGACAAGTGTACACTTAGCATAAACTCGTCTGTAAAATGAGAGGGCTGGACTAGATGATTGTGAGAGTCTGTCCAGCTCTTCAAGTGTGAATCTTGCATTTAGCAGCATTATTTTAAACTTACTTCCATCTTCAGGAGACTCTCACACTTCTATGTCATTGGAAAGTATTAAATTACCAAATGAGGAGAAAATAGCCTGTGCTATATTTCTTAAACAGGAAACAAACCCAGCACTGTACAATTTAGTATCAAATTTGTTATCATGAATTTCACACTTGGTGAACATTCAATCTATTTGGAATTTGGGGGGGGGGATGCTTTAGATAGCATTTTTATCACAAAGGAAGAAATGGGAGTAAATGAGTCACATAATGCAATTTATCCTTTACTGTATTTGGTTGGAGCTATATCATTAGGTACATGGATTCATAATCATCTAAGATTAAAATGGCATTTGCTTCTTCAAGTGTCAGTGCTGGAAAAGAAAAGAAATAGAGCTCATCTCTTTCCCCACATTTTCTACCTTTTCTATAGTGATATGGAAGCTGCATCACTAAAGTATGCAATTTACTTTGCTCCAACTTTAAGAAACTACAAAGTTGTCACCCATTGTGAGAATTCTCACCAGCTGAAAGTTAACATCGCCATTTTTTTTCAAACCACAGAATATAATGAAAGGGCCCTGAAAAATCACATACTTCACCAATATACCTCATTACAATGAGCAGGCTCAAATATAAAAGTTTGTTTAGAAGTTACTGAGATTGTACATCCAATAAATGAACAGGGAGCTGTAATTTAGATGCTAATTTGCTCCGTGGTGACGTTAATGCATAAAACAATGAAGCTCTATAATAGATGGAAATACAACCAAATCTGTGGAACCCACAGGCATTGGCTTACAAGACAGCTGTGCAGTTGACAAGTAACATGAGCCTTATGTGAGAAGAAGGGGAAAACGTAAGATTTGCATATAATTATTGAGATCATGCAAATGTCAGTTATGAGGAGAAAAAAAACACAGGCATCTCACTGTTAAATCCTGACAGTTGGCATCACTGAAGAGCTCAAATACATTTGAGTACCAGTTGGCAGAGGGTCATTAAAACGGAATTTGCAGAGACATTAACTCCCTCACTTTTCTTTGAGTGACGTTTTGCTATTAATAGTTTGCAGAGGCTTTGCAGAAAACATATTAATAAGAGAAACTGTAATAGGGGCACCTACAGCAAGTGTAAAATGCAGCAAGGGGCACCCAGGAAGCTGCTCTCTAATTGATTAGCATGGAGCTATCAATGTGTATATCCTAAGTGAGGAGAAAGTGCAATGACAAGCAAGAATAGTTGAATAATACAATGTGATATTTGGAAGCTGGGAAGGAGAGTGATTAATTTTGGTCCCTTTTCTTATTAATTTCATTCCTAAGTCATAGCCTACAAGGATCCCCCAAAACATCCGGCTTCCAGAATTTATACAAAATCTACAAATGAAATGAGCCAAGGAAATCTACCGGTTAAATTGCTAGCCCCGTTAATGAAATATATCGAATTCATTTTGTATATTTAAAGTTGTTTGGTCATTATTTGTTTTGTTTTTGTTCTTTATCCCCTAAGATAAATCAATGCTTAATAAGAAGTACTGCTTCCAGAGATGAAAAGAATACATTTGCGATAGATCCAGTCAATTTTCCAAATAAAGCTGAGGGGTTAGAGAAGAAGCAAATCCATGGTGAAGTACACACTGACTTGTTTAAAAGGCCTTTGTCTCCAAGTTCATCAGCAGAAAGCTCCTTAAAGGGAGATTTTTACTGCAATGAAAAATATTCCTCAGAAAGTAAGTGTAGTCATCAGCCTTCAGAGAAAATTACTACAGATATAGGAGAAATCAAACCACCATTGGGAGATACTAGTAGTGATGAATTAGTGCAATTACATATCAGCAGCAGAGAAGTACTGGATGATAATGCTAATCCAGCCCAAGGGAGAGGCAGAGTGAAAATATCTTGTCCCTCCTCAGATCAACTAGTCACAGAGAATCTTAATAAAAAGCATGAAGGAGGAGCTGAGAAAACTGAAGTGGAAGATTGGGAATGTTTAAGAAGAGATTTCTGTTTGGATTTCCATTTGGAAGAATCAACAGAAAAGCGATCTTCTAAGAAAGATCATGGTAATGGTAAGACTGAGAAGGAGGAGCAAAGAATACATTCAGGTGTTAATGAAAAACAAAGCAAAAATTTTCATTCAATCATACATGACCAAGAAAGGAAGAAGGGCCACTCTGTAATAAGTACAGAAGGGACTGGAGCTGGTAACAGAGACCTAACCGTTCTGCCGAGTAAAGACACCAGGATTCCTGACCAGGCAATTACAGCTGATACATTTCATTCACCAAAGATAAGTCTAAGTCAGGAAGAAGCTATGTTAACAACTCCAGAGCATGGTCTATTGACTAGTTATGGCACTGCTTTAGGAGGGATGCCTGATCAAGTGTGTTCACCAAGAAATGAAAAAGTTCTGAGGAATGATTGTCTTTTCCAAGTTGAAGAAGAGAAATCAGATTGGATTAATCGTGAAGATCAGAATAAGAACACACAGCATAAACAAAGTTGGAATGTTCTGGAAAGTCAGAGAAAAGCAAGAGAGAGTAAGACAAACAGAATAGAACAGATCAAGCAACAAGCAGATTGTGAAGACATGTGGGGAAAAAGAGATAACACAAGGAGTTTGAAAGCTACTCCTACGGAAGAATTGTTTACCTGCCAAGAAACAAGGAGCTGTGAACTGTCTTCTCTAGCTGATCACGGTGTTACTGAGGGAGCAGAAGCAGGTACAGCTTATATAATTAAGACAACATCAGAAAGTACTCTAGAAAGCATGTCTGCTAGAGAAAAAGCAATAATTGCTAAGCTACCTCAAGAGACAGCACGAAGTGACAGGCCCATCGAGGTAAAGGCAACAGCGTTTGATCCACATGAAGGGAGAAATGATGATTCACATTATACCTTTTGTCAACGAGATACAGGAGGTGTAATCTATGACAATGATTTTGAAAAAGAATCACATTTGGGTATTTGTAATGTACATGTAGATGAAATGGAGAAAGAAGAAACCGTATCTATGTACAATCCCGGGAAGACATATGACAGGAAGAAATGTGGCTTTGGAAATATCACATCTGTAGAAGAATCCTTACAGGCCATTACAGGCCGTCAAAAGGCAGCCTCAAAACTTGATTTACATTTGGGAATGTTATCAACAGACAAAAACACATTTCCAGAAAATAGAGATCATAAACAGGCCCAAGAATCATCCAAAAAAGTGGACCTAGAAGCTGTTGTTCATTCTGCTTTAAATTCAGACACTAATAGAGCTTCTCAGAATGGCTCTCACGTTTCCAATCACCATGTTAAAACCTCATTGCCATCTCATGAACAGGCAATTGCTGTAGAGAATATAATTACTACCATGACTCTCCAATCTATTTCTATTAAATCAGAATATAATTGTAATCCAACAAGTGAAATCCAGGGTGCTGAGAAGCAACCTCATACTGGGTCTACACCTGAAGAAGTTTCTAAAAGTTCAGGAATAGAGACATCAGGTAATAGCAGAGAAAGGTTGACGAGCCAGATTTTTCAACAAGAAGAATGCAGTGTGGAAAAATCTCTATGGCCAACAATTTCCATCAGTGAAGCTGTGGAGAACATAGAAGCAAGGCATGGAAAGGAAGGATTCAACTCTGGACAATCACTGGGTTCTTCAGATGACAAGGAATCTGAGAGCTCTGCTTCTGCTAGTCTCCCTGCTCAGGAAGGTCAAACTGAAAGCAGTGAATCTCTGCTTTCGAAATATACCAACTCTAAAATACCTTATTTCCTTTTGTTTCTGATTTTTCTTGTAACTATCTACCAGTATGACCTGATGATTGGCTTGGCATTCTACCTTTTTTCATTGTACTGGCTATCCTGGGAAGGGGGGAGACAAAAAGAGTCTGTCAAAAAGAAGTAACCTCACCACTATTATTATTTTCTCTTAAAAGATAAGCTTTTTAGCCCCAAACATTTGGATTGGTGAAAGAGACTATTCATTGTTCAAAGAGCCAGTGCAGTTTTTCTCTTGAAGGATCATTTAAAAAGGAATGCGTATGAAGTTTGCTCCTTCATATAAGTAATTATTCTATATAGGACCATTATGTTTGGATCATTAAATACCTATATGAATATGAGATCTGAAGCACGTCAAGTTGAAATTAGGTACAGCTGTTGCTCCTTAGCAGGCTATGAAGTTGCAATGCTTCATGTCTCTTCACTACTTAAAGTGCCATTTCTTTTGCAGTAAAGCTTCATTCCCCCATCTCCCCGCCCCCCCGGGAATATTTTTCCCTCTATGGTTTTAAAAAAAAATAGATAAAACATGAACAATGGCAGAGGACTTTTCTTTTTTTTGGTCTTTTGGTATTGACCCTGAAATTTGCATTCATCACCATATCATTTATCAGCACATTTTGGTAGATCAAATTTTTCAACTTTGATTCCATATTTTTAAGAACACCCATGTATATTGAAATGCATAAACTTAAAGACCTTGTTTGTTTGAATAATACTTTATACACAGGTCTCTTTTAACTCCTTTACATGTTCAAAGTCAGAGCACCCATAAGCCAAATGTGATGGAGACAGAAGCAACTGGGAGATGATCTTGCAATCAACAAAATTTTGTGGGTAGCCCTTCTTTAAGCAATGTTTTTCTCTTGTAAAAAGAGAAAGTATAACACAGCTGAACAATTTTAATGTCAATTATTCAAGAGTTGAGGTTTTAAATGAAAAGTTCCACAAGCATTGCTTCAGAATGAATTTGTACCTATAAAGCATTAAGTATTAAATGACAACAATAATAATTAAAAAAAAATTTCCAAACAAACTATTTCATTTGGTAGTATTTTTTTGTCTTCAAAAAATTTTTAACTGTTTTGGTTATAAGACAATGAATTATTTCCCAAGGTAGATATAGAGAATGAACAACTAAGCATTGGTGATAGTTATATAACCATCAGGTTGTTAGATGATACCTCGTTTTTTTTAAGTTTATTTATTTGAGAGACAGAGGGCAAGTGGGGGAGGGGCAGAGAGAGAGAGATTGAGAGAGAATCTCAAGCAAGTTCTGCACTGCCAGAGCAGAGCCCAACCCAGGGCTTGAATTAACAAAACCGTGAGATTGTGACCTGAAACAAAGAGTCTGATGTTTAACTGACTGAGCCACCCAGGTACCCCGACTACTCAAGTTTGTAAGTAAGCAAATAAGTAGATTTAGAAATCTACTCAGAGAGTAGTCAATATCCAGTATAGCGGTGACTTTGGTTGCTGTTATTATCTATGGCTAAGTATGTGAAATATGGAACTAATCATTTCAGTCACAAAAGGGTATTGCAAAGATTCTTATACAAGATTTCAACAGTCATTTGTTGAATGACTGATAGATACAAACCTGTGCTCTGGTCTATGGCATAGTACTTCCTTTGATAGCCTGAATGGCTAATTTTCCAGAATGCATCATAGGTATGTAGTTTGATACTTTTGACTTGGCCAGGAATATAGAAGAGAGTCACATTTAGGGAGTCCATTTGGGTGATTTCTTTTTCATAGGAACTTCCTTCCTAGAGCATGTAACATTGGTCTTCAGAAAGAAAAGACCGTCTGTTTATTTACCTGTAAAGGTAAATTCAATGAGGAAAACCTGACTATCTCATCTCACAGTTCTAAGAAACATGCATTTATGGAAAGAAAAAAAAATGAGGATGAAGCATTTAAACCGACTTTCATGTGGTAGTAAATCATTTCCCTAATTTTCACTAGATACACAACTATTTCCAAATCCCTAATTGTATGCTTGTCTCAAGTTCCATTGAAATTGAATGCTTGACCTCAACTTTTTAGTTGAACAAATACAAACATCCTAAAGTAGAACTTATGGCAAATATTTGATTGCTTGAGAAAGCACATTTTCATTAAATGCAAGTGGAACAGTGTAAGCTGTACTAGAATATTATCTCTAAAATTGCTATCTTGATAATTTTGTTGACAGGTCTAAATTACAGTGGAGTTAAGGTTAGTATTTCTTCAGATCATAATGGCTTGGTTTTTGCATTCTACGTTTAAGAGTTTCAGTCAATATGCCATATCTTATTAATGCAAAGAATACTACATTACTTTATGAACACAGGTGCCTGAACTGCAATTATTCCCTTATACATAAATGAATGTAATTTCTTTTATCTCTTTTACTTGACTTTTGGTAACATTAACTTACTAAACCTTCTCATGCATATTTGTAATATGACAATAGAAGTTTCAAAGAATTTAATATATTTAATTATGTATTTCTCTGCATGCAGTGAAGAAATAATTGGTGATTTAACTGACTTTCCAAATATTTCTTATGAAGAATTTGAAATAAAGCCATAAAAGCTTAGGAAAGTATTGCGAGGTGGAGAAGGAGATTTTTGCAACCCACTTTGATCATAGCATTATGATGAGTGAGAGAAGTGGATCTCTGAAAAAACTGGTAGCCTCTGGTTAATAAACATTTGACAGTGAATCATCCAGGCAAGATGGGGCCCCTCTCCCACCTCTCCATGTCTGCAAGCATTGATTAAGGGCCAAAAAAAGGGTGTGGCATGAAAATAAGCAAAGAGAACAGCATTATACATCTGCTTCCTAAAGTGTCTGAGAAATGTGAGAAAATACCCATCACCTTTCATTTTGCTGGGCTTCTATTAGAAATAATATTCTAAAAATTTAGCAAGTATAGGTAGTATACTGTCTTAAAACTGTCTTAAAAAAATCACGCCTGTATAAGCCATCAATATCCCAATAGATTTTTCCATGTAAAAGGAAATGAGTCAATGAAATGACTCACTCCTTGACATTCAAGAACATTGGGTTAATGCAGTTGTGCTTCCCTGGTGAGTTCTAATATTTTGATAATGAAACAGTGACTGTCACCATTTTGTGAGAGAAACAGGATCATCTTTTGCTTATTATCTTAAACCAGTCTGCTGGGTAAATGGAAAAGTTAAAGATATCCAGATCAAATTTGGGGAAATAAATAAACTATTTTTCCCAAATAGCATTGGTGGCACTCATGATTTTTTTGTCTTGAATATTATTCCATATCTCCAGGCTTGTTGCCTTTTGTATTAGGTTGACTTTTACATATAAATAAACCAAAAAAGCAAACAGCAAAACAACAAAAAACTAGCAGGAGAAATAGCAGGCTGGAGGACTGACACCCCCAGGGCCAATTCATCCACTGATTTCTGTCATCAGGGTCTCTGACCTTTCTTTCAAATTTTCATGAAGTGAATAAAAAAGTTTAACTATGCAATGGGGATTGTCTTTTGTTATTTGAATCCCGTCTCAGCCAGTTCTGATGGAACTGAGGAGTGGGGTCAGCGTTGATTCTAAGACAAGGTATGAAAGAAATATGGGAGGCCACGCTCTTCCAGGGTCTTCACAGTGGTACGTGTGTATGAAGAGAACAGCTAAGAAAGTTACTTTCATTATTTAATTAAATGAATTTGCTTATTGTTTTTTTCTATTTTCAGAAACAGTTCATAATAAAAATCATAGCAACAGAATCTACTTTTCGTCTTTTAAAAATAGATTTGGTCATTAACCTAAATACGTTTCTATAACTTTACCCCAAACCTCTTTAAATAGCAAATTAAATTTTCATTAGCCTAGCTTCGAAGGATCATGTTTTTGAGAAATGTCATCATTGTATTATGCTAAAAACTTATTAAACAAATAACTCTTTAAAAAGTTCAGCGTTTTTGTTTTGTGTCATTTCTATTTGCTAAATGCGTACATGTTACCTTAATTTTTCAACAGGAAACAATATTATGTGAAAATTTAAGGGAAATTCCCTAAGATTTTCCCTAATATACCCAAGTCTTTATATTCATGATGATAAAGGGTGGTATGGGTAAATCAACAGTGAGTGACAGGGAATTAATTTTTATTTGGCTGAGATGCCTCCAAACTCTGATTTTGCAGCACATTTTATCCAATGCCTAATCAAGTTACTGGTCTTTGTGCACCATCCTTATCACCCCACCTGATCCATGATGCCTTATTCCCCACTACTCTCTACCTTAAGTCCTCTTCATAAAAGCAAGGCACATTGTCCCTAGACATACCATGCACAGCTGTTCCTCTGTGTCTGCTCGTGTACACCCCTCTGTCTAGGTCACTTGCAGGTATCTTTATTCTTCCTATCCAACTCTGCACATTTTTCTATGTACACCTCAAGCTGCTATCATTTTGAAGTCTCCTACCAGTTCAGTTTGTGCAATCTCTTTGTTTTCAGATCTCTTATCTCACTAATCTTCTTGCATGCAGTGGGCATTTGACTAACTATCCTAACTGGACTGCCTGCTTGTTCAGGACAGGGACAATCGCTTCTTCTTCCCTCCCATCACTTACCAAGGTCTAGTTTGTAGGACTCCCTCAGTCAATACTTGTGGATAGAACTGAATTGCAGTGATGTCTCCTTTCTATATATTTCTAAAATGTAGACAAGATACTCTGAGGTCTTACTTTAAAATGAATAAACTTAATCAAAACAAAGCTGGAATGGCTCAGTAAACTACCAAAGACCAAATAGAAAGGGGACGAGAGAATGACAAGACAACAATGCAGTGGATTTGGGATGTAGGGAAGAAAGAAACAATCCTTTCTCTCCATTTCTTTTAAGAATTCTACTGATTTTCTATATTTATGCATATTTTCATAGCACAGGAAACACCCCTTTCAATCTATTTAATGGGAAATAATATACTGATTATATATTAAAATAATAGTAATGCATACCTTAATTCACTGGCTAATGTGAAAATTGATAGAACAAGACCTGCCTTCAAATAAAGTAGTGCAGTAGTTTAAAAACCAACAAACATCACAAGGTATAAAGTGTAAGAAACTCAATCTTCTCAACTACTGCCATGCCCTTTGAAAATGGCTGATCTAATTTCACACCTGTTCTGCATGTCAACTTTTCGGGTGAAGCAAAAAGCACAACCAGCAAAAATAGTCACTGGATTTTTTAAAAGAAAACATTTGCTGGGGCGCCTGGGTGGCTCAGTCAGTTAAGCGTCTGACTTCAGCTCAGTTCATGATCTCACAATTCATGGGATGGAACCCTGTGTCAGGCTCTGTGCTGACTGCCAGCTCAAAGCCTGAAGACTGTTTCAGATTCTATATCTCCCTCTCTCTCTTACTCTCCCCTGCTCACACTGTCTCTCTCTCTCTCTCAGAAATCAATTTTAAAACATTAAAAAAAAATAAAAAATTAAAAATTTAAACAATCCCCTATTAACATATAAAAGAGCAATATGTATTATAGAAAATGTATTATATATGCATACATTATATATTAAAATTACACTCACATAAGCGCGCATGCACACGCACACACGTGTATATGGTATTCCAACATCTGATAAGTGACGGTAACGGCAATGAACGTAATCTACTAACACAGTGTGTAGTGATATGGTTGATATTATCCTTTCCTTGAAGACATTCATTTTATCATATTAGATATGGAATTAAAATGGTATCACAAAAATAGGTCTATTTTTGAGGCAGAGTCTAAAGGAAAGCAGTAGATGGCCTGGAAATGTAGTATCAAGTCTACAACACCTTGAGACTATCAGCAATTAATTAGTCTCTTAAGAATTGAAGGAAAGTAAGATACACATTTACTATATTGTAGAATTCATCAGTGTCATGTATTGGTTGACTTGGTTCTCAGTGAAAACAGATTTAAAATTTCTTAAAGACACTATAAAACAGTATCAAGAGGCAGAGAGGTGATGCTTAAAAATCACTATAAAAAGTTACACATTCTTTTTGTAAATACTAAAATAAACCATAATCTACTTTTAATAATTTTATGTAGGAAGCTTTTAATGTTCAATTTATAAAATATTTTTAACATGGAGCATTTATGAAAATATCACACACTTAAATCATGTTTATACATACATTCTAAGACTGGTATTGATATCATGTTTTCTATACATTAAATGACATTTCCCAAGAAGTCCACGAATCTTTGGGAAATTCAATTGTCATTTTCATTATGCACATAAATCCCCCATGTTCAAGTGAAAATATTCTGAATCTTACCTAAGGAAGGGAGTAAAGGTTAAAGAAAAGATAATTTATTTTGTACCTTCACAGATATAAGTGGAAATATTTTAAATACATTTTTATTCTTTGAAAGTTGGAAAAGAAAATAGGAAGTAAAGCCAAGAGATTATAAATATCCTTCATATTTATTTCATAGTATTCAATATTTGGGGTAAATCCTATAGATTTTAATTTAATTAGTTATCTTCTCCCATGTGAATTATTTGGCTTACCTGGTCTTATTCTCATCCTTAAATTAATATTTAAGTGCAACATGTTGATTTTTTATTACAGGAATAAAAAATTCATTCTTGCTTGGTACCTAGTTAGTCTGGATATTTGAGTATAAATCTGTATCTGTATCTCTATTGATCTGTGCATGTGAGGTTCATTCTTTAATAATAATAGTAGTAGTAGTAATATTTATTATTGTTCTAATGATTATATTAGTGTAATTATTATTAGAACAACAGAGCAATAGTCAACACTTGAGCACTTACAATAATTGGGCACTGTTTTAAGCTCTTTATGTGCAACAACTCATTTATGTTTACAACTCCATGAGGGAAGTATTTACTATTATCTTCCCATTTTACAGATAGAAATGGGTACACAGAGAGTCTAAGTTTTTCAAGGTCACACAGCTAGTAAGTAGCAAAGGCTAGAGTTGGACTCCAGTAGACTTTCTTCGGAGTTGACCCTCTTAACCCTTACACTGTGTTGCTCCTTCAATACAGATATACCAAGTTATATTACGAATCGCAGTTATATATTAGCATGCTACATGGTGTTATACTAGTATATAAGTACGTTACATGTAACGTACCATCTTTTCCACAGATAATCCTATCTTTTTAAAAGTATATTTATTTATTTTGAGAGAGAGAGAAAGAGAGCAGGAGCAGGGGAGGGACAGAGAGACAAAGAGAGAGAAAATCCCAAGCAAGCTCCACGGTGTCAGCACAGAGCTCAAGTAGGGCTGGATTCCAGGAACCATGAGATCATGACCTGAGCCTACACTTAACTGACTGAGCCACCCGGCTGCCCCCGCAGATAATCCTATCTTTATTAATGCTCCTTAACAAAAGTTCCTAAGACTATTCTGTTCTTTTCAATGAATCAAATGATCTCAATTAAATAAATACACATCAATTCCCTTTCAGGCCACATGAAATGCACCCATCCCAGGTTTTACCTAGCTTGAGTATAGCATTTATAATTCTGACACAAGATAATTATAACACTGTGGAACCAGATACTATAGCTTATACCCTATTCAAACGCTCAGGACATCATGACTCCATTATCCAGAATAGCCAAAGTGGAACTATCAAAATAGAATAAACCTTTGCCAAAGTTGTGATGGCCACTATATGCTACTCAAAATTATAATAGCATGTATTGCTGCCGGGTATATTATGAGTATACATTCTGCTCATTATCTGTAAGAGGGAACAAAGAATTTTTGGAAATAAATTAGATCATATTATTGGCATTTAACAAACATGAGGTAAGCCAAAAGCATTACAACAGAAAAAAATAGGGATGCCTGGGTGGCTTAGTGGGTTGGATGTCCAAATTCAGCTCAGGTCATGATCTCATATGGTGGGTTCAGGCCCCATATTGGACCCTCTGCTGTCAGAGCAGAGTCCCCTTTGGATCCTTTGTCACCCTCTCTCTCTGCTCCTCTCCCACTCTCAAAAATAAACATTAAAATTTTTTAATAGCAAAAATAAATTAAAATATAAACAAATCACCCAAATAGTCAGTAAGAGACAAAGATTTTAAAGCAGAACCAGTGTCTCTCCATCTAGTTTTGGCCTTTGTAATAACCTTTACTTTTGGCCTCACTTCATATAGGTGTTCTGTGCTAAGACTGTGAATGGCAGTGAATCAGCATTTCCTTCACTTCTGTTTTATTTTTTTTTATGTTATGTATGTTTTTTTAATGTTTTATTTATTTCTGAGAGAGAGAGACAGCGTGAGCAGGGGAAGGTCAGAGAGAGAGGAAGGTACAGATTCCGAAGCGGGCTCCAGGCTCTGAGCTAGCTGCCAGCACAGAGACCGACGTGGGGCTGGAACCCACGAACCATGAGATCATGACCTGAGCCTAAGTCAGAGAGTAACTGACTAAGCCACCCAGGCGCCCCCCTACCCTTCACTTCTGCTTTAAGAAATGTGTGTTGGCAATATTACCTGAAGAACTACTATTATAATTTAAGACCACAAAATATGTGCATGCTGAATGAATGACAAGGCTAGCATAGTTGCCTTAAAAGCCTTTAGCTCTGCCTTTACTGACTTCAACCGAATCCTCCCCACATAAGACATAGAGGAACAGTTTTTTAATACTGGTCTTTTTATGTATACCTTTTCCTCATTTAAAAAAAATATCATTGGGGTCAATTTTATTTATCTATAAAGCTGTCCTATCATTGAAGGTGCAGAGCTCTTATTATTTTATAAAGTTGGGCATTATCATTTTTTTAATTAAAAAAAATTTTTAAGGTGTATTCATTTTTTAGAGGCAGAGAGAGCTGAGCATGAGGACGGTGGGGGAGCAGGCAGGGAGAGAGGGAGACATGAAATCCAAAGCTGGCTCCAGGCTCCGAACTGTCAGCACAGAGCCCGACATAGGGCTCAAACCCATGACCATGAGATCATGACCTGAGCCAAAGTCAGATGCTCAACTGACTGAGCCACCCAGGTGCCCCTGGGCATCATCATTTTTTATTGTTAAGGTCTAATGTAAATTTGATAATAGTCAATCACATTCACTCAAAGTGCTTTGTCTGGAAATAACCAAAACCCTTCAAAGTAGTTTAAAAGGAAAAAAAAAAGAACAACATATCATACGGAAATAAGACTATATTCAAGGGCTAGAAGTGAAAATAGGCATCAATAGGAACAGAAGGCAGGGCAGGAAAAGCCATCAGAAATGGAGGGGGTTTGTTTTTGTTTTTTATTTTTTTTGTGTGTCTACTTCATTTTTCTGTTTTAGTCAGTGAATGTTCTCCTTTGACTTACTCTTTTAGATATATGATTCTTAAAATAGTACTCTCCAATCTGGATTATAAATGCCCAAATGTTAACTGGTTTCTGGATATCAGTTCTAATCTCTGAGGAGAGAGAAATTTGTTTGCTCCATCTGGATAAGATGTTCATTCCGGATGGAGTCCATTGTGTCCCAGTAATTAGAGGCAGAGGCCAATGAGGAGTTGCTGTAATGGAAATGTTTCCATGTTCTCAAGACTAGGTAGAAATTTGTAACGTGTATCTGTAATATACCAATTATGGTTTTTATGAATGTGTTTCTCTTTTTCCTTTTGTAGATCTATAAGGCCCTAATTTTTTTTCAAGTTTTTATTGAAATTCCAGTTAGTTAACATACAATATAGTATTAGTTTCAAGTGTAGAATTTAGTGATTCATCACTTCCATAAAACACCCAGAGCTCATCACAAGTGCCCTCCTATAAGATCTTAGTTACTACAGATTTATAGTAGATCTTGATATCAGGTGGGGTAAAGTAAATCTTGATATCAGTGGGGTAAAATTCCTGTATTTTGTTCTTTAACATTCTACAACTCTTGGCTCTTTGCTCTTCCATCTGAATTATAGGGTCTTGTCAAATTTCATGAAAAACTTTATTTTACATGGAATTTTACTGAATATGTACACTGGAGAAAAACTGACATTTAAAAAATATTAAGTCCATCTAAAAGAATAGTGTATTTTTGTTCTCAACTATGATTTATAATGCTGCCTATGAATACATTGCACATTTACTATTAGATTTATTCCTATGTACTTTATGAATTGGTACTATTATGAATGAATTATATTTTTCCTATTATATTTCTTTTGGGAAATTATTGATAATATATTGTAAGAGTTGATTTTTATGTGCCACTTTTTCGGCCACTTTTTTTAACTGTCTCACTAGGTCTACTAGTTCTTAGTTTGATATTTTGGTAATTATGCCAATAGTGTATAAGAACTCTATTGATTTTTACACGTTCTTTTATGCATTTAGCAATAACTCTTATTAGTACAATTCATTTGTATTATTTTTTATTATTTTAATTGTTTAAAATATTTTTAATGTTTATTTACTTTGAGGAGAGAAAGAGAGACAGACTGTGAGTGGGGCAGAGAGGGAGACACAGAATCCGAAGCATGTTCCAGGCTCCAAGGTATCAGCACAGAACCTGACCCAGGGCTCAAACTCGTGAATCTCAAGATCATGCCAAAGTTGGACACTTAACTGACTGAGCCACCTAGGCACCCCAGTTTTCCTTGTTTTTTTGAGGTGAATGTACACCTCATTTATTTTTAATCCTTTTTCTTAAAAAAAGCTTATATAATACTATGAAATAAACCGAACATTTTTAACTGCACTGAACTGGTTTTGAGATAATTATCTAGATCTCAAAACATGTATTGTGTATGTATATATCTATATTTTCCATTCACCTCTAAATATTATCTGTTCCCATAATTCCCACTGTAATTTAACATATGAATGTATTATTTAACAGGACATTTAATTTTTTTGTGATATTTGATTATCCGTGTCAAATTACTTTAGACTATTGTCATAGAATATGATTTATTGCCAGTTATTTGAATGATAATAACACTTTCTTTGTGATCTATTACATTATCAATTTAATTATTATTCAATGTATGTATGCATTTTTGGGGTATAGAATTCTGTAAATATTTGTTACATTGAGTTTCCTAAGTTTGCTATTCAAAATCATAAACTTACTAATATTTAGTGTGCTTCAACCAGCATTACTAATATCATGGAGGTATCCATTTCTTCTTGTAATTGTACCTGTTTTGCTTTAAATATTTCAAGACTTTAGTTCTTAGTTACATATAAGTTCATTATGTTATCATTTCTTAAGTGAATTTTCCCCTTTATTTTTGTATATTATATCCTTATTATTTTGTCTTAAATTCTATTCTATTTTATGTTATTATTGTTGTACTGGTTTTCTTATGGTTAGGATTCACATAATACAGCTTTCCCCATCATTTTATCACACCTCTTGCTAGCAACTTATAGCTATATTTAAAAAGAATCCAATCTGTAATTTGTCTTTTAATAGGTGAGTTTGAGCCATTCACTGTATTTTAATTAACTAATATATTTGGATTTATTTGTTACCATGCTATTTTAAGTTTATATTTTATATTTTCTTTTTGTTCTCTAAATTGCATTCTTTTTTAAAATTAATTTTTTAAAAATGTTATTCATTTTTGAGAAAGAAAGAGACACTGAGTGCAAATTGGGAGGGGCATAGAGGGAGACAGAGAATTACAAGCAGACTCCATGCTCTGAGCTCTCAGCACCAAAGTCAGTGAGCCACCCAGGCACCCCTCTGTACTGTGTTCTTAATGAATTCCTTAAATTATTCTTCCAGTTCACCGTTTTTCTCTTCTACTCTAATGTAGAAATTATTTTTCAAATTTTAATAACCATAATTTTTATTTAAATCTATAGAATTTGTTCTCTCTCATGCCTAGCATTTTTACTTGTTTTTAAATAATTCCCTCCCATTTGAAAAAATAGAAGTATTCTTCCATTTATCAATGTGAGAATCATAAATGTAGATATTCAAAGTCATTACTGGAAAATTTCATAAAATAAATTTAGCTTGGCTTGAATATACCAGTTCTTGATTTGGTAAGCTGTATTTGGTATTTGATTTCTTCATGTGCTTTAGAATTTTTGTTTATAAGCTCATTGTCACTTTATTTTTCTGAGTTTATTTCTCTCTGTCTTGATCCTAATTTGTGGTTGTTTTCACCTGGCTTCTTAATCCTCATATGCAGAACCTGACCATATCATCAGATTTGGGGGTTTCTGTCTTGTGAAGGTAATAGAAACAATGCAGATTCTGTCAATTGCAAAGTCAGTTGGTTGTTTTGTGCTATTGGTAGCAGGAAGTCTATGTCTTTATTCTCCTTAGGCCTGGAGCTTGTTAAACTTGCATTCTAGGTTTTAGTCTGTTTTCTCATGAGAAAGGGAGCTCCACTCCAATTGTTGGGTTCAAATTGCAGACATGCTTTGAGTCACATTATCAAATGTTGTTTGTATTTATATGAGTATTGTACGTGTCATGTTCTAGGAAATGGCAGGAGTGGGGCTTGGAGGGAGAAAAATTCAGTTCTGTGTATTTGCTAAAAAGAATATTAAAGGGAGAGGAAAAATATGTGTACTGGCTGTCTCTGCTTTAATGATGTGCATTTAGGATTATCTCATAGCATAGTTTTAGTCCTAAGAATAGCTTTGTTTAGAAGGCTTGATTGATCAATAGCAACATATATTGGTTGAGTAGATTGTCTTTTATTCTCTTCAATGAGTGCTAAGAAATTAATTAAAAAGAATTTAGAATTTTATGTTTGTAGTGGAATTAAAATAAAAAACTCAATGAAATTTTAAAATTAAAAAAAAGAATTATAATTAGATCAGAGATACTTGTGAAATTGAATTTTCGAATATTTATGATTTATCCATAAATCATGCTACCACTTACTCTTTTATGGAATTCAATATATGTTTGAAAATCATTGTTAAAGAGAAGGAAGTGATTTGTTATTAGAGGTTTTGAGACTTTTGCTAAAATGTTTGTTTCATTGTTCAAACATAGTTCAGAGTTCATAGTTCATAGTTCATAGTTCAGAAACTAAGGATTCTCTAGGACTTGAAAGGTCTATTTTTGAATGACTGATGGAATCAAACCTCCTTTCTTATGAACTCTTCTTATGTGCATTTGCAGTAGTTGATATTATTTTTCTCAAATTCTTCACACTTGTAGTGGAGACACTGAAAGTGGCCTATATAAGAGATTATAATCCTTTTGAGAAACCTGAAAGAGAAAACCTGGATTTCTAGGCTTTTTCTTTTCCACCTGCATTTTATATCACATTCTCCCTCTCTTTCTTCCCAATCTTGGCCACTGCGATGATAGTCTTTCCTACATTAGGATGATCTCAGATAAGTAAATATACTTAAATACTTAGTATGGGAGAGATATATCATCTCACAAGATTTTAGGACTGGTTAATATTTGCTATGATCCCAATGAAGTATGATCCTACCAAAATATATCATAATACCTATTGTATTCTCATTATTCTCATTAAATAAGTAAAGAAATAAAAAGTTATTTTAGTGCTAAAAACCACATTAGCCAATGATTAATTTAGACTACTTGTCATGTTTGAATTTCAAAAGGCATGACAAAAACACAGCAAAAACAAAATACATTGCAACCTCTCCTCTGGTTATTTGTGTTGCTCTCCTGAACCACATCATGGTGTATAGCTGACCTAACAAGCTATCAAGTACTGACAAGTGTAAAATCCCTTTCACCTTATTCAGGGAAAATGCCTACTATATGTTTACTTTTCATTATAGGAAAATACATCTTTATGTATTACCTCATCAAAAACATGCTTTAATATAACCTAGAAAATTGAGTACGGTTCCTCAGATACCAAAACAATTCTTGTATGGGAAAAGATTGAATTAAATTGGGATTTTACTAGCATATTGAGTAAACACTTCATCTTTCATATGTTAATGCTACCTGGGGACCTTGAGAGGTTGTGCCTTCCAATTTATAAATTAGAATTCTGCCATAGTTGTGACTAAGTATAGAGTTTTTGTTTTAAATATTCCTACTCAGGACTTTCAAAGTATTCTGCCTACGACAAGAACAGTTTTTATGTGTTATGGTGAGTCACACACAAAAGGTTAGATAATCATTTCTCTATCATGAGAAAAGTTGGTAACTCCATAGCTATTTCTTACATTATTGCTACCCATAGCTGACTATAATTATTTCCCAACTGTGAAAGAATAATCTTGATGACATTGGAAAGACTTCATAGAGGAGTTGGCTCATGGGCAGGTCCTTAAAGCTGGAATAGAGTTTTGATAGGAGGTGAGAAGGTAAGAAGTGTTACCCAAGAGGGTTGAATTAATTTAACTCAATAAATACTTAGAACAAACTGTAATAGAGTTAACTACTAATCAGCACTGCTATGTGACAGGCACTACCCTAAATATTTAACACAAATTATCTAACTTAATCTATTTAAAACCAGAGGTGGACACTATTAATATTTTCATCTTATAGATGAGGCTCTGAGGCACAGAGAGATCACTCAGCTAGTAAGTGATAGAATTAGGATTCACTCCAAAGTAGCTGACTCCAGAACCCACATAGCTAAAAACAACGATCCTGGAGTAAACTGCCTGGCTTCAAATTCTGACTCCATCTACAGCACTTAGGTTACTGCCTGCCACCGGGTAAGTGCCTAATAAAAGTTATCTAATTTAATTGCTATGACATTGCTACTTCTCTGTGGCTATGTGAAAGTTATTCAATGTACTGCTGATGATATAAATATGAGAAATTGAAGGTCTCAGTCCTCAATGAACTTGCAGTTTTGTAAGAGCAATAGATATATACCCCAGAGGTATAATAGGCTTAGTATGGGAGAGATTAATTCCAACTAGAAGAGATTAAGGAAGGCCTCAGAGGTGGTTTTTGAGCAGAACATAGCTTGCAGTTGAAGAGATAAGAGAGAAGGTGTTACAGGGTGAAAGGACAGTATGCACAAAGGCAGAATGTTTTAAAAACGTTCAGAATGTTTTTTGAGAATAGCTTGGCTTGTGTTTAGTTTGGAAAGAGGGAGGGAAAGGCAGTGGGGGGAGGGGGGGAAAGGCAGAAAAGCAGCCTGAAGTTTAGATTTCATAGAGACTTGAAGAGTTCTTTAAACAAGTCACTGATAGATCAAAGGCATTTCTGGAAGATTATTTTGGGAGCAGGGCATAAAGAGGAGGGCAGGAGGGCAGAGGTATTACTATAGTATGAAAACCAATTCAGGCTTGTTGCCATAGTTCATTTCGCCTGCAAAATTCTACCAGCATACTTTGTCACTGATTTCTCTGTGTGTCACTGGACAAGTCCTTATGATTGTGAGTCTCTGTTTCCTCATCTATAAAATAAGTATACGATCACCAGCTTTTAGAAGTAATGGATTCTCTGTGCTTGACTTTCCGCTTAGAAGTCTCACAAATAATTTTTGTTCATGTCAGTTGTTGTCAGATATGAATATCTTTCCATAGCAAATTCTTATTTTTAATATTTCCATTCATTTGACACATAGATACTATATTTTGATCATTACTTTTACCTTACTTGTATTTCTTCTCAACCAGTGGTAAGTTGAAAGATCACATTTTGTACTTTTACATGTAAACAAAAATTAGTATATCATATAGGCTCAAAAAATATTTACTTATTTAATTCATTAACGGCAGTATGAAGTTTTGTACTTCGGTTATGGTACTTTTCTGGTGACTTGAAAAATTAACCAGATTCAGTTTTTAGACAAATTTGATATGTAAAATTAAAATGATGTTTTGTTTTCCTATCACTGCTATGTAAACTAAAAAATACATACTAATTTTATTGTGGTATTTTTATATATTATCTCCAAAACCAGAATATATACCACAAGAGTGGAAGATAATTTTTTTTTTCAAAATAAACATACAAATCCATATAGCATGGGACAGTTATGCAAAGACTATTTTTAAGATTGTGAAAAATCTAAGGTTAATTGGCCTCTACTTGGAAACTTTTGTTTTGACTTTCACATGTATTTTCACATTCCTCCTTGGACTACAGTAAAATGTATCTCACTTGATATTTGAAGCCTAAATGCTCCTAGATACCTTAAGATGCTACAGCAAACAAAGTCCTGTTGGTCTGAGAAGCCACTAGAAGTAAATCTTAAAACTAATTATGGCTCTCCTGCTGAGAGTTTCTTTAAAGAGCCACTTTCCAATTTCTGTCAAACATTTGCAGTTCTAGTACAAATACATTTTTTTTTTTTCAGGATTCACTTGCATTTCAACTTCAAGAAAGTGTTTGCCTTTCATTGTGAAATAAAGAAAGGTGGTGAAGAAATTTCCAAGGAATTAAAAAATTAACTCTTAAAATCCTATTTTAATTTTGCAAAAACCTGTTAGTCCAGTTCTATCAAGGAGTTATACAATTATCTTATGGATTTGAGATCGTCTCATTGCTAATTTTAGCTTTGAGTTTTAAAAAAATCACTTTCTTAAAAATAAGCTATCTGAATTGATTTTATTGCTAGTCTAAACTTTAGTGGAAAATTATCAAACTTCCTTTATTCCTTTGGTCACATTTATTAGTTTATTCCACATAAAAAACAAACCCATCAGCAAAGAATTCCCTGTACTCTTCTCTGACCAGCACAGTGGAGGCATGATTGCCTGTCGATGATCACTCTCCCCAGTCAGGGATTGCTGGAGACTTTCTATATTGACAGTGCCTCCCTGGCTGACATCCTTTTTGTTTTAGAAAAAAAAAAAAAATGCATTGAATTTAGTCCAATTTGTCTCTAAACTCTGTATCTTAACATTTATTCAAAGAAAAGAATCAGATCAACAATAAGTCTAATTGGGCCATTTTCACCAATTAAAAAACTTGTTATTTAAATATTATGTGATACTTAGGTAAATACCATATATGAAAGAATTAGTTATATGAATACAAAAATTGAATTTGTATTAGATGATCAGAAGTTAAGTTTATTGTCACCATCTTAACAAAATAATTCATGCAAAGCATCTCTTATAGTCTCTATTATATTAACAATCTGAATGAAGTGAAGGCTAATATTTAGAATGTACTAACATACCTAATAAAACATATAAAGCTACTTTCATTAACCAGGTTTATATAATGCATTTTTCTTATGACAATCATAACTCTTATGATATTCAAGGATATATCTTTTTAATGCATTTTAAATGAATGACTCACTTTTTTTTCTTGGTTCATTGTCATTTGACTGAACCCCATAGTTACATCCAATAAAAAGTAAGTTAAAAATGAAGTTTCTGTCAACTATTTTCCACTAGCAAACATAGTGACTCACCTTCCAAATAAAAGCATATCAACATGAAAGTTTCCCAAGGGTATATTCTAGGTCATAATCTTTATGTTAATGAATTCCTTACTGAATAGTAAATTGTAAGAATATATTACCTTATTCCTATAATACATTACCTGTCAGCAGGTAATTACCCTTCAAAACCTAAACAGAGAGGAAGATTGCCCTGTGACACCAGTGACCCCTACAGGTAAAATTAGAGAAAAGAAGTACAGTGTAATAGGATGAAAGACACCCACTGCAGTTAGAATGTGGCTAGCTAATGCCAAAGCGTAACATTTATCAGTAACTCCAATGAGACTTGTTAATATTTTCTAATTGCCATTGGAAATTTTGTAATAGATAGAATAAATCAAGCATATATTTTGGTATTTTTAGCTATTTTTGAAAATATCTACCCGATGCATATTACCTAGAGTTTCTAGAAAACAGCCCAGATAAGGGCCTTTTAAAAGGTGTTTGAAGTTATTTGATTAAGGAGCTAGAAGGGATCACAAATGGCCATCTGTTTTACAGACTGCCTGATAATTAGTTTCAACAACCAGCTAACTGGGTGCTTAAGATGTACGAAGTATCGCACATGCAGTCTCAGAAACTCCCAGCGAGATAAGTAATGTTACAGAAAGATATAGCTGAGTGGCAGTAAGTGGCAAAGTTGAGAAGCATGCCCCCAACTCCCACTCCCAAGCATTATACTACAGGGCGAAGGTAATGTTTAGGAAAGGTCACAAAACGGATACGAATACTTTAAATCTCAATTTAGAGGCATGTATTTAATGACAACTCCTTTGTTTAATGTGTATAGGGTGCTTATTTAACATATCATTATGGGCTGGGTCCTGAAGACATATGAAAAATAGCCAGCAATTAGCATGGGGGATTTTTTAAAAGAACAATGTATCACATTAATGGTTTAAATAAATGCAGTTTTAATACTCTGATGGTAATAAAGAGAGTAGCCACCAATTCAACCATTTCACATATATAATTGAGTCATTATTTGTAGTACTTATATCGACATTAAAATTCCCCAGCAACCTATGAGAAGTATGAATGATTTTTATAGCTAAACATTTTTCTTGATGTTTTATATTGTTTTTCAGAAGGGATAGAAAGATATATTTTTAAATTTGGGCTTCGGAAGTTGGTATTAGTTTATCTGTGTCTTTTATGTTTCCAATTAACCCATGTAAAATGTGAGGCACAAAGAGGAGAATGATGATTTTTGTTACTCTTCAAATACAGTGATGGAAGTGTAATATGGTCTAATATTGCCTTTAAAAGACTTTCCGATTAGCTGTAAAACTCCTAAAATCAATGTTGTTACTCAAATACATACCTAAAAGGAAAAATAAAAGCAAAACATCCCATATCTTGGTATTTCTTTGGTTTCCTCTATATAATAGTCAGCAGACTGCCAAAACCAAACATATTAAAAATGTACCAAGATTTTATGGGGAAACCAAGTATTAAATGCCTATTCATACTTGTCCATAAATATTTAATGAACACCTAATATGTGCCAGGCAACGAGATAGAAACTGAGTGTACTGTGGTTAACAAGACAGGCATATTCTCTGCATTCACAGAGCTTAACTCTCTAGAGGGGGACCTAACAATAGCAGGTCAACAAATAATGAAGAGTGTTTAGTGCTCGTAAGGAAATAAACAGAGCAGAAGGTGACATGAAGGAGAATGACATGGGGCAATCTAATGAATAGAGTAAGCAAAGCAAGTATCCATGAAGAAATGCTCCAAATACGAGCTGACATGTGAATAAATAGGAGGAACAGCCATGGAAAAGCAGAGGGAACAGCGTGAATGGGGGATCCTAGGAAGGAAAGAAGGAGCTCTTGATGAGAAACCAACCCCAAGCGAGTTAGGGAGTTAGGGTGGAGAGTAATAAGGAGTAGCACAAAAGAAAAGAGTTCAGACCAGGATGCATCTTATGAGTCACGTAGAAGAGCTTGAGTCTCATTTAAAGTGTAATGGGTTTCAGGTAGGGACTAACAGAATCTTCCCTTGCTGCTATGTAGTCATAAATCGCAGATGGAGATGATTAGAATGGGGAGTCAAGAAAGAGGGAGGGGTCCCTCGGTGGCTCAGCATTGAACATCTGATTCTTGATTTAGGCTTAGGTCATAATTTCATGGCTCATGAGTTCGAGCCCAACATTGGGCTCTGCACTGACAGTGCGGAGCCTCTTTGGGATTCTCTCTCTCTTTCTCTCTCTGCCTCTCTCCTCGTTGCACATGCATGCTCTCTCTCTCTCTCAAAAATAAATAAACATCAGGGGCACCTGGGTGGCTCAGTCAGTTAAGTGTCCAACTTCGGCTCAGGTCACGATCTCACAATTAGTGGGTTCAAGCCCCACATTGGGCTCTGTGCTGACAGCTCAGAGCCTGGAGCCTGCTTCGGATTCTGTGTCTCCCTCTCTCTGTGACCCTCCCCTGCTCACGCTGTCTCTCTCTCAGAAATAAATAAAACATTAAAAAAAAATAAAAAAATAAATAAACTAAAAAAAGGAGGACATTTCAGTAGATAAAAGCTAATCTTACCATTAGAGCAAAGTCAATTATTTCCTCACATGCCTGTAAATTGACCAGAAGTAGGGATATTGTCTTAAAAATATCAAGTTGCCATATTAATACTAAAATAAAAAAATGTTTGTAGATTGCATTGAATCCAATATTAGTTATACCAGATAAACGCATGCATTGTATTGTGATATTAATAAAGGATTCAAATGTTGAGTCTGTGTTCTACAATTAACTAAAATAAAATTATATCCCTTTTAATTTAAAAAAGCAGAAATAAATTACCAGTCTTCAAAGAGACTAGTGGAAAAAAAAATCTTTCAAAGATAAATTTAGGGTGCTATTTTCCCCCTCTGTAATAATCACGGGTCAAGTTTAAATAGTAATAAGTCAGTCCGTACATAATGCCAAACGACCAACAAAGTCAGTGAGGAAAAATTAGTAGCCAGTTATATGGACAGGGGAGAATTCTAAAGGGTGGGTTTTCTGCATTTAACACTTTATAAGAAGTGACTGACCTCACATAACTATAATTACTTTGTTCATTTATATGTAAAAGAATACTGTTCATTTATATGGAAAGATTAATGCCAGCATAATGAGAATTAGGGAGACTTGAAGAAAAAGTGCCTTGGCCAGAGCCTGGCACATAGTTGGCATTTGGTTATAACTGGAGTTTAGGGCCTGTCTGAAGAGCATTGGAATCACAGGTTGAGAGGTTTATAAAAACTTTGCTGATTTGTTATCAGTTTTGCAAAAGAGAATAATTTTAGCAGTTGGCAAAAGAGAATAATTAATTTCAAATTATTTTAAAAAATTCATCAGGCAAATCAGAAACTATGAAACTCTGTTTTTCAAACATTCTATATTTTTTAAAATCTGTCGAAGAGAGAATGTAGTAATTAGATTGAAGGTATGAGACTCGGTGAAATTCAAACCTAGCTTTAAGTACTCTTAACAACTTTGTTCCTCACTGAGATGTGCTTCCCACTCTCTTACATGTAAATAGATCATCCAAAACATATTCGTTCAAGGGAAAAAACAACTGAGAATTGTATAGGCTAAACTGTGCTCTTCAGAGGAGCCTGGGCAGCTCAGTCGGTTAAGTGACCGACTCTTGATTTTGGCTCAGGTCATGATCTCATGGTTTTTGGAACTGAACTCTGTGTTGGGCTCTGTGCTGACAGTGTGGAGCCTGTCTGGGATTCTTTGTCTCCCTCCTTTGCAGGAGTGCTCTCTCTCTCTCTCAAAATAAATAAACTTTAATAAATACATATATACATAGGGAAATAAATAATAATAAATATAAATCATAATAATAATTCATATCATAAATATAATATCATAATAAATAAATAAATCATGTCCCTCAGAACCATATATTGACGTTCTAACCTCTAGTACATCAGAATGTGACCTGATTTAGAAGTGTCTTTGCAGAAGTAAGGCACTAGTAGACGAAGTCATACTAGGGCAGGATGGGCTTTTAATGCAATATGACCAGTGTCCTTGTAAGAAGAGGAGAATACAGAGGCAGTGACACTCAGGTAAAAGATGGCGATGGGACGGCAGAGGCAGAGGGTGGAGTGATGTGTCTACATGTCGAGGAGCACCAGGGACTGCAGGCAAACAGCCAGCTGCTAGAAGAGACAAGGAATGACTCTCCTGATTTCAGAGAAAGGATGGGCCTGCCTGTACCTTGGTTTCAGACTTTTAGCTTCCAGAACCAGGAGACAATAAATTTTAGCTCATTTAAGCCATCCAGTTTGTAATACTTTGTTTCAGTTGCCCTGGAAAGCTAACACAAGAGTATAGCCACACAGAGGCCCAGCTGACTGTAGTTTTTACTCTAATTTTTACCCCATCAACAAGAGAAGCTAAAGACCACAGAATGAGAGGGTACCGAGAGGATGGCATTCTTAACCCTAATTTTGGTCTGGCCAATGGCATGCCTCTTCAAAAACCAAACCAAACCAAGCAAGCAAGCAAACAACCCTCTCCACTCCATCCCACACATTAATTGTATTTTCTCTTGTGAGTCATTTATGCCTCATTTAAGTGACAGACCAATGCTTATCACTGCCAGACCTCCAGAGCCTCTACAGAGATAGAGAAATAGGGTCTGTTCCATCATCTTCATGCATCTTTAACAAGGGTGCCATTATGTTCGAACACCCGAAATCTCTTTTATTGGTGATGATGTACGTGACTAAAGGAACACAATCTGATTTTTTTTTCAGACCCAGGTACATGAAATCGAGCTTACTGTGCTGCAAGTTAGGAAAACCTTGTTTTTAAGGCTGTAAACTGCATATAACTTTGTGAATGTATTCATACGCATGATATTAAAATAGCTTATGTGTGCCTAAAATCTCAGATTATAAAAATAGCACCTGGCTAAAAACTGGATTTTTTTTAGTTGCTTCTCTCCGTTTCTGTGACCATTATAGTTTTCTGTGTCCTGTCTTTCCTGCACAGTCTTATTTGCCATCAGTCTTAATTCATTTCCACAAACAAATTAAGGCAGAGAGCCAGATGAAGTATGCAACTCTCCTCTCTATCTCACTTCCCCATGACTCTGTCAGAATCAATAAATAATCATTCAAAGGGGGGGGGGCTAAGAAACTCATTAATCCTCCCACTCACTGTTTCCCAAATATGGGTGGCTTGTTAGGTGCCCTCTGGAGTTCATAGTGCAAAGCATAGCACTTGAACAATGTCAAAGACCCAGAAGCACAAGTGTAGAGCATAAGTAGAGGAACTTACCAGTAATAATGACACTGGTGCATATGCACTCTGTGATGCATCAACTCACAGTCTTTTCCAAATAACGTTTTTTGTTCATACAGGATATAGGTTGCCTTTATTTTCAGAGACTCTTCCAAGCCTGATGTCTCCTCATTGTTTAAATCTGTCTTTGACCATAAACAATACCCTAGAAATTTCCAATTTTACACAACACTTTTCAAAGCACATAAAAAGAAAGTTCTTCAAACTTAAAGAGCGAATACAGATTACTGACTTATTGAGAGTGAATACTGAAGGAGGTGGTGTGTAGAAACTCCCTCAGCAATTCATGTGAGCAATGTGGACATCACCACCATGGATATTCACATGTAATGCTGGGGGTCACAGGCGAATGCAGACTCTGAATGGATCTCTATTCTTAGGTTTCTCACTCTCCATAACCTTAAAGTTGGAAGTGTGATATCTTGGGCCTACTTTTTGAAATCACTTGTGGTCTCCAGTTTGGGAGATTTTATTGTTATTCCTCATGGATTTTCTAACTGTAAGAGAAATGATGTGAAAAATAACATCAGCCTGAACTTGGTAACCTCTATTTTATTTTATTTTTTAGTTTGACTTGACTAAAAGTCATTATAACTGCTGTTTATTATTTCAAAACACCGTTAATACTTACTATGTGATTCATTTCCATGTAAATCTTTCTTGTAGAGAGCTTTGATTTAAAGCAATGTATGCATTCGGAGGAAAACATTATATAATTATTTACTCAAAAAACAAGAGAGAAGAGGGTTGAAGAGAGCATATCCCATGAGATTTGAGATTGACAGATTAGTGGTAGAAAACCTTTTGTCTGGAAGGTAAGAAAATGATCCTAAGAACTAAGCACAATATACCTCTTATCTTGTCAAAACCAAAGAAGATGCTTTACGTGTGCAAAAAGTCCAATTGTCTGTTCTCATACACAACTAACTAACTTGGAAATACAACTGCCTAGGAAAACAACCAAACTGCAAGTAAAGTCTGTAATAATAAACACTTTTATAGATAAAAATAAAACTATGGGATTTTACAGAAGTAAGATTTGGCTGTTTCATACTTCCAAATATTTATCCTAGTGTATCAGCTTCTTGATAAACTACAACAGGGTGATAGTTTATCAGTTAAAGAGTATGGAGCCTCAAAATCTTAGGGATGATAAACATAAGAGCTACTGCCTTCTGAGGTCTTATAATATTACAAGAATAATATTAAACTCTTTATTAAAAATGTTCCCTCTTATTGCCACAGTGAACTTACAAAGTTCACAATATTATTTCCATTTAAAAGATGAAGTATTTGAGAATTATCAAAGTTAACTAATATGCCCAAAACAACATAACTGAAAAGCGACAGAATTGGAGGTCACATACAGGTTTGGCTATCCTAACATAAGTATACTGTCCACCATGCCCAAGCAGCTGTGGTAACCAAATAGAAGTGATAAGTCTTTCCAATTCACTGGATTTCCCAAACTCAAAATTATTCCCCTCCCTTCTAATCTCTCTCTCTCTCCCTTTCTTCTTTCCTCTTTCTTTCCATCCCTGTTCTCTCTCTCTACCCCTTTTTACTTCCATTCTACTCAAAAATAATGATCTGAAGGGATATATAATGTAATACATATAAAATAGGACTACTATAAGCTCTTCCAAAGATCAGATGTTCACAAGTTTATGTGATATATAAGATTAAGAGTTATAACAGAATTCCTTTTGAAACACAATATTAACAAACAGTTCCAACATCTTATCCATTAATTTAGTGTTCACTCATTCAGTATAGTATATTATGCTGCTCCTATGTTCTAGGGATAATGAGAAGCCCTCAGAATGGGAAGATGAATATATTGCAGGCCCTTCCTTCATGACAGGTATGCACTACTGACAATACCCACCGAGTAATAGTGGTTGAGTAAAAAGTTGCTGGGACTAGAGAGCCTAGATAACTGTGTTCAAAAGAGTTGAAAAGGTCCCACAGAGAGAGCATTTCAATGGGTCATAAAGAATAAGGGAAAAAATTTCTAGGAGAAAGAAGAGAAAGGTCTCAGTATTTCTGTAAAAGGATGAGAAGGAGGCTCGACCAGCTCTGGAACTAAAGCATGTGGTTACTTCAGGAAAGTGGTAAGATATAAGGTAACACACAAAATTGGAAAGTTTATGGATAAGATGCTAAGCAATTTGAATGTGTACTTAGTCTTGTATTATTTTTTTTAACTTTTTTTTTAATGTTTTATTTATTTCTAGGAGAGAGAGAGAGAGAGAGACAGCGTGAGCAGGGGAGGGTCAGAGAGAGAGGGAGTCACAGACTGAAACAGGCTCCAGGCTCTGAGCTGGCAGTCAGCACAGAGCCCGATGCGGGTCTCGAACCCACGAACCGTGAGATCATGACCTAAGCGAAAGTCAGACGCTTAACTGACTAAGCCACCCAGGCGCCCCAGTCTTGTACTATTTGTAAAAATATAATTTGGAACAATCTCCCATTTACAAAAAAAAAAAAAAGCACAAGAACAACAACAAAATAGCTTTTGTTTGTTTGGTTTGTTTGTTTCTAAACTACCTGAGAGTACAGTGCTGATGTGACACTCCTCGTGACTTCTTCACTCTGCATCTCCTACAAATAAAAACACTTTTCCAGGGTCCCTGGGTGGCTCCATCAGTTAAGTGACCAATTCTTGATTTTGGCTCAGATCATGATCTCACGGTTCATGGGATGGAGCCCCATGTCAGGTTCTGTGCTCACAGCATGGAGCCTTCTTGGGATTCTCTCTCTCCCTCTCTCAGTGCCTCTCCCCCACTCATGCTGTCTATGTCTTTCTGAAAAAAAAATTAAATATATACATATATATTTTCCAACATAACCATAATAGAATCTCAAAATTAAAAAATCAACATTGATACATTACTGTCATGTAATTTTCAGACTCCATTCAACTTTTCTCATGGTCTTGATAATGCTCTTTACAGCAAACACATGCAGTCCAGGACCACATGTTGCATCTAGTATTTCTGCCTCTCCAGTTGGAATCAGTTCTTCAGTCTTTCCTTAACTTTGACACTATTAGACATTACAGGCAAGTGTTTTATAGTGATTTGATTCAAGTTATGCACCTTTTGCTGAAATATCACAGAAGAGGGGCCACACTTTTCTCATTGTATCCTATCAGGTGCTATGGAATTTTAATTTGTCCCTTTAATGATGGTCACTTCAATCACTTAATTAAGATGATGTGTGTCAGACTTCCTCACTGTCAACTTCCTTTTCTACTTTTGTAAATAATATTTGCATGAGGAGATAATTTGAAACTATGTACATATCCCATTCTTCACTAAAGGTTTTATATTTAATTCAATGTGTTATATAATCAGTTAATTTCATTACTTATTTTGATGTTCAAATGGTTCAAGAGTTGGCCAGTGGAGCTCCTTCAAGCTGACCTCTGTACCCTTTTGGCATCCCTCATTATTCTTTTAATTTCTGTCACAACAACTGGTTCTAAACTCATCTTGGTCTTTCCTTAGCTCTTGAATCAGCCATTTCCCCAAGGATCCCCCGTTCCCTATAATGAATGAAGAGTGATATTTGGAAGTCAAGATTTGGTTTCTAGATGCTGTTGAATAAGGCACAGTTATTGCTGTTTGGGCCTCTCATTGGATAGAGTTAGAGAATATGTATACACACATATACATATGAATATATGCACATGCATATATGTGTGCATACATGTACATATAAGGTGGCAGATTGCATTTTCCAATATGACCATAACAAGGTTTCCTATTCTATATGAACTGCATGATATTTTTTTTTACAATATAAAGTTAATGCTTTTCCCATGTGAAAATGAGACCTATGCCTGTCTCCTACCTTGAATTAGAGTGCAACGCACTGAATTGTGTCCTCTCAAATTCGTATGTTGAAGCACTAGCCTTTCCGTGGTATGGTATTTGGAATGAGGCCTTTGGGAGTTAGTTAGGTTTAAATGAAATCACGAGGGTTAAGGTCCTCATCATGCAGTTAGAGCCCTTACATGAAGATACATCAGAGAGCTTGTTCTCTGTCTCTCTCTGCCATGTAAGGACATAGTGAGAATGCAGCTATCTTAACAGAACTCAACCATGCTGGCACCCTGATCTGATCCTCCCACCTCTGAAGCTATCAAAAATAAAGTAACTTTGGTTTTTTAAGCCACCCAGTCTTTGGTATTTTGCGCCAGCATCCTAAACTAATACTTGTGGCTATGACAGAAGTGAGACTAAGGAACTTCCAATCTAGGTCTTAAAAGATTATACAGCTTCTTTCTGGTCTTTTTGGAACCCAGTCATCATCCTGTGAAAAAGCATAGAACCACAAAGAAAGGACAGGCATACACGTTCCAACAGTAGCCTCAATAGAGACCCCAGCTAGTAGCCAGCATGGAACTCTAGACATGTGAGTGAGTCTTTGGATGATGCTAGCTCCCAGATGCCAAGTAAAGCCCAGCTTCCAAGTCTTCCCACCTGAGCCCCCAGAGATAAACTCTCCCAATGTGCTTTTCTCAAGATCCTGATGCACAGAAACCATGAGGAATAACAAAATGATCACTGTGTTTCAAATCACTGCATTTTGGGATGTAATGTGTCAGTACATAACCAGATTGCACACCTCTAATTATAATGCAATGCCACTGGATTCATACTAGTTGCATCTCTTTATGTATTTGTAACTTCCCTCTCAAATTCTGGGAAAATAGACTCTTATTTTCCTTAACATCTTTTATTTGTTCAACAAATCCTCCTGTATATAAGTAATCTACAACTTATGTTGCCCCTTCTTCTGTGTGGATGCTCTCCTGACTCTACTTGGAACTTCTACCCTGAGAAAGATCTCCTCACCCTTATCAGACTCAGGTACTCAATACCAGACAGTCCTCACCTCTGTGCAAATAGATGCTTTATTCACTCTGCCTGGGCTTTGATTCTTAACTCGGAGCAACCCCTATGCCTGTCGTACTCTGCCTCACCATACGGTTTTGTCACTGACTAGTTAAGGAAAGAGAAGGGAAGGGGAGGGTAAGATACAGAGAACGAACCACTTAGATTTTTATCTTGAGGGCAAAGTGGAAATTTTGGACATTTTAAACAGATGGCTAATGTGATCCAAACTGCATTTTAGAAATATCAGCAAGGCTGTTTTCTAACAATTTACTCTGTTAGTAAGTTCTTTCTTATGAAAAGTGTATGTGATAATTGAAGAGAGTGACAGAAATAGATAAAGATTATCATAGAACAAACAAGTAACTAAAATTGTGGTCCCCAGGCCACAAACTTTCTAATATGCTTCATAGGAAAAAAGTAGGAAGTATATTTTCATTTGTTTATCTCTGTTTCTTTTGGTTTGCTTATTTTGTTAAAAGATATACATACACATGGATCAGCTTCAAAATTAAAAAAGGACACCTTTGAACCTGTTCCCTATATGCTACATACTGCATTTCTGCTTGTTTTCTTTGATATGTACTATAATTAAGAATTATGTACTATAATTAAGAATTAATTAAAGAAATACAATCTCTCAGTATTAAGTTTACTGCTTCATAGTTTTAGTTCATACTACAGTAACTAGTATATGTATAGCAGGCAATCAGTATATTTCTTGAATGAATGAGACAATATGGCAATAAGACTGTAGATCAGTGATTCTTTAACATTCCTCAAATGGGAAGGACATCAGAAATGCCATAAAGATACATTGCAGGACAGACTCAAGTGATATACTTCAGAAGACATAGCAAGAGACAGGAGTCTAGTGATAATAACCTTGAAAGTTAGAATCACTTTTAACTCTTAACTGTTTACAACAGTCAAGATAACGTACTTCATCTCTATTAATACACAGACCATTCTTGATTTATTTTTTTGAGACATCTATTCAATTCCTGAGAAGACAGATGAGAGTTTATCCAAAGTGTGACCCTAACGCCTTCCCTCACTCATTCTTCTAGATAACCATGTAGGTGTTTTAATTAAATCAATGAAGAATATTTACAACATTTAGTCTGCAAATATTGTACACTATGGAGTCAAGTCTTCTAGTTTGATATTGTTTCATTTATTGTTTTACTTTTTGGCTTTCATTGTGTTACTTTTTGAGTTTCCCTTTCCTTACACTACCTGTCTTTGTTGTATACATTTTTTCAACTGCTCCATCATATCAAAAATTCTATCAGATGAACTTCTTCCCCCAAATTTATTTCCAGTTTAACTGTTGCAGAGGACTAACTGCTTTCCAGGTTTGTTGCCTAGCAGTTTTCCTGGAATCTCATTTCATTGTTCTCCAGGGCTGCATCCATTTCTCTTGGGTCCTATGTCTTTCTCTTTCTTGATTTCCATGTCATTGAACCTGCTTGCTGAGGTTACATACAGGAGAAATTAAACTTCTGAGGTCTCAGATGTATGAAAATTTCTACAGAATCATCTTTACATAAAAACCTAAAGTAATTACTAGACCACTACATTCAAACACATGTTTAATAAAACAATCGCTTTCCCTAGCTCCTTTCCCTTAACCAGTTTGATTGAATTATGGGCAATATACTAGAGAAATGATTATAACTACTTTTCAAGACCACGGAAATTATTTGGAATTGTTTTTATTAATGAACTTGGGAAGTAAGCTTTAATTAATAACAAAGCTTTTTATTATATATATTAGAATTAATTCTCTATAAATGGTTTGTATATCTACTAAGCATATATCTACTTGTGTGCGTATAACCTACAGTACAAATCCTTACCTTAAAACTAATTTTCACTTAAAAATAGTTTTCTCTGGGACAGCTGGGTGGCTCAGTCGGTTGAACATCTGATTCTAGATTTCAGCTCAGGTCAAGATCCCAGGGTCCTGGGATCTAGCCTTGCATTGAGCTCCAAACTGAGCATGTAGCCTCATTAAGATTCTCTCTCTCTCTCCTACCCCTCTCCCCAACTCACACATGCTCTTTCACTCTTAAAAAAAAAAAAGTTGCTTCTGACTCATCCTCATACCCTTTCATTCTCTCATTGGTTCCCTCCTCCCAATACCACTGTCAAGAGAGTAAGTATAGGAAAAATGTTGGAGTTTTAAAGTACTGGTCAGAGGTAAGAAAGTCATGGAAACTTGAAAAGCAGAATTAATTTAGAAAAACTAATTCTGGCTACACTTGTATATTTGGTGATTCCCAAGTCACTTTATTAAAGTGACTTGACATTCTACAGATTAAAAACTCATTTGGGTTCATACGAATTTCTTTTTAAAATATGAACATTTCTTAGAGAGTTTAGCAAAGTTGATGACAGATTGCCACACTTTAAAAAGAATTATTTCTACCTTCACCCCTTTGATGTTTCTCTGACATCTTGCTGGGACTATCAGCATAGATTCAGAGAAAGTAAAGATAATTTTAGTGAATGGTAGAGCAGGCTCAGGGCATTTCCAAGACATCCAAAGTGTGTATCAAGTTAATGTGGCTCTGGCATTAGTATCAAAATGTGAAATTTGTCAGGTAAACCCACAGGAGACAGAAGAGATTCTAAGAGGGTGGTTGATAGTTGAGGCAGCTGCTTCATCACAGTAAGATAACAGAAGGTAGCTAGAGGTAAATAAGAGCTAAACTGGCAGTGATAAGACTAGGACATTTCCACATACTTCAGTGGCCTCCTACGGCCCTTAAAAATAAATCAAAACTCTTTACCAGGACCCATAAGGCCCTACAGAATCAGGAATTTGTTTATTTCTTCAGCCCCATCTCATACTACCACTTTCTTCTCAGCTCACTAAATTTCAGCCACATTGGCACTCTATTTCTTGAACATGCTACCTTGTTCTTGCCTTAGGCCTTTGCACTTAGTGTTCTCTCCCCTGGGAATGCCCAGCCCTAGATCACCTGGTGTCTTTTCACATCATTCATGGCTCAGCTCAGATGTCACTTCCTCAGAAAGGTCTCCCAATTTAAAATAGACACTCTCCACTTGCACCAGCCCCCCTTCCTGGATTCTCTATCTCTTCACTCTGTTTATCTTCCCAACACTTATCACTTTCTGAAATTATCTTGTTTATTTATATCCTATTGCCTGCTTTTGCCCTGAGTCTCACAGTACTTGAGAGCAGAGACTTTGTCTTGTTAACTTTGGGTCTTTAGTTCCTAAAACCATGCTTGGCTTCTAGTAAGCATTCAATGAATAACTAAATAAATGAGCTGCAGAGATGATGGAGTAGGAATTAAAACAGAACATCAGCTTGTTGGTCTGAGAGGATGGATGGAGTGAGGATAGGGAAAAGCTATGATGTAGCAGACAATGTGTTAGGATAGATTTGCCTTCTGTGGCATGGAAAAGTTACTTACCCTTGCTGAACGTCACTTTCCTCAGGTGTGAAATGAAGATAAGTATTGTAATATGTCCAATTTAAAGATTCAGTTAGGTGAAATAATGAATACATAAATGTATACATAAAGAGTAAGGTGCAGGGGCACCTGGGTGGCTCAGTCGGTTAAGCGTCTGACTTCGGCTCAGGTCATGATCTCACCGTTGGTGGGTTCAAGCCCCATGTCAGTCTCTGTGCTGACAGCTAGCTCAAAGCCTGGAACCTGCTTCAGATTCCATGTCTCCCTTTCTCTCTGACCCTCCCCTGCTCACGCTGTCTCCCTTTCCCAGAAATTAATAAAACGGTAAAAAAAAAAAAAAAAAAGAGTAAGGTGCAGAGAAGATGCCCAATAAATAGTAGACATTATTACCATTGATGCTGAGCCAAACAAACTTATGCATGCTTAGTGTGCTGACACTGAGGATGGGTAAGCTTAAAATCTTCCTATTCAATTTTCTTATTTTACCAAAATATGCCTTTTTATACAATTTATTATATGTTTATAAATGTAACAGTAACTTTAGTGTATTTTGCATATCAAATAAAATATTCATAGAGACTTGGTTTTCAGATGCAGCCAAATAATAAATTGGACCATAAAGTATGAATACTGTACCTCGTGATGAAATAGTAGTATACATGAATAGAAGAGACATAATGGTTGGTCATAAAATATGATTAACCTAGTTGAAACAAAAGGCCTTAGTACCTCACAAGTGGTGAACTCATTAGTGGGTTATAGAAGTTCCACATGAGTGAAGAAATCATGTATAATGGTTGCTCATTACATACCCTATTTATTCTTAGGGTGCCTTTTTTTGAAGCTTGTTTTTTCAATTATTTTTAAGCAAGAAGAGAGAAAAGTATGATATAAGAATATACCAACTATATTTAAAAACAGTATTATTATTGGAAAGTGGTCTGTATTAATCAAAAGAATCTTAACACTTAATGATAAAGTGAGTTTGGTCTGTATTCCATGTATGACCACGCCATTTAACACTGCTTTCAAATCAAGACTTTTATGAAGCAGAACCTTTTGATGGGCTATTTCTATTCCCTCTCCTTTTTATTACTATTACTGTGTCTGTAGCCTATTTCACCACCACTTCCGTGACTTTGGGTAGTATAATTAACCTTGCTGGGCCTCAGTTTCCACATTTGTAATCAGATAAGAAGGACGCCAATGTTGCCAACTGTACCTTATAACTCATGAAAATACTCATGAATGTTGGAAGCACTTTAAAATACCGTATGCATGCAGTATGTGATTACAGAGGAGTTAGTACAGTGACTTTTATAGAATGGGTGGTCCATAAATATTAACTGTATGAACAGAACCAGTATGGTAAGTGGCCCAGTCTTGTTGCACAGAGATTGGAGGGTTAGGAGTCTGACTTACGTCTCTTACACATGTTTTATATCTGTAAGTGCCAGATGATAAATATAGGAAACATAAAAATGATTGTCTCATATTTCTCTCCATGAAAATAATTTTATAATTAAAATTTGATTATATTTCACCAATGCTAAGGTTTTGTTATACACAGCAGCAAATGTTTTAAACATTTCTTCATTTAAAAATTTTCTACCCTTTAAACTGGTTTTCTTTTAAAGTGTTTATTTAAATTCTAGTTAGTTAACATAAGTGATAACATTAGTTTCAGATGTAAATTTAATGATTCATTGCCTACATACAACACCCAGTGCTCATCACAACAAGTAAACTGGTTTTCAAAAGGAATTAGTAATTTAATTAGGTTTTTAAATGTATTGCAATAATGTAACACACTGAAATATCTGCTGCAAATGTTCATATTTGAATAAAATTTTGTGCTTGTACTTTTAGACAACAATATAGTGTCATGAGAATGCTCTGTACTCAAATATAAAGGCCCTGTTAAAATAATCACAGGAATAATCTCTGATAGTTTATGACTGGAGGGCACAAATGATAGGCTAAACTAATAAACTAGTGATCAATTTTTTTTACCCAATGAAAGAGATTAATACAGGCTATTCATTTGATTAATGCAGACCAAAATATTTTACTGTTTCTCAAGAACAAAATTTCAATCTGAAGCACCCAGTTATCATAACCTTTTCTTTAACTTGCCAATTAATTGCATCACTCTTATGTATCTTTTCAACAATGTTTTGACTGTGTGATGGGCAATACATCAGGTTCAGGAGAGTAGAAATAGTTAAGAGTAGTCCTTATGCTGGAAGAGGAAAAATTATATCTAGTTGATGAAGGCAAAAAACTTTGAAGATTAATTTTCAAATTAACTAACCAAATTCAAAACATCTTTGAGTTGGGCTGCTAGTCTAACTTTACACTGGTATTTTAAATGGCTTCATTTCATTTAGGTGTTTAGTAAAAGGTAATATAGGGTAAGTTTTGAGAGCATCTTGGAGCCAGACATGTGCCCATTGATCTTGGAGCCAGACATTGAACCCCAGATATAATACTCAGGAACAGTGTGATCTTGATCTTATTAGTTAACTCACTGGGTCTCAATTTCTTCATCTGCAAAATGTGGATAATAAATCCTCACCTCACAGGCTGCAGGGTTTAATTGCCAAGCAATTGAAAACAGAATAAATTATAGAAGTATTAACTATTACCAGAATAAAGAAAATATTTATTTAAATGAATCATGATAATTGCAATCATAATGTGATTCATTATTATTGTATATATTATATAGATACACATATAGATAGATATAGAGATGACAAATTAAGCAGTGTCATAGTAGTAGTAAACTGAAAGTTATGTCTTAGATGAGGAATATACTGCTTGTATTGAGATGGAAGCATAAACAAGACTTCCTCGGGGCGCCTGGGTGGCTCAGTCAATTAAGTGTCTGACTTCAGCTCAGGTCATGATCTCACGGTTTGTAGGTTCAAGCCCCACGTCAGGCCCTGTGCTGACAGCCAGCTCAGAGCCTGGAGCCTGTTTCGGATTCTGTATCTCCCTCTCTCTCTGACCCTCCCCTGCTCACACTTTCTCTCTCTCTCAGAAATAAATAAAAACATTTAAAAAATATTTTAAAAAAGACTTCCTCCTTTGCCTTCTTGCCAAAAATTAAAACTTTACCTTTTTTTAATGGATATGAGTTGAAGTAAAGCTGTGTTGACTTGGACTGGCACATTTTAATAATCACTGTTGTGCTCCTGAAATACTGAGGCTACAGGAAGGAAAGATGCAAATCAAATAGAATAATTCTTAGCCATAGACATTTATATTTTTAATACCCTGATTCTATAGGATTTATTATCTAGCACTACAACACTTAGATCTATTTATAGAGCTTAAAAATAAAGTTCTATAGCTCTGAAGCCAACTTAGGGCATATGAAAATTCTTGATGTTTATAAAAACCCTAGAGAAATAGAGCAGCCTCCCTTATTGAAATAAAATACTAAGTCTCCCATGATTTGAGTCAGGTAATGTTTTAATTTTAATAAAGTTGGTTTTTTTTTTAAATGTTTTATTTATTTCTAGGAGAGAGAGAGAGAAACAGCGTGAGCAGGGGAGGGTCAGAGAGAGAGGGAGTCACAGACTGAAATAGGCTCCAGGCTCTGAGCTGGCAGGCAGCACAGAGCCTGACGCGGGGCTCGAACCCACAAACCGCGAGATCATGACCTAAGCGAAAGTCGGACGCTTAGCCGACTAAGCCACCCAGGCGCCCCAAGTTGGTTTTTGTCTAGATGGGACAAAATAAACAGACTGGCTAGTTTCTAAACTCTGCTATATACAAAAATACTTCTTAATACATGCTTAGTCCTCAGAGTTCAGGAAAGAAGACATTCCTGGCAACTAGTGGTGGTGATAACGGAGCATGTCTAAGTAGGAGAACATAAAGGCAAAACAAAAGCTCAAGGGAAGGCATCTAAAACTCTTCTCAATGAACAATCTCCTGCTTGGTTCTTAATTGGTAAATTCTTATCAAATGTGGTTGAAATTCTTATCAAGTGTTGTTGTAATAGGATAGAATTTCCTTAGAAACTTTTAACTATATAAAATTCATTAAAGCATTATTTATTATGTTTGCATACCTTGCAGTTTTTCAAATTGCATATCCAATATACGTATATTTTCAAGTACATATTCTCTATTACTATATTTAGCTATGATTTTTTTCTGCTATATAATATTCTGCTGGGGAAATTTATCATAATTTTATCATTTTGTGGATAGGCATTTGGGTTGATTCTAGTTGTTTTTTTTTTGCTTTAATATATATAAGTTTTTTATATATAACTTTTCTGTAATCATAATGAAAGCATAATTTTTACTGAATAAAAGCAAGGTGCATATGACACGATGATACCATTTGCATAAAGCATAAAAACAAGAAAAATTTTTGATACCTTTTGTGGAAGTATAAGCATATATAAAGAAAACTATTTTTTGTGACAAAATGTTAAACATAAAATGCATGACAGTGATTATTGCTGAGAATAAGATCAAGAGAAACACACTCATTAAATAGCATTTGTAATATTCTTTTAAAAATATTTTTATGGTGAGTTCAAGAAACTCTTTTTAAAATATGCTTTAGAACTTACGTAATATTTTGTATGTGTAAAATGTTAAACTTTTTCAAATTTAGAAAGTATATTATTATATTTGTTCTTCAAACAAACTCTATGAGGCAGGCCAAGCAGATACAGTTGCCCTTTTTTTTACAGATGAGGAAAATTATATTTAAGTAATCTACCCAATGTATAATTGATGGTAAATTTTGGAGGGGAACTAAAAACATTTTTTCATTAATCAATTAATTAATTCAATAAGCATTTCCTCCATTACTCCTTCTCTCTGGGAGAGGGACTACCATCCATCTGATGACTCAGCTACAAACCTGAGAATCATTCATAACGCTTCCTCTTTCTACTTCTACAACTAATTAGCTGCCAATTCCAACTAATACTATCTCCTTAACAGACTTAGGTCAGTTCCTTTCTCATTATGCCCAGGGGCATGACCTTATAGATCAATCTATCTTCATTTTACCTTCAGATGAAGACAACCATCTTCTTACCTTGTCTCCAGTCATTTACGACAGTCTTATCTCAATCAAATCCATTGTCAGAGTGAAAACCAGAGTTCCCATTTTAACATGTGACTCTGACTTCCATTCCTAATATTTTTTTAATGGCTCCATATTCCCTCCAGGATTAATTTGATGCTTCTCATTATGGCACTACAAAGCCCTCCTTTGTAGTAGCTCCTGCTGATGCCTCTAGATTGTTCCTTACTATTCCACCGGCTCATGCAGTAGTGTCTAAATACTTGCTGGTTTCCAGGACACACACTCTTTTAAAGAACTCATAGGCCCTGGAAATAATTGTTTTTAGAAATCTATATTTTATCAGACATATTACAGCAAACCCACATTCCACATGAAGAGTAGCTTACAAAACGCCAGGATTTGAATAGAGTTGTGGCTGGCTAGTTGACATAATACCTCATTTTATAAATTCATTCCATACTTATTGGGTTGCTATTACAGACTAGTCTCAATGTTAGTTCCTAAAATACTTCAGTGAAAAAAATAGGTTAAGTCCCTACTTTTGTGGAGTCTACATTCTATTTTTAACTATATTTTGCTAGAATTATTAATTGATTTAATTAAAAATTTTCCCCCTTTACTATTTCAGAACAACAAAAAAAGATTTTATTTTTTGGACTCAAACATTTTTGCCATCCTTTGAAAACTCACTGGCCTTTAGCACAGTGCTTCTAGTACTGTCTACTGCACTAAATCAACCCAGTTAAGGTACTATCATCACTCCTGTCTGCAAACTTTACACATGTTGCTGCCTCAGTCTGCCACAGTTTTCTACTCCATTCCTTACTCCCTGAAATTCAATTGAATTTATTTACCTAGCTAGTGTTTATTTACCTAGTATCTTTCCAGAGGAAACTCAGTCCACTATTGCCAGAAATCTTTGCCTATCTAATACACCAGTCTTCCTCCCCCACCTCCCACCTCCCCACCAAGTCCAGGGCAAATCCAACAAAATTGTATCATATTGATTTCTTGCTCAAAATCTTCCATTGGCATCCTATTATGCTTAGAATAAAATCCAGATTCCTTACAATGGTTTTTGCAAGATTTTATATCATTTGGCCATTGGCCAACTTTCCTAGTTCATTTCCTTCTAGTCTTCTTATTCCTCCCTTTGTTCCAGTTATACTGGTCTTCTTGGTGATGTGACACATGCCAAATGTGCTCCTGTCCAGGACCTTTGCATATGCTGTTGTTCTCAGCTTGAAATGTTCTTCTTCACATACCAGCGTGACTTCCTTACTTCCTAAAATCTGCTCACAACTTGCCTCTTTGAAAAACCTCCCCTAAATACACCTTACCTAAAGTAGGACTTTCCTGTTACTCTCTTTCTTCTTTCCAGACTTTTTAATTTCTTTGTTGCATTTCCCATTATTCTGACATTGCATTCCATATTCAGTTGTTTACTGTAGGTCTCACTCATCATAATATAAACTCTATGAACTCTTGTCTGTTTTGTTCACTGCTAAATCCCAACATCTACAAGTGTGTCTGATACACAGTAGGTGATAAATAACTGTATTCTGAATGAATGAATGAATGGCACTAACCACAACAAGCTATAATCTCTGTAGTCATTAAATCAGAGGGATATGTATTCCTCTATGTCCTCTTATAGCATGCTGCATTAATGAAAACCTGTTTATTTGCTTCTTTTCTCCACTTCATTGTCACCTGCTAAAGCATAGAAACTGTCTTATCTTAATGCTTAGGATATGGTGGGACTAGAGCAGGCTCGATTAACATTTGCCATGAGAAAATGCATTGAGTGGTCTTCACTGTGGAAGATACTGTGCTAGGTGTTCAGAATTTAAATTTGTTATCAGTCTAGAATAAGCGCCAATTAGCAAACACAGATGGCCTAATCACATTGACCAACTTCCCTTTAATGCTCACCAGTACTTTCTAGTGCTACAGAGCTTAATAATTCTTCCCTCTGTTGTTTCCCCTTCACTGAGTTCAATTCTCTACCTTATTCCAATAGTCATGACCCCTGTTATAATAGTCTTAAATAAAGCCTTCCTTGTTTAACTTTCTGTAGTGCAATTTTTCTTTGGAAGTTCCTATCATGGGGTGCCTGGATGGCTTAGTCGGTTAAGCGTCCGACTTCAGCTCAGGTCATGATCGCTCGGTTTGTGGGTTCGAGCCCCGTGTCCGGCTCTGTGCTGACAGCTAGCTCAGAGCCTGGAGCCTGTTTCAGATTCTGTGTCTCCCTCTCTCTCTCTGACTCTCCCCTGCTCATGCTGTCTCTCTCTCTCCCAGAAATAAACATTAAATAAACATTAAAAATTAAAAAAAAAAAAAAGTTCCCATCATATGCTTTCTGTTCTCTTCAGTTTCTGCTGCCCTGTGACATAGTAGGAACCAATTTTTTAATTTCCTTTATAAAAGCTAGTCTCAAATCTGAGTCATGGTGAAAAGGGTACCCCTTTTTTTTAAAGAGGGGTAGGAAATAAACTTCTTGCAGACCTCTAAACCTATGCAAAGATCTTTTTCTTTAAAGTGTAAACCACAATGGGGTGCTTGGGTGGCTCAGTCAGTTAGGGATCTAACTTTAGCTCAAGTCATGAGCTCATGGTTCTTGAGTTCAAGCCCTACATTGGGTTCTCTGCTAGCAGCTCAGAGCCTGGAGCCTGTTTTGGATTCTTTGTCTCCCTTTCTCTCTGTCCCTCCCCTGCTTTGACTCTGCCTGTCTCTCTCTCTCTCCAAATAAATAAATATTTAAAAAAATTAAATAAAAAATAAAATGTATACCAGAAAAAAGAACTTTTATAACTGGTATCTTTAAAAAGATTATCATCAAAATAAAAAACAAATTTCAGGGGCGCCTGGGTGGCTTAGTCGGTTAAGTGTCCGACTTTCACTTAGGTCATGATCTCGCGGTTCGTGGGTTCGAGTCCCGCGTCGGGCTCTGTGCTGACTGCCAGCTCAGAGCCTGGAGTCTGTTTCAGTCTGTGTCTCCTTCTCTCTCTGACCCTCCCCTGCTCACGCTGTCTCTCTCTCTCTCCTAGAAATAAATAAAACATTAAAAAAAGAAAGAAAGAAAGAAAGAAAAAACAAATTTCAAACACTATTGTGGAAATTTTGCCCCTGAAGTTGGATGTGCTCTTTCATTTTAGTTTTCCAGAGATCCTCAGAAAACAGTTTGAGAAACTAGTTAGAACTATGACCAATTCTCTTCCTGGTGGGATAACTATTTTTATGCAAAATATGTGGTATTAGTTCACCTTGAATTTTAACTTTCTTTTATATATATAATATATATGTGAAATATTTCTATATATATATATATATATATTTTTTTTTATTTTTTGAGAGAGAGAGACAAGAGCGTGAGTGGGGAGGGGCAGAGAGGAGACACAGAATCCAAAGCAGGCTCCAAACTCTGAGCTGTCAGCACAGAGTCTGATGTGGGGCTTGAACCCGCAAACCGCGAGATCATGACCTGAGCCAAAGTCTGATGCTCAACCAGTTGAGCCACCAGGAGCCCTGAATTTTAACTTTCTATTTTGGATTTTGTTTTAACTTTATATTCTAAAGAAATAGTGCTTTAAAAGCCAAAGGAAAAAAAAGGGTGGGGGGAGGGCAGAGAGAAACACTGACCCACAAAGGAAGTTTCTGTTAAAGAATCCTGACCTTTAACATATAAAGCTATAATTTAGAATTTCCTTTATTTGTTTATTTAATTACTCTCTGGTGTATATATTTAAAGCCTTATAATTTTGCCCTCTAAGTGTGTGAAGTTGACCATTGATACAAACTGTTCATCAGCTTCTCTGCTCTCCTTTTAGAAAGGACTGTCAAATGGCTTTGCTGTGTTACAACTGGCAGGTGACAGTCTGGGATAACTGCATGCTACTTAAACAGATGATTGCCCCCCTATAGACCCAGGGATTCATGGTTTTAAGGTAGGAACATTTACTTGAATGGTAGGAAAAAACTATAAATAGGTTCATTTTGCTTATAATGAATACTTTTAAAAGCTACTTTTTCGAAGAAAAGTTCCATCTGCATTCTAATTGTTATTAACTTTTAAACACTACTAGGCAGTGGGGTTTTTTTGCTTATCTGTATATAACATCCAAATAATGTATGTGAAAATTTACTAAGATGAACTATATAACATATCGTAGGAACACATAATAGTCAAATTTCTAGTAGATCTTTTCTCCCTCAGATTCATGTTCGTTTCTTTACAAAATCAATTAATCAGATGGGTCCTGAATAACACAATAGAGATAACTATTTAAAATTTGCCAGCTAGTATTAATAATTTATAATTTCAAAGAACTCAAGCGTAATCATACACTATGTCCAGAAATATGGACATATAGCGGAGAAACTTGCAGAAGGGTATCCAGCACCTAGGACTTTTTGACAGAAACAGCAGAAGCTGTGGGAGGCAGGCAGGTGGGGTTGGAGGAGAACCGAACCACAGGAAAGCAAGAGCAAATATATATATATATTCTGTTCAGGATTGTGAAAGCCAAGAATGTACAGCTGAAGGAATTCCTGAGATACCAACTCCTGAAAGATTTGTGGATTTCAGGTTGTTGATATTAAATCTAAATATACTGGGATGAAATAGTTGGTAGATTTTTTCGCCCTTTATGCAGTTTTTTTTTTGCATGTCCCTGGTGCCTGCATATAGTATGTGATCCATAAATGTGGGTTAAGTAAAATACAAGAATCTTCTGTCTCTAATTCTATTGGAAAGCACACATATGTTAGCTCTCCTACTCTGAAGAGAAAGGTAAAATCAGTGTCGTTTAAGGCAGCAGTGGCTTTAATGAGGGTGAGTCATAGCACTCAGGGAGGCAAACCTATTTATTTTTATTGCACAACATGTTTAACTGGGACCATTTTAAAAAGGCCAAATGACAGACAGGGGCCAAGATTAGATGCATCCTCAGTAGACAGCTGGCATGTCCTGCCAGAACAGGATTTAGAGGAGTGTAGCTGGTAAGAAATAGCCAACAATTGGGGGAAGGGGGAAGTGGAGAAAAATAAACTCCCTGAAGAAAGTTAAAAAAAAAAAAAAAGAAAAGAAAAAGAAAAGAGAAACAGGTCACAGTAATTTCCCTCAGGACTAAAATGTGTGACATAGCTTTTGCATTAAACCAGAAACTACAGAGTAAGAGGAACTAGGAAAAAACCTAAACCATAGGGAATAATGTCACTATTGTCTTTGGGAGGGCTTAAATAAAAAGTTACTGAGTCTTTTCCAAACCAACTAGCTTAATGGTGTGCTATTTCTCAAAAAGAACTTGCTTCTAGGAAAAAGGAATTAGGTTTGTTTTCCTTTTTCACATTCAATTACACTACTGAATTTGATAACTAATTGGCTAAGGTACATATGGTGAAAAGAAACTTCCTTGCACTGCAGCAAAAATGTATTTCAACACTTATCAGGTGACCTAATATAGGACACATGACAACATGGAAGCAAATTCATTGTTGACTATTCCCAAAAGTTATGATGCTGTTTCTAGCTTCTTCTAAAAATGACAGTCCTGTCTATAGTTAGACTTTTCATGGATGTCACTCACATTTAAACTAAGTGGGGCACCAGGGTGTTTCAGTTGTCTAAGACTCTGACTCTTGGTTTGGGCTCAGGTCAGGATCTCACATTTTCATGAATTGGAGCCCCACACTGGGCTCTGTGAGCCTACTTGGGACTCTCTCTCCCTCTCTTTTTGCCTCTCTCCCTGGCTCATGCTGTCTTTGTCTCTCTCAAAATAAATAAACATTAAAAAAATGAATTAACTAAGCAATAGTTTAGTGCATGAGTTTGCATTTGGGCTTGAGGATCTTCCCTTGAGCACATTTTTAAATTTTTTTTTCCAGAAGCTATATAAAAAAGAAAATTGCCCAAGCTTAAAACAAGTGAACAGCTCACCAGAAATAAATGGTGTACTTCTGAGATGCATGAGTTCAAAAAAGTCAAAAGTTCCATGTACTAAATAAAGAAAGAAAAGAGTCAACAAGATCTTCTGGATCCGAACTACAGAAACCACAAAGGAAGATGGAGTTGCACTGCACTCCAGAATACCATGGGAGAGACATGGAGCCCTGTGCCCAGGTTCGGAGGGATACAGGGAAAAGAAGTGGTGCCTCTGTATTGTCAGAAACTCAATAAATGTTTGTGGAAATAATGATGACTTTTGATATAGCAGTTATGAATAATTCTGCACGGTACAAAAAATTCCTACAGAAAATTTAATTTAACTATAAAATCATGCAGAAGTTTTCCAATAAGTGGAAACCTGTGCAGTTGTAATGTTTCAATGCATTACATTTTGGGGAGAGGATGGAGGAAACAAAATGGAGAAAACAATATAAAGTGAGTTTTAAAAATTAAAGCATAAAAGATGTGAAGTTTGTTAGATTTTAGGTGATGACTATCTCATTCAGAACTACTTAGAGATAATTGTTACTTTGATGGCATACATATTTTCCACGTATATGTATATATTTGATGTATATCCTCATGTATATTTTTCCTAACAGTGAATAAAATGAGTCTTTATAAGTTAAAAAAATTTCTAAATAAGAATATAATTCATTCCTAACAAGCTGTTGCTCTGAATTATGAATGGTATAGGTCAATGACTATATCAAAAAAACTAAGATTTTGAGAATATATATCTATTTAATACATAAGACAATATACTTATGGCATAGAGCATTGATTTAAATGTGGGGAAAGATCTCCTTAAAACAAATAATTTCAAGGTCACTTTGTGTGTAGAAAGATGATTCTTAGGGCAGTCCCTCAATTAACAAAGAGAGCACAAGAGAGAAAATTTAATTATTGTGCATTTAAAAATTCTTTAGTTTCCTAGGATGGTTGCTGAGAGTGGGGCCCCGAGTAAGTAAACAGTAAGGAAGGAAGGAGAAGGGTGCAGAATGCAGAGAGGACCTAGGGAATCTTCTTAGCCATTGAGAAATGGCTAGGGGACGTGAAAGAACCAGGGGTTTCATCTTGTACTAGAAGGTGTCTGTTATGCAATCCTAAGAAACTAAACCTTGTCTTTGTCTTCAGATTTTCAGGGTTTGGTAGAGGCTTTGTCATTTTTTATCACAATTAAAAATATTTTGATATACAAATATCAAAGTGAGCTTCAGAAGGCCAACTATATTTTTTGACATATTGCTTTGACAGTCCAAAAAATTTTTACTATGGAAAATTTCAATAACATAACAAAGTATAGATTAATATAATTAACTTATCATCTAACTTAAATTATGATGAAGTTAAAGTTGATTTTGGTTTATAAAATCCGCTACATTCTCCATTGCCCATTCTCCACTGCCTGCCTCCGTTGGACTATTCTGAAGCAATGCCAAACATCGTATCATTTTATTCATAAATATTTCAGTGTGTTTCTTTAAAATATATGGACTGGGGCGCCTGGGTGGCTTAGTCGGTTAAGCGTCTGACTTTCGCTTAGGTCATGATCTCGCGGTTCGTGGGTTCGAGCCCCGCGTCGGGCTCTGTGCTGACTGCCAGCTCAGAGCCTGGAGCCTGTTTCAGAGTCTGTGACTCCCTCTCTCTCTGACCCTCCCTGCTCACGCTGTCTCTCTCTCTCCTAGAAATAAAAAAACACTTAAAAAATAAATTCTAAAAAAAAAAAAAAAAAAATATATATATATATATATATATATATATATATATATATATATATATATATGGACTTAACAAAAAAACTCATGATACCATTATCCTGCATGAATTTTACCAATAATTTCTTTTCATAATCATCTAGCCAGTATTCAACTTTTCCTAATTGTCTCATAAATGTTTTTAACTCTTTCAAGGTCAGATCCAAATAAAGTACATATTTTGCAACTAATTGATGTATGTCTTCAACTTCTTTTACTCCAAAGCTTTCCTTTCCATCTCTTTCTTTTTATTCCTGTAAATTTACATGTTTATGAAAATGGGCTATATGTCCATTGGAGTCTAGATTGTGCATCACTAGTAAATTACAACAAAAATTTGAATTTTACCAATCTATTAGATGAGAAACTATATCTCAGTGGATTTTAACTTATTACATGTGATACTGAGCATCTTTTCACATATTTGAGAGTCCCATGCCTTGATTTCTTTTTTTGTGATCTTACTACTGATATCTCTTGTTCATTATTCTATTGTGTTGTTGATTATTTTCTTCTCTAGTTTTAGAAGTGGTTTATGTATTAAGGATATTAATTCTTTGGGACATAAATTGCAAATATTTTTGTCCACATGTGTCATTTGTCTTTTTGTTTTGTTGTGGTGTGTGTGTGTGTGTATGTGTGTGTGTGTGTTGATATACCAAATAAAATTTATTTTTTTTAAACTTTTTTTTTTAATGTTTTTTTATTTATTTCTAGGAGAGAGAGAGAGAGAGAGACAGCGTGAGCAGGGGAGGGGCAGAGAGAGAGGGAGTCACAGACTGAAACAGGCTCCAGGCTCTGAGCTGGCAGTCAGCACAGAGCCCGACGCGGGGCTTGAACCCACGAACCGCGAGATCATGACCCAAGCGAAAGTCGGACGCTTAACCGACTAAGCCACCCAGGCGCCCCATAAAATTTATTTTTTAAGTAATCCACTATGTTAGAGGCTATATAGCATAAAGGGCCTGGCTCAAATCTCTCTTCTCCTAGAGCCAAGATGATTATTATCCCTGAGTTTTTATTCCTTTCTTTTTTAATCTCAGTTTCATTGAAGTATAATGAACAAATAATATTGTAATATATTTAAGGTGTACATTGTGGTGATTTGATATATGTATACATTGTGAAAAGATTCCTCCCCACCATCTAGTTAATTAACACACCAATCACCTTATATATTTATCTCTTTTTGTGTGTATATGAGAAAAGTTAAGGTCTAGTCTCATTGCAAGTTTCATTATGTGATAGAGTGTTATCAATTATACATATATTTATTTGTGGAATGAATTTGATAAGTTGATGCTACCTATCCTGTAGGATTTTTGTGTGCATGAAATAAGCCCACCTGTGTAAAACTCCATCACTTGCTGGCTATTATAAAATAGTTGCTCAATAAATACTAGTTCTCTCCTCCAACACCCTTTTCTATACTATTTGTACACAGGCTAATGATACAGAATGAATAGTGTATTTGCCTTGAGATTCTAGGGAAGAATAGTTTTTCCTCAGGTAAGGTCAGTGGATGTCAAATACTGTCCCAGGAAGTTGAGCAGCATCTTTTAACCTTTCCTAGATTATAAAAAATCTCCTTGGATTGCCAAAATGAACAGGGTTATTCACTGGCTCTTATGAAGCATGACTTCTCAGGTTAATTTAAGAGTTTCAAGTGTTTCAGAGGACATTCATCAGTTGGATTAGAAACATCTTATTAATGAACAGAACTTATCATAGCATTACCTGGCTCTATAATTAGAGATTACTAGGAGTAATGGGGGAAATTAATAAAGTAATGATAAAAATAACAATGAAGATTGCTCTTCTGCTGAATGCAAAAATTGATGTACCTTTCAAGGCTGCAAGAAGATCTAGATGATTTTGTAGGACAATGTGTGCTTCTAAGAAGACATAATGTAAATGCCTACCATTCACTGTGTGCTCTAAAACCATTCGTGAGTTATGAAATTTGGATCCAGGTTGATCTGAAGATGTCTTGGAAAATTTCTAGAAAGAAAAAAAAAAAACTCGGAGATAAAACAAATTAAGAAGTGAGACATATATATTTAATTTCAGAAAATATGTTTTTTCTGTTATTAACACATATTTAAGAATAATGGAGCAGGGGCACCTAGATGGCTCAGTCGGTTAAGTGTCCGACATCAGCTCAGGTCATGATCTCATAGTTCGTGAGTTTGAGCCTCGTGTCGGACTCTGTACTACAGCTCAGAGCCTAGAGCCTGCTTTGGATTCTGTCTCCCTCTCTCTGTCCCTCCCCTGATCACTCTCTGTCTCTCTGTAAAAATAAACATTAAAAAAACTTTTTTTTAATTTTTCAAATGAATGATGGAGCTAACTACGTATGAATCTCTTTTCATTAAATTAGGTGTTGAAGGACCTTTACTTGAAATCTTGTTAACAGTTAGACAGTAGTCTTCATTTTAGCCATTTCATTGACTACCATGGAATTAACCCCTCAAATTAGTCCAAGTAAGTATGGATTTATGTTATAAACTACAAAAGTTGGTCTACAGACATGACAGACATGGCAAAAGAAATTAACACTTCAAAATACTACCAATTTAGTGACCTACTTTTAAGTAAGATTAACCTATAGCAAGGATGTGAAACTAAATTAAATTCCAGTTAAATACAAATATTTTTCTTCACATACTGAGTCATCTGATTCAGACCCCGCAGGGTGCAGTGTTACCTTGCTTGGTGAACTGCATAATTATTTATAGAGTTTCTCAGCATAAAGCTTACCCCTTATCTAACTTTGCACAGGCAGTCTAGTTAGTGACTCTCATAGAGATACCCTGCTGCATCATATGGTCCCACATGGTAGGTCAGGGCCCAGATGCCCCTTTTTCCATTCTTCGTTGATGGTTTGAAAATATCAGGACAATGACTGCATGCCACATTGGTTTTATAATTCCTAATCTAATGTCTCCACAGGGGGCTCTAATTCCATATAATGTGTATAAAACACAGAGATAAATGTTACTTATTATTGAGAATGGAGGTTCAAGGGCCTATTGTGAGGCTTTGTACTTATTGATGGAATTCTAAAACTAGGTTATAAAAAAGTAATTTCTTGATGAAGCATTAATGATAAATAACAAGATTTCAGGAGGCTAAAATACTTAACACTCAGACATTTCCATTTGAAGCATTTTAAGAATATGAACTAATGGAATGCAAATTGTATTTCTCATAGGGTACAATATTAGTTCTGAGATGAAACTGATTCAGTGTTAATTGAGTGAAATCTTTTATGCTCTTAAAAGTAACAATTTGTATGTGTTTTAAAGAGAATGATTTTTGACTTAGATAATATATATGGTTGACATTAGCCCAATTAGACATGTTTCTCTTGCTTAAGAATGGGGGCAGAGAAAATCTTCATAGAAACAGTGGTGAGAATATTTTCTTACTGCCCAAAGTAGAAATGAATCAGAAAAGAGAAGTAAGTGATAATGTTGTCATCTAAGGGAAAGCCTCTTGGAGCCAGAAAGACACTGATAAAGTCAAGATTAAGTTGCTCATTTTCTTTGATGGTGATAACATTATCCTGAAGATAACCTTAAGAATAGCCTGTAGGGTGGCTCCTGGGTGGCTCTGTCAGTTAAGCATCCAACTTTGGCTCAGGTCATGATCTCACGGTTCCTGGGTGGCTCAGGTCATGATCTCACGGTTCCTGGGTTCGAGCCCCGCATTGGGCTCTGTGCTGACAGCTAGCTAGCTCAGAGCCTGGAGCCTGCTTCGGATTCTGTGTCTCCCTCTCTCTCTGATGCTCCCCTGCTCATGCTGTCTGTCCCTCTCTCTCAAAAAAATAAATAAAACATTTTTAAAAAGAACATCCTGTAGGATAACTGGGATGCATAAAAGTTTGAAGGACTGATGCCAGGTTGTCAATGTATTAATTTGCAATGAGAATGGGGATAATCATATGGGACTAGAATACTCTATTGTGTCCTAGTATTGTATTTTCTCTATATAATCAAGCTCTATAGTTAAAACTAAATCATAATCAGGAAGATGCTATTTCAGAGTAGAATCTGAACAAGAAAAGTTAAATGAATTAAATATGGAATTGCTTCATACTAAGGTGTCACAACACTCCCCTCTCATGAAGTAAGGGGCTTGCCAATGGTACCGAAATCAGTAAAGTCTATCAGCTATCACCACCTCCAACCATATACTCTGGAGGAATAGCCTTGCCATTTGGATTGGAGATACCCAATGACTGAGAGTTCTTTCGCTACCAGAGAGAGTGCTTGAATGGGCACTCCTAGCAGCAGCCTATATGACTCTCTTTCTATTTCTATGCTGACCAATTGCCTTGCTGATGCACATAGTCCTTGTGAATGTGTGTGTTCATGTGTGTGTGTGTGCGCATGTGCGCACAATACACATGTGTATACTCAGACTGGAGTAAGCTTGGTTGTATGGCCTATCATTCATCCACTTTCCAGTGACTGCTTATATCTTTACTAATTTATTCTTGTTGCTTTTAAAATTTACTTCTCCATGGACAAGTTCACTTCTTTTCAAGATCTTTGAGGAACATCTCTATGTAGCTTCATTCTTATTAATTAAATGTTATTATACACTTTATCTTACCAAAATAAATAAAGGATAAATGGTTGTGGCATAACAAAATACTGAGAATTAATAAAACTGTTCTACCTCTTCAACAAATGAAGGTTTTTTTTTTTAGTAGTGCTAAACAAATTTCCATTTGATAGTGCAATGATTTAGTATAATGAATAATTTGAATTATCTGTGGTTGTAACTATCTGTTGAATGATCTAAAGCATATGAGCATCACTCATATAAATCCTATATAATCATCAAATGAGCTGACATAACATCGAGGAAATAATTTGAGATTTGTTCCCAAGCTTGGGCTCCATATTATCTCCACTTAGTCCTTTGTCCTGTTTTGTTCTGAATACTCTGATGTCAGCTTTATAACATTATTACGAAAACAAAAAAAATGCTATCTTCTTATTGGATATAAAAGAAGAGTCTTAACCAGTAAAAATAAGCTATCACATCTAATTATTTTCACAAACTATGCTCCTGGGATTTGTATGAAAGTATCACTGGATGGTGCTGAATAATACTGCCCTTGCTCGAGGGCTTCAGTGTAGTACTTTGAATTACCTCATAATATTTGCTTCAAGAAGAGCAACTCTGCTTTCTAAATTCTATTAAAAAATTAATTTGGTTACTAAAATCAGGACTCTCATTTAAAATTTTTTCAAGACATTAGTCAATCCCTTTGTGAATAACTGATGCTTTATGGGCAATATCAGCACTTTAGAAGTTACCTTATTGAAACCACAATGCCGGCTGGCAATAGAGTGCTTTCTTGCATCACCTCTAGTACAATAGATGGAATCCTGGACTAAGAGCTAAAAGATCTAGATTTCAATCCTGAACAACCCTACAATTTCAAACAAATTATTTAATCCTTGTCTATTGGTATCTGTCATGGGTTGAATGGTATCCCCTCAAAATTCATATGTTGAAGTCCTAAGCCCTACTACCTCAGAATATGACCTTAGTGGAAATAAACTCTTTAAAGAGGAATCAAGTTAGAAATGAGGCCATGGGATAGACTTTAATCTGATAGGATGGATGCTGTTATAAGAAAGGAAAATTTGAATACAGACATACAGGGAGAACTATGTAAATACAAAAATAGAGCAGATCTTTCCGTCACGGCCGTCGAAAGGAACTGGCCCTGACAACTTGATTTCAGACTTTGGAACTTTGAGACAATAAATTTCTGTTGTTTAAGCCAGTCAGCATGTGGTACTTTGTTATGGCAGCCCTAACAAACTAATACAGCTTCTTTAATGCTAAGAGATAAGAATAAAATCCTTCTATAATAGCCCTCCAGACCTTTTAGCTTCTCTTATGCTTTAATGAAATTATTCTCCTATCTCTGTGCTGTTACAATCATATTTCTGAAATGCAGATCTGGTCTTGTATCAATGTCTTGCTTAAAGCTCTTCAATGAAACTCCTACAGAGTTAAGTAAGATTCACACTCGCACATATGGCAGACAGGGCTTTTAATGGTCTGATCCACAGCCACCTTTCCAGGTAACTTCTTGACCCCTAAATGTCACTGTTGTCAATTTTCTCCCTGGAGAGTCCTCCCCTTTCCTCTAGTTTGGAGATGGTGACCAAGTGGAAGGGAATTTTGGGAACAGGAGCCAAGACAGTGTTGGAGAAGATTAAAAGAGAGAGGAGATGTGAAATGGGAGGAAGAAAAAATAGTAATATCACATAGTCTTTGTGTAAAACTTCATTGATTAATGCTTTAGTCAAAACAAAATGAATTTGAAGGTATATATTCAGATTTTTTATGTCGTCAAAAATTGTCCAAACTTCTGGTGGTATGAATTGCTGCTTTGTAAAATACTTTTAAAGTTAAAATGGAACGATTTTATATATTAAGGCAGATATCTTACTAAAGCTTTTCTAAGAGCCTAGTCAAACTAGTAAACTTTGCTCAATGTTGACCTAGTACAGTGTCTAAACCTTGTCTCTCCATCATGCATTATAGGAGGCAAGTACAGTCCTCTACCTCACAAGGCTGTCAGCTATTTGAAGACAAGTATCACACTCTAATTATTTCTTCCAATTTATTATATATAACAAAATAAGTAACTTTAATACAATTTTTAAGAAATTAAGTATAAATAATTTTCTAAGGAATTAATATAGTATTGTCATATACCAGCTGTTCATATACCACTAGAAAATTGCTTGGAAGATCAAAACCTATCTTTTAAAATCTTTTTATAATTTATTTGAGAGAGAGAGAAAGAGAGAAAGCAAACAAGCAGGAGAGAGGGGCAGAGGGAGAGAGAGGGAACCTTAAGCAGGTTCTACTCTCAGTGTGGAGCTTGAGACAGGGCTTGATCTCATGACTCTGGGATCATGACCTGAGCCAAAATCAAAAGTTGGACACTCTAGGCTCCATGCTGACAGCACAGAACCTCCTTGGGACTCTCTCTCTGCCTCTTCCCTGAATGCTTCCTTGCTCTCTCCCTCACTCTCTCTCTCTCAAAAGAAATAAAACTTAAAAAAAAAAAAAAAAGAATCAGATGCTCAACTGACTGAGATACTCAGGTGCCCCTTCAAAGTCTATCTTTAAATATAAAAGTCCCTGCTACTGCTCACCTCTGGGAATGCCCACAAGAGGAGCAACCCAATTGCAAATCAATCCTGCTTCTCAGGTTTCACTGTTGAAATCACTGTTGTTTTCTTTTTGCATAGCAGCCCTAAGGGCCCTGCTTTCAGCTGCCACCTATGGATGACAGCCTACTCTTTGGGATGCCCTTTATCATGATACTCCATAATAATTTTGTTTGTACCATCCCAAACACACCTTCTAAATCCATCTAGCCATTGTCCTGTGACCGAATAACCAATATAGACACAAACTTGACTTTAGAGATAAAGATAACTGGGGTATACCTAGGAAGAGAATACCTAGGCTTTGTTCACAGCCTATCAAGTCCTTTATATTTAGTATCATGTGACAATGATACTAAATGGAATTTTAGGGGACCCAGTTAGTATGTAATTATATCAAAACAGAAAAGATTATCAGCAGCAAAAAGGAAATTAGGGATAGAGTCGGGGAAGGACAGAGTTGGGGAAGGATAGGGTTGAGGAAGACGAAAAGTGAGGAGGCTGTATATGGGGTGGGGGGGAAAGGCAAGGCTCATAATTCACCCAGGTCCTGAGTATATATTTCTTGACTGTTCAGATGAAAATTAAATTTGTTGGGGGGGGGGGCGGGTTTATTGAAGCACAAACCTTCTGAATTTTAGCAGTTTAATTGGTAGCTTTTTAAAAACTGGAAAAAGTTTTAAAATTACAAATCCAAATTCTATGAAATAGAGCCATTTTAGTACTTCTAGACCCTATTAAGTTTTAACATTTTTTCCTGAACTAAGTGTGGAAGATTAAGGTAACATAATTTGGCTCCTGGGTCAGCCTTGGCATTCTTCACCTTGCCCAGATGTATATGATTACATTTTCTATTATGTGAGCCATGCGAACATATGGTATTTTCATCAAAATGTGATGAAAGAAAACATCTTTAGGAAAGTTGAAAATATTGCCTAACTTAGGAAACAAGTTTCTGAGACTGTTTTCTTTTTTTTCTGCTTGGCTACCTGGCAGTCTAAGTGTAGCATGTGTGTGGAATGTTGAGGGATGGGGTACGGTTAGAGAATAAGGAAACAAATCAACCAAAATATGTAACTCACAAGACATTGCTGAATTCTAGATTATGATTTATACAAAAAGAATAAGGAAAGAGAGAAATGAGTAATACATGTAGAAACTGACAAGTTTTATTTCTGAAAAACTTTGGCAAATGGTAAAGGTACTTGTTAAAAAGTAAGGTAACTTAGTCATTTTCCCGTATTTCTGGACTTAACTCTTGATTAACTGGAAAGTAGGCTGAAGACTAGAGCTGTTCTGCCCTCTGGACTTTGGGCAAAAGTTAGGCTTACATTCTCCCCTCTACCTAATGAGTAAGTATAAATTGATAGTGACTAGCAGTCGCTTCCCACAGCAAGGTTTGAGTTCAGTCTTGACTAATGTTTTTTTTTTAAATATTTTTTTAATTTTTTAAAAATATTTTTATTTGTTTCTAGGAGAGAGAGAGAGACAGCGTGAGCAGGGGAGGGTCAGAGACAGAGGGAGTCACAGACTGAAACAGGCTCCAGGCTCTGAGCTGGCAGTCAGCACAGAGCCCGACGCGGGGCTCGAACCCACGAACCGCGACATCATGACCTAAGCGAAAGTCGGACACTTAACCGACTAAGCCACCCAGGCGCCCCTTGACTAACGTTTTCTAAGCTGAGCACTCAGTGTGTAAATTTTGGTAGGATGAAGAATCACTATGTTCTCATAAAATGTTGCTTTCCTTTTGGGGATTTTAGTGCATGCTGGATTCAATATCTGTACCCACATTCTAAGAAAAACAAAGCATAGCATTTCAAAAATCAAAACATTGAAATAATTAAATTAGTGCGAGGATAGTATTAAGGCTATTTTAACCAATTATTTTGTTTTGGTCCCTCTACAGCTAGGAGGATTTTTCCTCCTGAATGTAAAATGCAAGTGAAGGTTGTATCAACATTGTATCCATTTAACACAATTGTCTGGGACCAAAGAGATGATAATCTCATTCTAGGAAATAGTTTTCATGGAGAACACATTTTAAAGGATTGACAATAAAACTAGTCTACATGGTAAAATGTCAAGACATTTAATGTCAAGACATTAAATAGGAAATTTATCTTGATATGACAGGAGTAAAAAAAATCTAGAATTTTTGCTTTGAAATCAAGTGTTTTCCTATGAAGGAGACAGTCCTTAAGTACAACAAGAATATGGCTGAAGAAGTATTTATCTTGGCAATTATAATTATGCTTTTATGTTAGCTACAAACACCAAGCACATTATCATTTGCATTTATTTATTTAAATAATCTAATGAAAAATCTATTTCTGGTATTTTAATATGCAGGAGCCATTTCTAAATAGAGCATTGGGTCTTCCAAATGGAAATATTTGTGTGTGCATGTGCAGACCACTCTGTTACATTGCTCCTGAAATGATAAAGTAATTAGAAATCCAGCCCAATAAAAATATTAGAATATGCATGAAAGTACTTACTCCAGATAGACATATTCTCTGGAATATTCTATATTTGCCTTCAAATACAATTTTTTTCCTAAGAAGCAACATGCTAGAAAATAAATAACACTGGTTAGGAAGTATGTAAATAATGTGCCAAGAAATATAGAAAGGGTTGAAAATCTTTTGTAAAAAATGAAAAGATAATAACCAAATAATAAAGAATAATATAGAGGAAAATAATTTTCAAGAGTAAATATAAGAGGCACGAGGAATATATTAGTAATAAAATTATACTGAAATAAGCAGTTGTTCTCTGTGTTCATCATGTATTTGTCTTTACTGTATTAAATTTTAGTGACAGTTCTTTCTTTAGTACTTTTGTAAAATGGTCATGCTCTTGTGGTCTGAATCTACAGTAGACAATTTCTTGTTGATAGCAAGTGATGCTTATTAAGCATAGATAGGCCCTCTGCACTTGTCTCATTAATTAATGCATACAAAGAGTACAACTGTTTTAATCTAATCATAATATTTAAACCACTAGCTTATGAGTATGGCTAAGTTTTCTATTCAAATGCCCTTCTTTATTAGTGATAAAATTCTCAGTGACATTCCTTTTGAAAATTTTCATTCAAGCCACAAAATATGAAACAGCACAAAATATGAATGTTTATAGTAAGATCCACTCTTTATATGAGATTGGTTTGTTTTAAGAAGGACTAAGTAAGGGTTTGATAGTAACACTAAAGGAATAAAATACAAACTACAATGATTTTCTCAGCATAAAGTAAAATGGAAGTCTGGTATTTTTCTGGTAAATGTGACAAAGCAGAAATATCTACAAATCTTGCTCTTTAAATTATGTACCCAGGGGCACCTAGGTGGCTCAGCCAGTTAAGCATCCAACTTTGGTTCAGGTTATGATCTCATGGTTTTTGAATTCAAGTCCTGTGTTAGGGTCTGAGCTAAGGGCTCAGCGCCTGGAGCCTGCCTTGAATTCTGGGTCTCCCTCTCTCTCTGCCCCCGCCCTGCTCATGCACTCTCTCTTGCTCTCTCTCTCAAAAATAAACATTAAATTAAAAAATAATAAAGAAAATGTGTACCAAATATGGTTTTAGAATGTATTTTAAATTGTTCTTTTTTCTCACTCTATTCAGATTAAAATATTATTCTGGAGACAATTTCAAAAGAAATGTTTTCAAAATGTTTAGACATTTGAATATTTTCTCAAGGATCATTCTGCAATTCATATGAAAGGTAAAACTTCAGTGCTATATTTTTAAAATATTTATAAAATTAATTTTTAAAATTAAATATATAAGTTACATTATATATAATTAAATATACAGTAAATGTTTTGTTCAAAAATATAAAAATATTAAAACAGTAATACAATTTAAATATTTATTTATATACATTAAAATTTCAAGGTAAATAGATTATTAATAATCTATTAATAAAAGCCATTTTTTGATGCTTATTATTTTCACCTTTTTATAGTGTTTGCTTTAATTTACCAGTACTTCCTATGTGAAATGCTGGCTTCTATCACATTAGAACCCTTGTGGTTTTTTGTTGCTGTTCATTGCTTTATTTATTTATTTATTTACTTATTTATGTTAGTTAACATACAGTGCAATGTTGGTTTCAGGAGTAGAATTCAGTGATTGAAGACTTCCATATAACACCCAGTGCTCATCACAAATGCCCTCCTTAATACCCATCACTCTTCTAGCCCATTCCCCTCCTACCTCCTCCAATAACCCTCAGTTTGTTGTCTATTTTTAAGAGTGTCTTATGGTTTTTTTCCCTCTCTTTTTTTCCTTCTTCCCATATGGTATCTGTTTTGTTTGTTAAATTCCACATATGAGTGAAATCATATGGTATTTGTCCTTCCAGACTGACTTATTTCATTTAGCATAATACACTCTAGCTCTATCCACGTCATTGCAAATGGCAAGATTTCATTCTTTTTGATGGATGAGTAATATTCTATTGTGTATATAAACTACATCTTCTTTATCCATTCATTAGTCAGTGAACATTTGGGCTCTTTCCGTAGTTTCACTATTGTTGCTAATGCTGCTATAAACGTCAGGGTGCATGTAACCCTTCAATTCAGTATTTTTGTATCCTTTGGATAAATACATAGCAGTACAATTTTTGGATCATAGGGTAGTTCTATTTTAAAATTTTTGAGGAACCTCCATACTGTTTTCCCGAGCAGCTGTACCAGTTTACATTCCCACCAGCAGCGCGAGACGGTTCCCCTTTCTCTGCATCCTCACCAACACCTGTTGTTTCTTGTGTTGTTAATTTTAGCCATTCTTACAGGTGTGAGGTGGTATCTTATCATGATTTTGATTTGTATTTCCCTGATGATGAGAGATGTTGAGCATTTTTTTCATGTGTCTGTTAGCCATCTGGATGTCTTCTTCATTGCTGCCTCTTTTGGGAAATACAACATGCACAGTTTAGCTCCTCTTTCTCTCTGACAGCTGTGCTCATTCTTATCCCCATTTTCCTTGGCACCTTCTTTTCCTCTTCCTTCTCTGATCTGTTTATGTCCTAAGGGGCGCTCTTCCCTCTTTGTTTTCACACAACTCACTTCTCCTTAGTAATCTTATCACTCTATTACAAGTCCTAAACTGTGGATACCAATCTATGTTTTAGAGAGAGTAGAGTACAGCAAACTTTTTTTGAAAGGGCCAAGTAGTAGATAATTTAAGCTTTGCAAGCCATGCAGTCTCTGTCACAACTACTCAACTCTGCTGTTGTAGTACAAACACAGCCATAGATAAGACATGAACAAATGAGCATGGCCGTGTTCCAATAAAACACTGGAATTTGAATTTCATGAAAATTTCACATGTGATGACATATGTTAGGGGATGAATTATGTTTCCCCAAAATTTATATGTTGAAGTCCTAACTCCTAGTACTTCAGAATGTGGCTGTATGTGGAAATTGAATCTTTAAAGAGGGAATTCAATGAAAATGGGGTCATTATGGTGAGCCCTGATCCATTATGACTGGTACCCTTATAAAAAGAGGAAATTAGGACAGAGATACAGATGGAAGACCATGTGAAGATGCAGGGAGAAGAGAGCCATCTGAGAGGTCTCAGAACAAACTAACTCTCCATCACCGTGCGGACCCTTCAGACTTCTAGCCTCTAGAGTGGTGAGAAAATAAATTTCTGTTACTTGAACTACCTAGTACTTTTTAATTGCAGCCCTGCAAATTAATACAACATGTTTTTCTTCTTTTTATTTTTTTCAGCCATTTAAATATGGCTTACAACTAGTGTTAGCTCACAAGATGTACAAAAACAGGTAAGAGGCTACATACGGCTTGCTGGGCCCAGTTTGCTAAACCCTGATCTGGAGGTCTTTTTCAAGCTTCATTTTATAAAACTGACTACTACATTACTTCCTCAGATTCTTCACACCCAAAATGTCTCACATAATTTGATCATAATATGGCTAATGCCTTCCCCCCTTTGCATCACCTGCTTTGTTGAGTGCAACCATCCTCCATCCAGTCACCCACACCATAAACCTGGTAGTTATCCTAGTACATTTCTCCCTTTCCTTCATTTCCCACATCTCATAAAGGACCTATTCTTACTGATTCCACCTTGTAATATTTTCCCATCTGCATGACATCTTCTATCGCTTAATCTGTTGTAATACTGTGCGAATTTGTCCTGATCCTCAGCCTTACTGTCCACACTGCTGCCAGAGAGACTGTCTAAAATCTAAATCTAGTTATATTGCTCCTCTGCTTAAAATCTTTTAAAGCTTCTGGTATCTAAAACCTGAGTTTCTGAACATGACACACACTGTATTCCTTGAGGTCTTACTTCATCAAATTCAGTCTTTGATGGGCTCTGCTTTCAATAATAGTTTAAATGAAATACTTGCCATTTCCAGGAAGAGGCATGAGGTTACCTACCTCTCTGCCTTTATTTGTGTTTTCTTGTTGCAATATTTCCCCTCTTCACATGATGAACATTCGCTCCTTGATCATAGGAGCTAGTTTTCTTCTTTAGTTCTTACACAAGACTTAGCAAAAGGTAAGCTTTTCAAAAATATGTTAATTAACGAATGGTGATCAGAAGAGCTGTGTATATACTCTGTGTCAGAGCTGTGTAAGAGATGTATATATACATATATATACATCTCATATATATACATATAGATTCACTCATATATACATACATATATATATATATATATATATATATATATATATATATGACAATAATGTGTCTGTATATTTCTGTAAAGTTACATACACAAAATCTCTATTTTTTGGCCCAGCCAGCAGTGGTATAACAGGTGTGGCAACTTAGAGCCAAGTTGAAGGACAACTGATCTCCAAAGAGTCTGGATCCAGGATTCCATCAGTGTAGGGTACATTCAGAAACATCAAGGAAAGCATCACTGTCCATTTCCTGCTTACTCCTGGATCTGTAGCTTTGTTTAGGCCATCTCCTCCAACCAGACATGCACTGTCCTCTGTTTCCAATTACCTAAGCCCTACGTGTCCTCCACGGTTCCTTAGACCTGTATTCCTTCAGGGTTCCAAAAGCCTGCTGCCTCTATTCCAGGATTTACTGATTATTCCCTTCTCTCCTGTAACATTTAATATCCCTCTTTTTAGCACTAACTTTTAAAATTTCCCTCTGGTTCTGAGTACCTTCTTCCTTTTCCCTGTAAAATCCTCTGCTAATGATCATCTCAGCACATAGCTCAGTTCCAAGCATCATGTAGACAACTGAAGGACCAGGGTTCAAAAGAGTCCTTTGTTCGGATCTCTCTTACAGTGCAGAGAATCTGCTCTGTACTGCATACATGACTTGATATTTTGGGGTGTCACTGAACTCTTTGAGAATCCAGAACATAGTACTCTTCTTCTCAGAAAAAATACAAATGTGCACACACACACACTTATATGCCACTGACACACACAATTTTACATGGAATTTTAAGGATTCATCAACCGCAACTTACCAGATTATACATTTCTTTGCCTACAGAAAATATATTGTATTTTTCAATACTTAGCACAGTACCTAGGTGCTCAATAAATCTTGTCTGAGATAAACAGAACTGAACTCCAGCCTTTACTAGACTAAATTTCCTGTATTTGTATTCCATGCAGTACTTAGCACAGTGTCTTGGTAATAATAGTAATTTAATAAATATTTGTTGAATCAAATTGAATTGTGCTTTCTTTGTATCTCAGAGAAACATCAATTACAGTGATATAGGTAGATGGGGCTAAATAAATATTTAGAATGACTCTTTCAACACTTAATCTTATTGTTTTAACATTCTAAAGCCTGGAATCCACTAAAGTAAGTACATTAGTGTTAATAGATACACTTTTAATCTTTTTTCATGAAGTGTTTAAATTTTGAAGTATTTAGGTGTAAAGAAACAAAGTAGAATTCATTCTTCCTTTTATAAATGTCACTACATTCTATTTTGAGAATAATGTGGATAAGGACCCGGTCTGAGAATTCTAAAAAGAAGCATTTCTACTCGTGAAGGAAGAATATGAGGCACCTTTTTCTTCCACAATCAACCCAAATGTCTCACCACTTAAAACAGATTCTCTTCTGCTTGGATAGCAATCCTGTTCTTAGCAGTTTTTGGAATAATGAACAACCCTCTTCATAATGACAGAAGTTTGAGCCTTAAAAATAAAATAAATAATTAAAAAGGAGAAGGGAGAGCTGACTGATTGGAACGACACCAAATTTTTATTTTCAATGGCATTTGTAGCTGCTAGAAGTGACACAATTTGTGTCAGTCTAGGAACTCGAGGTAACCAAACATAAATTGTAATTGACCAAATTAAAGTCAGAAGAATTGTAATTAGTTCATTAAATAAATGATGTGGAGAATTTCCCAACTTAGTGGTGAGATACAAAACAACAGACCATCTATTCAATAGAAAATAAGATAAAAAGGGATAAAAGAAGAATAAAAACCTAACTTTCTCTTCAAAGGAAGCAAAGAAAAGACAATGGAAAGAAACATTAAAAAAGAAGAAGATTCAATTAGCAAGGAAGGAGAAAAGGAGAGAAATCCAAGTGGGATCTCTGGGAGGGAAAAGAACGTGATGAGAGTTTAGATCATAATCTATAAATAGCCTTTTATTTTATAAATCCTTCATGTGATGCATAGATTATACAGTGAGTCTCCCTTGTCCTTAATATGTACAGTCTCCCGGCACATACCTTTTAAGGCAATCTGCAATAGTAAGCACAAAGAACTAGCTCTGGAAAATAACTTGGGCTTCTCTCTTTAAAAAACCAAGAGGAAAATTGATGAGGAGAGAATCTGGGAACATTGCACAAATTGTCAGGAGGGCACAGGAGGGATAAGTCTTAGTAGACTATGAAATAATTCAGAGGAATTGTATGCCCCTCTTCTTCTAACTTATAGGTGTGAGGGATAATGTTAATTACCATCCTATAATGAACCCTCCTCCAAATAACACAGGCAACCCCTTTACCTGTCATTCTTCACAGACGTGTCAGGTCTTATGTTCTGTTGGTCTCTTTTCACCCCTTTGTTCTGACTTTCAATTCTGTCAGATGCTAGTGGTGGTTGTGGAAGGGGGCTGAGGATGGAAAAGTAGAGAGTATGAAAGGGCAGATATTTTGTAATTAGTTTGTTGATGCATTGTTGTGTTTTCAAGAATTCCTTTCCACATTTACAAACACTTGAATTGAAGGAGTAGTCTTTGTCATTCCTATACCAACTTAATACTCTTTTCCAGGTTTTTAGCAGGGCAAAGAATCATCAAAGGTAATCATCATGATAGTTGGCACTTCTCTTGAATATTCTTTATCACTGGCCATCATTATTTTTTAAAGGAAAAATACCCCTTATTTTTAAAGAGGAAATAAAATATATCTTGAGATACTCCTTCCCCAACCCCTGCCCCTGTTTCCCTGCCAACACAGGGATCTGTTATAAACATCTATGTTCCTACTCTTCTCTTCCCACCCAGCCAGGAGAACCAGAGTGGCTGAGGAAAAAAAGCATTCATCTGTGGTTTGATGGGCAGGGTCAGTGGACTTTCCCTCCCACCAGACAAATTTCAAGACCTTTAAAAATCTATGCCATCGTTTTTTTTTTTTTTTTTGGAAGATAAATATATCACATCTTCCCTCGGTCACTTATCCTGAGAATATCTCTCTCCTACACATTTCTTCTAGCCAAAAATATAATGTAGAGTTTTGTTTTAGTATTTTTATTACAAAAGGAAAGTGTTATATCTTAAGAATTTATATATATATATATATACACATATATATATATATATACATGCACACACACACACATATATATATATAATTTATATTTCCCACTGACAGTTTTTCACCATAAATCTCTTAGGACTCTCAATGAGTTTTTCAAAATGTCCATGGAGACCATGACTTAAGATAACAAAGTAATGAATGTCAATAAGAGAGGCTTCATTTCTCTAAGTACATCATCCCTTCTAAAAGTCACTTTCTAGACTCAATACCCCTCCCGAATTATCTAAATTTCTCTCATTGACCACAAAAAAATGTTGCTTTGTACATTTCCATCTTTGGCATTTTTGTCATATTTCATATGCTCTCTCTGGGGAACCTCATTCTGTACCATAATTTTAAATAGTTTCTTTGTATTAACAGTTCCCAAATCTGTATCTCCAGCCTGGAATTCACTCTTCACCTTTAATACTAGAGGACATATCCACCTACTTATTCAACATGTTCCTATGGAAGGCTGTTTTTCCCCAGTACCTGAACCTGAACCATCTCATTCTCCCAGATTCCATCTCTCAAGATAATCACAGTTGACCTGGATGTCACTTTTAACACCTTCCATTCTTGCACAACTTCCTTTCTTCCCCGCCTCACATAGTGTCATCCAATGATTCATCAAATCCTGTGAATTTTCCCTTTGATGTGTCTCTTTAAGTCATCCCATCATTGCTATTATCACTACCAGGTCCTATTATAGTGTCTTACCATCTCTTGCCTAGATTATTGTAAGCACATTTTAAATGATTTGTGATTCCAATGTCATCTGTATATACTTTCAGAGTTTTTATAAAAATATGATCATCTAAGTCCCTTCAATTAAGTTTCCTGATATATCCTTTTTAAATTCCTTCTAAATCTGGCCTCAGCCTCATCTCTTACCACTTATAGCACCACTTAACTATTCTGGGCACAGTTCCATATCAAATAAAATACCTGAGTATTTTAACAGCTCATATTAATAGCTACAAATTTTGTATTATATATAGAAACTACAATATATTTTAGTAGTCCTCTATTGATAAAGTTTCTATTCTTTACTATTACAAACTATTATAAACAATGCTCCGAAGGCCATCCTTGTGCACACAGCTCTTCATATTTTCACACTATGTGTGAATGTCTACAGGGTAGCTGCAAAGAGGACCATATGACACCTGACCATGCAGAGGGTTGCACTGGAGCAAAGAAACCCTGAGATTATTGAGTCTGGATCTTTGAACATGGCTGAAAAATGTGTCTGCTTTTTTCTCTGGATGGAGACATTATACTGGAGAGCAAGGATGCTTGTCCTTTGCTCTGGAGAAAGACACTATTTTCCAAGACTGTAAGCAAGCTTGCTCTTTTCTCAAGATGAAGAAATTATCTCTATCTCTCAAAGCTGTTCACTAGACAAACATTCCTGAAATGATAGTTTGGAGCAAAAGGCAGTCAATGACTCACTTTTCAAGACAAGCAAAAGTGTGAAAGACCCATGGATAACTGTCTTCCCACAAAATTCATTCTTTGTTTCTAAACCATCCTGGCTTCTGGCAAATGTTCCCATGAGTATGTGACTTCACCAGCCACTCTGATCTGACCAACAGAGTCTGGGGCTGAATTCTTTCAATTTGTCTCATACAGAATTTAAATTAAGGTTGATATCCATAGGACTTTAAGCAGGAGGATGAGGCTAACTTGCAGGATTGACATCAACCATAGCCCCCCAAATCCCATGCTCAACCAGCTGAATAAATCTCATGAAAGCATTATGACCTACCTTAGAAAGCCAGGTGGCTTTCTCCTAAAGTCTCTAATTTGACTTTACCACTATATTGAAGGCATTAACTCAGGCATATGGCTACATGGAGAAAATCTAGAATAAAATCTGTCCTCTATAACAGCCCTGACCAGCAGCATCATTAATCATTTCTGCTGATGCCGATGACAAATTTCATCCCACTTTTTTTAAATTAGATGATGCGTATTAAAGAGGTCTCCAGGGCATGCACAATAATGAAGCAATGATCCCTACAGAAGTTTCCCCAGGTAATCAAGGATGGCTCATTTTGAGAGATCTTCACAGTAATCTAAGGGAAAAATGATCTATTGGTGTTACTTTCAACATTTGAAGGACTTATGACCACCCCTCAGGCACAAACCACCATATTTTGGGGAGGAAGGTAAGGTAATGTCTGGCTTCAACACAGAGAGTATAGTTATAGAGGTGTGTGTGGTGCCTGTAAAAGAACATGCTATCTCTGTCAGTCTCCATCAGAAGGACTTACATCAATTAAGTATCAAGTTTGACAGTAATAAAATACGGTTTCCCACTGGCTGGTAACCCTTACGATTTCTGGTTCTATTTGAATTTTTTAATCTAGTTCTCAGGCAGTTCTTTTTTTTTTAAATATTTTTTTTAATGTTTTATTTATTTCTGAGAGAGAGAGAGTGTGTGAGCAGAGGGGGGCCAGAGAGAGAGGGAAACACAGAATCTAAAACAGGCTCCAGGCTCTGAGCTAGTTGTCAGCACAGAGCCTGACATGGGGCTTGAACCCATAAACCTTGAGATCATGACCTGAGCCAAAGTCGGACGCTTAACCAACTGAGCCACCCAGGAGCCCTATCAGGTAGTTATTCTGATCCTTCCTATTTGTCCACAGCACCAGCTAGGTATCACTTATCTGTCCCATGGAATGACTGAAAGCTATAGCAATGGAGAAAGGCAAGTACCTCACGGTGCTGACAGATGTTTTGTGTGCATGGTAGATGAGGCAGGACTATAATCTGTGCCTTCCCATTGTTTTTTAAGCTGGATTTCAGGAAAGAGCAATAGAATCATGGCCAGGCCCATCTGACAGGGTATGACAGATCCAGCAGTCAGTTCTATTCAAGGTATTTGTAACAACCTAGGATAGCAACAACAAGACATTTTAGCTCATGAATAAAGTGGCAGGGGTGATTATGAAAGAGAGAATTGATTAATGTTTCTTTCCCTCATACCTTTTTGGGTCTGAACTATTCCTTCCCCAGAGAACAGGGGTGCTGTTTTCCCTCAATTACCACAAAATCTGTGTATAGCTATATCCTCACCTTTTTTCGAATCAGCTACTCATGCAGAAGGATCAGGTAAAAGAGGGACATGGGCATTTTTATAAAACTTATCAAAACCCTTATGCTTCCCACTTTAACACATGCCGGCCATTGTAGGACACTTCAAGCAGTGTACTCAATCAGGAAGTTATTATCCTTATGTTCTCAGACCATGGCAACTCAATAAGATAAGCCAAGTCACTGACCAAAATTAAGTTAGAATTCATTAGGTTCCCTTTTGGCTGGGCTGCCACCTAAAGGGTTACCAACTAGGCCATCCTGAGGTTGCTTCTAGGGACAAAAAAAAAGTCATTATGCTTAGGAATAGCTCAGAAATCTGAATTTTCAAAATAGATCTATATAGCCCACTCCGTTTTGTCTTGATCATTATGACAATTATCCAGGAAGTGGCCAAAGGGCAATTATCATTTATGTATATAGCCATATTCTGTGACCAATCAGCCAAAAAGTTTCCTACAATCTTCCAGATTATAGTTTTACAAGTACCAGAGCAAACATCTAGGCAACAGTCCAAGATTCATTTAATCTATAACTTGGTTCATCAAGGGTAGTCATGGCTAAAGCTATGAGAGGCATCTTGTGCTCTGCCCACAGAGAGGAACAACCAGTCATTTTTGGTTCTGTATGGCTGGCACTAATGTTGAGGAGCCAGAGTTGGTCAGTAGACACTGCTGCGTTTCTGCTTATCTGAATCATCAATGAACTAGGCCCAGATATTTAGGGTAAATTCTGTGAATTCAGGGTACAACCCAGGGCACATAGCCAGTAGCTTTATTTTGGGCCACAGAGATGATAGAAAGAGATGAGAGGAAGTATTTTTAGTACTAGTACTTTTCCAATGTGGCTCTTATGGATCAGTATGAACATTCACAGTTCAAGCATGTGAAACATTAATATTAATTATATATTCAGCAAGGGAAGCCACACAACAGTACATTGAAATAACCCAAAGAGTCCAATCTACAAATTCACTTTAACTTCCTTTCCCCACTGAAAACCTTGCCCAAACCCTGTAAGTTGAATTTGGGCATCCCTTTCCTCACCATGGGATCATATAGAACAGTGACTTTCTGCCTGTACTTAACAGAGCTATAAAAATTTGAGTCCTTACCCTCTCCAATGTTCTGCAGGTTACTAGGATGAATAGGTATGGAATTCAGTCCCCATTGAGGACAAAGAAACTTTAGCTTTACCCCTTATTATCTTTCTTTGTAAAGCAGCTGAGATCGGGCTAGTGAGGGAAGAAGGGTAAGGAAAGTGGAAGGTGAGAGTACTCTTGTGCTATTAAGTAAGGCACATTTACTGTAGGTCTCCAGTAGCATGGTGGTTGTTCATTTCTCAACCAAACAAAATTCCCATGTTAATGGTTTACCAAAGAACTTTACCAACCAGGCTTATCATAACTTACACACATACTTTAGCTTTGGGGACCCTCTGATTTACTAGCCCTAGACACACTGCTGGGAGATTGTTGCCATCAAGTTTGTACACTTTGATTCACTTGGGAGTGATTTGAGCAATAGCCATCTTTTTAAATGGAATCTATCTTAATCTATATCATTTACTATCCTATTGCCAAAATAGTATATCTTAGGTCCATACCCAGTTTCAATATAAAGGCTAGGGAGTGTTCTATGATGTCAGGACTGACTACAATAATTTATCTAAAATCCTTTGGGTCAGTTTTTCATTCTCCCGCAAGTAAAATCCACTGGTATTGTTAGCCCAATGAGGGAAGTAAGGGTCTAGTCCATGTTTCACCTGTGGTTTCTCAAGGGAATTTATCTGTCTAGGAAATCTCCCTGAGAGGGCCCAATTTCCCTTAGGGCAACCATGACCCACTACAAACAAACAAACAAACAAAATACCCCTGAAAAACCTTTTTACAGTCATCTCTGAATGGAACTAAGTTAGTCATGCTACACTATGGAGAGACTGAACCATGAAACTGCCCAGTTGTTGCCATTTCTTCATAGCAAGCAGGAAGTGCCTGGCTTCTCATTTCTTCATCTTTCTAGTAAACCAGCCAATGTTGTAAAATTTGACTAGATTCCACCCATACGATTCATGGATTCTCCTTGTTTCAGCCAAGTTTAGGGAACATTCTTTAGTTATTATCTGAAATGGGTTGGAAAATTCTATTTACTCAGGATGACTCAGTATTAGTTGATAGTTGTCTCAATGGGATTGACCTAAGACTGACTGCTGTATTGTCAAGGAATCCTCCCCCTCCAACACAGGAAAAGAGTTGGCAACAATCAGGCCACCATTCATGCATCTGTCTGTGAGCCTACTTCCTGGCATGTGGCCTACAAACAACTCCCTAATACTTCCTCATTAAGAGGCAGTAAAACAGAGGACCATTTACTGCCAGGCTGGCCACACAATTTGGTTCCTATGTTTACTATTGATTCGTATGGGTTTCTCTCAAATACCATTAATTGCCCCAAAAGGTCCTAACTTTTCCTCTTCCAGAAAGTGTATCTTTATCAGTATCCCACCACCAAACTATTGAGATCTGTGATGGGTCTGAGACTTTACTTGGCAGCTAACAGGTTAGCCTGTCACAGTTTTATGGGTGCTCATCATAGAAATGAGACTCATTTTTCCAACTCAAAGAACTTCATCACTCAGCACAGCAACCAACATGGAAGTCAACATATACTCTGCGGAGGAACTGAAACCAAGTTCTCCCAGAACAAACAAAAGAAGGCTAGATGATAAGTGCATATGCAGTGGGTTGTGCTACAGGTGAACTCTGAACCTGGGAACTCAAATCTTTTATAATGGTCAATAGGCACACCTGAATATGCCCTGGAGGGAGACATTATCTTTATTATCCTGGACAGTAAGCAAATCTGCCTCTTCCTCTGGAGAGAAATGACATTTCTATTTTTCAAGTCTGTTTCTATACAAACATCCTTAAAAATTCAGTCTAGAACAAAAGGCTTTGCTCCCAAGACACAGAGAAACATGAAAGACCCATGGAGATTTTCTCTTACCACTTTTCATTCTATACATTCCACCATAGTTCAGGAACAGGGCTCCTAATTCGAGGACTCAGAATGCTTAGATCTATCTCATCTCACCACAGTTAATATATCACCTAGATCATAAACATTTCCTTTCAGGACTCCTGTTCTATTGGGCCATGTGTTGGTTTAAAATCAAGGTATGCAAAGCAAAGTTACTGTGTAAAACATGAATCTTTATTCACTTTTCTAGTTTCCTACTCCTTTTTAGTCCTCCTCTTACCCTTTTGCTGGAAAATGTTTCTTATTTGATAGATTATATTCCTAAAGTTAAAGTACTTTTTAAATAAATAAAATAGATTTTATTTTATTAAATATTATATTCAGTATGTTTAGAACATGACTAGCAAAAACATCTGCCTTATACTGTATGGCAATTTAAAAATCTAAAAAATATGGGCTATACTTAAATAAAGATGGAGGCAATATTGTTAAAGTTATGAGAAATGAAGATTTACACTCTACATAGGATTTAGTATTTGTGACTTCCCCTCAAATATGAGAATTGCATTATAGGGTGAAGTTGAAGAGTGAGCAATCTGCCTCACATTTCATTTAGTTGATTAAGTTTTATAGAGGAGATAAAATTTCAATTCAATAACTCTAAGATATGTTGTTTCAGTCCTTACCTTAATAGCTTTAGTCAGGTTCCATGTAAGATGCTTACACAGAAACATGATGGAGAAACAGGGTTTTGGTATAAGATCAGAGTAAATGTCAGGATATCTATAGCAGGATGCACTAATGGTTCAAATTAATTCATTCCAATTGGTTGCACTTAAACTACATCTCGCTCGGTCACAGGAAAACATTAGAAGTATGGAATCTATGCATCTATCCAGCAATGCATGATGACAAAAAATATTCTTTATAAAATGAATTGAGGACAAGTTTCTCCTCACCATTCTAAAAGTATACTATATTGTAATTTAGAAAATTAAAAAAAAAATTTTAACTAGTTAATATCAACCATGTCTTTTGTCAAACCACCCATGAGTAGGACACCCATCTGTAGGATAACAAGGCTCTAGAATAATCTATTTTCAGTTGTCTTTTTAATGAAGTATTACCGTTTCTGAGATGGATATATGACTTTAGGAATACTTACTATTTCTTTAACAATGAGAAATCTCACTATTTACTGACAGTGAGAGGGAAGAAATTACATTTTACACTATAAAAATTGCTTTCTTTTCTAGAATGCACATGATATGAAAGCTGAGGCCTATGACATGTCCTTTAAAGAGACAAGGACAGAAAGTCATGCCATTTGCCTCTAATTTTAATTGTTCTAGTCAGCAACAATTTTCCAGCTCCCTGTCAAGGAAGGGAAAAATGGTAAATTAAGTTCTTATGTACAAACCTGTCCCAAGACCAGAATTCTCCTGCCTTCATATGGAAACCATGGGTCATCACAGGGTTCACCTGAGTCCCATGGAAAAAAACCTACTTAAACACATGTCTGGATTGCACAGGTGATCCCATTTGTCAGTCTTGTGAGACCCTTTCTGCTCTCTCTGACCTTAATTGTTCTTCGTTTTATCTGCTGGCAAAAAAGCAGTAGTCAAGGCAAGCTGGGAACCAGAGTGTTATCAACTTGTTTGTGATGCTTTATTACCTGGCTTTGTGCAAAGCTCTAATAAGAAGGAAAGGTGGTATTGGCCTGTTAATAATTAATAGCGCCCAGTGCAAATGAAGTACTTCTGTCATAGGGCTTCATCAGTAAGGTCACGGTACAACAGGGGTTGCGGGTCTCTGTAAGCATGAGTGGTATTTGCATATGTCAGAACAGACCGTGCATGCTAACAGTACAAACACTTCACATCTGCTTCTGTTTACTCCCATGCTAACACCCCAAAGTACAGGAGCCCTGTGTTAATTGCTCAGTTACATACTGACTGTTGATGTGTTCTCCACAGAGCTTTTCATAAGTGCACTGTTGCAAATAAACTGCTAATGACTTTGCTTATTCCAGCCAACCTTTTAAGGAAATCTACAACATAAACGCAGATTAATGATTCCTCTATTTAGCAGTGTGTCTTGTGACTAGGTTTGCATAGAGGCAGTATCAATTAAGTAGCAATTATCTGCAAAGTGGAAAAAAAAGAGGGAAGATATAAATAAGTAATGAGCGTGATGCTAAAATCTCCGAGAACAACTAGAATTGAACTCTGAGGCAAGGGCACCGACTAGTGAACATTTTTTCCCATCCTTTCTTATGCCTAAAACCCACAAAGACCTCATGAAAACCAGAATAACAGATACTCAAGTTCTTAAGGAATTTTTTATATTTGATTTTCAAGGTGATCATTATATTGAAACACCAAAGAAACAAGGAAAAGCAAGGCTGAACTTACACACCATTAGAAAGACAGTTTATATAAAAAAAAAAAAAAAGAAAAGTGAAGGAAAGAAAAGAAAAGAAAAGAAAAAAAAAGAAATGAAAATGAAAATGAAAAAAGGGAAGGGAAGGGAAGGGAAGGGAAGGGAAGGGAAGGGAAGGGAAGGGAAGGGAAGGGAAGGAAAGGAAAGGAAAGGAAAGGAAAGGAAAGGAAAGGAAAGGAAAGGAAAGGAAAGGAAAGGAAAGGAAATGATGGCCCTATAAATGTCTATTCTATCAAAGGACCTAGGGAAAACATATCAGATTTTCTTTTTATCAACAGAGGTCAGCACCGAGTCCTAATTTATCCCTCCATTCTTGTCAAACAATGGCCTCTATCAGTTTCTCATAAGACTTATCTGGAAAATTCCACATTATCTGGTTATAAATGAAAAGACCATATATATATATTTGGAGATTTGGATATATATATATATATATATATATATATATATATATATATATATCCAAAACACCCAAATTGGTAGGGTTAGTAACAAACTTTTTAAAATCTACTTTTGTTTACTGATCTTGGTTTATAACAACCAAATAGGTTCTTTCAGGTCAGGCTTCTCTCAGGAGGTACTCAGAGAGGCAGAGGACGGGGCCATTTGGCTATGGTCCTTGTTAACCAAGATAGTTTTGACCCCAACAGTAATGGACTGAGAAGGATGTGAATTAGAGCAGAGAGCCAAATGTTTTAAGGTTTTTCCAGAAGATCTAGAGTCCAACAGTTCCTTTGATAGCTTTTCTCCTCAGGACTGACTATCATAGGTCAAAAAAAAAAAAATTAACCTATGGTAACTATATTTTCCAAATCTTAAATAAGGACAAATGGTATGAGAAATATATATGGGGAAAGACCATTAGAAATGTGAAATGCATTGACTACCCACAGTTAGAATCTGAGACAAGAAGACCCAATAAAATAGACCAAGAAAACATATTTTGCTGCAATATTCTAATCCTAAGTGAAGCTCCCAGCTTCTGGGCTGCTGTGCTCCAACTGGTAAGCCAGGAATTGTGGAGGCCACTAAGGTACATCACCAGATTTTAAAGAAAATCTGCTGTGAGTCTAGCTGTTGTACCTTCAGATCTGCCCAGATACTCATGTTGAGGCCATGCTTAGTGCTCAGGCTACTCCCAGCCAATGAATAAGCATGGCAGGGGCACAAGAGCCAGGCCATATTTGTACAATGCGAGACTTCTCTAACGAGAAATTTTGCTCAGGGACCCACACTGTCTTGACTAAGACTTCTCAGTCTGAGGCTCTCCCAACATCTCCTTCTCCCTCTCCTTTACCTTTCACAAATGTTCCCTTTAATATTTGCTGTAGGTTCAGGCTTATTTAGGTGCACTGTTTTCTTGTAACTAAAAAGTCTTGGGTCATCTGGGTGGCTCAGTTGGTTAAGTAGCCTATTCTTGACTTTGGCTCCAGTCATGATCTCATGGTTGGTGAGTTCAAGCCCTGCATCTGGCTCTGTGCTGATAGCTGGAGCCTGTTTGGGACTATACCCCCTCTCTCTCTGCCATTTTCTGGCTTGTTCTCTCTCTGTTTCTCTCAAAATAAATAAATTAATTTAAAAAAAAAGAAAGTCTTTGAACAGCTGGAGGTACCCATTCCCTTATCTGTAACTCTTTGGGCCAAATGTGTTTCTGAATTCAGATTATGGTGCATCTACCTTATATCATATACCAACCCCAATTGGGGCACTCCACAGTGACTGACTATGCAGTAAAATACAAACATGTATGCAAAGTAGGATAAATAGAAGCTATCCATGATCTCAGATAAACATATGCATGATCGCACCTTTCCCAAACATACATTGAGGTCATGCTAGGAATTATCTCTAAATATATTACAAAACAAACAAAAAAATAAAGCAAATAAGGCCAAAGTTTTTGGTTTTCAGAGCTTGATAGATTTCAAAATTGTGAACTATATATTTTTTATACTATTACTACTAGTTTCCCCCTCTTCACATTAATCATCTATTAGATCCTAAGCCATTTACTCTCAGGCTTCATTGTCAATAAGGACCTCCTGCGGGTAGTTTTCAATTTTTCAGTTCTCAAATTTTTATTCAGTAGGTCTAGTGTAAGGCCTTAGAAATCTGCATTTGAACAAGCTGGTGAACCCCAATCTCACTTGTGATCCTGATACAGAAAGTTTTGAGATTCAGACTTTGAAAAAATACTGTTCTATACTTTGACTTCACTTTTCAGTATGATAAGCTAACTAATATCACTAGTTCCAGGCTTAATCTCATGAATTTTGAAGTTTGTTGCTTTTTGAACATAGAACCAGCAAACTAGCTTATTCTCTTGTTCTTCCTCTTTGACTTTATCTATGTTTGCAGCTAAATTACACAGCATTCACTTTCTAGTGAGGTATTAACTTCATCAGTCACTCTTCAGGGCTATTATCTTGAAATGACAGAAGTTAGTGGTGTTTTGTTTTTTTAACTGAAATAGAGCTGAATAGTTTCTACTTATCTTTGAATATCTGTCTCGCCAGAGTACCAGCTTGATCCTATAGAGTTGTTCAAGGAGTCCCCTGTGCCCACGATAGTTGGAGTTATAGGTAGAAAAACTATAGACAACTCTAATGGGTAAATGAATCCACAATAGGAATAGCAGGAAAACTGACATGAAATATATTTGTAAGTGTACTGTCACTCAGTACTACTTTTAGCTTGGTTCTCTTGCAGAACCAATTTTCGTTTGACCTAGCAAAGCAAGTTATATTTCTAAAGTTTCCTTTCCTTTTCCAAAGATATTCTTATTTCTGTTTTAAATTGAGTGCTTCCCCAAACTGGAGACTAATCGGAGACTGTAATGAGATATGTTAGGAAGAATTTTTATTCAGTAGGTCTAGTGTAAGGCCTTAGAAATCTGCATTTGAACAAGCTGGTGAACCCCAATCTCACTTGTGATCCTGATACAGAAAGAATAAAAGAATAAAAAAACCAAGCTCTGTAAAAGGGCCCAGGTATTTACTTGGGTAATATGTTTACTGCAAAAATTTCTGCTCTCTCCTGAGTAGGAATTTAAAGTCCTCTGCTAAAAACAGCTTGAATGGCCATTAATTTTAATATTAATAAGGGAAACACAAGAAAACCTAAGTCTGAAAGCATCCTTTAGAATTACATGAATACCATTATTTCCACAGGTTTCATGATTATCAAGCTGGAGAATATGACATTTTGCTAGAATTTACCTGGAATTAGAGGTTAAATGTGGTGTATATCCCTAGTGAAACAATTTTAAGAATATGTTAGAAAAAACTAATAGTTTTTATGCTAAAATAAGCAGAGACATTATAGCATAGAATGCAAAGTTTGTGTACTTTAATTAGTAAAACACACACCTCTTTAGAAATACCATAAATAAAAATGCCTCTTTAGACTAGGACCTCATAACATACAGAGGTCTGTCTTCTTTCTCAGTGATTCAGGGTAAGTTGGTGGGAAAGTTTAGGAAACACTACAGTTGATTGTGACATGTGGGGTTAGGTATTTCCTGTAAGGAGTGTAAACGTGCCTACTTTATTATTCTAGTGCCTACCCTTGAATTCTCCATCTCAACTTGCAATATATGGAGTTGAAAGCGGGTATGAAAATCATGTTTTAGTTGTGCTACCAAGGATATGCAACAGGATGTTAAAATTGAACTATTTCTGACTCTGTTTTGGCTAAAGCCCCAAGACAATATTTGCCAACTATTCCACATTCTAAAGTTAGACCACCTATGAAGGACTTGCAAAGAAATAGAGGAAATAGAGAAGGAACCCACAAGGCCATTTTCCCCCTTCAGGTAACAACCTATAGCAGGCCAACTGGGGCTGAGGAGAAGCTCTAACTTAGATGAAGTCTGATTTTACACAGACTGGACATTTTAATTGCTGAAACGAGACTTTCCTTTTGTGAAAAGAGGTGATCAGAGAACTTTTTATTACCTAAGAATGACCAAAAAGTCATAGGATTTCCTCCAAATTTCATCTGAGTCATAGAGCAAATACACCTACAAAGTGGGTCTGAATGGGCAGGGGAAGGAAAGTAAAGTGGTTTTTTTCTTTTTCTTTTTTTTACTATATGTCTGTGACTGGGACATGAATCAGGAAGAAAGAAGCAGTATAAGTAAACATTTAGAAATTTATACTGATTCTTTTCTTTTGTATTTGTTTGCTTTAAGGGGCTATTACGCTTATTTTTATGAACTTTTTTTTAACCATATCAGGACTTTTCCTTTCCACTTTACAACACATTCTCTGCTTACCTCTGCTACATGCCCTGAGCTCATTCTCCATTCAATGCTGTTCTTGGTGTTCATTTTATCCATAGTTTGCTTGCTTTAAAATCTTATAGTGATATTATGTATCATCTCCTATAGGCTCTATGTTTTCCCAATTTGATGATGCTGGGATAATTTTCTAATTTCATGTGAGCTGTCTTCCAATTTCCAGAAATATCTGAAGCAAAAATAGAAGAGAAAATTACACTGTAAAGAACAGAAATATAAATACTGGTTATAGCTTTCCCTCAAAAGTGTTTTTCAGTTGGCTTACAAATTCCTGTCCTTCTCACCAGTTTATCTAATCAGGAGAAATAGACTGGAATCCAGGATGTATAAAGCAATCCAGTCCTATTATTATGAGAAAGCTGGCTTCCAGATCATAGGACATTTTTCCAAAGTGAATAAAGAAAGAATTCATTTTACCATCAAGGGAAATTTTTTTTTAAGGAAGTCTTAATTATATGAGAATTATCTTACTCTCTAAAACCAGACGCATAGATTCATACCGAGATACTTGCTAAAGGTTAAATTTTGAATACTGAGAGATGTTAAAAATCATTATTAGATCTTGAAAAGATGCTAATAATAGGTGCAGATATTTATTGAGCACCTATTAAGTGTTAGGCACTGTGCTGGGTCCTGGCCACACACTGATAACGAATGGATTCTTCCTGATCTCTAGATGCTAAAACAGTAGAAAAGAACACATACATTAGTAAATTAATACTTAGAATTATACATATAATAAGAGTATATATAAAAGATAAAATGAGAGATGACCACAGGAAGGAGAGTTATCTCTGTTAGAAACTTGGGGGGAGGGGCTTCTGGTCAAAGGTCAAGTCAGCACTGGCTTTAAAGAATAGCCCAGGAGACGATGGGAACCTCAAACAGAAAAGCAGAAAGCACAGATGCCCACACGCCAAGCAGTGTGGTGTGTTCAGGAACCCCACTAGCAGGATGGGGTAACTGGAACATTAAATGCACATGGACAGGAGTGATTAGGGCCAGTAAAGGACGTGAAAATGGTAGAAAAGGGCAGGTGATAAAAGGACTTTGCTAAGGAACTTCATCTTGAGGGCAGTAGGCAGTCAGCTGAGGATTTTATGAGTGAGAGAGATGAGTTGGTAAGTGATTTAAAAGAATTCATGTAGGGGTGCATGGGTGGCTCAGTCAGTTAAACATCTCATTGTGCTCAGATCATGATCTCATGGTTCATGGGTTCAAGCCCCACATCAGGCTCTGTGCTGATAGCTCAGAGCCAGGAGCCTGCTTCAGATTCTGTGTCTCCCTCTCTCTCTGCCCCTCCCCTACTCGTGCTCTCTCTCTCTCAAAAATAAATAAATGTTAAAAATAAATAAATAAAAGAATTCAGGTAGTTAAAAATAAGACATGAAGTAGAGCGTAGGGGAGCCTACAAATAAATAGAAACCAGATTCCTAGTGCCAGAAGAAGTAGAGAGAGGAGAGGAAAAACAAGAGAAATTTTAGAGGAAGAACACTTAGGGAGAGAGAGGCAGGGAAGGAAGGAGAAAGAGGGGGAGAAAGAGACAGAGAGAGATGCAAACAAGGGGAAGATGAGAAATTGTAATGCAATTGAAAAATAGTTTGCGGTGCCTGGGTGGTTCAGTTGGGGTATTAGGCAAAATAATGTCTCCCTTACCTGCCTTGAGAGGTTCCATTCTAATCCTTGGCATTTATAAATACATAACCTTACTTCGTGGAAGGGACTTTGATGTAATTAAGTTAAGGATTTTCAAATGGGGAGAGTATCCTGGCTTAGCCAGGTGGGCCACTCTGTAATCACAGCAGTGCAGTCACTTCAAAGTTTTTCTCTGATAATTCTAACATCTAAGTCTGGTTCTGTTGACTTTCTAAAATTTTTTAAAATTTATTTCTATGTTAGAGAGAGAGAGGTTCAAGCAGAGGTTCAAGAGAGAGAGGGGGCAGAGGGAGAGAAAGAGAGAGAGAGAGAGAGAGAGAGAGAGAGAGAGGTATCTCAAGTCGGATGTACACTGACTATGGAGCCTGACAGAGGGCTCCATCCCACGAGTCTGGGACCTGAGCCAAACTTGAGTTGGGTGCTCCTGGTTTTGTTGATTTCTTTATGTCTTGGAAAAGTTTTATATTTTCTTGCTTTTTGGGCATCATTTCTTAAAAGTGAATTCTAGACATTACATTATAAAAGAATGATAGAAACCAAGGTACATAATCTTTATGTTCAGAAATTATTAATGTGAGTCTGATACAATGTAGTCAGTAGTTTACCTAGAATTTGTTGCACAGGCTTCAAATTATTCCAGTAGTAGATGCCTACACCCTGTATTTAGTGTACGGGCTAGGATTGCCTAAAAGTTTTTCTGTATTCCTGCTCTACAGTCACTTTCAGGAGCCCCTGTACACCTGTGTCACCTATATCTCTCCTTGCTCTTGCCCTCCAAAGACAAAGGCTGTTGTTGCTTGTCACTCAAGCACATGTGTGCAGATCTATGGAGGAAAAGGTGATTTCTACTTGTCCTCCACCCTTAGTGCTCCCTTATATGGGGCTTGCACCAGAGCCTTGGAGGGTGAGGCTTTTTCAGTAGTCTAGCTCCTCTAGATCCAGTGGCAGACATGTCTCTCCATCTTAGTCAGTTCAGGCTGCTACACAGAGTAATATGGGGTGGGTGGCTTATAAACAACAAATATTTATTTCTTACAGTTCTGGAGGCTGGAAGCCCAAGATCCAGGTGCTGGTAGATTCAGTGTCTGGTCAGGAATTGCTTCCTGTTTCACAGATGGCTGTCTTTTCACCTGGGGGTCTGGGTGAAGAAGCACTCTGGGGTCTCTTTATATGGGTACTGGTTCCATTCATGAATACTCTACCTTGATGATCTAATCACTCCCAAAGGCCCCACCTCCAAATTCTTCCACACAGGGATTAGGATCTTAATATAGGAATTTGGGGGGAACACAAGCATTCAATCTATAGCTCCTTCCACACAGCACAGATTCTAGAGGGCAGGCATATATCCTTCTTCTTCTTTTTTTTTTTTAAATGTTTACTTATTTTTGAGAGAGAGAGAGCAAGACACAGACTCTGAAGCAGCCTCCAGGCTCTGAGCTGTCAGCACAGAGCCCAAAACGGGCTCAAACTCACAAGCATGAGATCATGATCGGAGCCAAAGTTGGACATTTAACTGACTGAGCCACCCAGGAGCCCTTCCTTCATCTTATCTATGATAGCCTAGCTGCCTTCTATCAGTGGGATAGTTAGCAAGCATAAATTTCCTGCCATTCCCCAGCAGCCTTAGACAGCCTTTTGTATCATTGCAAGATTCTGGGCATAAAAGTATTCCCTGAGTGCCTTCCAGCAAAAGATGTTTTTTCCGAGGATCAGTGGAGGATGGCTAGAAAAGTGTCCGATTTTCTATCCTCTTCACACTCAGTGGCAGCAGGGAGTTAAGAGATTTTGGAATAGGAAGTTAAGAGATTTTTCTGCTCCTGTACAGCAGTAACCCCTGGGTTTTTAAATACAGTTTACCCTTTTTAAAAATTTTTTTAAATGTTTTATTTATTTCTGAGAGAGAGAGAGAGAGACAGTGTGAGCAGGGGAGGGTCAGAGAGAGAGGGAGATACAGAATCTGAAGCAGGCTCCAGGCTCTGAGCTAGCTGTCAGCACAGAGCCTGATGTGGGGCTCGAACCCACGAACCATGAGATCATGACCTGAGCCGAAGTCAGTTGCTCAACCGAATGAGTCACCCAGATGCCCCGCGTAGAGCTGAGTCTTGAGCATTGTAGGGGTTAGAGGCACTGACCCCCATACAGCTGAAAATCTGCATATAACTTTGGACTCCCCCCAAAATTAACTACTGATAGCCTACCGTTGACCAGAATCCTTATTGATAATATAAACAGCTCATTAACACATATTTTGTATGTTATACATATTATATACTATATTCATTTTTTTTTTTTACAAATAGTTTATTGTCAAATTAGTTTCCACATAACACCCAGTGCTCATCCCCACAAGTGCCCTCCTCCATGCCCACCCCTCCTCCCCCCCACATCCACCAGTCCTCAGTTTTTGTCAGCATTCAAGAGTCTCTCATGGTTTGCCTCTCTCCCTTTCCCCCACCATTTCCGCCCTTCTTCTCCCCTTGGTCCTCTGTTAAGTTCCTCCTAATCCTCCTATACGTGCACACATATGATATTTGTCCTTCTCTGCCTGACTTATTTGCTCAGCATAACGCCCTCAAGGTCCATCCATGTTGCTACACATGGCCAGATTTCATTGTTTCTCATTGCCATGTAGTATTCCATGGTATAGATAAACCAAATTTTCTTGATCCATTCATCTGTTGATGGACACTTAGGCTCTTTCCATGTTTTAGCTATTGTGGAGAGTGCTGCTATGAACATTGGGGTACATGTGCTCCTATGCATCAGCATTTCTGTATCCCTTGGGTAAATTCCTAGCAGTGCTATTGCTGGGTCATAGGGGAGTTCTATTGTTAGTTTCCTTAGGAACCTCCACACTGTTTTCCAGAGGGGCTGTACCAGTTTACATTCTCACCAACAGTGTAGGAGGGTGCCCGTTTCTCCACATCCTCGCCAGCATCTAGAGTTCTCTGATTGGCTCATTTTAGCCACTCTGACTGGCGTGAGGTGGTATCTCAGTGTGGTTTTGATTTGTATTTCCCTGATGAGGAGCGATGCTGAGCATCGTTTCATGTGTCTGTTGGCCATCTGGATGTCCTCTTTGGAGAAGTGTCTGTTCATATCTTCTGCCCATTTCTTCACTGGGTTGTTTGTTTTTCGGGCGTGTAGTTTGGTGAGTTCCTTGTAGATTCTGGATATCAACCCTTTATCTGTTATGTCATTTGCAACTATCTTTTCCCATTCCGTTGGTTGCCTATTAATTTTCTGGGTTGTTTCCTTGGCTGTGCAGAAGCTTTTAATCTTGAGGAGGTCCCAACAGTTTATTTTTGCTCTTGATTCCCTTGCTTTTGGGGATGTGTCAAGTAAGAAGTTGCTGCAGTGGAGGTCAAGGAGGTTGTTTCCTGCTTTCTCCTCTAGGGTGTTGATAGTTTCCTGTCTCACGTTCAGGTCCTTTATCCATTTTGAGTTTATTTTTGTGCATGGTGTGAGAAAATGATCTAGTTTCATTCTTCTGCATGTTGCTATCCAGTTCTCCCAACACCATCTGTTGAAAAGGCTGCCTTTTTTCCATTGGATATTCTTTCCTGCTTTGTCAAAGATCAGTTGGGTATATACTTTTGGGTCCACTTCTGAGTTCTCAGTTCTGTTCCATTGGTCTGTGTGTCTGTTTTTGTGCCAATACCATACTGTGGTGATGATGACAGCTTTGTAGTAGAGGCTAAAGTCTGGGATGGTGATCCCTCCCATTTTGGTTTTATTTTTCAGGATTACTTTGGCTATTCGGGGTCTTTTGTGGTTCCATACAAATTTTTGGGTAGTTTGTTCTAGTTTTGAGAAGTATGCTGGTGCAATTTTGATTGGAATTGCATTGAATGTGTAGAGTGCTTTAGGTAGTAATGACATCTTAACTATATTTATTCTTCCTATCCATGAGCATGGAATGTTTTTCCATTTCTTTGTGTCTTCTTCAATTTCCTTCATAAGTTTTCTATAGTTTTCATCATACAGATCTCTTGTATCCTTGGTTAGGTTTATTCCAAGGTATTTTATGGTTTTTTGTGCAATTGTGAATGGGATCAGTTTCTTGATTTCTCTTTCTGTTGCTTCATTGTTGGTGTATAAAAATGCAACCGATTTCTGTACGTTGATTTTGTACCCTGCAACTTGGCTGAATTCTTGGATCAGTTCTAGTAGGCTTCTGGTGGAGTCTGTCGGGTTTTCAATGTAGAGTATCATGTCATCTGCGAAGAGTGAAAGTTTGACTTCCTCTTTGCCAATTCTGATGCCTTTGATTTCCTTTTGGTGTCTGATGGCTGATGCTAGGACTTCCAGCACTATGTTAAACAGCAGTGGTGAGAGTGGGCATCCCTGTCGTGTTCCTGATCTCAGGGGGAAAGCTCTGAGTTTTTCCCCGTTGAGGATGATGTTAGCTGAAGGCTTCTCATAGATGGCTTTGATGATGTTTAAGTAGGTTCCTTCTATCCCGACTTTCTCGAGAGTCTTTATTAAGAAGGGATGCTGTATTTTATCAAATGCTTTTTCTGCATCATTTGACAGGATCATATGGTTTTTATCTTTTCTTTTATTGATATGATGTATCACATTGATTGATTTGCGAATATTGAACCAGCCCTTTAACCCAGGAATGAATCCCATTTGATCTTGGTGGATGATTCTTTTTATATGCTGCTGGATTCGATTTCCAAGGATCTTGTTGAGAATTTTTGCATCCGAATATACTATACTCTTACAATAAAATAAGCTAAAGAAAAGAAAATGTTATTTAAAAATTATAAGAGAAAATATATTTATAGTGCTTTACATATACTTATTGAAAAAAATCCATGTATAAAATGTATCCACGGATTTCAAATCCATGGGTTTTAAAGGATCACCTGTATTTTATACCACTTCTGTATTTTATACATTCCACTGGCCTAAAACCAGATAGTCACATCTAGCTCTAAAGGAGAGAGCTGGGAAATGTAGTTTTCTGTGTACACAGGAGGAAATCGGAACTGTGTGATAAACATATAGCATTGTCTCAGCCTTACCATGATAATAGGAAAGGGACTAAACTGAGGACTCCCCACAGTTTTCAATCTCTTTAGCTTTGTAACCATGACTTTGGATAATCTTGCATCTGTCTACATCTCCAGCTTTATTTTCTCCCTCATCCCACACATATCCTGTGGTGTAGGATAACTGTTTTCACTTATCTACAAAACTGTGCTCTCTTGAGCAATGTCCTTACATTTGCTCTTCCCCCTTTCTTCACTGAGTTTCCCTTTCTACATCATAACTCCAGGGAATATTTTCCAGCCTTTCTTTTGTGACCCTAGAAATCTCTGCATTTTTCTATTTCAGCAGTTAGCATGCTGTAGTATAATTGATTATAAGTTCTTTGAAGATAGGATAGGAAAATGCAGAGACATGAGGGTGGATAGCAGATTTCATTTGCATTCAGGGTACTGTAGGCCTAGTTGTACGAAAGCAATCTGTATACCCAGCACTGACTCCAGTATTGACTCAATTCCTTTGTTTCTGCTATCCTCTCATTCTCCTGCTTTTGTATCCACCACTACTCAGTAAGTAACATAAACTCATATTCTTTTTCTTATAACTCACATGCTTTACAAAGAAATATCTTAATAATATATTAAAGGAGAGCAGAATATACTACCCTAAAATATGCCTCTTTGGCACAAGGATTATTTTGAGCTGGTTATTTTTTTAAAATGGCAGACACTAGAGAAGCTTAGAAAACCAAGCAGAGGTTACCCTTTTGTAAGAGACATTTACATTGATAAGGGAAACATCCATCTGTATGGATATCTATCTCTACACCAGGAAGAAAAGCATGACCAAATCTCTAGAAACTTGTCATCTGAGAAGGCAAGAACTGAAATCTACATAACTTTATCCTTGTTTATTGTGCCTTTTCTGGTAATTTCTCATGATTAGCCTTCATCTCCAGGCAGCTTCCCATCTTTTCTCTTTAGCTGAAAATGGAATTTAAGGTAGTAGGTTGGAGAGTTACTTAGTTTTCCTGGGTATCTCCCATGTATACCAGAGGTATAAGGTTATTAAACTCCTATTTTTCTCCTGTTAATCGGTCCCTTATTCCAGGGTTGGGGGTGTTTCAGCCAAGAACCTAGAAGGGTAGATATACAATATACAATATACAATATAATAGCTAATACTTACTGATAATCATTATTCTAAGTGTTTTACATGTATCAATTCACTTAATTCTCACAACTCTATGAAGGTGTCATAATTATCTTATTAAAATAAACGAAGAAAAGCACAGGGAGCTTAAGTAACTTGCTCAATATGGCAAAGCTAGAGAGAGTTAGACTTGGGATATGGAGCAAGGTAATCTGGCTTTGGGGCTCAAGTTCTTGGGACCGGCATTCATCCCCTGTCCAGTTAGCCATGGCAATAATGGTGGCATTACTTGGTACCAAGAATGTGACTATATCAGTCAGGATCCAGATGGAAAAGGAAATTTTTAAAATAGTTCATTTAATAGAGAAATACTAATATTGAATGTTGGCTAAACAGAATTGGAGGATGAAAAATACAGAAGAGAAATATTATAGAGGTTACATAGAGGTTGAGTTATTGGAATCTTTTAAAAAAATGTTATGTTTATTTTTGAAAAAGAGAGAGAGTGTGAGCAGCAGAGGTACAGAGAGATAGGGAACCGATGATCCTAAGTGAGCTCTTATGCTTTCCAACAGCAGAGAGCCTGACGCAGGGCTCAAACTCATGAACTGCAAGATCCTGACCTGAACTAAAGTCATATGCTTAATCGTCTGACCTACCCAGGCGTCCCAAATTATTAGGATCTTAAAGTTAAGAGAAGGGATCACAAAGAGCTGGGACTCAAAATGCTACGGAGGTATTGCCTGGCTAGGTGTGTACCTCAGGAGCTTGCAGAAAGTACATTGCAGAGCTAAGAGCAGGGCTTTTCAGCAGGTGGGTACCTCAACAACACGAAGGAAAGATCCTACAGAACTAAAATTCAGACCTCTGTGGATGTCTGTGGAGGGTAGTCGAGTCAGTATCTTAAGATCATAAAGGAGACTGCCCCAGGAAGTGGAATTCAAACTTCCAAAGAAGGGTGCCTGCCAACTGATGCTTATATTTTGGAGGGATTACATGAGTCTATTTCAGGGAGTGTGGGAGAGACAAGAACCAACAGCCAGTACCAGAGGAAGAATTGTTATGGAGATGTGGAGAGGGACAAGCAAACAAGAATAAGGAAATTTCTTGTCATCCTGGCTGTTGAAAGAACCTAAAAGGGAGCCAGTTGGCAAAGGAGAAATGTGCTTTGCTGACAAGATCTGAGAACTTGGAGAAAGGATCTTTCAAAGCAGAGAATCATAATATTCAGAAAGTATTACTTGAGTTCGTGCTGGTACCAACCCTGAAACAGAAAAAAAGAATAAGAAAAGATCAGAAAATCAGAGCATACCTGAGTGTAGAAGGATGTATTTGGAGCTCAGAAAAAAAATAGCTTGGTAAGGCAACACATTAACTTATATATGCAGAGCCTGTTAGAAGGTGTCACTGCATTTGGGGATGATCTAATCAAGATTCTCCGAAGGATCTGGTATTAGCAACAGAAACTTGGATTATTTGTCTGGAACACTTCTGAGCAATTTAACATCTTAATTTCTCTCCTTAAAACAATGAGTGGATTTTAATTTACCAATTCATTAAACATTTTCTGGATACCTTCTATGACTCCTACATTGTACCTGCTTCTGTTTGTTAGGTCAGAGATGGGACAAACTTCACAAATACAATACGGTGTAGGTGTAAAGCAGGTTTATTGGTGAAATTCACAAGCAGAGGGCCAAAAAATACATGTAGTGTCCCCAAGTCTCTCCATCAAACAGAAAATTGTCCATGGGTGTGGTGTGTCTGGATGTGCAGTGAGGGTGCTCCTGAGCAGGCTATGCCTCCTGCCATCCTTACTCCTACCTTACATATATTCTACTCTACATTTTCCAGAGAAACTGGGTGGAGGCAAAAAGGATCAGCAGACTAATAGCCTAATTATGGTGTACCAGCCAGAGTCCAGCTAGGCAACAGAAACTGCACCAGTTATCTAAACAAACAAACAAAAAAAAATGTAATAGAAAGAATTGCTCACCCAGTAGAAACATTTTAACTAGAAAATCGATAGGCTAACAGGGAACCCTATGCTGTCACTGAGTTAGCAACAAAGGAATGAGTTGCTAAAGGGAAAGAAGGGAAATGGTTTCAATCAATGAAATTTAGAAGAGGGGTTCCATAGAGTTGAGCCTCAAGACTATAGAAGAGGGTTTCCATGAGCCTAAAACCCAAACATCTGAAGAAGAGGGGTCATTCTGCTGTTTTAGTTGTTTCATGGTGGAGGAGGGGGTCCACAATGAATCAGGTGATGCAACTGCGTGAAAATTTACAAACCAGATTCAGCTGCTTCTAGAGGAATGAATCATGACTATCAGGATGAAGAATCACTGCTAGGATGACACTTAGAGGAATAGAAAGCAAAACAGAAGAAAGGAAGATTCTTCTTCCTGAAGTAACCTAGCAGAATCCCTCCAGTAACCCCTATTGGCAGAGAAAAGGAGCCTTCACCATGGAGATGAAATGTAGAAATGATCTTTGTGGAGACCAAGCACTAGCATCACAGAGCCTAGCATAACACAGTGGGCTTAGAGCCAAAAGACAATAGTTTGATAAGCAGCACAAATGGAAATAGAAAGGTCTTGGGCTATGTATTTGGAGGAGTGGTCTTGCTAAAGAGAGAAACTTCAGGGGCGCCTGGGTGGCTTAGTCGGTTAAGCGTCCGACTTTCGCTTGGGTGATGATCTCGCGGTTCGTGGGTTCGAGCCCCGCGTCGTGCTCTGGGCTGACTGCCAGCTCAGAGCCTGGAGCCTGTTTCAGTCTGTGACTCCCTCTCTCTCTGACCCTCCCCTGCTCGCGCTGTCTCTCTCTCTCTCCTAGAAATAAAAAAAAAAAAAAAAGAGAGAGAGAAACTTCTAATTTCAACTCTATGTCAGTGACCTGAGGAGTTTGCTCACCAGCCTAAATTTCAGTTGGTCAGTGAGCAGTCCATCCTGATGAGCCACCTGGTGTGGAAGATAGCTGAGGAGCACCATTCAGCAAATGGAGGAGTCCATCTCCTTAATGTTTCTGTAAATTTCAAATGAAAAACAATAAGGTAAGGATGAGATGTAAGAAATGCATTCTCTCATATGTCAGTGGGTGTTTAATCATATCAAGCAGTTTAAAAAACTTTTGAATCCAATTTCCTTTAAAGCCCCCTTTTCTTTTCTTTTCTTTAATGTTTATTTTTGAGAGTGAACAGGGGAAGGGCAGAGAGAGAAGGAGACACAGAATTCAAAGCAGGCTCCAGACTCTGAGCTGTCAGCACAGAGCCTGATGCAGGGCTCGAACTCACGAACCTCAAGATCATGACCTGAGCCAAAGTCAGCCACTTAACCAACTGAGCCACCCAGGCACCCCTAAAGCCCTCTTTTCTTAAGCAACTTGTGAAAGATCTCTTGAGTCAATTAGTCCATTGGAAAGATTAATCTAACAGTGATGTGTTGGATGAAAAGGAGGAGGGAGAATCTAGAGACAGGAAGGCCAATTAGACAGTTAAGCTTATGATCTGACCTCTGACTGTGACAGAGGAACTGGAAAGACAGAAACATAAACATCATGTGAGAGAGAAAATAAAAACAAGTAAGATTATAGCAAATGAAAATTATCACATTGCTTTATAGCCAGTTGTCAATATGTCCATCTTCTTAGCTAGATTCTGAGCAATGTGCTTACAAAGACATTTTTTTCATTTATCGTTGTTACAGGAGGTGGAGGAAGGCAGACTGTAATAGGACTGTAACATTGTTTAAAACTCAAGAGAGCAAGACTTTTCTGAAAGCAGCTTAGTAAGAAGGGCACCACTAGTGGAGATGTGGAGGAGGCCTGCCAAGATACGTGTGAGTAGTGTTGGCAACAGCTGGACAGTAACCTAAGGGACATCAGCAGGCTCCAATTGTGGCAATTGGCAAATTCATGAGGTCTAATGTCATCAGCAATTGTCATGCAATAATAGCTGAATCCACGAGGCTGTCAAGTGTATGGAGAGGAGTACACAGTTTTGCAGAGCGTTTATAATGGCTGCCAAGAAGAAGGCATCTGAACACTCCATAATCCTGTTATTGGAAGGGACCACCTTCCAATAGGGCAGTGAGAGTTATGATGATGGTGATAATATAGCATCTAAACTTAATAAAGTTCTATCTGTGAGCCAGAAACTTGCTAAATATTATATATTTATTATTATTTTCTTAATCCTTATAGACCAACTACAAAGTAGGTACTATTATCATTATGCTCACTTCACAAATTATGGAATCTTGGCTTAATAAAGTGTAGGTCAAGATCACACAGACATAAATGGGAGACCCAGGTTTGTTGTCCCAAAAGACTATGATATGAACTTTGAAGTTTTATAAATAACCTCAAGACCAATAATGCCACTTATTACTATAATTTGTCCTGCCATTGCTCATTGTTACCTCCTAGGCTCATATGGGCTGGAAGTTGAAGATTCTATCTAATGGCTTGTAAAAAATAATGAACCAGGCTTAAGAAAACCCAAATTCCTAAATATATTAGGAACCATAGTGAAAAATAATGTTTATAATTTGTCAGAAATGGTATTACTGGTATTTTAGAACTCAAGAAATTTTAAGACAGAATGAAAATAAATTATCTTTGTTTGGTTTTACATGTAGATATGTGTTCAATACAATTTAGAAACTGCAAATAAATAAAAAGAATGATACTTGTATTTTACAAAGAAAAAGAATTGGACATGTAGGAAAATAGCTTTGGCCTCTTTTGTTTGACCCTCGTAATCACTTGTGACCCTAGATTGGCACTAAGCTGTCAAATATAAACTGATTTTCTCTGGTGTCTGATTGCAGGCTGTAGGCCTTCATTATGAATATGGTGCTGAATGTATCATTTCTTATCATCATCTGTCAAAGAGAAAAAGCAAAGTAAGAATTAAGAGGTCCTTAATGGATAGGCATAACATTGATATTTTCATTGCCTCAGATTTTCTGTGTTTAACCTTATACATACCACAAAGGTGTTGCCATAAACCTTGAAGGATAGATGTGATAGAACTGGGAAAAATTCTGAGTAGTGATAGGGACCTTATCACTGAATGTAATGGCACTTAACCATGAGAACCAACAAATCACTTTAATCAATACCGAACAAAGTTCAGAATGTCTTTCTTAGCTGGAAATCATATAACCTCTCCCTCATGTGAAACTCAGCCTCCTTAAGAATTATAGAAATGATTCTCCTATAGTTTTGGAAACTTGGTTTGGGATGGTAGAGAGGAGAATGAGATAAATTTGCTTTCTTTATTGCTTTCCTTTTCTTTCTTCTCTTTTTTAAGCCCAACACTTGTTCTCCAAAGAGGCTATGTGATCTTGGACAAATTATTCACTCTTGGTTTTAATTTTCTCCTCACAAAAGCTAAGAGAGATGGATCTGTTCTTCATTTCTATTACTTCTTCTATACCTTCATGATTTTCCCCTCTTCATTTCCTAATCTGCAAAACTAAAATTGGCTTTTAAAAAGCAGTAGAGGAGTAAAAGATAGAAAATAGAATAAGTATAGCAGCTTGTTACTTCAGGAAAATAGTTGTTATTTGTTAAGCAATATTTGTTTAAAATATAAAACGTTTTACATAAAATCTAAAGACAAAAATATTTGCTTTTAATTTTTTAAATGTTTACTTATTTTTGAGAGAGAGAGAATGAGCATCAGTGGGGAGGTGCAATGAGGGGGACCGAGGATCTGAAGCAGGCTCTTCCCTGAAAGCAGTGAGCCTGATGCAGAGCTCTAACCCATGAACTATGAGATCATGACCTGAGCTGAAGTCAGATACTCAACTTACTGAGTCACTCAGGTACCTCTCTACTTTGTTTCTTAGATATTAAGTAGCTTCAGTGTAACTAACTAGTCCTTTTTTATAGTATACTACTCTCTTTGAGGATAGTAACTTTACTTATTTAAAATTCCCATTCTAGTTATTCTATTAATTTTGTTTCCACAGGTATAAATTCGGGTTGTTGGCTTTATTGCTTCACCCTTCATGGCACTGGTGCTTCCAAATATTTGTGACTGGCGATTTCTGATTGTGAACTTAAGTTTGTAACTAATATTTCCCACTAGTTTGTCCACTGCTGATTTAAAGTTGCCATAGATTTTTGGTAGATGCACGTTATCTGGTTAAGAAGCCTTCATGTAGTCTTAGATTTCTAAAATTTTATCATGATTTGGTTCAGTCCATCCATCATGGTTTTAACATCACTGACAATATTTTCACTTTTAGAAGTTCTATTTGGTTATTTTTCATTTTTCCCCATTGTTTCCTTTTTGCTAGCCTCTATCCTTTCTATTACTTTATTATAATTTTCATTTCTTCACATATTTCTTCATCATTTTAAAATTCAGGATTCAGTAAGATTCTTTGCAACTTTCTCCAGCTGTTGTGACTGTGTAGTCAATGCCCCTTTATATGACTGCAACTGCCTTCAGGGCTGTGATGTGTTTGGAGGATACTTGTTTCTAACTATTCTCCTTGCACTGGTTTAAAGGTACTCTCCTAGTCCCATCTAAGGGCAGGTAACTCATTCCCCACTGCTCTGGAGCTGTGTCATGTCTAATACACCTGTGCTCTGTCATGGTATCAGTTACATAGGTATGGCTTTGAGTATATTCTTCAGGTTTGGCATCAGGAAATTTCCCTCTCTTTCATTCTGTCCCTTCTTTTTCTTTCTCTATCTTTTTAAAATCTTGGCTGTGATTTATTTTGCTTTTTGTCTAGTACCTCTATATATTTCCATGTTGCTGGAAAGCATTATAAGATAGTAATGTTATAATAACCATTTTCCCATGTGTTCTTTACATGCTAGCTTAATTTGCTTTTCTTAGAAAAAATAAAATATATGAATCTTTTGGTAGAAAAGAAAAAGTCATTTGAGCTTCTTACATTTTTCAAATTGTTATCAAGCAAGTGTACTAGATATACACTGATACTAGTAGTAGCTGATAATATCTGTTTCTATAAATACATGCTGTTTTTTGAAGGTTGAATAAAAGTTAACCAAATGTAGAAGGGAATAAATTCCTTCCAAACAGAAGGAACCATAGGTGTAAATGCAAAGAAATATTGAAAATATGGGTTTGGGGGTTATAAAAGGTTTACCAATACATGGAAGATCATGGATTCACAAACTGGAAATAATTAAAATCCTTTCCTTGTTGATTTCACATCCTGGGAAAGTAAGTTCATTAATGTCTTAAACCTGATTTTTGCCTCCTGCGAAATAATAGTTACCCACTTTTAGTTTTCCAGCGAATATTAAATAAAACACTTTTAGCAGTGCACCTAGTAGGTGTAGATCACCTAGTAGGTCACCTAGTAGATGATCATTCAACAGTAAGTTATATCTCATATATCCATGCTTAGAACAATAGGTCCATAATAACAAAGAGTTGAGGGAAGGATGGAAAATAACTCTGATTCCATAGTATGAAAATTTCATGAAGTCAGAAAAAGAAAAACTTTAGATTTATCTAGTGGGCTATGTAAGAGAAAACTTTTTCTATTTGCAATGTTAAATCAGCAATGCACTTCAGGGATAAATCTTACTGGTAATATATTATCATTTTTATGTATTGCTGGACTTTATTTGCTAATATTTTGTCGAGGAGTATAAATCAGTTTTCAAAAGGGGTAATAGCTATAATTTTATTCTTCTTATGAAGTCAATTTTTTTTTTCAATTTTAGACTCTGGAAAATGCCAAATCCATAGAATACTTTGAGATTCTATATTCTGGATGGGTTTTTTTTAGAATTGGCAACATTTTTTCCTCAAATATTTGTTAGACTTCACCAGTAAAACCATCTGGACCTGTAGTTTTCTTTATGTAAAGGTTTTCAACTACAAATTAAGCTTATTTAATAGACATAAGTTACTCTAGTCATATATTTCCTTTTCAATGAGTTTTGGTAGTTGTGTCTTTTAATGAATTGGTTCATTTCAACTAAGTTGTCTAATACATTGGCTTAAAGACATTTTTAATAATTTATTTACCATTTAAATATCTAAAGACACTTTAGTGATGTCACCTCTCTCATTCCTGTTAATAGTAATTTGTGATTTCTCTGTTTTGTCACTGATCAGCTTGGATAGAAGTTTAGCAATTTTATTGATATTCTTTCATATGGCCATCTTTTGTTACACTGATTTTCTCTACTATTTTTCTGTTTTCTATTCTATTGATTTCTGCTCTGTTAATTATTATGTCTTTTCTTTTGTTTTCTTTGGTTTTAATTTCATGTTATTTTGTAGTTTCTTTTTTTGTTTGTTTGTTTGTTTTTTATTTATTTCTAGGAGAGAGAGAGAGAGACAGCATGAGCAGGGGAAGGTCAGAGAGAGAGGGAGTCACAGACTGAAACAGGCTCCAGGCTCTGAGCTGGCAGTCAGCACAGAGGCCGACGCGGGGCTCAAACCCACAAACCGCGAGATCGTGACCTAAGCAAAAGTGGGACGCTTAACCGGCTAAGCCACCCAGGCGCCCCTATTTTGTAGTTTCTTAAGCTGGAAGTTGAGGTTATTAATTTAAGAACTTTCTTCCTTTCTAACCTTTGTAATTTAGTGCTATAAACACTTAGTGCTATAAATTACTGCTTTAGCAGCATCTCACAAATTCCTGCCTGTTGTGTTTTATGTTCATTTCAAAATACTAATTTTCTTTTTGCTTTCTTCTTTGTTCAATAAATTATTTAGAAGTAGCATACTAGTTTCTATATTTTGGGGGATTTTAAAGAGATCTTTCTGCTAATGATTGTTCTCTGACCATTATAATTAGATAATATACTATGTATGACAAAAATCCATTTAAATTTATTAAATCCATTTATCATTTATTTATGATCCATATTTGATCTGTTTGGTAAATATTCCATGTGTCTGCTGCTGTTGGATGTAATATTCTACAAATGTCAAATGGGTCAAATCAGTCGATAGGGTTGTTCAAGTCTTCTACAACCAGACTGATTTTCTGTCTAGTTGTTCTCTTGATTATTGAGAGTGTGGTATTTAAATCTGTCCCTAATTGTGGATTTGCCTATAACTCCTTGAAGTCCTATCAGTTTCTCCCTGCACGCAGGAATTTTGGAGCTCTGTATCAAGTGTATAAATGTATAAGATTGTTTTGTGCTCTTGATGAACTGCCAGTTTGTCATTATGGAATAACTTTATCTTCATTACCAGTTTTTGCTCTGAAATCTACTTTGCTTGATATTAATATGGCAATTCTATATTCTTAAAACTAATGTTAATATGGTGTAACATTTATCACATTTTTATTTTTAATCTATTTATAACTTTATATTTAAAGCAAATTTCTTGTAGGCAGCATATTAGCGGATCTCCCCTTTTAACTTACTCTAATAGCTTCTGTCACTGAGAGTGAGTAGGTTATTTCCATTTTATCTGGATATTTATATGATCAGGTTAACTCTATTATCTTGCTGTTTCCTTTCTTTGTCCCATCTGTGGTTTGTTTCTCTTTTCTTCTTTTTCTGCCTTTCTTTTAGATTACAGAATAGTTTCTATGATTGCATTTTATCTCCTTTGGTGGTCTTTGGTTTGGTTATTGCATTAGAATTTACAGTAAACATCTGCAATCAGAGAGTAACTTCAAATGATATTATGCCTCTTCATATATAGTAGAAGAGCCTAGTAATTATATACTTCCATTTTTTCTCCTGGTCTTGTGCTTTTGTCACGTATTATATTTGTATACATGTTATATACCTCACACAATATTGTTATTTTTTAAGCACTCCATTATCTTTTAAGGAGACTTTAAACTTTTAGCTTTATTATTTCTCTTTGAGACTGTTCTAAAAACTATGGACTGTCTCCTTAGAAAGAGTATACACAGGCACAAAATATACCATAAATACTGCTGATAATTACAGGGGGTTTTCTGAAAATAAGCCCATGCATAGACTCCTGCTTTATAAAACAGAGCATTCATGTAAGCAGTGAGGGTTCAAAAATACTGGAACTTTAGGTACTAGTCTTAATATGATTTCATTTGCCGTAATATTTGTGAGCCCTGTAGAAATTCTCATTATAATATATTCATACAATGTTAATGCTACACTAAACAGCCATTTATAACAGTTTTGAGGAGAATATATCAATATAAGAAAATGATAATAAAATATTATGTGACAAAAATATACAAAACTTTATACACACTGTGATCATGATTGTATATATAAACAGGTATGTCATTTACAATGTTTTTTGGTTGAAGGCAACATAATACTTGAATAAAAGTGGCATAAACTAAGTACTTCTTTTTCTCTCAATTCAGCAAGTATATAAGTATATACCTCATTAGAGGTATAGTGATTCAATGTTGGTTTGACAATGTCAATGCTGTGTCAGTTTTTCTTGGCCATCATCTCCTGATCATAAGACGGTTGAACATTTCTCACCTCAAATCTTCACACATCTTCTTTTTAACAGGAAGTAAAGTATTTTCCAGTCAACACAGCTGCCTTTCCTTAATCAGACTATCCCTCAGCCCTCATTGGCCAGGAGTGGGTCACATATCCTGGCTGCAAAGAAGTCTGAGACAACAAACATTTGATATATTCAGTCTCTGTTGTGGAAAGTGGTTTCCTGTAGCAAGAAGTAAGTTTGGGAGACAACTGAGAGTCTCTGGCACAATCAGCAAGAGAAATTATCCTCGAGATAAATTCAGCAAGGCAATAATGCATAGCATGAGTGATTTAGAACATTTGTTGTACATATCCCAAATTTTCAGAACTATAATCTTGATACTTTCATGAATAATTTACTTAATTGAAAAATAATTATCTTAAATTGAGCTAGACATAATACTCTAGAATAACTCAAATTCTTCTTTTTCCTTCTCAAGATAATGAGGTCACACTAGTTGTCTGTATTTCAATTATCTAACATTTCTGAATTGACTAAAACACTGATTTCTTACATTAGGACATTTGCATGAGCTAGCCATTTGAGTAATATAATAATGATTATTATTATATAATAATAGAAAGATATAATATTCAGTATCATTAATATTTTATATATAATAATTGATATTAATTATTTAATTAGTATTATTTCCCTTCTACTATTCACATATTTTTATGAGTACACAGTACAAAATAATTTATTAATTTTTAAATCCCTGCTTTAGTGTTAATAAATTAAAATAAATAAATGGTACAGTATAATTATGTTTAACTGCAAAAGGGACATATATTATACATTGTGTATTTTTTCAAAAGTCCTTGTTAAAAATTTATCAACAATAAAGTTGAATGAAAAGTTCTCATTCTTGCATCATCTATGGTTCCCATCTCCCCTTCATATGTCTTAGAGTAATTTTGGTGAATCTTAATGAAGGGAGGAAAGAAATATAGGTGCTTTACTTATGGTATTCACTTTGAATGAGAAGAACATTGATATCTTTGATAAGATACTTAGACAAGACAAGAAAATTAGGGGTTTTGTGGACACAACATCAATAGATGGATTATTTTTCTTGTCTTTCATGCAGCCCTGTTGTGTTTTGTTTTTCTTTACCACTTCCATGTTTAACCAAATATATCATATTAATTTGGGGTTAATTTTCACATTTGGAAAATGTTGTTTTAGTTTAATATGATCCCTAGAACAGTGATAAGTAAGATAATTTTTAAGTCAACAAACCATATATTGTCATTCAAGTTTAATTTTTCCTACTAACCAGTGAAGTCTAGGTAGGAGTAGAAGGAAACACATTACAAATGGAGCATCAGTGGAAAAACAGCATTTAAAGTTCACATTGTGCAGTTAATGCTAATGTTTCACCATATTCACTTCTTAAGTCATTTTTTTAGTTTTTAGTTTAGTTTTACACCATTATTTTTACTGTGTAATCTTTTGGTGCCACCAATATATTTAAAAATAAAAATTCATCAGATAATTTTTAAAATACATAATTAAAACAACAAGAAAATACATTATTAAAAAATAAAGATTTCCAGTTATTAATACATAGTCATGAAACTATGACTAATATTTCTGGAAAAAAAGGAACCATCAAATTACCCTCCACATTTATTTCTTTTGAAACTCTTAGTACATATGGTTTAAAGCGATACCATTATCTTCTATTCAGGCTTCTTAAAAATGTACCAGTTTTTTACACTCTTATAAGATAGTAAAACATAGTGAAAACATATATATCATCACCCATTTTATATACCCTGATGAAGTGGAATTTGATATAAGTCTGGCTTAATTTATGAATTCATTCAAGCAAAGTCATTATTGTCAGGACAGAAAAAAAATAAGAATTTCAGAGTGGTTATTCTTCTTTAATATCAATCCCAAGTGAGATTATACCATGATAGCAAGATCCTATTATACTCTCATCTCCAAACGCATAGTGCACATAGGTAATAACAGTGGTTGCATATTAATTCTAATCTATACATTCCACCTCAGAGCAAAAGATAGTTTTTCCCCACTTCTGCCATCAATAGAGATTAGAGAATCCACTCTGTCCTAAGACTGATATCCCGACACGATGATGGAAATAATCAAGGTAAAGGAATTTGACATCACCAAACTTTTCTTAATTCACTTAGGATTGTGGTCTGTAGTAGAGTTTATGCCAGGCATTTGATATTCGAAACTAAGTACAACACAGTTCTTAATCTGACAGATCTTAGTATTTAGAATAGGGCAGACATGCAAATTATACATATCAATTCATGTATTTTTAGTACCTGCTTCAGAACCTGGGATACAGAAGGCACTTTAATAGTAATAGGAGTAATAACACCACTGCTACTAGTAATACTATTATTACTAATGCCTGACATTTAGTAAATACTTACCAACCAGGAACTTACTTATCAGGAACTTTCATAAGCAATTTATTCATTTCGCTTCCCTTGGCCATATCACAACTAAATCGTCACTCAGTATGAAAATAGACTACCACTCTTCCAGTTATGGAATAAATAAATCATGGGAATAAAGGCACAGCATAGGGAATACAGTTAATGATATTGTAGTAACAATGCATCAGGACAGATGGTGGCTACCTACACTTGAGGTAAACATAGCATAATGCATAGAGGTTGAGCCAGTATGTTGTATACCAGCAAATAATGTAACATTATGTGTCAACTACAAAAAAACTAAAACCAAAAACAACTCCCCCTCAAAACAACAACATAAAGAAAATATATAATCATGTGAAAAAGGGTTAAACATCTCAGTAGTAACAGTTAACACTTAAACAAACCAACCAACAAACCTGTGTACTTGTTTTATCCTAAAATTAACTTCTTTTAATTTAAATCATATTACTCTGGATTCATTGATGAAATCTACAATCACTTGAATGTTGCCATCCTCTTATATAAGCTATTAGGCTTTAGATATGCATATAGTTTTAAATTTTTATTTCTTTTTTCATAATGAAGTGTTCCAGAAAGATAAACAGTAGTACATTCAGATGCTGCTATGCACAACACATGGTTTTGTCATAGATATTGTTCAGAAATGTTTTTTGAAGAATTAATAAATGAATAAAGCAGGGGTTTATAACTCTCAATCCTTTAAGGTAGTAGTGTTGGTCACATTGCCTTTTAAGTTTAGAACATAAATTTTAAATAACTCAATTTGGCCTTGGAAAAATGAAATGAATGCTTAAAGAATGAAACATATTTAGAGTAATATGGTTCCAATCCCTACTTTAGAATGATGTAAATCGAATACCCTATTTAAGAAAATTTAAATCTTACAATTCCTTCATAATTTAGAACACCTAGGAACAATAACAAGGTACTATATATATATATATATATAGTATATATATTGTGTGTGTGACCAGAAAATCACATGGATTTTAAATTTAGATATCTGGCAAGGAAGTGTTAGATGTCTGTGGCAGGATTAATTTTTGCTCTGTCAGAACTGACCTGGTGCTATAGTTATTTTAAGCTCTAGAAATAAAGAAATGTTATGGTTGCCAAATACTAGGTGCCATCTAGCGGTTATTGAGAGTTAAGACAAATGTTCAGAAGAACTCCAAAGTATTCTGATTATTTCCATTTTTCCTTCATGGTGAGTTATATTTATCACTTTCTGAACGATATAATCCATCTCAACCAGGTTTCAAATCCTTCAAGTTTATATTGCTACAAGTGAATCTCGTAGGAATCTGGCTAGCATCTTGTTTGGTTTAACATTTCAGCTTTATGTCAAGAAGTTTTCTTACTTGATTTTAGTGTAAGGGATATTATCACTTAGTACACTCCAATTAAAATAAGTATGAGAGATTATACTGTTTTCCAAAGTTCTCAACTTTATGTTTTCCTTTTCTTTCCCAAATTAAAGTTGAGTATAAATTGAGGTTGCCCTACAGAGCTAGACTAAGGGTCAAACAGAAGTACTTGAGGGGTATTAATAATTCTCATAGTCATTTTAACTGTAAAAAATCAATAGCTTTGTATTTATACAGAAGGTTAGTGCAAAGTATCGTGGAATTCCATAAAATTTTAGAATTTCCATATTTATTTATTTTTTTTTAAAGAAGTCCAGATCAGGGGCGCCTGGGTGGCTTAGTCGGTTAAGCGTCCGACTTTCGCTTAGGTCATGATCTCACGGTTCGTGGGTTCGAGCCCCGCGTCGGGCTCTGTGCTGACTGCCAGCTCAGAGTCTGGAGCCTGTTCAGTCTGTGCCTCCCTCTCTCTCTGACCCTCCCCTACTCACACTGTCTCTCTCTCTCTCCTAGAAATAAATAAAAAACATTAAAAAAATTAAAAAAAAAGAAGTCCAGATCTTTTTTTTTTTAATTTTTTTAAATGTTTTTATTTATTTCTAGGAGAGAGAGAGAGAGACAGAGTGAGCAGGGAAGGTCAGAAAGAGAGGGAGTCACAGACTGAAACAGGCTCCAGGCTCTGAGCTGGCAGTCAGCACAGAGCCGACGCGGGGCTCGAACCCACGAACCGCGAGATCATGACCTAAGCGAAAGTCGGACGCTTAACCGACTAAGCCACCCAAGCGCCCCTAGAATTTCCATATTTAAAACAAAAGAGAAATATAGACAAAATGCAGTTTTCATGAATGTTTAGAATTGTTTCCAAGAACTCATTGGAAATAAAAGATTAATAAATTATAGTATATCTAATGTTACGTCCTTGATAAACATAATAATGTGGTGATGTACTACTTGATATTGATGCTTATTCTGATTATAACTAATATCTATAAAGATACAGTGAATGAGATTATAGCTCATTTTACCAGGTAAAAGTGAAAATTGAGGAAAATTAACACTATCATCATCTTGACATCTGGCATTTATATACATTTACTATAGAGTTTTGATCTAAAACATTCATTTTATTTTGGCAATAGTTATCACTCATTTTTATTGAGCAGTCATTTCCAACTTGAGAAAGTCTACATTAAGCACTTGATAAAACAAAGATTTATTAAGGTTCTCTGATCTGGCCTGGAAGGACATCATTTCTGTGTAACAATCCTGGTGAGCTAATGGGAAATGAAATAGTTAGAATTTATGAAATGTCATTTATTTAGTAGAAATTATATATAAAATGTATGGCAAAGGCTACACTCAATCAGCAAATATTTATTAAATATCTACTATAAGCAAGGAGCTGAGAATATATCTATGAACAACATAGACAATGTTATCACTTTTAAGGGGATAAAATTATGAGGAATATTTAGAAGAGATATCTGATAGACAAGGAAAAAACAAATAACAAAAGTTCAGATAGTAAAGAAAAATCAACTCAAGATGGGTTGGAGAACAGAAGACTAGATGCAAACTAGAAAAATAAACATGTCCTTAATAATTGAAAAGGTTGGAATCTACTTACCTAGACACTTCTGTAAGCAGTTAGAGATTTATATTCAGGCAGTAGTAGGATATTGGTGTAATGTCTTTTTGGATCGTAACTTGTGCCATTATAATGAGTTAAAGGCTTTTTTTGAGTTTTAAAAATCAAATACTAATGAAAACAGTAACCCATCACTACAACTGTGCTTCACTATCTAAAGCTTTGAATAGATTTGGGTAACCAGGATGTTGAAATGTTTAACTCAGTAGGACATAACATGAAATTATTTTACTTTTTTCCCCAGCCACTGCCCCAACCAGGACTAAGTTAAATCTCATTTTCTTGATGGGTAGCACATCTTCTAAGAATATCCGAGCAGACTTCCTTAGCTTTCCAGTCATTTACAGTTATTAAAACCTCGGTCACTGCATCCAGTTTATCTCCTCCTAGCTAGAACCTGAGTCAGGGAAAGGGAAAGAAAATTGTTTTGCTACTTTACTCTATCCTGCCTCTGATTTTAGCTTCATAAATTTGGAATCAGGGAGACAGGATTATGGAGAAAGGGCAAAAATATTTTTTCTTAACAGAGCATTTGGTTAGAGTGCTCTGCTGAGCGATGCTGCTTTTTGGGGTGTTACTGATTAACCCTGTATGGGAAGTGACCCATACTGGTCCTCTTCTAGGGAATGTGCCTTGGTCTTGCAGCAGCTCCAACTTAGCCTTGTACAACTGTCTTCTACTTACAGAATAAACTTCTAGTTTCAAAAGCCAACTTTCAGCTCCTTGTTGCTGGGTCCCAACAACATAACTGAAGTTCAAGTATCATTAGCTGTATCCATTTAAGCACTAGGAAATGGATGAATGCTTGCCATACCAGATAGTGGGAGCAGCAGTTTTGATGGTTTGGAGGATGGTGGACACAACAAATGCTAAATTTAGAGAGTGCAATGGAGGTCTGACTTGAATGCTAATAATTCCAAAATTAAAGGGAGACTATTGGTAGTTAGGTATTGTGGTGGAGATCAGTAGATGTGATACATGAAATCACTGCCCACTTTATGATCAAAGGGACCTTTGATTCCCCAATATTCTAAGGGCTTTTTAATACCCATCATAGCCCAGGAAACACAATAGGGAGTAAATAGCATCATTTAAATTTTTTTAAATTGAAGACCCACCAATTGTTTTCGAGGTTCAAGATAAAATATAAGATATCTAGGAGGTAAGAGATGGATAAATGTTGAGTGGAAAAGGGAGATTGTTGACCTGAATTAAACAACAAATTAAAGTATGTCACTATACACTGATAGTTCATCATTTAAAGACACAACTGATTTTATATAGATTATATAATATAGATTATATAGATCCTGATTTAGGTAACATTCCACAACCTTTAAAATCATTTCTACAATACTGAAATTTTTTGTTGCAAATATACAGTTTCCTAATTAAAGAGGTGATGAATAAATAAAATCCTTCTTTGACACTGTATCTGTTTTCTCTTTTTTTCATATTTTATTTTAATTGTGAAACATGCATATTAAAACTATGTCTAAGGTTGCTTGGGTGGCTAAGTCACTTAAGTGACCAACTCTTGATTTCCACTCAGATTATGATCTAATGATTCCTGAGATCAAGCCCTGCATCAGGATCTGCGCCAACAGCACCGAGCCTGCTTGGGAATCCTCTCCGCCTCCCTTCTCTCTGTCTCTCTCTCACTCACACTCTCTCTGAAAATAAACAAACATTTTAAAAAATAATAAAACTACATCTAGAACATTTTTTGAGTTCCTTGAAGAAAACCAGTCTATAAATAAAAGGGTCTACTATTATTAGGTAGTGTGTATTAGACAATAAAAAGCCTACACGATTCACTTGTAATTTGCATGGCACTTTTATTAATTTATTTTTAGCTCAATTGTCTTTATAATACCATAAGTTGCCATTGTGGGAATAATGTTCTACTGATTCAGAGCCCACAAAAATCTATAATGTATGTAGCACTCTAGATCATATCTGATTAATGCCAATATAAATTTAATATTGTTTTATTGCTGTGAGAAATGTTGGTTCCACTTATTTATCATCATGTCTGTCTTTTTTATGATGGGAGCAAAAGAAAGAAGGTTGAATACGTATTATTATGGAGAGTTTGCTGGTCAAATACTTAAATTTCTATTCTCATTATTGGTATACTTTCTGGCCAAGTGAGGAAATGCATTGGTCTCTCTTTTTCTGAGATGTCTGTCTCATTTGGGAATAAAGAAATGAGAAGCCCACTTAAATGATATTTACAAATATGCTATGAAATATGACTCACTTTGTCTCTTTGGTGGAAATCCTTCTAAAGTGGATTATGTACATTCCAATATTCTTAAAACTAGATAAGTACAGTAACATTTGCTTGAGACAAAAGCAATATCAAGTAAGATTACTAGAGGTAGTTATTGAAAGGAGAAAATACATTCCAGGAAGTAAAAAGGAAATACAATAAAATTGTCTAAACCAAAAGCAACTTAAACTTAGTGGAGATAGCTGCTAAGAGAAGGTGTATACCAAGAAGTACAGGAGTAGAAGGGGAAGACAGGCCAGAGGTATTGAAGAAAGACTTCTTCTTTTAAGTTTTCATAATATTGCCCTCTACCCTCATCTTTATTTGGATACCAGACAGAATGTATTGTTATTTTAAGGCTGGCAATGTTTAGGTACATTGGTTCTTACCTTTTAAAAATTAAATTACAGCTCTGCTTAAGCATAATAGGCTGGCTTCTTGTGTTTATATCCTGTACCTACTCAACTCCATTAAAATTAAAGAAATAATAAAGTATTAGACAAAAAAAGAAAAATAAAGTTGCAGAAAAGGAGAAAAATGAATGAAATTCTACACAATTTTGAAAGATGGATATCAGAAGGATGATTAGTAATTAACTTAAGGTAGAATTGAGGCAATCATAAGGTAAAACAAAAGAGAGAAAGCAAAACAGCACAATTTCTCCCAAGAACCCTTGAAAAACACAGGGATTAAAAGCATTAGCTATGACAGGCAATGGAAAATGAGATGGTGGTCTTATTCAGAGCATCTAGGTCCATGTGACTCCTGATTCTTCCTGTGAAGCCCACTATGATCGGCTTATCCCTGACGGTCACACTCCAAATATGGTGAATGAAAGCAGACCCAGGACAGGGCACAAAGACATTTCAGAACACCATGAAGATTTTCTGAATAAAGGAATAAAAAGGAGACCCAAAGAGGACTGGATGCAAGACAGGTCACCAACATTCAAGATTGTCACCAACAATCAAGAATAATGCTGGAAATTAGAAAACAATGAAGCAATATTTCCAAATTTCTGAGGACAAATAGCTTAATATTTGGTAAAAATAACCAGCCAAACTATCAATATCCAGCAAAAGCTAGCAATCAGGTATGAGAGTAGCATAAAGACACTTTCTAAAGTTCATGGGGAAAAATATGTATTCCCAGTATATCTTTTCTTAGGAAGCTAATAAAGGGTATCAGCAAAACACGGAAATAAGCTGAGAATAGGGAAAACCTAGCATTTAGGTAATGTATGATCCAACATAAAAAAATGTCAAAGTCCAAGGATGACAGTTTTATTCCAGACTGAGACAGAATGAGTCCAAACTTGATAGGGGATGAAGATATAAGAAGATCTTTCGCAGGAAAGGAAACGAACCTCAGATGAGTTTGAACATTTGAAAAAATACTGTTACATATTTGGTAGATCTATTGAAAGACTGGGGTCATGAAAACTACATCACTCATCATTAAAATTAATAAATACCTAGATAACTAAGCAAATGAAAAAATTAAATATAGTTTGTGAAAAAGATATTCTATTTCATTATTTGGGTCGGCTCAGCACAGAAAACAGTTGCACAGTCTTGACAGTATATACACTGACTATTGTCTAACCAAATATACTGAGAGCAAGGAAAGAGAAGTGAGGGAGCAAGGTGTACAGTAGTTTAAAAGAGTTAACTAATTAACTAGCCATATATTGAGAAATTAAGTTGGCTCTGTTATAATATTGATAAATTAATCATATGTATATAAATATATTATTTAGGAATATTTAAGTTAATGCTGGGAGAAACAGCTTAAAAAGTGGAAAGATCCTGCCTTTAACGAAGTCTGATGGTGGCAGTGAAAAAGTTGGTAGAAAACTGACATTTTTGTAAATATAAGCAATTTAGTCATTGGTGAATTGTTAACTACGTGTTTATACTACTTTGATCAAAATACTTTATGCAATTATGATTTCTAATTTGAGCTTCTCCATTTGGGAGTTATTTCAACCACAAACTCAATGGGATGTCACTTGTAAATGTGAAAGCTTTCTAGTTTAGGCATTAAACATACCCACATAGAGCAAATAATCAAATACCCAGAATGGTAAAGTATTAGGCAATGTGTTTAATAATATCATTGGGATAGTCTTCCTACACCTGGGAAAGTTCCACAAAGTAGAGGTAGTCTACTTTTAGAGTGATAACTTTGCCTGAAAATGCAATCACTTTAGAAGACTTCTATTCCAGGTGCCTTCTGGAGTTTTTATCTATGCCTATTATTACTAGAGAAAACTAAGAAATTAGTGTGAAAGAAAGGATGCAATATTTAAAAAATTATTACATCTCAGACTTTCCAAGAATTCCTCAAAGTCTACGGTCTTGAAGATCTTATATGCCTCTGATATATTAAGTGTTTTCTGAGCATATACGGACAAAATCCTCTGCTATGAGGTAGGCTGAAGATATGCTTTATGGTCCAGAAATATGTTCCAAGTACCACACTAGCTTTAAGAAAATCTCATTAAAAATATTAAAGCAATATAAATAATGTTTGAAATGATAGAATAAAGATGATCCTTTTGTTCCAGAGAGGCTTACAGACTGATTTTTGTTAAGTTAATTAAACAAGGAGACTATTAGACTGAGTTGGCTCTAATGCCATGGCAACCAACTAAGCAAACCAAACTCTAAGCCTGTAAATAAATACAAAATCAAAACCTAAGGATAATCTATTATAAACCACCAACTAGGTTTTAAGACACAACCAATCAAACAGTTTCCTTGCTTTGCTTCCACCTTTCTCTATGAAGTCTCTCCCCAAGCTCCTGTCAATGGAGTGCTCTTAACCACTTTGGTGCTGCTAGATTACAATCACTTGTTGCTCCAATAAACTCTTAAAATGTTTGCTATGCCTCACTTTGTCTTTTAACATTTCAATGAATTTCAGCTTGGTCAATTTTAATTTTGAATTTACATAGTTTGGAAAATAGTTCTTTGAACCTTTGAAAAAATAGTTACATTAGACACATCAATCATGCAAAAAGGAAGACTAGTTTAAAAACGTTGCAATAGCTAACATTACTATTCTACTACAATTCAGAAGAAAGCCTGGTGTCATATTTTTGCATCACTATGGCACTATTAGATCTACTTGGTCCTAAAAGTATTTATTAATTTGTTAGCTCATAAAACAATATTTTTTTTCTTTTTGTAGATAAAACAAATAGCTAATCAGAGGAAAAACAATCCAGAATTCTGTATAAGAGAAATTAAGAAAAGGCACAGGTTGATTCAGAAAGATTCGGAAGAGTTACCTCCAAGGACCACCTTAGAAATAATTTATTTAAGTGCCTTATTGAGTGGATGTAATGAGGTTTTGGAGTGGTAGGGGGGTTTGGAGCTAACAGCCAAGAAAGATTTCTTGAAGATATCTTTGGTGCAGAAAGGTGACTTTATTAAAGCATGGGGACAGGGCTCATGGGCAGAAAGACCTGCACTGGGATTATGAAGAGTTGGGGGAGGTAAAGTCAAGAGGAAGTTTCTTAAAGGGATTTTCATATACTAAAGAATATTCACAGGATACTGGAGGTTTAGCTATTGTCAAGCTAAGGTTGTTTTTCCCTCTAGCAAAGCATTACCATTAAGACAATAGGGAGTTCCTGGAGAAATGTATACTCTGTATTTGTTTCAAGTATTTGTTAATGGGCTGTAGATTATAAGAAAATTTAATTTTACCTGATATTTCCTTCTTGCCTTTGTTCCCCATATCACTGTAGTGGGGAAGGTGATGTTGTGGCTCTAGGAAATGGAGTCTACAGGTTTCTGGAGAATAGGCTATTGATAAGATTGCCCCTATCTTGTAATTTACTAAAATACTTGCAAACTGATGGAGATTCATGTCCAGCAAGACTGTAATCTCTATTCATTAACCATTTGTTTTCTTTCCTTTGTTTCTGGGCAGCCAGGAGTTCCTGAGGAATATTATACATATCCCACCTTGGGGTGAGGGAGGGCAGTGTGCTAGCTGGTGCTTTGCCCTCAGTCTGCCTTATGCTCCCTCATCATATGCATTACTTTGGAGTAGCAAAACATAGGGGTAAATAACCTATGAACAGTCAAGAAAATGTGGTAAGGCTAAAAATTTTTGTCATTTTGACAGTTGACTCAAAACATTCCCCTTAGAAATGTGTTTTACCTGGTTATTGAGTAGTTTCTCTTAAGTATGCTAAAAGGTTTGATTTTTAATTTAGTGTTACTTCTTTTTAAATAAGAGCCCACACAGAGTAAATATAGGCTGTCACTTTCTGGGGCATTGTGTTAATTTCATAATTATATAGTCTTTTATGAATGTATTTCAAAAGATGTCAGGGTGAGTTATTGTATTCCTGGTCATTGAGAATTTTCATTGCTTATATGAAAGACCTTAATGACTACAGTCAACTTCCAATAGAAAGGCAATAAATTTGGGGCGCCTGGGTGGCTTAGTCGGTTGAGAGTCCGCCTTTCACTTAGGTCATGATCTCGCAGTTTGTGGGTTCGAGCCCCGCATCCGGCTCTGTGCTGACTGCGAGCTCAGAGCCTGGAGCCTGTTTCAGAGTCTGTGCTTCCCTCTCTCTCTGACCCTCCCCTGCTCACGCTGTCTCTCTCTCTCTCTCTCCTAGAAATAAATAAAACATTTAAAAAAAAATAAAAAAAGAAAGAAAGGCAATAAATTCTACAGGTAGTTGTCCCTCCACCTCTGAAATATCTTTATGTCAGTGACTATTTCTTTTTAATTTTTTTTTAATTTTAATTAAGCCTTTTATTTTTTTAATTTTTTTTACTTTTTTAATTTTTTCTTTCATTTTTGAGAGAGAGAGACAGAGACAGAGAGAGAGATACAGCGTGAGCAGGAGAGGGACAGAAAGAGAGGGAGACACAGAATACGAAGACAGGCTCCAGGCTCTGAGCTGGCAATCAGCACATAGCCCGACGCAGGGCTAGAACCCACAAACCGCGAGATCATGACCTGAGCCAAAGTCGGATGCTCAACTGACTGAGCCACCCAGGCGCCCCTAAGGCTTTTATTTTTAATTTGTATTTGCTCTTAAAATATACATGCCATAATCTCATCATCTAAGATGGTTTGAGAACAGGATCACCTGTGAGATATGATCATTTTTAATGACTCTTTTAAATTTAAAATTCTAAAAAGACTTGGACAATATAAGACTGAACACTTAAATAAATGAATGAGTGAATAAAGGACTTGAGAAATCGATGAGCAAATACCCCTTCATCTGAGGGCATTCTGTCATAGGTGAGCGGCCCCAGTTGTCTTCCATGGACTTAAGTCTTGGATAGAGGAGATTTCTGTCTCACATAGAAATTCCATTAGGGGGCCTCCAAGGCCCCTTTCACCAATGAGATTCTTAAAGTGATTTAGATCAGAGACACATGGGTTGAAACAAAGCAGCCATGTTATAAATAATCACTGACAGGGGCGCCTGGGTGGCTTAGTCGGTTTAAGCATCCGACTTTTGCTTAGGTCATGATCTCGCGGTTCGTGGGTTCGAGCCCCGCGTCGGGCTCTGTGCTGATTGCCAGCTCAGAGCCTGGAGCCTGTCTTCGTATTCTGTGTCTCCCTCTCTTTCTGTCCCTCTCCTGCTCACGCTGTATCTCTCTCTCTGTCTCTCTCTCTCTCAAAAATGAAAGAAAAAATTAAAAAAGTAAAAAAATTAAAAAAATAAAAGGCTTAATTTTTTTCCTATTAAAATTAAGGGGAGATATGTGGCCTACCCATTTCTTAGAGCATTTGCCCCTTCCAGATGGATGTAACTCTTTAAAAATATCTCTTACCAGTTTTACAACCCAGGAAGGCCTTCCTCAAGAGCCTGAAAGCCATCCTTTTGGAATGTAAACACCTAAGGCTACAGTGCCCCATCTTCCAGTTTCTGTGGGAGGTGGGAGCCTAGCTCCAAATTGCAAAACTATTTGCCCCTCATAAAGAATGTGAGGAATTCTTTTTCCTTTGTATAAAACCAGTTACCAGGTGAATTTAGGATAAACTGTGTGTGACAAATAGTGTGTCAATTTCTCTTACTTGAGGGCTGATTATTGGTTATATTGAAAACTTGCATGTAATGAGTTGTATCCTCAGGGCAATATAAAATGGCAAGATTTCTTTCTGTCTTTGAATCTCTTAGTGGGTTTCTTGTGATGTGCATCACATTCTGGCCTAATGCTTATTCAATAATAAAATTGTTTTCTTTCTCTTCTACCTTTGTGGAGAGGTTTTCTGAATTGAGAAGATTTTACTTTTAATTATATTATTTCCCCAACAATATTCAAATGTTTCCCAAATACAGTTGTGAATATGAGGCACTTGAAGGATTTAAAACTAATTCCTTCCACAGATCCGCTGAGTTAGAATTTCTCAGGGCCTAAGAATTTGTGCTTAAAAATAAATGCTTCTGGTGATTCTGATGGATGGGTATTGAGATCTTGGACTAATTTGATTATTTGTTTTGACTTACATAAATAACTACTAAGTTTGGGCATATGAGACATTATGTGTAGAACAAAAAGATAAATTCTTTGAGAGAAGAGGCTCTACCTTATTTGGATCTTGACTTCCATATGCAGTTAGGTGGTAATGGCAGTTGACATATAGTGGTGACTCAGTAAATCTTGCTTTGTTTTTTAGCAATTTGGAAAGCCAAGAGGAAAAAACTCTATAATCTCTCTCATCAATTCATTCCAATTCCTCTCTTTTTTATCCATCCTTAGCTACTTATGGTAGATTCCTAATGTTCTCCTTAAAGTCCCATCATCTTTTGTTACTATACTACTTAGCATACCACATTATGAACTTATTAAATTTCCAAAACTTAAATTTTACCTTGAATTATTATTATTTAGGCCAATCTAGTTCATTCATATTTAAGTACATAAGAAAGCCAAGAAAAGCAAAATTAAACTTTTGAATCATTTTTTCTTAATTTTCTGGTAGTTGTGAAAAGTGATAGTGCTATAAAATATTTTTGGTTACATGGCATCTTTTATTTTAAAAAGTTCACCAATTTATTAATGTAATATCATAGTTTGTCAGATTCATAGACACTATAATCCTTTTAAGGGTAGGCAAATTTATTTTGCATAGTAACCTGGCAATTTTTTCTTTAGATATTTAAACTAATTTAAACATTTGAACTGCCAAAAACTGTCAATATTCAAGTTTATTTCTAAGTTTTTCTCTGTCACTGGAACATAAGCCTTTTTATGACAAATTTTTCCAAATTAATTTGTATGTTTATCCCTGGGTCTATTATTAACAATATGTGTTCATAATTCTGCCCCAATTTTTTATTAAACAATGGGCAACTGAATCTTATAAAAAGGATTGAAGTGTCACAACCGTTTATTGATTGTAAATAAACTACATTATGTAATTTTTTGTGGTTTCTCTAAAAGAGTTCCTGGGTTAAGCTCATCAGAATTGCTCATTGTTAAAGTAGCACCTCAGGATTTAGTTCTTGGACTCTATTTTATAAATAAATATAAATATAAACAAAAACTTAAAACTTGGTTTCTTTTGAAGTAAATGATAATTATCCAATTTTTTGCTGATATATGTATGTATGTATGTATGTATGTATGTATGTATGTGTTTTAAATTGTGCTTATTTATGCAATTTCCAAAACATTCTTCAAAGACAGTATTACCAAATTGAATATTATCTAATTAACCAACAAGCCCTGACAGACTGGGAGGTTATCAGGAGATAATCACAGCCCTCAGGTGCTATGAGGCATTGGGTGCAGCTAAGTGCCTTTAATTCCCCAAGGGTGTGATTAGCTCATGATAACAATGCTCCCTTGAGTTGTTTTATTGTTTTTATAAAAAAGCCTTTGTTATGGAGAAAATGTTTATTTTTATTCAGGAGGAGGATGGAGTTGACAGTTTAGACTGTTGAGAGAATAGCATTTACTTCTGACTTGTGTTACATAGCTTGACAAATGTGCTCATTTAAAATGCTTCCCAGACAGTCTGGATATTTTGACTACCTCAGTAATTCTTCAATAAAGCCCAACTTCCATATTGGACAGTTGTAAATTTGCAGTTTCAAGTTAATAGTATTTCTAATTTCTAATATTAGAAAGTGACCCATTTTGTAGAATAACTGCATATGAAAAATTAACCAATAATTTTTACAGAAAATCAGAAAAATATTGGGGGTACTCAAATGAATGGTCTTAAAACCCATGATCAAGATCAGCTGACACACAAATGAATGCAGGTGAAATTGTGAGACTGACATAAGAAAGCTTTACTTCTCTTTGATGCCTCTCTCTTTCCTTCCCAGAAATCCAACCCTGGTGCCTTTCCAGTTCAAGTAGGATAAAATCCAAACTCTTCATTATGACCTGGACATGAGCTAGTCCCAAAAACTTCTCAAATCCAATTTCTTACTTCCTTCATGAAGTTGTAGTTCTGCCAGTCTTCTTTCTCTCACTTGAAAAGGCTAACCTTGTCTCAGGGACTTTGCACTTGCCTTTCTCTCTGAAATGGAACATTCTTTCCACAGGTCTTCACCTCATTGTCTCTTTTGACCATTCCAGTCTTAACTAAAACATCACCACCTCAGAGAGGCCACCTCCCTAAAATAACCATCGCCCATTACCGTGTTTCAGTTTTTTCATTGCACATATTAAAGTTATATTATTTTGAGTGTCTGTATTTGCCAATGAATATACATTTGTGAAGGCAGAAACTTTCTCTTACACTAATAGACATGTGGATGTGTGTTTAATATGTGTCCAATTTTTTACCACAATATACATTTTTAATTGCCTATTTGTCATCCATTCTCCTTTCTTCCTAACAGAACTTATAAGTTTTACCTTTTGTTCTCTGCCTTCAGCTGACCTGTGCCATGACAAGTTGGATCAATGCCAGCTCCAGGCAATGCATTCCCTTGAACAGTGAGCAAGGAATGGGAATGTGGCCCAATTTGAGTCAATGATGCTTGATGACAGATTTGGTAGAGACTTCTGAGAGAGCCCTTTTTCACTTTCTGTAAGAACTTCAAGATAGCTTTATTTTTGTTTCTCTGATCATTGTCAATGGGAATCACAGAATTCATACATGAATGAGTGAAAGAAAACTCCTTCATTTAATGAAGACCTGTTTATATCATGTACTGGATATAATTTAATCACAGTGAGGATAGTGAAACTGAATTTTCATAGGAGTATAAATTTGTTGTACAGTTATTTTATACAGCCTCTAGGATCCTCTAATTCAGAAAAACAAGGAGCAATCTTACCTAGAAGGTCATCCTACATGCTCAAACAAAACCAGGCAACTCAGATCATAAAAAGATGATTATACAGTCACTGTTTATTTATGTAAACAGTACTTCTTATCCCATTCTGCAAACTCTTAATGAGTTTATTTATATTTTGAATTCCCATTTTTATTAGCAGCATGGATTACTAAATAAACTACTTAAGAGTATTAAATAAATAGCTTTAACTGCTGTGGTATACCAGAAATAAATATAAAATTCTCCAGATTTTTAAGCCAACTTTGATTCTAAAAGTCAATATTCACAGAGAAAGTTTAGGTATCAGGAGGCCTAATATCTGAAAACTAAACATGATGTGAATGTTGTAAAATAAGTGAGAACTTAAAGAAGGATATTTGGAAAAAATAAATATGAATGCTGTCTTAAAATAGGAAACTCAGCATTTAATTTTGGAATATGGGGAAAAATAAAAAAGGCTAAGGGATCTATGTAAGAGTACCTTTATTTGTATAATGCCCCCTTCCCTTTAAAAAGTTCTATGCCTGATTTGTCCACTAGTAAAGTCTTATAGCTTTGAATAATAATGATAGTAGTTAATAATTATTGAATACTTACTAGGTGTTGTTGTTTTAAGGTTCTATGTACAATAACTCAAATTATCTAGAAGGGACAGTGACTTGGCAACTAAAAGGGGAGGGGCAAGAGTTTGAACCTAAGCAATCCGGCTTTAAAGTCTACCTGTGTAACCAAATTGTGTAAAACTCAAGGCTGATTTGTAAATAAAAAGTAACAAAGCAGATTTTCAGCCAATGAAGAATATAAATGTGCCTTTGGACATGATCCTTACCATCTATCAGTCCAACTTCAGCAAATATTGGATTACTCATTACCTTTTTCCTGATATGTAGGCTACTCTAGTGAGAAGACTCCTTGAACTTGGGTAGCTTATAAAAATAGAATACAGTGGTCATTGATGCTCTTTATTCTCAACTGAGCTGATAAAAGCCACAGATGTCAATCAGCATGGCAGAGATGTCCAGTTAAATAAGCATAGATGACTCTGGCTTTCTTAAAAACAATTTTTGTAATTTCTTAAATCCTGTTAATATTCTGTTTGGTCCATAAAATGGTCTTGACTCTTTTTCCAACTTTTTCAATTATTCTTTTTAGGCAAGAAAGGCAAAGGACATGACTATAGCTTGCACACCCAGAGAATTATACCACATAAATAAGCTTCCCATGGAAACGAAATTAAAGTAAATTTTAAAAGAGTTGGCCTCATAAAATTGAATGAGAGGGGCATATCTGTGCTATGCTTCCCAAAACCTTAATATAGTCATGAGAAAAATATCAGACAAACTCAGTTGAGAGGTATTCTATAAAAACCAGACAATTACTCTTCAAAAGCATCAAGGCTGTAAAAGATAAGGAAAGAAGGAGAAGCCATCATAGACTAGAGGAGACTAAGGAGGTATTAGACTAAATACAATGTGGTAACCTCAACTAGATCCTGCAGCAGAAAAAAATAGTAGTGGAAAACTGGGAGAAATATGGACAAAGTCTGTAGTTCACTGAATAGTGTTATATCAATGTTAATTTCTTAGTTTTGATAAATAAAAGATGATTATTAAAAATGTCAAGAAAGTTAGAATGTAAAGTTCACTACGTGATTCTGACATCCTATATGTTCAGGTCCTCAGTGCATGTGTGCACTTCTACTCAGTAAGTAGAAGTTGCGCTGAGAAACAAAGTTAGAAAAAGCTTTTTATTTGTTCTTATGTATGCACTTCATTTACATGGTAATGATTTGAGTATTTTTTCTTGTTGTTCTGAAGCATCTAATAACAACACTACTCCTGGATCCTCCAGAAAGTGGCTATCAAATCATAGCTGTTCATTCCTATGACTTAACCGTTGGTAATACTGAAGTACAGGCCTGTCGTTTTACTTCTTCCAACATCTCACTGTCTAAATTACATACTTCTGCTAAATTTACCTTACATTCCTCCTCTCCCACTTCACATCTTTGTTCTTTCGGTAAAAAATCATTTGGTAAAAGTAAACTACGAATACAATTTTCACTTTTGATTTTGATCTTATTGTTCATTTTCCTTATACTTATTTTCTTCCTGTAATACTGAAGAAGATACGAAAAAAATCACCTAATCACTTAAGAACTGAAAACTATCAAATAAAAATATAATGCTATACATTTGTTATCAGGCATAAGGGTTCAACGTCCAAATCCCATCAAGTTCTCATTTCTGAAATGTTGGTGCTGTGAAACTCTTTCCTGCATTATTATTAAGTGATTCTGTTTGATTCATGATTAGTCACAATTTACAACCCCTCCAAAAATGGCATAAAATAATGTGAAAATTCTCTAATGCATTTGCAAGAAAAATATTTTCTTCTAATGACTCCTAATGAGCCTCCTGTTTTATGCAGGGTGTGAAAAGTTGCCAAGATGTGTAAAATAATTAGGATGACTAAAAGCATGAGTTTTAAAAGCCATTTTGCTTGTGCAATGTGTGTGAAAATCCAGAATAAGTCCTACGGGAAAAATTAATTTTAATAAGCTTTTGTCTTGTTTGAGGATTGTGTAAATCTAAGGCACAAAGAACTGTGTATTAATGGATCGGGCATAATAATGAGAGTTTGATCTCGTAGAATAAATCTATTTCATCATCAACCTGTTACTTTATACTTGGACTATCGGGACATTTGGTTATTTACTACAGTAATTATATATTAGGTCTCCTAAAAATGCAATAGTAGGTAAAAAGTAAACAAGATGAAATCTTAAATAATTTTTCTTCCTGTAAATTTATCTACTATTATGGAACATTATTTTTCCATAAACTCATTGATAATTGAACCCTAATCATTGAAACTCATACCTTCATAGATTAAGAGATGGGCATGTGTTAAAAGTGCTTTGATTTTAAACTTTTAAGTATAAATGAAGTATCCCAGGAAGACTTAACGATCTAACTCTAGACAGCATTATTAATTACAAAGCTTGAAAATATTCCATGAGGTACAATACATGACCTTCTCATGCAATAGTAATTCCTGCAGCTAAATATCATATCTAAGAGGGAGTTCTTATATGATGTTAATAGTTAAAAATTAAGGATGTAGGCCATAATCTAAGGTATAAGCCTTCATTAAAACTTCCAGAATATTTGATTTTACTGGGCACATTACTTCCAGCACCTTTCTTATTTATCTTTGCTTCTACATTTAACTTCCAAATGGACCAAATGATGGAAGCAATTATTACAATAAGGCACTGAATGTGAAACAATCAAGGTGAAATAGAGGAGAAAGCTTCAACAATATCACATATGTTATTGGTATTTATGGGAAAGTGTGAGAATAAATTTGTGGTTAAGCATTTATACTTTAGAATCAGATTAATTTGCATTCAACTCCCAACTCTGCCACTTGTTAACACTGAGACTTTGGCCAATTCATTTATCTTCAGTTTCTTCATCAATAAATGTGGAGTGATTATAAATAGTCCCTATTTTATTGGATCATTTCATAATTACATAACATACGTGGAACTTAGTTAAAACTGTGTCTTCACAGTGGCTATGAAATGGTTAAGTCTCAAGATTTTTCAGAGACTAAAAGGATGAGGATTTTAATGCTGCTGCATAATAAGAAAATCATCATAGCATTGATAAATTGAGGAAATCTTACATTGGATTTCAAGTAGAATGTTCTCTTCCCACCAAAAGTCAGGGCATATAGCTCTTGCCAGTGCTGCAGAACTTTAGAACGAACGTAGAATAGGGTTACCTTTGGGGCAGGTAGGGACAGTGCCAGGAAAGCAGCATGGAGCTCTCCTAATGTTCTGCTTCTTAATTTTGATGATGGTTATATAAATGCGTTCACATGAAATATACATTAAGCTATGTACTTACAATTGGTGCACTTTTCTGCATTTATGCTATACTTTTGGTAAAGTTTACAGTTTGTCCTCTGCAACTATTCTCCTTGTATACTTTATTTTCCCAATTTATTCCTATTTATTTACCATTTTTTCCTCTTGGCATGCAAATTCTAATTCTTGGATTTTCCTGTCTGTGTAGTCTGTTTTTTTTTTTTAAAGTTTATTTATTTTGAGAGAGAGTATGCATGTGTGTGCATGAGCCGGGGAGGGGCAGAGAGAGAGGGAGAATCTCAAGCAGGCACCTTGCTGTCAGCACAGAGCTTGTGTCAGAGCTCTATTCAGGAACCCTGAGATCATGAACTAAGCTGAAATTAAGAGTTGGATGCTTAACTGACTAAGCCACAGATGCCCCATTTGTTTTGTTTCTGGTCAGATTCTGTGTCCAATTAGGTAGCAGGGCAAGATTTAGACTGAAAAACCAAATATTGAGTCAAGTGGTTTTCAGGCTCTTTAATATAACTGATCCTCTTATTTAATCACTGATCACCAAAACCGAAATTTCCATGTTGTTTTTGTTTTCTAATATTGAAAAATCATTTTTAAATGTTTATTTATTTTTGAGAGAAAGAGAGAGACAGAGACAGAGACAGCAACAGAGCATGAGCAAGGAGGGACAGAGAGACAGAGGGAGACACAGAATCTGAAGCAGGCTCCAGCGCTGAGCTCTCAGCATAGAGGTCAATGTGGGGCTCAAACTCACGAACCAAGAGATCATAACTGGAGTCGAAGTCAGATGCTTAGCAGACTGAACCACCTAGGCACCCCTATCAACAAAGCATTGACAAGAAGAATCTTAAAGAGGGACTGGCTAAAGTTCCCCCAATTTAATATGTATCATATTCCTACCCAACTCTCCAGTCCCCATCAAACCTAGCATAAAAATACAAGTCTGTGTCTTTGGGCTTCATTTCCTTATGAAACCTCCTGTATTATCTAAAGCTTAAATGTATATGCTTTTCTTCTTTTAATGTGGCTTTGTCAGTTTAATTTTAAAACCTGACCTGGGGCCCTAAGAGGGTCAAGGAAAATTTTTCCTCCGTATAACACCTAAAATCTAGCATGTATCAAGCACTTCCTAAAAGCCAGAAGCTGTGTTAATTGACAGCATTTATTTAATTTTATTTCAACTTCATTGCAAAACTGTGGGATAGAAATATCATTCTATCTGAGAGGATGAAAATAAGATCTATGTGGGATTGTTGACCAGTCTATAGTCATATGGTAATGAAATGGTATGATTAATATCCCATTCTCAAGCTGTCTAATTGTAAATGTACTTGTCCTTACAATACTGTTCTAAAAGAGCAATAATATACATCAATTCAAAACGATGTTCTAGACCTTCAGTGTGGCCTGGAGTAAAAATTTTTTTCTTGAACTCAGGAAAATACAAGAGCACAAGTTAAAAGCAAAAAAATTATAGATATGTAGAAGACTAAAAGCAGGATATTTCTTTGTAACTTCTTATGTTAGTAACTTCGAAAATGCCAATGAAAAACATGATTTTGGAGAAGCTATACATTACATAAGTACATATATTTTTACTTCATATATCCCAGATTTGGAGCTGAATTAGCAGATAACCTGGAAATGCCAGAGAATGCAGACAAAAATAGCCCCAAAGAAAGCCTGCTCTCTCTAGCCAGTGACATGGGAAGGAGCAGCCTGGCAAACAGGAAGTTTTTAGAAAACAGTGCTCTACTCCAGCTACAAACCACTAATAAAATGGCACCTCCATTTCTACCCGCACTGGTGACAGCCATGTGGGGAGCCTAGAATTCTACCCATGCCAAGCCTTACTGAGGTATTCCAACTCCTCCCCAACTAGGGCTATGTCAGAGAAGGCCAGGAAGGAAGCCAGGAATTTGAGTGCTGTCAGGGATGAGGCCTCTTCTGTGGAGTCAGTGGAGACCAAATGGGGAGCTGGACTTCCACCCCCACCAGCATAACTAGGTGCCTCTTCTCATCCACACTGGGGTGGTGTCAAAGGAAGCCTAGTGGAAAGTCAGGCCATTCACCATTGCCCAGCAGTAACTAGGTCCCTCTGTTCCTCCATGGTGTCAGTAGAGGTCGTAGGGAGCAGTAACAAGGTACTCCTACCCCTCCCAGCCAGGGAGCTATCAGGGAGGCTGGGGCAGTTCTGTTTCTCTTGGACTGGTGATGAGACTGACCTAGAGATATAATAATAATATTTAAGACTTTGCCTACTTGTCAGATGCTGGAGACTACTGGGAATCAGAAACTTCTGGCTGCTCCTGTCCAGTTGCTGCATGAAGGAGCCATACTTTAGGAGACAGTACCAGTACTTAAGAACATTTAAACAACAAGGACAACAAACCAACACTTAGGAGTCAGAAGTATGTGGCAAATCTTTCCAACAGTGACTTTTATCTGGATCTTCTCCTTTCCCACTTGTTAAAAACAATCTAACGATACATCTTGTTTGCTGCTAAAAAAGACACCATCTAGGAGAATGCAGCTTTAGAGCAGTGGTTCTCGATACTGCCTCTCAAGAGAAATCTGGTGACATCTGGTGACAATTTTTGGTCATTACGAACTGGTGAGGGGAGAATTAAGTGACATCTATCACAGAGAGGTCAGAGATATTACTAAACATCTTACAATACACAGAGAAATCCCCCCAAAAGTAATTATCTGCTGATGTTGAAAAAACCCTGCTGAGAGGGAGAAACTGCAATATTGCTGAAGGCTCCATGTGTCTTTTTTTATGATTTCTACATTTACATGTATACAAACTCTGAATCAGTATCCTTGGCTTTTATGCCTCAGCACACACATACAGACACGTGAGTGCATGCACGCGCGTGCGCACGCGCACACACACACACACACACACTTTGGTTTCTTTTTAATATGTGTCCATTGGCACAGAAAAGTCCTTAAATGAGATGTGTTGTTTGTTTTTGCTATTGTTCACATTTTAAAGCAATACTTGGTTTTAATAGAGATAGGAGAAATTCACAAGCGTATAAACAATGATAGCCTTGAGTAGTGGAAATCCAGATATCTTTGTTTTTATATTCTTTCCTGAATTTTCCCAATTACAAACTATACTGATTAATCAGTCACCTTTTTGCCATACTATTATTCTTTAAACCATGATTTTTATGGCTACTGTATAATGTTCCATTGCGGAGGTCCTCATAATTTGCTTAACAGATGTCATATTTTGGAGATTTCTGTTGTTTGCAATCTACCCCCACTTCCCGAGGAATAGGGAATCTTTATGTGTCCCTCATAATATTTCTTTAAAACAAAGTCTTAGATGTTGGTCTTATGGGTCAGAGATTATGAAAAAATTGGAAATCCTCTTGTTGCTTATTACCAATTTACTTTGTATAAATATTGTACTAATTTAACCTGCCATTGAAATATGTGAAAATGGCAGTTTTCTATACTACTGGGTAATAATATTGCTGTAAAACATTCCTGACCTGATGAGAGAGATCAAAGAATAGAAGATGATAAAAAAGATTAGATATTAGGACTTTGTTTTCATCTCGGGTTGCAGTTATTGGAGGCCAGCACTATTTCAAAATAAAGCAGACGTTGCCTAGGCTCAGAAGTCACCAGCTCAAACTTGTCAGGAGTCAGGCAGGCAATTTATGTCTTTAGGAGGTCTTGGGCGGAATGAGTGCACCTGGCGCCTCCAGTGGCTGGAGAGGTGAAATTGACAATGGAAATTGAACTCAAAACTATTTTTTTCTCAATTTTGTTTGCAGTTTTTCAACCCCAGACCTTTTGGATAGCAGGAAATTTTAGATACCTTAATCCAACTACTTCCTGTTACAAACAAAGAAAACGAAAACCAGGAAATTTCAGAAATTATCAAAATTCCCAGATAGGTAATGGTAGAATTACAGTTGTACTCTGGGCTGACTGACTCACAGCTCTGAACACTTTTCACTGGATAATGTTTTGATCTGGCATTTGCTCTGAATTGTGAAATATGCAGTCACCCACAAACCCAGAATATAAAAGAGTTCAGAGAAGCCCTGCAGGTAGACAAGTAGTTTACTTCAATAAGTTATTTCTAGTAGTCATTCACTGGTTTCCTCAAAAATATACTCGCATGATTTTTTTTCTATTGACCTGGTTGAAGAGCCAAGATAGAGAGAAATAGAAGATCATGGTGAGAGGTAACTCCATAAGTGGGTTGAAGCAAATGGGCATGCTGTTTAAAATAAAGGCAATATATATTCCTAATTCCTCACACACATAGATTCATTATATAAGATCAAGTTAGTTCCTTGATTCCTTTGAGCAATATCAACTTCAGCCAAGAGAAAATTTATGTGGAAAGAAACATACATAATATAAATACATGCTACCTGTAATATAATACAGTTGATCCTTAACAGTGCAGGGATATGAGCATTGTCCCCTAGCAGAGTTGGTGATCCACCTGAAGCATTTGACTCCTTAAAACTTAACTACCAATAGCTTACTATTGACCAGAAAGAAGCCTTACCAATAACATGAACAATTAACACATATTTTGTACATGTATTATACACTGTATATATGTATATATATACATATATATATATATATATATGTATGTATGTTATAACAAAGTAAACTAGAAAAAATGTTATTAAGAAAACCATAGGAAGGGGTTATATACCTACAGTATTATACTGTATTTATTTAAAAATACCCACATATAAGTGGACCTTTGGAGTTCAAACCCATGTTGTTCAAGGGTTAACTGTATATACCATATATAACGTTTATAAGCAACATGCATAAACACACCACACACACATATTTTTTCTTCTTCTCGGAGACAGAAATAATATAATAAAGAAAAACTGCAACAAGACAGAAGTAGAACCTAACAGCAAAACAGAATTTTTTGGCAAAGTCTTAGCAACTGTTACTTTATCCTGTGGAAAAAGCTCAAGGGTATTGCAGAGACCTCCAAACTTGTAGGTCAAAGGAACTAACAAGGGAAATGTTAAATTGCTTTGCTCTCATCTGCCCTAAATTACTATTCACCACACCCCACAAGAGAAAACAGTTATTAATAAGATTTTTCCATTATTTTCAAAATAGCTTAAATATGTACTGGACTCTGTTTATAAAGTTAAATAAGGCTATTTTTGGAGGTGTATTAGATAGAAAATAGTTTAACTCTTTCAGTAAAAATTTAACTATCATAAAAGAGTCACAACTAATTTAGATAAAATGTTTTAAGGAGGACACCAAGGTGGAAGCAGATTAATAATTCAAGAAATAGCTTAGTTTAATTTTTGACTATAGCACTTAGCCTTTTAGTGTTTAAGTAATGGAACTATTATTGTCCATTAAACAAATCCTCATTAACATTAAAAATTCTCATCTGACTATGCTGTAGTTATTATCAAGTTTATTTAGGCAATCATATAGCTACAAATTCAGTTAAGCCAATTGATGGATATCTAGACTAAACATTATATGATAATTAGAGTTGCTAAAATCTTGCTAAGTGAAAAATAATCTTTCAGGTAGTATAGATAATTTATGTGAACATAACTGAAGGATGAGTCTCAATTTGTTATCGTCATGAGCTAGGACAGGGCTGTTCTGCCATTGATGATAATCAAGGACAGTTTGGTGATGACTGTGTCTGGAAGAATCAGTGTGGGTTCAGACATATTTAGTATCAAGTAGCTGGAAGATAAACATCAACAGAGCCGATAAACTGTGGAAACTAACCTGTGGTGAGTTAGGGCTAGAGTAATCTTTGATAGTCACCTAAATCATAAAGGCTTTTAAAAATAACTATACATAATTGTGAGAACTGCAGGAGTAGACAGAATAGGGTAAATGATGAAATCTGCATATGAGAAAGATAACAGATTTTTAGATAATCATGGATAGACATGATTGCAAATACTGTTCTGGATTAATCTTGAGAAAAAATCAAATAATTGATCGATAATATCAAACCATGACTTGTAGAGATTGTATTTGCTAATGAAATTATTTGAGTATTTCTTTTTCTTCTGTGAGGGATGCAAATTAATAATGAAATGGCCATTATTCAAGAGAAGTAAAAGGCAAACTGAAAAGACCAAACTATCAACTGAATCTTTGAAAAATAAAAATATGACCAGGATGGCAAGAGTAGTCATTTATCATGTCAGCTCAATTCTAATAGCTATATCCGTGAGTTAGAATGTTAAGGTCACCATTTGATATAGAAGAAATTGGAAACCACCAGCGAGAGCAAATGTTCAAGAGGTCAGTGCACATTAGATTTAAAGGTCTTTAACAACCATGTGCAGATTGCACGTACAAGGTGATGTAATATCATCCCCCAAGAGGTTACATTAATAAAGAGAGTCAACCACAAATTGAGAAGCAAAACTTCACAGTGATCTTTCAGAAATTGTAATGCTAGTTCATCTGTAAGAGATTCACTGTGTTGTTAGCTACATTTTTTTTCTTTGCAACTATTGCTGCTGATTATTTGTGTTAAAGGTTTTTAAGAGGATGTGGGCTTTTTCTTTTTGGCTTAGCTAAATATATTTAGATATTTTACATGATATCGAGTCTGACCTCACAGGTTTCTAAAATGGCACTATTTCAGAAATGGGTACCTCTTCTAAATAGGTTGTCTGGAGGAAAAAGTCTCTATTAAACAATTGGTTTAGATTGGAAACTCAAAATAAAAAAAAAAAAAGAGTTGTATCCTGATATTTTAGAGTCTTATGGCTTTAATGAGTTTTTACCTTAAAAATGTCAGATCACTTCATATTTTATGCATTTTTAAAGCAGGTCATTCATAACAATGAATGGAGTTTTAATACAATTTTGCCCACAAATGCTGAATTGAGTGAGTACTTACCAGGTCCAAGGCTCTGAGTATGAACTTTAGAGATACACAAAAGGAGTGAGAAAAAAAATTACTTCTCTCATGATGATCACCATCTGAAGAGGTAAGAAAACAAGACAATGTGTGGTAAAGTTGGGATGTTTAAGATTCTAACAAGGTCTATGTGTTTTACCATTTTGTAGTGATTTTGGAGGGATCTTCATTAATGCTTTGATAAAAATTACAAAATAAGACACCTAACCAAATATTAAATATCTAGGTCTCAGACTAGGAAATATGTGGAAAATTCAAAATAGTGGAGAATTGGAAAACTGTTATATTGGGTAACAAAATAATTTTTGTTCTTAGGTATAAATAGTCCTTTTATACCCACTCAAAGAATGTATGAAACTCTAAACAAGATATCAGAGCCACCAGATCATAATACCCAGCCCATAAGACACTGGATAAGTTACCTGGTGTCTCAACTTCCTTAGCTGCTCCTCATTCCATGGTAAAGACAGCAACAACTTTGACATCCATAGTATTGAAAGGGACAGTATATGATCAACTTTGTGATTTAAAGAGTTGTGAGAGGTTTGAGCCATAGCTTACACGGGGTAGTTAAAGAAAGTTAAGGCCAAGGGAAAATGTCAATATACTCATAATTACATTACAATAATATAAAAAGGAAAATAAGACTGAAGCAGATCTTGTGCTATGAATGATCTTTGCCTTGAAAATAACTTAGTCATCCCTATCCCAGGAACAATATAATTTACCAAACTGCCATGATTTGGCCAAACACATTTTTAATGCTTTAGAATATTTTGCTTCATGTAGAATGACGTGTAACTTTAATTTAGCAAAAACAAAAATGTTGCTCAAGTCTTGTTCATTATTTTATTTACGTGACAAAAAATAATTTACCCAGGATAGAATTTTAGGGTTATTATTATACAACAGGCAAATTAATTTAGGGAGATCATAATGTTTATCATCAGAGAAAATGACATATGCCTACTTTAACAAAGGAAGAAATCTAATAACAGACTAATTGCTAGAATATTGTTTTAGTTTCATTTATTGCTAAAGTAATCTTAGAAGTCTGGATGAATTGATTCTACAGTGACTGACTTGACAATCTTGAAGCTAGAAAATGAATTGAGGGTTTCTTTGAGGGAACTATTCATAAATGATAGAGAACAGGATCCAAATGAAATTTAAAAAATAAGAAAAATGAAGGAAAATTAAAATAGCATATTTTAATATTTTTATTAGATAGTTTTCAATTAGAGAAGTGGTCAAAAATAAACAGAATGGTGAGGAACCTGGGTGGCTCAGTGAGTTAAATGTACAACTCTTGATTTTTAACTCAGGTCATGATCTGACTGTTTATGAGATCAACCCCCACATTGGGCTCCATGCTGACAATGCTGAGGCTTATTGGGATTCTCTCTCTCTGTCCCTCCCCCACTCATGCTAGGGTGCAGGCGGGAGTGTGCGCTCTCTCTCTCAAAAAGAATAAATAAACATAAAAAAAGTAAACAGAGGGGTCCCCTGGAGGCTCAGTCAGTTAAGCGTCCAACTTCGGTTCAGGTCATGATCTCATGGTTCTGAGATTGAACCCTTTATCGGGCTCTGTGCTGACGGCTCAGAGTCTGAAGCCTGCTTCAGATTCTACGTCTCCCTCTGTCTCTGCCCCACCTGGCTTACGCTCTGTCTCTGTCTCTCTCTCTCAAAAATGAATAAAAAAATTTCAAATTAAAAATGAAAAAAATAAATAAACAGAATGAGGTTCAATAGAGAAAGATATTACAAAGTCAAAATAAACAAAATGTAGGAGTAAAGGTAAAAATTACGAGGTAATGTACAAAGATCTAGACAATAGTTGTCAATAATATTCAACCACTAGTCAATAATTTAACCAGCTTAGATAAAAATGGAAAATAAAATAAGGAGCAAAGCTAGTTCTTTATTATTCTTTTAGAGAGAGAGAGAATGTGTGTGAGCAGGGGAGAGGTTCAGAAAGAGAGAGAGAGAGAGAGAGAGAGAGAGAGAGAGAGAATCCCCTGCAGGCTCCATGCTCAGCACAGAGCCCATGCAAGGCTCCATCCCATAATCCTGGAATATGACCTGACTCGAAATTGAGAGTTAGTCACTCAAGCAGCCCAGGAGCAGTTATTTAAATGAAACTTTCTATTTATTACTTCCAAGTCAACTAGGGGTCCATTCTTCATGCACTGTGCCAAACAATGGGACTATAACAGTGGATGAGACCAAAACTGCACCTCTATTCATGGAGTTGATTGTCTACAGAGATACACGGTCAATATAATAGTAATCAAATGAATACTTATGTAATTAAAAATACTGATGAGTATTATAAAGGTAACAAAAAGTTGGTGTTTGGATGAAGAAACACAAATGGATGCCTATTTTAGCAGAGTGGTAAGGAAAGACCTCTCTGAGGAGATGATTGTGGGAGCCCGACAGTGACCACAAGAAAGCGTGGTTAGGGACGCAGGGATGTGCCTGCACATGGGGCTCCCTGCCTGGGCAAGGCATTCCTGCAAACAGGATGCTCTGCCAGGAGGCCTGCACACAGTATCCAAGTTTAATGGTCTGCTTGCAAACGAGGGAACATGCCCTCCTTAGAAATAAGGAGGAGGCTGGAATTGTGAGCAGGCCTCTTAGTAAACATGTTGCGATCACTTCCTCTCTTTGCTCCCCCCTGTCCCGGGAATGTGTTTGGCTACTTGCCCTTGTTTTGTAAAAGAAGGTATTTTGTAAATTTCAGTTTGAATCCAGTTACCGGGGTATATAAAATAAACCGCAAGACGGGCTTGCGTGGAATTGTTCCTCTGGCCGGAGTTGTGTCTGTGTCTGTCTTTTGTGTGTGTCTTGCCCTTTGTGTCATTTCGTCCGCAACAGATGATATTTAAGCTTATATCTGAATCACAAAAAGAAGCTAGAAATCTAAAGGTCCATAAAAAAGGAACATATTAGGTAGGGGGAAGAACAAGGGTTAAAGCCCTGAGACAGAAACTAGATTGGTTGCTAGAAGGAGGAGTTGCTATAGCAGAATATGTATTTAGGTTGAGTAAAATGGAAAGTATTTTTTATAAGCAGTAATTTATAAGAGAAAACAACATAAAAGCCTATATATGGGTAGGTAGTTATTAATACAGATAAAATTAATCATAAAATTTATCTAGTCCACCTCTTTCTGCTTAGTCCAGGTCTTATTTCTCTTATATGAGTAGAAGAATCATCTCCTGTGTCAAAGAAGTGGGTTAGATAAAAGAATTCTTGCAAGAAGGTATTTGTGTTTTTGGTTTTCTGTGTGTTCTGCCAAAATCAATATCATTTAGTATTTCTGAAATTTATATTTTGGATGAGGCATTGAAAGACCAGAAGCCTGTTTTACACAACTTCTTCAGATTGCATAAAATGACAAAAATTGTTATTGGTCTTCAAATTTTCAGAGACGACTCACCAGTTTGGGTTGCTATATCATATCAGAGTTCCAAGGAAGGGACCAAGGGCCCAGGGATCACATATTTTATTTTTATTAAAATTTTTACTTGACCATACTTTAACTTGTCATTTTTTTCTTAGGTACTGAGGCCAGTGGGACTGTATTGATTTGCCAGTATGTCCTACTTCAAGCTGATTTCAGGCAGATTTCAGAAATAGAGTAATTTGTTACATTTTTAGAAACTAGGTAAATCTGCAGAACTGGGCCACTGCAAAGTAAAATTATTGACTAACCAAAGTAAAACAAAATAAATAGAGAAAGTGTGTGTGTGTGTGTGTGTGTGTGTGAGAGAGAGAGAGAGAGAGAGAGAGAGAGAGAGAGACCCTACTAACAAATTAAGATTAAAAAAATTAAGATCAGTTCTTCTTCCCTTTATTTCCACTACTTCAACAGTCTCATCTGTAGTAATAATGTAGTAGCTGTCTTTTTCTTCATATATGTACTCAAAAAGGAAACACCTGAGGAACAGACACTTTAATTGCTATCTAGAGATTGAAATATTAGTATCCTGGAGTCTTACTATAAAGTTGTCTTGGAGTAGACAGTGTAGGACTGGCACATAGATGAACCCCCTCTTCCTGTAAAACAGTTGATTTCAATAGATCAGAGAAGAAATCTTTTTAGATATTAGAGTCTTCATCGAACCTGTATTCTATAGATTTCTATTAGTTGGCAGAAGTTTCAGTAGGTTACTAATAAGAGTAAACAATACCAAAATTTCCAGGCACTATGTTTTGAAGGAAAAACCTTCAGAATCCCAGAGAAGGTTTATGAGATGGTTATGGGTAGTTAAGACTTGCAAGTGTCTCCCCACGCTATTAAGCAGTGTGCCTGTGCTCCCCAGCAGTGGGACACAGAGCATGCAGCCATGGCTGCTGACTGCACAGGTTTCAAAGATAAAGTGGAGCATGTGGACATTTAGGCGCTGACTCCAGCTAAATTGGTTAATGACTAGTATCATCTAAATGAGGTAGCAAGCTGAAAGACTCATAATCTCTCCCCGTGTGCAGATTTTAATTAAATAATTATAATGTCCTTGTTGTAATTATTTATCAGTAACTGTGCTCTTGAGTATTGCCTGTTTTGCCTTCATCTGCTCTGTCAGCTCAGCTGAACAATGAAACATTCACTTGGCAAAGATGAGGGGAAAAATGAATGATTCTTATTCACCACAAAATAGCACTTGAAGAATTGTCAGTAAGGCAAGATTACAGGTTCTGCATTTATAATTTAGTATTTTTTGGAGAGGAAGCTCAGTTCCTGATCTGGGATATGATATGATTAGGCTTGCTGTAGATTCAGCCTCTCTGCTAACATTCAGACATAGAGGCCACTGAGGGGTTTCAAGAATATGATGAGAAGGCATGTTTTCTCAGCATCTAGAACTTAACATTACATACGGTAACATAGCCCTCAAAGAATGGCATTTAAAAATATGCTTTTCCTATTTGGGACTATAGTCTATAGTCTATAATATGATATGTGTCTCAAAGAGTGCAAAACACAAAAATGACAAAGTAGCAGCTTTATATTAATAAATACCCATAATGACTCAGAAGAGAAGTGAGTGAAAAGACTCAGTAAGGAGTAAAGCTGATTCATGAGTCAAAAATGGGGTCACAGTGGAAAATGGAGGTAGATTTAGACCATATAAAAGGAAGCAAGGTCTTCATAGCAGACTTCCCTTAAGGAACTTGCTTTAATAAAGAATCACTTTTCTCTATTCTTCTGGAAGTTCAGAAAGAAGAAAAAGGTTTTAATTGCCATATGTGAGGTTTAATTTTAATAAAAGGAAGCATACTGTGAGTGTGAGCAGGGTTTGTCAAGGACTATAATGCAACATTTGTCTTTATGCCCCCCCCAACAATCTTTCCATCCTGCCCCCTCCCATTCTGCTAGGACCTTGCTTAATAGGTATTAATAAAATGTAGTTTCAGATTCCCCCACTCAAGAGGTTTTGTATTTAATGTGAAAATCTAAAAAATGAAAATGCCTCAGCGGCCAAAAGCAGATTTGGGGATAATGATTTTTGAAAAAACTGAGTAGGTTATATATTTGTCTAAGGAAGTTCTTTAAATTTGAATCAGAATGACTGTCACCAAATCTGAGTACAGATATTTAAGACAAGTCTGACTTAGACAGTTATGGGAAATAAGGAAAACACAAGGGAAGTTATGAAATTTTATTTCCATGCATATTGTGGATGTGTGTCTGTATGAGGCTTAACACAGGAAAGATGTAGCTCCCTTAACCTTTCCTAATAATAGCTTGATTTTTTTGTATAGAGTCTTATTTAAACTTTGCTAGAATTATTCCTAAGTTTCCTTATTTTTAAAACTATTACATATGATGTCTCAACATTTTCATTTTCTAATTGTTCCTGATAAAAAAAATGTTTGATGTTTCATAAAATCACCATGAACATTGAATTAATGGATACTGAACCATGGCTCCTCTGGGATATACAGTTAGATTTTTGTGAGCCTCCCTCTGGTCACATTTTCATCAAATGATCAATGCATAACCTTGTTTTGTTTATGTTTTTGCTTAAAGAAATCTTACTTAATATATATTATTGATTCATTAACACTGAATTCCCAGTCAGCAGCATTGTAACACATAACTGAATGGAGTTTATTTAATACATGTATTTTCTCTGTAAGGTGAATCACAGCCTTCTTGAGCATAGGAGCACAAGAAAACACTTCAGCTGCGAGCTCACTGGGGCTCATTGTATTATTTTTTTTAATTTTATGAATATAATTTATTATCAAATTGGCTTACATACAACACCCAGTGCTCATCCCAACAAGTGTGGGGCTCATTTCAAACAGCAATATCACCAACAAAAAAGTACAAAAATGTGTAAAAATTGTGCCACAAAATGGACTGTCATAGTGTGAAACCTGAAACAAGAAGGCAGAATATCAATTTGTTTGACCTCAGCTGGGAACATGTATGTTGGGCAACTCAAAATTTTCACCCTTTTGTGCATGTTCACAAATGGTTATGAAAGTTTTCTGAGTATTGATTTTGGGATCACAAATCAATTTTAACAAGTAGAAGAATTCATGAGTACCAAATTATAAATAATGAGGATCAGGGGCACCTGGGTCGCTCAGTCGTTTGAGTGTCTGACTTCAGCTCAGGTCATGATCTCATGGTTGGTGGGTTCGTGCCCCTCGTCAGGCTCTGTGCTGACAGCCAGCTCAGAGCCTGTAGCCTTTTTCAGATTCTGTGTCTCCCTCTCTCTATGACTCTCCCCTGCTCATGCTATCCCTCTCTTAGAAATAAACACTAAAAATTTAAAAAAATAAATAATGAGGATCAACTGTAGTGACTTTGTCATATTTTCTTGCTTATAATAATTAAAATTTTTTGAAAATATAATAATGGATACAATTGTGAATGGAAATAGCATTTTCTCCCCTTTCCAATCTTTATTGGTTTTATTTCTTTATCTTGCCTTACTCCACTAGATAGGAACTCTGATACAATATTAAATATGGGAGGCAAGAGCCAGTATCTTCTTCTCAGGTCTAAAGTCAGAGAGAAAACAAAATATTTTATGATAAATCTGGCATTTGCAATAAAGTTTATGGTAGGTCCCTTTATCAGATACGGAGAGTTCCCTTCTTAGTTTACTTAGTTCCATTCTTAGTTAACTTAGAGGTTTATTATGAATGACAAAATTATCAAATTTTTTCTGCAACTGTTGAAATAATCACATATATGCAACTGTAGGCATGCATATATATGTGTGAATGTATATATATATATATATATAAATAGAAATTTAAAAATTGTGTGTGTGTGTGTCTGTGTGTACATTTCCATCCTTGGAGTAAATCAGTTTGGTTGTCACGTATAATTTTTCTTTATATAACTCTGAATTTTGTTTGCTAATTTCTTTAGAATTTTTGTAACTGTTCTTGAAAGAAATTGGCCTATAATTATTTGTTCTTGCAATGCTTTTGTCAGGCTTTCACATCAAAGTTATTTAGCTTATAACATGTGTTGGGAAGTGTTTCTTTTTCTACACTCTGAAAGAGGTTTTTTTGTGAATTTGGTGTTATTTCTTAACTGTCAAGAGTATTCACTCCTGAAACCAACATAGCCCAAGGTTTTCTTTTGAGAAAGGATTTTATTTACATATTTGTTTTCTTAACAGGACCCAGAACTATTTAGATTTCTTGTTTCTTCCTATATCACCTTTCATAAATGGTATTGTTTCAGAAGTTCTTCCTTTGCAAAAAGCCCTAGATTTCTTGGTATAACTATATTCAAGCTATCATTTTAGTTATATCCCACAAGTTTTGTGAGATGATATTTACATTATATTTCAGTCAAAATATTTTCTAATTTTTCCTGTGATTTCTCCTTTTACCCAATGGTTTACCCAAAAGTAATTGCTTGATATCAAAACATTTGGATCTATTTCTATGTGCCTTTTTTTGTTATTGGTGTTCAGTTGTAGTTCAGTGTGATTTCAATCTTTGCTTGAGAATTGTTACGTTAATTTAGAGAAAGGTAAATTTTATTAAGTGACTTATATGAACTCAAAAAATATTCTGCAGTTATGTTCAGTGTTCTCTTAATGGTCATCTTAGTAAATTTTTTATCGTTTTTAATGTTTTTAATCTACACGTTCTTTCAATTATTGAGGAAGGTCTTAGAATTTCTCATAACTTGACTATAGATTTCACTGTTTTTCATTTACATTATTTTCTTATTTTATATATTTTAAGATATTATTAGATGCATTAAAATTTATAATTGTTATCCTTTCCTGGTAGAATATAACACTAGAAAATATCCCTTTTTATTTTTAGTAACTCTTCTTGCTTTTAAATCTACTTTTCATTGGGTGCCTGGATGGCTCAGTCAGTTAAGATCTGATTACATCTCGGATCATGATCTCACAGTTCATGAGTTCAAGCCCTTCTTCAGGCTCTGTGTTGACAGACAGCTCAGAGCCTGAAGCCTGCTTTGGATTCCATCTCTCTCTCTTTCTCTCTGTCGCTCCCACACTCATGATCACCCTTTCTCTCTGTCTCAAAAATAAACATTCAAAAAAATTTTAAAAATAAAATAAAATCTTTTACTGATATCAGTATAGCTATACCAATCGTCTTAGGTTTAGTGTTTATAGGGCACAGCTTTTTCCAGTTACTTTAAATCTTTCTGTATTCTTATGTTTAGGGTGTGTCTTTTATAAGCAGCATACTTTTGCATTTTTCATCCAAAATAACAATCTTTGTTTTTTGAATTGGTGTATTTATTTCAAATTTTTAGTGCATTAGAATGAATCATATGCAACTGCCATCTTTACAGACAGATAGAACACCTGAAATTTTATGTAACTAAATCTAATAATTACTAATGTAGTTGCACTTAAATCTACCATGTTACTTTTGTTTTCTGTTTTTTTTATCAACTATTTTATGCTCTTTAATTTGAAGAATCTTATCTTCTTTTGGATTACTCTATTTTAATTATTTTATTTTTAATTTGTCTCCTATATGAATGTGTTACTTACAGTCTTTCCTTTTTCATGGCTAACCCAGAAATTACAAATGCACCACTGACTTTTAGATATCTAATAGAAATTAATACTTTTACCACTTGTGAGATGAAGCAACATCTTAGAAAACTCCGGCTTTAATGACATACTGCCTCACCTTCTTGTGTGCTGTTTCCCAGTAGTTTACATATTTTTTGAATGTTTATTTATTTATTTATTTATTTATTTATTTATTTATTTATTTTTAATGTCTCATTTATTTCTAGGAGAGAGAGAGAGACAGCGTGAGCAGGGGAGGGTCAGAGAGAGAGGGAGTCACAGACTGAAACAGGCTCCAGGCTCCAGGTTGGCAGTCAACACAGAGCCCGACGCGGGGATCGAACCCACGAACCGCGAGATCATGACCTAAGCGAAAGTCGGACGCTTAACCCACTAAGCCACCCAGGCGCCCCGAATATTTAATAAACTTTTATTTTGGGATATTTTTAAATTTATACAAATGTTGCAATAATATTAATAAAGTTCCCATATATTCAACTGCCTACTTTTTGTTGCCATCTTATATTATTAGGCTACTCTGTTATAACTAATGAACTGATATTGATATACTATTATAAAGTTATGTCCATATTTTATTCAGATTTCCCTAGTTTTTACCCAATGTTCTCTTTGTGTTCCAGGGTGCTACCAGGATTCACATCTTTATTTACTACTCATATCTCTTTAGGCTCCTCTAAACTGAAACAGATTCTCAGACTTTCCTTATTTCTGATGACATTGAGGATTTTGAAGAGTAAAGATCAGGTATTTTGCATAATGTCTTTCAATTTGGATTTGTCTGATATTTTTCTCATGGTTAGAGGTAAGTTTTGGGAAGGAAGATCACAGAAGTAAAGTGCCATTCTCATTAAATATCAAGAGTGTGACTTGGGGCTCCTGGGTGGCTTAGTCGGTTAAGCGTCCGACTTTTCGCTTAGGTCATGATCTCACGGTTCGTGGGTTTGAGCCCCGCGTCGGGCTCTGTGCTGACTGCCAGCTCAGAGCCTGGAGCCTGTTTCAGAGTCTGTATCTCCCTCTCTCTCTGACCCTCCCCTGCTCACGCTGTCTCTCTCTCTCTCTCCTAGAAATATAAAAAAAAAAAAAGAGTGTGACTTGTCACTGACAATGTCAACTTCATATTTGCCACATTTCTACAATGTAAAGTTACTCTTCCCAGCCACCCTCCCCCCCCCACTCCATACTTTTCAGAATTAAGTCATTATGCATAGTCCACACTTAAGGAGTAGGGAGTCATGCATCATTTCCTTGATGGTGGAGCCCCTATGTAAGTTATTTACAATTCTTCTATATGGGAAATTTGTCTATTTTCCTCCATTTAATTATTTATTCAACCATTTATTTACACACATACATAAGTATGTACTCGCTGATATTTATGTTATACTTCAGATAATAACTCAATATTTCATTATTTTTAGTGCTAAAAATGTTCAGCTTTGGCCATTGAGGACTCTTTCATTTGGTTCTTGTGTCCATTTGACATATCCCCATTGTTTTAGGTTTTGAATAATTCCTTACTTTCCGGCACTACAAGATGATCCAGGTTCTTCTTATATCTTCCCTGTCCTAGTCTAGAAACAGTCATTCTTCAAGGATTTCTAATTCCTTTTACTGGAAAGTACTATTAGGAATCAAGGTCTAGATCCTGAGTATGCTTGTTGCTACTGAGGATTTTGTTCCTCTCAGAAGACAGTGCTAGAAAATATATGTGGCGTACTAACCTGTGTATTCAGATATGGCTATAATTATTTCTATATGTAATCATCTGTACCTATATTAAGCTAAACATGAGCTTATATGAAGTCTTTTACTCTCATCCAGCACCCTGTTGTTCATTCTAGCTTTCTTACTTATCTATAACCTCTCCCTCTAGTTGTAAGAAACCTTGCTCCCACTATCTATCATCTATTTGCTTATTTTACTTGCTCAATCCCAGTAAACATTTATCAGAATTGTTAGCCTATATCCCCATGGAAAACATCTATACTAACTACAGTGTAGTGCTTATACATTAGTTCTTGTAGTCCTTAGTCTTATGGTGTCTGCTCATTTCCTAAGTTAGGTAAATATTTCCCCCACTCATTTCAATGAACTTGTCATACATCTGTACCACAGATTCGTTTGTCACAATCTGTATTACATCCTGAAGCCCACAATATCCTAATTGATTTTTTAAATTGCATTCATTTAAAGTCATGATCTTTGTGTTTTAAGGTTAAGTTTTGATAAATGCATGGTCCCAGTCCTTTAATTACACATGTATTTAAAATCCCACAAGGTATTAGCATTATTTTTTATATTCAGTATTCATTTTCATTTAACCATCTAATTATACTCTCCCTTGTTCTTCATTCTTTATTGCATTTCCTTGTTTCCAGTTGTGATTTTTAATTTTCTGCCCACCCCCACTCAATTCTTTTAGTACCTTCTTTAGTGCTGGTTTGCAGATTCTAATTCCGTAGGTGTTTCTATTCCACTCTTGCCATGTCTTTATTTCACTTGCATTTTTGATTGCCATTCTTGATAGTTCTACTAGTAGGCTAACACTTCAGAATCTCAGCTAAAATCCTGGAGTAATTATCAGGGCACCTGTTTCTTCCTAAGATCTGTATTTCAGTTTTTGTCTCTCTAGGTATAACTGTGAGTCTTCTGCAAGATTTGCTCAGCTTCTTAGCTATTTAGGAATTGGTATACTGCCTTTAAAAAGAAAGAAAAATCAGAGGCGCCTGGGTGGCTCCACCGGTTGAACGTCCAACTTTGGCTCAGGTCATGATCTCACAGTTCGTGGATTCGAGCCCCGCATGGGGCTCTATGCTGACAGCTAGCTCGGATCCTGGAGCCTGTTTCAGATTCTGTGTCTCCCTCTCTCTCTGACCCTTCCTTACTCACGCTGTCTCTCAGAAATAAATAAAACATTTAAAAAGTTTTAAAGAAAAGAAAGAAAAGTCAATTGTCAGACTCACCTCTGTGTCCCTCAAAACCTTTGTTGCTGCTTTGTGAACTTTCCAATTATCCAGCTTTTCTAATTGTTCTCAGTAAAAAAATTGTAACAACTAGTCTGCCATATAAAAATTCTGGAATAGCAATTTAAGTTTCCTCATGTGTGGAATTTCTTTCTCATAGTAAGCAGGGTTTGAAGTTTTGGGAATGCTACAACATAATCTTAGTATTTACCTATATGATGTCATCCTCAATTAGTTTGACTATAAAATACTACCTTACTTATTAATTCAATACGTACTGTTTAATATTATTGCATCATCAATATATTTTTATGAGATGACAATATTTGTGGTGACTATATCTTTTTTCCAAGGTAAACAGTTAAATAAAAATATTAATCTAGGGGTGTCTGGGTGGCTCAGTCGGTTAAGTGTCTGACTTAGGCTCAGGTCATGATCTCGCGGTTCATGGGTTGGAGCTCCGCGTCGGGCTCTGTGTTGACAGCTAGCTCAGAGCTTGGAGCCTGTTTCAGATTCTGTGTCTCCCTCTCTCTGACCCTCCCCTGCTCATGCTATCTCTGTTTCAGAAATAAATAAAACATTAAAAATTTTTTTTAAAAATATTAATCTAATTGATGTTTTATTTAATCTTCTGGCATATCTGGTTGTTTTTTTCATTATAACTAGTTTGAGAATCTTTCCAAAGATTTGACCCTGAGAGCCTCAGGCTTGGGAAAAATGAACTTACTGGTTTTATCTCTTTCTATTTTCAAGGTCATATTGATCCTCAGTGCTTTGAAGTTCAAAAGATATTATAATGATATCTGCAATGAAGTCAAGTTAGCCAATGTTGACATATACAGCCACCAATTTCTCCCTATATGTGTGGCCTCTACTTCTCTATGATTGAAATTAATTTTGTAGGACATTGCCTAGAATGCAGCCTAGATAGTACAAACACATGATTATGGTTGATGGCTATAGTAGAAATAATACCCTGACGTTAAAACGATTTTTGGCTTAAAAAAAAAAAAACATTTATTTTTCTGTTGCCTTTAATTTATTTCATTTATATTTATTTAAGAGAAAAAAGTTACATATAACGGACAGTTTTTTATTTCTGATTATTGAATATTCTAAAGTAGTTTTGTTTTGTTCTGAATTAGCATTTAAAGATAAGCCATCTGATTATGAACTATATTTAGCTTCTACCAGGATGACTAAAAAAAAAAATAGCTGTATTCCAAGAAACATAGTATTACAGGTTAATCTTTGCTGTTGTACAGTGGCCTGTTGAGCCTGGTATATACTTTATATATATTTTATCTATATTTTATGTTAAAATATTCTATAAACATAAAAAGCTAATTTGTTAAATATAGCCCAAATTTAATAAAAATGGCAGTTAAAATCCTGTTAGGGGCTGAGAGTATAGCATAATATTGTGTTTTTAAAAATAATGCCTATATCATAATAAGAAGGCTACAAATACTAATATCGATGTGAATATTTCTAATTATAAGAAAACAAGTTCCTGTTCAAATGATACTTTTAGTAGAATATTACAAATATATGTTGCAGCACCATCTAGCAAATTCCTAGTGTATTTACCATATCACAAACATTTTGTTCTTTTCTAGCAGTGAACCTATTTTTCTGAATATCTGCAGGGTCATAGAAAATAATAGCTTTCAAGAAGCATGGAAAAAAACCCTCAAATATAAATCATAAGAAACATATTCTATATTTAAAGTTTTAAATGCTGCTTTAAATATACCTTGCATTAAAATAAAATTTACATGCTTTTCTTCTTAAACAAAACTCCTTCAATAAATCTTAACATATACCATTATTTGATATTCTCAGTTTTTTATTTCATAAGTCTGTAGACAAAATAAAATTAAAGCCTTGCCTATTATATCTAGGCAATATGATAAAAAATGGGAAATATCACTATTTCCGTAGGTACTGAAATGGAAGTGATTATTGGGAGTATTGGAAAACATGATGTTAGAGATAAACCAACTCACTACTTTTATGACCCTAGGCAAATTATGTAACCTCTCTGGATCTTAGTTCCCTGAACTTCAACACAACAACGATGGTAACAACAAACAATAACAGCTATTGGGAAGTACTTTGTACAGAATACAATTCAATAGATTATTTTTCATAATTTATCCCACAGTAAATTTGTTTTTTACCATTTGACAGGTTAATCTATTGAGGAAGCAAACTGAAAAATACCATTTATCAGATACCCAATTTGTCTTGACTGGTCTGGCTCAGTTTGCATGAACTCAGACAAATGTTTAACACATACTTCATACCAACATAACCAATGGCAAATAGTCAGTCATTTTTGTCAGTTAAGGAAATTAGTTGAAAGTTTTTATTCAGAAAAAGCAACTATTTGATTAACTGAATTTTTCCATCTTTTCAATTGGTCAGAGTCTAAAATTTTATTTGGATGAACAAGTTATTTTGAAAGAAAAAAAAAATGATTCCCAATAGTACATGTTGAAAATTATCAGAACTCAATTAGCTTTTTTTTAAAGCATAACTCGCTTTACTCAGTGAAAATATTTTCCCATTAAGTAAATGTACAAACAGGTTTTTATGTATAGAAACTGTTCTTATTATTTGGATTCGTAGCTGATTCATAGCTTGGGTCCCAGTCTGGGTCACAAGCATCATAATGTCAGGCTGTCAACGATCACATTTCTCAAACACAGCATCCGGTTACTTTGAACAGGGACTGGCCTGCTGGAACCTGACAGTTCAGTCACTGCCAGAAGTCTTATAATAGCTGAAAGAAACTGCATACAGTAACCTTTTCATTTAGCACTGACAAAGATTCTGTCCAGAAACCCAAAGCATGGGAGACACCAAAAGAGATTTAGCTCAAGTCAAAGTTAAAGTTCTATTTTATTTTAATTTAATTTAATTTTATATCTTCTTTTCTGTTTAAAAATTAAAGGATATTTGCAACCAAGTAGACCATTTATAAATAAAGAACCCTGAAAGCAGAAGTCCTCTGATTAAAGGTCCTGTGTCAACAGTTAATGCCTCAAGCACTAACATCTAAATAACGCCATTTTGAAGACATAGGAATGAAAGGGTACCCTTTTATCATTGGACTATATAAAAGTGACAGAAAGAAATTAGCAGTAAAGGCTTTTCAGAGAAGGTTGGCCTCTTGGGTATAACTAAGCAACCCCTGAGAAACAGAGAGTGGTATTTCAACACTTGAGTACCATGCCTTGCTAGGGTTATTTCAGACATTACGAGTAATGTATTGTTTAGTTGCACCCATGTACACCATTAAATGCATCACAGTGTGGCATGGATTCAGCAAGTTTTAGTCAAAACATGCCAGCTGGAGAATATTAAGGGGGGAAAATCCGTTTTCAATTTCTGCTTAATGTTCTGGTGAAAGTAATGTAAGTCATTTCTGTAAATGTATTTACCTTCCAAACACATAGCTACTCTTTGATATATACATACTAAAATAGATTTTTCAGTAATGTGGCATTTGCTCACTATCTCTTTCTTACTCAGTTTTTGCATTCCTTTCTTACTCTTCATTGATGCATTTAAGTTTCAACATGTTTCTTTTACTTCTAGAGTTAATTAACCTTAACACAAGACTGACATTTGCAAGGTTTACCGAGCAACAAAAGTGTCTTTCTAGGCAAGAATTATACAAACATCATGACTGTATTTCCCAATTGTTTTCCTAAACATTTTATGGCAATTAAAACCCCCTGGTCTTTCACAATTATGGAAGACTATGAAAAAAATGTGTAATTTTCATTTTTGTCATAAAGGTAATTTTCATTTGCTTTGCTGCTCCAAGCATTCAAATCTACCCAGAGGATTCCTCCTTGTCTACTGAGAAGGTCTACTAAGTACTGCTCCATATTTAACTCACTCTTAGATCACACCATGGCTTGAGAATTCTTTTAATCTCTTTTCCATTTATAACTGTACTGCTTGACCTTTTTTCAGCAAGGTGTCTTGTATATAAAATGTCAGTGAGAGGATTACAGACATGGGACAAAGATATAGTTTAATTAAAAAAGGTCCTGTGAGATTGAAAAAGGTTACTAGCCTAGATCACAAATATTTAATGCCAGCTGACTATTTATGAGGCTGAAATAAAAAAAAAAAGAAAAGAAAAGAAAGAAAGAAAAGATTTATTGGCCATTTGTAATTGGCCAACCATTAAATTTGCAATAATGAGATTATACTTCTGATTAAAACTTTTGTTTTATATTTATAGTAAATTAAAACATTTAAGCTATGTGCCTCTAAAATCAAAATTAATTCAACTTCTCTATAAGTGATAGAATATAGCAGGAGTCTATAGACCTGGTTATTAATGTCAAGGCATGAATATTTGAGAAATTCATTTCATTGTTGATTAGTCATGTATGGATTGATTCAACCAGATGAATGCATGCAACAAGTAGCTTTCCCACTCATTTTTCCTTCCATCCAACTCACATATATGTACAAACACACAAGTCAAAATATTGAACAACCAAATTATTTAACCACTGACTTGACAAGGATGCCAATTCTTCACAAGGGATACCCAAACAATCAAAGAATACTACTATTAAAAGCTAACTGACTACAATGTTTGTGACGATCAGAATCCTCTCTCTCTCTCTCTCACACACACATACACACACACACACATACACACCTATCAACATGAAGCTGAAATCAGTATAAGATGTCAACAATTAGTAATTAAGCAAGAAGGATCCTTCTTTGACTTCAGAATTTGGTATCTAAATTTACATCCCTTAGGGGAGCAGAGTGGTGCAGCAGAAGTGTGCTGGGCCCATACATTTATTTACACCCCTTAATGACTATGGTAATACATAGGGATTGTGAGGAATGCCAGAGAGAGGAACCAGCAGTTTCATTTAAACTCTAAAATTAACAATCCCATAATATTTTGTTTAAAAAGTGGACATTTTTCATGCTATTTCTCTAAAATTCAGAAGCTTCCTGGCACCAAACATCTCACCTGAGTATTAAGACAACCCTGGACTGCAGTCTTCCAATTTGAAATAAAGATCAAGGTCCCTAAAACCATGCATTACCAATCTCATTCCAGTGAGACTGATCTCATGTCATTCACTCTGATCTAACGTATTTCTTTATGAAGAGCAGAGTTTGCAATTCCTCTGTTGGAGAAACTCATATACTTCGTGGACTTATAAGAGGCAACTTTTAGTGTTTTTATATGACTCCAAATACAAATTTTCAAAAACTCAGAAACTCTATAATTATTAATATCTGTATTTGGATGTGTCAGGTATTTGAGGGTGTTAGCCATAGTAGCACCAATAATGGCAGATGCAGGAGAGAATAAAAAGGTTTCAATAATTCTGATTCAATCAATACCTGAATGAAACATATCCAGGAGAAAATTTTTCATGGTTAGCAGGATTGAAGGGTGTAGTTACTTGCTCATTCATTTGGTCTACAACAGATATTTAATTTAAGTGAACGACTACTATATATCTGGCACTGTGCCAAGTGTTAGAGCTTAAATAGTGAACTAAAAATGTATATATTCCCTGTTCTCATGAGGCTAAGAGTTTACTGAGGGTAAGGGAGTCACAGATTTTTGTCAAATAATCATACTAATAAAAGTATAATTACAAACTCAGAGAAGTGATATCAATTAAAAGGTACTCTATGAAATCTTATAATGATGAAAGTTGACCTAGATAGTGGAGTGAGGGGGTGTGTGTGAGAATCAAGAGCAGTACACAGAGCCAGTGGTCAGAGAAAGTCCAAGAATGAGACATTTAGCTGAGAACCACAAAAACTCCTGACTTCAGGAGAAGTAACCTTTGTAGAGACATTTTTATAACTTCAGAATCACAAGCCTTCAACAGAAAACTAATCCCATTTCTATGAGGAATCAAACAATGATGAAGAGTTAGCAGGGACAACACAAGAAACTTTGCTCTTCCAAATCTGGATATGATCATATGTAAAAAATACCTCACAGTATCATCTAGACTAGTGTTTAATAAAACAAATGGGCACCTTAGCATAATCACATTAACACATAAAATTAACCATCACAAAGAATAAATATGAAAAGATAAAATGAGAAAACCCTACATACGTCTGAAAGGTATTCTAGGAGAGGTAGAGACTAGGAGTGAGTCAATATTTGCAGAAATATGGCCTGAAAGTTTGTCACAATTGTCACATGAGATTTTAGATTAAACTGACACAAAAATTCAGAGCAACAAAATAAAATTACTACAACTAGCTATGTTGTTGTGAAACTGAAGGACATAAAGATAAAAAGAAAATAATCAAAGGTTTCAAAATAAAAGACAGATCACCTACTTGAGAAGGGTAATCAGAATGAGAAAAGACTGTATTATCATCAAAAGCTGCACAAAGTAATGGAAAGATACTTTCAAAAAGCTTAAGAGAAATGAGTGAACAAATTGGCTTTTATACCCAGCTAAATGATTGGTTAAGAGAGAAGGTAAAAGATTTTTCTTTTTTTCAGACTAAGTCAGAGCTTTCAATCTGTGGAGTTTGCTGAAATAAATATTAAATTATGTATTTCAGTACAAAAAAAAGAGTATTCTGAAGAAAGAGCTACAATTCAAAAAGGAATTCTCTCTAAAGAAATGTTAAATATTTCAGTAAACCTAAATAAGTTTTAACTGCAAAAACAAATAAAAGGAAACAAAAAAAAAACCACCTTATTTTAAGGAGTTTAAAAAAACGGAATCTAAAATACTAGACAACTAACATAAAATAAAAGAATGAGAAATGTGTTAGAAATTAAACTGCCCTAATCTTTTTGAGAGGACAGAGATATTCTTTAATCTTAGATTTTATATTAGGAAAGAATATTAAAAATAAAAGGATAAATGCCATATGTAATGAAATAGAACACATTTCTAAACTAGTAAGGGAATAAAAAGCAAATTATAAACCTTGAACAGAAAAGTTAAATGAAAAAAATGTAAAATAGTAAACAAAATAAGGTGATGGAGGTAAGTCTATGTATATCATAATCACAAAAATGTGACTGTGTTTGTTTAATTTAGCTCTGCCTCATGAGGATATCTCAGAATCAAAACAGAAAGGTGGTGGGTGCCTGGGTGGCCCAGTCAACTGAGCATTGAGGGTAAGGGAATCGCTTGACTTTGGCTCAGGTCATGGTCTCAGTGTTTATCAGTTCCTGCCCCACACAGATTTGCTGCTGTCAATGCAAAGCCTGCTACAGATCATCTGTTCCTCTCTCTCTCTGCCCCTCTCACACTCATGTTCTCTCTCTCTCTCTCTCTCAAAAATAGATAAACATTTTTAAAAAGTTTAAAAAAATAAAGGCAGAAAGAAAGATATAGTAAAAGATACGCTGGAAAATACTAAACAAAAATAGCTTGTGTTGCTAGGTTGTTTCAAATACAATAAATGTTAGGCAAGACCCTGGAATAACTAGTCTCTTGAATTATCATGAGTAACCATATTTATATTCACTGGAAGAGAACTAGTAGCTGAACTTACTAAGCTGTCAACTTCCAGGCTTTCTGAGAGGTTCTCAGGAAACTTTCAGAACAGTATCTTAAGGAATGCCATTCTGTTTCTAAATATTTTTATATACCAAAATATACCCAGAAAGAGCACTGCTCTGAGACACTCTGATACATTTGGGTGTTTTCTTAGCCTTTTAAAATCTCCTTTTGTTGGCTTATAGGACTCAGTCCTTAGTGTCTGGTGTGGAAAACTGAGATAATTTTTTAACATTATAATTAAAAATAATAAAGAAAGGCACATTCAGGCTTTGTATAGTATGAAAGAGGGATTCTGTGTATTCTGTGTCTCAGACATTTGGATGATGCATTTAGCAATTAAGCTTTATGGGATTTGACTGTATTTCAGGTTACCTACCACCAGATGGCACGTTGCCTTTTTTCAAAGAGCAAGTGTCTCAGAACTATCAAGCAACTATAAGAAGGCAAGTGACTTAACAGATAGAAAGGTAATGAGACCTGGGGGGGTGGGGGGTGGGGCGGCAGGGGGGTTGGGAGAGAGAGAGAGAGAGAGAGAGAGAGAGAGTCTACCCATCAGTAAAATAAATATGAATGAAATGTTAGTTATCTACTTAAAAGTCAATTATAAGAATAATATTAATATAGTCTAATTAAAAGAGATTGGACTAGGGGCACTTGGGTGGTTCAGTTTGCTAAGCACAACTTTGGCTCAGGTCATGATCGTGGTCCGTGAGTTCAAGCCCCGTTTTGGGCTCTGTGCTGACAGCTCAGAGCCTGGAACCTGCTTCAGATTCTGTGTCTCCCTCTCTCTCTGCCCCTTCTCTGCTTGTGCTCTGTCTTTCTCTCTCTCTCAAAAATAAACACTTAAAAAAAAAAAAAAGAATGTACTAGAGACTATAGGCTCTAGACTCTTGGGTCTGCTTCAAGTGTGAGTTTTGGAGGAGTCAAACTTTAATGTCCTATACAATGAAGAACAAGGTGATTTTTAAGATCCTTTGCCAGCACTACAATTCCATACCATCATTTCTGGTAGTATAAGAGAAAACAGAACTAAACTGCTTTAGGCATCTCACAAAATTTGTATTTTCTTTTAGAATTTAAGTTTGATTTACTGTTTTACAAAAACTATTTTAATTCTTTAGAAATTCCAGATATTTGGCAACCATAGTCCAGGTTAGTCTTAGGCATGCTTGGGTTTATAAGCTCTTTTTTTTTCATCTCTTCATGCCAAAGACCAGTTCAAAGTCTGTCTGAAGATGAGCTCTGGTGAGCAGTTTGGTAGCTTATTGTGAGATCAAAGTCCTAATGGGCCCTTGGAATGCCCTGAGGCTACCCCTTCTCTCAGAAGTTGTACCCTCACTGATGTTTCTGAGATGAGGATTCTAGGCTCAGCTTATGTTTGTCCTTGCCTCTTCCATTTCTAGCACTTCTACTTTTACTTCAAGTCTTGAACTGGACCAATCACTTGCTTTCATTGCATCTCTGTCCCCTCATCTGTAAATTAGAATTAATAGAACTTGCCTTTCATGGTTACATGAGAATTAAAAGCGGTAATACATGTAAAGCACCTAAAACATAGCCATAGGTGGACATATACTTTACAGAATTAAATTTCTTCAATTTTGGAGGAAAAAGTATTCAGAGATAACATGAAATTCTGATGACACAATCTCAGACAAGCCTGATCAGGAGTTATGAAGGTGAATACTTAGCAGTGCTAGTGTGGCTACTTAACTAACTCTCAAAGGAGCTCAGAAATGAAAGAGATAAGGAAAACTTGTTGCCGTGATCTTTTAATTTTTTTAAAAATATTTCTTATTGTTATTTCTGAGAGAGAAAGAGAGAGAGAGAGAGAGCGAGCAGGGGAGGGTCAGAGAGACAGAGAGACACAGAATCTGAAACAGGCTCCAGGCTCTGAGCTAGCTATCAGCACAGAGCCCTACACGGGCCGAACCCACGAACCGTGAGATCATGACCTGAGCTGAAGTCGGATGCTTAACCGATGAGCCACCCAGGTGCTCCTGTAATCTTTTAAAATAGAATGAAATAAGGCTTGAAAAGAAAACTAGGGAGAAAATATCATTCAGTGGGACATTTGAAAAAGACAAAATTAATTAGGCAACGATCAATACTAATGATCAGTGTGATAGTTCATCACTAAAGATGAATGAAACTGCTAACTGAAAACAAAAGTGAGCATTACACTAAATAAAATGTATGGACTCCTGGGATACCAGAACACTAAAAACACACAGACATTTAGTATCCAAAAACTCTGAGAGTGAAGTATAAGGCACTAGCAGTAGCAACTGAGAGCTGTAATGGTGACAAATTTTACAATTAAAGATAAGTGCCAGCAGTACACTGATACACATATCAATTGTAGGTATATTAGGCAGGGGTCTCCATATAAACAGAACCAATAAAGAGATTCATTGTAAGGAATTGGCTGTCATGATTATAGAGGCTGAGAAGTCCAAAATCTGCAATTTAGGCCAGCAATTCTTGAGACTCAGGGGAACCAATGGTGTGAATACAGCCCAAAGCAAGGCAGCCTGGAGACTTAGGACAACCAGTGGTGCAATTCTAGTCCAAAGGTCAGCAGGCAGAGATCCAGAACAGTTGAAAGTCCAGATGAAGACATAAGGCAGTCTGCTGAAGGATTCCCTCTTACACAGAGAAACCAGTCTTTTTGTTCTATTGGGCCTTCAACTGATTGGATGAGGCCCACAACATTATAGAGGGCAATCCGCTTACTAAAAATTCACCAATTTAAATGTTAAGCTCATCCAAAAACCTAATCCAAGTTGACACATTGGCCATCACAGTAGATACATACCACATTTTGTTTATCTACTCATCTGTGGATGGACATTTGGGTTGCTTTCACCTTTTGACTGCTATGAATAATGCTGCTATAAACACAGGTGTACAAATATTTGTTTGAGTCCCTGCTTTAAATTATTTTGGATATAAATCCAGAAGTGGATTTACTGGATCATATAGTAATTCTATGTTTAATTTTTTGAGGAACTGGCATAGTGTTTTCCACAGCAGCTGCACCATTTTACATCCCCACAGCAGGGCACAAAGTTTCCGATATTTCTAATCTTTGTCAATGTTTGTTATTTTCTGCTTTTTTTTTTTTTAAATAATAGCCATCTTACATAGGACTATCTTACTGTGGTTTTGATTCTCATCTTCCTAATGTTAGTGATGTTGAGCATCTTTTTTGTGTTTATTATCCACTTGTGTTTCTTCTTTGGAGAAATGTTTGTTCAAGATCTTTAACCATGTTTTAACCAGATTAATTTCTGTTACTGAGTTGAAGTTCTTTATATATTCTGAATATTAGTCTCTTATCAGATATATGATTCAAAATGATTTCTCCAGTTTTGTGGATTGCCTTCTTGTTCTCTAGATAGCGCCCTTTAAAGTCCAAAAAGCTTTTATTTTTGATGAAGTCAAAATCTGGCTAGTTTTTCTTTTGTCACCTGTACTTTGGTGTCTTATATCTTATTAAAAATGTTGTAAGACTCCCCCCCTTATGTTTACTTCTAAGAGTTTTGTAGTTTGGAGTCATATGTTTAGAGCTTTAATCCATTTTGAGTTAATTTTTGTATATGATATAAGTAAAAAGTTGAAATCTCATTCTTTTGCATGAAGATAGCCAGTTTTTCCAGGACCATATTTTGAAAAGATTCTTTTTTCCCAAGGTTGGGTTTTAGGGAGAAAAATCAGGAAGAAAATTAACCTGAGGTTAAGTTGAACCAATTTTTAATGGATAAAGGATCCCACTTCTCTACTATATCAGAAAACTAATTTAATATTAATTGATTTCCTCAGTTAAAAACAATCACATATATAGTTTAAATTAGTGCCAATTTTATACTCGATATTATATTTATACTTCTGTCCTGTTCTAAAATAGTTAGAGGTAATATTGTATATGTTTTCCTAAGTTATTTTGTACTTAAGTAAATACTCCTGACTGTTCTTTTTGTTACTTTTCAAATGGTCATCGTTTTTAATTTATTTTTTCCCATTATTCTTTTTTTTCCTATCAAATTCATTGTTTTAACCTCTCAAGGTCAATTAGAATAGTTTCCTCATTTAACTGGCATATAGTGAAACTCCTACCTTTAAATCATCTGCAAGTGAATTAATGGGTTATACTCCCTCTCCAGAGTCAGTAAGGAAGATGCTAAAGATTTTTATCTTAGGAGATAGATAATCCCAATGAATGATGGATGTACAAAAGCTTTCCAATGCCAAGGATACTTAGTTCTAGCAAAAGCTTATTAAAGCCACTGGTCAAAAGCTGAAGTTTCTTGATGTGAGGATTGTAGAGGTGTGGATTCCTTAAGATTAATTAAATTTATTCCTTAGACATTTGTATCTCAATCTCACTTTAGGATATAGAGTTCAGCTAGTCTTATTACCAGATTTTTTGTGTGCTCAAAGACACCAGAATGATTGTGTTTGCCCCCATAACTTTATCCTCAGTGAACAAAGTGACTTACCATGTTGTTTATAATGGAGTCCCATCATAGTTAATAAAATAAATGATATCACAAGGGTTTTGCCTTTTGCTATGCTTATTGATCCTAGTGTATTTGAAAAGAGAGTGAAAAAAAAATGGTACCTAAAATTGTTTCAGCTGCTCAGTTTTTTAAAAACACATCTACTAAGTCCCTACACAGAAATCTGCAAAGTTCATTTCAGTACAATCCACCTGCACTTATGATTTCAGAGTAATCATACTTTAGTTAATAAATGGTACATATTGCCAAGAAGTTTGAGGTACAGGTATGTGTGTGAATCTAACTCTGCAATTAAATGAGAAGTGCAGTAGTTAGAAATGGAGCAAGGTCCATCTATTCTGGTTTTTAAAAATCTATCTAATATATAAACTAACTTAAAATTATACAATGCAAATTAGAGTTGAAACTTGTATGTCAAACTCTTCATGGATGAAGATAGAAATATATATTGGGGGAAAGGGTGACCATATTCATAAGATTTCTATTAGAGAAAGGAATCAGCAAATAAGAAATTGTACATGCACACATTTAGAAGTCAGCATTACTATATGCCAAGCAAGTGTTTTAGAAACCTCAAAACTTTTCTTATAAATTTTATTTTAAAATGTAACACAGAGGGCAAAAATCTTATTCTAAAATTTTCAGCAACATAAAAACCTGCACAAAAAATAGGACTCAGAAATATGCTGAGGCTCTTCTGGGATCATGGCACAGTAGCAAATAAATCAGATACATGGCTACATTAATTCAGGTTGTGGTGATTTGATTAACAGATTAAGTACATGAATATTAGGTTATAAAATTATTGGCACAAATATTAAAGTATTTCAATAGTCAGAAGGGGATACAAGCTAATTTGCAGCTGGTGGTAATGAGTACAGAATTAACTTTATCATGAGAAAGCTATATGCACTAGAAAGGCAATGTAATATAATAAAATAGTGACACAGGGACTCCCTGACACAATAAATCAATAGAAGTGAAATGTGATAGGCACAGTGAGCATTTATTATAAAAGTCTTGTATCCAGAAGAAAAGAGGTAAGCATCCTCCAATGGATTGTTAAAAAAAAAAAATTGTACAGCAAGTTAAAAAATATGAAATGAGGTATAATCTTACATCTGATTCTAGCTTATCTAAGTTTGTTATTTCCATCAAAATGTTGAAATACAAATTTTAAGTGCATATTAATAGTTGAAGTAGTAATCAGAGGAATGAATAGGGATTTGAATTCACATATTTAAAAGCAAAGAATTATCTACTTTATTTTTATTTAAACTAAATCACAGGGAAGTTATGTGCACCATAACTTGTCCTAACAGCATCATATGTTGTACACAGCTGACATTCAATAAAAAAATATAGTAATTGAATGAATGGATTAAAAAACAGTGCTTCTATTCTATACAATTATATAGCTTTAGGGTTAAGGTAAAAATTAACATAAATTCTTAATATCTGGCTAGCCCATTAAAATAAATATTATTAAAAAGAGTGAACTTCTCTCCTTCATTTTTTTGTTTTTGCCTCATTCCCTTCATTCTCTTAAATCTTAACCCCTGCATGCAATATCATTTGGAAATTGATTCTCATGTTTTTAGTGGTCTCTTTATTAATTGGCTTATTGAATTGAACTAGTATTAATTAAAAATCAAATAGAAAGTAACCTATTTGCTTTTAGATCCTGACACTGGACAATGACAAATAGTCTTAAAAGTGGCAGGAGTTGAAACACAGCTCTGAGAGACAACATTCGCTATATAGCTCCATTGTTTGATTATCCATCCCAGTTCAGACTGGCAGCTTAGCAGTGGTAAGAACTTATCTACATAGGATTTCAGTTAGCGGTCTGAAGTCAGCATGAAGATATTTTTGTTTGGTTGAAAAAAAGACATTAAGAGGAAAGAAAAATAGATTAAATCCTCAAGATTCCCACTTTCTTTTCCTCCTCTTTTATCTTCCTTGTGGTAAATTTAGTCTGGTTCTCAGCCTAAAGATCATACCCAAAAACATCTTGGGTTTCTATTCTGAGGTATCAAAGAAAAACACAAGTAACTTCTCTTGTTGATATATCAAGTTCAAATAAACCAAATAAAATCAGTCAATGATACAAGACAATCATGGACAATACTATCACTGTGTAATTTTTCACAAATTTTGTCCTATGAAGTTCATCCTGAATTTCTTTCTATGACAGCTATTTTTTTAAAGAAATGATTTTCAAAATTCAAGAAAGATATTAAAGTCACTTAGATCTGCTTAAAATATTTCTCCATTTTCTTTCCTGGTTGCATGATTTTATCAACCAGTCAAGTTCAACAGACTTATTTTCTACAGAAATATCTTAATAGCTTATTTTTGAATCTATTTATTTATTTTCAGGGAGAGACAGAGAAAGAGAGAGAGAGAGAACTACAAGCAGGCTCTGCACTGTCAGCACAGAGCTCAACATGGAGCTGAGTTGGAACTCAACAAACTGTGACATCATGACCTGAGCCAAAATCAAGAGTCAGACGCTTAATCGACTGAGCCAGCCAGGCACCCAGTAGCTTATTTCTATAAGCCAACCAACCAGTATCATGGTTGATAAAGCATTAACCTTTGCCTGTGTATCAAAATCTATGGCAAGTGAATAATTATACATAATTATTCTTCAAATAGCAAATTTTTGTTTATATTCCAAATAAAAGGAACAAACTAATGATCAAGAAAGTAAACTTGTGCACTTGGAGAATTTCAACTATTAATACATTAAAATATGGAAAAAAGTTAGACCTTTGTTTTAAAAGCCAACTAAGAGAGGTGCATCATTATTTAAAAGAATATTGATTAAAAAAGTCTTTAATCATTTGTTATAGAAATTGAAATTTAATACTTGGAACGGAAAAAAACACTACTCAGTAATACAATTGAAATACTAGCAAAATTATAATACTTTTAGTTTGCTATTATATCCTGGTGCTATTATTCTGAATCACACATATTTGAAGCACTATTTATCTTTATGGAGGAGTATGGATTTTCCTAAAATTACAATGCATGTGTTATGGTGAATTCTGTCCTCCAGAGGGCAGTGCAGTACAAACTCAGAGGACACAGAGTGCATCAAAAAAAAAAAAAAAAAAAAAAAGAAAGAAAGAAAGAAAAGAAAAAGAAAACCTACTAATAAACCTAAACACCAAATGTTAACCAATTTCATTTTATTCCAGCAATAAAGACAGATAGCAAGATTCTTAGCATCTGCTAGAATGACAAAATTCCTGGCTGTAAGATGGAATATATTGCCAAATATCCAACAATTATCCAATAATTTTGCCCATGCATCAATCAATTCAATTTCTTTATTGGAGATTGTTTTAAAAAATAAATTTGTTGATTAAATTGATCTTCTGTTGGTTGGATACATATCAGTAGATATTATTTAAGAAGACAGTTGACAGAAATAGTTCTGAGACTCGGCAAAACTTTGCTTCAGGCTGTATGAGATCCTTAAAAAAGAATTATTCTTCTATATTCTCCCAACACAATAGAAGGTACACACTTGATTTTATGAATTTATTTTTTTCCTTCTTCTGGCTTGCCAAAAACCTTTCAAAGCTAAAAGTTAAATCTACTTACAGCAAATTATAAAAGCAAATATAATTTTATACTCTCAAAGATAGTTATTGCAAAACTAAAATCTTTGTACCACTACTACTGGGACATATTTAACAAATGCCAAGTGATATTACACTTCAAACTCTGAACATCCTAGGTAAGAACATTAACCAAACTCTGACAGCATTCTAAAGAATTGAAATACTTGCCAGATGCTTTAGATATATTATTTTATTTAATCCTTACAAGAGTCCCATGATTGGGTACTAGTACCTCCCCCATTTATAGGTGAGAAAAATGAGTCATAAAATTAAGCAACATGGTCGATGTTTCATAATTATTTGGTGGGAGAATTAGAAAGGAAATGCAATTGAAATATTAGCATAAATCATAATATCTTTTAGGCACCTGAGGATACCTAGATGGCTCACTGGATTAAGCATCTGATTTCAGCTAAGGTCATGATCTCATGGTCCATAAATTCAAGCTCCACTTCAGTCTCTGGGCTGAGAGCTCAGAGCCTGGAGCCTGCTTCAGTTTCTGTGTGTGTGTCTCTCTCTCTGCCCCTCCCCCACTCATGTTATGTCTCTCTCAAAAATAAACATTAAAAAAAATTTTTAAAAGAAAGGAGGGGCACCTGGGTGGCTCAGTCAGTTGAGCGTCCAACTTTGGCTTAGGTCATTATCTCAGGGTTTGTGGGTTCAAGCCCCATGTCGGGCTCTGTGCTCAGAGCCTGGAGCCTGCTTTGGATTCTGTGTCTCCCCCTCTCTCTGCCCTTCCCATGCTCATGCTGTGTCTCTCTCTGTCTCTCAATAATAAATATACATTAAATTAAAAAAAATAAAAGAGAAAAAGAAATGAAATCTTGATCTTCTAACGCCAAACAGCTTTTTTTTTTTTTTTTATAGTTGACACACAATGTTACATTAGTTTTAGGTGTACAACATAGTGATTCATCTATGTTCATTGCAAGCGTAGCTACCATCTGTCACTATACAATGCTATTGCCAATATCATTGACAGTATTCTCTATGCTGTGCCTTTTATTCCAGTGACTTATTCACTCTGTAACTGGAAACCTATATCCCCCACTACCCTTCACTCTTTTGCCCACTGCCACACCTTCCTTCTGCAGACCATCTAGTTTGTTCTCAGTATTTATAGGACTGATTCTGCTTTTTGTTTGTTTACTCATTTGTTTTCCTTTTTAAGTTTACAAATATGAGTGAAATTATATAGTATTTGTCTTTTTCAGTCTGATTTATTTCACTTAGCATAATACTGTCTAAGTTTGTTCATGTTATTGCAAATGGCAAGCAATCATACTTTTTTGGATGGTTGCATAATGTGTGTGTGTGTGTGTGTGTGTGTGTGTTTTATCCATTCATCTACTGATGGCAACTGATGCTCCCAAATACTGGCTATTGCAAATAATGATGCAATAAACAAAGGAGTGCATATATCTTTTTGAATAAGTGCTGTGCTTTTAACTATTATGTTATTCTTTCTCTCAGTTTGGAGTGATTAGTATATGGTGTGACTAATATTACATTCTAACTAGTTTTGGTAAGTCCAGTCAGATAAACTTTAGTGAAGATATATCACTCTGAAAGTAAATGAGTCACATGAACTGTACCAATTTGTGTTCATAGAAATTTGTGCCTAATAGTGGTTCTCAAGGGTGCCATCCCAGTTCACAATATCCCAGGTACTCATTAGAAAGAAAATCTAAGAAAGATAATGTCTGGGGGTGCCTGAGTAGCTCAGTTGGCTCAAGCCCTACCTCTGCCTATTCCCCTCTTGTCCCATATCTGGGAAAGCCATTATACAAGCCCAGATGTGGCAAATTCAAACTACTCAGCAATAATCCTTGCCCTCTTACTACCCTCTAACTATAATAAAAGCAAAACTCATGTCTCTCCTTACTCTCTTATTTTCAGTCCTACTGGAGAGCCTACTCTGCTGTTCCCCGGAAAGCCCCATTATGTGCAAAATAAATCTCTTCATATCCCCAGGGTGTGGGGCATTATCAATATACATTATAGACCAAATTTGGGGTGGATCATTGATTCCCTTCCATTCCAGGCCAACATAGCCCAGGTTTGAGAGCTTTCTGATACACTTCTCCAAGTTCATTCATTTGCTACCTGTGAAACAGAAAGTTCACCTGTGATATGTGAAAGTTAAATTTTTGTTATTGTTTTAACCCAATTATCTCCAAAAGTAAAAGAATCCTAAAAGCTGGAGACAATTAAAAATTCTAAGACAGATCTCCTCTTATAATAAAAATATTTTATATATCAGATAAGGGGTTAATATTGAAAATATAGAAAGAACTCATATTTAGTACACTCATACTTAACTATAATAAAAAAAAAATCTCATTATAAAAAAATGGACAGAGGATCTGAATAGACATTTCTCCAAAGAAAACATAAAACCAGACAACAGGAAAATGAAAAGATGTTCACCATCACTGATTGTTAGGGAAATGTAAATTAAAACCACAATGAATCCTCATACCTATTACAAGGGATGTTAACAAACAGATAAGAAATAAGAAGTGTTGAAGAAAATGTTGAGAAAAGGGAACCCTTGTACACTGTTGGTGGAAATGTAAATTGGTGCAGTCACCAATGTTTCACTATGGAAAACACTACGGAGATTCCAGCTATTTCACTTTTTAGTATGTATCTGAAGAATATGCACATTAATTCAAAAATACAAATACATTAATATATCCATTGCAGCATTACTTACAATAGCCAAGATATGGAAACAACCTAACCATTGATGGATAGATAAAGAAGAGATATTTCTATCTATCTATCTATCTAATAAATACTACTCACCTGTAAAGAAAAATGAAATCTAGCCAACTGTGACAACACTGATGGAACGTAAGCATCTTATACCAAGCAAAATAAGTCAGATGGAGAAAGACAAATGCCATATGATTTCATTTATATGTGGAATCTAAAAATCAAAACAAGTGAACATACAAAATAATACAAAACAAACTCATAGATAGAACACACTGATGGTTCTCAAATGGGAAGAGGCCTAGGGATTGGTGAAAAAGGTAAAGAAGCTCAATTTTATGGTGATGGGCGATAAGTAGACTATAGGTGGTGATCACTTTGTAGTACATACAGATATCAAATTATAATGTTATACACCAATTTATGTTATGAAATTTATGTTGCATACCAATTTTAATTGCAATAATAAAAAAAGATCAAAAATTTTCTTAAAGAAGACTCACAAGACACCATTTTCACAGCTAAATCTTCTAGAAAGCTTCAAATATTCTTTGATAGAAGACTTCCATCCTGATTTGCCTCATTTTCAGAGATCTACTTTGTGGAGAAGGACTTATAGGATAGAGAACCAAAGTGAAGAATTCTTGCTAAAAGACTTTAACCTTAAATCTAATCTCTGTGTCTGACCATAGATTTAAAAGAAATATAGGAACTAGAAGAAGAACATGTTAAAGGATACCACAGGAATAGTCAAATACAGAATGTGGGAAATTTAACAGCAGAAATGACCCAATTTCTTCCACAAACACTTGGCATTAAAAGGAGAGAGGGAATTTTTATCAATCAAAATGTAGTATATAGAGATAATGGAATATTATTCTACCTTCAAAAGGAAGGAACTCCTGCCGTACGCAACAACATGGATGAACCTTCAGGACATTAAAAAAAAAATGACAAGAATCAGTCACAGAAGAAAAACTACTATATGATTCAATTGATAACAAGTATCTAATGAAGGGTAGCAGAATATGCCACCCTGAAATCTACCTCATTGGCATAAGGATTACTTATGATTATTTTGAGAAACAGCAGATGCAGGAAGGAGAAGCTCTGAAAACAGAGTAGAAGTTACCCTTTTTAAAGGGAAGTTTACATGTATAAAGAAAATCTCCATTTGTAAGGGTGCCTTCCTTTATGCCTGATTCTAAATCCTAAGAAAATCTTATTAATGGAGAAAGCATCAATTTAGATCTGCATAACAAACTTAATTTGGTTTATATAATTTTCCTGGTAACCTACAGGTTACCCATAAGTGGGCTTCCCATCCCTCCCCTATCCAATCCTATTCCCCCAAAGTTATCCTTTTTTGTCTTTAGCTGAAGGTAGTATTTAAGATGATGGATTAGGCTAACTCTGAAAATTACTTATTTTTCCCTGGGTATCTACATGTGTACATGAGGTACACACCTTAATAAACATCTGCTCATTTTTCTACTGTTAGTCTGTCTTTTTTTTTTAAATATATATTTTTATTTATTTCTAGGAGAGAGAGAGACAGTGTGAGTAGGGGAGGGTCAGAGAGAGAGGGAGACACAGACTCTGAAATAGGCTCCAGGCTCTGAGCTGGCAGTCTGCACAGAGCCGGACGCGGGGCTCGAACCCACGAACTGTGAGATCATGACCTAAGCAAAAGTCGGACGCTTAACTGACTAAGCCCCCCAGGCGCCCCTGTTAGTCTGTCTTTTATTACAAGGGTCTAAGCTAAGAACTCAAAAGGTAAAGGGAAAATCATTTTTCCTTCCCATAAATCAAAAACTGAGGGTAGAATAGTGGTTGCCAGAGCATAGTTTAGCAGGGAGGTGAAGTGGGGGTGGGTGGGTGGGTGGGGATTTCTATTCAGTAGGTATAAAGTTTCAGTAATGCAAGATGATTAAATTGTACATTTCTGTTTATTGTATCTATAGTTAACAAAATGGTATTGTACACTTAAAATTTTGTTGGGGCATCTGGGTGGTCCAGTCAGTTAAGCATACAACTTCTGCTCAGGGCATGATCTCATGATTTGTGAGTTCAAACCCCTTGTTGGGCTCTGTGCTGACAGTTGGAGCTTGAAGCCTGTCTCAGATCCTGTGTCTCCCTCTCTCTCTGCCCCTCTCCTACTTGCTCTCTCTCTCTCTCTCAAAAATAAATAAATGTTAATTTTTTAAAATTTTGTTGAGTAGATCTCATGTTAAGTGTTCTTACCATAACTAAACCTTTAAAAAATATATATATACATATATATAGTCACATCAAATAAATGCAACTTGTACTTTGCTTGAATTTTGATTCAAATTTGAGAAGATAATTTTGAGACAACCAGGAAAAATTGAAAAGGGACTGAATATTAAATAATAAGAATTATTACTGTGATAATGATATTATTGTTTTATTTTTTTAAAAATCCTTATCTGTTAGAGATTCATAGTGAAGTACTCATAAAGGAAACAATAGTTTTGTGGGACTTGGTTTAACATATTCTCTTCAAATAACAAAGAGAAATGAAATCAGGATGCTGATCATTTTTGAGGCTGATTGATAGGTATGTGGATTTTTATCATTATTTATTTTTGAATATGTTTGAAAATTTCTATAATTAAAGATTAAAACAAATAAATAAACAAAAGGCCACTGTTTGCCAGGACTCTTTGTAAATATGGAAAACTTATTAAAGAAGGAAATATAAGTATGAAATTTATCGACAAAATGTTCTCAGTATATCATATCATTCCGAATGTCTAGTGAATTCAAATATGAAGGTGCAATCATTCAAAACTTTTGTTCACAAGACAATGGAAATGAGCAAAATACATGGAACTGACATTAGTAAAGTAATAGTTTATTCCAAGTCACAAGATTTGAGAATCTAGATGGCATTGTTAAATTCAAAATTAGAAGCCATTATTGCCACAGGCAGTCTGTTTCTTCTCTAAAAACAAAAGAAAAGAAGGAGAAGGAGGAGGAGGAAGAAAGGGCAAGGGAGATGAAGAAGAGGTAAGGAGGGGAAAGAGAAGTAGGGGGGGAAAAAGTTGGCATTACAAAGCCATCTGTTCATATCCCAAGCTGTTTACCTGGCTGTTTGCACTGCTTGTCAGAAAAGCATTAATGTATTCCCACCATGGTGTAAGGGTCAGTCTACCCACCTGGTGTTAGTGACCCCATGGTTATTTGTCTTCTGCAGCTAAATTTTTAGCTCATATCAACTTGGGACTTGGAGAATTCGGCTATCCAGCCTCCCTGTCTAAACCATCTAGCTCCTTAGGGACATATCCCCTCCTTCATGTCCCAGGTCCAACTCTGGGATTCTTGCCAATTCAGAACTGACACTACAAAATGTTGATTTGTATGTTACTCATAAATAACTTAGCCAGGACATTTAATATTTGTACTGATCTCTTTCAGTATTTTCAATACATCAGCCTGAATTTAAAGCACTGAAACTAATTCTAGCCATACAAAATTTGTTGTTCTTATAGCTGTTATTGTTTCTGTTGGCTTGAAAGTTTCTTTTTTTGGTGGGATGAATACTAGTGGATATTGTCCAAGATAATGTTACTTTAAATCTAATTCCATGCTTTAATAAGTCTTACTAAAATAAATATACATGGGTTTATTTCTTTGCCAATTCAATTCAGTGCTACTGTATGGACTACCTCATACATGCCTAACTTGATACTAAGTGAATAGGAAAATAAAGATCATTAAGACATGATTTCTCTTGAGAAGCTTATAGGTCATCTTTTTGGGATCAAATCAATGATGTGACATGGTAGAAAACAGCCATGTAAATGTTGGAGAAGAAAAATTTTACTTTCCCCTTCAAGGCTCTTTTTGCTGATCTAAGAATTAAAGTAGCACAAAACAGATTAACAGGAAAAATGTCTAATCACATGTGTATGGAGGGCCAATAATAAAATCGAGACCCAAGAAACTATCAAGGCATGCAATTATATAAACTTTGGGGAAAATAAATTTGTGAAAAACTGACAGGAGAAATAAAATTTATGTTTTGGAGCTTCAATTCATATGGAATTCTAAACAGAATTTGGACTGGGATAGTAAATTAATAAAAGTAGCAAGGTTTGTTCATATAGGCTTCTTTGGCCTTGAATTCCCTCTCTTTGATGAGAAGGATGACTCTCTACCACGTGGTACATGGCGAGTACTTTTTGCGTGTGAGATTTTTTTTTTCCTGCTTTCTGGAGAAAAAGGAGGGTGAAAGCATCCTTTTTGCATTGGCTGTTTAAGTGGTCTTAAATCAAAATAATCAATATGCTAAAGTGGCATTTTGGGGACAGCCTGCCCTGAGCCTCAATATAAACAAACAACTGTAGTAGAATACAATAAGTATGTCCCAGGAATAGTGAAGATGATATAGAAATAAATAAACAAGATTTACAAGTATCAATGTATTATCAGGGTTCTATAACCTTTGGCAAATGAGGTAAAAAGAACAAATGTCCCAAAGCTTCAGAAGGCATACATTATTCCCATAAATACATTTGAATAAAAAGTTACAGCTGCAATGAGAATATGGTAGCCACTGGCAATACGTGGCTATCTAAATTTAAATTAATTAAAGTTACATAAGATAAAAAGATCAGTTTCCTATTGGCACTAGGCATATTTGAAGTTCTTAAGATTTACATGCAGTTAATGGTTACTGTATTGAATGGCACAGGAATTCCATCATTGTACAAAGTTCTGTTGGGTAGCACTAGTTTACACTGCCAAGGCTTATAACAGTTGCTCCCAGAGTCTAGTGTACATATGAATTACCTAGGTATCTCCTTTAAATGTTAATTCTGATTAAGAAGGGCTGGAGTGAACCTGAGATTCTGCATTGCTAACAAGGTCCAGGATGACCTTGATGTTGCTGGTCCATGCACCATACTTTGAGTAGCAAGTGTCTATACTATTCCATTAGCACTAACAAAAATGTAAGCCCTCCTTGAAGGAATATTTCTTTTGAGACATGGAAAAAGTTAGATGGTTACCATGCTCTTAACAGAAAGAGTTTTTCCTCTAAAATTTTCAAGGTTATATTCTACAGTTAAATCATATCCATTATAAGGTCTAGAAGTCTCTACATTTAAAAAACTTTAGTCTTGAAACATAAAGTGTAATAAAAATATCTGTGTTTTAACTACACACAACCCATATCCTTCCCCTCTGATTCTTGGTATTCATGAATCTATAAACAAATCAAACAGGCCCTGAATCATTTTTAAATTAAATTAAATTGAAACTTATTTATCCATTTGAAAATAATTCTACTATATTTAACTACTGCTCTAATAAAGCCACACGTGGTTTTCTCTTTTGATTGCTTCATTTCAAAGCTTTCCTTTTCTCAGTATATTTTTCTAGTTATTATTACTATAAGGGATTTCATGAGAAAAAAATAATTTAAACTTAAATAGGGGACTCATTCTTGTTCCAATAAATAGGGTTGTTATTATCATTTAGGACAGTATGAAAAATGAAAATAGCCCTAATCTTGATACTAACAGAATGTATGCCATTTCTGCACCTCCATTCCTACTCCCATTTACTGTCTCATTAAATTCAACTGGGAAGTATCACTCCAATGTCAATTCAATTCATCCATTTCCCTAAAACAGATGAGGCATAATGTCAGTCTTCTATTTAGCATTTCAGTGCTGACATAGCTCTCTGGAAAACTCTTAATTACATTTCGATGTTGCACATCAAATGTTGTCTCTAATTCCATGAAAAAAGCAAAACAAAACAAAAACACACCAAAAAAAACCCAATATGAAAAAAATGGGACCTTTTTCATTCTTTCTTTTACTTTGAAAGTATATAAACGTTTAACTCTTCCATGATCTCTTAAAGCATTCCTATTTCCTCAAATTGGGCCTTACTGACTGACATTATTAATTTAAATAGCCCGTGTAATAATATATGCCTAAAGAAAAATAGTTTTACTAACCATTGAATCACAGGGAACTTATAAAGTCATATTATGTATTTTTATTTCTCATCTCTACTGAAACTATCTAGATTAAAATGCTAACACAAGAAGGAATCTTGTTTCCTACTAATATGATAAAAAAAAATAATCCATTAGTTACTCTTTTCAAATTTCTAACTGGCTACTTAGAATATTTCCGGTCCTATAATTTACTGATTTGGGCCGAATACTATGAAGAGGAAAGACTGAGTGTACAGAAGAATAGAGACAATTATGGCTAGACTGGGGAAGATTAAGATTAAGCCTATTTAATGAGAGAAGAGATGCTTGACATGGTATGGAGAGCCTTGCTGTTATTTGAGTTTCTTATCCAGTTAAGTTTGAAACCATTCTGTTCATTGATTTTCTTTCAGCTCTCTAGGTTAGGAGGACCTTGCAGACCAAACTTCCTATGCTTATATTTGCCCACCTGAAACCATGGCACAAAGAATTCCACTTTGTTTCTCACTTTAATCAATGAACACAGGCCATCTTAGTATGAAAATAAGGGTGAACAGTGATAAGGGGTGGCAAGGCATAATGGAAGAGAGACCAGAGGTGGTGGGGGAGCAAGCAAGCAAGGAACAAAACAAACAAAACCCACTGAAAAGTATCTCTTTGTAGGTGAAAAAAAAATTCAGAATCAGGTGACTAAGTTAGGTTCCCTGAATAGTACGCTTTTTGTTCTTGGGAATGGGTAGAAGAGAAGGTCTGAGATTGGTAGAATTCCCTTTCTCTACCTGTGTTTGCTTGCTGTTGTTTCAATCTATATTAATCATTTTATAAAACAGAAATAATTATTGAAAGAGTATAATTTTAAAAATGATTGACTGTATCATTTTATTGGCCATAATTTGTGATGTGGAGAGATGTTCTGTCAAATTGACTGACTCACTAAAGGAGATAATAGTTCTTTACAATAAATTGTTATCAGGAAGCAGAACAGAAGTCAACATAAAATCTAAATCTAAATATATAGACCTATATAAATATAATCTATATCATATATATATATATATATATATATATATATATATATATATATGTACTTGTGAGCTACAATATTGATAATTTGGGGATTACAGATATCCATTTTTTCTCTTGAGAATATGCCAGCTAGTAGGACTCATAGCAGTTCCCCTTATGCAAGTTTGCATCTGCACACAGTTTGATTTGAAGGGTTTCTCAAGTTTCTGCCAACCCAAAAGGAGTTTCTCTACTTATCTATCAAAGTGCTACTTTACTTTCTTATTTCAGGAGTTTAATGATAAAGGAAAAGTTTACTTAGAAGACAAGGAAAGAGACTCTTCATAGATAAGATGAGATAGCCAAGATATTTGGCCAAATTTCTGAAGACAAAATCTATATTTTTGAGAAAGACAAGAGAGAAGAGTGAATAAAGATCTTTATTGTTAGCAAAGGGCTTTAACTCAAACTCCCATATGTTGATAACTGGCTCAGATCATGTGAAAGATACCTGGCTTACATTTATTGATATGTGTTTTCAGTTCATTAACTTGTGCCTAAAAGATATGGATGGTGATTTCTTTTCTTTTTTTTTTTTTTGAATGACAATCTGAATCCTGCATAGCTTTCTCCAAACAGGTAGAAAGCCTTTACCGGATAGGTGTAGGCTTAGTCTAATTTCAACTTACCCTGCCATGAGTCTAAAAAAAAATGTAATGAACATTCATGTGTAAATACTTTTGTATAAAAAATAAATTTTATACATAAAAAATTTTAATGTTTACTTATTTTTGAGAGAGAGAGAGAGAGAGAGAGGCGGGCACGAGCACGTGAGAGAGCATGAGTCGGGGAGGGGCAGAGAAAGAGAGGGAGACACAAGATCCGAATCAGGCTCCAGGCTCCCAGCACAGAGCCCGACATGGGGCGAACTCCCGAGCTGCGAGATCATAAACCGAGCCGAAGTCGGAGCCCCAAACGACTGAGCCACCCTGACGCCCCTGGGTATACGTTTTAACGTATTTAGGTAAATATCTAGAAATGGAGGTGCTGGATCATATGGTAAGTATATATTTAACTTTAAAAGATACTGACAAACTGTTTTCTAAAGTGATTGCACTGTTTAATTAACTCCATCAGCAGTGTAGAGAATTCCAATTGCTCCATATGTCCAACAACACTTGTTATATTAAGTAATATTTGTCAACATATGAATGGTTAAAAACATTTTGTGTATTTATTTATTTTAAATGTTTTATTTATTTCTAGGAGACAGAGAGAGAGACAGTGTGAGCAGGGGAGGGTCAGAGAGAGAGGGAGTCACAGACTGAAACAGGCTCCAGGCACTGAGCTAGCTGTCAGCACAGAGCCCGATGCAGGGCTCGAGCCCACGAACCATGAGATCATGACCTAAGCGAAAGTCGGACGCTTAACCGACTAAGCCACCCAGGCATCCCAACATTTTGTGTATTTATATAATGACAACTAGTCAGCAACAAAAGGAAATAATCTACTGAAACAAAACAACATTGATATATCTAAAAAAAAAAAAAACATTCTGCTATATGAAAGAACCCAGACACAAAGAGACACACAGTACATGTTTACATATCTTTGAAGTTTTAGAAGAGTCAGAACTAATCTATACTAAGAACAAACATAAAAAGATTGTCTGGGGGCAGAAGGCATGTGGTGGATGGAGGGGAGGTGATGAATGGAAAGGAAGGGCACAAGGGAGCCTATATCTTGAATGATACAATAGTTATATAGGGACGCACATAAGTCAATACTTATCAAACTGTATTATTTTAATTGGGCATATTAATTTATATACATTATATCTCAATAAAGCTTTTAAAAACCTAAAGAAAATCAACCTAGATCTGAAAGCTAAAGATGAGAAGCCAGAAAAAAAGATAAGTGTCAGAAAAAAAATGTTCCATTTTGTAGCAGAGCAGGCCCCAAGGACTCTTGAATTCCCTGCTCCTCAAATGTGGCATGGGAAATAAAGACTAAGCTGTCACTTGAAGCCAACTCTGTCAATATCAGTTGACAAGATGGGGGTCTTTGCTACTAAGGTAGGGAAGGAGCTAAGGAGGGTAGGAGGAAAATCTCTAAAATCAGCTTCCTGTGACTCATACATTGGCTTTGTCTGAACCTAGTGGCATTAACCTCTTCTAGTGGCAATTGTTTCTTTGTTATTTTTGGTTTTAAATATCTGAAAAGTTATGCTACTTGATTCCACACTGCTGTTTGCATTGTTTGGACTAATCTCCTTAACCAGGCTCTCTCCTTGGTCCTGGTTTTTTATGTACAATATCCCAATTTATCTTTTGGGATATGATAAAAGATTCTGGAAAATCTCCCTGCCATTGGTATATTCAAATGCCTATTTTTCTAGGGTGCCAATAATGCAAATCTAGTAACATATATTCTTACTATGACTAAAAACATAAAAATTAGGGCTTAGGATGAGGGAATTTACAATTACTATCTTGAAATCATTTCTATGCTTTAGCTAGACAACGAGAAATATTTAGTGGTATATGGCTTGGAAATGCTTTTTCAGAAATACTCTTTCAGAAATAAATCTTAATTGAATGTGATATAAAAATGAAGTTAAACAGATTTATATTTATTGTATCAAGAAACAAGCATAGGGGTGCCTGGGTGGCTCAGTCGGTTGGGCAGCTGACTTCAACTCAGGTCATGATCTTATGGTTCGTGGGTTCCAGCCCTGCTTTGGGCTCTGTGCTGACAGTTAGCTCAGAGCCTGGAGCCTGTTTTGGATTCTGTGTCTCCCTCTCTCTCTGACCCTTCCCTTCTCACGCTGTCTCTCTCTCTCGCAGAAATTAAAAAACAAAAAACAAAAACAAACAAAAAAAATTATAAAAAAAAGAAACAAGTATAAAATACTGACAATATATTTATATGTCCACCTAAGAATACTATTTTCTGTGTCATTTGTGGTCTATTTATTCAAAGCGCATGTCTCTATGTGCATAAATATTCTTTTTGTATTTGTAAGTATCTAAATATGGACACATTTTCAACATAACATTATTTGGACTTACGATTATTTTCCAATGTGACTGGAAAATTACTTAAGATTAGAGAAAAACACTATTGATCCTTGTTTTCCTATTTCAGGTTCTTAATATTTTCTTGCATAATATTTTAAGTAATGAAGTGAAAGGAAAAGTTATTCTAGTTTCAAACTCATCCTATTCAAAGAGTTTTAAATCTAAGAATATCTAATTATTAAAACTCAGTCTTTTAATGTTATGTACAGATAAAGTTATAAGATTTCTATTTTTTTTTTTTTTTAGCAATTCTCATTTTTCTTAAATGACATATAAATATCAAGTGATTGTAGGGGATGCCTGAGTGGCTCAGGGTGTTAAATGTCTGACTCTTATTCTCAGCTCAGGTCATAATCTCACAGGTCATGGAATCAAGCCCCGCATCAGGATCAGGCTTTTCCTTGTCATGCAAAGTCTGCTTGGGATTATGTCTCTCCCTCTCTATCTGATCCTCTCTCTGTCTCTCTCTCTGTGTCTTGCCCTCTCTCAAAATAAATACGCTTAAAAATCAAGTGAGTGTTTATATTATTTGTCAATTATTTGCTAAATAAAATGGTATTGCTTGCATTCTTTATTTCTAGTTCTGTCATTTTTCCTGAAAAGTCTAAGATGTGAAGAAATTAAAAAAAAAAGAGAAATGGTGTATTTTTCCCCTTTACCAAATACAACCCAATCTTGATGACTGCTTTATGTTGAACCTGTTTTATATACATATTATTTAATTATTTGAGCTTTGTGGGGACACTGAAGAATAAGAAAGAAGGAGGAGACTATAAAGACAACATACAGCCAAAAGAAATGAAGAAAACTCTGAGTCAACCATCTTTTTGTAGGAGATCAAAGAATAAGAAATTTACCACCTAGATGTATGATTAAACTATATTGATATAGAAATAGAAGAATTGAGTTAGTGCCTTGGAAGTCAGATTTCCTGAAGTTATTATTATTTTTTGGTTCCCAATTACCTTAAGAAAAGCTATCTAGATTGTGTATATTAGATTATTTATAACAGGACAGCCAGGCAACAGTTTTGAAGTAGCTGTCATTATCATCAACATGTGTGATCTTGGCAGGCATTCTAGGTGGCAAAACAGGACAGATATAATACCTCAGTGTTTTGAACAATTGTCTAAGGTGTGTATTAGAGAAGTAAGTGCACATGCTGAGAGTCTCAACATTCTCTCCATTTATGAAGTGTATTCTAATTTCTGGTTCTAAGTGGAAGAAAAAATATATGTCACAGTATAATTTTTGCATATACTTTAGTATTTAATATGAACTACAGACAGTAGAATAGATTAAGGGTTTGTTTTTCTTCCTCCATTTAAACCATACAATTTAAGCATAAGGGTAATTTTAATCAATCATTGCATATTTTTTAATTAGCTCATCCTTTTCTAATTATTACATTACCTGAAGTCTCATTAAAGTCTTCCTGCTCCTTATCTCTGCAGGACAGTGTCATAAGAAGGGTGAAGGACACTTAAAGGACTAAGGAGATAGTAATTTATAACATAATTTAATGTGACAGGCTGATGTATCATTTATTATAAAACCCTTTGGGAAATAAGGACAACTTACATTTAAAAAATATATATATATATATATATATATATTTGTAAGTGCCATTAAAAAAATTGCAAGTTAATACTATTATAACTTGTATATTCCTAAACTTTTCAGCCTTAGGGAAGAGGAAGGGATACTCTTCCTTTAGTACTCATCTAAACCCCCTAAGTCTCCATCTGTGTGATTGCCAGAAGTCCAATGCTCTATGTGTTGTATTTTATCAAATATTTGTTCACATTCTAGTATTACTGAAGTAGGATGTGTCTTACAATCAATGGAATCTTGCAATCATTAATCATTGCCAGCCAGCCAGCTGCTATAAGATCATTATCACTGTCACCACCCATGTGACTTTGGTAGGTATTACGGATGGCAAAAGTGGCCAATGTAACATCTCAACATTCTGAACATTTGAATATAAGAACAATTTAAGGAAGGAATATAAGCTCTGTTTTTGGTACAAAATCTTTCTCATGAGTTCCATAGAAAGATGAAGAAAGCACAGCTTCAAAACTACTATCATTGTCCTGAAAGAAAATCCCAGAATCAATAGTACAGCACTTTGAAGACATGCTGCATCACCAAGATTGTGTTGGAAAAAACAGGGTATAAATGACGCTGAGTTAAAAAACTGACTCAGAAAAGTCAGACTTATAAAGAAGAGATATAAAAATATAAAGAAGCTTTATTACTATCTTACTCATTTTATTTTATATCTTCATGTAGGTGAGAAAGTGATATGTAATAAAAATCTATGTTTAAATAAGTCTAAAAGGGCTTTTTACTTCAGTATAAAATAAAAATCTAAGTTATAAGAAACCATTGAGGGTAGTTTAATTGACAATATGCTTTTCTTTCTTTGTGGCACAAAAACAATGGTGCACCTTAAATGATGACATCTTAAATTCAAAGAAATATCATATCTCCAGGAATTTTAAGGGAGTCATTTCATACTATACCAATTGGTACTATTGCTTGTCATCTTTCTTTTTTTAAATTTTTATTTACTTTTTAAGATAATTTATTATCATGTTAGATAATGTACAGTGTATACAGTGTAGTTTTGGCTTCCCATGGAGTAGATTCCCATGATTCATCACTTACATACAACACCCAGTGCTCATCCCAACAAGTGCCCTCCTCAAATGCCCATCTCTTTTCTTCTCTGACCCCCAACCCTCCACTTCTATCAACCCTCAGTTTGTTCATGGTATTTAAGAGTCTCATGGTTTGCCTCCCTCTCTGTTTGTAACTTACTTTTTCTTTCCTTCTCCTATGGTCTTCCGTTATGTTTCTCAAACTCTATGTATAAGTGAAAACATATGATTATTTGTCTTTTTCTGACTGACTCATTTCACTTAGCATGATACCTTCTAGTTCCATCCATGTTGTTATGAATGGAAAGATTTCATTCTTTTTTGTAACCAAGTAGTATTCCATTGTGTGTGTGTGTGTGTGTGTGTGCGCGCGCGCGCGCACGCGCTTGCGCGCACGCTACATCTTCTTTATCTATTCATCAGTTTATGGACATTTGGGCTCTTTCCATAATTTGGCTCTTGTTAATAGTACTGCTATAAACATTGGGGTACATGTGCCCCTATGTATCAGCACTCCTGTATCCTCTGGATAAGTTCCTAGTAGTGATATTGCTGGGTTGTAGGGTAACCCTGTTTTTAATTTTTTTGAGGAACCTACACACTGTTTTCCAGAGTGGCTGCACCAATCTGCATTCCTACCAACAGTGCAAGCCTATCATTTTTGTAATGGTGCTAGCCTTCACATACATCATAGGGCCACTTCTCAAGGTCTGTGTCTCTTTTAATGGTGCTTTGTCTTATGGGTCGCCAAAAGCAGTGTTGATATCAAGCCATGGCATTAAGACTCTTTTATTGGAACCTTATGAATATGAGGAAAAATGTAAAGCTATATAAGAAATTTCAGTCTGGAATAGTTGATAGCATTGTGTTTAGTCCTTTGCCCTGAAATTCCACACAGAGATCTTTTTTAGGTCTCTCCTAGGTCTTGCTTCTTGCCTTTGTTGCAAGGAACAGCTTGCTTTGCTAAATAGAAATACATTTAGCCATTATTGAAACCCCATTCATGTTTTAAAAACTTATTCAGTTTCCTCCCAGTTAAAAACAAAGGAAAATACTTCTTTTGGAAAGTAATTATTATGGAGAGAATTAATTTTCTTATTGACTAAAATTTCTCCTGTCTAGTATACCATTTTGCTTTTCCTTTTCATGACTAAAAGCCTTTCCAAATGTGAGATGTGTTTTCCAAATGAAAGAACATTATTGCCCTAAAGATAAAATTCTACTAAAACAATATGGAAAAACATGAGGCAGCTTGTTAAAATAGCAGCTTATTCCTGATACATAAAAAATTCACTGGAAGAGAAAATAACCAGAAAAAAAACTCTAAAATTTCAGAGACTTGAATACTTGACTCTTGATACTGTATTTATACTAAAAGCTTAATCACACAAATAGGTATTAATACCTAGTGATATCCTAAGAAACCTCAAGGGAGTGAAACAGATTTATAAATGGAAGTTGTTGTGACTTGAGTGCAAACTCTATTTCCAAAGTCTTCAAAATGAAATAAATGAAAGTTAGGCAGAATCACCAATTATTCAACATGATTACTAAGTACTGTAAGTGAAAAATAAAATATAAGCTACAAAACAGCAGTTTTCAAACTTCAAAGCATCAAGCCTTAGAGATATAAGTTTCTCCCAAGGAGATTATTAAAAACTAGAGAGTTCTAGAATCTACTTCATAATTATTCTGAGTTAGTAGGTCAATGGAAGGTCTAGAAATTTGCATATTTTGCTTACAAAAACATCAGGTGATTCTGATCCAAATAGTTCAAGGCATTACATTAAAGAAAAAACACTTCTGTAAAGCTTATATTTCAAATAAGAAAAACAAAATCCAATAGCATGCCACATATGGTTTGACCATTTATTTGCCTGGGTATGTGAATACATAGCCTAAAAATTAGAAGATTTATGATAAAAATAACTTATAAAACTTTTAGACATCTAAATATCCTTAATATTTAGTGATCTTCAAGAGAAAAAAAAATCTTAGTATAATAATTTAATTATATTACTTGGGAAAGTGTCAAATATTTAAATTACAAGTAGACAGAACATCAATCTTGGTCTATACACAAAATTTGGTGTTCAGTGGAAACTGAGTATCAACAATTATTATCATTAGATAACTGAAACACTGTAGAATTAACTTTTCACAATTATCAGGTCATGTTTGATGCATAGATATAATGTCATTAACATACAGTGTGTTCTGAGGAATTACATGTTTTTAACATTGAAGGTGTGTGCTATCATAAAACATGCTGAGAATTTTATATATCTTTTTACCCATTTATGTAATAAACAAGTCCATAATTGTGGAATGTAGTCAAATAAAAGAATAAGATACATTATTTTACTCAAAATTATATTTAAAATTTTTTTCAGTTTCGAATCTATATCAGGTTTCCATATTCATCAGGAGTCAATCAGCCCCTTCTATGTGCAAGGCACTGTGTGAAAAAATCTATAATGGATAAAATGTGTTTGCTTATAATATAGTAGAAAAGAACAGAATTTCAACATATAGAACAAATATTATGCTTGGCTTCTATAGTTTCTTTCTTCTTATTTCCTTACATATAAGAAATATAATTTTTAGAATACTAATTTGAAATTAGGAATCAATTGACCTTTCAGACTCCCTATTACTTTATCTGTAAAACTGGAAAAGTTATTACCTACTTCATAAGGTTGTTTTGAGAATAAATGAGATAATGCATATATGGCTCATAGCAAGTACTATTGTTACTATTATTGTGTTGACTATTAATACTTTTAGTGTTCACAGGATATTTTGTGTTTTTATGTTAAATGCCAGAATTTCAGGACTGCAGTCATCTCTGGAGGAAATATGTTTAGTATCTGGAAAATTATTCTTATATTTCAAGAAGGTCAGCACAAAGTAGATTAATGAGTTGAGACATGAACAGACTTTTGATGTACAGTCTTTAAAAGGGAAATATTAATATGTGCACTGAAGTGTGTCACTGTGAAAAATGGCACAGAATCAAAACAAATTCATTGCCCATGGGTTCGTAAGTTTTGTTTAGCATTAACCAAACTTGGGGAGTTAATTTCTCTATGCTGAGCAACTGTATTAAACTTCTAATCAATGTGCATTTCATAAAATGGAGTCTTAAATAAATTATTCAGATCTGACTGATGGATATAGTATGCCCTGATTAAAATGTAAGAAGTAATTTCTGAGTATAAGCTCTATTGGATAATATCACTTTTATATATTAAGAGGAATCAGGTGGGTTATAAATTATAACTTCGTCCTCATTTCTTAAGATACAAAATTGAAAGACAACTAATAATAAGTTAATACCAATGTTTTGGGAGACAACATCTGGGAACTGTTGTATATAACCACTTCAGCTCCCACTTTAGATCCCTATTAAGGACAACCCAGGTGTTTCCCAAACGTAACATTGCTTAATAAAAGTCTAGTTACTTTTTAATTTTTTAAAATTGTAGTTCCAATATATATAGTTAACATACAGTGTTATATTAGTTTCAGGTACACAATATCATGATTCAACAATTCTATGTATTACTCAGTGATCATCAAGATAAATGAACTATTTTTTTTCATGTTTATTTTTGAGAGAGAGACAGAGACAGAGTGTATGCAGGGGAGGAGCAGAGAGAGAGAGGGAAAACAGAATCCAAAGCAGGCTCCAGGTTCTGAGCTGTCAGCATAGAGCCCCACATGGGGCTCAAACTCACAGACAAAATTATCACCTGCGCAGAAGTTGGATGCTTAACCGACTGAGCTACCCAGGCACCCCAAGAAAAGTGAACTCTTACTCCCCTTCACCGATTTCATCTATATCCCCACCCAATAAATCTCTATTTCTGCATCATTTTTTAAAGTACATAAGTATGAAAGCAGTAGGGAAATTCAAATGTTAGAGATCTTGAAAAAACTGTTCATGACAATCCTGTCAGTTGCTAACAGAAAAATGCTTTTACATTTTTAAAAAGTTTTGTCAAAACCTAAGTTTGTAATACTGAAACTTTTTTGCCAAATATTTTTGGCCTTCTACAAACCTTTAATGTCTATCTATGTGTGTGTTGTAAATATTTACTTCATATTTGTATATTTGCAATATTGAAAAATGAATCTAGCTCACTCTCACTTTCTCTCTGTCTCTCTTTCAATCTCTTTCTCCTTTTGTTGTTTTTGTTGTAGTTTTGTATTTTAAAAAAAAATTAAGTAGGCCCATATCTCAGCTGAATCCATTACATTTTCTAGCACTGCAAAAATATCAGTTTTTAAACAAAACTAGCAGTTAAGTAAATACTTAAAATATCAAAGTGCCTGGATGGCTTAGTCAGTTAAGCATCCAACTCCTGATTTCAGCTCAGTTTCTCTCATCTCATGGCAGTGAGATCTAGTCTTGTGTTAGGCCCCACATCAAGCTCTGCCCTGAATATGGAATCTGCTTAAGATTCTCTCCCTCTCTATAGGAGTGCTGATGCATAGGAGCACATGTACCCCTATGTTCATAGCAGCATTCTCAACAATAGCCAAAACATGGAAATAGCCTAAGTGTCCACCAATGGACAAATGGATCAAGAAGCTGTGGTTTATCTATACAATGGAATACTACATGTCAATGAGAAAGAACAAAATCTGGCCATGTGTAGCAACATGGATGGACCTTGAGGGTGTTATGCTGAACGAAGTATGTCAGGCAGAGAAGGACAAATACCATATATTTGCACATATAGGAGGATTAGGAGGAACTTAATGGAGGACCGTGGGGGTGAAGAAGGGGGGAAATAGTGGGGGAGAGGGAGGGAGGCAAACCATGAGAGACTTGAATGCTGAGAACAAACTGAGGACTGATGGGTGTGTGTGGGGGGGGAGGGGGTAATGGGCATGGAGGAGGACACTTGTGGGGATGAGCACTGGGTGTTATATGGAAACTAACTTGACAATAAACTATTTGTAAAAAACAAAAAGAAAAAACGTTTCTCTCCCTCTCTCTCTGCCTCTGTCCTGCACAAGTATGAATGCACATTCTACCTCTCTCTCTCTCTCTCTCAAAAAAATACTTAAAATATCTAATATAAAAACATTTTGTCCCAGTAAGTCAATTAAAAATCAATTTCTAAATAAACAACTGAGGTGCTTTGGAAGACTCCCCAAAAAGAGTACTATTTACCTTCTAGAGGAAATATCTACTTGCTGTTGTAGAAAACATTGAATGTTTTCCAAATAATCTAAATTTGAGATCAGTCCCCAAAAGAGTTATCTTCAAACTGCAACTCTTTGTTCTATGATTATTGCTGGGGTTAAAAGGAAAAGTTTACAGTAAACCAATCTGAGGCAAACTACAACAAGGGAATCTCTTTATCTTGAGAAATTATATTTTCAATTTTATTTTAAAAGCTTAAGCAAAATCCTGGACTTCTAGCTGTATTACAAAGCTATAATCTTCAAGATAGTATGGTACTGGCACAAAAACAGACACTTCAATCCATGGAACAGAATAGAGAACCTAGAAATGGACCCACAAATGTATGGCCAACTAATCTTTGACAAAGCAGGAAAGAATATCCAATGGAAAGACAGTCTCTTCAGCAAATGGTGCTGGGAAAACTGAACAGTGACATTCAGAAAAGTAAATCTGGACCACTTTCTTACACCACCCACAAAAATAAACTAAGAATGCATGAAAGACCTAAATGTAAGACAGGAAGCCATCAAAATCCTAAGAAGAAAAGCCACCAAAATCCTGAGAAGAAAGCAAACAAGAAGTTCTTTGACATTGGCTGCAACAACTTCTTACTCAACACGTCTCTAGAGGCAAGGGAAACAAAAGCAAAAATGAACTACTGGGACCTCATCAAAATAAATGCTTCTGCACAACAAAGGAAACAATCAGCAGAACTAGAAGGCAACCAATGGAATGGGAGAAGATATTTGCAAACGACATATCAGATAAAAGATTAGTATCCAAAGTCTATAAGGAACTTATAATCAGGTGAAGAAATGGGCAAAAAACAAATAACCTAGTGAAGAAATGGGCAAAAGGCATGAAAAGACACTTCTCCAAAAAAGAAATCCAGATGGCTAACAGACACATGAAAAGATGCTCAGCATCACTTATCTTCAGGAAAATACAAATGCAAACCACAATGAGATACCACCTCACACTTGTCAGAATGGCTAACATTAACAACTCTGGCAACAACAGATGTTGGCAAGGATGCAGAGAAAGAGGATCTTTTTTCCACTGCTGGTGGGAATGCAAACTGGTGCAGCCACTCTGGAAAACAGTATGGAGATTCCTCAACAAATTAAAAATAGAACTACCCTATGACCCAGCAATTGCACTATTAGGTATTTATCCAAGGAATACAAGTATGCTGTTTCGAAGGGGCACATGCACCCCAATGCTTATAGCAGCACTATTAACAATAGCCAAAGTATGAAAATAACCCAAATGTCCATCAACAGATGAAAGGATGAAGAAGTGGTTTATATATACAATCGAGTATTACTTGGCAATCAAAAAGAATGAAATCTTGCCATTTGCAACTACGTGGATTGAACTGGAGGGTATTAAGGTAAGCAAAATTAGTCAAAGAAAGGTGAATATCATATGACTTGACTCATATGAGGACTTTAGGATGAAAAACAGATGGACACAAGGAAGGGAAGCAAAAATAATATAAAAAGAGAGAAGGGGAAAAACCATAAGAGACTCTTAAATATAGAGAACAAAGAGAGGATTTCTGGAGGGGTGGTGGGAGCAAGGATGGGCTAAATGGGTAGGGGGCATTACAAAATCTACTCCTGAAATAATTGTTACACTATATGCTAACTTGGATGTAAATTAAAAAATAAAAAAATTATTAAAAAACTTTTTAAAACGTAAGCAATGTGATTTTTGAAATATTCTTTTCCTTCAAGAATTCTCAAGATGAGCATTTCAAGCTATGTTATAGTGACACTAAAGTTATAGATTTTTAAATTCTTTACTTGATAAAATAAAAATGGAAATTAAAAAGTTGATAAACTCTGTATCTGCTGAGTTACATTTTAAGATTAAGACAGAAATTCATTTTAACATAATTTTTAAAATGTATGTGTAACTAGGGGGGCCTGGGTGGCTCAGTTGGTTAATCGTCTGGCTTCGGCTCAAGTCATGATCTCGCGGTTCGTGGGTTCCAGTGCCACATTGGGCTCTGTGCTGACCACTAGCTCAAAGCCTGGAGCCTGTCTTCAGATTCTGTGTTTCTCTCTCTTTCTGTCTCTCTCCTGCTCACACTGTCTCTTTCTCTCTCAAAAATAAATAAAACATTTAAAAAGTTTTTAAAAATGTATGTGTAAATTAATATAATATTTTAAATAAACTTTTGATTTTTTTTTATTTTTGAGAGAGAGAAAGAAAGAGGGAGGCAGAACATGAGCAGGGGAGGGGCAGAAAGAGAGGGAGACACAGAATCCAAAGCAGGCTCCAGGCTCTGAGCTGTCAAGCAGAGCCTGAAGTAGGGCTCAAACTCATAAACTGCAAGATAATGACCTGAGCCAAAGTCGGAAGCCTAACCAACTGAGCCACCCAGGCGCCTCTAAACTTTTTAATATTTTAACTATGGTATCAAATATTTATACATTCATGGCCCCCACCCCCCAAATGGATCCTTTTAGATCTTTTCTTAAGGAATACGGGAGAAGGCCTTATAACTGTGAATGTTATTATATTTGGTCTGCTATTAACAGTACCTATTCCTGTGTGAATCCAAAAACAAGTAAGAGGTCAATAAAATACCTGATTGGTTTATTGTGATAATAACTGTGAAGTTGACAGAAATAGAGAAACCAGGAAAGAGAACTGACAGTGGGGAAAAGATGCCAAAGGGGTTAAATTAATGTTTAGTAGCTGACTGGCTTCAGCAGTAATGCTTAAGAAGTAGGAAGGACTGGATTTGGGACAAATTGCATTAAACAAGGCATCCAGTGTTTAGCTAAGTTACACCATGCTATTGCTGCCTTGGCATCCATTTTGTTTGGCCAAGTGACCTTCAGGGGCTTATACTGATACCAGTTCCTCATGCAAGCACATCCCCTGATAACAGCCCCAGAGTCACAAGCAAAAGTAAATTTCTGATTGACTTTCTCAACAGTCCTTATGGCCATCAGCCTTCTCTGCTTCCCAGGGCCTTCCCCTTGTTCACTCCTTACATAAAACCTCTGTGGAGCTTACCAAAACCCTGCTCTTTAGATTTGGATTGACCAATTCTCTTTCAGGCTGGTAACACCAAAGTACTCTACCACAGACCCTAATAAAGGCATGTGCTCCAGGTCCTACCCTCTGTCTACACTCTGTCTTGATCTATCTGCGTGGCCTCCTGAGGCATGCCGTGTACTTACTTCCTCCCGAATGTGTAAGTAATGAACTTCTCTATTTCAGTTTCTCTTGCGGTCTGTTGTAGAAACTCGACTCACCATATGACACCTTGTACTCCACCTAACAAGTCTTAATTTAACAAAGTCATAATACAAGGTAAGGCTGTTTACCATTTTAAGAATCTTCCAGAATATATTTTGGAATATGTCTACCTTAATCTACTGCACTGCATGTATTTATACCATGGCCACTAAACTTCACCTCTCTGAGTTTCAATAAATTTTCCTTAATATCTGACTTGAAGGCCATGATCTCTGACACCAGCAACACTGTAGTTGTACCAGACAGAAATATAATGTTCTTGGCAATTAATATTTTATCTTTTCCCAAAAGTTTTATGTAATAATATTCTTAACTTTGGATCAGAATTAAAACTTAATTTTTTTCCAATCTAACAATTCAGTTATTAAAGAAATTTACAATTCTGTGGTACAGTGGAATGTAAGTAATTCTATCCCTAACACATAAATAAGTAAAACAAACACTTTCTCCTTTTTTATATTTAGGCCCAATTCATGTCTGCTCCATTGCTTCCAAATTCCTTGGGGTTGTTCCAAGGTTGTAAGAGGAGACTTGCTGATGAGTGCACAATGTAATTATACTGTAACCTAGCATCTACCCTCGCACTGCCTGAAAAGCAGATAAGGAGGAGTGTCAAGAATATGCATAAGAGGGGTGCCTGGGTGGCTCAGTCGGTTAAGCGTCTGACTTCGGCTCAGGTCATGATCTCACGGTTCGTGGGTTCGAGCCCCGCATCGGGCTCTGTGCTGACGGTTAGCTCAGAGCCTGAAGCCTGCTTCAGATTCTGTGTCTCCCTCTCTCTCTGACCCTCCCCTGCTCACAATGTCTCTTTCTCTCTCTCAGAAATAAGAAAACATTAAAAAAAAAAAAAAAGAATATGCATGAGAGGTCAACTCATCATTCACGTACCTAGAAATATGAAGTTCCATACATACAGCATTAGAGAACTCATCTAAATTGATAACTATAACAGGGCTGCAAAACAACACCAAACAAAAAACAAAGAAACAAAGCAAAGCAAACAAAAAAAACACAAGAACTCATGTCCTTTAAGAGGAAGGGTCTTTTCATTGTTGCTCCCAGCCTCTTGAACCCCACTGTTCAAGTCTTATGCCTTGTTTTGCTGATTTGATTGATATGGTAGAGACATAATTGAAAGAATACTTGAGTTGGAATTGTTTTATATTGGAAAAGGCATGGAGGTACCACTGGGGAGAGAAGAGAGTGAGAAGGTGGGAAGACAGGTATCAAAGAATGGGTGTAGTAGAGAGGGTACACTTAACTACAAGCATGAGAGGAATAGAGCAAAAGAGAAGAAAACTGGAGATGCCAAGGGAAATGGAAGTCAGGTGGAGAGAAATGTGTATAGTATATTTGGGAAAGTTTGGGCTGCATTTTTGTGTTATGCTTCCTCTTGTTTCTTATTAAGAAATTTTAGTGAAGATTTCTTACTCAAAATAGAAATGTTTTCCAAGATTTTGTAATTTGGTTTATGACTTTTTTAAAAGTGCAATGAAAAGGATCCTAAAGCGAGACCATAACACTCAGATATTTTTATGCTATGTCAGAAATAGGTACTTTTTAAGTAAACCTTTGAATAACCCAAAGCTAAGTCAGGAACTTGTCTTCAACATCAGAAGTGTTAATCTAATGAAATAGGATAATCAGGAAGAGGGACTCAACCCCTAGGTGGCTTCTTGGTTCTTAGTGATCAATCAGTTGGACTCTAGTTAGTCACATATGATAGTTCGGATTACTAGTAGGTCTCCTCAGAATTATTGCTTTGAGTCACTGAATTCTTGAGATAGATTGTCATATGATGGACACATGTAAACTGATATATTAACCTTTGCAGATTATATACATTATTAAGAGGATGTAAATTTTATTTTGGAGTACTGTAAGGCAGTACTCAGTTTATCAAAGTTCATTTCCTTAACACTCCAATCAAAACAAGGAGAAATAAACAAAACTGAACAGATTAACACATCCAATTTCTAAATTGTCATTAAATATTTATCATAACACAAGTAACACATATGTATTGTGCAAAATCAAAAATTTCAGGTAAGGGAAAAATCAACTAAAATCTTCATAGTTGCTCTTAACATTTCGGTATATATATATATATATATATAACTTAGAGATATATATATAACTTAGATAAGCACTGCCATTTGTTTCTCTAAATATGATTATTTATACATGTTTAATAACCAGATTTTATATCAAGGAAGATAAATTTGTATCACTGTTTTTAATTGTATGACTAGACCATAATTTATTACTAATGTGGGATATTTAGGTTGTTTCTCTCTTCTATACCCTGTATGTTATGGAATTTTGCCTTACTTTGGATTTCTCTAGAAGAAGACTCTGGATTTAAGGGCAATTAATTTATTTGCGTATTGCAGCACAGTGAGAATTTAGTCAGGAAGTAAGAGCCACTAATAAATGGTATGTAACAAACCAAATACTACTGTAGTCTATTGGAGCTTAAATCCACTCCACTGGCCAGAGTGATATTTAACCTGAAGAGTGAAGAAGCAGAAGAATCTATATATCAAATCCAGATGGTCATTAATTGAGGGCTATTCCCAAAAAAGAGGAACTCATTAATCCCATTCCTTTCCAACCTACTTCAGGCTTCCATGGCAGAGCAAGTTCTCAGGCAAAGAAATATAGTCCTGGATGATGTAAGTCAGGCCAGAGTGTATATAAATGGTAACAGTGTGAAAGCAGGAGCACAGTATCAGAAGCACCTGTGACAGTCAACCTCTCATACTACAAAGATCTACTGAGTGCCACATTCATGTCATTCTACCCTGTCATAGATTATCTAATTTGGTAGCCAGTCACAATTCTTGAATAAAGAATGTAGCAAGAAGGCTAGTGGTACAATTTACATTCCTCACCACTACAACTGGACCTAAGACCATATGTACCATATACCATATATGTATGTACATATAATACATACACAGACATACACACACATACATATACAATGGAATATTCTACTTGGTGATCCAAAAGAATGTAATCTTGTTATTTCAACAACATGGATAGAACTATAGTATATTATGCTAAGTGAAATAAGTCAGTCAGAGAAAGAAAAATACCATATGATTCCACTCATATTCCGCTTTTTCCTCTTGAGTATAAGGTACTATGAGCTTGGAATGTTTATTCTAATTTGGCTTGCAAAACTCATTTTGGTAGTATGTTTATTTATTTCAGTTTATGAATGCCAGTTGCATCTGTCCAAGTGTTGAAGATGGAGAATTGTAAGTTTACAAAAGTTGATCATCAGTATGTCCTACTTTATAGTTTCATCAAAATATTAAAATTTTAGTTACTTACTACAATTTTAGAAAGCCATTGTATACTGAAGTCCAAAAAAGTGGTTCTAGTTCTTGCTCTGATCTTTAATTGTCATGATTCCTTTGTCAAGAAATCTCAGATTTCTCATTGCTAAAACTGAACAACTTATTCATGTATTAGAGTTGTTTTGAGGGTTAATAACTATAAGATGGGAAAGTATTTTGGGGTGTGATTTCTTACATGGTAGGTGCTCATTAATATTAACCAAATTTGGATTAGATAAATGTCAATTGTAACACTACTTAACCTGTAATAGTGTCATAATCAAACTGAATTCCACATGTAATTATTAAAAATTTGGAGAGTTTTGACAATATTTTCAATTAATTTAAAATGAAAAATTAATATTAAAATATTTTCCCTTTTATAGTTGTTATAATTTTTATATTAAAATGCAAATAGTTTACAGTAAATTTTAAGTAAAAGTGAGGCATACTTTATTTATTTGGCTAACAATCTATTACAAAAATGACCAAAGAAGGTTCATTTATTTTTAAATTTCTGCTTCAATTCTAATTATCAACTACAAGTTGAAAATATCAAGCAATATTTTCCAAAAGAAAACTTATTATTTTAAACATTTGTGTCTATTTTAATCTAATTTTTCTCGTTTACTGTATTGATTTGCAATTGAGAATCAGTGGCTCCCAGTGCTATAGAGGACTATGTAAATTATTTCCTGGCAGGCCTTGGTAGCACATATGCTTCTTCTAAGAATAACTAAGAAGCAATCTGCTGATGAATATACTTTATATCCTTGCATCCAAGTCCTTCAGGAACACTCAATATCTGTGCCACCTAAAGAGAACAAATACTCTGACTCCCAGCTACTCATTCTCATTTCTCTTGTATGCCATTAAAAATGTGTAGAACATAGGTATATTTAAAATAAAAATAAATTACTTACATTTGTTTTTACCAACACAAGTATGAGTGGTTTTTAAATAGATACAGAGAAATTAACTTAATCTTAATAATAAAAGTTAAAGGGGCGCCTGGGTGGCTTAGTCGGTTAAGCGTCTGACTTTCGCTTAGGTCATGATCTCGCGGTTCCCGGGTTCGAGCCCCGCGTCGGGCTCTGTGCTGACTGCCAGCTCGGAGCCTGGAGCCTATTTCAGAGTCTGTGTCTCCCTCTCTCTCTGACCCTCCCCTGTTCATGCTGTCTCTCTCTCTCCTAGAAATAAATAAAAATATATTTAAAAATAATAATAATAATAATAAAAGTTAAAAATAAAGCTACTAAATTTTTCTGTTCACATAAATTAAACAAAAATGAATGAAGATATTATCCTATAAAGTTGAAAGGACGTCAGCTAACTTCGCCTTGAATATTGCCTTAATTTATGTTCATCATAGCAATGGATATCATAACTTTAAGAAGAAAATGTTTTATGCAACTCTTAAAAACCATTTGATGAACAAATAATATTTGTTTGGTGAATTAAGGTGATTTTATAAGACATATTTAACCATGTATCACTAAATGTCATTTTCAAAATTACGAGAACTAGCAGCATCTTATTTATGAGGTCTCAATTTGCCTTAAGATAAAAATTTTGAATAGTATATTGTTTTTACACAGAGGTACTATGTCTATTACACATTTTCTTTTCTTTCATTTCTAAAGATTTTAGAACTTCAGAGAATAAAATATCTTTTTAGCACACCTTGTAGATTTTCCATTTGTCATGGTGAAATTGAGCTGTCCTGGCCTTCTCCAACCATGGGTACAGATGCTCATTTCTTCTCATCATAGTTTTAGTAAGATTTTTATACATTTCCTCTAAAACTGCACACTTGGTTTAATGAAATATTTCATAACATCTTCTTATTAGCATTTAAGATATACATAGTATCTATAGTGCTATCTTCTTTTTCTTATATCTAATGTAAAGAATTTGTACCATCTTCTCATTTTTTTTTCACCATCTCTGCCAGCCATTTATAAACTGCATCACTCTTTCTAAGAGATGACATTTTGGCTTTGTAAAGTTTTCTATTACTTATTTGTTTTCTCTTTTACTTTTTTTTAAAAACTAATTAAATAATATTGAAGTACACTAAATGGAACATATTTACAAAGCAAAATTTTATCAATTTTGGTACATGTATTCATTTATGAAATAATTCCCACATTCAAGATAACCATATTTTCACCTCCACATGTTTCTTCATGGACCTTCGTAAAACCCATCTCTTCCTCCAATCCCCATCTCATACAACCACTGTTCTAATTTCTGTTAAACTACAAATTTCTTTTGCGTTTTTTTGTTTTTTGTTTCTTGGGTTTTTTTGGCCTGGCTTATTTCACACAGAATACTTATTTTTGAGATTTATCCATGTTGTTGCCTATATCAGTAATTCATTCCATTTGTTTCTGAATAATATTCTATTGTATTGGTAAACCACAGTTTATTCCTTTCATCTTTTTATGTTCTGATATTTAAGATCATGTCTTATAACCAAAATACAGTTGGGTTCATTTTAATCCAATATTACAATCTTATTATTGTTTCTATTGGTTTTTTAATTTACCATTTTACTATTTTTCTAATTAACTCTTGTTTCATTTTTATTTTTCCTCTTTTTGGATAAATTCAGCACTTTTTATTACTCTGTTTCCCTTCTATTGGTTTGTTAGTTTTATATTAAAAAATTTTAATGATGGATTTTCTGGAGATTATACCATGTATACTTGATATATTGAAGTCATTATGATTAGTATTTTTCCAACTACCTATTCACCTGACTTTCTATTTTATATGCTTTTCATTCCTCTTCATTCATTCCTTCCTAGATCTCTGAGTTTCTTCTAGTGTTCTTTTCCTTCTACTTAAAGAATATCATTTAGACCTTTGTGTGAGTCTGCTGATGAAGAATGGTCCAAGTTTTGATATTTGAAAATGCCTTTGCTTCTCACTCTTTTGGAAGACTTTTTTTTACTAATTGTTGAATTTTAGGTTAGGAGCTATTTTTGTCAACCTTTAAAGATATCATTGTATTATCATTGAATTCATTTGGGTTCTTCTATTGACAAATTGCCTGTCAGTCTCTGTGTTGCATCTTTACAAGTAATATGACTGATTATTGCCAAATTTAGGTGCTTTATAGATTTTTCTTTGTCTTTTGTATTTAGTAGATTCCAATGATGCGCCTAGCTACAATACTCTTTACATTCACAAAGATTTGATGCTTTAATATTTGTGACTTGATATCCTTAATTGTTTTTAGAACATTCTTTGTGATTATCTTTTCAAATATTACTTCTTCCACAGGACTTTCCCAATTTCTTTTTCTAGACTACACATGTAACTCATGTGTAACATATGCTCTTTTTTCTATTTTTCATCCTTTGTCTCTGTTTCCATCTGGATATCTTCTTCTCACCTATCCTTTGTTCACTACTTCCCTTTTCAACTTTGTCTAATCTGCTGGTGAACACACCTATTGGTCTTTATTTTAATTCTTATGTTTTTTACTTCTAAGACCTTCTGGTTGGTTTTTATAGTTCCCAGTTTTCTGTGCAAGCTTCCATCTTTTATTTTAATCTTGTCAATAGAAACATTAACTATAGTTATTTTAAAGTATAGCTCACTGAATCACTGCTTTCTTAAAATCCATCATGATTTTCTAATCACACACACACACACACACACACACACACACACAGGCCAGCATCCTTTCCCTGGTTTAGATGGCCATATGGCCACGTGTGGTCTGACTCCTGCTGGATTTTTCAACTGCATCTATTATGACATTCTCCAATCCCTATTCTTTATGCTGTGTATGACTCAGTAGATGCCCTAATTCTTTAATCAAATTAAGTCTCTTTCTTCCTCAAGATTTTTGCATCCTTCATATATCATTTTATTAGTGACTCCTCTCATACTGCAGCCAATATTTGCCTTTCCCCTTTTCCAGACCCTCCTCACTTATAATGACATTGACTAGATTTTCTTCCTATTGTAAATCCAGGCCCTAGCACATTACTTGGCACATGATAGGCATTACATACTTGTGAATGAATGATTCAGTGAATGAAAGCTATATTTCTCTTTTCTTGTTTATCTGTTCTCTTAATGGTAAAAGGATGAAAACATCTAGTTCTTCACTTTATCTCATTCATCTTTTGATCTCCCAAAGCACCTAGAATATATTAAGTTATTGTGCAATACATTTGACAGGTTGAGTTGAATTGTACAAGCTCATGGCTATAAAATTCATAGAGAATATGAATAGATACATGGTATAGACTGTGGGAAACGAAGCAGTGTCGTGACCACAGGTGCATACATGTTCAAGGTCCAAGATCTTTGAGAAAAGCCAAGATTGCAGGGTTGAAAACAATCCAAGAGGATTTGAGTAAAAACACAGATAAGGATACTTTGCTTAAGGGAAGCCAGAAGTAAAAAAGCACAGTGCATTCACTCCCTTCTTTGTGTCTCATTCTGCCAAAAAACCTCCTATCATATCTTGTTTTTCTGCTGAGACCACTCCTGTACAGTGATTACATACTGCAGCTATACCAGATGTACATTACTGCCATACTTCATTAAGCTTTTGTAGTTAATTATAGTTGATTTATATCTCTGTGAAGTATATATGAAAATGCATAATAAAGTTCTGGGCCTTGGGCTGTCGGCTCAGGGTCCCCTGTGCCCCCACTATACTGTTGTCTCTTTTTTGTCAGTTCCTTCACTGTCTGGGGTCCTTGACACTTTGAGGTCGACAATAGATATGGAGACATATATATATTATAAACATATGAACTATATGATCATATCTATTACTGTGACAATAACTATTACAAAAATTCTTAAATACTTAACATGATTTTAATGAAACAGTGAATTTGACCTTTTACTGATTTTCACCAATAATTTTTTTTACAGTTTTGTATATCTATAATTATGGTAGCAGAAACATAGTTTGACCATGATCTAAATATACTAGCAAAGAGATGTTTGATTTGTAGGAATTATTTTAAGATGCTATTTTCACACCAGTTTATTTTTAATATACAGCAAATATTTTAAAACCTACAAAAATTACTAAATAATTAAAAATTTTCCTTTGCCGAAGTGGGGGTCAAACTAGCAATTTCTGACACTGACTCTCCCAATATTTCCTGTGAACTTATAGAAAAAAGTGAAACAAGAATGTCACCAAAAACTAAGACTTGAAAAGCAACCTGTGTGAAAATCTAAAAGGAACTTCTATTTAAAAACATTCCACAGAGTTAACTGAAACACATAAATTTGTCTTAGACATTTTCTGCAAATAGTTGCCTACTAGCCAAGAAGTAGGTAGATGGAAATTTTAGCTATTCTCTGTCTCTGGATGTCATCTTGGAATAGATATGTTTGGCTGATGTATACCAAGGAGATGATTGGCTCACTTACTTTAAACTGCATGAATACTGGTTCCAGAAAGAAACGGTTTACCCTTGCACTCACCTACACTGCAGTATTACTTTACCATTCTGTATCTATTCAGATACTGTGCTTGTGGATGAATGGTGAGGAAATTTGCCAGAATTTAAGACTACTTTAAGAGCATAGTCAGTTTAAGTCAGTTTGAAGGAAGAGATGGAAACCTGGCAACAGCACAGTATGATGGAAATGGTAGATTTTCACCTACTGGACTGGTTCAAAGTGCCCAAGAGCCTTGTCATGTGGACAGCAGAGGATTCCATCTGATTAGGTGGATCAGGGTACAGCAATGAATGCCAACAGACCCTGGACTGGAATACTGTCTAACAATAACAACCACTGTCCATTCCATCTTAGGAGTGGGGATCTAGCAGAATGATGCTAATAACCACAAAATGGAGACTAAGCTGCTTTTGGAGGTAATAAATAATAGTACTGACATAGGAAAAAAAGAACCAAATGTTATAGAATATAAACAACAACCAAAGAAAACCTAAATCAGACGATGGAGGTAAGACAGTAAGTTTAAACAGTAATAATGTTCACAGGAAGGCAACTGAATAGAAATCTAACCTAAAATTAATTATTTATGTCTTAAGAAAGAAGCCAAAGCATTTGGTTAGAATAAATATTTAAAATATAATTGGATAAAACATCCTGGAGGCAAAACATGCCAAACTGCACACATGAAAAATGTTCACTATGGTTTAGGCAAAATTAATATAGAAAGTAATGACAATCCTAAAAACAAGTTAATTGTTAAATAAGAGAACATAAACTATAGGTTTGTAGACACAAAATAAACTAAAGGTTTGACTAAAAAAACAAAAATCAGACTGGCTTCATACTTGTCTATAACCCTAAATGTTAGTACACAATGGTCAACATGAATAGCATTTTAAAGATAAAGCATCTTAACCAATGAATGATATTTTTAGCCAGCCTGCTATTTAATGTAAAACAGAGTAAGATACTCTCATAAATATAATGAATTAAAAAATATACCAACCATAAATTCTTTCAGAAAATAACATCACCAAAAATTCACCAGACATTCATTAAGTATATAAAAATGAAAAATTGAAGAATAGGGATTTGTGGTACAAATTTTTGGTAGCATTCACTAAAATCATTTAAGCGATTTTAACTGTTACGCAAGATTGTGAGTATAAAAAAGTTTATGAAAGGAAACCTCAAGATGCAAAAGCATCATTTAAAAAGAATAATTCTAACCTAAAATTCAAGATGTGTAAGAAAGACAAAAGTTGAAAATGAAGGGAGGGCAGATATTTTATTTAAAAAAGCCAATAATATCCTATTATATAGGGAGAAGTTAGAAGATACTGTTTTATTTTTTTGATACTGTTTTATTTTGAATTGGATAATTAAAAATTTTCATGTTAAACCATTTTTTTAAAAGATGAATTATTTCAGAGTCCAGAGTGCTTACCATTCCACCATGGAACCCCTTTGAAAGATGAATTATTTCAAACATATAGGAAAGCACAGAGAGTAATATGTCCATGTGCCTACCACTCAGATTAAAGAGATTGTTATATATGTTCACATCTCTTCCTTTTCCCCCTCATTTTATTTTTTTTTTTTAAATATAAAAATACCATGAAGTAGTTCATGGCACTTATTCCCCTCCCAACCCATTCAATCACCCCCCTTTCTAGTTTCCACCACAAGCCTGAAGTGTATCCTGTTTGTTTTGTTTCTATGGTTACCAAACATGTTTTCATCTTTCACCAAAGTGGAAAACTGATTTATGTGTTTTAAAATTCTACAGAATGTATCATGATTTACATATCATTTTAAAACAATATTGAGTGAAAAATGCAAACTGCAGAATTATGGAAATCCTACAGCAGTTAAAATGAATAAACTTGATTTATATACACTAACATAAGTGAATCTTAAAAACATATTATACACTATAAAAGCTGGGTTTTGTAATAATTTAGTGTTGATAGATATAAATCAAATTCAATAACTCTTGCAGCTGTGTGGCTTTCTGCCATGTAAATATACCACATTTTATTCATCTACTTTTTTATTAAAGGATATTTAGCTTGTTTCTAGCTATTTCTTATAACAGGTAATTATATAATGGACATATTAGTACATATCTCTTTGTGTGAATACATGAAAGATTCTTTAGAGTACATATCTAATAAGGGAAGCTTTGGAACACTGATCATGTACATTTTCAATTTTTATAGGTATTTAAAAATTATGATCCAAAAGTGCTGTACTAGTTTACATCAGTTATATATAAGTCTTCTGTCTGCATTTATTCAGATTCTCATAACACTATGCAGTGTTAGACTTCTATCTGTGGACTTTTTCATGTTTATCTATTTATTTATTTTGAGAGAAAGAGTGCATGTGGGAGGGGCAGAGAATGAGGAAGAGAGAATCCTAAGCAGGTTCCACGTTGTCACTTCAGGGACTGCAGGGCTCTATCTCACCCACCATGAGATCATGACCTGAGCTGAAATCAAGTGTCAGGCACTTAGTGACTGAGCCACCCTGGTGCCCTACGCATTCTTAGACTGAAAAATTTGCATCTCCCTCACTGTTAGTGAAGTTAAATATCTTTTCATGTGTTTAGCTGTTTTAGTTGGAGTTCGTGTTTATTCTTCTATAATTCATATGTCTATGTGTAATATATGCCATACATATCATAAACATATTGTATGTATTTGCCATTTTAAATTGGTGTATTTGTTGTTGTTGTTGTTTTTAGTATAGCTTCCAGGAGTTTTTATGTGATCTGGATATTCCAAATTTATCTGTTATATATTTTGAAAATATCTTTCTGCTATTAATGTATTTTCACCATTTCTTTTGTGTCTGTTTTATTTATTACTGCATTCTCTTTATAATCCATGCTTTCCTTCATTTGATCAATGTGTCTGTACTCCAAAGCCACAAATATTTTTCTACATTTTCTTCTAGAATTTTTAATTTGTCCTTTACATTTAAGTCTTTAATTAAGGAAACCATGGGTCCTATTCTGCTATGCATGGTCTCAAGTATTTTAGAATTTATCCCAGATATTTCACTATATAATGAAATATTGTGATTAATAGTTACATTAAAATAACCCATCATCTTTAGCAGACCTCCTCTTCAGATTTCCAGCTTCTGCCAGTCTTGTCTGGTAAGTCTCTTCTAGTGTAGTGATGGAGTTCAAATTTAAAGTAATAATTAAATCCAAGAGATGGCCAATTATCACCCTTCTCTCTCTTTCCCAACCATTTTCAGGTATAATGTTACCAACTTTTCCCTTGTAAGGACAGTATACAATGAGTGCTTTCCAGCATGAAAAACCAGGAAAAGTGGCTCCCAGGGTGTTGTGTTTGTAAAAGTACCATGTTCCATCATCTTGCCAGCTACTTGCTGTAGCAGCCAGTTGTGCCATAACCTGTGAGATGCAATGCCTCCAGACTGTCATGTAATAAGAGTTAATAAAATATACATATGGGAGATAGAGGTTGAGCAATCTGGCTCCAGTGTATATTGAGAGTAATATGAATTCTCTTGGTTAAGTGGCTTTATAATATATTGCATGTTACAAACAACCCAGAAAATTAATAGGCAACCAACAGAATGGGAAAAGATAGTTGCAAATGACATAACAGATAAAGAGTTGATATCCAGAATCTACAAGGAACTCACCAAACTACACGCCCGAAAAACAAACAACCCAGTGAAGAAATGGGCAGAAGATATGAACAGACACTTCTCCAAAGAGGACAGCCAGATGGCCAACAGACACATGAAACGATGCTCAGCATCGCTCCTCATCAGGGAAATACAAATCAAAACCACACTGAGATACCACCTCACGCCAGTCAGAGTGGCTAAAATGAGCCAATCAGAGAACTCTAGATGCTGGCGAGGATGTGGAGAAACGGGCACCCTCCTACACTGTTGGTGGGAATGTAAACTGGTACAGCCCCTCTGGAAAACAGTGTGGAGGTTCCTCAGGAAACTAACAATAGAACTCCCCTATGACCCAGCAATAGCACTGCTAGGAATTTACCCAAGGGATCCAGAAATGCTGAGGCATAGGAGCACATGTACCCCAATGTTCATAGCAGCACTCTCCACAATAGCTAAAACATGGCAAGAGCCTAAGTGTCCATCAACAGATGAATGGATCAAGAAGATGTGGTTTATCTATACCATGGAATACTACATGGCAATGAGAAACAATGAAATCTGGCCATGTGTAGCAACATGGATGGACCTTGAGGGTGTTATGCTGAGCGAAATAAGTCAGGCAGAGAAGGACAAATATCATATGTTTGCACGTATAGGAGGATTAGGAGGAACTTGACGGAGGAACAAGGGGGAGAAGAAGGGCGGAAATGGTGGGGGAAAGGGAGAGAGGCAAACCATGAGAGACTCTTGAATGCTGACAAAAACTGAGGACTGATGGATGTGGGGGGAGGAGGGATGGGCATGGAGGAGGACACTTGTGGGGATGAGCACTGGGTGTTATGTGGAAACTAATTTGACAATAAACTATTTGTAAAAAAAAAAATAGCTGTTAATGTTACTTTAATTGGTAGCAGTAAAATTTTATAGAATTAAATGATAAGAGTTTTTTTCTTTCCAGTGTTATCAAATGCTTTAAGTAGAAGATCACTTAATTAATTCAATTTGAACCACATCTGAACTTTTCATCTTGCTGGTGAAATCAAAATGAAATTTTTGGAAATTCATTCTGAGGCAAAGCGTCAGATATTACTTATATTCCTATTATGAATTCAGTTAAGATAATAAACAGTGAATATAATATTTATGTTGTGATAGTAATGTAAATACAAATATTTCTAGAGCACAGAATAATGTAAAAAAAAGTTATTACAAAATTAAGCACACTGTTTATATGAATGTAAAAGGACACAGCCTCTATAGAAAACAGTATGAAGGTTCCTCAAAAATTAAAAATAGAACTACCACATGATCTAGCAATTCCATTTGTGAGTATTTATCTGAAAATAATGGGAAAACTAACTCAAAAAATATCTACAGTCTCATGTTCACTTTAGCATCATTTACAACAGCTAAGATATGGAAACAACTGAAATGTCCATCGACAGATGAATGGATGAAGAAAATGTGGTGTATACAATGAAATACCATTCAGACTTAATAAGGAAGGAAACCCTTCCATATGTAATAACATGGATGAACCTGGAAGACATCATGCTAAATGAAACAAGCCAGTTACAAAAGTCACAAAAGCAAAAACCAAAACATAAACCTGCACTTATATAAAGTAGGTAAAATAGTCAAACTCACACACAGTAGAAATGGTGGTTGCTCCCTACTGAAGGGAGGGGGAAATGGGGAGGTGCTTTTACTGGTATAAAGTTTCAGATACACAAGATGAAATTCTAGAGATCTGTTGTAGCACGTAGTGCCTATAGTTAACAATACTGTATTGTAATTTAAAATTTAAAAATACTGTGTTATTTTTTAAGTAAAAACTGGATGAGCAGATGCCATATTAAGTATTCTTACCACAAGAAAAAAGCTTATAAAAATATTTTAAAAATACACTTACAGTTGTAGTGTAATGGAACGGAATCACAAAATGTGATGAAATCAATATTGAATAAAACAATACTTCAGACCATGAATACATAATTTATCTCATTGTTAACCATCCTAAAATGAAGTTTATAGGTATTAAACCTTTAAATATCTACTTTCAGAACAAACTAGGTATCCTAAAGTTTGAGGAGATTTAATATGAATTTGATATGACATTTAATTTAATATGAATTTGTCTTGTAAAGTTTGGTTATATTTTATTCAAAATTCTTTGGAAATCTTTAATCAAAGTATTCCACAAAGGGAATATTAAACTTTAGGTTTTGATGATAGAGGCAAATTAAAACTTCTAAAAACAGAGCTTGCAAAGAAGCTCATCTTTATAATCTATGGCGTACCCAATGAAACGTGACCTCCAATGGCATACAAAATTTATTTTTGAAATATCTTTAATTACTCTGATTTGTGGAAAGAATGTTTTTAATGAAGTACCTTAAAAATAAATACGTTTATTTTCTCTGGGAATGAAATAAAATTGATAAGACTTTTATAACTGTGCAAATCCTAATTTGCTGAAAAATTCAGAATATTCAGTAATTTAAACAACTTATTCCATAATTTAAAAGGTATTTGTCATGCAAATACTCCAAATGGAGGTAAAAAAATAGCATGAAAATACTCAGGATAAAAGTTTTTTATATTGTAGTAAAAAAAAAAGAGAACGAATTGAGAAAATTTACTTTGTTGATCTTTTTAAAATTTTTTTAATGTTTTATTTATTTTTGAGAAAGCAAGATAGACAGGGTGAGCAGGGGAGGGTCAGAGAGAAAGGGAGACACAGAATCTGAAGCAGGCTCCAGGCTCTGAGCTAGCTGTCAGCACAGAGCCCAACACGGGGCTCTAACATACGAACCGTGAGATGATGACTTGAGCTGAAGTCGGACTTTAACAGACTGAGCCACCCAGGTGTCCCATTTTGTTGATCTTATAAACTAAACCATTGAATATACAAAACTGGGCTTATTATACATGCCAGGCAAGAGGCATCATTTTGACAATGTTTCAGTCTGTCTTAAATGGGGAAGTTAGGAAAGGTGCCCTTTCAGGAACTGGTGTTACTTATGGATGGTTTTATGACAGATGGTTTTATGACAGAAGTTAGCAAGCATGGTCTGGGCAGAGATTTATCAGATTTATAAATAATCAATTTACTGGAATAGTCAGTGGCCTTTGAAATATAAGGATCTGTGAGCTATTAGTGCTACCGTTAGCTTGATACATGAATCCTAAAATGTTACAATACTTTATTTGTACTTAAACTGTGTTGCAGTTTATCTGTTTGCAAGTCACAGTTTTTTCTTTCTTTTTTCTTTCTTTCTCTCTTTCTCCTTTCTTCCTCTCTTTTTCTTTAATGTTTATTTACTTTTGAGAGAGGGAGAATAGAGACAGAATGTGAATGAGGGAGGGGCAGAGAGAGAGGTAGACAGAATCTGAAGCAGGCTCCAGGCTCTGAGCTGTCAGCACAGAGCCTGACGTGGGGCTCACACTCACCAATAAGGAGATCATGACCTGAGCCAAAGTTGGACACTTAACCGACTGAGCCATCCAGGAGCCCCGTTTTCTTTCATTGTCATTTTCTGCTTGAAGTACGTCTACATACACACACAAATTTAATTGCAGAATAACATTCTAAATGTTTGAATAAACCATAACTTATTTAACCAATCCACTATTATTGAGCATGCAGATGATTTTCATGTTGTTAATGTTACACAAAATGTTGTACATATATCAGTGAACATTTTTGCCAGTTATTTCCTTAAGATAAATTTCTAGAATTTTGATTGCTGGTCAAAGAAAAGAATTTTTTTTTAATTTTAATGTGTTTTTAATTTATTTCTAGGAGAGAGAGAGAGAGAGAGACAACGCGAGCAGGGGAGGGTCAGAGAGAGAGGGAGTCACAGACTGAAACAGGCTCCAGGCTCTGAGCTGGCAGTCAGCACAGAGCCCGACGCGGGCTCGAACCCACGAACTGCGAGATCATGACCTAAGCGAAAGTCGGACGCTTAACCGACTAAGCCACCCAGGCGCCCCAAAGAAAAGAATTTTCTAAAAACGTTTCTGATAAAAATGATCCAAGTCCTCTACAGAGACTGTATCAACTGAGTATTGGCTTTTTGGTTTCTCTCTATCAGATCAAGCCTAATTCATTCATGTATTAATCCACAAATATTTATTTCTTATCTATTGTGTGCAGGTACTAAGTAATACTAGTGATTTTATACAGTCCCAGTCTTTATGAATCACGGTGGTAGAGAAGGTGGAAGGGCTGAACATGTGCCCGTAGAGTGTGGTGGCTCCATGTCACTCAGTGAAGTGTGGAGAGGTCTGGCTAGAGCTGCCAATAAAGCAGGAGAAGGAGAGAGCCACACAATACGCAGCTGGCACGTCTACTACTGGCTAGCACAGGGTGTTTGGTATTTCCTGTGAGCCATACAAACACTGAAGAAGGACAGAGCCGTCTCGAGGATTGCCTGCATGGCTAAAAGGAATATAACAACAACAAAAAGGCTGGAGGAAAACTACTGGAGGTGGGAGCAAAGCTAGGAAGGGAGTGGGTGTTGTACGAAGTCAGGAGAGTGACCATGTGTTTCAGGGAATGGCACAGAACAGTAAAAAACCTGCAGAGGGAATCTTGGAAGAATCCACAACAATATCTCTTGAGAAAGAGAGTTGGCTTATGGATGCCTGACATGACAGAAGATACAACCAGCCAAGTTACAACAGCCTCAGTCTCGTATGTCTCTATCGTTTCTCTTTTATTTTATTTTTTTATTTATTATTACTTTTTTATTTCTAGGAGAGAGAGAGAGACAACACGAGCAGGGGAGGGTCAGAGAGAGAGGGAGCCACAGACTGAAACAGGCTCCAGGCTCTGAGCTGGCAGTCAGCACAGAGCCCGACGCGGGGCTCGAACCCACGAACCGCGAGATCATGACCTAAGCGAAAGTCGGAGCTTAACCGACTAAGCCACCCAGGCTCCCCTATCATTTCTCTTTTAACCACCACCCCGCAACTAGGCAGGAAGAGCAACGGAGGGAGAAGTAAAAAGGTGACCATGATCTCATTCTTCATTGCATGTCTCCCAACCTGAAACTCGGGCCAGAGCCGGGGAGGAAAACAGCTTTGAATTAAATGAGAGTCTGAAATTCTAGTTTAGTTGAGGCTACAATTTTTGTTACCTGAGGTTGAGGTGATTTCCATAGCTGGGAATGAACTTAAAGCTATAGGATCTGCCTGAGGTATAGCCAAAGGGCAGTGAAAGAGATCCAGCAGAAGACATCTGAAGGCATTAATAGGTAGAAATAAAGCAGTTTTACAAATGTATTTTAACAAGTTTGCTCTGTGCAATAAACTAGTTAAATAGGCAATTACAATAAGATCAACAACTGCTATTGAAGTAAAGTCAGCTACGTCAGCTATATATAATCAGCTATACAAGAAGGGTACTAACCTGGACTTCAAAGCCCAGGAAGGTTCCTGTGAAATGCAATTTTGCAATTTAATTCAAAATTGAACATGCAATTGAAAGCAGCCTGACTGTAAGAACTGGCTACTTTTATAGTAGGTAGTGAACATTCCTCTTCTTTTTTCTAGGAAGTGGCCAGCAAAGCAAGAGTGATAAATGTACTTCTTCAATGTAATATCTCACTTTCAAGAATTTCCAGATGATTGGGTCCACTTAACAGGAATAGATTAGGTCACTCGCCTTCTTTGCTACCCTGACAGTGTTCCTTCAATAAAATGAAAAAAACAATGCATCATGCCACCTACTTCTGTAAATCCTTCCTCCTAGTGTGGTAAATAGAAAATGAGCAGTTACAAAAAAAAAAAAAAAAAGAAAGGCTGGAGGAGTGAACAGCAACTAGAAAATGAAAGCATTGGGACCCATATTTAAAGAATGCAGATGCTATTTTGAAGGCAACAGGAGCCACTAGAAAATTTTAAGCATGGGACTTGCCCCATTGCAATGAGAAAGTTGGAGAAAATATCAGAGGCAGAGCGACCACTTAGAAGGTCATAGCAATAATGTAGCTGAGAAATCAAGAGAATCTGATACAAGGATATAACTGTACCTACAATTGAAAGTAGAAAAACCAGAACTTACATGGCGAGTTGGAGATAGAGAATACTTATAACAGAATGCTTGGCAGCAGGGTACTAAGGGGGTCCTGCTATACCTTCCTAAATCCCATGGCACAGAGTCAACAAAAACCATAAGGAGAAAGCCACACATTAATTTTTAACACAGTAATTAATTCCTTCCACTTGTAAATATAGCCATATGGTGCCCTGGGATATGACCCAACATAGTAGTATCCTTTTTCTGTTGAGAAGATTAAGAAGAGGAAAAAGGGAAGATCTAGGAGAGGGAAAGAGGGGTTTGAGGAAAGAAGTATAATCAGAGGGAGTCATTTGGGAGCATTACTTTCCCTGTGGTTCTCTGTTAATCCTTTCAATTACCTGCTTGAACGTAGATCAAGTTTAAACTAGCTTCCAGGATATGAAACTTGGAATCATGTTATAACCAATTTTGTACTGAATTCTCTACTAGATTTCTTCAACATCATTAGATATTCCTAGGAAAGGGGGTGGGTGGGGCTCTATGCACTGTGGGTGTGGTATGATCACGTTGTCAGAAGAGACCTCAGAATACAGGTCACGTATTCTCAGGTCTTGATATCTGTCAGCAATGACCTGTGATGTTCTGGAAGTCTGTGATATAGGAGGAAGGAAAATGGTGAAAGGCATTGGTAAAAGAGGCTTCTACTTTGATCCAAACACTGGCACTAAGTTTTGACTCTAAAACCAAGAGATGCTATATTATCTTTTTTAGAGACTCCATGAATTAAGCAAAGATAGGGAAGCATGAGTTGCTAGTTCAGAGTTCCTGGAGTCTGAATCCATTCACTTATGAAAAAGACAGGCTTCAATCCTGTCACCTCAGCTCCAAATGCTACAGCTTATGTAAGTTGAAGGCCAAGTTCAAGCTGGAAATGGTTAGGTTTGTTTCCTTAGTGTGTAGATAGACTATAAGGAACATTTGATGAGATTGCATGCATTAATTACTCAGGATTCTGAGGGTACCTGAGAGTACTAACAGAAGGCTGATGCTGGCCCTGAGATTTCTTTTTTAAATGCTCTTTCATTGCTTTTTCTTTTTTTAAATATGGAATGCTTCATGAATTTGCATGTTCTTGCACAGGGGCCATACTAATGTTCTCTGTATCATTCCAATTTTATTATATGTGCTGCCACAGTAAGCACCTCTTTTACCTTTTAATCAAATAGTTCATTGACTTTGTTGTCTTTATTTGGGTTTTTGACTTTCAGGGGCAATTGGAAAAAGTCAAAATATGTTTATGTCTCATTTTCAAGGAATTAGAGGGATGAACTTAAGTATTTTAACCTAATTTTATCTATCTATCTATCTATCTATCTATCTATCTATCTATCTATCTATCGAGAAAGAGAGTGCACTAAAGTGGGAGAGGGACCAACGGGGAGAGACAATCTCAAGAAGGGTCCATGATGTCTCACCACTGTGAGATCACAACCTGAGCTAAAATCAAGAGTTGGATGCTTAACCAACAGAATCATTCAGGTGCCTCTTTTATTTTATATTTTTTAATTTAAAATCACATATTTACATAAGCATAGATAAGTTATTTTTACTGTGAATTTTAAATTTGATAAAAGAAGGAATTAAAATCTTTTATTCTGCAAAGGTGATTACGTAAGCCTAATATTAAACTTATAATTTTATTATTTGCAAGGAAGCAAATTTATATTGCAAGTAAATTTATTATTTACTCACACTGAAGCTCCTTTTCTTTTTATTTCTTTGCCAACTAAAAGTAAACAGGTTCTGGAATTATTTTTAGGTGCAATTTGCACATCCTGAAAAACAGTGACTAAGCAAAACATGCATGAACAAGCAAACAACAACAACAAACAAGCATGAAATAAGATTTCAATACTCCAGAAGTAAACTGTCTCATAGGTCATCACCTCTGGCAATAAAATCTTTTATTAGTCATTATAGTTACATTGTAGCTTAGATATCTTCAAATATGAACAGTTTTAAAGTCTCTGAACTCTGTCCTTCACACTGTATATATTCTTTTCTTTGGGACATCACATTATTTAATTCAAGAGAGAGGCATTTTGAATTTTATTATGAGCATACAGAGCTGTGATTCATGACTCATGAGTCAAAATTGTAGCATCCTCTAACTGTACTGTACAAAATCTTAAAACATCCCAAGATAATGTAATTTTTTAATGTTTTTATTTTTTTCTGTGAGAGAGAGAGCAAGCGATCAGGGGAGGGTCAGAGAGAGAGAGAGAGATACAGAATCTGAAACTGGCTTCAGTCTCTGAGCTGTCACACAGAGCCTGATGCATGGCTTGAGCCCACACACCGTGAGATCATGATCTGAGCCAAAGTCGGACGCTTAACCACCTGAGCCACACAGGCACCCCCCAAAACATTCCAAGATAATATAATATGTTGCCAATTGGCTGAGGAGTACTTCACTGATATTTCATTCTACCTCTCCAGTCTGACTCCAGTACCTCGTGCAATGCCTAAATTTATTGTTAAAAGTGTCTGTGGATACCTACCAATAATAGAAAACCATGTAGAATTTTGGGGGAAAAAAGGTAATATAACTTCTAGGCATGTTTTTATGTCTGATTGCATATTGTTTTCTGTCTGTAAATGTTATTGTACACTTATTATATTCTAAATGGTTCACTAGGTTATATGTATGTGCATAAGAAGTTAAAGACAGTTGTTTAATATTTTATTTGCATAGATGAATACACAAGGACAATTGTGTACAGTGCCAGATATGTACATTGTATCAACATTTAGGTTGAATGTTATGTATTACAGGTGTAGGCACTGATAACAAAGAATAATCAATGAAGGCAAGAGATATGAAAGGAGGCTTCATTAAGAAAGTCAGGCTTGGGGGGCGCCTGCGTGGCTTAGTCAGTTAAGCGTCCAACTTTCCGACTTTCGCTTAGGTCATGATCTCGCGGTTCGTGGGTTCGAGCCCCGCGTCGGGCTCTGTGCTGACTGCCAGCTCAGAGCCTGAGCCTGTTTCAGTCTGTGACTCCTTCTCTCTCTGACCCTCCCCTGCTCACGCTGTCTCTCTCTCCTAGAAATAAATAAAACATTTAAAAAAAAAAAAAAGAAAGAAAGTTAGGCTTGGGGTGTCTAGGTGACTCAGTTGGTTAAGCATCTGACTTTGGCTCAGGTCATGATCTTGTGGCAAATGAGTTCAAGCCCTGCAATGAGCTGTGGGCTGATAGCTCAGAGCCTGGAACCTACTTCAGATTCTGTGTCTCCCTCTCTTCTGTCCACCACCTCCCTCCCGCACTCTGTCTCTCAATCTCAGAAACAAAACAAAAGAAAGAAAGCGAGGCTTAAAATTGACTTTGAGGAATGGATAGAACTTATACAAGCAAAGTGACAATGGTTTATCAAGCAAGAAGTTAAACAAGTGTAAGATATTTTTGTGGAGAGGAGAAGAAACCAGTCCACGTATGAGGATGACAGTTTTAGGCATGGTGGGAAATAACATCTAGAAGAACAAGGTTACATGTCCATATTGCTGCTAGCTCTGGAAAACAGGACTGTATATATTCTTTCCATCATTCAATTCAATAGACATTTTGCATCTATGAGATAGGGCAATGTGTTAGGCAAAGAAAATATTTGTAGACAATGTTGGGGAAATGGTAAGTAGTGTGGCAGAATCGAAATGGGGTGTAGAACAGTTATTCCAACACTAGCCTGCAGAAAATAGGTATTTATTAAGAAATCATCACAGAGCAAGTTTCTAGAAGGAACAAAAACATTTTAGAATCTCAAGTAATAAACTGTACTAATCAGGATGATTTGTCATTTTTAGACCATATGCAGATTCTCTAACAATTTATTCTCACTTCTGAATCATCGCTGCTCTCAGATTGCTCTCATTTGCTGATATGTATGGTGTGAGTTATGATCACAAATATATATTACTTTTCTTCTAAGGAAGGTTCCCTGGCCAACTACTTCTTTATCTTTGATTGTTCAGCTGTCATATCTTCTCATTCTCTAATTTACATTTTCTCAAGAAAAATAGAGGAGCATTCTCTTTCTATCACTGAGCAAATCGTAACTTTCTATTATGTTCAGGAATGTTTCTTTCTTTTGTGTTTCTTTTATATTTATACAAAGCTTTTCAAAACCAAAAAATAATGCAAACAAATGTATTTTACATAGTCTGTGGAGGTAAGGACGAGGAAAGGGTGGAAGGGGTTAGGAAATATATTTGCACAGCTGAAGCAAAAGTGCTTGAGATGCATAAAATATAAGGTAAGCAATCCGATCCTTCTTCAATTATATTTGTTAAGATCTTTTTCTTTTCTTATGAATAAAACTGGGAATGAAAGTATAAGTTACAGAAATAATGGAGTTATATACCATTGCCATGTTTTACATGAAAGTACTAGTAAGTATGACTTCAGAAGAAATTTGCTGTGACATTCTTCAACAGTGCAAATATCCCATGTATCAGATTTCAATATTTCTTGATATTAATAGTGACCAACTGGGTATTTGTGGGTTTATTATAAGAAAATAAAATTTAAATGACAGCCTAATAGCTACTGAAATACAACCTTAGAGGTTAGCAGGTGATGGGTTAATTTCTTACAGGAAAGAACTGATTTACATTTTTATTCACCTAAGGAGATGGGTCAGAGTAATTGGACAAGTCTGTAGTCCCTGGGCTTTGCAAGGGGCATGGGTGAAAATATAATTTGTGAAAATTGGAGGCTAATTATCTTTAGCAATGAAATAGTGACCTAATGTTTTCTACTGCATAAAGTGAGAATTTGGGGACAGCTTAACAGTAAACAACACAGTTTTAGAGGCTATACAATGCCCCAGATTATGCTAATTTGGATTATAATTTCTTATTTGATTGAGATGTTCTTGTCAAATTTTTAAAACTAGTAAAGCAAAACATCTAAAAGTAAGACACTTGCTTTAAAATACTCTTCAGCTTTTGGTAATTTAGTAATCTCTGCATGAATAAACTTTGAAATTGGTACCATTTTCATTGGCTAAATTATAAATTACTCACTACATTTATATACTGAAAGAATAATTTTTGTCATACTCTTCAGGGTATTCTGTAAGAAATAAGTAAAAGGTGAAGAACCATTTCATTTAATGTTTGATCAAAAGGACCACTTAATGTGGCACTGTTACAGATCTTAAAGGAACTGGGTAAGTGAATTTTATAGCATAGTGCAATGAGGAAACTTAGAATAGCTTGGAAATTCCTTTTCTAGTCATGTTGGTCATCTTCAATGTGAAGAGAACGAACGAAAGCTTTTAAGAGTAAGAGTTCTAGCACCTGGGTGGCTTAGCTGGTTGAGCATCCAATTTGATTTCAGCTCTATTCATGGTCCCAGGGTCATAGGATTGAGTCCTGCATTGGACTCCACCCTGAGCATGGAGCCTGCTTAAGATTCTCTCTCTCCTTCTTGCCCCCCCTCCTCTGCTCACACTCTCCTTTTCTCTAAAAAATTTTTTTAAAAAGAGTAAGAGTTTCATTTAGGATGGCAGAAAAGGAAAAGAAAATTGACACATAAAATATCCTAAAAATTAAACTAAGGTTTATAATTATATCTTTTATGATGAGTAAAAATAGCTAAATATATTTTGGAATAATTTGGCTTGAAAGTGACCAATTTGGGTGTAGTTATTAACTTTGTCCTATACCCTCAAAACAGTGATGTTATTTAAAAAATCAGAATCAGATTTTGGAATCATAAAGACTACCAAGTTGATTACTGATTGCTTCCCAAGTTGGAATTTTCTTCTCTGTCAATTTCTGCATGTCGTTAATTAAATTTTTCTGACATTCACACACTTCAATTATCCATATAGGTAAATATTATTTTTAAAAATCACAAAATGTGAGTTCTGAAATGATTCATTAGCAGAGAGTCAGGAATTGAAAAAGAAGCAATGTTAGGGTCATGTTAACACATTTACATAATCAGATACAAAGTATTAAAAATGCTTTTAGGGTTAGTTTTATATAAGTGAGGTACTGCCATGAATGTAGATATACCAAAATTCTCAAAAGATAACTCCAAGATTCTTCATCTAAAGGCTTAGTTTACATTACATAAATAAATAATTGTGCTACCTCTTCATTTGGTTTTCTAACATGCAAAATCTATATAAATGCTATTATCACTTCTTTTCACCTATTTGATTGGATATGATGTGATTGAATTAAGGAGGAATCAGCTTAATCAGCATTTTCCTAGTCCCCATGGCCCGCTGGTCCACACTGGCCTCAGTTGCTCACCCTTAAATGGAAGAAATCTAAATATCTCCGGTTTTATTACTCAGCATTAAATCACAACTCTGTTTCAAGTTTTATTCTTTCTTCCTTAGTTGCAATGATAGATCCATCTTCTTCCTTGTAGATCTGCTCAGAACTTTGGATCTTGAAACTGTTCTGCATAATTATATTTTTTTATTATATACCCAATACTATTTTGTATATTGAATTTTTAAAAATCCATACACTACTGTCATAAATTCTACCCTTATTTTCATAGATGTCCCTTTATGTTGTCCCTCATTTTATTCTATTTTCACAATATTTTGGTCTCATCTAGCAGAGAGGACAATTTTTTTTATTTTCATTTATTTTTGAGAGAGAGACAGAGCATGAGTGGGGGAGGGGCAGAAGAGAGGAAGACACAAAATCTGAAGCAGGCTCCAGGCTCTGAGCACAGAGCCTGATGTGGAGATCAAACCATACAAACCGGGAGATCATTACCTGAGCGGATATCGGACACTTAAAAGACAGCCACCAAGAAGCCCCACAAAGAGGACAATTATAAAACAAATATGCAAAATTTACAACTTCCCTACAAGCAACAGAACAGCTAGTAAAACATGAATGTAAAAGGTTAAAGCATAATAGCTTATTATCATTAACATGTAAATATCACATTCATAATTTGAAAAAAAGCCCAATCAAAAATAGGCAAAGAATAACAAAGGCAGTTGACACAGAAAAATACAAAGCTACTACCTTAGTTGTTGAGGGTTTTTAAATGTTCAGTTTAATGCATTTCTTATGAAAATGTAAATTGAAACAAATATTTTCAGAGATGATTTGCAAAATAAAACAAAAATCTTGGAAAAATCCATAGAATTTGATGAAATAATTCAATTTGTATATTTTTTAAAAGAAAACCATGAATGAATACAAGGATTTCTGTATAAAAACAGAAGATAGTGTAAAAGGCTCAAAACCCAAGAGAAAAGCATAGAATGAATAAATAATATTGTAGTACAGACTAATAAAAAAGAGGAAAGGGCACTAGAATTAGAATGTGTCAATTGAAATCCGAATTTCTCACTTATGAACTGTGCATCTTTGAGTCAATATAATCTTTCTTTACCTTGGATTTCTCATCTATGAAATGTGAATAATCTCAAAATATTAAGAGGTTTAGTGAGGTAATACTATAAGCATTTGGAACAGTGTCTACCATGTAGAAGCACTCAGTAAAATTTATCTGTTGCTGTTTGATGAGATATTATGAAGTTATAAGATCATGTTGTTAAATATTAGTAATGTGAAAATTATTAATGTAATGTTAAGAAAATAAGTATGCATCATATAATATTTCAATAGAATGAAGTCGATATTTTTGAACTATCTCCTAACAATGTTCCTTTCCTGTAGTCTAGTTTCTTTCCCACCATCCCTTTTTCACTCATAACTTCAGAAAATGGGAGACTGAATGCTACCAGAGAAACAGAAACACAGGCACATTCTGATATGATGGAATTCCAGTTACCACAGTTTAGTTAAATAACACCAGCTTCCAAACCAACGTGATTTAACTTTCAGTGATTATGGTATATTAATTGCAAGTAAGTGCATAAAATATACACTTCACCACTAGTTCTGTATTCCACAAATCACTATGTAAATAACAGATGTACACTATGATCAGTAACGAGTCACATAACTTCTTTCGAAGTCTGTTGATGATTTGTTACTATGCAAATGTTAGTTCATGGACAACAAAGCATGTAAGTGTGTTTGCCTCCTTGTATCCAGGTAATAAATCCATCTGACGTAGCTTCAGTAAGCTTACTCCTGACTTCAAAAGCCACCTTGGAATGGAGGAAGGGAAAACATTTTAAAAGGGACTGCCAGGGAGTTCAAATTTTGAATATACTGAATTCTTACCAGAGATATTTTAAAACCAGGATTGGATGGACGTTTTATTTTTGTGCACATTTTTTACATGTCACATATAAGTAACACTTGACCTCTCTATATTTAGATAAAAATGATCAGAAGAGCCAAGTGATATTGAAGAAACAGAACAAAGCTGGAACCATTACCCTTCCCATTTCAAAATATATTACAAAGCTACAGTAATGAAAACAGTTGGGTCTGAATAAAGACAGACATATAGAACAAGAGAACAGAATGGAGCTCAGAAATAAACCTACACATATACAAATTAATTGATCTTCAACAGGGAGCCAAAAATAAACAGTGGAAAGAGAATAGTCTCTTCAACATATACTGATGGGAGAACTGGATATCCACAATGCAAAACAATGAAACTGAACCCTCATATTACATCATACACAAAAATCAACTCAAAATGCATTAAAACCTGAAATTGTAAAACTCCTAGAAGAACACAAAGGGTAAAAGCTTCATGACATTGGTTTTGGAAATGAGTTCATGGATGTGACATTTAAAGCACAAGCAGCAAATGCAAGAACAAGTGGAATCATACCAAATTCAAAAGCTTTTGCATAGCAAAGTAAACGCTCAACAGAGTGAAAAGGCAATCAACAGAATGAGACAAAATATTAATAAACCATGTATCTGATAAGAGGTTGATTTCCAAAATAAATAAGGAATTCCTACAGCTCCAGGGCAGGAAAAACAATTTAAAAATGGGCAAAGAACTTGAGTACACATTTTTCCAAAAAAGACATATGAATGGCTAGTAGGGTCATTTGAAAAGGTGACCAACATCACTAATCATCAGAGAAAGGCAAATCAAAACCACAATGAGAAATCATCTTGCACCTGTTATAATTAGCATATATATATGATAATGATATATACACATAACTACATATGGTGTGAATACATATCATAATATATACACACATTTGTACACACACTATACACATACATATACATGTACATATACATATACCATGCAAACAATAACAAGTGACAGCCAGGTTGTGGAGAAATTGGAACACTTAAAAAGAACTCTCAAAACTCAATAAGCAAACAAACAAAACAAACAACACAATTAAAAACTGGGCCAAATACCTTAGCAGATACCTCACCAAAAAAGATATAAAGATGGAAAATAAACACATGAAAAAATGTCCATTGCATGTCATCAGGGAAATGCAAATTAAAATGACAATTAGATACTAGCACACACATATTAGGATGGCTATCACCCAGAGCACTTGCCCATACCAAATACTGGCAAGGATATAGAGCAACAGGAGCTCTTCTTCACTGCTGGTGGAAATGCAAATGTTCCCCCTTTGGAAGACAGTTTGGCCATTTCTTACAATACTAAACATACTCTCACCATATGATATAATGATCTTTCTCGTTAGTATTTACCTAAAGGAGTTGAGAACTTAAACGTTTGCATAGAAACCTGCACATGGATATTTATAGCAGTTATATTCAAAATTCCCAAAACTTGAAAGATGTCCTTCAGTGGGTCAATGGACAAATAAGCTGTAGTACATCCAGACAATGGAATACTACTCAGTGTTAAAAAGAAATGAACTATCAAGTCATGAAAAGATATAGTGGAAGCTTAAATGCACATTACTAAGTGAAAGAAACTAATCTGGAAAAGCTACATACTGGGTGACTTCAACTATACAACAGTCAGGAAAAGGCAAAATGAAGGAGATGACAAAAAGATGACAAAGTGATTGACTGTGGTGGAGGAGAGCATGTGAATAGGCAGAGCACACAGGATTTTTAAGACAGAAAATGCTCTGCAAGATGTTATAATGATAAATATTTGTCATTATACATTAACCCATAGAATGTACAACACCAAGAGTGAAGCCTAATGTAAACTATTAATTTGGGGTGACTATGATATGTCAATGTAGGCTCATCCTTATAAAAAAATGTACCAGTGTATTAGTGATATTGATGATGGGGAGCTTATGAATGTGTGTGACCAGGAAGTATATGGGAAATCTCTGTACCTTCCTCTCAGTTTTCTTATAAATGTAAAACTGCTCTAAAAAAACAGGTCTTTAATAAAATTTAAAAAGTACTTTCTCCTCTTTTTAAAGTGTATGTAAATCCTTTTGAAAGCAAGTAGTCCTTTTGGCAGCTTTATAACCAGGAAGGTCTCTCTCAATTACTTGGAAGCCTTCTCTATGAAATATAAAGATCATGGGAGATAATACCACTATCTCTGGACTTCTGTGGAAAGGTTGGTGCCTAACATATGGTGGCACCTTGCTTCAAGTTACAAAACTACCTTCTGTCATTAAGATATGAGAAGTTTACTTCCCCTTTGGATAAAGCTGGTTAGATAATCTCAGTCACCAAGGAAATAAATTGAACTCAAGTGTGAGAAATGGTTTTGTTAAATCTTCTTACTTGAGGACTGGTTATTGTTTATCTTGACAACATATATGTAATAGGATGTATATGCCTGGTTATATAAAAGATTGAGATTTCTTTCTGTTTTTATAATCTCAGCAGATTGCCTATTAATGTGCATCACATGCTGATTTAATGATTAGCCAATAATAAAAGTGTTCTCTTCCTCTATTACTTTTGTGGAGGTGTTTTCTGGGTTGGGAGATTTGGAGTTTTTTAGTGTTTTTATTTATTTCTGAGAGACAGAGAGAGATAGGGTGTGAATGGGGGAAAGACAGAAGGACAGGGAAAGACAGATTCTGAAGCAGGCTCCAGGCTCTAAACTATCAGCAGAGAGCTCAACGTGGGGCTCAAACTCAAGGACTCTGAGATTATGACCTGAGTTTAAGTTGGACACTTAAATGACTGAGCCACCTAGGTACCCTGGGAGATTTGTTTTTAATTAGATTTTTCCAACACTACAAAATACTCCCCAACAAATGTTATAATTTAAATGATTTTGTTTGATTTGAAATCTAAGTTACTTTCAAAATTTCACTAGTAATAAAACACTGTGACAAAATATAACATTAATATTCATTTGAATTTCTAGTTTTTTTTCAAGTAGCTTCATAAAAAGAAATTGAAGCAAAGATTAAACTTTATTTAGCTCTTTATAAATGTACAGTAGTCTCATTTGCTATATGTTCCTGAAAATATAGAAATAAAACACACAAAAATTAAGCAATAAATTTACTTGTTATAATGGGAGTTCTGCTGTCAGATCATTAAAAAAGATAATATTCCTAGTTGTTGTAGATGCTTACTTTCTTACTCCTAACAACTAAGAAATAGGTACATAGTTATAAAAACATTAAGTAGATTAAGCATTAAGTCTGAATAAGTTCATTTTCTGAAATAATTTTTTACCTTACATTCTCACTTTAATGGCTTCCTCAAAGTGACCCTTAGTAGACAGATAACTTTTTAACATGTACAGTAGAAGTGTGGGCTGCTGGTAATTTTTAGAAAGGAATAAACAGATTAGAATGCTGATTTTGATGCTATTTTATCACTTTTCCTAAAACTTTTCAAGAAAAGATTTAATGAAATGCTTGCTAAAACTGCTGCTGTAACCAGTATTCATATAAAAGCTCTAGGAAACTGCATTTCTTCTTATTGAGAGCTATTAATTCTTACCATTTTATTATAAGAAAGTCAATCAAACTCAAAAGTAGAGACAACTGTTTAATGGATTCTTATATACTCAGCTTCAGTAATTATCAACTCTTATTTCACCTATACCTATACTCTACTTATAAAGCACCCCAAAAGCAGTTTATATGCTTTTAAATATTTCAGCATATAACTGTAAAAGACTTCTAAAAGAATTATTTTAACAACGTAATCATACTGCCATTTTACTATATTATTATTTTAATATCCCATAACATTAAAAATAATTTCTTAATGTAATTAACATCTCCATGGTTATCTTTTCTAATTTTTAAAAAATCTGTTCACTTTGGAATCCATATAAACCCTACATATTTTAATTGGTATATCTTTTAAATCACTTTTTATCTGCTGATACTCCCTGCCTGTTTTCTTCCCTTAACATTTATTTGTTGAAGAATCAGTTCATTTTTCTGTAGAGTTTTGTCTGTATACCCTAGATTTTGCTGATTGCATCCTTGTGCTATCAAAATAACATACCACTCTGTTCCCTGGGTAGCCTATAAAATGGTACTTAGATCTAGAGTAGAGGATTGTTGAGACTAAAGTTTAATATTCTAGGGGGTTCTATACTTCCACCAGGAGTTATATAATCACTGATGTGTGTATGTTTGTGTGTGTGTATGTCCAAGTGTGTGTGTATGTCCAAGCGTGTGTGATGTCAGCAGCCATTGGTGATCATTATCTGGAATATTTAATTCACTAAAGGTTAAAAAATTATGGAGGCTCCTGGGTGGCTCAGTCAGTTAAGCATCCAACTTTGGCTCAGGTCATGACCTCACAGTTCGTGGGTTTGAGCCCCGCGTCAGGCTCTGTGTTGACAGCTAGCTCAGAGCCTGGAGCCTGCTTCAGATTCTGTATCTCTGTCTTGTTCTGACCCTCCTCTGCTCATGCTGCCTCTCTCTCAGAAATAAATAAAACATTAAAAATTTTTTTAAATTAAAAAAATTATGATACTGTAATTGCTGCTTTCATGTCTTAGCTAGAAGTTTCTATAAAAACAAACTTTATCAATTATTTGATTATACTAATATATAGTTCATGTAGGAAAATTAAGCATGGATACGTTTGTTTCATTTTACTGTATAATTACTTCTCTACCATGTTCCAAAAGTAATCAATGAACATGTAATGTTTATTTTTTTTGCTATTATCCTAAACTTACAGATTTAAGAACATTGGTGGAGTTTCAATACATTGCAATCAATATTCTTGCTAATATTCAAAGATAGCTGTATTTAACTAATCAGAGTCTCCTCAAGTTGACTTCTGAGTCCTTGACACAAAAGTAGTAATCTGATAACTTCTTTTGTAAAAACTCCCTTGGGCCAAAAGGTGAGGGGCTTGCAAATGAGAAATACCAACCATTGTTTGATCTCAAACTCTATTTGGGTAAAAGGTCAGCGGTTGAGCAACCTAACTCCTCCTGGCTGTAGCAAGCCCCTGAGATGTAAATCTTTAGTGAACATTTTGATTAGAAGGGTCAAACATGTTCTTCAAGCAACTGTTAAGTAACCCTCACCTCTAACCTCAAAATTCTCTCCTCTGTACACTGGCTTCGCAACCTCTCCCTACATAAACCCTGAGCTACAGCTCGGTGGGGCCCTCTTCCTAAGACTCTTCGGGTGGTCTGGAGGGGCCATCCAGACAGACTAAAGTAAACCTGAATAACCAACTCCTTTTGTGTTTTGTGGGCTTTGTCCTCGGTGATTCTCCTTTGGAAAAGGTGGTCTAACACTTTGTTTTTTGACATATTAAGATGTTCTAGGTTCAGTTTGTACACTTTTTGCCCTCAATCTAGAATCGGTCATTTCCCCAAGGAACTTTGGTTCCTTTTATGAAAAAATAAATTGGGGGCACCTAGGTGGCTCACTAGGTTCATCCAGTTCTTGGTTTAGGTTCAGGTCATAATTTCATGGTTCCTGAGTTGGAGCACTCCCACATCAGCTCTGTGCTGACAATACCTGCTTGGAATTCTCTCTCTCCCTCTCCTCTGTCTCAACATAAATAAATAAGCATTTTATTTAAAAAAAATTTTTTTTTTAATGTTTTATTTATTTCTAGGAGAGAGATAGAGACAGCATGAGCAGGGGAGGGTCAGAGAGAAAGGGAATCACAGACTCTGAAACAGGCACCAGGCTCTGAGCTGGCAGTCAGCACAGAGCCCGATGCGGGGCTCGAACCCACGAACCGCGAGATCATGACCCAAGTGAAAGTCGGACGCTTAACCGACTAAGCCACCCAGGCGCCCCAATAAATAAGCATTTTAAAAAATGATTCTCTCTCTCCCTCTCTTTCCTTCCCTCTCCCATTGCATGTGCACACATTTTCTCTTTCTTTCTTTCTCTCTCCCCCCAAAAAATATATATGAGATGAATTCAATATAGATACTAGGGATACTCATTACAACAGGATTGTGTATCTCTTAAATATTAATATTAATTAATTAAGTATTAATATTAATACTGGTGGCTACTCCTTAATTGTATCTCACCTTTTAGTCAAAATACTTGAAAATATATTTAGAATTTGGTATAATTTCTTTGTATTTTTTCCTTACAAGTTAATATATAATATAGACTGAGATCTAGCAGGTTCTAATTTTTCTGTATTGCATTCATTTTTAGAAAACAGAAGACAAAATACAATAAAGTATTAGACCAAAGAGCACAAATTCCCTAAGAAATCCAAATCATGAATTTTTCTTTGCAATAAGGCACATAACTAGGTAGTTGAGGGAACCAATTATAGTACTTTTGATATGCAAGACACAGACTAATTGCTCTTTAGTATGATACTTGATTTAATTACCATTACAACCCTATTATGAGGTACTATTATTTTCCTTTTGTTCTAGTTGTTGATACTAAGCCCTGAGGGTGAAGTAATTTGTCCACCATTCTCTAAGAAGTCTTTAAAAAAAAAAATCATTGTTACACTGTTTAGAGATAAATACTACCAAAGGGTAGTGTAAATATCCGGTCATTAGCTGATATATGAACATAAAAATTTGATATAAGAAAGCATTTTGTGCTAATGATGAGAAGACAGGATGGGTTCTCAAAATATATTATGTAAGCTGAAGGTATGATTGACTATAGGTAGGTCTGCTGTATTGAAACTTGTAAGCTTGATAATGTAATAAGAAATGGAAAGTGGTAGTAAGCAACTACCTTATATAAAAATAGAGTTAACAGAATTGGTCCTTGAGTACTAAAGGGGCTTCTCCTCTAACTTAAAAACTGAATAATGGCCTAAGATGATTGGCACTTATCTTTCTTCCCATACCTGAATGTGGACCTGTCTCTGTGGGCTGAGTGGACAGAAAGGACAGTGTAGCTCTTGATTTGACAGATATCTCTAGCACCATATGTGAATACCCATCTCACCAAATTCTCAAAACTGACAATTATAACTGTTTAATTATCTGAATTGTCTTCTTTTAAAAATATTCACAAGGATTGTAATAATCAGTAAAATGCTGATAAATAAAAAAAACAAACAATATAGACTGCTGTATTAAGGAGTATTGATAAGTAAAATAAACTTAAATGTAGACAACTGCTGATTCACAGCAACCAAATTATCTACATTCTTTTTTTTTCTTATTATGAAAATAAATAGTTGATATATTCTTGTTGGAAAGTTGAAGAATCAATTATGTAGGGCAGTGATTTTCAAAATGTGGTCTCCACATGAGCAACCTCAACATCACCAGGTAATTTATTACAAATGAAATTCTTAGGCCTCAGCACAGAGATAGGGATGCCTAACAATCTATATTTGAATAAATCCTGATAAGTGATACTGATACATGATAAATTTTGAGAATCACTTATATAGGTAGATTATTTTTTGATAATATGTAAATTACCTGGTTCATCAATTACCAGTATATAGAAAATCTCAAAGTAGGAGTGAATGAATATTGTGATCTTCATCTATTAAGAAATGACATACTTTACACATATATGATGTATATACAAGGCTTCAAACAGAATATTCCCCATTTATTTTCATCACAATTACACAGGAAGAAATATGGTATTTGTAGTTAAAATGGAAATATCTTTTCCTTGCTATCAAGTAGATATATGGGACAAGATTTTTTGTTCTTGTTTTAATCTAATTGCTAAGAATCTAGGTTTTTAAATGGGGCATTTAAGGGTTACCTTGGTGGCCCAGTCAGTTAAGCATCAAACTTCAGCTCAAGTCGTGATCTTACAGTTCATGGGTTCAAGCCCCTGTCAGGCTCTGTGCTGATATCTCAGAGCCTGGAGCCTGCTTCTGATTCTGTGTGTCTCTCTCTCTGCCCCTCCCTGCCTCTAGCTCTGTCTCTTTCTGGCTCAAAAATAAATAGACATTTAAAATAAAATACAATGGGGCATGTAAGTCCACTTTATTTTACAATTCCCCACAAGATTTTTTAAAGAACATCTTGTTAATTCATTTATAAAAAGAAGCAATTTATTCATTTTCCCTGCTGGGGACAGCTTAAAAAAATTATCATTAGCATTAACGTTTGGTTTTGCGACTGTCAGTGCTCTTATCTATTTGTCTGTAAGACAATGGTGAACATTCTGAAACAGTGTAATCATCTTAATTTAGTTGACCATAAGGTCTTCCTGCTGAGAGAAATTAGAGTAGAGATACTACTGTGAATTCTCCCTTTTACTGTTACAGACATATTCTCAACATGTTAAGTTCCTTTCCTATGTGTGATGTGATACAGAACCTATTGTTTATCCTTCTGAGATGAACAGTAACTTTAGAAATGTTGGTAGCCACTATATTGGAAGATTAGAAAGTCAGCATACTAATCCCAAGGAAAGTGGCCTATATTGGATTCACTTTGCTTTGTTGTGAAATATTAAGACAATCAGATTCTTCAAAGTCATGATGAAATTAATGTCTTTCTTTCTCCTCCTACCCTTAGATGACACATCTAGTTTCAACTACCCTTGTTATATTTCTTTAGGTTTGTCCAATTTGTCTGTTTGATCCCACTTCCACCTTCTATTGCCTCTTATCTTAAATTATTTGGGCCCGATCTGAATTGTCATTGAGGTCTGGAGTACTAAGAAGCCAGACCTTCTATCTCACAGTCTGTATAGAGACATGACATATCTCTCCTCAACCAGCCCCAGCCACTTAATCCTATTAACAACTTGATTTCAGAATTTTAGTGTCCAAAACTGTGAAAAGAGGAAGGGGGGTGAGGGCCATGGAGGAGGGCACTTGGGATGAGCACTGGGTGTTATATGGAAACCAACTTGACAATAAACTATGAAAGAAAAGAAAAAGAAAAAGAAAAAAAATTATGTTGTTTTAACCTACCCAGTTCATTTTACTTTATTATTACCGCCCTGGGAAACTTATACAATAGCCAAAACAGAACTCTAATTCTATCTCCCACTCCAAACAAGCCAGCTGGTTTCCATAATCCCAGTGTGTTACCACCAAATATTCAATTATCTTCACTAAACACAATAATTGTTTAATGCAATAAGAGTCATCCTTGATGTTGCTTTCTCTTCCGTACTCATATTTTAACTAAGATCTGTAACATATTCGTATTCACAAATAAATAAGCAAATGAATATGCCAGACACTCTTCTAGGCAGCTGGAAAAAAGGCAAACTGGTCCTTGCGTTTATAAAGTTACAATCAAGAGAAACAGAACAAAATCAAGTATAAGTAATCAAGAACACAAATAAAAAATATTAAATGTTAATATACGATAACATTTAAAATAATAGTGGGGGAGAGGCAGGGAGCAAACCATGAGAGACTCTTGAATGCTGAGAACAAACTGAGGGCAGATGGGGGGGAGGGGAAGGGGAGTGATGGGCATGGCGGAGGGCACTTGGGGGGATGAGCACTGGGTGTTATATGGAAACCAACTTGACAATAAACTATTAAATAAATAACTAAAACGTAATGATGTGATAAGACAGTGTGATAAAAAGTGGCGTTGAACTATGGTAGGAAGGACAATGGTGTGACACACTGGTATGAAACTGTCACAGTAAGTGCAAAGGTCCTGAGTTGAAATAATCTTGGCTTTTAAGGAAAGGGGAATATTGGTGGGACTAAAATAGAGCAAGCAAATAGCGGAGAGTGGCCAGGTGCTGATAAAGGGGCCAGATTATGCCCTTATTTTCCATAGGAAACACTGTTCTCTTCTAAGTACTTTGGGTTATAGCCCTAAAAGCTTCTTTTTTTTATCACTATCATCTAGTCCAAATCACCATTATTGTCTTTGTTAACTACTGTGATAATTACTTAACTGGATCCCCTGTATCCTCTCTTCCACCCCTTCCAAGCTCTGCACTGCAACTATAGTGATATTTATATATGTAAACTGTGTGTGTATTAGGTCTCCTCTACTTAAAATTCCTCAGTGAATTCCTATTGGTTAGAATATATTGTAACACCTCATTGTGACTGGGGTAAAAGTCAAGTGAATTAACAGATATCAGCTATTAAAAGCAGTGTTTGGCATATGTGCAGGACTCAGGGACTGTGAATTAAATGTTTTCCTATACAAATATAGCATGACATTTTTCTCCATGTCTAGATTAACTCTACTCTTTCTCTTTTAGAGTGTTCTGTCAGTTACAAACAACCCAATTATGGAAGACAATGGTAATACCTGGGTTACAGGGCCCATAACAGCAGTGGAAAGTGAACTGGGTTGGGTTGTAAGAAAAAATAAGGGATAGCTTATTTGGAGACTGGGAAGTTGAGAGATATAAGCGGACTTAAAAGGGGATTGCTACTACTCTATATAGTTCCAATTGAGTATTCCCATTGGGACAGCTGTCCCATGGTTGAGAGATTTTTATTTTTTCCAAGGAAGTAAGAAATCATACTTTTATAAGAAATGTCTGAATTTTTTAAATTAATTAATTATTTTTACAAATAGTTTATTGTCAAATTAGTTTCCACATAACACCCAGTGCTCATCCCCACAAGTGCCCTCCTCCATGCCCAGCCCCCTCTCCCCCACATCCATCAGTCCTCAGTTTTCGTCAGCATTCAAGAGTCTCTCATGGTTTGCCTCTCTCTCCCTTTCCCCCACCATTTCCTCCCTTCTTCTCCCCCTTATTCCTCAGTTAAGTTCCTCCTAATCCTCCTATACATGCAAACATATGATATTTGTCCTTCTCTGCCTGACTTATTTCGCTCAGCATAACACCCTCAAGGTCCATCCATGTTGCTACACATGGCCAGATTTCAATCTTTCTCATTGCCATGTAGTATTCCATGGTATAGATAAACCACATCTTCTTGATCCATTCGTCCGTTGATGGACAGTTAGGCTCTTTCCATGTTTTAGCTATTGTTGAGAATGCTGCTATGAATACTGGGGTACATGTGCTCCTATGCATCAGCAAGAAATGTCTGAATTTAAACTTGTAAATACTGGCATTTAATTAAACTTTTAACTGTACCGGCACAAAAGAACTCACTCACATGCCAGATTTAGCAATTAGCTGCTAGTTTGATGTGTTTACTATTATGGAAGGGGGTACACAAGACCAATAAGTTTTGATGAGGATATGAGAAAAAGATTAGGATCATCTAATTTTGTTCGAGATAAACAAAGCCAAGGTCTTGAGCTATATATCAAATAATTCTGTTTGGTTTTCTCAATAAAAATCACACATTTTAATGCATACATAGCCCAGTTACTGTTCTTAAAGTGTTACACATACTGATACTTAAAACTACCCTGAGAGACGGATACTATTTTTATCTTTCTTTAGTGACAGAGAAATTGAAAGCCAGATAAATTAAGGATGTGCCAAGGACCTCACTTCTAGAAGGAAATGGAAAAAGGACTATAGGTGAGTATATTATGAGGCTCCAGGTAGTTTTGCCTGGGATTTGCTTTACACAGCATCCACTGATTATTACTAGTCCCAGCAGATCATTTCCAAGAATTTCAAAACATCAAATAATGTGTCTGGTCCTAGCTTTAATAGTAAATAGGCCAGCTCGTTCTGCAAATGCTTATATATATTTTCTGATTACTTCCCTCATCTTCATGCTCTCCACAGCAGCCCACCTATTCCGTCACCTCCCATACAAGGGTGTTACTCCATCCCCAGGGAATACAGTCACCAATACTGAAGCACAAGAATGCAATGACATAATGGTGATTTTTTAAAATCAAATTTACACAGAAAATGCATTGCCAGCAAGATCTCTATCAGGTCACAGCTGTTTCACAGTGAGTCATCCATCACTCTGAGGACTATCCCACATGGACCAAAGCAATGAAATCCCACGCACCAGGGAATAAATAGTTATGCTAACTCCCTCCCATCAAATATTTGCAGGCATCTTTTACAGTGGTTAGGTGAAGAGAATGCAACATTGCTACATCAACACACTATAAGCATTTTTTAGTGAAACTCTAATATAAGAATTTTGAAAATGAATGATTACCTCTGCAAAGAGAGTACTGCATTCTACCAGAGTTTTGGGAATTTATACAGTCTCTTTTGCCAAACAAGAAAAAAAATCCAAAAGTTAAATTGCTTTTAATAGGACCCACCAATAGGCCCTTAATAGGCCCAGTAGGAGAAATAGACAACTGTCAAATTGTAACATTTGAATCTGGTCCAAAACTTCTGACATTCCCAAAATATATCCTCCAATTTCCTGTTATAAACCCTGAAATTTCTATTCTATGGAAAAAGCAGCATGCCCATGAAATAGTAATAAATGGCCATGAAATACTTGCACAGACTGACTTATTCTCTTATTTGGAGCTCTAAATGGAGAGCCTGGGGAGCCTAGGCATTAAACATGCTGCCAAAAGGAGATAGGATATCACCAAGAGAGAAAGAAGATGCCAAATAAAACACCACTTTGATAAATTTGACCAGGGCTGGTCATGCTGCTCTATTTCTTTAGAAAACAAAATTAGAAATTAGAAACTAGAAAAATAGATAGAAAAAAAAGAAAGGAAAGGCAGTGATCAAAAACCAACCAACCAAGCAAAGAACAGAACAAAACTCAAAATATCAAGAGCCAGTATGTTTAACTGTTTGGCTTGGAATGCACATGCTATCAGCTACTTTTAAGGTATCTCTGTAGATAGACTTTGTCCTTAACCTTGAAACCAGGAATTTTATTAGAAAGTTTTCAGAAGATGAGTACTCATTTCTCTATTACCTACTATTTTATTTTAATATATTTTATTTAAACTAATTTATGTAAACCATTATCATCTCAATAGGTACTGAATATAAAAATTTATCAGGTTGATTTTTTTTTTTTACAAACTAAATCTTCAAATCTTGCTTATGTTTTACACTTACAGCTCATTCTAATTGTATGCTATGTTTTTAATGGCTAAAGTGAAGTCCCATGAAAGCAATAAAGCTGTGTTTAATGGAAAAATATTTTTAAATAATTCATTTTTAAATACAAATTAATTACAATTAAAAAATAGAAAATTAAGTTCTTTGGTTGCTCTAAACATATTATAAGTTTTCAATATATATTCATTGGTTACCATAATGAATAGCACAAATCTAAAGGACTGAGTCATATTGAAGGGTTTACATAAGATAAATACATTAGCATCTCCCAGTAGCCTTAAAGAAAAACATTGAGGGAAAAATTCTAATTCAAATTCAAATTCAAAATGAAGCACTTTTGTGGGAGAAAATATCTGTCAGGACAAAGATCTTTCTATATGTCCAAGCTGATATATAGAAATGAAGACTACACTAGCTTTTTATTTAGACTTTATGAGAATATTAGTTCTTCCATTCATTGTCTGGAGAGTCAATACTGCAATGAAAAAGATTTCCTGCTGAAAATCAAACTAGACCTACATGTTCTACTTATGACACTGGATTAAAATCAAGGGAAATTTATCTGTAAATGATAATTAAAACATCGATATGTTTATCATTAAAGTAAACAGAATAAGTTATAGTATTATTTATAATTCCCATTTAGGTTATTCATTTAATAATTTACTTAATTCAATTTTCAGGGTTTTAGGATAGCCATGTAGAGAGATCACTGATTCAGTTACTTTATAATAATGATTCTTCTACCACATGGAGAAATAAATATATAAGCTTGTGTTTAGTTAAAGGGTATAAAGGTATTTCTTGGAGTCACCATATATCTAGAGTCCAGTTAATCTTTCCATATGGAATTACAAATAAGAAAAAAATCACGGTTTGACCAGAGAAAAGATAAGCACATCAACTTAAATGTTGTGGGAAATACATCCTCTGTTGTTTTAACCCAGACGTTTCTTTCCCCCCTATATTCAAACTCCCAATACCTGCTTACTCATCCACATTCTCAGCTGATGGCATTTGTTGCTAACTTCACTGAAGAAACTGAAGTAAAATAAAAAATAGCAATACCTTAGTGTAGTGTCAACGAATCTTATGAGTGCCACTGAACTCATTTTAATATATTCAAGGACTATTTGTATTTTTTCCTTATAAAGTCTCTGTTGCCTATTTTTCTATTAGGATATTGTCCTTATTTTCTTGCCTTCTGCTGCTTCTTACATAGTTATAAATATCACTGGCTTCTTGACACTCTCAGTGGCTGGACTCCATTCAGTTATACCTTATAGTTTTGGGGATTTTTCAATGAATTTGTTTGCTTGTAAACTTTTAATTTTTATATAATTTCAAATTTATACAAGGGTTGTCAAAATAGCACAACAAATTTTGTGCTTTATCTAGATCATCAGTTGGTATATTTTGTCTCATTTACTTGCTCTCTCTTTTTCTCTCCAATTATCTAATTATATACAAACACAAATACACATAACTTCAGTATATATCTCTTAAGGAGGACATTCTTCTGAATAATACAACTATCAAAAATCAGAAAATGTAACATTGATATAATGTTATTATCTAATCCACAGTTCATATTTAAATTATGCCAACTGCCCAAATATCTACTACTTTTTCCCGTTACAGAATCCAGTCCAGAATCATGCATGGCAGCTAGGTGTCATGTCTGTTTAGTCTCATTTAATCTTGTACAGCTTTTCAGTCTCTCTTTGTTTTTCTTGATCTTAACATTTTTTTGAAGGTTATAGTCCAGTTATTTTGTACAGTGTCCCTCTATTTAATGTGTCTGACATTTTCCTGTTAGATTCATCTTACACATGTTTAGCAAGAATACTTCAGAAAATATGCATCCTTAGCATCAGGAAAAATATGAGGTTGGTTTGTCCTAATATTGGAGTTGTTACTTTACATTTCTAAAAAATGTCCACTAGTTTTCTTCACTGTAAGATAATTTCCCCCTATGTAATTATGTTATTTGGGGGATGTATATTATATAAATATCCTGTTACTCACCAAGCTTTCAACCACTAGTTTTAGTAACCACTGATGGTTTTGTAATTGCATTTTTTCCTTCTATATTTTATTAGTTAACATTCAGTTAAAGGAAGAGCTTTCTTTTATCACTCTTTTATTTACTTATTTATATTATTATTTATATAAGCATGGACAAATGGATTCTTATTTTATAATCATTTGCATCATTATTTTAATATATCCTCAAACAATCCCAGATTTATCCAAAGGGAAACATTTAAGCTGTTTTCTTTGCTCTTTGATTATATCCCCATCATTCTTTTAACATTTTATTATCTTTTAACACAACAAGATGTTGCAGATTCATCTTGTATCCTCTATGATCCAAACCCAGAATCATTTTTCTCTGAAGTACCCTCTGGTTACCAAAGAGACTGACCTGCTTAGGCCAGGACTGCAGAGAAATTCCAGAGCACTTTGGCAAAGACTGTGGATATTTTGCAAAAAAGTTCCACCTAAGCTTTAACTTTTCGAGGGTTCCTATTGGAGAATTTTTTTTAAAAAAAAGTGAAAATAGGTGTCTTGGGGAAGAAAATAGGTTTTCCTGCCCAAACTGGGAAATGGTTCTGGCTCTCGTAGCTCTTTAGGAATTCCATAAATTTGCTGTATTTTTATTGTCATAATTTTATAATTCTTATTTTTTAAATTATTTTTTAGATAATCTCTCATTTTGTGATTTGCATTTAGAATTTTAAAAATATAATTCTTCTTCCTTACATTTTCCTATATATTTGTTATTCAATTTCTTGCTTTCTGATTTTGACCATTTTTGTGGACTGGGGTATATTAAGCCAACTCTCTTACTAAGAATAACTGCTTAATCTTTGTAAAATGTTTTAAAAAATTCATCCGAAAGCATTAGAAAAATTAAGAAACCAGGAAGAACCAGAGTATTAAATGTTCCAAAAAGGATGAACATGTAGATGAGTGAATCCAATATTCTACTCCTTGAGGCATTTTCCATCTATAAAACATAGCTGAGAGATGGAGAAGTTGAGCAGAAAATAGTAGCTAAGAGGCTGAAAAGCTGAATAGAACTTTTGGAAATCATATGATACCACAAGAACAAAAATTAGAGATTAGAAATCACAAGAAGGAGAAACAATGATAAACAGCCCAGGATTCCATTGGAACCACTGAAAATTTGCATCTTGGAGAGAGTAAGGGCAACCCAGAAATAAAATATTTGGCTTCACAAATATTGAAATTTTTGTTTGAATTAGATCAATGCCCTATTGACTTAAGAGTATCAACTCCCTTATTAACCTTTTGTCAACAAAAAGGAAATCTTAGGTAGAGAATTATAATGTCATCAGAACCTCAAATTATTTTTGTAAGAATTCATGATCAGTGTTTTTCATTCTAGCAAACAACTTTGGTATACTAGACAAGACCAACTGTCCAAAACAAACCAAAGAAAGCATAACATAAAGGAAGAAAACTGTCATTTGATCCAGAAATTGGATTTAATTAGACACTGAATCTAAGATAAATAGTATATTGAAATATACTAAAAATATAGCTAACAAGATGGAAAATTTCAGCTGAGAACTAGAATCTCTGAAATAGACTCAAATGGAAAATTTAGAAATAAATAAGGTAACTAAAATTAATACTCAATAAATGGATGTGACAGACGATGACTCAAAGTAAGGATTAGTGAAATGGATTAATAATAAAGAAATAAATATCCAGGGGTGCCTGGGTGGCTCAGTCAGTTAAGCGTCCAACTTTGCTCAGGTTATGATCGCACGGTTTGTGGATTTGAACCCCGCGACGGGCTCTGTGCTAACAGCCAGCTCAGAGCCTGGAGCCTGTTTCAGATTCTGTGTCTCCCTCTCTCTCTGACCCTCCCCTGCTCACGCTGTCTCTCTCTCTCAGAAATAAATAAAAAACACTAAAAAAAAAAAAGATATAAATACCCATACTTGAATACAAAAAGAAAAAATTGGAACATATAGAAAAAAGTACAAGAGAAAGAGGAGAGAGAGACGTAGTGTTATCAGAGCTTAGAACCCCAGGAGTTAGAAACAAAGTGAAGACTACCTGTGGGAAAGGGAGGTCCAAGCAGTATCAGGAGTCAGGGATGATCTCCAGGCACTACAAAGATGTCATACTGAGCAAGCCTATGGTGCCTTCTATTTATCTTCCATCATCCACTATTTCACATATCCAACATGGAAGCCAACTGTATAGGAGAAGGTGGGGAATGGAACTATGTTACAGAGTACAGATGCGAGGATGAATGAATATGAAAGCAAATCATTAGTTAACCTGCACAGATGTTGACTTTTCAAGTTTCTAGGGATGAAACTAATTGTCCTACTCCTATTTTCTTACTTTGACCATTTTAATAGAAAACCAAGGAAAAGAATTTAATGCCTGTGATTAGGATGATGGTTTATCCAGATTTTCCAGGTAAACGTTAATTTGAAAAAATATACGTTGAGATTACTCCAAAAACTACCAGTGAAACAAACAATTCAAGTGAGCTAATGAATTAAAGCACTCTTTTGACTATCTCAGTACTAGTAACGTTTTTCTTTAGCAAAAATATGCAATCTAGTTTGTGTTCCTAAATACAGTATACTCTCAGCCACATCCTTCCTCACCAAAAGAAGTTTCACTTATCTTAGCTCTTGGTTTTTGGTTTATGGAATAAGATGCCTGTGAACATCTGGCCATTGTATTCTTAAAGGATGTCTTCAAAAGTTTATTGTGTAAATTATATATCATCCTCTTAAGTAGTGACTATTATATTTTAGGTACAAACTTAAATATCACTCAGAAATATTTGGCTTGAAAAATTTGGAGAAAATATTTTAAGTGAAATTGCTTTTCAGGCAGTAAAAAATGGAACAAGTTTGGGAATTAACTAAATATATCATTTTTCTCAAGTAATAAGCTCCCTAAAATAACTGATAATCAAAAATCATGCTCTTCCTAATTTTTGTATAACTGTGCCTACTTCTTAATAGGTAAAGAGTTTGAAAATGTTCTCTTTGAGCTAGAACCAAGACTGTAAGATATAACATTGAGTAAATGGTAATTATGTTCTTAAATTTTCAAATTTATTCATGAATCCTATCATGTACCCATCATGGTATTAAGCATCAGACTTATGAAGAAGAGCAAGACAGTTTCATTCTCAAATTGAACACAATCTAGTGGAAGGGGTAGATTATTAATAGATATTAATCTATAAGAAATAATTAGTACAGTTTAATGAAAGATGTGCAAAGAATATTATGAGATTTTTGGTTAAGAAATGCTTTGCATAATAATAGAATTTTATAGAACAGTTACTACAGAAAAGAATAATATAATTGTATAGTAAATAGAAAGAGCAAGAATGAAAATTAGATTCATATCATATTTCTTTTTTAAAATTTTAATTTCAATATAGTGATTGAACAATTCTGTACATTACTCAGTGTTCATCAAGATAACTATATTCCTAATCTTATTCACCTATTTCACCATTCCCTGCCACTTCCCCCCTGGTAACCGTCAATTTGTTCTCTATATTTCAGAGTCTATTTCTGAAATTGACTTGTCTATTTTATTTTTTTCTGTTTCTTTGTTTTGTTTCTTAAATTCCATGTATGACTGAAATCATGTGGTTTTTGTCTTGGACTTATTTCACTTAGCATTATACTCGCTAGGTCCATATGTAGTGTTGCAAAAGGCAAGATTTCATTTTTCTGGCTGTGTAATATTCCATCCTATCTGTATCTATATCTGTCTGTCTATCTATCTATCTATCTATCTATCTATCTATCCATTTCAAAACTTTATCCATTCATATATTGATAGACCCTGGGGCTGCTTCCATAATTTGGCTACTGTATATAATGCTGCATTAAACATAGGAATGCATATATTCTTTCAAATTAGTATTTTTATATTCTTTGGGTAAATAGTAGTGAAATTACTGGATCATATGTTAATTCTATTTTTAACCTTTTAAAGAACTTCCATGCTGTTTTTACAGTGGCTGCAATATTTTGCATTCTCACTAGCAGTGCACAAGTGTTCCTTTTTCTCCACATCCTCACCAACACCTCCTCTTTCTTGTGCTAAAATCTTGGGTCAGATCTCTGCTATTCTAACAGGTGTGAGATGATATCTCTGTGGTTTTAATGTGCATTTCCCTGATGATGAGTGATGCTGAGCATCCTTCCATGTGTCTGTTGGCCATCTCTATGTCATCTTCGGAAAAGTGTCCGTTCATGAACTTTGCCCATTTTTAAACTGGGTTATTTGGAGTTTTGATTGAATTGTATAAGATTTTTATATATTTTGGATACTAACCCTTTTTTGGATCTGTCATTTGCAAATATCTTCTTCCATTTAGTAGGTTGTCTTCATTTTGTTGATTGTTTCCTTTGATGTGCAGAGGTTTTTATTCTGATGTAGTCTCAATAATTTATTTTTGCTTTTGTTGTGATTGCCTCAGGATATATATCCAGAAAAATGTTGCTACAGCAAATGTCATAGAAATTATTGCCCGTGTTCTCTTCTAGGATTATTATGGTTTCAGGTTTCACATTTAGGTCTATAATTCATTTTGAGTTTATTTTTGTGTGTGGTGTATCAAAGTGATCCAGTTTCACTGTTTTGCATATTTCTGTCCAGTTTCCCCAGCACCATTTGTTGAAGAGAGTGTCTTTTTCCTATTGCATTTTTTATCTACTTTGTCAAAGATTAATTGACCATATAATTGTGAGTTTATTTCCGTTCCATTTATCTATGTGCCTATATTTATATCAGTATCATACTGTTTTGATTACTACAGTGTTGCAATATATCTTGAAATTTGGAATTGTGATACCTCTAATTTTGTTCTTCATTTTCAAGATTGTTTTGGCTATTTGGGGTCTTTTGTGGTTCCATATAAATTTTAGGATTATTTGTTATAGTTCTGTGAAAAATGCTGCTGGTATTTTGGTAGAGATTGCTTTAAATCTGTAGATTGCCTCTAGTAGTAGGGAGATTTTTAACAGTATTTGTTCTCCCAATCCTTGAGCATAGAATGTCTTTCCATTTCTTTGTGCTGTCTTCAGTTTATTTCATCAATGTCTTATAGCTTCACCTCCTTGGCTAAGTTTACACCTAGGTATTTTATTTTTGCTGCAATTGTAAACAGGATTATTTTCTTAATTTCTCTTTCTGCTGCTTCATTATCAGTGTATAGAAATGCAATGGATTTTTGTATATTGATTGTGTATTCTGTGACCTCACTGAATTCATTTATCAATTCTAGTAGTTTTTCAGTGAACTGTTCAGGTTTTTCTACATATAGTACCATGTCATCTGCAAAGAATGAAAATTTTACTTCTTCTTTACCAGTTTGGATGACTTTCATTCCTTTGTTTTGTCTGACTGCAATAGCCATGAGTCCCAATACTTTGTTGAATAAAAGTGGTAAGAATGGACGTCCTTGTCATGTTCTTGATCTTAGGTGAAAGGCTCTCAGTTTTTTGCCATTCAGTAAGATGTTAGTTGTAGGTTTTTCATACAATGCCTTTGTTATGTTGAGGTATATTTCCTCTAATATATTTTGTTGAGGGCTTTTATCATAAATGGATGTTGTACTTTGTCATTGATTTTTCTGCATCTATTGAAATGATCATATGATTTTTTTCCTGATACTGTTGATATGATATATCACACCAATCAAATTGTGAATACTGAATCAACCTTGCATTCTGGGAATAAATTCCGCTTGCTCAGGGTGAATGACTTTTTAATGCTTTCTTAGATTCAATTGATAATATTTTGTGGAGAATTTTTAAATCTATGTTTATCAGAGATATTGGCTTATAGTCTCTTTTTTGTAGTGTCTTTATCTGATTTGGTACTAGTGTAACGCTAGTCTCATAGAATAAATTTGAAACTTGCCTTCCTATTCTATTTTTTTAAAATAGTTTTAGAATAGGTATTAATTCTTTAAATATTTTGTAGAATTCGCCTGTGAAGCCATTTGGCCTTGCACCTTTGTTTTTGGGAGTTTTTTGATTACTGATTCAAATTCAATTTGGTTGCTGATGATTGGTCTTTTTAAATTTTCTATTTCTTCCTGCTTCAGTTTTGGAGGTAATATGTATCTAGAATTTTTCCATTTCTTATAGTTGTCCAAATTTGTTGGCATCTAGTTTTTCATAATTTTCTCTGATAATTGTAATTCTGTGGTGTCAGTTTTATTTTTTGTTTTACTTCTGATTTGTGTTTATTTGAGTCCTCTCTTTTTTGTTGTTTTTGAAGAGTGGCTGAAGTTTTATCTATTTGGTTGATCTTTTCAAAGAATCATCTCCTTCCTGGTTTCATTGATATCTTCTATTTTTTTTTTTTAATATTTTCTAGTTTGTTTATTTCTGTTCTAATCTTTACTATTTCCTTCCTTCTACTGATTTGGGGCTTTGTTTGTTCTTTTCTAGTTCTTTTTGGTGTAAGGTTAGGTTATTTGAGATTTGTCTTCCTTTGTAAGCCTAAATTGCTATAAACTTCCCTCTTACAGCAGCTTTTGCTGCATGCTAAAGATTTGGGGCTATTGGGTTTTCATTTTCATTTGCCTTCCTGTATTTTTTTTTTATTACTCTTTTGATTTTTTGTTGATCTGTTCATGTTTACTAGCATGTTATGAAAGTTCTGAATATATATGTTAGACCCCTCTGGTCCAATATGTCATTCAAAGCCACTGTTTCTTTGTTGATTTTCTATTTGGTGATCTATCCACTGATGTAATTGGGGTGTCAAAGTCCCCTACAATTATTGTATTATAATCCATTACTTTCTTTAAGTTTGTTATTAACTGTTTTATGTATTTGGTTGCTCTCATATTGGATGCATACATATTTACAATTATATCTTCTTATTGGATTATTCCCTTTGTTATTATATAGTGTCCTTCTTTGTCTCTTGTTACAGTCTTTGTTTTAAAGTGTATTTTTTTCTAATATAAGTATTGCTACTATGGCCTTTCTTTTCACATCTATTTGCATAAGAAAGTGTTCTCCATCCCTTTGCTTTCAATTTGTGTGTTTTTATGTCTGAAATGAGTCTCTTACAGGCAACATATATGTGAGTCTTACTTTTTCATCCATCCCATCCCCCTATGTGGTTGTAGTTCTTTGTTACTTTCTTGTGTTCTTATCTCATGATTAGTTGGTTTTCTTTAGTGGTATACTTGGACTTCTTTCTCCTTATTTTTTGCATATCTATTTTCTTTATTTTTGGCTACCATTAGATTTATATATAACAACTTCTTCATATGGCATTCTATATTAAGTTGATGGCATCTTAAGTTTAAACCTATTCTTTCCTCCCCTCCCTGCTTCCCATGTTTTAGGTACAGTGTGTCATAATTTACATCCTTTTATTTTGTAAGTCTCTTGATTGATCTTTGTAGATATACTTACTTTTACTCCTTTCGTTCATCCTACTTTTTCTTACTCCTACTGATGGCTTTTCCTTTCCACTCAAAAAGTCTCCTTTATCTTTTTTGGTAGGGCTGATTTAGTGGTTATGAATACTTTTAACTTTTGTTTTCCTGGAAAATTCTTTATCTCTCCTATTCTTAATGATAGCCATGTTGGAGAGAGCAATCTTGGCTTCAGATTTTCTCCTTTCAGTACTTTGAATATATCATGTCACTCCCTTCTGGCTTGTAATGTTACTGCTGAGAAGAATCAGGTGATAGCCTTATTCATTTTCCCTTGTGTGTAACTTTTTTTTCTCTTGTTGCTTTTAAAATTCTCTATCAGAACTTTTGTCTTTTTAATTACTATCTGTCTTGGTGAAGACCTCCTTGGGTTTATTTGGGGGGGGGGGGCTTCTCTGTGTCTTCTGGATCTAGATTTCTGTTTCCTTCCCCAGATTTGGGAAGTTTTCTGCTGTTATTTCCTCAAATAAATTTTCTGCCCCATTTTCTTTCTCTTCTCCCTCTGGGATCCCTATAATGCAAATGTTATTATCCTTGATGGTGTTACTGAGTTACCTAAGTCTCTTTTCATATTGCAGTTTTTCTCTCACCTGCTATTGTATTTTTCTCTCTCACCTGCTCAGCTTTATTGATTTCCATTATTCTGTTCTCTAGGTTGTTCATCATTCTTCTACTTCATCTAGTCTACTATTTATTCCATCTTGTGTATTCTTCATTTCATGTATTGATTTCTTCATCTCTGGTTCTTTATTATGTTCTCTATCTCCTTATAAAGGGGCTCACTGAAGTCCTTCACTTTTTCCTCAAGTCTAGTGAGCATCATAATCATTACCTTAAATTTTCTATCAAGCATAAGCTTTCTTTCATTTTCAGTGTACACCTTTTACCTCTTTGGTTAGGTGTATTCCTAAGTATCTCGTGCTTTTTGGTGCAATTCTAAATGGGATCGATTCCTTGATTTCTCTTTCTGCTGCTTCATTATTGTTGTATAGAAATGCAACTGATTTCTGTACATTAATTTTATATTCTGCAACATTGCAGAATTCACAGATCAGTTCTAGCAGTTTTTTCTTCTCTTTCTCTCTCTTCTTTTTTTTTTTTTTTTGGTTGAGACTTTGGGTGTTCCATGTAGAGTATCGTGTCATCTGCAAAGAATGAAGGTTTGACTTCTTTGCCAATTTGGATGACTTTTATTGTCTTTGCTGTCTGATTGCTGAGGCTAGGATTTCCAGGACTATGTTGAACACTCTCACAATGGTGATGAGAGTGGATATTCCTATTGTGTTCCTGATGTTAGGGGAAAAGTTTTAGGGGGAAAGTTCTCAGTTTTTCCACATTGAGGATGATGTGTGCTGTAGGTATTTCATATATGGCCTTTATGTTGTTGAGGTATGTTCCTTCTATCCATACTTTCTTGAGGGCTTTTATCAAGAAAGGATGCTATATTTTGCCAAATGTTTTTTTTTTTCTGCATCTATTGAGAGGATCATATGGTTCTTATTCTTTCTTTTATTAATGTGGTATACATGTTGATTCATTTTTAAACATTGAAGAAACCCTGTAGCCCAGGAATCTATCCCACTTGACCATGGTGCATAATTCTTTTAATGTACTGTTGAATTTGATTTGCTAGTATCTAGTTGAGAATTTTTGCATCCAGAGTTTTTGCATCAGGGATATTAACCTGTAATTCTCCTTTTTGGTGGGTGGGGTCTTTGTCTGGTATTGGAATCAAGGTAATGCTGGCTTCATAGAATGAGTTTGGAAGCTTTCCTTCCATTTTTATTTTTTGGAACACTGTATGTTAACTAACAAATTTAAATAAACATATTACATACTCAGGAAAGAAAAGGGAAGCATTAACACTTAATCAATAAATGTAATTTCAAACTCCAAAAAAAGAAAAGACAAGAGATAACATGCTGGTGAAGATGTGGAGGGTAGAAAACTCTTGTGCACTGTTGGTAGGAATGCAAACTGGCACAGCTACTATGGAAAACAGTACAGAGGTTCCTCAAGAAAATAAAAATATATGATACAGCAATCACACTTCTTAGTATATAATCCAAAGGAAACAAAAACAGTATCTCAGAGCGATATCTATACTCCCATGCTCACTGCGTGATTATTAATGATATCCAAGGAAGAGAAAAAACCTAAGTGTCTGTGGCAGCTAAGCAGATTCAGAAAATATGATGTATACATACAGCTGAAGAATATTCAATCTTTAAAAAGAAGGAAATCCTGCTAATTGTGACAACATGAATGAACTTGGAGGGCATCATGTTAAGTGAAAAACAAACAAACAAAAGCCAGGCAGACAAACACAAATACTGCACAGTATCTCTTATATGCGAATTTTTTTTTAAAAAGTGGAACTCACAAAAAGAGAGTAGAAAAGTGGTTGCCAGAGGCTGGGAGTGTGAGAAACAGGGAGAGTTTCTGAGAATGTATGTATAATACCATGAACATAATTATAACACTGTTTTATGTAGTTTAAATGTGCTGAGAGTAGAACTTAGATGCTTGCTCTCTCTCTCTCTCTCTCTCTGCCTCTCTCTCTTTCTCTCTCACACACACAGAGCTAAATTTTAAGAAATACACTATTAGGGGCGCCTGGGTGGCTTAGTCGGTTGAGCGTCCGACTTTCGCTTGGGTCATGATCTCGCGGTTCGTGGGTTCGAGCCCCGCGTCGGGCTCTGTGCTGACTGCCAGCTTGGAGCCTGGAGCCGGTTTCAGTCTGTGACTCCCTCTCTCTCTGACCCTCCCCTGCACACGCTCTCTCTCTCCTAGAAATAAATAAAACATTTAAAAAAAAAAGAAAAAAAAAAAGAAATACACTATTGGGCAAAAAAATTTTTTTAATTCTCTATCAGGCATATTACTTATCTTCATTTAACTTAGGTTCCCTTGTTATGTTTTCTCCTGTTCTTTTGTTCGGAACATATGCCTCTGCCTCCTCTGTCTAAACTTCTGTGTCTGTTTCTGTGTGTTAGTAAAGTCAGCTACATCTCCTTCTCTTGAAAGTAGTAGCATTAGAAAGAAGAGGTCCTGTAGTGTACTAGAGGATGCATTGCTTCAGAAGTGTCTCCTATGTGTGTTGTGTGCATCCTGCTATTGTGGCTGAGCCACATTCACCTTCAGTTCAGTCATCTGCAATGGCTCTCTTTGCCTCTCGTGGGCATTGTTTGGTTAGTGCCCAGTTTGAAGCCTCCTTGAACTTGTGTTGAATCAGACCAGGCATTTGCCAGAGATACAGTAACACTGAACAACAGGGCGCTTTCCCTGTTTTTGTCCTCTGAGAAGTTTTTGTTGGTCAGTGGAGCTCTGCAGTTAGATCATTTATCTGCCCCAGCCCACTGCCAGAGCCACAGTCTGACTGGTGCATGTAGTTATCTTTCCCTCTGTCCAGGGCATGCATAACTTTGGAATGATATTTGCCCCTGTTGGGGCTGCTTGTATGCTGCCAAGCTTGTGGTACCGTTTTGTATGGGCTCCAGTCAAGAGTGTACTGAAGGCAGTAGATCTGCAGAAGCATGTGGGGGCAGAGTGGGCGGGGGTAAGTTAGGCATTAGTAAAGTTTGTACTAGTCTGTTGTAGGAAAAGACCTGGAGCTGAGGCCTGGCTGGAGTGGGCATGTCCACAGGGGACATGTAGAGGGGCACACTGCTAGCAAATTAGGTACTGAGTTTCAGCCTTGTATGGTGTGCTCAGACTAAGAAGCAGGGTTGGGAAATGGCTCTGGGACAGTTCCTTTATTCCTAGAGAAGTCTCCCAATGATCTCTGTTGCTCCAATACAGGCTCTGAGATTAGTAAACAAATTTCCCTCCTGTATACCCCATGGGGCTTATACATTATTGCTTCTACACTGAATCTCGACTGGGCTGTTTGTTATGGTGTCTCCTTAAGGGTGGGAATTCCGTTTCCTCTCACCCTCCTGCCCTCTTGGCTCTCCCAGATTTAAGACTACCGATATTTAAAGTTCCAGGTTTTAAGTCCTACAGGTTTTAAGAACTGGTGAAATATGGCCCCTCTGGTTTTCAAAGCCAAATGATATGGGAGTTCATCTTTCCCATAGAGGCTCACCAGTGTGAGAGTCTGTTTCTCTCCCCTCTCTGCACCTGTGGTGTCTTTCCTTCCCAGGGACAGTCTCAAGGAGCCCTTTAACTCCTGACCATGTCTCTGCCCTTCCTACCCTCTTTGATGTGGCCTCTTCTCCTCATTTAGTTGGAGAGTTTGCTCTGCCAGTCTTCAGGTTGTCTTCTGTGTTATTCATACTGATGTGATGGTTATCTAGCTGTATCTGTGGGACAGGTGAGCTTAGGATCCTCCTATTCCACCATCTTCCGTGGAAGTCTTCATAGCATATTTCTAATTCTGTATAGATAGATAGATAGATAGATAGATAAACAGAAGTTCTACAAAGAAAATAATCAACTGTTAAAATAGTTACTCATGAGTTATGTGATTATGAGTAATATAGAAAAACATTCCCATATTTTCAAATTATATTCTTTGTTATCTTTCACAGTGAGCATGTATTAAAGTTTAATTAGAAATGATAGCAGCTATTTAAAGATGAATCTATCATCCAAAAAATGTCATTTCTTTGTTCTAAGACAGAGGTTGGCAAAGATGACCAGTAGGCCAAATCTTGCCAATAGTCTGCTTTTGTTTTATGGCCATTCTGGATAAATTTTGACAAAATTTCCCTAAGGAGTAAAACCAATAAATGAGTATTTCAGCAAGACACTTTTTTTCCTCCCTCTAGTTATGAAGAAAAGTCAGGAGAAAATCATCAAGATACACTACAAATTATTTAGAGTTCACAAATTGCCTCAAGGTCATTTATTCAGGCTAGAGCTAACCTTTTTCAACAGCACATTATGTCATGAAGTTTATGGAGATAATTGGATTCAATTTTCAAAACAATATTATGCAGTGTATTTTTTATTCTCTTTTATTGATAATCAAACCAAGGCATGAAGAGATCATACCCATAGCAAGAAGCAAAGCTGAAATTTAAGTGCAACCAAACAATTTCAAGGCTCCAGTACAGCCTTCGCCATGTGAGGGAATCTGAAATGGTACATATCTCTTAAATGGAATGGAAGTTGGCCTTGAAATCAGCCTTTCCAAGGTGATTTTCTAGGAAGCCATCACCAAACTTCCTTCTCTAATTGGAAATAAAATGCAGTTATAATCACCTCTATAGATCAAAACCTCCATCTAAGGTTGGCTTCATTCTCCTGGTAGATGGACTTGGTAGCATACTCTGAGTAGAGAGAATATAAATAAAGATGAGATATTTTTTCACCCTAGAGATTTTCAATTTGAAGTAGTTCATAAATTACAAAGGCTCACAAATCAAAATTATTAGAAGTATTCTCTCATCAATAATTCATGTCTGATTAATGATAACGGAAAAAAGAAATTAGCATGATATTTAGTGGCTACTGCATACCTTTCCATGGAGATTTCATCACCTTTACTACAATCAAATGTAATAATAATGTGACTTTAAAATCCCTTGCTTACTATTTCTATGCTCAACTTTTGAATTAAAAGTATACTGAACTAATGCAAATCCACTGGGAGGTCTCACATTTCCTTATAAAACCTTTTTCTTAAGATCCCACCAAGATATGAGATGACTATAATTATACCATAACATAGACAAATATGTTTTAAATATCAAAAAGGACAGTATGAAACCATAGTATGTTACCATGTTATGAGCTCTCAGCTGACACAGTAGAAATATAACAGAGTTTTAATTTTATTTACATAATTTAAATTTTTCTTGTAATTCAATAATACTAAGTATAAATTAAGCAATTAAGATGTCTCCATTTAGGTTACAGAAATTTCTTTTTATGAACTGTGCATATGTTATGAGCCAAAGTAATGTTTTTTATTCACATTTTATCTGGCTATATTGGTATCATAGAAAAACTATATCCTGGTTACTCCTTAAGTATACTAGATGATTCTTTTATGGATGAGAGATACAGTTTGGCATTAAAGTGTAAAGTTATGAAAAAGAACTATATGCTCCCAAGGTTTAAGAAATATCTTTTTGAAACATTGCTAATATAATGTTTGTAACATATAACTATCTTCTAAAGTATCTAAGCTACCAAATTATCAAGTCATATACTTCTCTCTCATATACTAATTTACATGGTGTTGTTATTGTCAGACATATTTAGTCATTTGAATGATGTAAAAGCCAATAAGACAATATGTCAAAGTTTTGTGCATAGCAAAATAAGTTGTATTAAGTTAAGAAATGTTTTCTTCTAATTTGCTGCTAAGAAAATTGTAAACTTGGTTCTAGGGCTTCCTTTGAGAATTATATATCCATGATAAGTTCTATCCCTATATTCTAAAAATATTTTGAGGTAAAAAATCATTAAAAGATTTATGTTATCGTAGAATAATTCTTTGGTCCTCAAGCTAGGTTTCATAGGTTATGTGACCTCACAAGAATAACATATGAGTGCTCATTACTTTCTTGTTTGCTTATCTAAGACAAATGATAATTCTGACACCCACTAATGATATTTTCAAATGGTCAAATATTTATTCTTATGGAATTATTATGAATGGAGCAGAAGTTGAGATTTCATATACATTTTACTCAGTTATAAAATCCATTTTTATCTTAATAATTATAATCCATCTTACATTCTTATTAAATTTTTATCATTACATTAGGATACAAATACCCATGTACACAATATATCTATCAGGGGGGCTATTATTTTCTATTATAGGTTTACTTAAATACTCGACTTTTTAAAGTATGTACATTTGATACTTTGATAACACAAATTAAATTAAAGAAAAACTAGCAGTCTTAGAGTCTGGTAATAAAGTCCAGATCACAGGAAAAATTAAGACTTAAAGAATGCCAGTTATTGTTTTGTGGAAGGTTTTATTTATTCAACAAGGGATAATTGCTTTGTTACCAGAGACTACTACCTTTCTAAAAACCCTAGTTTTATAAAATAGAAATTTGTTTTTAATTATTTAAATGTTCAAGGAGCATCATTTCATCTGTATATGCCAAAATTATTTCCCACCTCCTCTACTATTTATTTTTTAATAGTTTATTGTCAAGTTGGTTTCCATATAACCACCTCCTCTACTACTTAAATAAATTCTTATTGAATGCCTCCCTTGTGCAAAGCAATTGGGAGAATACAAAGATGAATAGGACATAGCCTATTTCCTTAAAATGCTTAGAGGACAGCAGGTGAGATGGATTCACAATAACTAGGATAGAATGATGTATGATATATTGTACATCAAGCATCACGAAAGTGAAGCACCTACAGATGTCATAATGAAAACAACTGTGTAGGTTGAGTAGGAGAAAGGTAATGGAGAGGAGTGGAGGCTATAGATGGACCGGTGAGTCCATGCAGTACACAAAGCCCTTCAAACACATTTTAATAAACACTGTGCCAGCCAGACAAACATAACTAAAAATTATTATATTAAGCTACAAATTTACAATATTTCAGGAAGAGTGTGGGTGGTTATATTCTTACGTGTGTGTGTGTGTGTGTGTGTGTGTGTGAAATGTAATAGAAAGCATTTTGTTTTAAGACATAACTTGCGGTTTAGTTAATATTTATAGCACTTAGTAAAAGTGGCACATTATATATGGATCATTACTTTTATAATAAAACAGAAAGTGTAAATTTAACTCATGGATGACATATTTTTCTCTTCCCAGAATAGTTATTTTTATGGAAATTATTTATAACATTACTGAGATTTAAAAAAACAGACTTATTTACGGATTGATAAATATAGACTGGGATAATCAGTAATGCCAATTTTACTTATAATGTTTAAATTAAACCCTTGGTGTGTCCTTTACATGTTCCATATAACAATACAGAGTAATCTAAATCATTGGCAAGATGTATAATGTATCTGACATCTGCAGTCTCTGCTACTTAAAATATTTTAGGGTTTTTACAGATGCTTACATCAAGTGCTATCCCACATTTAAATATGTATAGTATTTGCCATTATAGTAACTGACATACAACAAAATTGAAAATATTTCCTTCATATTAATAACTTTTTGATACTAAAACTGGAATTTCTTGAGTATTTTATACAAAACAACAGGTCAACAGTAACATATCTAAAAAAATTTTTAAATAGCTTGTTCAGACTCAAATACACCATAAAGTTCTCAAGAACAATAAAACAACAATCTTACAAACACAATAATTCTTCTAATAAGAAATAGGGAATTTGTGATATTTTCTAACACATTGGTTATTTTTAAAGTCTAATACTATAGCATGTTTGTCTTTAGGAAAATGCAAAGAAATATCCAATATATCAAAATACTATTAACTTGCTCTTTTTTAAAAAAATTTTAAATGTTTTTTATTTATTTCTGAGAGAGAGAGGGACAGCGTGAGCAGGGGAGGGTCAGAGAGAAAGGGAGACACAGAATCTGAAAAAGGCTCCAGGCTCTGAGCTAGCTGTCAGCACAGAGCCCGATGTGGGGGATTGAACCTACAAACCGAGAGATCATCACCTGGGCCGAAGTTGAACGCTTAGCTGACCGAGCCATCCAGGTGCCCCATAACTTGCTCTTTTTTTTTTTAATAACAAATCATTCACTGTCATTCATCCAATATCAATCAACAATCCACTCAATGTATTGAAAATGTAATGAAAAAAATATATAAGTAAACTGTGACCCCAGTTCTTGGCCAGAAACCCCTAAAACCCTTGTAATTTCCTAAGCGAGAGGAACACTAGGGACAATTTTTGTTCTAATATTTTGTCTCTGATCTGGGTTTCTGACAGAGCTCCTAAATGTCTTGGAATTGCTTGGGTGATAGTAGTGTCTTTGTTCTAATGAAATGACTCTTGGTGGGCTTCTGAATGGGGGGGAGGGTGCTCAACAGAAAGATCAAGCTGTAATTAGAAACTTGGGATTTTTGGACCTAATCCCCATTCTCCAGAGTGGGAAGAGGGACTAGAAATGGAGTTAATGTTTAATCATGTGTGTGTAATGAAGCTTCCATAAAAATTCCATAAGTACAGGGTTTTGAGAGCTTCCAGGTTGGTGAACATATCCATGTATGTGGTGTATTCCCAGTCCTCAGGGACAGAAACTCCTGTGCGCTGAGCCCTCCCAGATCTCACCCTATGTATCTCATTTGGCTGTTCATCTCTATCCTTCATCATACACTTCATTACATAAGAAAGTTGTAAATGTGTTTCCCTGAATTCTGGGAGCTGTTCTAGCAAATAATTGAATCCAAAGCAAAGGAAGTCATGGGAACCCTGAGTCTTCTGGACAGAAACTATGGGTAACCTAAGGATCTACTACTAGTACTTTCTTCGCATCTGAAATGGGAGAGGGGGTTCACTCTCATGAGACTAATCCCTTAACATGTAGGATCTGAGCTTATCTCCAGGTATATAGTGTCAGAATTGAATTAAATTGTAGGATACCCAGCTGATGTCATAGAGAATTGCATGCTGTTGAAGGGTTGTGAATGTGGTAGTAATGTGAGAGTAAAGGAAAAACATGTGGAAGGAAGACTAAAATTTTCCTACCCATAAGGCATATATAATTGACATTTCCCCCATTAATGTTCCTAAAAGAGTCAATCAATTTCTATGAAGAAAGACACTAAGTTACCAAAAATTGGGCAGTGAGGAAGAGGGATGTGTAACAGTAAATTTTAGTTGACCTTGACATCTGAGTTTGCAGATATGGAAGTACGCACAAAAATGGTGAGGTAGAATTTCTCATAAAACACTGTTTTAAATTATATTGCCAACTTGGTGAGGCTAGCAACTACATTTTCCAGAATCCACTTCCCTGTGTGTGTTTGGGTTCTGAGGCAAAAGAGAAATCTGCATGAGCTATGGAGGCAATAGCCACTAATCTCACAGTTTCTGATTTTTTTTGGCATTTCCTTTTATTATATTTTATTTTATTTTTAGAATTAGTTTTTTATTCTTTCTTTTTCCCTTTCTTCTCTTCTGTTTTTTTTTTTTTTCTTTTTGCTTGGAATCAGCCTTATAGTTTGTTGATGCCTGTTCAGTTGTTCCTTTTCCTTTTCTCTTTTTATGGGCTCAGGCTGCCCAACACATCCTCCCCCCCCCCAGGGGGTTATTTCAATAAGCCAATCAAAGCACAGCTAGTAAAAGGTGCACTCTACCACTGCAAGCAGGGAGGAGCTCTGCAGAGGAATGACCAGTAGGAAAGGCAACCAAAACTAAAAGCAAAGTGCACAAAGCATACACCAGAAACACTTCTGTGAGTGCCAGGGACTGGACAGTATATGGCTTTTTTTAATATTGTAGGTACAGGAAACATAACAAGCTTTTAAATTAAAGCACACAAAAGACAGAAACTTAGGGGTGCCTGGGTGGCTTAGTCAGTTAAGCGTCCAACTTTCGCTTGGGTCATGATCTCGCGGTTCGTGGGTTCGAGCCCCGCGTCAGGCTCTGTGCTGACAGCCGGCTCAGAGCCTGGAGCCTGTTTCAGTCTGGGACTCCCTCTCTCTCTGACCCTCCCCTGCTCACTCTGTCTCTCTCTCTCTCCTAAAAACAAATTTAAAAAAAAAATTAAAAAAAAAAAAGACAGAAACTTAGACAAAAGGAAAAGACAGAGGAATTCTCCCCAAAAGAATGGTCAAGAAGAAATCACAGAAAGGGACTTGCTCAAAACAGATATAAACAATATATCTGAACAAGAATTTAGAACATAGTCAAAAGACTACTAGCTGGGCTTGAAAAAAGCAAAGAATACATCAGAGAAATCCTTGCTGCAGAGATCAAAGACCTAAGGATGAATTTTAAAAACACTATACCTGGGATGCAAAATAAACTATATACAGTGACAGCAAAGAACGAAGAAGCAGAGGAGAGAATAAGTGAAATAGAAAATAAAATTATGGAAAATAATGAAGTTGAAATAAAAGACAAAAGGAAGTTACTATATCATGAGGGGAGACTTAGTGAATTAAGTGATTCCATGAAACAAAACAATATCCATATCATAGGAGCCCCAGAAAAAGAAGAGTGAGTAAACAGGACAGAAGGTTTATTGAACAAATTATGGATGAGAATTTCCCTAATCTGGGGAAGGAAACAGGCATCCAAGTCCAAGAGGCACAGAGAACTGCCTTTAAAATCAACAAAAACAGGTCAACACCATGACATATCATAATGAATCTTGCAAAATAGAAGGACAAAGAGAGAATTCTGAAAGCAGCTAGAAACAACAGGTCCTTAACGTACAAGGATAGACACACAAGATTAGTAGCATACCTGTCCACTGACACTTGGCAGGGCAGAGGGAGTGGCAGGAAATATTCCTGAACAAGAAAAATATGCAGCCAAAAACCCTTTATGCAGCAAGGTTGTCATTCAGAATAGAAGGAGAAATAAATACTTTCCCAGAAAAACAAAACCTGGAGTTCATGACCAAATGCAGCCCTGCAAGAAATTTTAAGGAGGACTCTTTGAGGGGAGGAAAAAAAATACACCAAAGCAGCAAAGACTACAAAGGACCAGAGGACATCATAAGAAACATCAAATCTATAGATAACACAATGGCACTAAATTCATATTTTTCAATAATTATTCTGAATGTAAATGGACCAAATGCCCCAAGTCAAAAGACATAAGGTATCAGAATGGACTAAAACAAACAAACAAACAAACAAACAGAAAAAACATGATCCATCTATATGCTGCCTACAAGAGACTAATTTTAGACCTAAGGACACCTGCAGATAGAAAGTGAAGGGTTAGGGGCACTTGCGCAGAGCCCCTCTAATATTTCTATTAGAGCAGAAATAAACAGTATAGAAACAAACAAACAACAACAACAACAGTTGAACAGATCAATAAAACTAAAAGCTACTTATTTGGAAGAATAAACAAAGTTGATAACCCCCTAGAAAGACTTATCAAAAAGAAAAGAGAAATGACCCAAAAAGGTAAAATCAAGAATGAGAGAAGAGAAATCATAACCAACAGCACATAAATACAAATAATCATAAGAGAATACTATGAAAAATTATATGCCAAAAACTGGACAATCTGGAAGAAATGGACAAATTTCTAGACACTCACACTCTACAAAAATTCAAACAGGAAGGAAGAGAAAATTTGAACAGGGGTATAACCAGCAAGGAAATTGAATCAGTTATCAAAAATCTCCCAACAAATAAGAGTCCTGGACCAGATTAAGTCCCAGGGGAATTCTACCATATATTTGAAGAAAAGTTAATTCTCAAACTGTTCCAAAAAATGGAAATGGAAAGAAAGCTTCCAAACTCATTCTATGAAGCCAGCATTACTTTGATTCCAAAACCAGACAAAGGCCCCACTAAAAAGGAAAATTACAGGCCAACAGCCCTGATGAACTTGCATGAAAAAATTCTCAACAAGATATTAGCAACTCGAATTCAATAGTACATTAAAAGAATTATTCACCATGATCAAGTGGGATTAATTCCTGGGCTACAAGTCTGGTTCAATATTCACAAATCAATCAATGTGATACACTACATTAATAAAATAAAGGATAAGAACCATATTACCCTCTCAATAGATGCAGAAAAAATATTTGACAAAATACAACATCCCTTCTTAATAAAACCCTGAAGAAAGTCAGGATAGAGGGAATATACCTCAACATCATAAAAGCCATATATGAAAGGCCCACAGCTAATATAATCCTCAATGGAGAAAATCTGACAGTTTTCCCATTAAGGTCAGGAACACAACAGGGATGTCCACTCTCACCACTGTTGTTCCACATTGTACTGGAAGTCCTAGTCTCAGAAATCAGACAACAAAAAGACATAAAAGGCATCCACATTGGCAAAAAAGTCAAACTTTCACTTTTCACAGATGACATGATACTCTACATGGAAAACCTAAAGACTCCACCAAAAACTGCCAGAATTGATACATGAAATCAACAAAGTCCCAGGATATAAAATCAATGCATAGAAATCAGTTGCATTTCTATACACCAATAATGAAGCTGCCGAAAGAGAAATCAAGGAATTGATCCTGTTTACAATTGCACCCAAAACCTTAAGATACCTAACCAAAGTGGTAAAAATCTGCACACTGAAACTATAGAAAGGTTATAAAAGGAAATGAAGGATACACAAATAAATGGTAAAACATTCCATTCTCATGGATTGGAAGAACAAATATTGTTAAAATGTCAATACTACCCAAAGCAATCTACACATTCAATGTAGTCACTATCAAAATAATACCAGCATTTTTCATAGAGTTAGAAAAAACAATCTAAGATTTGCAAGGAAAAGACCCCAAATAGCCAAAGTAAGTTGAAAAAGAAAAATAAAGCTGAAGGCATCACAGTTCTGGACTTTAAACTGTATTAGAAAGCTATAATCATCAAGACAGTATTGTACTGGCACAAAAACAGATACTTAGATAAAATGGAACAGAATAGAGAACCCTGAAGTGGACCCAAAAATATATGGCCAACTAATCTTTGACAAAACAGGAAAGAATATCCAATGAATAAAAGAAAGTCTCTTCAACAAATGGTGCTGGGAAAACTAGACAGTGACATTCAAAAGAATAAAAAACTTTATGACACCATACACAAAAATAAATTCAAAATGAATTAAATACATAAATTTGAGACATTAAAAACCATTAAAATTCTAGAGGAGAAATGAAGCAACAGTCTCTTTGACCCTGGCTGTAGCAACTTCTTACTAGACAAGTCTCAGGAGACGAGGGAAACAAAAGCAAAAATGAACTACTGGGACCTCATCAAGAAAAAAAGCTTCTTCACAGGGAAGGAAACAATTAGCAAAACTAAAAGGCAACCAACAGAATGGAAGAAGATATTTTCAATTGACATATTGGATAAAGGGTTAGTATCCAAAATCTATAAAGAATTTATCAAACTCAATATCCTCCCCCAAATAATCCAATGAAAAAATGGGCAGAAGACATGAATAGAGACTTTTCCAAAGAAGACATCCAGATGGCTAATAGACACATGAGAAGATGCTCAATATCACTAATCCTTAGGGAAATACAAAACAAAATCACAATGAGGTACCACCTTACACTAATCAGAATGACTAAAATTAAGAACTCAGGAAACAACAGACGTTGGGGAGGATGCAGGGAAAGGGAAACACTTTCACACTGTTTGTGGGAAGGGAAACTGGTGCAGCCACTCGAAAACAGTATGGAGATTCCTCAATAAGTTAAAAATAGAACTACCCTACCTTCCAGCAATTGTACTACTAGGTATTTATCCAAAGGATAGAGGAGTGCTGATTCAAAGTGGCACATGCACCCCAATGTTTATAGCAGTGTTATTAACAGCAAAATTATGGAAAGTACCCAAATTCCATCAATTGATGAATGGATAAAGAAGGAGTGACATATATACAATGGAATACTAATAGAAATAAAAAAGAAGGAAATCTTGCCATTTGCAACAATATGGATAGAACCAGAATGTATTATGCTATGTGAAATAAGTCAGGCAGGGAAATAAAAATATCCTATGATTTCACTCATAAGTGGAATTTTAGAAACACAACAGATAAACATGAGGGAAGAGAAAGAGAAGATAAAAACAGAGAGGGAGGCAAACAGGAAGAGACTCTTACAGAGAACAAACTAAGGGCTGCTAGAGGGGAGGTGAGAGGGGGGAGAGAAAGTGGGCTAAATGAGTGATGGACATTAAGGAAGGGACTTGGGATGAGCTCTGGGTGTTATATGTAGGTGATGAATCACTGGATTCTATTCCTGGCAGCAATATCGCACTATAAATTAATTTGAATTTAAATAAGTAAATTTTTTAAAAAGTATATTATACCTACCTACTCAATAAACTCTTTCTCCCACCACTCAAAAAAGGATAATATTTCACTTCAATAGAATTAAGATGCATACAAGAAGCATACTTTTCTTTCTATATTATAGTCACTGAAAATTACTAATTGATTAAGATTTTTTTATCTTTAACTTCAGATGGAGAACTGTTCATTGTACACTGGGAAGATTATGATCAATAAAATTCAGACCCTTCCCTTAAGAATCTTATATTCTATGAAGAGAAATAAGACAATTAATAAATACATATTTTAGGGCAGTGAAACTACTGTGGATGATATTATAATATTAGATATATTCCATTATATATTTGTCAAAAACGTTAGAATGTACCACACCAAGAGTGAACCCTAATGCAAACTAAGACTTTGGATGATAAGGTATCAATGATGGTTCTGGATTGTAACAAACGAACAACTCTGGTGTGGAATGTTGATAGCAGAAGAGGCTATGCATGTATAATACACATGCTATACATGCATGGGGCATGAATAGGAGCATGGATAGAGCCATGGATTATATGATAACTCTCTGTACTTTCCACCCATTTTTTTTCTATGAACCTAAAACTACTCTTTAAAAAAGTCTATTAAAAATACATACAATAAAATGTTATATAAATGCCACTAGCAAAATTCTGTGAGGGTTTAGTCACTTTTTGGAAGGAGAAGTTGAGAAGAGTTTGTGATGGATGGATAGGACTGATGGGTATTCCAGTTAGAGAAAACAGGATGAGCAAAATCTTGGCAGAGAGAAATTTAAAGGACATTTGGTTAGGAGCAAGGGTTCTTGTGGCTCTGACCTCAACCCTTCTGAGGTAATGGCCTGTGGAATATACAGACAAAGATTTACAGTTAAATGAGAACTAAAGCACATTATACTAATCTGAATACCCATCTTAACAACTCAGAAAATGCAGGCCTCCAGTAAACTGTGTTGGAAAAAAAATGAGTGGGTCTTGTTTTTACTCCCACTCTGTCCCCTGTTGAATTATCAACCTATTTGGAGGTAGAAAATATGAAACAAGAGTCTAGTACAAATAATTCTTTTTCTTCAATTAGGTGATCCTGCCCTCCAGTAGCAGGTAACCACTGAGTGCAAGGCTCTTTCGTTGTCCCTTAACATAGTCAGGTGAATGACTTGTGGTGAACCTCTGCTCTCCTCATGGATTCAGGAAGAAGCAATAAGTCAAATGAAAACAAGATCTTCCCAAGATCATATTCCTGTTCACCTAGGCCCCAATTATTCAATATTTGATTTGATGGTAATCCTACAGAAAAATGATAATTTGCCTTTTCTGTTTACACATCTATTCCCAATATTGACATATGCTTTCCTAAACTGATTTACATTCACTTTTAGACTTCATCTTAGTAGAAATTTCCATTTATACACTAAAATAAGCATCCAGTTTATCCTGTTGTCTTGCATTACTGAATTACTTTTCTTAAGATGGGAAAACAATATTAGCTAACACAAAAATGGCTGGGTTTTTTTAGTATGATTATTCTAGATTCTAGACATGAAAAAATCTTACAAAAAATAATGCACCCTGAAAAAGATACTTTTTAGGGCTAGAGCTAATGAAAGTAATTGTAAGCGTCAAAGTTATGGCATAGGAAAGCAACCAGTTGGGACAAAGAAATAGAGATGAGCATAGATTTTTGTTTCAAAGAAAAAGCTATAAGAGGGCACAGAGAATTGAATTAGGACAAGGACAGTTCTGAAATAAGGTTTTAATGTGGAAGAAATGTTATTGCCTGGTTTTGGAAGAGCTGAAAAGATCTGGGTAACTGAGAACATCCAAGAGCTATTTTAATAAGTTATCACCACATGCACACTAATAAAAATGCCACTGAGAATTTGTTTTACGATATGAAATTGCGAGCCAAAACTTAGGACATAAGTTTCAACATCCCCAAGCTCTTTGACCCCTTCTTCCAAATGTGTCCAGTCAAGTACCCAGGTTCCTAAGCAGCCTGCAAAATTTAGGATAATCATCCTTCTTTTTTCTGTAAAGACATTATGAATATTCTAAACAAATAAATTCAATTAGTAAGGAGGTGAATGTGTTCATTTAAAAATGCTAAGTATTTTTAATACATACAGATGAACAATAACATGTAAATCCATAGCAAAAGGCTGCGTAAAAATTTACAAGCACATTAAGATTAAACAAGCTGCATAAGTTCAAGTATTTACCAAAACATAGTGCAGATATAGAGATCAATGAAGGTCCATTAACTTAATCCTGTAAAACTTCAATTCTCTGGTCAAGTAGTCTGGCTAGCCCCACGTGTCCTCTGGAGCTACACTGTGTGGAATGGAGGAATGATATAGAAGACATATGGAGAGAAAGTAGGTGTGGAAGTCAGGAGAAATTAGTACCAGGTAAAGATTCGAGGGAGAACATCCTAAGGAGAGAAAGCCTCATTCTTAATATTTACCTTCATTATCTTAAAAAGACAAAACTAAAGAATAAGTTTGACTAGTGAGACAGACAAACATTACCCAGAGTCATCTGGTTTGCTGCAGTTTCTATAACTGAGCTAAGCAGGTTGATGAGTATTTTCAAACACACACACACACACACACACACACACACACACACACACACACACACATGAACATATGCCATCTTTATAAAACATATCCCCTCTCATCCCCACATACAATATATTTTACCATTTACACAAGGATTTCAAAATGAAGAAGGCAAGAAAACAAATGTGGGGTGGTATAACACTAAAATGAAGACCAGGTAGACTGGTTCATTCAGAGTGGGTATGGGGGGGGGCAGTGGGGAGGTGAGTTTTGAAAAGTATTTTACAAATTGAACTAGATGTGAAATTTGGTAGGGTGCAGAAACAGCTTTGATGGAGTGAAACAAAAAATCCATGAATGTTACCTTTAAGAGTTATTTCCCTGCATTTGTCTCATCTGAGAACTACTGGAGACCTGGCATACTTTCATCCTCCATCTGGGATCCCCTTCTCCTCCTATTCATCCTTCCTCACACTTTCTATTTACTTTCTTTTAATCTGGAAAGGCCTTTTCATTTCTTTTGCATCACTCTGTGTATTTGACCATCTCCACTTTGAGAACACTGAATTTGAATTTAGAGGTCAGCAAGTTCAGCAATCATTCTATTCTCCACCAATATTAATGGTGTTTTTATTTTCTCCCCAATCTTAGAGTAAAAGTAACATGTTTATGGATTTAAAAAAATACTATGCACAATCTTTTACATCCTGCAATTTTTAAAATGATTTTTAATGGACATCAGGTTTTCCATTGTAGTCATGTATTATAACTTAGATCATAATGCCTGAAAATCTTATTAATATTTAAAAAAATCTCTAGGTTTGGAGTGTAATAATTATTAATGTACATCTCTCAAACTAGAAAATAATCATAAATAATTAGACTTTTTTTTTCAGGAAAATAAAAAGAGGTTTCTCATCCAGGGATAGCTATAATATTGTTCAGGTTTGCAGAAGGTGAGAAGGCAGGTTGGGGGGTGAGAGTGAGATCATGAGGTGCACTAATCAAGTCTTTAAACCAGAAATTTCCAAATGTCTCCCCAAGTCTCTTCAAGTGTTATAAGAACATAACAGTGGGACTGTTGGAAAATATTTTTTGTATTTCCAAAAACTTAAGCAGAATATACACATGCCTACATAAAAGCAATATGAGCTAAGTAAAGAATAATTTTTTGGCTTTGCTGATGCTGTTTAACTCATGTTGTTTAGAATTTCTTATTGGCATTTTTATATAAGTAATAAAATATTTTATAAGAATTGTTTAATTAGTTTGAGGTAGACAAAAATCAAGTACCATAAATTCAATGTTGACACAGTAGGAAAAGTTATTGATAATGAAAGGAAATGATTAGGAGTTACTAATTTAGGAAGATTTTTAAAACAAATATTCAGGTTTTAGTTCAGCCTTTAAATATGTTCCTCTGTGAAAACCTGGTTTAGACATTCTCTTGGGCCTCTTGCAGCAAAAATGAGAATGCATTTAGCCACTGGTATAGAAGAGATACCATGAGGAATGATACTCAAGAAAATGGATGTGGAAAAGAAAAGCATAAAATGTTAGCTTGGAATAAAAACAAAATATTAGTTAAGTTCTGGTGGACATGTTCATATTGTAATTGAAACTCAAATGATTTCAGGGTAAAGAATGATACACCCTTGAAAGAGAAGTAATCAACAAAATAAAAACAATAAAGTATAAATGCTATTGTGGAAAGAATACTTGGTTAGGTTATAGTCTAGGCTCTGAAATTAGGGTAACTAGAATTTTAACTCCAGATCAATCACTTACCAGTAATACAGTTTGAGGAAATTTACTGAATCATTTTGTTCTAAATAACCCTGTTTAAAAATGTAGATAATAGATCTAATTCATAGGGTCTGCTAACTTTAAATGTGATTGCATATATTAACAATCAAAAAAGTTATAATTATTTGCTGGATGACCTTGGGCAATTTACTTAATATTTCTCATTTTCTAAATGTAAAATGAGTCTTTGTCTAGATGATCTATCTGTAACTTTTTTTTTTTAATGTTTTTTTTTAAATTTATTTCTAGGAGAGAGAGAGAGAGAGACAGCGTGAGCAGGGAGGGTCAGAGAGAGAGGGAGTCACAGACCGAAACAGGCTCCAGGCTCTGAGCGGCAGTCAGCAGAGCCCAACGCGGGGCTCGAACCCACTAACCGCGAGATCATGACCTAAGCGAAAGTTGGACGCTTAACCAACTAAGCCACCCAGGCGCCCCTATCTGTAACTTCTGAGACACAATTGCTACAATATTTTAGAGTACTTATGGTTTAAAAATATTTAATAAATGAGAATATACTAAAATTGAAGTCCAACATGGATTGAGCTTGCAAGACTAAGAACTCTCAGATCTCAGTGCCCTGAGATTTCCTTTTTCCTCACTAGTGTTATGTTTTGTGCTTTGAATCCCATGATTACCAAATTTTTTATAGGTGGGTCATTTGTATCATTTTCCTAATTTCAAAATATCAATCTTGTATTGGCAATCTTCCCTCCTCCTTGCCCATCCTAAGTGGCTACATGTTTAGGTATACAAATATATAAAAGTTACTATTTCTTTTTTTTTTTTAATTGAAACCTTGAAACCTTGGGTACAGGAGCTGTCAAACAGAGGTTACTAATTGCTAGGTCAAACTCCTCTAGTTCCTAGACTGTGATAAACAACTCAGTTAGTTAATGTTAGCATAACCAGAAAGGGGACTGATCCCTCTGCTTTAGATGAAATATATATATATAAAAAAAAAAAGTCAATAGTGAGTCAGTAGTGTTATCTCTCTTTAAAATGACCAGCATATATTTTCCTGTTTAGTTTTATGACCTAAAAGTGTTTTTATGGCATTCAGCCAGGTGAGATTCTAACAAGCCATGGACCATACACAGGGTACTCATCAATCCTTCTTTCACTGTCTGAATGTTAGATTCCCAAACCTCTCCAGCAGAATAAAAGGTGAAATAAATTGCCAAGTTTAAATTTAATACCTAGCTCCCATACTGAATAATTATGACTGTGCTGGAAACCTTGATAGAGTAGTAATGAGTGACCCAATCTATAATGTATAATGTATCAACTAAAATTTTATATTGGATTCTTCCAGCACACTTGGCTCCTATGTGCCTGTGAAAGAGGAAAGGCATTGGGCACCAAAACCTGAATACTAAAGTCTCAGCAGACTTCTTCCCCAAGCACATGCACATGCACGCGCACACACACGCACACACACACACACACACACTTAAAAAAAGAATAACAGAACGACATGATTTTGCTGAGAGAACATGAGAAAACTTAAATGTATAAAATAATTGACACAGATGTAGACAAGGAGAGCTTGTACATAGGCTTTCAACATAAGAGAAGATGCAATACATAAATAAATAGCATTTTGAAATCTCCTGCATTTATACTCTCAAGCTAGTCTCATCTTGACATTCCTCTGCTTAAAACTCTTCAGTGGCTCTCCAGCACCATCAGAATGTTTAGTTCCTACAATAAGCCATGATTTCCCATCTTGTATGCTTGTAACTGTATGGGGCACTTATAATGTACTAGGTCATGTGCTAAGAACTAGGACTGAAATAATGAACAGATACACAATCTGTTTCCTTAGATTTTAATCTACTGGGAATAATAGACATTAATCAAATAATGACCCAAAATGTGAAAGTGTATAGTAGTCAGTTCTTTGAGAGATACATTGTGCATTTAATGTGGGACATTCAACACAGTCTAGAGTTTCCAGGCAGAAGAAAAAATCAAAGACAAAAGCCCTATAGCAGGAAGGAACATGATACATTAGAAAAATTGCAAAATAGATACTGGAATAAAGAGAGAAAGAAGCTATAGAACAGACAGTGGCAGAAGATGGATAAGTGGATAGGAGCTAGATCTAGAGAAACCTCTGAGTAATGTTTTTGTATTTATCCTGAGTATTAGGAAATCATTAATCTGTTTTAATCAAGATTCTTTTATCAATTTGATATCTTAAAACAAGAGTTGGCAAATATGTTCCTCTGTTCCAATCTGACCTATTGTCTTTTCTGTAAACAAAGTTTTATTGGGCACAGCCATATCCATATTTTAAATACATTCTTAAAGGATGTGTTTAAGCTACAAGAGTTAACTAGTTGCAACAGAGAATCCATGTCAGGCAAAGCTAAAAATACTTACCACCTGCCCCTTTACTGAAAAATTTTGCTAATCTTTGCTCTAAAATATTACTATGGCTTCTGTGTAGAGAATAAACTTGAGGAGGCAAGAGTGGATATAGATAGTTTAAAGAATTTTGGCTTTAGTGGTACTGGCCAGAAATGGTGGCATGAATTAAGTAGTACTGATATTAGACATATAGAAATATTGATGGATTTCAGAAAGATTTAAGAAATAAATTGGGCAGAAATTAATGATTTATTGCATATGGTGCATGAAGCAGAGAAAAGTTTTAAGGATAAATTTTATGTTTAGGTCTTGTACTGCTAGATAAATGGTAGTGTCATTTACTGGAAGTGTACCAGATTTATGAGGAACATTATAAGTTTAACTCTGGACATGTTAGGTTTGAGCTATCTTTGAAACAACCAAAAAAAGATGGAATGTTCTCAGTTGTGTTTGGAATTCAGATAAGAAATCTGAGGTAGGAATAGAAATTTGTGATCATATGTGATTAGGATCCATGGGTGTAGATGAGATTGCCTAGAAAGATATCATTACCTACATAGAGAAATGTAGTATAAGCCTTGAGGAGCTCCAGTGTTTCAAAACTAGGTGGAGTAACATGCCATGCAAAGGGAAATTAGAAGGTAAGATGTTTCAAAGATAGAAAGAAAACAGTTATTTTCAGAGAAGTCTAGAGAGAAGAAAGTTTTAAGAAGGGCAAGTAGATGAGAACTGACCAAACAGTGCCTTGGATGTATGACAATAGAAATTATTGGTGGCCTAAGGGACATCTGTTAAATGCAGCGATGGATGCTGAAGCCAGATGTAGGTAATATCAAAAGCAGAAATTAAAAATATACAAGCAACTCTGAAACAGTCTGTGAATAGAGAAAGACGTTATTTGATATATCCATCCACCAAGGCTAACTGGTAAGATTAGACATTCCTTCTGCAGATTTCTGTGACACTCCACCTACATCCTCAAGTCTGTATTAAAGGCTTCTTACATAAATTCTCACATTATTAACTCTAACTGTGGCACATATTACACTATTTTGCCACCGGCAGTCTCCTCTTACTAAATTGTAATCCATTTGAATGCCAGAGTTGAGTCTTTTTTACAATTGTCTTCAGCACTTCGTTCTCAATAAGTAGCTTGCTTTTAAGAGCAGAAAAACAAATAAGTAACTGACTTCCCAGAATTACATATAGGATAAATATATATGTTTTTGTGTATGTATGTATAGGTGTATGTACACAAAACACACATACATTGATTTTGAATTCAACCAAAAAGATGCTGCTAAACGATAGGGATATTATTAGTGTAAAACATTTTTTGTCTTAATCCAAACTTTTTTAAAGAAATTCTTTTTATTGCTGCTATGATATTACTTAAAAATCTAAAATTAACTGAAATTTAAATATAAAATTTAAACTACTCAATAACATGCTAATGGATGATGATTATATTTGATTAACTCTATGTAAAATATTATATTTTCCAGTGGAACTAGTTATTAGAAACAGAACTAGTCATAAATATGTTTTAATTAACTGAAGACTATTCATTTTTCCCAAATGTAAAAATTAAATTAATATGTGAACATGCATTGTCTAGGCTCTTTGAGCTGTGGTCAAGGATATTAAGTGCCAGTATTAAAATGTATTTCATAAAAATCTAGAAGTAAAAATACAGAAAGAAGTATCTTTAGTGAAATCTTACAAATTGCCAACCAACTACTAGTAGAGATGCTGTTCTGTTATTTTTGAAAGAAAGATATTTTATACCTGAGAATAACATGTTGTTTTTCTTTTTACTGTAGGAAATACACTTCCTGACACATTAGAGGAATAGAAATCATCTACCCATCAGCTGTCACTTCAGATCTGAAGCAGCATAATGGGCTCCCAGGCAACTGCTGAAAATATCTCAGAAAGGGCTTTTCAGAAGTATGTAGCCTGATATATACACAATGCAGTGGTGTGGCTACTGATACGATTTAGGAGGAAATTAGTAGTTTTTCTACCACCAACAGCACTGGAAAGCTGGAAAGCAACTATAACTTTCCTTGACACTGATGAATATTCATCATTGCTTTATATATTTTTAACTTTTAAAACACTTCTATTAAAGACTTTTATTTTTTACAGAAGCTTTAGTTTTACAACAAAATCAAGAGAATTTCCTCATTATTAGATGTAGATTGTAAATTATTGGCAGGAGTATCACATAAGTGGTTTTATGTTTTTTCCAGTACAATTTATCAGGACATACATAATTTTGATTTGTCACAATACTGTGGATTTTAACCTTGATCAGGTAGTGTCTACTAGGTGTACATACTGTAAAGTTAGTACTTTTCCGTTTTGTAATTAATCATTTATATGAAAGATATTTTGACATGATATAATGTCATTAATGTCAATGATAATATCTAGTGATTTTCTAGCTCCATCATACCTTTCTCATTCAGTGCTATGCTTTCTAATATACATAGGAGCTTTTACTTCTTGTTTATTTCAATCTGTATATCTTTATAGATTTCTACTTCATTCACTAAATTATAATCAATTAGTCTCATTATTTTTTTTAATGTATAAATGTACCAGATTTGGGAAGCCAAAGTCCCTTCAATTTGTGTCCCGCTTTCTTTTGACATATTCCCATCATTATTTGACTTATTTCCTATTTTCTAGCACAATAAGACTTTCAAGGTTCATTCTGAAATTTTCTTGCCCTAACTCTGGAATCAGTCCTTTGTCTCAGGGGTCCTGATTCTTTTTACTGAAGAATAATACTTAGGAATCAAGGTCTTTAACAATTTAGGTCCTTTTGATTTGTTCTTTAAGCGCTCATAACTAATGCTTCAAGATTCTCTTAGTCAGGAAATACACACAGAAACATACATACAGAAACATAAATTCACACATATATAATATCTATCATCTATTTATTATTTATCTTTCTCTCTCTAGACATCAGTTGTGTTGCAGCTGATACCTCCCTTGCCAATCCAACACCATAGCTATAATCTATTCCTCCACATTTTCTTTTTCTTTTTCTTTTCTTTTACCACACATACTCCAACTTGAATATTTCAGAGTTTCAACCGCTCTACATCCTTGCCAATATTTGGTGCTGTCATTCTTTTTTTATTTTATCCATTCCAGGGGTTAAATAGAGGTATTTTATTGGGCTTATTTGGCATTTACCAATAGTTAATAACACTGATATCCTTATTAGTTGTTTACATATCTCCTTTATAAAATGCCTATTCATGTTTTCTTCCATTTTGATTCAGTTATTTCTTTTTTTATAATTGTGCTGTACAAATCCATTATACATTCCATATTCTGTATAATGTTCTTTGTCAAATGTGTCATGAATATTTTCTTACAGCTGTTGGTTGTCCCCTGCATTTTCTTAGTACTTTTGATGAATGAAGCATTTTTTTTTTAATTTTGATAAAGTCTAATTTATCATCTATTGTATTAACCTTGCAGATTATTTTTATTTGTGTTCTCTTCAAGAAATTTTTGCCTCCATCTGCCCCCACCTTAGTTAAACATATATTTTCTTTTTTATTCGGGTTTTTATGTTTAGATTTATGATCCTACATCAAATTGTTTATGTGAATAAAATATAAGATAAGAGTCAGTTTCTTTTTCTCCATATGGATGTCCAGTTGTTCCAGCACCATTTGATGAAAATATTTTCTTTTTCTCCATTGAATTGTTATGGATCTTTGTCTAAAAGCAATTGACCATGTATGAGTGCATTTCCGAACTCTATCCTTGGTGAACACTACACTGTCTTGACTCTTTTATTTTTATTATTTAAATCAGGTTAGTTAATTCCTTCAATTTTGTATTTCTTTTTCAAAATTTTTAGCTTTCCATGTCTATAACACTTCTATAGAAATTTTAGAATCGTCTTGCTAGTATCTATTTTAAAAAGTGATTTTGCTAGATTACCTATTGTATTTCATTTTCTAAGAAGAGCAACAACAGAAAGTAAAATAAAGACAAATTATACTTGGTACTAAGTTTAGAAAAAAAAAATTTCAATGAGTCCTGAGACTTTTCAATGAAGCTTCTTTAAGCTTTTCAAATTTATGTACTGATAGAGATATGTATTCATTGGAAAATTTGATGATAACATAGAATTTCTATTTAACAGCCATCTGTAACTTACAGATCCTCAGTATAATTTTTTAAAGGTACAATACATTCTGCCATGATTACTTCAAAATTATACTGCAGGCATCACTCTGATTCCCAAGCCAGACAGAGATCCAGCAAAAATAGAGAACTACAGGCCAATATCCTTGATGAATATGGATGCAAAAAACCTCAACAAGATCCTTGCAAATCGAATCCAGCAGCACATAAAAAGAATCATCCACCAAGATCAAGTGGAATTCATTCCTGGGTTACAGGGCTGGTTCAACATTTGCAAATCAATCAGTGTGATACATCACATCAATAAAAGAAATGATAAAAACCATGTGATCCTGTCAATAGATGCAGAAAAAGCATTTGACAAAATACAACATCCTTCTTAATAAAGACTCTAGAGAAAGTCAGGATATGGGGCGCCTGGGTGGCTTAGTCGGTTAAGCGTCCGACTTTCGCTTAGGTCATGATCTCGCGGTTCGGGCTCTGTGCTGACTGCCAGCTCAGAGCCTGGAGCCTGTTTCAGTCTGTGACTCACTCTCTCTGGCTCTCCCCTGCTCACGCTGTCTCTCTCTCTCTCCTAGAAATAATAAATAAAAAAAAAAAATTTAAAAAAAAAAAAAAAAGAAAGTCAGGATAGAAGGAACCTACTTAAACATCATCAAAGCCATCTATGAGAAGCCTTCAGCTAACATCATCCTCAACGTGGAAAAACTCAGAGCTTTCCCCCTGAGATCAGGAACACGACAGGGATGTCCAGTCTCACCACTGTTGTTTAACATAGTGCTGGAAGTCCTAGCATCAGCCATCAGACTACAAAAGAAAATCAAAGGCATCAAAATTGGCAGAGGAAGTCAAACTTTCACTCTTCGCAGATGACATGATACTCTACATAGAAAACCCGACAGACTCCACCAGAAGCCTACTAGAACTGATCCAAGAATTCAGCCAAGTTGCAGGGTACAAAATCAACGTACAGAAATCGGTTGCATTTTTATACACCAACAATGAAGCAACAGAAAGAGAAATCAAGAAACTGATCCCATTCACAATTGCACAAAAAACCATAAAATACCTCGGAATAAACCTAACCAAGGATACAAGAGATCTGTATGATGAAAACTATAGAAAACTTATGAAGGAAATTGAAGAAGACACAAAGAAATGGAAAAACATTCCATGCTCATGGATAGGAAGAATAAATATAGTTATGATGTCATTACTACCGAAAGCAGTCTACACATTCAATGCAATCCCAATCAAAACTGCACCAGCATACTTCTCAAAACTAGAACAAACTATCCTAAAATTTGTATGGAATCACAAAAGACCCCGAATAGCCAAAGTAATCCTGAAAAATAAAACCAAAACGGGAGGGATCACCATCCCAGACTTTAGCCTCTACTACAATGCTGTCATCATCAAGACAGTATGGTATTGGCACAAAAACAGACACATAGACCAATGGAACAGAATTGAGAACTCAGAAGTGGACCCAAAAGTATACAGCCAACTAATCTTTGACAAAGCAGGAAAGAATATCCAATGGAAAAAAGACAGCCTTTTTAACAGATGGTGTTGGGAGAACTGGACAGCAACATGCAGAAGAATGAAACTAGATCATTTTCTCACACCATGCACAAAAATAAACTCAAAATGGTTAAAGGACTTGAACGTGAGACAGGAAACTATCAACACCCTAGAGGAGAAAGCAGGAAACAACCTCCTTGACCTCCACCGTAGCAACCTCTTACTTGACACATCCCCAAAAGCAAGGGAATCAAGAGCAAAAATAAACGATTGGGACCTCATCAAGATTAAAAGCTTCTGCACAGCAAAGGAAACAACCCACAAAACTAATAGGCAACCAACGGAATGGGAAAAGATAGTTGCAAATGACATATCAGATAAAGGGTTAATATCCAAAATATATAAGGAACTCACCAAACTCCACATCCGAAAAACAAACAACCCAGTGAAGAAATGGGCAGAAGATATGAACAGACACTTCTCCAAAGAGGACATCCAGATGGCCAACAGACACATGAAACGATGCTCAGCGTCCCTCCTCATCAGGGAAGTACAAATCAAAACCACACTGAGATACCATCTCACGCCAGCCAGAGTGGCTAAAATGAGCCAATCAGAGAACTCTAGATGCTGGCGAGGATGTGGATAAACGGGCACCCTCCTACACTGTTGGTGGGAATGTAAACTGGTACAGCCCCTCTGGAAAACAGTGTGGAGGTTCCTCACGAAACTAACAATAGAACTTCCCTAGGACCCAGCAATAGCACTGCTAGGAATTTACCCAAGGGATATAGGAATCCTGATGCATAGGAGCACATGTACCCCAATGTTCATAGCAGCACTCTCCACAATAGCTAAAACATGGAAAGAGCGTTAAGTGTCCATCAACAGATGAATGGATCAAGAAGATGTGGTTTATCTATACCATGGAATACTACATGGCAATGAGAAACAATGAAATCTGTCCATGTGTAGCAACATGGATGGACCTTGAGGGTGTTATGCTGAGCGAAATAAGTCAGGCAGAGAAGGACAAGTATCATATGTTTGCACGTATAGGAGGATTAGGAGGAATTAGCGGAGGACCATGGGTGAGAAGAAAGGGGGAAATATTGGGGGAAAGGGAGAGAGGCAAACCATGAGAGACTCTTGAATGCTGACAAAAACTGAGGACTGATGGATGTGGGGGGTCGGGGGGATGGGCACTTGTGGGGCACTTGTGGGGATGAGCACCGGATGTTATGTGGAAACTAATTTGACAATAAACTATTTGTAAAAAAAAAAAATTATACTGTAGATTTAGAGAAAAGCTGAAAAGTCTTTACAAAATGGTTTCTGTAAAACAGTTTTTCAATAAAATTAATATTGAGCTGGCATATAAAGAATTCATCCTTTGGAATTTTTAAAGAAGCTAATCCAATAGATAAAACAGAAAAGTAGCTAAGAAGAATATCTTTCTAATATAAATAACCTTGGAATCTCAGTATTTCCCTCTTGGCTAATATCTAAGTCTCCAACCATATGAAACAAAACAAACCAACGAAAATTAACACCAGTTCCTTATTGGTAATTTCCAAAAGTTTATTTAAAAAAAAAACTACCTCTGATGTGTTTCACTTGATGTGATCTTTTGCCAAAACCCTCACTGTTCCCAATACTGCTTAGAAAAATGTGACTTTTAAGTGAGGGCCTGAAAACTGAGATCAATACTTCAAAGACACAGGGATGCTATCAGCATAACTTTATAACATGGCAACTTAAGTACTAATCATCCCAACTAGATCTTGCCTTTTCCTCTATCTTGTTACTGTACTGATAGTTCAGCGTCATGACATCAAAGAAATGGGGCAATGAGGATTTAAAACTCATACAGTTTGTAATTCAAAATCCTGTCTTCAATGACTTCACCATGATAAACTTTGTTGGCGCCATAGTGAAAATGATAAAAATTAGAACAAGGTGGAAAATGTTTCATAAGATTAAATTTATTCATCTTTTTATTCCATGCCCTTCTTGCTTTTATATTAAAACATCTACTTTATGAAATCATAATGAAAATTCACACACACACTTATTTAGTAAAATGAAAAATTGGTTGTAGGTCACTAAATTCAGGAGAAGTAAGGTCTAGAATTTGTGATTTTAACACAATCTTTCCCTTTCTTCAATGAATGCTGGAATGTCCCTTATCATACCCATGACAATCATGATTATATTAAGTAGATTATAATCTTAAAATTTTAGGATTTATATTAGATATTCTTATACTATGAAGTAAGCTTATATAAATGTTGGGATAATTCTACCAGAATTTACTTGGTTGCCCAGAGTCCATCTAATCAATCATGTGTTTCATGAGCCAGATAGTCTTTAGGTAAGACACTCTATGGGTGTGTCATAAACTACAAATACTACTGAAACAGGTAATTCAGTTTTTAAAGAAATTAACCATATACATAAAAGCCTTAGCAAAATAGGATAGTAAGAAGTCAACTCCAATCGCTCTAATAAATGACTCAGCCCATGGTCAATGTTCTAAGAAAAAGTGATTTTAAAACTAGAAAGAGAAACTAGAAAGTTGGAACCTGGGTAGTGATTAAGGCCAAAAAATTTGCAATGAAGAAGGGAGAGAGAAGGAGGAAGGACAGGTTTAGAAATTAAACTTCCTCTTCCCTCCTAAGTAACAACATTCTTCTTGGTAGAAAATTCTTTTATTATTAAAGTATTTTGAAATTTTGAAAGATGATTTCCCACTCTCCACTCACAGCATGGTTCAGTTTGGAAAGGAATATCAAAATAATGAGGAGACTATATATTTCTGCTTAAGAAAAGAAAGAAAACTTGGGAGAAGAGAAGATGGGGAATAACACAAGAAATAGAACAGGTGTAGGGGTATGAAGAAGTGAGAAAGTGAGCAACATGATGGGATATAGGCATCCACTGAAAATTATATGACAGCCATCATGGCCCAACAATTTAAAAAAACAAATTCTATTTTAAGTAGTTTAGATTGTGATGGTATTAAATAATTGTCCTCTTTTACCTCCAAATCTTCAGTTTAAGGAAATGAATACAAATAAGATAATTTCAAATCTAAGTTGCCATAGTTAGAATGGAAAAGGACTAAGACCTTTGTCTGCTATATGAAAAATTGACGTTTGGTTAACTCTAGCTTAGTTTCCTACAGTTACCAAAAAAAAAATGAGTATCTTTGTCAACCATGCTTCTGGGATTGGTTATGATAGAAAAGACATGTGCTTGTTAAATTATATCTAAATATGAAGAAACTATAAATGTACTATAATATTTGATAAAAGTCAGAATGTGAGGTATGCTTTTGGAAGGGTCCTTGTCAATGTGGTGACAGCCCTTTCCTCTGGAACTTGTTCATATAGGAACACCTTTATCTCTAAGTTGATCAGAGTAGCTGACTTCCTCCAGCAAGTACTTCTAGTTCCTTTTGACTTTAAGTCTCAGGGTTTCTAGGAAATAGAAAAAGCCGTCTATGTATTGAACATGATTATAGGAAAGTCCATTAAATTGGGAACAAGACATGGTCTCAGACCCAAATTCATAGGCCTGCCAAACAAATTTAATGGGAGAGATACTATTTTTATTTGTAGACATCATTTTAACTTTTATAAGGTTAGTGGTATAATTCCAAGTTAACCCAGTAGATTGCTAAATCTTAGCCAAGGAGTTTTTCCAATTTGATTCATTCAAGCTACTTTTTCAGAGGACTTAGGATCATAAGAATCTACAAATATGTATATAATTTCTGGACAACAGTAGAAATAAAAACACCTTTTTTCCTAACCAATGTGCTCTTATATCCCAAAAGTGGGAATTTCACATATTGAAAGAGTTGCAAGAAAATCAACTTTTAAAGAAAGACTTCAGGCCATCCAGACACCACACACACCAGCAGACAAAATCTCTTACTTTCCACAAGCATGAATTCTGTAAAAGCTACCACCACCAGGTTCCTGGGAGAATTGGCTGGGGATTCCTGCATTTACCTTGGGAGTGCCCTGTAAAAAAATTCTTCTGAGAAATAGCACATCTTTCAAAATACATTTTGAATCATTTCATCTTTTTGGTAGGCATGGTAATAGTCTAATGTCTTTAATATCCCTCTTTTACTCCTATGATTTTGTTGGTATCATAACATTAACCAAGCAAATGAGTACTGTGCACAGGTATTACCTCATTAGGTAATTCCCATGGTCCAAATTTCTGCTAGTCCCTTTTATAATCAATTTGGCCACTTCATTTTGTGAAGTGTGTTTTTGAAAACAAACAAGTCTTTCTTACTGTGTTAAAGAGTAGAGTTTTGAAGTTCAGAGTCTGACATGTTTTAACCACAGCTTTTGTAGCTGTCAGCAAAATAAACTACTAATCTAAGCAGGCAATTGTAAAGTTTCTAACAAGTCAGCTATCAATTTTTAATTAGTTATTTTTAGTTCTTATTGAAATTAAAACTCTTTCAAATTTTTGCATGAAAGAGACCAAACATATATTTATTTGTAGTAAATGTATATTATGTATTTAAAGCTAACCAAACAGCAGTCATCTAATGGCAGTAATTGCAATTAATTCATTTGCCTGTGCAGACTTAATTCTAGGCAAAACATAAAATTTTCAGTGTCTTACAATAAATCACTACAGCATAGAAGGGTTTAAGTTGGCGATTTTTCCCAAGTACATGACACATGTACTATCAAATATGCAATATGAAAAGGAATATCAAGTAATTTAAGTAATTTTTAAATTCTAAGAGCTGGAAGGGAGACTATAGCAATTTCACTTGTTCAAAGCCTCCTTAGATCCTAGGGACAGAAACAGAACCTAGGAAGAACTGACATGAATTTGTTTCATCACAGATTTGGTCCATTCTGCAAAAGCTCTAGTCTTGTCTATAATGTAGTACTAGTCCCAAAAATTGTCCAAGTTTTATGTGTGTGTGTAATGGTAGTAGGCCATTTTATCTGCAAAATCCCTTTTTTTCCTAACATAGCTTCACAAACACTCCAAATGGAATACAGAATATGAGCCTTTAGTTTGCACAACAAAGCTTTCCCCCAGTAGGTTTATAGAAGACTCAACAGAAAGAATGCCTGTTCCTCAATCACAGCAACTATCTATAAGGAAATTGTGGAGGGCAAGAAACAAGTAAAGGACGATCCAAAAAATGCTTCAGCCTGCTCTGTTGCCAAATGGACACGGAAATTTCCAAGGAAACTGCAGAATAAGTAAAACCAGTAGCTACTGAAAAATGCAAGGAATGATTAGCCTGAGAAAAAGTTATTGATACATATGGTTCACTACTTTCGACTGTCAAGATTCTCTCAATGTTTCTACTTTAAGCCATTTGCCAAGTATTTCCTAGCTGAGGGTTGTCCCTTAGACTCTTTTGATTCACCAATCCTTATAATTCTTACATTCTTCAGTCTCTTTCTGCAATCCCCCCTTCTAATATCCTAGCTTTCTGCAATAAGGACATAGATTTACTGTCTCTTTTCTGGCTTTCTTCCCTTCATAGGTTGGCCAGGGTAGGGATTATTCCCTTTAGTAGAGTTCCAACTGAGCAGCCAACATAGCTATAATGTTGTAAACTGTCTATAATGTTGTATTTGATTGTTCTCAAACAGTAGCTACTGCTAATATATGGGTAATAGTCTGCCCTTTCCATCTAACCACCTTTTCTGGCATGAGAGCCAAGACAAAGGTAGTTAGGCTGGGAGGTAAGTTTTCTCTCCCTTGGATCTATGAGGATTGATTTTGAGAAAATTCCAACAAACCAATGAAAGATATCAGTGGAACCTTACCCATCTTCTCAGTATACTGCTAGAACTTCTCCCAACTCATCTTTACTAGAAACATATCAAGTAAATGGCTGTTAGCAAACCCTCTCAATGGATCTCTATTGCTCTTAGCTCATCCATATTTTGGGAGATGGAGAGTGATGAATAGTTGATTTCCTTCGGCCACCATACCCCTTGCTGTGGCAGCTGTCTGGACCCCAACATTTGTACTATCAAAGGATGAAATTATCAGTTTTCTAAAGTAAATACTCTAAGAAAAAGGATGAGAAGGAGTTTCTTCCCTTGTTTTCAATAGGGAGAATTAGGTTTCTTATTATTTATTTTATTTGTCCTTACTATATACAGGGTTATTATTTTGTGCCATAAAATATAATTTTCCCATAACATGTAAATAGGAAATTTCACAAAGAGCATGAAAACTGAAATTATTTATTATTGAATTATGTTGTATAATTTCTCATCTTTAGAATAGCAAAAAGCACAAACATACTTGTATATGTTAACAATTTTACTCCCTTGTGCATAGAAAAAATTGATAACTTGACAGACTTAATGGAAATGGCCTCCATGGTTTATAATCATCATATCCAATTATTAAATTCTTTTCCTAAATAGCTGATAACCAATGGCACTATTTGTAACAGCTCTTTTTCCCCCGTGCTGCTCATTATTTTCATCATCACTGCATGGACTGTAACATGTACTCAAGCTTTGTAAAACTTATACTATCCCTATCCACAGCTATCCAACTAATTAATTCTTTTCGATCTCAACATTACTCATAGAAGCAACATATTTCACTGATCATAGTGGCTAACTCAGTCAATGATTCAATTGAAGCTGCTAAGGGAATATTTAATTTTTGAAAAGAGATCCTCCATGCAGCAAACTAGCAGTATCAGAAGTACTTATATCCATATGATATCTTATAGTGCTTTTTAACTTTGGAAACCTTTCCTGGACTTCACAGCACATTAAGAAAAATAAGTATGACATAAGGGAAAATTATAAGTTTCAATGTTTTGTAAGATGTAATGACATATTTTATGGCAATGCTGAGATTATTATATTCACTAAAGGGAAGTTAAAATACAGTCACATATTTTTTGATGGACTAAAATAAATTGCATTAGATAGCCAATAAAAATTCTGTGACTCTACTTTTCCTTCTTCTTTTGGTAAAAGAACAAATTGTCTTAATTCTGATTTTTCTTTCAGACCTCTCTTTCATTCCTAAAAATTAAGTTTTAGTATTTTTAAAAAAATAACATAGACTCGTCATAATGTGAATATATCTGGTCAATAAAGACAACAGTCTAATCTTTTAGCCATTCTGAATTTGTAATTACTTAGTGATATATAGAACACATGGCCTCTACTGAAACCACAGGGTGAAGAGAATCCTCATTAGTGCTAATGGTAGTGAAAGTCCTGACTCCCCACCAGTCTTCTTCAAACACAATGCCAATAAGTAGTAGATAGGGCGGAGCAAGAGTGCTGGATGGAGGTGGAAGTCCAGACTCCTTACATGGTCTCCACTGACCCTGGGGGTAGGGTTTTAGAATACATTGCGAGGTTGAAGTCCCACTCCTGTACTTTTGTGTCTTTGATATCCACTCTGCAGAAAGGTTGGGTCCCCACTTGTCCTGGCTAGAAAGGATGGGGATCAAGCCAATGGTATTTTTCTGTGGTATTTTGCCTGAGTAAAATGGTTATTATATACAAATTTTTGGTCTTGCTAGTTTCTCTCTTTCCTGTTGCTTTGATTAGAGATTGCAGGTTTTGTTGTTGTTTGTTTTGTTTTGTTTTGTTTTTTGTCTGTGTCCATTGGAATTTCTAAGTTGCTCATTTCCTGAGCTCTAATCATGGAATATATGAGAAAAAGTATAGAAGTATTGAATGACTATATTGTATACCTGAAACTAATATTATGTGGTATGTTACCTGAGATTTAAACAAAAACTAAAAAAGAAAAAAAAAAGGAAAATCAAGGGATTCACTATCATACTAGTCAAAAAACATTAAAGTTTGGGGGCGCCCCGGTAGTTCAGTCAGTTAGGCGTCCGATTTTGGCTCAGGTCATGGTCTCACAGTTCCTGGGTTCGAGCCCTGCATTGGGCTCTGTGCTGACAATTGGCTCAGAGCCTGGAACCTGTCTTTGGATTCTGTATCTCTCTCTCTCTGACCCTCCCCTGCTTGTGCTGTCTTTCTCTGACTCTCAAAAATAAATAAAAAACATAAAAAAATCAAAAAAACATTAAAGCTTGGATTACTTTGAGAATACCTTCTTGAAAATGTTTAATTTCTCCAACTAAGAAAAATATATACAATATTTTCATTATAAAAATATATTCAATATTTTACTATATTGAATTATAAAAACTTCAATTTCATTTATTTAGTTCTCAAGGTTACTTACTTTTATTTTTTAATAGCATACCAGTCAGGAAACTTAGTAGTTAATCTTTACCAGAGCAATTTTTTTTTTCTCCTGGCAGGTGGCATGCTTACTTTTTTGAAATTATAGTAAGTCATATTATTTCTCAATATTTAATGCTTATATGAATAGCTTAATATGTTCTAAAGCCTGTAAATCATAACATATATAGTAGTAGGATACTGAATCAACCATATATTATACTATAACTCAAGAAATGAATATAAACAGAAATGTCTGCCTTATCAGAGACCCTCCACCCAGCATCCTTATATGACTTTTCTAAGAAACAAAGGGGTATTATTAAGTCTCCTAATACACTTTTAAATAATAGGAAAAGTGGGGCAGACAGTCACTACTCCTAGTACAAATGAAATGACATGGTGTAGAAATTGTTCAGTCTACTGAGTTTCAAGAACTGGCTTGAACATGTCACTGCATAGATGAGATGATGCCAGCTTCCTAGTTTCAGTTCAGACTTCTCCAACAGCTGCTCCATTTAGCTGATGCCAAGCCACATGAAAATGCCAATGTTTGGATTCTTTTAGATCTAGTAAATTCACCAGATTGTTCCTCCAATTACTAAGATTCCTCATCTGGAACATGTCTGGATAGTGTCCAAAAGAGAAATTAGCTCTTCTAATAAGTTTTAATAGTAACAACTTATTCTTTATTTTTAAATCATATTTGAGTTCTAAATATTTTTCCAGCTAAAAATTAAAGAATAAGTCTTGATGTAAAAGAATGGCGACATTGATGTCTCACCCAAATAGCTCACCGAAAAGGCCACTTATCAACTATGAAAGTAACATGTCCCTCCAAATCTTATTTGTGTCCCTGATAAACTGTATAAAATCTGCCTCTAAGTTTGGATCACTACTCCAGAAGTGTTTGAGATCTGTGTTTATATGTATTTACATGTCTTGATTTTTAAGTCTGCACTTTTTCTATATTTCTTGATCATGCATAGCAGAACACTTTGGTGAGTTGGATAAAGTCCTATTGAAAGTGGCTGAGAAACCACTGAACTATCACTCAACAGATCAATTTTATTGGAAAGATTTGATTAAGTTTATCTCAGTGGAAGTTCAGGGGAATCCTGAAATAGGATTTTATTTTTAGATCACACATGCTTAGCCCTATCATGCTTGCATTGGATATTTGTGACAGGGTGAAAAATTTTCATTTTATGTCATCTCTTCCTACAAAGCTGGAGGAAAAAAAAAGCATACTGATGACATTGTTTTATTGTCAGATGTAGAAGGGGATTCAGTAAAAACTGTTCTAGCTAATTATTGTCAGAATAGTTTTTTTTTTAATATTTTTTATTTATTTCTATGAGACAGAGAGAGAGACAGCGTGAGCAGGGGAGGGTCATAGAGAGAGGGAGACACAGACTCCGAAATTGGCTCCAGGATCTGAGCTGGCAGTCAGCACAGAGCCCGACACGGGACTCGAACCCACGAACCCCGAGATCATGCCCGAAGTGAAAGTCAGACGCCTAACCAACTAAGCCACCCAGGCGCCCCTATTGTCAGAATAATTTTTAAACTCAAAGACCATTTTTGCAACTATACATATTTTTTTTACTGCAATCAACATCTTTGCTTTTATATAATACATGAACTAGTTCGTGAATGCACTTTTTTCTAAGTCAGCTTTTAATTTATCAGAAATACATGGGTAATATTATGAACTTCTTACTGAGAAGCCATTTGCTATGAAGTACTTAGTAAATTTGGCATTTAACATTTAATTGTTCTAACATTTAATTGTTATTTATTTATGAATCCTAGAGTATGTAAAATCATTGAAATACTTGGAGATATATTTTGAAACCTGTTTTTCTTGGACTTATCATTACTTGAAATTTGGTCACCCATGAGTACTATATTAACCATATTAATGACTGTATTGGGTATTTGAAATGTTTTTGACATTTCAAGGCTACAATGTTCATGTAATACTTCAGAGCCCTAAACTTTGATGTTTTGATTGCTATATAGTTAATCTAGTATTTGAGCAGCTTTAGTGTTACACTGAGTAAATACTGGCCCTGCTCATAAACACAGCCTTGTCTTATCTTGTACCATATGTGAGATGGCCCTATACTCAGACATGTATCCTGACTAGGGCATCCTATTTTCATAAGAATTCAATCCAAACTTCAATAAATAGACTGTTTACCATAGCAAATGCATGTGACCTGAATTGTCAGCTTAGATTATCTGCAATTAAGTTTAATGGAAAATTGCCTAAAGGAAAAGCAGTCCATTTGTCCTAGGCATTTTAACTTTTATCCTTGAATCAAATTGTGCCATCAACAAGCTACAATCCTGAAGTATGCAATTTGGATGGCATATTAACTTCCATTAAGATATATCATATGTGAGATCCAAGTGTCAACAGTTCCTACAAAGGATGTCATTCATACATTGACACAAATTTCTAATTTTGCTGGCTAGCTTTGTAGGCTTGACGAGCTCAGCAACAGGCTTTCCAGCCCCCTGCAAGTATCAACTTCCCACTCTATCCTTTATCATCAGGTATATCTTAGAGTATGGAGAAGGTGTATTAACTATGCTGTACTCCAATAGCTGTGCCGCTACCAGGAGCTATCACTTATCAGGTATTATTCTGGCCTTCAGAATGCCATAGTTTCTCTGTTTGCTCCAGCAAGCACAGATTTTCTGTTTGTGGTCTATACCATCAGGTCCTCTATCTTATCCCTTTTGTTCCACATTAGGATGCCAAAGCTGATGGGTAGTCTATAATACAGTACTAGAGAAAATGAGCCTCCTTTTTATGTCTTACATCATGTTAGAGGAATATCAAAGCAGTATGGTATGAACCACAACATATTACATAAATAGCTATTTGTTTTATTTGTAAGCTCCTATATTTTTAAGACCTAAATACATGTTGATGTGAACAGGAACATTATTTTTAGTTGTTTTTCTGCTCCAGTCACCTTGACAATAGTGTTGGCTGACCACTACCAGAGTCATGTCCCACTTCTGTAGTAGTTTCCTGTACACTCAATGGAAACACTATTCTTGCTTCTCCTCTGGAGTCTATACTCACTGTGGCAATGTTTCCCTACAGCATGATGTGTAATGCAGGGAAGAACAGATGGCTCTCTCCTCAAGTACTTGTCATGAAACCTAGAATTACTAATGCATGTTCCCATAATCAAATGAAGTTGTTTATGAACATAGCTCATGGGTATTCTAACCCATCTCCATACCATGCCCCCAAAACCAACTCATGAATGAAACAGTGCCTATGCCTTTCATCCTCCCTGTTTGCCTTATTGGCTGGTGTTCTTGCACCAAAATAAATCTCTTCCTAATCTCACAGAAACAAAAGCACCCAAGCAGAGCACCACATGCAAATCAATACCAGCAAGGTCACAGGCCCAAAGTCTTCCAGAAACAGTAATTCATTTTGGGCTCACTTAGAAGTCCAGTCCTTGGCCAGAACACATAAATTGTACAAGTAATGAATAAGGAAACCATAGTTTGATGTCTGCAGCTCTGCCTTTTCAGCCTCTCTCTACATCAGCTGGGCTGTCTCTCTGACTTCCCATTTGTTGTAATCCAATGCTTACCTGTGGAACCTACTGCTTTAACTTCTTCTTTCTGGTTTAACATTTCTCAGGCAATCCTCTCTGCTTCTGAATCTGCGTACAGGCTTTCTCCCTCTGCACTGCCCCCTATAGGACACAGCGGGGCATTGCTGTGTCAGTCAGGCCTTGGAAGTGTGGTGATCAAACCTGTAATGGTGTGCACGTAGTAGATGCTTGATGAATATTTGCTGATGATCCTGAATTCAGTACCAATAATAAATTACCTTATTACAGGATCTCACTGTTCTGCAGCTGTTTCTCATCCATTTTTGTCACATTATATCATTGAGCCACATTCCCTAAGGCTTTGGCTGAGCTACAACTTAATTGTAAATTAGACATCTCTGGAAAATGTGTTAAATTTTTTCATAGTTTGTTTTGTGGGGGTAGGTAGTGGGGACTGTTGTTGTTATGTTGCGGGTGTTGTGTGAAAATGAATACAGCTTTGCTAATATAAATCCAAGTTATATGGCTCAAAATGCCAAACTCAGTGGGTAGTAAAGGCTGAGCCAGCACTGCACATAGCCAAAGGGTTTCCTAGATCTAGCTAAGCACATTAACCAAAAAGCAGCCTACTTGGAAGAAATGTACAAATGTGAATTAAATTCTATTCTAGTTACAGTCAAACACATAGGAAGTAAACCTGTTTAAATCTTCAAATATGAATGACAGTTCTATGTACTACTTCTTAGAAGAAATATTAATTATTCCAGAGTTATCAAAATTTACTTTTCAAAGAATATTCTTTATATTTTGAATCCCGGTGGAAGACCTGAGTAAGTATTAGGATACTTTTTGGGTCTACTTGCATCACTGCAGACATGAAAAATGTCTACATTTATGCCATGGCATTAACAAATTCTACTACTTACAGGACAGTGGCAACTGACCTTTTTCTCTATGTAGGCTTAGGCACTCCACACCCTTTAGAAATATTCCCCATCTGAATTTAAAATGGACCTAAAGCATTTAAGAATGTTAGGCAATGTCAGCATATGCTACATCTCTAAGTATAAACTCCTCAAGGACAAAGTCATTGTTTCCTATCCCTCTGTTTTTCCACTGTGGCACCTACAACAGGATTATTCATTCATCAGTCTCCTAATAAACACTGATGACTGTACTCCTTCTGAAACATAACATCTACCCAGTTTAGGTATCTTCCAGTTGATATGTCAAACATCATAAATCAGGGGTTCTTAAACTGAGGATGTAAAAAGGTATGTGTTCTCGTATGGGAAAAGGGAAAAATTTTTATTTTCATAAATCAAACCTCTACTGAAATTTAGCATTTCCTTCAATTATGAAGGTAGGTAGTAATAGCACAAAGTAGTATTAATGATATCTATGATTGTAAACAATAGAAGGCAGAGGTGATTTTAAACCATATTACAGAAATTTTTGATGTTTATTTTATATTCATCACTATCTGAAATGACATGAGTGATTGTGCCAGCCACTAAATCACACATGATTAGAGTTGTCTATTTACAGATGTTAGTGTAACGTAACTGCCAATTCATGGGCAACCCTGACTGGTGAGCATTCAGGCACCTAACAATAAAGCTGCATGTGTTCACATCAGTGATTCAGCATCTACATTACTTTCCAGTACTCCATATCTATAGCTGTTTTTTTTTTTTAATTTTATTGATTAGGTTTAGAGAGAGAAGAGCAGGGGAGGGGAGAGAGAGACAGACAGACAGAATCCCAAGGAGGTTTCATGTCACCAGCACAGAGCCCAATTCATTCTTCTTCTGTAAAGAAGTATATATTTTAGTATATCACAAAAATTTTAAAACATTTTATTAACTCTTTTGGTATGGCACAAAGCTTCCAATGAACATATCTATGTCTTATGGAATAGAAAATAATGGAAATGAAAGTACATCCAGGTATCTCATATAAGTGATCACTAATTAGTAAACCTCTTTATTCTTCTATCTTCTAATTGATTAATTTGTGTGTAATATAGTAAAACTTTGTATTCATATGTTGGTATAGGGCCAAAGAATTCCATGAAGATTCTCTTTTATGGCTACTACAAAGATTTTCAACTTTAGGAAGGGAGAATTGCCCTTGGCACCTATTAGTCACTCAAAAATGAATAGAGTAGTAAATGGTGAAAATAAAGTGTAGTTAAACAAAGTATTTGACTTATAGACTAAAGAAACAGTTTCTCAAGGAACTAAACCCAGTGAAATCATTTTGCGGTTATAGATAAGAGTTTTTATTATTATTTTTATTGAAAACATTTTAAAGTCCACTATTCAGGGATTCATTTCCAAGGCCTCTTTATCATAACAATATTTAGAATTTTCCTAGTAAAAATTGTCATTTATTCAAGCTGAGTCTTTGAACTGAATTGAATCTAATGGTGTAGAAAACAAAGTCACTCTTAGTAAAAGTCAACTGCTGGGCAATCAATGGAAACAGAAACTTTGTGTATGAGACAACCGATTACTTAATATTGGGCTGGATAGAAAAGACACTACTATAAGTAGAAGATTTTGTCACACCATATGGACATGATGGTTCTGTACAGTTGTTATCTTGACAACAGACTTCACCATAAATAAATAGAAAGGCAATTTATCTGAGGTATTAAGCGTCATCCCAGCAGAACACTACAATTACACAGTTTTTCTATGACAGAATTGCTTTCATGAACTCTGAAATCTATTATGCATCATTTCCTATAATATTGCTTTCCCATAATTTTCCTTGGCAGGTAAGATCTCAGCTATACACTTAATGTAAACTGTGATAACAGTATCTACATTAGTAAGAAGTTCCAATTAGTCTTTGAAGATTATAGAATGTAAATAGAACATATAACAATATTTTTAGTTCGGGACTTTTCTATTTTACCAAATGACCAGAAATGACAACTGGACTATAGATTGACAGATCTGAGAAAAATATTCACAATGAGAACAAATTTTATTTTAGTATTTCTTGTATTTAGTTTCATTTACAATAACATAGTAGTTTAAATTACATCAATTTGGCTCATTTCACTTAATTTCACACTTAAGAGATAATGCAAATCTGGAAATCACACTTGCATGTGGCATTTAAATTTCATGGTTGTGTTTTTATTTATTTGCTTTCTTTCAAAGCCCCTGGCAATTAGCAAGCCATGTAGGAAGTAGTTTAAAGACAGAACTCACAGAGTATCCTAAGAGGACATATGTGGGATATAAGAGAAAGTGTGGAATCCAGATGACTACACATTTTGAGTTTAAGAGTACTGTATTTCCAATAGGGAATATAAAGGAATGAGGAGATTTAAAGGTAAAATTATAAGCCAGTTTTAGATACCTCATATTTAGATGCCTATTATATATCCAAGCAGAGATGGCAAGAGGGAATTCAATTATGATAGCCAAGAAAGGGGGTGAGCCTGAAAATTTATGTTGGAAGCTCACAACACATAGGTATGATACAAAGCACATGAATGGATAGGATCTCTTAGGAAGTAAGTAGTCAGCCAGAGTAGAACAGGTTCCAGGCCTAACATAGAGACCGCTAGAAAATTTAAGAACTGAAAAGGTGAGGAATTTCTAGCAAAAGATACTGGGAAGGAGTAATTGTGTTAATAAAATTTGTTAGAATGTGACGTGAAGAAGTGTTTAAGGAAGAAAGATGAAATCAAGAGTTTCAAATGCTATAGACAGATCAAGTAATAGACTCTAAAATTTGTCCAATAAACTTAAAACAAGGAGATCACTGGTGACCTTGATAAGAATGATTTCAGTGGAGTAATGAAAAATAAAGTCTGATAGGAACAGGTCAATAGAGATTAAAAAGTAAGGAGATGGAGAGGGAGAATATATACAACCCTACCTAGGAGTGCTATCACAAAGAAGAGAGAGAGGAGAAGGCTGCAGGAAGATGAAAGTTTAGGGTTTGTGCTTGTTATGGTTGTTTTAAAATGGGATATATATAGTGTTTGCATTGTCATGTAAATCATTCAGTATAGTGGAAAAAAATGATTATTTAAAGAGTAGGATATCTTTACTTGTGACAAAAAATTTAGATGAGTTGTGTTATTGCACACAACAAGACTTGGAATACATTAGAATACATGACTGAGATAAGAGGAGAAAAAAATACTAGAAGTGAACAGGTTAAAAAATTATTAAGTCAGAGTTGAATGTATTATATAGAATATATACATGGAATTGAACTTACTCAGATTGAGAATGGTCCAGAAAAATATCTTGAACCAGTATCATCAATAAAAGATAAAGGTTTTAAATAGATGATGAGGTATAGAATCCAGGACACAAGTAGGATGACTTTAGATGGAGGACTGGGTATAAAGACTGCATTAGTTACAAGAAAAGGCAAGATGTAGAGGTATACATAAAAGTCCTGTGCAGGATTCTTTTAAAATTGCTTCAGTGATTTTGTTGAATTAATAAGACAGCTCAATATCTGAAAGCAAAGATGAAGGAGGGATAAAAGATTAAAACAGAGTTGACATGATATGAAATAGTATTCTTAGAAAATAGGGATACAAACTGATTCTGAAAATGTCACAGAAGCTGGGCAGCATTGGGGTTTCATGTGAGTTCTGTGATTTAGAATCTGAAATGAGACCAGTCAGTTTTGCTATATTTTCTTCAGCAATGTTGCTCTAATGTACATCTGGAGTAGGTACACAGTTTGATTTAACAAGCTTTGGAGTTTTACCAAGAGGAAGGGAGAAAAAAATTAAAAAAAAAAAAGAATTATGGGTATATGCAAAAGTGTGATCATAATAGTGAATCATGGAATCTAACTGTGTGTAAGAAAAGAAATGAGGACATAACATGGGTGACAGTGAAAAGCTAATAGGATGAATATATTGGAATGAGTCAGGTCAAAGAATAGTTGGAATTAGGATGCTAGAAAAATAAGACGGAGAGATGGAGTTGGTTGTCAAAGACAGGGATACTTGTGATAAAGAATTTAGATGAGTTGTAGTTATTGCACACAGCAAAATCTGGAATACATTAGAATATATGGCTGAGATAAGAGGAGAAAAAAATCACTAGAAGTGAACAGGTTAAGAAATTATTAAGTCAGAGTAGGATGTATTATATAGATAATATACATGGAATTGAAATTATTCAGATTGAGAAGAATGGTGTGGAAAAATATCTTGAACCAGTATCATCAATAAATGAAGGAGAGTGACCATTAGTGATGAATATGACTGGAACAGAAGGTGATAACACCGAATCAAAACTGGACTTTTATAGTAGCTAAAGAAACAATATCTGGAAGGAGAGCAATGTGAACTTACCACGCCTCTAGTAATATGTGGGGTGCTACCACCTGAGAAGGCTATAAGAAAGCCAGCTTCCAATTAGAGTAAAAATGAGGGCCCATTCATAGACTATGCAGAGCCATGTGGAACAGAGATTCTGGGTAATGAGAGATGCTCATGAACTTTAGACTTCTTATGTCTGTTGACTGAAGTAAACAGAAAATGGGAGAAATCATGGAACTATTTTCTTAGGGAGTAGTTCGGTGTTAGTTTCTCCTTGGAATAGTTCTCAAGTAATGTGTGGTGGTAAATCAGAGCATACATGGTATTGATGAATATCGACCTTACCAGGAACAAAGAGAAGCCTCTGTCCCTCTCCAGCTCTATAAAGAGGGACTGTTAAGAGTAGGGGGACAGCCTTGGTAGGAGCATAAAATTTCAAAGGTTATAAAATATAGCATTTATGTCTCAAAACTCATCAGATCCCATAGGACTTTGCAATGACATTGAGGTATACTAGCAGAATATGGTGAAGATCTGTTATTGCATTTTCCAAGAGAATTCTGAATTGTTAAATCAAAGGTTTCTCTTTTATGGAAAGTAGCAGACTTCTGCAGAAAGGAGGTTAAAATAATCTGTTGGTAAAATTCATATTTTTAAATTACTGGTATGAGGTGTAACTAAATATTTAGTGGAGGTGGTAGGAAGGAAATAGATGGCCATGGAGGAGAGTGAAATGGAAACAAAGAATTCATTGCTCTAGGGGGAAAAAAGTGATTTGTATGTATAGAAATCAGATTCTGAAAAAAAAATGTAGACTAATATAAAAGTAATTTCATTATTTCAAAACTCAATAATATGTGACTTAAGAAAATGTTACCAAGAATAATCTCTGACAGCAATCTAAATAGTCTACATCTCTTTGAACTGAATGACAAACTACAAGTCTAAAAACATGTCCAATGCTCTGTATCAATCTGCAGAAAGATTGTCTAATATTGGATAGATCATTACAGATGAAGTATGACTACCAATCAACTGGATTTGTTGTTCTTAAAAAACATCTGAACCTATGATTCAAGTGCTGGGATTTCTATTTCCATTACTATCTTTCTGTGTACAGATCTGTGTTGCTTAGAATACAAAATGTGCATTACAGAGAAATGCCCAGTTTAGAGATGTAGCATCATCTTCTCTCTAAGTGACTAGGAATAGGATGACAAAAGTATCAGCAAAATATAGAGCTTAAAATAAAGTCTTACAAGCTTTATATCTATCATTTATATAAAGAAACCCTATAATTTCTTTACTAAATAATTTCCCTAAATGTAAATATATATTCATACATACACACACTTATTTTATTAGTGTCCACTATGCTACTCTGTACCACACACTGTGATAGGCACTGTGGAATGTAACAGTGAATAAAACAGATACAATCCATTCAGAGAAAGAGCTATAACAAATGGACACAATGAATAAATAAATAATTAGAAGCTATAATTAATAAAATAAATACCAGGTCCTCACAGAGACTATAATATTATGGGAACATAGTTTAGACTGCAAAGTCAAGAAAGTAATATCCTCACAATTTACCTGTTATTTACATATGGGAGAAAAGATATCTTTCCAGTGAAGAAATCTAGCAGATTCTATCTAAGAATCAACAAAATTATAACCACCAAATATGAAATAACTGAAGTGGTACACTGAGATATTATTTCTGTAGTATTCCTGTAAAAAAAAATAATAACCTAAATTCAACCATCAGGCAATCATTGAAAAAAATCAAAAAATTAGCTTGGACTTCTCAAAACTGCCAAAGTCATTAATGACAATGAAAGGTTGAGTGACTGTTTCAGAAGAAAGGAGACTAGAGAAATATAACAACCAAATATGATAGAAGAGTCTGTATTGGATCCTAGATGGAAAGGTAAAGTTGTTATAAAAAACCTGGAGCCAAGTAGCAGATTTTGACCATGTAGTACATACTAAACAAAAGTCTTTTATTGATACAAATTCTCCTTAATTTGAAAAAGTACTATAGTTACATAAGAGAATGACCTTATTCTTAAGAAACAGATGCAAAATTATTTCGTGAAGGATCAAAGTGTCTATAGCTTACTCTGAAATGGTTTAACATAGGCAGAAATAGGTAGATAGAGACAGACAGACAGACAGAAAGAGATACACACAGGGGTGCCTGGGTGGCTCAGTTGGTTAAGCGTCCAAGACAATTTGTGAGTCTGAGCCCTGAGTTGGGCTCTGTACTGACAGCTCAGAGCCTGGAGCCTGTTTCTCATTCTGTGTCTCCCTCTCTCTCTGTCTCTCCCCAGCTCATGTTCTTCCTCTCTCTCTCAAAAATAAATAAGCATTAAAAACAAAAGAGATAAACACAGAGAAACAGAGAATGACAAAATATACACAAATGATGAAAATATTTACAAATGGTGAATGAAGGCTGAAGTTGACTATGTGTTCATTGTACTATTCTTATAAATTTTCTATTGTTTTAAATATTTCCAAATAAAATTAAAAGCAATTTAAACTTATACATGATGGGTGGAAAAATGGATATTACTAATATGGTAATGTAGGTAATAAATTTCCATACGGCAAAGAAAAAAAGATGTTCCGAGTTCAAAGTTCTGAGGCAGGAAAAAGAAAAGAAAATGCCATGCAGTCTAGCTGAACTAAGGAGGGTTTAAGTCTTCCCTAAGTTCAGAGAGATTCCTCTACTGATACTGAAGAAACAATCCACAACAAATTGTACAGCTACAAGGGAATGCATTATGAAAATTAGCATGTGAGATTGGAAGAGGATCCTGACTCTAGGACTAAATTGATCCCAAGCTAACACCTTGATTGCAGCCTTTTGAGACCCTGAGGACAGTACCCTGGACTCTTGACTTGCAGAAACTATGAGATAATAAATGTCATTATTTTTAAGTTTCTAAGTGTGTGGTAATTTGTCACACAGCATAGAAACTAATACAGTTGACCCTTAACACAGGTTTGAAAATCATGGATCTACTTTTACACAGATATTTTTTCAATACAGTAATGGTACTGTAAATGTACTTTCTCTACTTTATAATTAATAACATTTCTTTTCTCTAGGAAAATTTATTATTATAAGATAAAGTATATAATACATATAACATATAAGATATATGTTAATTGACTGTTGATGTTATCGGTAAGTTTTCCAGTCAACAGTAGGCTATTAGTAGTTAAGTTTTGGGGAGTCAAAAGTTACACAGTGATTTTTCAATTGGGTGGGGATTGGCTCCCTCAACCCCTGTGGTGTTTAAGGATGAACTGTACACTATGCAAATGATTTAGCACAATCTGAGAAAAGATGGAAGACACTACCTGATTTCAAGACTTACTATAAAGCTTCATTAATCGAGACAGTGTGATTTTGGTGTAAATAGAGATAAACAGATCAGTGAAGCAAAAATAGAGAGTCTAGAAATAATTACAAAAATATACAACTGATTTTTGACAGTCTCTTAGGCAATTCAGTAGGAGGAAAACCAGTATTTTCAAGAGATAATACTAAAAACATTGAATAAATTAATGGAAAAAAACAGCCTCAAACTTTATTTCATAGCACACACAAAAATTAATTCAAGATGGATGATAGTTCTAATTTTAAAGCTAAATCTATAATGTCTCTAGAAGAAAACATAAAGGAGAATCTTCATGATCTTAAGACAGGAAAGAAATTACCTCTATTAAGTTTTTAAATTTTAATATAATACAGTGTTATTTAAGTTTCAGGTGTACAATATAGTGATTTAATAATTCTATACATTACTCAGTGCTCATCATGATAAGTGTGCTCTTAGTCTCCTTTATCTATTTCACCATCTCCCCACCGACCTCCCCTCCGGTAACCATCAGTTTGTTCTCTATAGGTAAGACTATATTTCTTGGCTTGTCTCTATCTCTCTCTCCCTTTTTTTAAATTTTTTAAAAATTTTATGTTTTCTTTATTTCTGAGAGAGAGAGAGAGAGAGAGAGAGAGACAGCATGTATTGATTGATATATATTTATTGCCACTGTGTAATTTGTTTTGTGGTTGTGTTTGTAGTTTTTCTAAGATCCTTTCTTCTTTTGCTCTCTTTCATAGTTTGTTGGCTTTCTTTAGTGGTATGCTTGGATTCCTTGCTCTTTATTCTTTACATATCCATTACTGAATTTTGATTTGTGGTTACCATTAGGTTTGTAAATAATATCTTCTGCATGTAATGGTCTATATTAAGTTGATGTTCACTTAAGTTTGAACCCATCTTTTACTCCTCTCCCTCTTATGATTTAGGTATATGGTGTCATATTTTACATTTTTTAATTTTGTGAATCCCTTGACTGGTTTTTACAGATATACTTATTTTTACTGCTTTTGTGCTTTCTACTTTTCACACTCACATATGTCTTTCCTTTCCATAGAAAGAGTTCCTTTTATTAATTTTTGTAGGGCTGGTTTAGTTGTCATGAACTCCTTTAGTTTTTGCTTGTCTGACAAACTTTATCTCTCCTTCTATTCTGAATGATAGCCTTACTGGATAGAGTATTCTTGGCTGCAAATTTTTCCCATTCAGCACTTTGAATATATCATGCCACTACATTCTGGCCTGCAAATTTTCTGCTAAAAAATCCACTGATATCCTACAGGATTTCCCTTATACGTAATCATCTTTTTCTTTTCCGAATTTTAAATTCTTTATATATCACTACTTTTTGCCATTTTAACTACTATTTGTTTCGGTGTGGATCTCCTAGGGTTGATTTTGCTGGAGGTTCTCTGTGCCTCCTGGATCTGGATATTTGTTTCCTTCCCCAAATTAGGAAAAATTTCAGCTATTAATTCTTGAAATAAATTTTTTCCCCCTTTCTCTCTTCTTCTTCTGGGATCCGTATTAATACAAATGCTATTACACTTGATAGAATCACTGAGTTCTCTACATCTATTCTTATTTTGCATAATTCTTTTTTTCTATCACTTGCTCACCTTAATTACTTACCATTACTCTGTCTTTCAAGCCATTAATTCATTCCTCTGCTTTCTTTAGCCTGCTATTTATTCCATCAAGTCTATTTTTAATTTCATTTATTGTGCTCTTCATCTCTGATTGGTTCTTTTATATCTCTTTATTAAGGGTCTCACTGATGTCTTCCATTCATTTCTGAAGTCCAGTGACTATCTTTATGATTACTTTAAATTCTCTTTACAGAATATTTTATTTATCTGTTTCACTAAGACCCCTTGCTGTGGTTTTGTCCTGTTCTTTCATTGAGACAAATACCTCTGTCTCCTAATTTTGTCTAACTCTGTGTCTGTTTCTGTGTGTTAAAAAAGTCAGCTGTGTCCCCTTTTTTTTCTTTTTTTTTAACTTTTTGAGGGAGAGAGAGATCGAGTGAGCAAGGGGCAGATAGAGAGGGAGAGAGGGAGGGAGAGAGAGAATCCCAAAGCAGGGCTCAAGTTCACCTCAAGTGGGGTTATTTGTTATGCTGTCTCTTTAAGGGTGGAGACAAGACTTTCTAACAGCCTTAGGGCTCTCCCAGACCCAAACCTGCTGATTTTTTGAAATTCCAGTCTTTAAGTTCTACAGGTTGTAAGAACTCAGGAAATTCTTTCCCTCACTTTCAAAGCCAAATGTTAGGGTTTTTGTCTTCCCCATGAAGCCTCTCCAGTGTAATAGTATAATACTTTTTTTGCCCTTCTTCCCACCTTCAGCTCCCTCCCCCCCATGGATGGCCACTGTTTCATTCCCAAACACATCTTCATCCTTCCTATCTTCTTCAGTGTAGCCTCTTCTCTGCCTTTAGTTATGGAGTTTGTTCTGTCAGATTTCAGGTCATTTTCTGAGTTATTTACACTGGTGTGTTAGCTAGTTGTATCTGTGGGACAAGGTAAGCTCAGGGTCCTCCTATTCCACGATTTCCCCTGCCAACCACAAGGTAAAGGTTCCTTAGATAGGATGTAAAAGGCACTGAACATAAAAAAAAATAATAAATTAGGCTTTATCAAATAAAATATGCTTATTAAAAGACTCCATTAAGAGGACTAAAAGGCAAATTGTGTACTAAGAAAATACATCCAACCAATATATCTAACCAGTACATAAGTAATCGAAATAAAATAAATATTAATAGAATAATGAAAAGACAAAATATAAATAAATAATTAAACAAACTACCTGATTTATAAATTGGACAAATTGACATACATATCCCCAGAAAAGGTATTTGAATAGCCAATAAAGCTTTTGAAAAGGTATTCAACATCATTAGTCATCAAGAAAATGCAATGACACCAACTAGACGGTTAAAATGATAGAGACTGATAACAATAAAAGTTGTCAAGTTTCTAGAACAATAACATGAAGAATACTAAATATTCACTATAGAATTTTTTTAAATAGTATGTTAATTTTAAATACTCAAGTATGTTTTCTTATTAAAAATGGTTTAAAAGGCTAGCTCTTATATAAAATGAGATATATACAAAAACATGCACCGATGGAATCCTTTAGGTTTGATCCCAAAAGAGTATTGATCACTTTCTCCACAGTTCTTTCTGTACAGGTTAGTGTAGAAAGCAAAAACAAAAACAAAAAACAAGAAACATGTTTTTAAATTTTTTTAACATTTATTTTTGAGACAGAGAAAAACAGAGTGTGAGCAGGGGAGGGGTGGAGAGAAGGGGAGACATAGTATCTGAAGCAGGCTCTGATCCGTCAGCACAGAGCTCGACGTGGGGCTTGAACTCAGGAACCACGAGATCATGACCTGAGCCAAAGTTGGACGTTTAATCGACTAAGCCACCCAGGCACCCCGAAAAACAAGAAACATTTTATGTAAGAATTGGAAAGTGGAGGGGCGCCTGGGTGGCTTAGTCGGTTAAGCGTCCGACTTTTGCTTAGGTCATCATCTCGCGGTTCGTGGGTTCAAGCCCCAGTCGGGCTCTGTGCTGACTGCCAGCTCAGAGCCTGGAGCCTGTTTTAGAGTCTGTGACTCCCTCTCTCTCTGACCCTCCCCTGCTCATGCTGTCTCTCTCTCTCTCATAGAAATAAATTTTAAAAAAATAAAAAAAATAAAAGAATTGGAAAGTGGAAATGATGCAGCAGTCTTATTGTTTTTACAATCAGGGGTTGATGTTAAGTACCAGGAGTTATGGCAGTTCACACATCCACTGGCTCAATTTGGTGGGTTAGTGCAGCTACCAAGTCAGCAACTCTTCCAACTGATTTTGTCAAATCTCATCCTTATCTGACTCTTGAGCCAGGTGTGTGTTTAGCTTTTTGATAAAAGGTACCAGGTTCTCTGGTAGGTCACTCTCAGCACTGTAATTGAAAGCTTGGATTTCAGTCCATCCTCATGGGTTTCTGCTTATACTCACAGATTTCTGTTTATTCTTAATCATTCCACCCACTCATTTCTCATTCATATTTCCATCTCAACTTCCTTCCCTGTTTCAGGCCCTAGAACCAGAAACATCCACAATAGCATCATAGAAACTGTTTATTCAGCTTCCAAAGTTCTGTAGGGTCAAATTACCATAGGAAATCACTCATTATATACCAGTCTTATGGTTTTATTTCTCTGACTGAATCCTGACCAATACAATCACCTCGCCTTGTACAAAATGTTCCAACATCTTCATATATAAGATCCAAAAGTCATAAACTAAATGTTTATCAACATGAAAATAAGCAAATAAAGTACTTAGACATGCAACAACATGGATGGGTTTCAAAAACATTATATTGAATGGAAGAAGCCAGAAGAAAGACCACATACTCTATGATTCCATTTATATAAAATCCAAATACAGGCCAAAACTAGCTTATCTCAACAGAAATCAAAATATCCCCATCGCCAGTGCACAATGGAAGTGAGCACAAGGGAACTTTCTGGGTTATGAAAATGTTTTACATCTTCATTGGAGGGTCAGTTACACACAAAGTTACATTTGTCAAAACTCAGTGAATATACATTGGTCTGTCCATTTTACTGAATGTGAATTTTATCTCAATAAAAATGTATTAATGAAAGTGATAGAATATTATATATTTAAAAGTGCTAAGAAAATATGATCAAAAAACATTAATTCTGCTTTATGATATTAGGGAAAAGTTAATAGGAAGAGGGGCATTTGTGCTTCTGCTTTAAGAATAAATAGACAATGCCCTGGCAAGCAAAGTTGACAAGGAAATGAAATGGATTAGCTTGTGAAGGGCTGAATGCTATGCAAGAACACAGGAGAGTGCAAGCTCCTAGGAGGTATCAGGGGAGGTATCAGACTGGAGAAAGTATGGGTAGAAAGTTAGGCAGAAGCAGGTTATAAAGGGAAGTTTACATTTTGCTAATAAATTTTAATTTTATTCTATTGTGAATAAATTATTAGCAATGGCTTTCAAGCAAAGCAAAATACTGAAGAAAATTAATTTGTTATTTTAGAAAGGTAAGTCTGTCAGTATCCAGTATAGTTGGGTTATTTGATATGGAGAAGAAGCCATAAGACCAATTAGGAAATGAATATAATAATTCACCAAGAGTTAATAATAATCTGGATTGCATCAATGATTATAAAAGAGTGACAGATATCAGAAATGTCCAGATACAAAACTATCATGATTTGGGGATGAAGAGTCAAACAATTTCAATGAACGTGAGTTGAGTAACCAGATTTTACATTAACCAGATGTAGGTGGAAAAGGGGGTAGATTTTCAGGGATGGAAATTAGTTCAGTATTAGATGTGATCATTTCAAGAGGCCTATAAAGGAGTTCTAAGTGGAGTTATCTGATGGGCAATTAAAATGGCCCCTTTTTAGATATTAAGCAGAGTTGAGCTATAGATTCATTTGCATAATTTTTCCTATGCTAATCTTTAATAAAAGGAGAAAGTAAATACTGTAACCCCGGATTGAACCTGGCACTAGCTTTGGCACGAAGTATGGAGGTTTAGGGTTCTGGGCACAGAAATATTGAAATAGATGGCTATTAGTTGCTGAATGTGGTAGCAGCACAGATAATCCATGCAGGGGAAGAAAAAAAAAAAAAGCCCTGCTTGAAATGAAAGGATTAAGTGATTAGAAATTTTAGTACAGGTAGGGAGATCTAATTTAATGGAGGAATAAAAGAATGCTTCTTTAGGGATACAGTAAGATAACTCACAAAGATCAAGCTAATGTTACCTTTTATGGGTAATAAGGAGCTTGTGATGCAAACAAAAAGGCAATAAATACACATACTGGTAAATCCTATAGTAAGAGTAAATTGTAGGTATTATATGAGAATGTAGGAGTCCATCTAACCTAGTCTTTTATGAGTCATTTTTCTCATTGGAGAAATAGACTGCTTAGCTAAGTCCATATAAATGCTAACATAGAAGTCAGAATGTAAAATCAGTTTCCTCAGTCCCACTCCTCAAAACACACCAAGTCTGAAAAATAGTGGTAGTAAGGCTAGTTCTACATTTTCACAGTCCAGGACTTTGTGTACCACTAAAAAAATTTTAGCTACAAAAATCCTACATATTAAACTAATTAAAAAACACTTAATCTTTAATACATAGCTAAAATGTCCTGGATTTATGATTCTTTCTTGTTGATGCATTAATGACCAGGGCATACGAGCATCCAATTTACTGAATTTGACTGTAAATATATTTCTCATGAAGTTAAAATGAAGCTTTCCTGTGTATTTTCTATTTTAAAAGTTAACTTTCTATCCTTTCTATCATTAAACAAAAATATTCTAAAGTATGGTCTGATTCAGTGATTGCTTTTAATTTTCAGGTAATTTTTTTAAAGAGAAAAGTCCTCTCACTGTTTTCTCCTCACCCTCACAAGAGTTTAACTAAATACTAACGATTCTACTAATCACATCAAGAGTACACAAATAACTAAGATGCTATGGGCACAACCATACCATACTTTGAGATCAAACAGAAACACTAATGGGCAGAGCAGGATGAATTATTCTCATGCAATCATTGACCAGTTTTGGTTGCAGTTAAGTAGTTCTTTTTACAAACTGTCAAATACTAGTTTTAATATTGACTTCAACCATTTGTCATTTGTGATATCATGATGTATAATAAAAGACACATATTTTAGTTTTGTCCCCTGCTTCTGCACAGATATCTGAAAGCCCTTGGAATTCCCTAAATGAGAACAGTGATAAAGGTGTCTTGATACTCATAATAAAGCCCTGTCAACTACACTTGAGTTTATGTTAATGAGGTAGCTTTTAAGGCTAGGAAAGCACATAAGAATGGAGGTTAGTTGCCAGGGGATTCAACCATGTGACTGGAGGGTTGGAACTTTCAGTTATACCTCACTGACCTCCAGAGAGGGGAGAGGGGTTGAAGATTGCATCCATCGACAATGACCACTGATTCAACCAATCCTGCCTACATAATGAAGCCTCCAAAAAACCCAAAAGTGCCAGACTCAGAGAGCTTACAGGTTGGTGAACATATGGAGGTACTAGGAGACTAGCATACCTGAAGAGAGCATGAGAGATCCATACCCCCTCCCTCATACCTTGCCCTATGTATCTCTTCCATCTGGTTGTTCCTGAGTTATATATATTATAATAAACTGGTAATATAGTAAGTAAAATATTTCCCTGAGTTCTGTGAGTCACTGCCAAGGAGGGGTCACTGGAATCTCCAATCCATAGCCATTCAATTAGAAGCAGGAATCATAACCTAGACTTGCAATTGCCACCTGAAGTTGGCTGGGTGAGTAAGGCAGTCTTATAGGACTGTGCTCTTCACCTGTGGGATCTGATATTATCTCCAGATAGTATCATAACTGACTTGAATTGTGTGCCAGAGAACTACTTGTGGAAAACAACACATATTGTAATTGAGAGAATTACAGTATTCTATATTTATATCCAGACTTTTATGTGCCTGAACCTACCATCGAGTTTTGTCAATATTTTTTCATGATAATATTTGTTTATATATGTGACTATAACCTTCACCAGAGAAGGGTCTACGTTTACCTTACTGAAGAATGATTCTGGGTATTCGGTAAGAATGTCTGGCACATGGTAAACACTCGGTAACTGTTTGTTGAATGATTTATATTAAAAAAGAAATGGAAATATACAGTTACCAATGATAATTATTGAAAAAACCTCAGGCCGGTACACTTAGTTGTTTCCCAAATGACTGGTCTATTAGTATAAAGGAAATTGAGAACAAACTATTATGCATAACACAGTTATATAAGAAGCTGAACTTGAATGACTAGTCTTCTTGGATAAAATATTTAAAATAATGACCATAAGAATGGGGTTATCAGGTGCCACAGTTCCTGGAATTTGATTTTGGGAAGTTTTTTTTCAGGCTTGTTGCCTCCTACAGGCAACAGAACTACTTGTTAGTCAACTCTCCTCAATCTGTGTCAATTTTCCTCGGGTACCATTTCAATTCACAGCCTAATGATTTGCCAAACTTTCTTTTACATTTGCAACCCAAATTAACATTGGTGACCTATATGTTATGTAATGATCCTTTAGAATAATGTTCCCAGACCTGAGTACCACAATAAAGTATAACATGTCATATATTTGAGACTCTGCTCCTAGGTTGTCCACGGTAGTTCTCAAATGATTGTCATTAGGGAAGGGGGTCCAGACGGCACCAGGAAGTACATGTATATGACAGAGACAGTAAGCAAAAGAATGAGTTGTCAAGAGAGAAAATAAAATTTAATATATACTATAAACAGCAAGAACAATAGAAGGTGCCCTGAAAAGAATAGAGTCAAGATCCTCATAGATTTGTCAAGGCTTCAGATGTCAAATCATCTGGTCTACTCTGTCATTTAAGAAAAACATGTTATCTATAATCACAGAGGTCTGATTAAAGTTTTGATTAATTTGATTAATTTTACTAAATTTCTGACCAAAATGGTAGTATGTTTCTGTACTCATGGACATGAGCTAAAAAGGACAAAAGACTAGAAATAAAATAGAAAGTCTAAAATCAGAAAACAATCATACCCCAATTGGAATACAACAATGAGCTAGCATCCTTAGCTAAATGGTGTGCTGAGACAATTTACAAACTCTCAGGTGAGAATTACAGGTAAATTTGATCAAAGCTCACATACAGAGAATGTCAGTACAGAAAAATATCATGAACAAATTCCCTAAAAACAGCTCAGGGAAGGAGCTGGAAGGAGAAAGAAAGACACCAAATAAAATAAGTAAAATTAGCAGTGTTTAAAATCAAAGAGTAAAAAAGACATCAAGAAACTTGCAGGGATGGATATGTTTAATATCTTGATTGTGGTGATAATCTCAAATTTTACCAGATTGTACACTTTAAATATATTCAATTTATTGTTTGTAATTCTATCTCAATTAGACTTTTATAATCAATACATTTGTATCTTCTTCTATCAGAGATCACACTTGTGAAACATTTGGCATAAATTCCCCATCTCCTCCGCAAAACAAGGCAATACTTTTTTAAAAAAGCCATAATTCTAATGGGATAAAAATCTATGCCTTTTGTAGTGAAAGCTCTCATGTTGACTGATAGCCTGAAAAGTCACAGAGTTGCAGGAAAATAACCTTTCATTAAACAATCTTCAGAAAGTTATGCAAAAAAAAAAAAAAAATAGAAATGTGGTTCACAAAGTTACTTCAGAAAAATGTGTCTTTAAAGATAATATCACAGACAACATTTCAGATGACAATTATGGAGTTTTAATTAGTCTGCAAGCTTCCAAAATTCCCTGTAGGTAAAATGCAATAGCAACAGATGGCAGACAATTTGGAAATCACAGTAGCAAGCAGAACATCTTAAAATGTAGATATATACCTAGAAAAAATTTAAACAGAGCCTAATATGTAAGCACTCTGATCCAATGCACATGTTTTAAAATAGGTTATTTTTCACTGATAAAATCACTTTATCTACTTTAATGTGAATTTCTACAAGATAAGCTTCCATCAGTTTTCTGATTCTTCAGGAAAAAAAGTGTCTTTGTAGATTTGATGTCTTTCATCATGAAGAGTATTTCTTGATGTGGAAATTTTCTTTTTCTTGGTTTATCACTTAATCAGGAGCACAAAAGATTTTTTTAAGAAGCTAGATCTATATCACTTGCAAATTGAGCAATGACTCACTGAGTAATTAAATTGCCTGACTTTGTTTAAAATGACATCTGAGACAATTACACTGAAGCTCACTGATTCATTTTTCCACTCACATATTCCTACAATACTGCTGAATATCCAATATATATCAAACACTAGAACATAGAGTGAGGATTTAAAGACAAATAAGACCCAGAAAGTTCCTGTGGCAAAGAAATCTGCTATCTATTATGAATTTAGAAACTAAATAGAAAATACAATATGATAAGCACTATGACAGAATTCCTCCACAGAGCATTGGGTAAACACAGCCAGGTGCACCTATCCGTGGACTGGGGTGAACTCAGCAAAGTTTTTCAAAGAAATCATGTTGGAATTAATGAGGCAAGGAAAGTGTGGTAGGAGATACAGAACATGCAAAGCCAGGAATTGAGTGAGCATTTTCTCTTTCTTTTGCAGTGAAATTTGACTGATTCTATACCAGCTTTTCTATATTGCTTACAGATAAGCCAGCAAGTAAGTTGAGCTAAACTTAAAAGCGGTTGGTCAAAATATCATTGACAAAACAATATAAGATATGATGCATCTGACTGATTAAATAGGTATGAATTTAAAACTTAGTGCAGAGGACATTCTGAAACTTCTTTATCTCATATTCACTTCAATGAATTCTCAATTTGATCTCTTAATATTTCCTTCAGTGAAGCATGTCTTGAACATGGGCTTTGGAGTCAGAAAGACTTGTGTTTGTCCCCATAACTAACTTGATTTGGGTTAATTTTGATCAGCCTCAGTATTCTCATTGGCCCTGCAACATGAGTTTAGTAGTATCCTCTTCATGTAGCTGTTGTAAGAACCAAATGAGGTGAGTTTGTGAAATACACACTAACGGTTACTTAGTAAGAACTCAATGAACAGCAGTAGGAATGCATACTCTACAAAATGTACAGTTGCATATCCCCAGCCCAAAAGCATGTGCTTTCACATAGTATTTTAAAATCTGGATAAAAAAGAAATAGCCTTTAGAATCTTTTCCCTGAGGTGGAAGTTTCAGCCTAAGGAATTTGCTGTTTCACAGGGACATTTGGACTTTCACCTGAAACATTTGAAGCTCCACCACATTTGTGCCAACCTAGAAAAACTTCATTAACTCAATCCTCTGCCTGTGCTGAAGATCAGTAGTGCAGCCTGTAAGAATTTATCATGCGTTTTTAACCTGCATGAAATAAGCACCAAAATCAAGGTAATAACCATAATCAAATGTACCCGTATCAAAGTTCATCTTTCCACTCTGACCAATGTCTTCTCCTGTGCCATAGGCGTAAGTGCCTATCTAGTACCTGTATTTTACCAAGAAATGTGATCTATGAAAGAAAAGAAGTTTTTGCAACTAGAGTAATTGTTCTACAATGTAGAGTGAGGTTGCAAATTTAATTCACACTACAATCTGTGTATTTAGAGAAAAAGCAAATTCCTTTACTTTTTAATAGATTATCTGTACTTCCATACAAGCCAACCCACCCTTTAGTAGGGAAAAATTCACTGAATGCATAATATAATTAACATTTATTATATTTACATAATAACTAAGGGAATGATACATTTCTTAGGATTAATTCAGTTCCTCAGGTGGTCTTCTCCCTTGCTTCTCCGAAGATGGCACCTCAGAGCATGAATAGAGGAATGCATGATTCGTGAGGCCACTAAAAATTTAATTATTTGGGGTCTTTTTGTATGGTATACTCTAGCCTTTTATGTGATGCCCAAATATGACCTCTGAGCTCAAGATTTGTATATATAGGTGCTTAGTTGGCATTTTATATGACTATCTAATAAGTGTCACAACTAAAATTTTCAAAACAGAACACAAGTTTTATTTCTCTCTGAATCCTCCTCATTCATATAATTGATCCCATCATTACCCATTTTCTCAAGCCTAAATTCCAAGAGTCATTCCCTTTCCCTCCCACATCCTAACATCAGAAGAGCTTATCAGCTCTACTGAAAATATACATGGATTTATCCTTTCTTTTCTATCATTCTTGCTATTATTCTGGTCCTAGTCTCATCATCTTTTGATGAGATTTCTGAAGTAACTTTTTGTATCATTTCTACTTTGTTCTTCTCTTGGCAGCCTGACTGATCTTGAAAATGTTACTCAGACCCTCAACCTGCTTCAAAACCACTGAGTGTTCTCATTGCATGTAGAATGAAATCTTGTCTAATAATATCAACACTGAAGTTGCCTTGTGCTACAGGCCATGTACCATTCAACTCCGGCTACTTCTCCAACATTATTCTCATTCCCAACCAGAAGAAATGGTCTTTCTTCTGTTCCCTGAGAAAGACAATCTTCTCTGTGCCCTAGAGCCTTTGTAATTCACTGTTCTGTGTTTCTCACAAGCAAAAATATTACTTCACCAGAGACATGTCTGACCACATTGTCAAGAGTAGCAAGAATTGAATTCTCTGCTTTGTATCATACCACCTTCTTTGGATTGCACTATTTTTCACAATGGATAATTATATCATTAATTCATTAATCAATGTGTTTATTTTACTAGTTTATGGTCTCTTTTCCTTTGTTGCAAGCTCCCTATAGGACTGGATCTGTGCTGGCATTTAGTTTACTGAGCAGAATAGATGAATGTATTAAAATCTCTGTCATTTAATTTACTGAGCAGAACAGATGAATGTAATCACTGTATGCAGCAGTTTGGTCTACATTTATTTATGCTTAAAATTATTGGTCAAATGATACAATTTCTTTCATAGTTGGCATATTATGGCTTCAGTCATTTTAAACTACTATTATTATTACTAGAACTCTATTATTATTATCACTACTACTACTGTTGCCTTTTAATCATTCCATAATGAAATTACTGATCTCTCCTAACATATTTAGAAACAAGAGTCTAGTGCTTCAACTGGGAAAACCTGGTAATAATTACTGGAGTGTTGGCCATATCTGCTACTGTCACTTTAGAACTCTGCCAAGAGCATTTTAGAAGCTAGCAGGGACGACTGCCTTGAAGATTCAGTCATTCGGAAAGTTGAGATACCTACATTCACTTAGAAGAAATGTATAGCTCCTATACATAAATTGGTAACTTCTATGGAGTGTGCCCTTTTCTGTAACCATGCAGATCTAAATTTTATGCCCAAGGCTCTGATAAAAAAGATAGTCCAGATATCCTTTGCATTTCTATGGTCCTGAGCCATGAAGCATGATATTGCATGAGACCAGTATCACCCAGAATTACCACTTGTCCTGAGGCCTGAAAAGACCTAATGAAATTTAATTTGTTTTGCTGGGAGCATTATTGGCTCAAGCATATTGCATTCATCTGGAAGCTTATCTCTGAAAACATAGAAATTGCTGCTTTGACATTAACTTTTTCCTCCTGTTTTTTCTCATTGTGAATATTGTGAATATCTGCAGAAATTACTCAAAATTGTATCCATGGTGGCTGAAACTGTACATGAGACTTTTCAAACATGTGAACTTTCCTTAAATTTATGCACAGAAAGAAAATTCATGAGAGTCTTTCTCCCAAGAAGCTTTCTTAGAAAATCATTTTAAGTTAGCCAGTAGAATATTTGTCTTCTCTCTTATTAAAAGTTCTCAGAATTAATTTCACAGACATTTTTCACCTTTACACGTTTAGCTGAAACTTTGTTCAAGTCTGATAAATATGTTAAAATATTCAAACTAGCTGATACTAGTGTTGAAACTGATATTCATCAGCTCTAGCGCCTGCTTTTTCTGTGCGCTGTGTGACTCTAGCCACGTTTTTGTTGTTGTTGTTGTTGTTTTGTTTTTGTCTCTAACCTTGTTAAGGCTCTAATTTTACACTGTAAAATAATAATACTAATAATTTCTATGGTATATGATTTTCCAGGGTTAAATGAGATAACGCAGCAAAAGGCCATAACTGGGGGCTTGGCACTGTTGTTAATATATGGTAATTACTACTAATAGCAACATTAATGGCTATTTCTTCTATCTAGTTAATTGTTTGTGTCTCACACATTTGTTTGGCTGTAAATTAATTACTTACTTCTGTAGACAGCTTGTTGTCTTTTCAGTGCTTAAGTGTCATAACTATCCATTTTACTCATCTTTCCCCTATTTGTCTTAATTACTTTGCAGTTTACCTCTTAAACAGGTAAAATATAATTACAGTAAAACCTTGGATTGTAAGTAATTTGTTCTGCAAGTGTTCTGCAAGATGAGTAAACATTTCTAATAAATTTTAACTTGATAAACGAGTGATGTCTTGGAATATGGGGAGTACGTGACGCCAAATGTCACATGATCAGAACTGAACCCGTGGTTCTTGGAATTTGCTTCGATACACAAGTGCTTTGGATTGCAAGCATGTTTCTGGAACAAATTATGCTCACAAACCAAAGTTTTATTGTATATGGGGATTATATATTTTGAACGTCTTTATTATGCCTGGCCAAATTTTTAAGACAGCTCAGTATCACTGCATTGAGTATGGGTGTGTAACAGGGACCACTCTTCCCTTAAGCTCATGTTTTGGCTTTATAAAGTACCTCCGCCTATACTCTTTTCCCACTTAAAGGAGTATTACAGAGGTTTCTTTCAAACCTATATGTAATCCCTTACTAACTCCTCACCAAAGGAGGGCTGGTGACATAACTGGTTAGAACCTGAGACAGTTTTTGTGCTTTCCAAATGATACTGTTATTGTGCCTTGAAAAGCAACCAAATAGGAGCCTCTCTTCCCTTTCATTTCATTGTCTGCCAAGAGGATTTATACCTTCTTTTTGTTACAACATTTATCTTCTTTTTTATTCCCCTTGTAGAGAGCAGATGTGAAAGTGTTTCTCACCAAGGCAAAGATGCCGATATACACCCTCTCTATTCTAGTGTCTCGCCTTGTGGATGGGTGTGTACCCCCAACTCCATGAGACTGACTGAGCAAGGAAATTTAGAGTCTGTCTGAAAGACCCAGGTGTTCTAAATCCAGGGAGTAGTGAGTACGAAGCTTCTGGGTCTAGATTATAAGGGAAACTGCTTTCAGAAAGTTCTAGCTTATCTATGAATTAAGAAATGTATTTGGCTATTGTTTCTTGTGTGTGGTGTAACTTCAAAGGATACCCATGAAGACAAAAAAAGCGAATAAAAGCTTTAAGTTATCTACAATCCTTAGTGTTATGCCCCTTCCTTCAGAACAATTTCAGGAATGGTTTCATAATGTAACATAAAGAGTTATAAAAAGAGGACAGTCAGTCCATTTGTATTTACAGATTTTCACTAAATATTTTGGTTTTTCACTATCCATTTTTTCCCTTCGATTCCACCTAGAAAAGGTTTTCAGAGTGTAAAATTTGGTTAAAAAAAGACTCCTAACAGTGAAATAAACACTAGTTCTAAATATAACCTTTATGCTCTTCAGAAAAAGGCAGCCATAATCTCAAAAACCCAGCCGTGTAACCTGACCATTATTTAATGTCACAGAGACTTGCAGGACCTATTTATATAAATTGGCAGACACTGAAATGGTTTCAAATATATTTCTAAAACCCCACATCATCCCATACTTGTGTGTTATAAATTCACAATCTCATGAGGAGAAAGAAAATCAATTTTAGTTTCAAAATTAAACTAAGAAGAAAACAAGTTTAGTAACAATAACAAAAATGTTTGACTTGGTATTCCCAGAGGTTTTAGTAACAAACTACTAAAAAAACATTACTTTTAATATGAATTATTGGGGACCAAACTACTATTTAAGTGAAATCTATTGATGAAGCGTTTAAAAGAAAGGCACCAGCTCTGGAGTGAAATAGTACTGATTCCTTAGCTAGGTGAACTCAGATTTTTATAGACTTAAATTTCTATCTGAGTGGAAAAAGATTGAAAATTCCTTCCCCATAGGGTCATCGTAAGTATCAATAAGTTGTCAAGCACATAGGATAGCAGTTATCTATCAGATTACTAATCAATATGGCTAGTCAGTACTAATCATTATGTAAACTCAAAATAAAACTGGGACAGTACAAGAATATTTTTATTTTCATTTTAACACATACTTTACAGCTGGCTACAAGATATTTAAAAATATTTTCATTTTTATAAGAGGAGATAGTAATAGTGTAACCAGATATTTATTCGGACATATAGGGATATTAAATGAAATTAACCTCCTAATTTATTTCCCAACTTCTATGTCATCATTCTCTCTCTGATCAAGAGTTCTGCTGGATTAATCTTCCTAAACAATAACTATCGTCTTGTCACCTTCCTGTTCAAAAATCTTCACAGATTCTCCATTGACCGCTAAATAAAGTTCAAACTTTTTAGTACCCTCTACAAATGTAATTGTAATCTATCCTTCAGATATTATCCTTTACTCTTTTCCTTTGTATCTCTTATGCTTAATTCTTCAAATTCAGAGATCTTCATTTACACATCTTTTCAACCCTAACACCTACTATACTGCAATGTGTACATGCTCTTCCTAGTCAATACCAATATGGCAGTTTCCAGGTTTGCTGAATGTTATTCTCACCTCCTCCAAAATTTACATTGTGATTTGTCATCATTTTGAGTGGTGTTTTGGTCTTTTGAAATGTTAGTGATTCCCACAGAACTCTAGTGCATACCATTTCAACTGCATCATCAAATGGTTAATTATCAAAATAAGACAAACCTTTCTGGGAAATATTATGACATCACTTCCAGTGTAATATTGATGCCTTCTTCATTTGGGACCTAACCCATGCCTTCCCCATCTGAAGATATGACTATCAAAGACATTCCTATATGGTATTTTTGTAATAAAGAAATGAGCTGAAGTTCTCAATTAAATGGAGGATACAGGCTATCTACTTTTTCTCACTAGTCAATAGTGTGCCACTATTGCAAAGAAAGAACATAGCCAATATAAATATTGTCCTAAAGACTATAATGCTTTCCAGCCAGTACACTGTGATTTTTCATATGATTACACATTAATTTTTCATAGACTTGTTATAGTTTCTTACCAGGAATGGAATGTCTATAATTGTTCTCTTTTTTCTTTAAAATACTGAGAGCTACGATTTTCTTTCTGTTGCTCAAGCACTCATATTGTAAGTCACAACTAACAAATATTACTTAGAATCTCATATACATAGAGCACCTTGTTAGGTACTATAACAAATAGTTTAAACAATAATTCTCAAGAAATGTATCTATGCTTGATCACTATACTCCCTTATGACCATTCTCTTCTTCACTCACCATAAATGTGCCTTGATCCTAAGCACTCTGCTAAAATCACTGTTGTCAAACTCAATCACTTCTCTCTCACAAAATCTAACTTGTATCCCTCCTCTCATCTCGGCAGCATTTGCCACAATATAGTCAAGAGTCTCTTGATCTTCCCTGTGCCCACCTTTCTCCAAACATTTCCCTAATTCTTCTTTGGGTCAGTAAAAATTACTTCCCTATTATTCAATCCAAAAAAATTACGAATCATTCTTTTTTTTTTCTTCTTTCTCTTGCTGCATTCAAACTAATAGAACCAAGTTGTATTAGTCTTCCTACAGAATATATTCTGAGTTTATTTCCCCTCATCTCCAATGCAACCAAATTAATGACAGATTCACTAAAGTATACTCCATCTGTTACTGAACTACTGCCACGGCAATATCCTTCTAATTGGTCTACTGCCACCATGTCTCAACCCTCTTATAATCCATTCTAAAAGTAATAAAAACTTCTCACATCCCTCCTTAAAATCTAGAAATTTTCTACTGGATATAGAACAGCACCCCAAAGCCTTACCATGCTCTTTGTAGAAGGCCTCCACGAGGTCCTGCCAACATTAGAAATCTCTCTTACCTCTTCTTCTACTAATAAGTTTCTTAAATAAACCAATCTTCACAGTACAGGGCCTTTGACTTGTTTCTTCCTCCCCAGAGAATCTTTCTCTGACCATCCAATATTAAAGAGAATTCTGTGTCCTTTGTTGTTATATTATCCATTTCATTGGCTTCGTAACATTTACTACAGCAATGAAATGGGTCATAATTCTGGTCATTTGGTGATATGCTCCTTTATGCTTTGCATAAATTTTCCAAATTATAAGTTATCTGGGGACCAGGAACTGTCTTCTCGTGTACAGATTTAGAACACAAGTTGGCAAACTCTTACTTCTGAGCCTATCCAGCCACTGCCACTTTCATAAACATAGTTTTCTTAGAAAAAAGTAAAACCCATTGATTTAAGAATTGTCTATGGCTGCTTTCATACTATAAGGGTAGAATCAAGTAGTTGCAACAGAGACTGTATGACCCCCAAACAAAAATATTTACTATGTAGCCATTTACAGATAATGTTTGCCAATGATTGGACTTCAGTTATGGAAAGCCAAGGTGGTTGGATCCATTATAAGAAAAAAACCTTACCAGTTATTTTTCCAAGGACATAACAAACTTTGGAGCTTGAATTAAGGTATTTGTAACCATGAAAGAAGTAAAGAAAACATTCAGAAAGAGCATATATAGATTATGACACCTGCCTGAGTATAAGGAATGAAGGAAGAGAATGACACGACTCTAGGGTTTTAAGTCTGGGTACCTTAGAGAATGTTGGTACCACTAATGAAAACTGGGATATAGGGTAAAGGATGTGATCTGGAGTGAGGACAAAAATATGATACTGGACATGTTAAACACACAGTGCTAGCAGCACCCTGTAAGAGAGATAGTGAGCGGACAGTTGGTGGTCTAAAGCTCAGAAGAGTGACTGAGATGAGAGAACTGCATTTCAGACTCATATATACCTGAGCAATAACAATATTTGAAATAAATCATGTAGATAAAGATTCAGAGAGAGAATCCTTTTAAAAATTTTTTAATGTTTATTTATTTTTGAGAGAGAGAGAGAACACGCAGAGGAGACGCAGAGAGAGGGAGACACAGAATCCAAAGCAGGTTCCAGGCTCTGAACTGTGAGCACAGAGCCTGACACGAGGTTCTAACTCACAAACCACGAGATCATGACCTAAGCTGAAGTCTGATACTTAACCAACTGAGCCATCCAGATGCCCCTCAGAGAAAGAATATTTTTAAGCAAGGAGATACTGAAGGACATAACTTTAAGAAATGCATATACTTAAAGGTGAAAGAAGAAACAAAGGAGAAAAAAATAATATCTAAGAGGGAAAATTACAATCATTTCCAGAAGAAATAGTTGAGTCTTAACTGCTAAAAAAAGTTAAAAAATAAAAAGCACAAAATAGAAAAACATTTTGCACACTTATAACAAAAATGATTCATACACTTCAGGTAGATGTATAAATAAAATTATATACATACACACATACAGAATTCTTATAAATTAAAAACCATAATTCAAACACCTTATATGTAAGGATATATGTAAGGATAAAGGCATAATGGCTCTGCTAGCTGATCAAATGACAGTGCCTTAAAAACTACATAAATTAACTTCTTCCTCATGTTGCAGTCTGACCATGACCATATCAAAGCTGACATAGCAGCTCAATGGGATGGTGGTAAGCACCAGGCTCCTTCTAACTTGTAGTTCTATTATTCTTAACATACATCTTCTAGTTTATAGGCTACAATGGCTGCTCCAGTTTCTGCCATCATGCCCTTATTCCAGCTGAAAAGGAAGGGGGAAAGAGAGTAGACAGCACCTCACTCTCTCTTTTTATGGACCCAGACATCACACACATCAGTACTGTTCATATCCCATTAGCCAGAAAGCAGTCACAGGTCTACTCCAGCCAGCAAGAAACCTAGAACTTGTTTTCATCTCAATAACTATGTGTCCAGATAAAATGTGTGGGCTTATTCCCAACTATAGAAAGAGAAAAGATACTAGTAATAGCTGGCAGTTTCTATAAAACACTGCCTCAAATGGGGGGAAAAAAGAACACAGAAGATGAGAAAAACAAACAAACACAAAGAATATAAATAGGCATTAATGCTAATCAAAGAAATTAAAAAATGTAACAAGACACCAGACAATTCTACGGCACTAACAATTACCAAAAAGAAAAAAAAAGGTAACATAATATTTAGAGGTAAACAACCCTAACCATCCATCCCTGCCTCAACCCAGTCCAGACCACTTCACTGTCACACCTAGACTAGTACAGCTGACTCCTATCTTATCTCCTTGCTTCAAATTTTGTCATTCTCAATCTATCCTCCAAACTGCTCTTAAGTGATCTTTAAGAAAGCTCAAATCTTGATCAGCTTACTTTTTCCATAGGAAAAAAAAAAAATCCAGTATTCTGACATGGTATTAGACCTTACAGATTTTCACCTTTACTCTATATGCCAGTGGTTAGGAAATGCTGACAGTTCCCCTAATGGACCTTAATAGTTCACACTTTTGCTGATTCTGCTTGCTCAGTCTGGAATGCTTTCCCCTGGCCTCCCTGGCAAATGCCTACTCATCTTTGGACTCAGCTCAAATGTAACTTCTGTAAATTCTAATCTCTTCTTACCACATATAGAATTGATTTCCTTAGCTGTGCCCTGACTGCATCCTGAATATATTTGTACTACTTTATCATGAAATGTGTCTATTTCCCTCATTTAGAAATTAAGCTTTTTAAATAAAGGATTGGATCATCTCTTTCTTTGATCTCCTTTAAATACCTTAGTGCCTGTCACATAATAAATCTTCACTAAATGTTTTTGGCAAAGGTACCAGCACCTATCTTTCTAATAACAATGTTTCGTAAATCTTTGACTTGAGTATAAACAACAAATCTTACCTGAAGGCTGACAGGAAATTTTATTAGACAAAGATGTCTCCATACCTTGACACTTGAACACTGTCCTGGCCTAACCTTTCATAGAACAAAGCAAAACCAAAAAAGCAACACTTTCCTTTCTTTAAATTTTAAGAGGTCTCCATTATAATATCTTTCAGCCTGTTTTCAAATTTCAACCCCTCTCTATTCTATGGGAGCACACTGAAAAGAGGAATTAAGAGAAGTTCCAGTTGTTTATATTCCCAGGATCTTGTCTCCACCTCCGATATTCAAAATAGACCATGGATAGTCTCCTCCATGATCTAGGCTATTTGTCAATTACAGAGAGAACCTACATTAATTTTCCATGTGTTGCCTTTCTTAATCTATAGTCTCTTTGGGGGAGAGAACATGGGAAAGTTAAAATTGACTAAGTAATAATATTCCCAAAGCTGAGGAGATTGTTTTTTCTTAAATTTTGTTTTTAATGTTTATTTTTGAGAGAGAGAGGGGGCAGGAAGGGAGAGGGAGGGAGGGAAAAGTGAGTGCATGAGCAGGGTAGGGGTAAAGAGAGAAGGAGACACAGAATTCAAGGTAGGCTCCAGAATCTGAGTTGTCAGTACAAGCTCATTAAGGAGATCAGGGCCTGAGCCAAAGTTGGACACTAAATTGACTGAACCACCCAGGTGCCCCTAAGGAGATATTTTTTAATGGCAATGGAATTAAAACCAGGAGAGCCATCAATCAGTTGACCAGTCATAACTCCTTTCCCAAGGATGTAATGTCATATGCTTAGTATTAAATCTGGGATAAGAAAGATTCAGAAACCCTGGGAATTTTTCTGCCACTCTTGAGTTCTTTCTGATTTTATTTGTATATTCAGCTACCACATGACTAATATAGGTCTCTATACTGTTAGGCCTCCAGAATACCATTACTTGTTAATGCTTCTCAATAGACTAAAGAATGATTCACGAATTTGTATGGCAGGGTAGAAGATAAGAAGTGGGCATGTCAGGAACAAAAGACTAAGATCTTTACCAGTTTTTCCAACTCCAAGCAAATTCAATTAGAGGAATTCTATTACAATTTATTAATCTCATTATTCATCTGTTCCCTTTTTAAAAAAGTAATACATTGTTTCTCCATAAAGTCATTAACTTTCTTTAAATTAAAAGTGTATCTTTCTGTTTTTTGTAATTACGGTTTTCTTTACAGTGATTTGTAAGCATCACATAGGATTATAAACTAACAAAAGATTATCCCTCAAAATAGAAGCATAATCTGAACATTTACTTTTGTGTCTGTCAATATCTTCTCTGGCCCAAGGCATTTTTAAGAGACTCCTCAAAGACCATTCTTTTTCTCTTGTTCTTTTTTTTTTTTTTCTTTTTTTTTTTTTTGCTTTTTACTTTGACTATTTCTCAACCGATGTTCAGAGAGAAGCATCTTTCCCCTCTAGATACAAAGCAATGTAAGGTAACTCTAGAACTCTGGAAGGGCAAAATCTTTGCTTTGTAGCAAAAACTGACTTAAAACTGAAAACAAAAGAGGGAAAGAGCTAGGAGTGGGAGGTGAGAGAATTGGAGGAAGAAAGAGAATGAGAGCACAAATCCTGAAATATACAAATTCCTTGTTCTTATCATTCCCTACAGCTACTTCACCCTTGCCCTTTTTAGAATTTTATCATGTGAACCACTTATTTCCCTGTTTCATCGAATCTACTCTGAGTTTAGTTTCTATTGCTTGCTTAAGAGAGTTGAGAGAATACTAATAAGTACTAATCGGTCTTTGAACATGATAATAAAATTCCAAATTTTGGTTTTTCTCTCAGGATTTATGGATGCAAGAGAATTAATTCAGAAATGAATGAAGAATGCCCTTGGTTTTATGAATTCAAAACAGGTCAGCCACTTCTTTGCCGATTGCTTTGAGAATGACTATGGAGTAAGTAAAATTGGGGGGAAATGAATGACTACCTTCCTTCCACAAGCTTAAAATTTGCTGAAAGTGTTAACATTTCCCATGTCCTTATTTAAAATGTAAAGCTTATAAAATGTCTAAATCTTGCTGTTCTGCTTTCTGGTAGGAGCTGGCACACAGCTGTATATGCAGAAGCTGTGAGGAGGACATTCATGTCTTTGCCTAATTAATGTGCAGCTTGGCTGGACTTTTGTCCAATCCCTGACAATGCCAACAGTGATAAGGGACCATTAAAGTCTAATGAGCTTGGAAAAATTAGAAATCTGAGTCTCCTGTAGAATGTTAAAGATGATCTACTTGTGTGGTGGGAGAAAAACTGTTAAGATATTCATTCTATTCATTAACAATGTCCTTCTGAATTAGTAAAGAAATGTTCTTATCATTTAAAACTCTATTATGTAAGTGTATCTTTCATTTTTTAAGCTGCAAACTGTGTTGACTAACTGCATCAGGGAGAACAAATAATTAATCCTTCTTTTCATCAGAAAGCAAAACTGAGTGTGTCTAAATCAAGGTTTTTGTTTCAATAAGAGGTTTCTGGATGAAGTGTTATCTGATCTTAGCAATCTGATGTAAAAGTAAAATGTACACCTTTTTGTGCAATATAATCATAGATTAGTTATTGATATGCATTGATATTCCTTTATTAATTCACAACATGTTTCATTAATACTTAAACTATTACTTTTAGTTGGAAAATTATAGAGGATGCCTAATAAATTTCCTAATTCTTCTTTCCTTGACATCAGCCATCACAACATGAATTCATTCATTCTTCAAGTAATGTGTGTATTCATACACACATGCATGTTACATGAGGACTTTAATGCTATTAGTACATGAGAATATTAGTAAACAAGACAGATGTTGTCTCTACCTCTACCCTATATAGGAAAGCCTTTATGGAAAGCCTTCTTGTAAAATACTTTTCAATAGAATAGATTCATGCAATAAGTAATATTTTGTGTTACTTTGATATGCTCTGTATTCTAAGCCTCCTTGAATAGATTAAAAGAATATCCTTGCTATGCTGAAGTCCATACTATAATGAATATTGTTATAATAAAACTTCTGTTTGCTTCCAGAAGATGAATAACATTCAAATTGGAGGAAAAGGCTTTCCTGGAAATGACCAAACAAAACATTAAAACTCACCACCACTTCTACATTCTGAGGTATTTTCCTCAGAAGTTCACATACAAATCATTAATGTCTACAAATCTTTCCCATTTATGCAAAGGACAGCAACAATATAAATTAGCCATTTTGATCATCAGTAAAAATCAATAAAGGCACAGTCACTGCCTAGAAATTTATGTAAAAATTTGTGATTTTTTCTTTCAGAATCATTTCCCCTGAGCTGTTTCTACTGACACAGTATGTCCAGTCTCTTTAGTGACAGGAAGAAATATTAACTGTAAGTTGTCACTAGTGATTGGATGATCTATGAAGTAAGGCACACTAAATGGGGCAGATGAAATCCAGGCTATCCTTACCCACATCCACTGAAACAGAATTAAGAAATAATCTCTGAAACATTCCCACTTCTCATTTCCAAAACTTATGAGAATAAAAATGATAAGAATCTATATTTTATAGGATATGTAAGGGGAAATATCCTACTCTACTCTTAGAATGTATCTGAGATAAGGATAAATCTATGTAATTGTAATTAAGGTGAGATGTTAATAATTGGTAAATGTTACTATGCTAGACTGTTAAGTGTGAACTGATAGTGAATAAAAGAAAAAGAAATAATTATTTGGTTCCTAAGTCATTCATTCAACAAATATTTAGTGGGTACCTTCCATATATCACAACTTTTCAAATAACTGAGAGAAGAGAGATGATTAAAATATAATTATTCACCTTAGAGCAATACCAGTCTAAAGGAAATTAGAAAATTAATGCTTAAAATATACCAGTATCAGGCTGGTAGAAACAAGGTCTATAGAAACAAGGCGATAGAAACAAGGTCACAAGAGAAGGATTAGCAGGTATGAGGAAAGGGGCCTCAAAAATGCTTCAGGAACATATAATGCTTGATCTGAGCCTTCTAGGATACTTGGTAGATATAAAAAAAAAAATTAAGAGTAGAGGAGTTTACCGGAGTTAGGTAAAATGTGGCAGCTGATATATAATTCCTGAAGAAGGCCACCAATAGCAAAGTCAAGTAGTTGTGAGGCCTTAACATTGGTGTGAAGAAGCGAGTAGTATAGCTTATCTGGAGAAGGGAAAGGAAAGAATATTGTAGAAGGTGAGCCTAAAAGAGAAAGGCTAAGGTCAGCTTAGGAAGCCTCAAATGCTTCCAAGAGAAATTTAAATTGGATTCTCAAGTTTGTAAAGGGACAATAAATATTTCCAAACATGGCTAGTTTTGTACTGTATTTTACTTTATTTTATTTTACTTTACTTTATTTTAATTTCATTAAAAATTTACTTTAGAGACAGTGAGAGCACGTGCACAAAGTGGAGAGAAGGGCAAAGGGAGAGAGAATACCAAGCCGGCTCCACACTCAGGGCAGAGCCTCACATGGGGGTCAATCCCAATCCCACAGGGATGAAATCAAGAACTGGACTCTCAACTGGCTAAGCCACTCAGGCACTGCTCATATGAAAGATCACTCTGCTATTAAGTTGAGATGAATAAGACTGAAGGCAGGAGACCATTTTGGAAGAAATACAGCAGGAATGGAAGATGCCCCTCTCGTCTCAGTTAGAAAACCAGAAAGATGGCTGTGCTTCTTCCTGAAAATGGAAACAATGAGGAGTTTCCTTCTTTGAAAGGTAAATGGTAAAGGAAAGGTCAAATTCAATTTGGATATTCCAGTTTCAAAGGCATGTACAAAATATAAAGTAGGCAGTGAAACAGAAAGAGGACAGGAGCTTAGAAAAACTATGGGTTAGAAGTAGATCATGGGCAGTATAATCATATGGGTATTGGTTTCATAAGTCCTGGAAACCTCCTCTTTGATAGGCCCATGCTGCACTGGATATTCTGTTATAGATTTGCTCACCTTCATTGATAATAGCCTCAACTATTTATTAAAAGAAATTTTAAAACAAAAGAGGCATTTCCAGCTCTCTTCCCAGACTGACTTAATTAGAATCTACAAGGAAAACCTTGGAGACCTGTTTGTCTCATTTTGTTTTAAAAATAATACCCATAGAGGATTCTTACCACATGGAATTCTAGGATCTGCTAATCTAGTAGCAACCTTTGTTAAGTGCCTACTATGTGTTAGCATTCTACTCTAAGCTTTGTGCACATATAGTCTCTATGATTTACAATAATATATCTTATTATCACCATTTTAACATGAGGAAACTGGTGTTCATGGTTTCGTTCAGAGTCTCAAAACCAATGAGTGGAAATAGCAACTTCTACAAATTCCTGTATCTGCACTTTTTACATTAAAATACATCTTGTTCTGCTTTGTTTTGAAGACTACCCAGAATTACATGAAAGGTATTTTCTTTTAGTAAAGAACCTATTAGAGAGAATATTAAGAAAGTGCCAACAAAATTATCTTCACAAGTCTAGCACCATACCAACTTTAGTGTTGCCATTCCCAAACATATCCTTCATTCCTTGCATCAATATTGCTTGCTAAGCAGCAACTGTAGGTGCTTAGGTGCTTAGCTTCACAACCTTTAAACATTTTCTCTATTATTTTTGTTTTTTCTTCCTCATCTCTTTTCTCTTCATTTTCTTGTCTGAAGATAGAAACCACTACCCACTGAATTCTGGCCAACTTTGAGCCAAAGATGACAAACAAAATGGGGATAATAAGAAGGGAGGCTATCCAAGTGGGAATGGCAGGTGGGAGGAATAGCAGTGATATCAAATATAAATAGAATATAAAATATAAAAATATAAAATACTGGATTAAACTATATTTCAATAGTAAATACTTTTTTGCTACATTAGTCTTGTGTTTGGCAAATACAAACACATTTTCCCCAACTACAGGTGTCCTACTCTGACAATTAATGATCCTAGGATCCTCATCCAAAATCATGTGCCCTGCAGGTCCTTGCGGTGTTAACAGTTGGAAAGGTTAAGTCATTTTTTAGCTTGCTATTCTTCCTGAGGTTTACAATGCAGCAAGCTTTTCTGTATATGACCATCAATCAACCACTACTTATTAAAGGCCCACAGAGTGCAGCATCATACAGAATCCCATGCCATGGTACATTCAAGAAAGCAAAGATAATAACTGATAGGCTTCAAAATAGATAGTACAAGATACATCCAAGCAGAGATACTGGAAGCACAGAGGAGCATCTAGAAGCTGGTGAAAATAAATTTAACTGACTATTGGGGTATCATAAAGGGACATCAAAAGCTAAGGAGTTCCATGCTACAAACTATGAAGCCAACGAGTGAAACATCTTACAGTGCAGGACAGTAAGAAAATACTTAAATAAAAATGGAAACATGTCAAAAGATCACAAGAGACAACTCAAAAGTGTTCCAGTAATTAAATCTGGGATAATTTAAGCATCAAAATAATCACATTAACAAATTAAAACTCATTAAATAAGAATCCATACTGATATTAACCAATCAGTTAAACAATACAAAAGAAAGGCTCTTTCTTATCATAGAATGCCAGCCATTAAAATATAGAAAGAATGATAGAAAATCATCATTTGGCAACCATCAATGGATGCTAAAACTAGGGGGTAAAAATTTAATGAAGAACAGGATATTTACATAGCCTCAAAGTATCTCATATTATATTTATTAATTAAAAACTGAAAAATAGTAACTTAAAATGTTCATTATGTTATCACTAATAAAAATGGTTGTACTATAATTTTATATCACTGTTCTATGGGAAAAACTCTTTAATTAGTATATAACTGAACTAAAAATTGAAGCCAATATTTCTAAGATCAATTTATTTTGTTGTCTTCTCTCTCTAAATTCTCTAAATATTGCAGGGAACGAATTCTGGGTAATTGATTTTTCTGATCAGTTGCATCTTATCGATCAAGATTTTATTGAATTTATTGTTCTAATTTCAGTGAATTTATAAAAATTATCCATCATTTTTTTTAACTTATAGTTAGGGTATACCCTCTCTCAAAACAGATCTCTTTGAAGTGTATAAGGAAAATAGCCCCTGGAAACCATGTTGTCAGAGCTATGGAGAAATGGTCTAGGTGAGACAGATGAGAAAATCATTCTCAACCCCACATGCACCAATACTTGATAGAGTACCTACATTTAGCCTGAACTCAGCAGAGCAGGAGGGATTGGTGCTCAAGGAAGTGAAAGAAGCAGATGTAGCACTCTCATGAAAAGGTTGTTCAATCATAGCACTTTGGAAGGATTATTTTCATTCTAGCCTTGGTGCATTTAAAAGAAAATACTTCTCTCAAGTACTGTACAGTAGAGCTGCAGGGAGCTTCCAAATCATGGTTTTATGTTTGGCTTGTCCCAAGTGTATTCCAAGGAACACAAATTCTATTAAGATGCCAATACACATTCCAAGAAAGGTGGTATCTATGGCCAAATAAATTTGGAAATTTTTGGGTTACACTAGGTTAACTAAATTCTTTTACTGAACAAACATTTTAAGAAAGCTCTTTATTATCTGTTAGTATAAAATGCAAATTTCCAGAAGCTGTGTGATACCCTATGCTTTCAAAATTATTTGATCATGAAGTTACCCTTCTTTCTTGCAGAGCTTTTTACAGATCTTGTGTTCCAGTAAATAAGAAAGAAACAGAAAATACCAAGGAAGTTTGCCCTTTACATCAAGGAGAGAAAAGCAGGTCTTCCCTGAATGATTGAGAACAAATTCAACAAAGAAATGGTAATTGATGCATGGAGAACACCTTTAGAAAAGTTCTATAAGACTATATTTAAAATAATTTGTTCCATCTAGCACCCAATCTTGGTTTCACCTATAAAATGATACAGGGCTCCTTGAAAAACTGACTAATTCTAGAGCAAGGGCAGGAAAAGTACAAGTTGACCCTGGATCATCATGTAATGACAGAAAATGAAAAAGTGCTAAAAAATATAAAACACAACTATAGATGCATGTCAAAAGGATAAAGCCCAGCTGAAAAAGCTCCAAAGCTCTTGGCCAAAGCCAGAACAATTTGACCAAAAAAACCCAAAAGAAACAAACAAACAAACAAAAGGATAAATTAGTACTGGATTATAACCCAAAGTATAAAATAAAAAGACATGAGTTAATATTGATATAAATAAACAAATAAATAAATAAATGAGGAGAAGAGACAAATCTCTCTTATAGAATTCCAAATGATACTTTCTACCCAGAAGGTGGAGCCAAAATCTCCCTCAGTCCACTCCTGACCCCTCCCACGGGCTACACTTAGTAACTTAGTAACTACCTTCAAAAGAGCAGAGAAGGAAAAGTAATTTACTACAGAGAAACTAGAAAAAAAAAACAAAAAACTACCTTGGGTAGAACATCATGGTTCACATCATCAGTGGTAAATCAGGCTGATAGTGTATTACCTGTATTGCTCAGGCTGCCATAACAAAATACCACAGACAGAGTGGCTTAAACAATAGAAATGCATTTTCTCACAGTTCTGAAGCCTAGAAGTCTAAGATCAAAGTGTCATCAGGTTTGGTTTCTTCTGAAGCTTCTTTCCCTTGGTTTGCAGAGGGCTGACTTCTATGTCCTCAATCTGTGTTGTCTGTGTCCTGGTCTCTTCTTCTAAGGACACCAGTCATACAAATTATAGCCCACCCATATATAAGGAATTAGACTGTAATAGCAGTAATTTATTAAGGCATAAGGAAATATGGGGAAAAACAAGTAGAAGAAAGAAAGCAACACATTATGAATGTCATACACCAAGACCAGTCAGGATGAAAACATAACCCTAGAAAGTGAAGCACATTCCCCATGAATGTCTTATGTCATAGAAAGTCTTAGATAGGATTTTATAGCACAAAGGCAAGAAGATGAAGCCATAGAAAGGACTGACAAGGAAGCTGCCGACCAAAGGAAGTAAATTAATAATGCCTGCAAATGAACAATAAAAAAAAATACAATGACAGAGCCAATAAATCAGTTAGAACACTTAAGGGGCAAAAGAGACTTATATAGCATTTGAATTAATGACTTGAGATTACCATAGTATGTGGAAGAGAAAAAAAAAGTAATCAAATAAGCAATATTTGAAGGACAAAAACAATATAACAAAGGTAACTGTCATTTCAAGTAGAAAATTCAACAAACTGAACATAAAAAGTACTTAGATATGATACACAATATTTCCATCAACTAAATCTTCAGATTTAGGAAGAGCTGACAAAGAACAATCAATAGCAAAACAAGCTAGCTAAATAACTGAACTTTTAAGACAAAAAAAAAAAATTCTCCAAGGTATCCCGAAAGAATAAAATAAATAAAACAGAAGAAGGGAGAAGGAGGCTGGCCTAAGAGTATTTCCTAAACATTCAATTCCAGAACGTAAGGGAACAAGTCTATATGATCTGAAAAAAGACACAGTATTGCATGGTATTATTTATACTCAATCCAGGTGTCAAGTATGGACACTGATGTAGTAAGATGGACAACACTCAGGAGAAAGGAATAGGAGGGGAAGCAAGTGTAAAAGAATCCACCTCTCCATCTTTCATGGAGAGCTATCCATACCAAGTATAGATATGGAATTTAAAATCCTTCATACTTATCATATTTTTCCTTATTTTCTTCTTTTTAAATAATTGATAATCCTTTAAAGAGAAGAAGCATTTGTCTCAAGTTTAATAATTCTCTCAGTTCCACTTGTTTCTTGTTCTGTTACATTCAAATAGAATTAACCATAATACTTTTTGTTTTTAAAAAAGCATGTAGGCTAGCATTCAATTATTATAAAATTATATTTGGCTCTCTTCCTTTTTCCTTCTGTGTATACATATAGAGATATATCTGGGGAAATGCTTCCTAGATGTAACACTGGTCATTTCAAGGTGATAAAATTCTGGATGAATTGTCTCTTTGTCCTTATCCATATTGTTGAATCTGTTTAAGATGAGCATGTATCACTTTATGTATGAAAAAAGGCTGTTATCTTTAAAAAATACAGTTACAAGGAAGAAAGAAATAGAATTATTCTTTTTTCTACTTTTATCATGGTTTTGAAAGGGGGAAAAAGCAGTGAAATGAGCAAAAGGAAAGGGAGTTTTTAATCTGGTTTGAGATTAGAAAGCCAGTTTCTGGCAGAGGAAGGATTTGTTAATTGATAAGCCCTGAGTTATGTCTGAGAAAGCCACACAATAAAGCACTCTCACCATAAATAAGCAACACTAAGGACACCACATGGGTTTTTTTATGCCAAAAACAAAAATAAACTTCCTGGGTGACCATGAATGAACTGAGAGTGGCAATTTTATACTACTTAGAAAGATTAAGGAAAAAGATTAAAATCAAAACAAAATAAAAGGTAAGCAATAATTGATAATGGGCAAATTTAATGGCAAACTGTACTTTATCAAGAACCAGCACCTGAAATTTATTGCAGGGAGATTTGTAATTTTTATTAAGAATTCCAGTAAATCCCAGACTTCTGGGTAATGTGAATCATTAAGAAGGAATCTGCTATCTTCAGGCCAAAATTTGATCTTTTAAAGATGTAATACGGTCAACAGATCATAAGTCTCCATTAACTTACCTTATATTGAACTCTTTAATGACTTTGAAATGTTTGAATTAGTCTCTGTCAAGGATTGGATGAAGATTATTATAGTTTTGATCACCTCACTCTTTTATTAAACATTTAAGGTATACCTTAATCTTCACCATTCTCATTTCCTCCCTTTTTCCCAACAACCTATTTTCCCTTGACACTTCCTAATAGGATGACTTGCATTCTCTTCATACAGAAACATCAGTATCTATCCCTGAATAGTCACAGACAATACATTCAAATAATTGCCTAGTTGAGAAAATCCCCTTTTAATAATCTAAGGGTGACTATTTTACAGTTGTCATCTAATAAAACTGAACTAAATTTCTGCTAATGGAAGGATGCTTTCAGTACCAAGACTAATTCTTCCCAGATCAAGTCCACTAGATATTCTGTGCAAAAATGATTTGACTGCCAAATACATCTAGGGGAAAAAAAGTCATTCCATATACTTCCATTGATAGGCCCTAAGGCACTATAGTATTCTCAGGAAAGACATAGTTATGATTTTGTTTGAGTCAATATTTCTCACACTTGTTTCACTGGGGAACTATTTCCCTGCTCTCACTTCACACACCATTTTAGTAGCAGAACACATTTTGAAGTTTCTTGCTCTATGACTTTATTTTTCCATGTTGTCATTTTTTGTTGTAATAATTTTTATTTACCAGTTTGTATTTTCTGTTTATGGTGAATGGTTTAGATCTAATATTCTGGCTTTCAAGGAGAATCAATCGTCTACATTGCTGAACTTTATCTGCTCTTTGACTTGGTACTAACAAAGAGTTTTTGCTTAATCAGGCATAGTCTTCATTCTTACTCTAACTGAGGCAATGCTCTTCTTGTGTGCAAATTACCAAACAACTCTTTTAGATTTACATGGTTGTGTCTATTTTTAGAGACAGAGAAAACATTATCTGTATCGTAAGGATCAAATCACAATATTCTCTAAGCTTAATTCAATATGAGATTTTGTTAATACTTAACATTTCTACCATTTAAAAAACAGTCTCAGGGTGCCTGGGTGGCTCAGTCAGTTAAGCCACTGACTCTTGATTTTGGCTCATGTCATGATCTCATAGTTTGTGAGTTCGACGCTGATATTGAGCTCTGCACTGACAATGCAGAGCCTGCTTGGGATTCTCTCTCTCCCAGTCTCTCTGTTCCTCCCCCACTTGTGTGCTCTCTCTCTCAAAATAAATAAACTTAAAAAAAAAGTCTCAGTCACCATTACCAATTTTTATTCAATCAATTCATTCAGACAACAAAAAATAATAAGCTTTTAAGATGTACCAGATATTCCTTTACTACTTAAACATTTATAAGAAATATTTGCCATACTGCAGCCACTGTGCAAGATGTTGGGGATCCCACAGTAAAACAAACATATAAGGCCCATATCACTAACATTTAACAAGGAAGATAAATAGTAATTATAAAAAAGTAAACTATTATGAGGAAGTATAGAGGGCTACAGGGCCATTTTATACGTAGATCTACTCTGGTTGCAAGAATCATAGGCTTTCTATGGTGGAAGAAATGTTTAAGTTGAGAGAGTCACTCACTTAACAAATATTTATTAAGTACCTACTCTGGTACCATGCTGGAATTAGAGATGCAATATTGAAACAACCACTGTCTTCATGGAGCTTAAAATTTTGTGAGAAATACCTAACATGTAAACAAATAAATTACAAGTTAGCAACTATAAGAAGTGATAGATAGTGAATAAACAAATTACAAGGAAATCTAGATCTGCTAAGGGAGGTTCAGAAGAGTATTCTCAAAAGAGCAAAATCCAAGCTCTGAACTGAGGAATAAATATTTAAACATTTTTAGGTGTGGAGAAGGGGAGTTCCTGGCATAGGAGTAGCAAAGGCAAAGGCTCTGAGGCAGAGAATACATGGGTCTGCTCCAGGAACTGAGAAAACATGAGCATTATTAGTCTAGTGATCAAGTGAAGGGAAGAGTGGAATTAGACAAAGCTGGAGTGGTTATATCTCAAAAAGATCATGGGGGAAAAATGCATATTTTACTCTAGCTAGAAAACTACTGATAGCCTTAAAAGGAGTGACATAAAATGACTTAGGCTTTAATAAGGTAACTTCAGTTTCTGCATGGAGAATGGATAGGAGGGAGCCAAGAGTGGAACAAGAAGGCCAATATAGAGGATGTTAAAGAAATAAGGGGGAAAGACCACAGAAAATAAGATAGGGAGAATTAGGTTAATTTGAAATATGTTTGGCATTAGAACAATGAAATTTCTAGGGTTCTGGTTTAGTAATTGGATGGATGATGGTGATCTGTTGAGTGAAGAGTCAGAGATATCAGGTTTTCTGAAAGAGAGGACTAAAATAATTGTTTTGAGTATCTCTAAAACATCCAAATTCAGAGATGACTTGTAAGATACTGTACTTTTAACTTTGGATCTTAGAATAGATACTTAGGGATGAAAATCCTCATCTGGTAAGCTAAGTCATGAAAACTGCTGAAATCACCTAGAGAGAGAGCATAATAAGAGAAGAAAATGGGACCAAGGACTCAGTCCTGGGAAAATCCAGCAAGTAGATTTTGGGTAGTAAAGAGAGAACCACAAAAAGAAGTCAAGAGGAATGGCCCATGAGGTAGGAGGAAAAAGAGTGTATATATATATATATACTCTTTTATATATATATATTTATTTATTTATATATATATACTCTTTTATATATATATATATTTATTTATATATATACACTCTTTTATATATATATACATATCTTTATATATATTTATATATACAAACTCTTATATATATATATATATATATATATCTTCAAGAAAAGAAAGATAAAAATGTTTAATAAAATTATATATTTTGTTAAATATTGCTAGGAGATCATAATGAGAGCAGAAAAGATGACCATTTGATTTGGTCACATGGAGGTCTTTACTTATGACAGAGGTACATATCTGAAAAATAAGTATGAATAGTAGAGGTGAAAATAAGAGCAAGAAAACATTGTAATCAAGAGAAATATCATATATGAAGGTGTTACATGGGAAAAGAAGAGGACAAGGCACCAGAAATCCTATATGGTTGAAACAAAGACACAAAAGAGAGCAAGACAGACTACAGAGAAAGAAAGAAATTTTATTAGCTACTGAGGATATAAATTTCAGGAGAGTAAAGGCTTTGCTAGTATTAATGGCATTAACAGAGAATTAAAAATTCACCACATAGAACTGGGATGGTAGAGGAATCAGGTAGGATATTCTAGAGAAAAGTTATGCATATGGAAAAGACCAAAGCTAGGGAGTAGTATGCTACCCTTGGAACAATGAAATACTTAGCCAGGCTGAAGTAGAAGGTGTCACAGAATGTAGGGAGGGGATAGTTAGGGATCAGTCATGAGGGGGCATGTATGGCATGATGAAATTTGAGGTTTATCATGTAGACAATGGGAAGACGCTGAGGAATTCTAAGTCAATGAATATGAAATATGATGATTCATGTTCTGAAAAAGTAACTTTGACAACAGTATGGGAAAGAATTGGTGAAGATAAGATTTAAAGTAATGGGCCCAATTAGGAGACTGTTGTAATAGGATAGGCAGGAAATATTGTGTATCTGAACTAAGGTGATGGCTGTAAAAATAAAGAAGAGAAAAAAGACAAATTCTAAAGATTTTAAAGGGGTGGAAATGAAAGAATTTAATGATATTTGGAGCTAAAGGACTTTGGTGAGAAACACTTAAGATTTTTTCCAGGTCTCAGGCTTGGGTGATAAGATAGATCTTGATGTCATTTTACCAAAATAGGAAATGAATCTGTAAAATAGCAAATAATAAAATAAAGCATTCCATGAGGTCAAAGAGCAGATGTAATAGGAGATTAAGTGATGGACATATAAATGCTTGTATCTGAAAGTAGGATACTGGAATTTGGAGTTTTAAGGTAGGAGTTTCAATAAGGAATAAAATGGGTCAAGATATATGACAGAAGAATAAAAAGGCAGAAAAATTAAATTCAGCCAAATAAAAGATTAGCACAAGAGAATTATTAGATGTCAAATGGCCCTGAACATATGTTCAAGATAGTCGACAATCTGACGAAGTTTTCCAGAGGAGACTGAATCAGTTACAATGTTCATACTGTCTCTAACATATGAACCAAAAAGGTGTTCATCAGAAGCCCAGCTTTCCATCATTATAGGACATGAAAAAATTTTCTCCCATGAGTTCACAAAAGAAGACAATGCCTTTGGCTTTGGATTGTGCTTACCTCTGAGAGTTATGCTAAGGGCTTGGTGCTACTTTAATCCTAGGATAAACACAGTTTGTCTCTGTGGAATTTTAACTTTATTTGAAAATTTAAATGAGAATAAGAATCATTATTTGTAAAATCCACACTAATGTGTATATAATGGCAGAATAAAACTCAGTGAGCTTTTAAGATAAAATAAGGAGTCTACAATGAATTTCTACACTTAACAGTTATATTCTATAAACTAAGAGACACTAGTATATTCTCCTGTGTCTTTTGAAGGTTATAGATACTCAGTGCTTCTTGAATTTTTTCATTAATTTGAAGACTGAATAGGTAAGATTATAATAGCAACTCTAATAATGACTTTTACATAGATTTTGTTCTCTCAATGAGAGACTGGTGGTTTAACGTTAATAAAAGTAATGCACTAGGGGCCAAAACAATGCAGAATGCTACTCAGCTCTCTTTTGGTCTGACCTGATCCAAGAATGAATTTTATTAAGATTTGGAATGCATAAATTTTATATTGTTCTTCAAGATAATTATTTATTTTAACAGAGTTTTTATAAATATTAAATTGCAGAGAAGTCAAGGCAGTATTATTTGCTAGGTATCTGGAGTGTAATTATCTTATATTGCTAGTTAATACTTAATTTATATGCACTAATGATCAAAATTTTAGGTTGAAATTTGGGTTAACAGAATCTAACAAATAAAGAAACCATGACTGAAAAGAAGGGCATATTAGCTCTTCAAGGAGATGAGTTGAGGCATAACAGAAAGCTCAGTTTAGCGTAAATGATTAAGAAGGTAACTATGAACAGAGATGAGCTCTCCCTGGAAAACAAGTTTGTAACCATTCCAATTAATAAATAAATGGATAATCAAGTTTCCAAAGGATATATATCAAAAGCATGGCTATGATAATTCTAAAATGGAAAAATAATTTAAACAAGTGCTACTAAATACCTGTTATAGATATGAAAAAAATTACCAAAGTCTTTCTAATGATTATTTATATTTGGATCAAGTGACTTCCTTTATGACCCTCTAATGTAAACTGATTGCACAAGGTATTTGTAAATAATGAGCAAGCTGGCATGATGAATACAAGAGTTACAAAACCTGACTTTGCTTGGCATCACTTGAGAGATTTTCTAAATCACAAAATCTCAGGTCCTACTCCAAAACATCCACTAACTGAGAATCTCTGTAGACAGGTTCAAGGAGACTATATGCCTAAAATGCTTCCTAAGCAATTCTGATGCATCAAAATTTAGGGAAGACTATAAGCCTGTTCACTGTAAACTAGATGAAGACTAGATGCTCGTTACTAAAAAAGATTACTCTCTTGCAATGGTTGATGATTAGCCATTCTATGTGACATTAATTAGATAGTACTGAAAACACCATTCCTAATTTGTGACAATAAAACAATGCTCCCAAAATACACAAAAAAAGATTGTTTTTATATTCTTTCTAGCTGGAGAGACAGTGGGTATCTATTCCAAACTACTTAAAAAGTTTATCAAGTTATTAAATAACTAGTTGAAGAGGAGGGATGCCAGTACACATCTCTGTTTTATATTCAGGAAATTATTATCTAACTCATCATGAGATTATTTTTGAGTGAAGGTTATATCAAAGCTGCTGGCCTATAATGTATTCATTTTATTGATATAACTGATTCATGGATTTGGAGTCAAAGGTCATGAAAGGATCCATAAAAGCTACATGTAGACCTATGTTGTTACTGACAAATTTGTTCTAGAGACGATAAAAATAAGAGAATCTAAAGCATCATCTTCCCCTTTCATAAAACACTGTTCTCAATACCTTCAGCTTAATTGTAAGCCTAAAAACCTGAAATTTGCAGACAATAAAAGCTGCCCACTGTTTTTGTTTGTTTTATTATAATGACACTCTCTATATTAAAAGAAAGACAGTAACAGAGCCCACAGTGGTTAATAAAATGACATAGGATGTAAATATAAAACATAATATTGTTTTCAGTCATAAACCTTTGGAAGCAAAGGTACAGCTGAGAGGAACTTAGGAGGCATGATGGAAGGTGAAGTGGAGAGAACAAAGGGACATGAATAATCTAATCAAATAGGGTATGAGTGATCAACAGATGCTATCTAAAACTTGATGGAACAAGAAACAGTTTTTTATTCAAGACTATTTTTTAAAGCAGTTTCAGGTTTAAAGTAAATGGGAAGGTACAGAGATATTCTATATACCCTTTACCCCTACACAAACATGGCCTCCTCCATTATCAGCATCCCCTACCAGAGCAGCACATTTATTATAATTGATGAACCTTCACTGACACATCATAATCACTCCAAGTCCATAGGTTGCACTAAGGTTCACTCTTGGTATTGTACATTCTATTCGTTTGGATAAATGTACAATACAATGACATATATCCATCATTATGGTTTCATACAAAGTATTCTCACTGTCCTGTAATTCTTCTGCCCTCTGTGTATCATCCCTCTGCTTTATCTCCCCCAACCCTGACAATCACTGATCTTTTCTTTTATATATATATATATATATTTTATTTCTAGGAGAGAGAGAGAGAGACAGCGTGAGCAGGGGAGGGTCAAAGTGAGAGGAAGATACAAACTCCGAAACTGGCTCCAGGCTCTGAGCTGGCAGTCAGCACAGAGCCCGATGAGGGGCTCGAACCCACGAACCACAAGATCATGACCTAAGCAAAAGTCGGACGCCTAACCGACTAAGCCACCCAGGCGCCCATCATCGATCTTTTCATTGGCTCCATAGTTTTGCCTTTCCCATAATGTTGGGATCACACAAATGTAGCCTTTTTAGATGGCTTCTTTCACTTAGCAATATGCATTTAAAATCCCCTCATGTTGTTTCATGGCTTGAAAGCTCATTTCTTTTTAGCACTGAATAATATTCCATTGTCTGGTGGTACTACAGTTTATTTATCCATTCACCTAATGAAGAATATCTTGGTTGCTTCCAGCTTTCGGCAATGTGAAAAAAGCTGCTATAATCTTTGGTTTGCAGGGTTTTTTAGTGAACATAAGTTTTCACCTCCTTTGGGTAAATACCAAGGTATGTGGTATGTGATTACTGGTAACATGGTCAGGGTATATTTAGTATTGTAAGAAACTGCCACTCTTTCAAAGGGCCTGAACCATTTTACATTCCCACCAACAATAAATAAGAGTTCCTGGTGCTCCATATTCTCACCTGCATTTATTGTTGACAGGGATTCAGATTTAGTCATTCTATTAGGTGTGTAGTGTTATCTCATTGTTTGAACTTTTATTTCAGGAGATTTGTAGAAGTTTTATAGTTTTGTATTTTACATTTAAGTCTGTGACCCATTCTGAGTTAACTGTTGTGAAGAGTTGTTAAGATCTATGCCTAGATCCACTTTTCTGCCTATACATGTTAGTTGTTCCAGTACCATTTATTGAAAAGACTATCTTTCCCCCATAGTATTGCCCTTGCTTCTTTTTCAAGCTAATTCTGAAGTATCTATAGGGAGGCAAAAGACCCGGAATAGCCAACCCAATATTAAAGGAGAACAAAGATGGAGGACTGTCACTCCTCAACTTCAAATTTATTACCCAATTTCAAGACTTATTATAAAGCTAAGTAATCAAGACAATGTGGTATTACAAAAAAAAAAAAAAAAAAGCAAATGGATCAATAGGGCAGGAAAAAGAACCCAGAAATATATTTTTGTAATATAGTCAACTGATGACACTGAGTTTAACCGTGTCCTTAATATTCAGCCTGCTACATCTGTCCATTTACGATACAGAGATATTGTGGTTTCCAAGTATGATAGTGAAGGCATCTGTTTCTCTTGCTGTTCTATCAGTTTCTGCCCTACAAAGTCTGACAGTCTATTGTTAGGTGTCCAAGTTTGCTCTGTTTTCTTGGATAAGTGACCAACTTTCATTATGATGCAATGCCATTCTTTATTCCTTAAACTTTCCTCGGTTTGAAATTTGCTGTTCAAAATTAATATACCTACTCCTTTCTTTTGATTAATGTTAGTATAGTATACATTTCTCCATTCACTTATTTTTAATCTATATGTGTCTTTTTTAATTTTTTAAATGTTTATTTATTTTTCAGAGAGAGAGAGCATGAGCAGGGGAGGGGCAGAGAGAGAGGGAGACAGAATCAGAAGCAGGCACAAGACTCGGCTGTCATCACAGAACCCAATGCAGGGATCGAACTCACAGATTGAGAGATCATGACCTGAGCCAAAGTTGGACACTTAATCGACTGAGGCACCCAGGAGCCCCAATGTATATGTGTCTTTATATTTAAAGTGGGTTTATTGTAGGCAACATATAATTGGGTCTTGTTTTTGGATCCACTTTAACAATCCCTGTCTTCAAATTGGTACAGTTAGTCCACTGGTATTCAAAGTGATTACTGATATAATCGGATTAATATCTACCATATTTTTACTATTTTCTATTTGTTGCCACTTTCTTTACTCCTAATTTTGTCTTCCACTGTTTTTCTGCCTTTTGTGGTTTTAACATTTTAAATGACTCCATTTTCTGTCTTAGCATATCAGTTACACTTCTGTTTTTTACTTCCTCTACAGTCCTCTGTTATACCAGCTGAGCTATCAAAGGGTGCTATACTTCTTTTTTAAAAAGCTATTTTTGGTGGTTGCTCTAGAGTTGGCAATTTACAACTAATCCAAGGCCACTTCCAAATAACAGTATATTGCTTCACAAGTGTTTCAGTACCTTATTATAACAAAAATTTCTAATTCTTCCCTTCTATCCTTCTATCATTGTCACTCACCAAGCATGCATAAGTATGTTTACATATACAAATGATATGTACATAAGCATACGTTATTAAATACAATGTTGGCATCATTATTTTGAGTAGACTGCCAGATCAGTTAAAACAGATCAGTATAAAATAAAAAAAGTTTTATTTTATGTTCACTTATTCCTTCTTTGATGTTCTTCCTTACTTTATGTAGATCCAAGTTTCTGACCTATATTATTTTCCTTCTCTCTACAGAACTTCTTTTAAGATATCTTGGAAAGCAGGTCTACTGGCAACAGATTCTTCTCAATTTTTGTTTGTCTGAGAAAGTCTTTATTTCTCCTTCACATTTGAAAAAAAATATTACTTAGCACAGATTTCTAGGTTGTTGGGTTTTTTTTCTTTCAACACTTTAAATATTTCACTTCACTCTCTTTGGCATGCATTTCTGAGGGGACAGATGCCATTATCATCTTTGTTCCTCTACAGGTAAAGTATACCCCTCCACCCCCCCACCCCAGCTTCTTTCAGGATTATTTTCTTTACCTCTGATTTTTTGTTGTTTGAAAATGATAAATGGAGGTAAAAATTTTTTTTTTAATTTTATCCTGCTAGTGTCTTCTGGATCTGTGGTTTGGTGCCTGACATTAATTTGAAAAAATTCTCAGTCATTATTGTTTCATATTCCTTTCTCTCTTCTCCTTCTGGTAGTCTCATTATATGTATATTATACTTTTGTAGTTACCTCATGATCCTTGGATATTCTGTTGTTGTTTTTTTCTAGTTTTTGTTCTCTCTGCTTTTCAGTTTTCAAAGTTTCTATTCATATGTCCTTTAGGTCAGATATTCTTCTCTCAGTCTATTAATAAGTTTATCAAAAACATTCCTTTCTGTTACAGTGGTTTTTTTTTTTTAATCTCTAGCATTTCTTTCTGATTCTTTCTTAGGATTTCCATCTTTCTTCTTACATGGTCCATCTTTTCTTTCATGCTACTTTATCCATTAGAACCCTTAGCATAGTATTCCTGATTGTTTTAAATTTCCAGTCTGATAATTCTAACATCTCTGCTATGTCTGATTCTTATCTTGATTTCTCTCTTCAAACTGTATTTGTTTGCCTTTTAAGCTGCACTGTAGTTCTTTTTTGGTATTTAGACATGATGTACCATGTAAAGGGAATTACTGTAAGTAGGCCTTAGTAATGTGGTGGTAAGGTGTGAAAGGGGGCAAAATATTCTATAGTTCTTATGATTAAATCTCAGCCTTTAGTGTAGCTATGACTCTGGACTGTGGACTTCAAAAGTGTTACTCAGGGCTTTTTCCTGAGGAGGTTGGGCTGGGGTTGGGTATTTCCCGCCAGCCAGCTAAGTTAGGCTCTGATAATATTCCAGCATGTTAGGCTTTGGTTTACTAGTTTTTCCTGAGGGCAGGCCTTCTTAAGAAGAGAATGCTCTGGCATATTTCAAAAGATTCATTTCCCCCCCTCCCTGTTGGAAATATAGAGGATTTTTCTCTAATAATTTCTCTAACAATCCGGTTGAGTTCTAGGAGGTAAACTCACAAAAGTATAGGGGACATCCCTCCCATTTTACTGGGTCCCCTTGGGGTTTTTAGATTTCAAAGTTGTTGTCCACATTAAGCCCCAAGCAACTCATCAATTACAGTTCAGATTTTCCTACCTTGACACTGGTTCCCTGGCAGTTTCCGCTTGTGAGTCTTTGCTCTGGGAAACCATGACTCCTTGTATCAGCCTATCTCTCCAATCTTGGGGACAGTGTTTTGTCCTGTGTCCTTCCCTCTCTTATGGATCCAAGAAGAGTACTTGATTTTTCAGAATATTTAGCTTTTTACTTGTCTTAAGGACAAAGTAACTTCCAGGATCCTTACATGTTTGAACCAGAAACTGGAAGTAAAGAAACATAGTTTTAACATTACAAAAGTAGCCAATAGAAAAATGAAAAACTAATACTTACTAAAATAGAGACGATTTCATTGAAATAAATCTTCAATTTTCATAATGCTGAATCAATAAATAGAATTTTAAATTGGGAAAAATAAAATGATGTCTATGATTTAGTTGCTTGGTAAGAACTGGCATAAAAGTTAAATACATAAATTCTCTTAAAATCTGAAAGTAACTTAGAACCCCAGGAAAAGGTGAATCAGTCACATGTTTAACTGTACCCTACTAACATCACTTTCCCATCTCTGAATTATTTTATACTTTAATGGCAGTAGAAAAAAAAGAGACTATAGGAAAATCATATTACCAAAACTTAGGGGTGGAGAGAGAAGGAAACCTGGAAGAAACTTAAATTTATATACTAAGTGAAAAAAGCCAATCTGAAAAGGGTACATACTGCATGAGTAACTATATGATATTGTGGAAAAGCCAAAACTATGGTAACAATAAAATGACCAGTGGTTGCCAAAGGTTGGGAGGAAGTGAGGAATGAATAAGAAGAGCACAGAAGATTTTTAGGGCAGTATAACTATATATGTATACATGGTACTACAATAATAGATACATGTCCTTAGAGTCATAGATTATATAATGCCAGGAGTGAATCCTCATATTAGGTGATAATTCTGTGTCAATGCAGGTTCATAGGATGTCAATAGTGGAGGAAGTTGTGCATGGGCAAGAACAGGAACTATATGGAAACTCTCCATATTTTCTGCTCAGTTTTGGTGTGAATCTAAAGCTACTATAAAGAATAAACTTTATTAATCCAAAAATAAAAGAGGGGAGCCTGGGCGGCTCAGTTGATTGAGTGTCCAACTTTGGCTCAGGTCATGATCTCTCGTTTTGTGAGTTGCATTGGGCTAACTGCTGTGGGCGTGGAGCCCAGTTTGAATTCTCTATTTCCCTCTCTCTGTTCCTCCCCTGCTTGCTCTCACTCTCCCAAGAAGAAATAAACTTTTAACAAGAAATAAAAATAGGGGTGCCTTAGTGGCTCGGCCGGGTAAGCATCTGACTTCAGCTCAGGTCATGATCTTGCACTGTGTGGGTTTGAGTCCCACATTGGGCTCTGTGCTGACAGCTCAGAGCCTGGAGCCTTCCTCGGATTCCATGTCTCCCTCTCTCTCTGCCCCTTCACCACTTGTGCTCTGTCTCTCTCTCCCTCTCAAAAATAACATCAAAATCTCTTAAAATAAATAAAAAAAATAAAAGAGTAATCTGTGATAAGTGACTATTAACATTTTAAGATACAATTAAGGGGAAAGTTGCATTTTTCCCCTTAACACCACTTAACACTACAACCCTTTCACTAAATGTTTGGCCAATGTAATTGCCACTAGCTGGTCTATAGAAAGCATTCTTAATACACATTCACTCATTTTCCTTATTGAAAATTTATTATTTACCATTCTACATAGCTCAACACTGTAAGTGTTAGTTACGGTAAAAGTACAAATAGGTAAGTATATGTGCAAATGGTGTGTTTCTCAGCAATTAGAATAACAGGAAATGGGATTCGGCTTTTGCCATTATTAGTGAGACCTCAGCTACATAAACATTGGGTCTCAATTTCTTTCTTAAACAGAATCATAGAGATGGACATGGATATTTTATTTGTAAGGTGATTTCTAACCTAAAATTAATTGCCTTCTATAATTTTTACATTTCCTCTATATGAAATTCCTTCACTGAATGAAAAAAAAATTGCCTGTGAGAGCCCACCATCAGCCAATGTTTTACAAACAAACTGACATCCCATTTACTTGAATGAGGATGTCCCTGCTTCCTTGTTCCAAATACTTTAAAGCTAATAAAAGTTGTGGCTAGGGCATGTTTAGGTAGAGTGAATTTTCTCCATGCATCCCTACTCTGAATTCTCTGACTACAGACATAGGTGGTAGGAAAGCATATGTAAGGTTGTCAAGTATAGCTGTGGTAATAAAGGGAATCACTTGAAATGGAAAGCTGAAGGTCAGGTATGAAAAAAAGTTAGGAATAAGTATGGAAAAAGAGTCAGGAGAAGAGATTTTCCCCTTCTACAAAGCAAGGCAATGTCATTACGTCCTGCTGCCCCAGGCAGAAAGTCTGTGCAACCAAAAGATACTATTACTTGTTAAGTAGAAAAGTATGTTACCCTTGGACAATTTTACACATTTAACATGTTATAGCAAAGCCTATATAAGACATTTTTTTAATCTTTATTTTTTCCATGGCTAGTCAAATCTATAAACCTATGTTTTATATCTTACATAAAACACTTTCTTCCTCAAACAGTTACTTTCTTGGATTTTTCAAAATTACAGTGGGGGGGGGGGTTCATGAGACTTGATTTTGCCTTTACTGAGGAATTAATTTCATGCATGAAGGGACTATGCAATATCCCAGCGGGGCAGGTCATCACTAATAGTGCAGGTACAAGTCCTATAGCAGTGGAAAAGCTTACGGGACTCACTGAAGCTTTCTGGCTTGGGATTTTTGCTTTTTAAATAAAGACTGAGAGTAAGGATTCTGAGCCCACTAATGTCACTCATACTTAAGCTTTCCACTTGCTGGTAGGATGATTTATGGGGGAAAGAATAGGTGTGGGAGTGAACTCGGGTTACCATACTTGTGCATTTCACACCTATATGGTAAAAATGTCTTTGTCATCTCCTTGGAAAGAAACAAAATTGACAGAGACAGATGGAAGCTTCGCCTTCTTTCTCTGAGGAGGCGAATTAATACAATTAAAATGAGCGATGTGCTTACATTGACTGACTTGCTAAATAGACTAGCCTTGAGGATAACCACAAGTATATTTAAAATACAGATAAATATTTATAGAGGTTCAATGTTAAAGGGAAAAAGCAGCTGGGTTGATGAAAGTGGGAAGGGAAAAGATCCTCACTAAGTTTCTAAATACCAGTGAGATATTCATTTAAAAACACAGCTATAGCTTAATTAAATAAACGGCAAACACTAACATTTACTAAAACAGAAATACATAACAGAGAGCCCTAACAACATGAAAGAATTAAATCACTCAGTAGTAAATGAAATAAATAGCATTTTAAAAATATGTCTAACTTTAACATAGTAAATAAAGTTTGCTGATCAATAATAAGAACAAAGCTTTATTAATAAAAAACTAAAACAAAATTTTAATAAATGAACAGTTATTAGGGAGAGATGAATTCTAGCTTCTTAAAGTAACATCTTGAAGGGGGAATATAAAAATTAAACTCCATTTCAAATGTCAGAAATTCGAAATATGTAAAGCCTTCTTTCGCATAAATGGGAACATTAAAGATGAATGTCTTGGGTGTTTACCTAATCTCTTCAAATGTACAAACTACAGCATTAAGTGTAAATTATTAAGCTTTAAAAACATCATGGGATACCTGGATGACTCAGTTGAGCATCCAACTCTTGATTTTGGCTCAGGTCATGGTTCCAGGGTCGTAGGATCAAGCCCCACATCAGACTCCACACTGAGCGTGGAGATTTCTTCTCTTACTTTTACACACCTAGGTCTTTAATTCATCAACATTAGATTTTTTTTAAAACTGTCATTTACAATTAAATGTTATTTATTATCTGAATCTAGAATAGACATTTTATTTAATAGTACACCTCAACATGTCTGACATAGCAGGAGGAAATATAATAGGTCTTTAAAAATTAAACAAAGCAAAAACAAAACAATACTGAAATGTGATTTTATAAGAACACAGTCAAAATCAGTTTAACTTTCTTCTATTAAGAAATATTAAATATCCTTCATGAATTCCTCAATAAGTGGATATTTATAGAATTAGATTATATCTTTAATGTTACATAAAATAAAAGAAGTTACTTCACTGAAGTGATAACCATAACTCAATTTATATAATACAAACATAGTGCAACAAACTCTTTCTCTATTATCTACTTAGGAAGCAATAAAACTGTCTAATGCATTTGAGTTTATATATTTATTTTCCTATTTAGGAATACTAAAGACACCGATACTAGTGATTAAATGAGCTTTGTGCAGAAGAGTAATTCATAGGTATATCAAATAGGTAAAACATTATTTGGAAAGGAGTATGACTGTGAATAAAATCCTTTTCAATAAGAAACTGGTAGAATTTTCTTACCCTTTTAAGTTCTTCACTTATTATTATTTCATGTCAGGGGGTAAAGATTTTCCCAATCCTTTTCCCCTCCTTCTTTTTTATAATCTCCCAAATGAAATGGTTATGAAACAGAACTCAATATTTCTATTTCTACTATAACAGTTTTGTTGGAGCAAGTGGATCTTACATTTATGGTGATAGTGTAGTGAAGTTTCTACCTGTCTACAAACATATTAGTAAAGCCACTTTTGTGACACAGCTCTCTTTGTACTTTCTGGGTCACTGAAAACAGGGCAGAAGTCTCTGAGCTATGTGCTGTAAATGGAACTATTTTGTTTACATGCACCAATGCCCCATTTGTAGGGAACCACAATATAACCAGAGCAAGATACGTAAAGGATAGATTTATTTTATAGCCTGGCTTTAAAACAATAAAGACAAAACCTCTCAGTTTCAAATGTTTAATTTGTTTGATCAAATGCTAAGAACTATATTGCTCAATGCTTTTTATCATTTAGTGACCATGAAGGACAGAATTCAGGTGATGTCTTCTCTTTGTCTGTTTAATAGAAGTGTTCAATATATGACATATAATTTAAATACACTATTCAATAATAATGGGGTTCTTGAAATGATTTCCCACAGATAATATTCTTGAAAAAATGTTAAAATATGGTAAAAATATGCATCATTAGAATAAAAGCTACTTAAAGAATACCATACTACTGAACTTTGTCTTATGCAAATAAGGAAAAAGCCACTCCAAAAGAGAAATAGATTTATCCAAGTGCATGCAAGTAGTTGTATAAAAAGTCATCTAATTCTGCAACCGGTGTTCTTTCTATCACACTTCATTGCTTCTCCTATACAACTTAGTTGGCAGACAATAAAATGCAATATTTACTTTCCTAGATCTCTAATCTCTATCCTTAAGTCACATTTTCATGTAAACTAAAACATAAAGAAATGCACTAGTAAATAGGGTCAGCTTAAGTGAATGAGCAGTATTCTACATGGTGTGTTTTTAGACCCACTGAATGAGTTCACAGTCCAAAACTATTCTCCATGTCTACTGTGCTATATGAATATACTATCATTACAGTACTACTAAAAATTAAGGCATAAGTTTCTAGTTAATATGCAGATTTGTTTATTCCCCCATTGCAGAGCATATGTAGGATCCACTGCATAGAGTCAAGGGTGTAACAGAAAAATTCTGATTATAAAATATGGTGTCCATGGAGGTTAAACACAGGTTGGTAGCTATAATCGGGGGTAGGGTTTAGGGAGCTAGAAGGAAGTGGTAATTCAGTCAACAAAATAAGGTAGAGTGTACCCAAGACTTGTTGGCACAAAAGACGAATTAAAAAATTTTTAATAAAACTACCTACCAAATTACTTTGCCTAGAGCCATCAGTGCTATGTACATATTTTTAGGCTTCTTTCCCTGAAAGCATGTGTTCTTCCAATTGTTTCAGTCTTCTGTGCCCTATTACATGAAGGGATAGTTTTCAGTCAGAACTTTTTGACATGCAACCATCCTCAATTTGCTCATTTTGCAAAGATCTAAATACAAAGTCATGGGATGTAAACATTTGCCTTTAGAGTTATAATCCCTTACTACATGTGTATGTGGTTAACTGTATTTAAAATACTCCCAACTTAATTTAAAAAATAAAAAAAACAAAATACTCCCAATTTGAGATTCCTTATCTGTAAGCCCATGTCTCTCTCCTACAGCCTGATTTCCGATTAGCATTTCGCTAAGGGGCGCCTGGGTGGCTCAGTCGGTTAAGCATCTAACTCTTCATTTCAGCTCAGGTTATAATCTCACAGTTCGTGAGTTCAAGCCCCTCATCAGGCTCTGTGCCAACAGTGAAGAGCCTGCTTGGGATTCTCTCTCTCTCCCTCTCTCTGTTCCTTCCCCACTTATGTTCTCTCTTTCTCTCTCAAAATAATTATTAATTTAAAAAAACCACTTTCACCAAAAGGCCAGAGACTATAACAGAACACTGCCACATGAACAAGGTAAAGTCAGGTCCTGCTTGTCTGGTCCAAAGGTATTAAGAGAATAGCAGATAAAGAAGAAAAAGAGAAAATAATATACACGTGTTCTTATGAAGAAAGACAGGGTTTAGCTTTCCTGCGCTGCTCTTGGGTTGCTTGTGTTTAGGACAGGACTCAGAAGCTCTCTGATCTTAAAAGGAGCAGCTAAAAGCAACTGCTTTGTGAGCTAGCAGGCTTGCCATGGGATTTAGTAGGCCATGGGCAGGATGGAGGACATGGCAGAGGTTCAGTAGGACATAGCAGAGGTTCAGTAGGTGAAAGGCAATGGTGGGAGCCAAGGGAGGGAAGGGTGCCAAGCTCTGACTATGCCAAGAGAGGCTGGACCAGATGTGTATACTGATCCCCAAGTTCAGTCCAAGTGCTGGCGGGCTGATCAGAGCACAGGCAGATGAGAGATATCTGCATAGTTCAGAAAGACCAGGGTACTCCATGGAGATCACCTGCTTCCCCTGTTGCAGCAAGGACATGGTCAGTTCACCACATTCCCTACAGATCAGTAAGTAGAAGGAGAGGCTTGTGGAAGATTGAGCAATTATACAAATGAAACAAAGTGAAAACTAAAGGGATCACTTAAATGACTAACTTGGACTAAATCATAAACTGAAATGGACTACATGTATTTTGTTTTTGTTATCCAGATCATTTATATGAGTGAAGTGTAGGTAATCTGCAATGCTGCCACATATACGCACACAGTCAGGTTGACTATGGATTCACTGAACCAGATTCTATTCCTATTGTTTAATAAGGCAAAACACACTTATTGTATTAATATGTACTTGTGGCCCCTCAGTGCAACACTAGAATGATTGTGCCCTAATAGAAAGCAACGAATGGAGGTAAGGTATATTTAATCAATTCTACCTATTTAAATTGCTTTGCTTATATAAACTCTAAAATAAGAATTTCAGGGCATATTCTAAATAGAAATGCTATAAATCAAAAGTTTCCAAGCCTTCTAGTTCAAAGCATTCTTAGAGTCTCACTAACATTTTTTAACAAGTTACCAAGATCAAAACAGAGAAACAAAACAAAACAATTGGATAAAAAAATATATAATGGTTCGTTTTCTTAAGTAGTTAGGTACAACTTAATAAATTTTATACTCTACTAAAACCATTGTTATTTGAAAAAGCAATGCAAACATTTTTGAAAGACAAAATTTTAAATTTTATCTTTAAATAATTACAATTTATTCCTGAAATGTGTATCCCTGAGTACTGAACAATTTTGCAAATCGTGCAGTCAAACTGGATATGGCCAGTCACCTTCTTTATGGGCTGTTATTTTTCAATGAGAACATTTTTTACTTGAAGCAAACTTCAGAATACACAGTTTTCTAAAAGAGACATATAAAACATTCCATCCAAAGAAAAAGAGAATACACATTTTCTTCAAGTACATATAGAAGAATCCCCTGGTTAAATCACATAAAATGAGACATTACAAAGTGTACAAATTTAAGAAGACTTAAATCATACCAAATATATTTTCCAACCACAATGGTACAAAACTAAAGATCAACAATAAAACAAAGCTGTAAAATTTACAATGTAAATATTGAATGTTTAATATATAAATATTAAACAACACACTACTACACAACCAACGGACCAAAAAAGAAGTCAAACAGCAAATCAAAATATGTCTCAAAACAAAAGGAAAAGAAAATTCAATATTCCAAAACATATGGGATGCAGCAAAAGTAGATATTAGAGTTAAATTCATGCTCAGTTAAATACAAATGCTTGTATTAAGAAAAGATGTTCAAAAAAAAATTCAAATAAACATTACTTCACAAGAAACTACAAAGAAGAAACCTAGCTGAAATTTAGTAGAGGAAGGAAATAACAAATAAAATAAGATATAAATAAAATGGAGACCAGAATAAACAATAACATAACATTGAAAGTAATGATCAGGCTTTGAAAGAAAAGAAAAGAAAAGAAAAGAAAAGAAAAGAGAAGAGAAGAGAAGAGAAGAGAAGAGAAGAGAAAAAAGAAAGAAAGAAAGAGAAAAAGAAAATTGGCAATGCTTTAGATACATTAACAGATAAAAGAGAGAGGACTCAAAACCATAATGAGAAATGAATAACCACAGAAATACACAATATAAGAGATTATTATAAACAATTATATACTAACAAATCAGACTACTTAGAAAAAAAACAGACAATTCCTAAAAATTCCTAAAAATATATTATTTCAATTACAAGTAATTTAGTGCAAGCTAATGTGAAATTGTGAAAGTACCTCAAGCTAGTATTCTTACAATGTCTCATAGTTATTGGGTATCACTGTATTTCCATTAAAAAGCCACCCGGATTGCCTGGGTGGCTCAGTCAGTTAAGTCTCTGACTTTGGCTCATGTCATGATCTCACAGATTGTGGTTTTGAGCCCCACACTGGGCTCTGTACTGACAGCTCAGGGCCTGGAGCCTACTTTGGATTCTGTGTGTATCTCTCTCTCTGCCTCTCACCCACTCATGCTTTGTGTCCATCTCTCTCAAAAATATATAAACTTTTTTTACTTTTATTTATTTATTTTAATTTTTAAAAGTAAATATGTCCCATGTTGCTCTTAGTTTTCTGTGGTGCCTCAGGGTACCTTGGTGAATAGTGTGAGAACCACAGGTATAGCAACTATGTACTTTTAGCTCACTGATCTAAACTGGATAAGGATAGGGACATTAATATTTGTTTAAAAAATTTTATGGCACTTCACATTTGGTGAGAATGTTTATTACAATCTAATAAGTGGTACCTACTACATTACTACTTTTAAGACTTTATTGGAAACCAGCATATTTTAGTGATCAAGTGCTGAGCTTTTGCTTCATCTCATTTATGGAAAGGTATCCCTCACTGTTCTTTATCCAATGATCCTAGCACTTGGTTACCATACACATACCTACTGTAATCCTTATAAAGAGTTGAAATATCTTTATGTCTGACTCTACTTGCAATCAGGTCAAGGGCAAAGAACATTCTTGTTCATCTGACATCCCATTGCTTGGCATATGCACTTTGGTTGGCATAAAAATATGTTTACTAAACATGCATTGAATGAATCAATGGTCAAATGCAGAATAGTAATCCTCAGTGGTACTAAGCACTGAATCATAAACAACATGACATATTTAATTAATAAAAACCAGTCAATGTTGTAAGGAATCTTTTTTTTGAAGAGTTTTTGATCTTAGAATATGAGGTCTGACTTACTGACTCTAGTCATTTGAAAGTAGATCATACTCAGAGCAATCATTTAAGCTTCCAGATTGTAGTACTTAATTTTTTTTTCTAGATGACTAAAGAAATCAATATGGTTGTCAAGGTGATCTCTATGTGGTCATGTCAAGCATTAGGATCCCTACAAATCGAGTATTAAGGATTTCATAAAATACAAACTGAGCTTTAGAGAATGTGATAGGTTGGATCAATATGCTTCTGAGGTAAAAGATATGCTTACTATACCATCTGCCTGCAAATATTGTTCAACTCAGGTCAAGGAATTTAACTAAGGATTTTCATTCCAGGCATGTTTCAAATTTGTAAGGTTTCCCCAGGAAGTTTTAGGTAGAATGTCTTTGATGCTCATCTAAACTGAGCTTGACATAGTCCATCTTGGATAAATATTTATTCATTTATTATTTAATAATAACATTTTTGAGCAGATGAGGAACATATAGCTAAATATTCCTCAATTAGTTGCAAAAAATTTGTAAATAAAGTATATCAAAATGAAGTTGTCTTTTTTCCTTTTGGAAAACAAATGTGGCACAAAATTTCTAAGAAGTTTTTAAAATTATTTTTGAATTTAAATGGTGATACAATAAAACATTAAACTAAACCAATTTTAATTTTCAGGTGATTGAGCCCTCACTCAAAATTACTGTCAATAAAATAATGACTCAGTGAGGGAACACAAATGAGAGGCTTATGGAAATGGGAATTTGTATCTTTATTTTCTAATTGTACACTTGCACATTTTATATATTCAGAAAATATATGTTGAAAAAGATTATAAAGTAGATCAAAGAATAAAAATAATGAGAATGGAAAATAAATTTTTCCACTAGAACTAAAGGTCTATAATACATTACAATTTAATGATATATCTTCTGCCTTATATCCTTAATAACACAAATAAAACTCCTCATCTATTTATAGGATTCAGAGAAAGATTATTTTAGTCACAAACCATACTATATGATATGTTTTAGAATTTCTTTTAACTCTCAAGTTAACAATGCCCAAATAAGTATAAATAACATCATCATGTATTGTTTCTAGGTACACAGAAATTGCAAATTTTATACTAGCAAATTGATGTGGTTCTTTCTTTAGATTGCTAAGCATTGTTCACATATCCTGAAAAATGAATAAAACAATAAAACCAAAACAATGCCTAATATAGACTTAAAGTATAACCATGAAATTAGTATTGTATGGGTTATCTGTTTATTCTGATTTAATATTATGTTGTTATGAAAATAATGATTTTTTTAAAAACATTTTAAAAGTCTACTGGTATTTTTTTAGTAAAATTCCATTTACTGAATTTTTCTGCTTGCCATTTTGTTTTGTTTTTAAAGCATTCCAATTTTAAAATATATGCTTTGGGGGTGCCTGGGTGGCTCAGCGGGTTAAGCGTCCAACTTCAGTCCAGGTCATGATCTCTAAAATATTGGTAATTTGGGTAAGATAAATGCCTTTATGTTAGCTGGAAAAATTTAGTTATTTATAAGTAATATAATATTGTTAAGTCTAATTACTCATCCATACCGTAGCAGGTAATGTTGTTATTTCACCCAAATGTTATCTTATCGCCTTGCATTTTAAAAAGACTTATAATTTCATAAAAACAAAATTCATAATATGATTAACTATCTAGAAAGTTAAGATGGATGGATGATAAGATATTTAGTGATTATTCATTAATCCTGAATCATTACATTATAAAGTAACTGGACAGTAAGAATACCCTAGATAAAAGAATCATTCCTTCCCTCATCCTTAGAGCTTCTTTCTTTACAGAGCTAACTGCCTGGGATGGGCTGGAGGTAGAACTGAGCTAGATTGATTCTGGAAAAGCTGTGAGAACCAGAGCCCTGACTTTCCCATAGTGCAGAATGTCCTTAAAACTTCATAATCACATAATCTTTATAAGTCATCTTAGAAAGCCATAGACCTGATCTTCCAAGCTGAGGATACCTGGGATGTATTTAGGCATTTCAAGATGTCTCCAGTTGTAGGGATGTGCCAACTACAATTATTCATTTCCAGGACACAATGAAGAAAAATATTCCTATCTTTGACATGAAGAATGAAGATGTACTTTATCCCACAAACTATATAGTTGCTATACTCAAACATAGTAAGATTAGTATGAGTGATTTTAATAGCTAGATCTCACCCCAAATCTTCACTGCAGATACTTGTAGAAGAATGACACACAATATGCATGATAATCGGGTTTCTGGTTCTGCAGCCATAAAGAAGAAGACCATGTCATGTTGTATGGCCATCCAGCTGGATTTCTTCCTCTTTGCCTCATAAAACACACATCCTAGGGAATTAAAAATGTTCCCTATATGCTCATGAAAATCACCAATGTGTGTGACAAATATGCAAGTTTTTGCCATAGGAAAGAAAAATTAATGTTATATTACTGTTCTTACTTTTGTTTTTGAAGACACTTATCTGAAGAGATGCTATAAACACTGAAGTTACTTACTAGAAAAATCTATCCTCTCACTCAAAAAAAATTTTTAAATACCTTAAAATACCTGAACAATGAGCATAATCTAAAATTAGAGACAGCTTTGTGGAGCAGATGACATAAGATAGTTCTTGGAAGATGGGTAGAAATTTGACAGGTGGAGATAGAGAGTAAGGATATTCTGGGTAAGAAACTGACATGGAAAATGCAATATGTTCAGAAAATGATGAGTATACTACTATTCAAGGAATGTAGGGCATTTGGAGTGGAGGAAGGAATATATCATATATACTCAATATATATAAATTTTAAAAGTACAAATAAATTAAATACCCAGATTTTTTTCAAACTTTCTACACTTTTTTTCAGTAACATTTTTATAGAGAATAATCTGTTACAAATTGAAACACACACTTACTATTGATAGTGTTTGCTCAGATATTTGAAGATGAAACATATAATTACCATTTAATACATAGTGTCAATCTGCACTAAAATAACCAGGTTAGCATCATCATCTTTTCCTCCACTAAGCAAATACCAATACAGCAAAATGGCATACTTTTTAATTGCCTATATTTTTTACAAATTTATTTAAATCTCAGTAGCTGATTATTTTTCTTAAAAAACAGAAAATATTTCTTAAATAGCTTTTAGAAAATAACTATTGAAAGCTTCAAGTTTCTATAAAAATATTAAATGTAAGCAAAATATTCTACAAGACTTCATTTCAGTATAATAGACTCTTGTCATTAAAATAAGTGGACAAACATTGTCTTTACATTTACTTAGACTCTATCACATCTCATTTGTTTCTCCTTTTCCTATATTCTTATTTCCTGTCATTTTCGGGGTTTTTTTTTTTTCCTTTTTTTTGTTTTAGAGAGAGAAAGAGAGTGCACAAATGGGAAAAAGAAGCAGAGGAAGAGAGAGAGAATCCCAAGCAGGCTTCACACCCACGTAGACCCACAACCCTGGAATCATGTCCTGAGCTGAAATGAGAGCTGGACACTTGATCAATGGAGCCACCCAGGCACCCCATACATACTTTCTGTCATTTTCTAATTATTTTTTTTCATACTTCTTCCCATTAGTTTTTGTTTCTTCTTTATGTTAGGTTAAAAAAATAATATATGGAAGGAGAAAAAGCAATTTGTAACATATAATTTTTAAATGTGATAATGTGTACTTTGAAAACTATATTGGAAAATTCAGAAAAATAAAGAAGAAAATAAAGCCAATCATTCTCCCACCACAAGGCATATAGTGACAATCACTGAGAACATCTGACGTATCCTTCTAGAACATGTTTTTAATGTATGAATGCATGTAATGTTTTACAAAATCAGAATATCATATTTTAATCTGCTTTTTTACAGTTTATTTATTTTGAGAGAGAAAGGGAGAAGGAGAGAGAGAGAGAGAGAGCACATGAGCAGCAGAAGGGCAGAGAGAGAGGAAAAGAGAATCCCAAGCAGGCTCCACATGTCAGCAGAGCTGGACACAGGGCTTGAACCCATGAACCATGAGATCATGACCTAAGCCAAAATTAAGAGCTGGATGCTTAACCAACATAGTCACCTAGGTGCCCCTAATCTGTTTTTTAAACTTGAATATATATCAAATGTTTTATCGATATTTAATCACTAAATATTTGTGAAATGAATTTAAATTTTTAAGCATTTCTGCTCAATAGATATTTATAATTGTTTCTTCTTTTTAATAGGGTAATTCCAAATCTTTCTATAATAAATCTTTATAAATATTTATTTGTTAATTTACCTTACCTTAATAAACTGTTCTAAATTCAGCAAATGTTATATACATTTTAAAAAGATAATGATTATTTTATGTTACAAAGAAAATATATTTATCATAAAAGAAAATATAAAAGGCAAAATGAAATGACCATAGTCAAAGATAAAAACTGTTACAATTTGGTGTATTTCCCTTGGACTTTTTTAACATGCATATTTTATACATATGGTTTGCATTCTGCTTTCTTGATTTTACATTATTTTAGGATAGTTTTCCTATAGCTACCTATTACCTAAAAGCATGTGATCAAAGTGAAAAAGAATTTAATATTTACAGTCACTGATTTTTTTATAAAATCTTTTTTTTATGTTTTATTTATTTTTGAGAGAGAGACAGACAGCATGAGCATGGGAGGGTCAGAGAGTGAGGAAGACACAGAATTTATATTCTGTGAGCTATATTTTCAGAATTGCCTCTGTCCCTCATAAATTTATGAAAGAATATCTCTGAGACATATATAACATAATTATATATATAATTTTTACATATATATAACCACATATATGTGATTATGATGTTGAATTAGAAGGTAGTTTTATTGCATTCTACTAGATTGGTTTCCCAAATTGCTATGCAAGTATATATGCCCAAACATTCAAAAAGTACCCCACCTTCCTACATTTTTACCAACGTTTGGTATTGAATTCCTTCCTAGCACATTCCAATTGAGCCTGCCTATTTGGCCTATGCAGAAGTTAGAGGACTCTTAGAGAATAAAAGTGAATTATCATTAAGTACAATCAGGTGATGGTAACTCAAATTATAGCTTAGTTACAGATGTGGTTTCATTGCTTAAACAAAACAATATATCCCCTGACACCTCTTATGCAACTATTGATCATGTCAAGGCTTTTTTTACTCTTGTTCTAACAGTATATAAAAATCATCTGAAGGATGTTTCTTTCAGTAGACAAGGCCAGCAATATACCTTCATGGTCTTACCAAAGAGGTATAAAAGCTCACCAGACCTATGTCATATAGTCCACAGGGAAGAAACTTGATCATCTTTTTCTTCCTTCACTTCCTCCACTATACTGATCCAAAACATTGATGATAATTGGATCTAGTTAGGAGGAATGAGTCACTACTCTACATACATTGGCAAAATACTTGCAGTCCAGAGGGTGAAAATAAAACCCACAAAAATTTAGGGGAATTACATTTCAGTGATAGTGGAATTTAAGAATAACAAAGACAGTATTAAAATTATAAAACTGTATAAAGAAAAAGAGTAGATCACCTACAAACAAATAAGTCAGATGGACATCAAATCTCTCAACAGCACCACTGGAGGCAAAAAGAGGAGTAGTGTATTTAAAATACTGAAAAAGACAAACTATATATTCTCAGGCATATAAAGAATCAGATATTTTGCCACATACAAAGCCATATGAGAATACTCTTGAAAGAAGCAATGAAATAAAAAATGATGCAAATCAACATAATGAGTGTACCAAGAAATAGGGTTATACTAGATGCTTTATAATATTTGTTGAATATAGTATTGAAAGTTTAGATGATAGCACATCATTGTTTTAATATGACCTATCCTGGAGTCTTTATAACACTGTTTTAATTACTATAATATTATAATGTGTTTTTAATATTATGAATTGTAACACTATACCTTTTTGTTTTTCTTTAAAAATCTGTTTTCTTTAAAATTCTGTTTCAAGTAATGATGGGAAAACTGATACTGGATTTATTCCTTACATACACTCATTCTATGTAACTGTGAACTTAAGGAAACATATAAAATAATAGTTTCTATGCATTGCACAATAGACAGGATAGAACTTGAAAAAGGGAAACCAACAAAATGAGATAAACACCATACTCACTTTGGCTCTCTGCCTGGAAACATACTACCTACCATAGCTAAGAGATATGGAACGAAAAAAGATAAGCACTCCTTCTAAGGTGAGGGGGCAGAAGTTAGGGCACTTAAAGGAGGTAGAGTTTTCAAGACAGAATTAAAAAAAAAAATGAGATGCACAGATGTAAGACCTAAAAGTCATAGAGATTACTTTTGAGTCTTTGACTGAAGTCTAAGCTGTACACCTACAGAGAAAGATTTCAAAAAGTCTAATAGAAAGAAGCTGCTTCAAAGCTAAGAGATGAAAAGAGAGGACACTTGGAAGTTTTGCAGTGCTGGGATATACTGGAGTAATGGCTATGTCAGAGTAAAGAGATCTCATTGAATCCTTCAGACATTCATCTGAGACCCCAGCAATGGAAAATATAGGAGCAAACATCAAGCACTAGAAACAGGACTGCACCCTGAGATTAAAGATAAAACAGAATCCAAACAAAACATAAATTTTAAACAAAATATAAAGCTAAGAGTGACAGATTCAAGAAGATCTAGTAAATTAACTGCCAGCCAGCACAAAATTCAATATTCTTAAAAAGAAAACAATTTTATCAAGAATCTGTACAACCTGTCATCCACAACATCCACCTTACAATCTAAAATTATTATACTTGAAAAGACACAGAAAAATAGAAAACATAATTATATAAAAAGTAGTAAATAGAAAAAATACTTGAGATAGCCTAGATATTGAAATCATCAAGTAAGAACTTTAAAATAACTATTATACATGTGATTAAGGACATAAAGAAATGTATTGATAGAATAAATGAACAGATGAAGTCTTCCAGAAAAGAAACTGTAAATATACATAAATAGCCATATAAAGTTCTAGAAGTGAACAATATATGAAGTAAAAAAATCCACTGGTTAGCTTACCAAAAGTGTGAATATAGAAGAATAAAGGGTCAGTGAAATTTAAAACAAATCAATAAAAAATATGCAAATTAAGGAACAGAGAGAAAAGATAAAAGATTAGACAGGTGACCAAAAAACCCAGCATAGGTGAACAATATATGATATCAGTCTAAGAAATGCAATTCAAGTCACAAATAAAGAAGACAGAGAGAACTTAGGCTTCCAAATGTGGTTGATCCAAATCATTAAGAGGATGTACAGCAGTACAATAAGCAGTGTTAGTGGTATTCCTAAGGGTGTCCTCCATTTTTGTATTGCAAATATAGACTCATTTTCTTGTAGCGAAGTGGTGAGTCAACATACAGCCATGGCCACCTGTCTTGACTTGTCTGCTACTTTCATGGACTTTTCCTAATTTTCAGAGATGCTACATGTTTGCCCTTATTTTTATATTTTGTTGGTCATTGCACTCACAGTCTGAAAAAGAGATAGTGAAAATCCTGTAATCACACTGATACCAAATTTAGAGATCTTTGTATCTCTTACCTCAAGAGATTTTTCTTCCTCATTTAAAAGGAAGTAGGAATAATAAAGCAATCAAGTTCACCAGCCAGTGGACAATTCAACCATGTGTTTGTGGCTGACAAAAAAATAAAAATAAAAATAAATAAATAAATAAATAAATAAATAAATAAATATTTTGTTCCAAATTGAGACCCAATGATTGACCATATATTATGAAAAGAATGCTATAGGACAAATGGAATTGGGGGATTCAATGTGGAAACTGTCCTGCTAGAGTGTTCTGGGTAAGGGGATTAGCATGGACTCTGGAGATGGTTAACGGTGTGAAGATGCAAATGTTCCTGTCTACTACTAATTGCTCCTCACCACAAGTGTGTATCTACATGTCTATTCTGAGACATACGGAGCAGTGGGTACCTTTCAAAGACTTCCCATCAAGATCTTTGATGGAAGTCTAAGTTTTGCAGCCTATAAATTTTAGATGTCTTTAGATATACAATATTTTTTCCTCTGAGGTACACTAGACATTTATCATAGATTTTAGTCATTTTTAATAAATTAGCCTTTTTCAATCCCTTAGGGGGCTTTGTGTTCATTTTTATTATTGCTTCTACTAAAATATAATACATGCAGGAAAGGGCACAAACCACAATGAAAGCTCAATGAACTTTCACACACATATATGTAACCAGCCTCTTGATCAAGATATTTACTATTACCAGCACTCTAGAACTCCCTCATGCCTTCTTCTAGGTACTATTTTCCACTTTAACTTCTAGCATTGTACATTAGTTTTGTTGCTTTTGAAGTTTATGTAAATAGAAGCCTACAGTATATACTCCACTAAGTCCAAAGTTGTATAATAACAGCTTCTTTTTCTCAGCACTTTATACTATATATATAATATGTATATATAAGTATATATTATGCATAATATATATTTATTCATTCTACTACTATTGATAGACATTTGATCCATTTTCCAGTTTTCAGGCATAGCAATGTTTCTATGAACACTCTTGTACATGTACTAATAATCACAGGTAAGCATTTCTATTAAGTATATGATTGTTGCATCAGAGAGTATATATATATATATGCTGAGCTTTAATAGATGCTGTGAAACAGTTTTACACAGTGGTTTTACCATTTTCTATTTCTACCAGCTGTGCATGAAATTTTTATCTGCTCTAAATTCTCCATACCTGCTGCTGTCAGTCATTTTCATTTTAGCCCTTCTGGTGGATATGTAGTGCTAATACACTGTGGGCTTAATTTCTATTTCCTTGTTGACTCACAAATGTACTCATCTTTTCATGTGCATTTTGGCTTCTTGGATATCTTCTTTTGTGAAGTACTTGTTCAAATGTTTGCCTATTTATTCAAATAAATATCTTTTATGAATTTTTAGGAGCCCTTTATTCTATAGGAGTCCCTTCTTAGAGGCATGTATTAAAAATATCTTCTTCCATTCTGTCACTACACTTTCTTAATGATGTCTTCTGATGATCATACATCCATAATTTTAATATATGATATACTTAAAGGCAAAATATTGAAAGCTTTCCCCTCAAACTGGAAAGATGACAAAGACACTTATTATCACCATTTCTATTAAATATTGAACTGGACCCTGTAGCCAGTCCATAAAGGTAAGATGCAAAAAGAGGGAAGAGGAATAGAAAAATGAATAGGAAAAAGGAGAGAGGGCAAGGATGGGGAGAGGGAGAGGGAAATAAAAGTTATAAGAATTCTAAGAACGAGAGGGGCGCCTGTGTGGCTTCCGTTGGTTAAGCGTCCGACTTCAGCTCAGGTCATCATCTCACGGTTCCGGTGTTCGAGCCCCTTGTCGGGCTCTGTGCTGACTGCTAGGTCAAAGCCTGGAGCCTGTCTTCAGATTCTGTCTCCCTCTCTCTCTGACCTTCCCCTGCTCATGCTGTCTGTATCTCTCTCTCTCAAAAACAAATAAAACATTTTTAAAAATTAAAAAAAAAAAAAGAATTCTAAGAAATAGAAAGAAAAAATAAAAGCTGTTGTAATTCATAGAGAAAAACAATAATATGCTAGAAGGTCCAAAAGAATCTGCAAGCTATGAGATAATGGGTGAATATAGCCAGGTTTGTAAGATTAATGCATTCAGTCAACTTTTTGTAAAAAAAAAGTCAAATTTTGTTAAAAAAAGTCAACTTTTTTCTCTATATACAAGCCATGACCAATCATAATATCAAATTTTAAAACAATACTATTTATAAGAGTTTAAATACCATTAAATTGATAGAACTAAATCTAACACAAAACATGTGTAAGACCACTATACTGAAAACTACAAAATGTTATAGACAGAACTTAAAGTACAAAATAAATGAAGGAATATACCTGTTCATGTATTGAAAGACATACTATAGAGAGGTCAATTACCATCAAGTAAAGGTAATCTACAGATTACATTTCAACACTCAAACTGGAATCTGATAAGTGAATTCGTAAAATCTTTTATTAAAATGCAAAGAAACAAAAATAACCAAGGTAAAGTTAAAGAAGAACAAAGCTGGAGGTCACAAATCTTGAACTTTTCTAGTATAGCAGAACTATTTCACTGCTGTATTTATTTTATCAGTGTGTTCCATTTAGCTGAGATAAACTGCTGCAAAGCCTTCCAGTTGCTTGAACTGAATGGTCCTGCCCCTTGTTACTACAGAGGTCTCAAGAGCTGTTTACCAGAGAATAGCTGACATCAGAATTATAATAGGGGACCCAACACTTCAGGAAACTCGACTCACCAGGAGCTTTGTCTTAGGCACAAATATCTTATCTACTTTTAGTGAGTTTTCCTTTTTTTTTTTTTTCCTCTTATAATCTCTAAGCTTTTTGCCTTTCCTTTAGCCTTTTATCTTAATCTTTTAACTCTCCTTTTAATACTTTTAAATCCATTGGCTGCTAACCTTTTTTTCTTCCTTTTAAAGCCCAGCTACTTTGTGGCATAATTATTTTCAACCCAAAGTTGAGGAATGAGAAGTTTGCTTTCCTGTGAGCTACTCTTTTAGTTACTAGTTCCCACCAAATTCATCTGTAAACAGAACCAGGTGGAGCTGAATGGTAAACAGCTTAATTGAGAAGTCTTATGCTCATTAAGATGTAAAAATAGAGAGTGGTTTGTTTTTTAATATCTGCAGCCTACTGTTCTCTATCTAACCTCCTCTCTGCTGAGTAATGAGAATTCTAATTATTCCTGTATTTCTCTGGTCAATATTCAATCAATCAATTTAAATTGTTAGCAATATCATAGATGTTTCAATTCCTTTTCTTAATTGCTTTAGTTCACAGATAAGGAGGCTTGGGCTAAGAAATTTGGCCAAGATCACACAACTAGTAAATGACACAATTTGAATGCCAGAAGTATGGCTTTAGAGCCAATAACCCTTATAAAAAGCCTATTGAGAGGAAAAAATTACTTATGTAAGATAACTCTGAATATACTCAGTACATTCTTCATCAAGTGCTCTTAACCACCATACATTGAGAGACCTCATAAAATCTCTAAATCTGAAGGCAAATTTGGGGTATATACAGTCGATTTTTGATACTTGCAGCAGTTATATTTTATAATGTCACTGAAAACACAGAATTAGTGATACTAAATTATTGCTCCTAAGGAAAATGAAGAATTTCTTTCCTTGGGAAAACAGAGATAGATGCAAGCCTGTGATTGCATCTTTTTGTCAACTAATTAATATATAACCTTGTTTTATGTTTGTTTCTGTTTAAAGACACAGTATTTAATATATATTATTAATTCATTAACACTGAACTAATGGCCAACATCACTATAACTTATGCCTGTATTAAATGTATTTAATACACATTTTCTGCATATCACATATCACAGCCTTCTTATGCTTAGAAAAGCAATTCAGTACTATGCTTGAGACCATTTTAAATAGTGAAATCACAACAAAAATCACAACAAAGTGAAAAACATGACCTTGACTATACTGTGAGACTGATACTTGTTTACAGTATGAAACCTGAAACAAGAAAGCAAAACTCTGTCTTACTGACTTCAATTGGGAACTCAATTTTTTTCATTATTTTGCACAGGCACATGCCTAAGAATGACCAGGAAAGGACTTAAAATGCTGACTTTGGAGTCACAAATTCTTCTACTGAGTAAGCAAATTCATAAATTTGTAATTTGTGAATAATGATGATCTACATATTATTTTCTAGGAAGAAGATGCTTAGTTATAACCAGATCCTCAAAAACTCTATAACATCCAAGAATCCAAGGAAAGACTCAAATTAATTTAAAGTTTATCTCTGACTCAAACCCCAACAAACTAAGGCCATCTAAACACTAAACAATGTGGTATTTGCCCATTGTATCATTGTGTCTATTGCATTTTGCTTTGCTAAAGCCTGAAAAACCACCTTAGTAAATATACGCTGAAACTCAGAAAGAAAGAGAGAGAGAGAGAAAGAGAGAGAGAGAGAGAGAAGGAAGGAAGGAGGGAGGGAGGGGGGGGGAGAGAGAAAGAGAGAGAGAGAGAGAGAGAGAGAGAGAGAGAGAGAGAGAGAAAGAAAGAAAGAAAGAAAGAAAGAAAGAAAGAAAGAAAGAAAGAAAGAAAGAAGAAGAAGGAAGGAAGAAAGGAAGGAAGGGAGGGAGGAGGGAGGAGAGGAGAGAGAGAGAGAGAGAGAGAGAGAGAGAGAGAGAGAGAGAGAGAGAAAGAAAGAAAGAAAGAAAGAAAGAAAGAAAGAAAGAAAGAAAGAAAGAAAGAAAGAAAGAAAGAAAGAGAAGGAAGGAAGGAAGAAAGAAAGAAAGAAAGAAAGAAAGAAAGAAAGAAAGAAAGAAAGAAAGAAAGAAAGAAAGAAAGAAAGAGAAAGAGAAAGGAAGGAAGGAAGGAAGGAAGAGGAAGGAAGGAAGGAAGGAAGGAAGGAAGGAAGGAAGGAAGGAAGGAAGGAAGGAAGGAAGGAAGGAAGGAAGGAAGGAAAAGAAGAAGGAAGGAAGGGAGGGAGGGAGGAAGGAAGGAACTCCATATGACCTCATGACCAAATGACCTAGTATATTAATGTTACTAATTGAGCCTAAACTTTGATCAACAAAACATCTGCCTTCATTGCAACAAAACTGATGAGAAAAGATGTTATTCTGAGTGTTGTAGAGCATCATCTCTGAAAGTAGACATGTAGTAAATTTTCCTCTGATGTCAGGACAGGGTTAAGTATTTTTAACTGAAGCACCTGGCTTGTTTTAATCTCTGGAGCACTATAAATCCTGCCATGATTTTGTTTCCATGTTTAATGTTCACTGCTAGAAAGCTTAGACAAATTTATAGTTTAACATCAGCACATGTACATATGTACATTATCCTTTTAATTTTATCTTTCCATACAGCATTTTATTCATGTTCTAATTTTTTCATCTTCTTTCCATATTTTTATATTCTCTCTCATTGCACCTTAAATCGCTTCTTAAATAAGAATTCTGCACATATAATTTTTTATTTAAAATCTTTTCAAAAAATTCAAATGGGAAATGAGACACACCAGTATAAATGTAGCTGCAGATAACTTCTGCCCTCCCCAAAAAAGACAAGTGTTATTTTCTCCCAAAAGTTCTTTCTATACCCTATTGCAGATCCTCTCAAATTGTGGTTTTTGGACAAGCAATATCAGTTTAAACCAGGAATGTTAAGAAATGCTAATGCTTAGGCATCACTCCAGAGTTTCTAAATTAGAAACTCTGAGCGAGGGGGGCAGCAACATAGGTTTCAACACACCCTCCAAGTGATTAGGATGCACATTCCACACTGCTTGATAGGAAATTAAGTGTCATGTGGGTTTCACTTATGCTCTCTTTTGCCATGAAAATAGGCTTATAACTTTACACTTCTCAATTATAACTGTATTGGAATCCTACAGGAAGATTTTATAATCATGAGCTTAGGACCAATTTATGAGTATTCTTTTTATCTCTCTGCATGTTCTGATAGGCAAAGATGACAACCATTCTCCAAGTCTAAAGACATGTTTAGTCATAAAATCAGTGATTATTTCTTGCATCTTGGAGCATTTCAGGCTAAATCTTGCTCCAAGACGTTCAAACTGGAATGTTGCTACAGTGTCACTTTGAGAAATCAGTAAACTGGGTTATTTGTCTTACTGTGAACACCAAAATAAATATCAGATAAATCCAAGACTTAAATGTTAAAAATGTGAGTATATAAAAATACTAGAAGAAAATACAGATTAAATTATGCAAAATCTTGAGAAAGACTTTAGAATAACCATGACCTAAGCCCAGAAGCAAGACCAGGAGGATCAACAAGTTTTCTACAAAAAAATTGGTACAGGATGACATCATTAAATTCAAGTAGGTAAATTATTTCCTATGCTCCCGTTGCACTACAGTGTCAATCTAAGCATCATCTTCATTGATGCAAAGAGGAAAGACAACCTTAGGGTAGTCAAAGGGAATTGTGTCAATTTCTTGGCCTTTGTATGGCCCAGTTGGAAGGCAAAAAATTATGGAGAACAATAAATCAATCTTTGTTTTCCCAAAACAAAATGAAATTTCTCACAAGGGTAGGAGAAAGAAGGTTAAGATAAATCTAAGAGTAGAAAAGACCTATACCTTACTTCCTGTCTGGAAATCTGAGCATGGGAGTTCTTCACAAGAGTCCTAGTTGGAATCATCACAGTAGAGTGGGAATAATTGGGATGCCTGTATGAAGAAGATGAGGCAGTCTCACCAACTTTTTGTAGCCCTGGAGAGTAAAAGAAGAGATGAAATTACCCTGAAAAGTATACAGCTGTAAATTTCTAGAGTGATCTAGGGGACCTGAAGAGGTCTCACATTTGTAATAAGAGGAAACACCAGCAGATGGCAGCATGGACTATACTGTACAACTGGAGTCCAGAGCCATTTTAGTGAAGCCAACCATCAGCAGGTGTTAATAGCCATCCCAAAAGATGCAAACATGAACAGAACCCAACGGAAGGACTAATCATATTCCCCCAACATCATGACCCTCTAGAAGATCCCAAGAACTTACATGCCTCTTTAGGAACAAACAGGTAAGGGAGTGAAGGAAGTCCTGAGTTGCTATAATCTAAACTTGAAGTGACTGGACTTATACAAGTGAATAAAATCCACCTGTCATCATGTGGGAGCAGAGGGATTGCTAGAAATGTAAGTATTCAAAAACAAAGGAAAATATTATTATATTTTTATTTTTTGCACACATGAGTATAGCTTAAGAAAATGATACATTGGAAATTTCTGCATGGCAAAAAAAGAATGTAAACAAAGTCAAAAGATAAATGATCAAGTAAGAGCAAATAAGGAACTTATTTTCCAAACAAGGGGTTAATTTCCTTGATATACAAACAACTCTTAGTACCAAGGAAAAGTTCATTTTTATTAGACAAAGGGAACTATACAATAAGAATTTAAATTTATTCACCTGAAATGTGCCCCTCTTACTGGAATTTTATGGTGGGATAAAAGGAGTGGGGGAAAGTGGTAAAAAATTAAACCTTGTATAAAGAAAAACTTGTAACTGATATATTATTAAAGATGAATTTAGTGAAGGTTTGAATCTATAATATATATGTTAAAATCTGGTCAATCATTCTTGCTTTTACCATATTTCAATGTCACAGAATTCCTTATTATCAGCTGTCCTTTCTTTCCAAAGGCCCCTAGGAACTCTGCATACAGATCACTCACTGGTTTCAGGAATTTCCTCCCTAGTATGGCTGACTACAAAGCCAGACCCATTCTAACTAGCCCTCCTTCACTTTTCTCCCCATGTATAAACAGTCCTAATTTAATGTTAAAGGCTTACCTTTAAATTAATTTTGGGAATCAGACAAAAACTAAAAGGAAGAGAACAGAACTATCTAGGCCGCTAGTCCACAGTCCAGGCTTTAGGGCACCATTTCTAAATGGGTATTTTCAATTTAGGATAATTACTACATATTTAAAAAAAAATTTTAGTGTATGTGGTAGCTTTCTTATGTAAACATGGAAATTAGACAGAGGTAGAAGAAAGAAAAAGTGTATAGTGTACACTGTAGTGTAATTTCACTGCAGTCAACATTTTGCTACATTTTCTCTAGCCTACAGCACCTCATTTTAAAAAAAGTATGTTTCTCATTTTTATAATTTGCATTTTTATATAACAACAAAGGTCTTTCCAGAGAACTTCAAACTTTCCTCAAGTATGTTCTTTAATGATGCAGAATGGATAATTTACTTGAATATTCTTCACTGTTATGACAGGTTATTTCTACCTCCGACTTGCTGAAAGTATTGAAGAAATTTATATTTTTGTAATAGATTCGGGCATTTTTTTCTAGAACTAAAACCTCTTCAGGAGAGTTACCTAACAGAGGAACTGTTAGATTAGAGGCATGTACATTTTTAAAGCCCTTGATTATTCTGCAAAACTTTCTTTTCTCAAGTGTTCAAACTGTCACTGAAAATGCACAAGAGTATTGGCAGTTCAGTGTCTCTCTTCAATGACACTGGGTGTCTCCTTTTGTTTTAATGTTTTGGTAAATTAAACGGTATCATGTTATTGTTTTATTTTAACTGGTATATCTTTCTTGAATTTGCTTGTCACTTATATGAGATATTTGCTATTTCTCCTTTTCCCCCAAATGTGAACCTATGCTCAGCCAAATCTATTCAGTTAAATATTTATATAGCAAGTATTATGTGTTAGGCATTGTGATATATATTGGGAGCACACTAATGAAACTAATTTGCAGCTCTCTCAGCATGTGACACTTTTACTTGTTCTGGGCCTTTGTATTTGTTATTGTTGCTACCTGGAATGTTCTTTCTTCCCTGGATAACTCCCACTTGCCTGTTAGATCTCAGCCTAGGTATATGTATATAGAAGTTCAGTGTACATTTGTTCTCTATGTCTGCCCATCCTTTTCCTGCGTAGGCATTTTCACTTTTAACTATAATTTCATATCTATTCCTCTGTACCTTCCATTAGATTGGAAGCTCCTTGAGGACAATGTTTCATGCTTATATTTGCATACGGACCATCTAAAGTTGTTAGATATATAGTAACCAACTAATGAACAAATATATTTCCATGTTGAATAGATGAATTACTACTCATGCAATTTGTTCATTTTAATTCAGTGTTTTCACGTGTATGTGCACGTGTTTCCAATTCATTTTCCCTTCTACTTAATTTCTGGGGAAATACTAATTTTATATATTTTGGTATATCTACCAGTATATCTCTTTTCTTATTTGTTTAACATGTTTAATTATAAATTCAACAGCTAGTTCTGTTTAAACTTCAAATAGGTTGAAAGTACAAGGTAGATACTCTCTCACCCTCCATGTGATCATTATGAATTTTGTTGTTATTTTCAAAAGACTTTCAGTGTATATGTACAAAAATGTTGTGTTCTCTATTTCTTTACATAAGTGAGATAGTACTATGAATATAGTGCTCTGAAACTTGTTTTCTGTTCCTTAATCTTGGTCATGTATATTTAGGAATGGTATGGTAACACAATTGTACTCATTATTGAAAACATTAGATACTATTTAATAAATGTACCATAATTTATCCAGTTATTCATCAGACATTTAACAGGTTTGCATTTTTTCTCATTTATGTACATATAATACTAAAAAAAAGAATTACTCTTTCCTTACCTATCTTAATCTATTCTATTTTTATCTTATTTTAATTTTTTCATATACCATAAATCTTTGTCATAGGATAAAGATAGTCCTATTTTTACCTAACATCCCAGCTACCTTCAGTGTGTTCAAAGACTTTGCCCCCAGGGTGCCTGGGTGGCTCAGTCAGTTAAGCGTCGGACTTTGGCTCAGGTCATGATCTTATGGTTTGTGGGTTTGAGCCCCATGTCAGGCTCTGTGCTGACAACTAGCTCAGAGCCTGGAGCCTGCTTCAGATTCTGTATCTCCCTCTCTCTCTGACCCTCCCCTGCTCATGCTCTCTCTGTCTCAGAATTAAAAAAAAACATTTTTAAAAAAAAATTAAAAAAAGACTTTGCCCGTATTATGTCTTCTCTCTTTTACATCATTAATTTTTCCTTCTCTAATGGATCATTCCCACCAGCACAAAAAAACATGCTATAATAATTCCTTTCTTTAATAAAGGGAAATATATAAATGTATCCACCACTCACTGGATGCCCCTTTTTATGGCAAATCTATTCAACATAGTTGTTAATGTTCATTTTCTACCTCCAATTCACTTTTTTTTTTTTAATGTTTTATTTATTTCTAGGAGAGAGACAGAGAGACAGCGTGAGCAGGTAGGAGAGAGAGAGAGACAGCGTGAGAGGGTCAGAGAGAGAGGAGTCACAGACTGAAACAGGCTCCAGGCTCTGAGCTGGCAGTCAGCACAGAGCCCGACGCGGGGCTCGAACCCACGAACCGCGAGATCATGACCTAAGCGAAAGTCGGACACTTAACCGACTAAGCCACCCAGGCGCCCCTCCAATTCACTTTCAAACCCACTCTGATAAGATGCTCGTTCATACTACTCCACCAAACCTACCCTGGTCAAATCCACCCATCACCTCTATATTAAGAAATCCAATTTGCTATATTCAATTATTTGAGAATGAATTAATCTCTCTCTTTAAAAAAAACATCATTTCCTGCTATAAATATTGGGGTGCATGTATCCCTTCAAGTCAGTATTTTTGCATCCTTTGGGTAAATACAGAGTAGTTCAATTGCCGGATCCTTAGGGTAGTTCTATTTTTAACTTTCTGAGGAAACTCCATACTGTTTTCCAGAAAGGCTGCAACAGTTTTCACTCCTACCAGCAATGAAAAAGTGTTCCCCTTTCTCTGCATCCTTGCCAACATTTATTGTTTCTCGTGTTGTTAATTTCAGATGTTGAGCATCTCTTCATGTGTGTTAGCCATCTGCGTCATCTTTTAGTTTTGTTGACTGTTTCCTTCACTGTGTAGAAGCTTTTTATCTTGATGAGGTCCCAATAGTTCATTTTTGCTTTTGTTTCCCTTGCCTCCAGAGACGTGTCTAGTAAGAAGTTGCTACTGTAGATGTCAAAGAGGTTGCTACCTCTGTTCTGATTTTGATGATTTCCTGTGTCATATTCAGGTCTTTCATCCATTTTGAATTCTCTTTTGTGTATGGTGTAAGAAAGTGGTCCAGTTTCATTCTTTTGCAAGTTGCTGTCCAGTTTTCCCAGCACCATTTGGTGAAGAGTGTCTGTTTCCCATTGGATATTTTTTCCTTCTTTGTCAAAGATTAATTGACCATATAATAGTGGGTTTATTTCTCTATTCTATTATACTAATAGAGAATCTATAGATTCTCTATTCTATTATACTAATTATTTTTTCCAAGTAACTTTAGAAACATTTTATCAACATGGAAAATATTCATTAGGATATTCATCAAAAATATAATTTATTTGGGAATTACTGATACCTTAAAGCTATTTATTCTTCCTCTTTATTAAAAGCCATATATAGAGTGTTATCGTTTTCTTGATATAAGATTCACATATTTTTCTAACATTGAGGCTATTCTTTTGTAGTTTCTCTCTTCACTGGAGTTGAAAATGAGACTTCCACATTATATATTTTTTACTTAATTGTTGTATGTATGTATGTATGTATTTATAGTGATGGAATATAGAAAGGCTATTGATTTTCCATTTTTAAAAAGATACTCCCCTGTGTTATCTTCAGACCCTGAGCTAAAGTCAACCAAAGAAAATACAGTTTAGTGATGAAATATATATTTCACAGATGAAGACTATTTTAAAATCAACTTTCTGATGACAAAATAATAACAATGATAACTTCTCCAGTGTAACAAATGTAACAAAATAGAACTGAGTTTTAGAGGTTTATTTTTTTTTTTTTATTAAGATGCTACATAATTAAACAGGATTGGACTGGTCTTTTATATGATAAAAAACTTCATAATTCATAGTCTAAATGACTGTTTTCTGGATTATCTGAAGAGTCTTTCTCACATTTTTCCCTTCTCTCCTTCTCTAACTAAAAGCTGGCTACTCTCTCTCCTAACCATTCTGCAGCCTGATTCACTCTCCATGATTCCAAACTAAAGCCACTGTACCTGGGGATAAGTGTGCTAGAAGTATGAGTGATAAGGAAAAACAGTATGTGCTTTTTGGTAGGTTCAGCTTCTCTCTGACTCTTTTTCAGTGAAAGAATAATCTAGGCTTGACTATTGTTATTAAGTATGTCCCTTCCAATGATAAATGTTATTTATTTACATAGAAAAATATATCTTTACATTTTGTTTCCCAACATTAAAATAAATCATAACTTTCACAATGTAGAGATAAAGGACCAGCACAGCCCTCAGCAGTAATGCTAACTTAACCCACTAACATGCATTAAGACACAAGAGTTTAAGCCACAGCAATAGTTGTAATCTTGTGACAATAACAACAACAAAAATCAGATGAAATACATTAAACTAACCATTAAGATCTCTTAATCTCAGTTCAACTTTACTAAACAAACCAACAGTAACTAGCCTAGTCCCTTTTAAGAAAACAAAGCAGCAAAATTTCAATGTACTAGGTAAATCAGTTACTATGTGCTTTTGATTCATGACTACATCATCATGTCACCACAATGAAATTCTTTTTGAATTCTGAGTCTGTTCATCAGCCGCATGAAACTGATGACTTGAACAGAATTGAAGACATGGGAAACAAGCATCTGAAGGTAATGAACCATACCATACTCCTCACTATACTGGATTACAGCTTCCCAAGGGTAAGTATCAATAATAAAAGGAAGACTACCTTGATATTCTAGCCACATGTACCAAAGCCTACAAATGGTAAAATTTGTCTTTACAATATTTCATTGTGGTATTATTTACAATTTCCCCTTGTCATGTAATAAAGATCATTCAACACCCCCTTCCAAAATAATTTACTGTACATTTTAAATTGTCTAAAAGATTATGGTGTGTGTGTGTGTGTGTGTGTGTGTGTGTGTGAGAGAGAGAGAGAGAGAGAGAGAGAGAGAGAGATAAGGGTAATTTGAAGGAAAGACCTGTGAGATGTCATCAATAATTAATTTATTTTTAACCATTATTAAGATAGATTTAACCTCAAGATATAATAGATTTATCAGTCCAATGTTCCATCATTTCCATGTTGCCTCTACAGGGAGATTTTCCTTAAAATTACTCCAAGGGTAAGGAAAGAAACTCCCAGAGCAAGGAGCTGTGACTAAAGCAGAAGTTCAGTTATTGCTCTGCACTGTCTTCACATAAAGAACCTATCATAGGCTTAATTAACCCCAATTAACATACTGAAGCTATACCCTACCCCCATGTGACTGTATTTGGAGACAGCTCCTTTAGGGAAATAATTAAGGTTAAAGGAAGTTAGGAAAGCAGGACTTAGTCTAACTGCATTGGTGCTCTTATGAGATAGTCAAGCGACACCAAGAATGGATCTCCTTCTCTCTCTCTGGATCTCATTTTCTCCTTCTCTCTCCTCTCTCTGTTCTCTCCCCCTCCCCCTCTCCCTCTCTCTCTCTCTCTCTCTGTCTCCATACAAGTACCAAGGAAAAGCCAAGTGAGCACATAGCAAGAAAGCAGATGTCTACAAGCAAAGAGGACTCTCACCAGAAATTAAATTTACTAGCACCTTGATCACGGACAGAACTGTTACAAAATAATCTCTGTTGTTTAAGCTGCCCAGTTTGTGGCGTTTTTATGGCAACTTGAGCTAACTAATACAGAAGCTCTTCATCTTTTAATTGTTTATTCTCCTATAGTGTCTGAACTTCACCTGGAGTGTCCTAGCATCATCCATAAGTTAGTTTCAGCATCCACCCAAGGTGAGGAACTGAGAGATTTAGACACTGTTGGTGTTTCTGTCTGTGATGTATTTGTAAATGTGTTTTTATTGATTTCTACAACATGTGGCTTATTATTTTCTGTTGGCCATTAAAACATACCTAGTTTTGGATCCATGTCTTCTGGTTTGGCCTCTGGTCATGCTGCTTCCATTGTTATTGGAGGCGTCAAACGGAGGTTGGACTGTAAATGTGTATTTATTTTTCTCATTGGGATTGTGATTAGAAGGCTATAACATCACAGATTTATCAAACCCCCCTTCTGCATCAATATGGTACCAGGTTCTTCACTTTAAGACATGTATTTGGTCTTCAGATTGCCAAGTTTTAGTGACGGTGACAACCTTGATGAAGGGACCTTAGAAATTGAGCTTGCACTGTGGTTTGAGGCTCAGGACATCTCCATCTTTACCATGTTCATTGACAGCAGAAGCATCGCTGTCTGGGAGACCCCTAAGAGACCACCTTTGATGATGATGATGAGGAGGAGGAGGATAATGCCTATGTTGGGTCATTTATGGGGTGAGAGGAGGGGGCTGTGTATTCATCATGCATCAATACATTTTGTTTTAGTTTCTTATTAATTCTTACAGTTTCAAGTCCATCCTTTTCTGTGTTTCTCTGTATATAATTATACCATCTGCAAATAAAGGTAATTTTGCATTTCCTTTCTAATAATTATACCTTTTATTTTGCTTCCATATCACATGGCATTGATTAGTCCTTCCAGAATAATTAGATAACAATGAAAATAACAGCATTTTTGTTTTCCACCTGATTTAATTGGATACTATTAAGAATGAAGTCGGCCATTGATTTGAGATGTTATAGAAACAACATAATGTTAATGAAATTTCATATGTGAGTTTGGATAGATTTTAAAATAAAAATTGAGTGTAATTTTTTTTCTAGAATTTCTCTAATTTTATTGAAATTACCAAATTGTTTTTTCTTTCTTGACCTATTGGTAGGAAGTAATATACTAATTGTTTTCCTAATATTGAACTAACTTTGTATAATGCACATGATTTTGAGTCAAGAGAGTAAACCAGACCATCCTCTGAGGAATGTTTAATCACTAAACACATTGTACACATTTCTGTCCTATAAAAGATTCATGTTCAACTATGATCCCAATCAGCAACTTTCTCTTCCCACTAAAGGGAACAAAATAACCCTTTCCACTGCTGCAGTAAACAGCAAACAGATTGTTGATTATACAGAAAGAGAAAAAACAGACATAGGACAGAGCATGCAGATTAGAAAGAAGCCGTTTCCTTCCTTAACACTAAGTAAATAGGCATTTTGCAAAGCGCATTAAAGGGAGCAGACTGCTACAGAAATCAATTAATAAAGACTTGTTAACTGAGAGCAAACTATGAGTAATTATATTATCAAGTAAATAGAATAATCTGTAAATAGCAGTAAGGACCCTGTAACAAAGAAACCACATGAATTGGCACCCTTTCTTTTTGAGCTCATAGCCTTCTGAGCTTGTGTCTCTAATTCAGCAGTATATCTAGTTTGGAAAGGAAAAAAACAAAACAATAGGACTTATGAGCTGCTGTTACGGGAAGTAACTCAATGGCCTTAAACAAAAAGTGCCCTGACATTGTACAGTGGAAGAAAATTTGTCTCCAGCTAAGACTCCAGCAAGCAAATGACTATTCTTGCACAGAGGAGATCTATTTAACTCTTCTTGTATTAAAAGTATAAAGATAAATTCTGGACAGAAAGAACTCTTATCATGGTCAAAATGCAAAGGGCAGAAACACTGAGTGGAAGATGACCTATCCTGGAGTTATGGGAGATTCTCACATGGGGCTGGCACCCTACGTAAAGTACTGAAAACACCAATCTGATAAGAAACATGATAAAATTTTGGGAGAAGATACCCTGTAGTAAAAAGATGGTGGGAATTAACAGCAGGGAGCTGGATCTTGCCCAAGATATTCACCATGTGGCCGTGAACAGTAACACAAATTCTGAGACAATTTTTCTTCATCTGTAAAATGGAGATATTAATACCCACATTTAAAAGATATCAAAACTGGATGAACTGTATATCTATAGCATAGAGCAACAAATAGTAAACATTCTAAGAGATGGTTTGTTACTTTGTTAATTTTGGAGCAAACCTTGAGATATATAATGGAGACTTGGAAATATATTTAAGATAGAAATGAAGACCCTAACACAAAAAGTGACAATGACAGAATACTGTGGGGCAAGAATGATGTGGAACACATAAAAATACTAATAAAATTTAGGAAAGAAAATCTCCATATGCACAAGGATGGGAAGGGAGACTATACCCTAAGCTCTATCAGATGTTAGTCAAAATTAGCTCCTCAGGGAACAGAATGGGAAATTTTTATCAAAACACAACACATATACTTCACAGGTATTTGGATTTATGTTCAAGTTAAGGCATAGTAATACAGGCACTGTTTCATTTTGAAGTATGGGTCTACCATTCTCAGTGAATTCTCTTTCAGTTTAATAAGATTCCACATTAAGTAACCACATACAGAGAGAACTTCACAGGAGACTCCAGACATTCTGGAGTTCAAATTGGGCAAACCAAGTTAGCAGTACCTCTTACAGAATTATGTTTTAACAAACCTCCTTTTTGCCTTGCTAGATTATTCATCTTAACACTCATCACACTGTATTTCACATGTTTGTTTCAGTATTTGTGACTCTTATTTGACTGTGAGCTCCCTGAGAGCAGGTATAATTTTATTCACCTTTGTGTTTCTTAGTACAACATAAAACATATAGAGTTGTCTTAATGTCACTGTAAGACTGAGAAACTTCTTAGAGCCCCCCCCCCCATGTCATCTGAAACATGTTAAACTTTAGCAGTCACATTATGGCCCATTTTTACTGTATTTTACTATAAAATTTTAAAGATATTGGTAATTTTTTTTAAATTTGGCAATAAGCCAACACCTTATGATTGGCTCTAATTTCTCCAGTCTCAGCTCATGATGCACATCCAGGAATTCTTGCAAAATGAAATAATCTAAATTACAAAGTGTTTTCAATGGTCATCAAATTTGAATGGACATGAACCTTAACAATTAAGAAAGTTGGATTAATTAACAACTTAACAATGTTAATTTTTGTAGACATTTAAAAATTACTTTAAAATTTTCAGGTTTTTTTTTTTTATATTTTAGAGTCAATGTTTTTGTTCTTCAGGTCTTAAATGTTGTCAATGGCCTTCAAAGAGCAAGAAGGCCTAAGGACCAGGCCTATTGATACATGATGGATTAATCAGCCCCAATGGCATACAGTAGATGGTCAAGTACTGTTTGTGAATTTGATGGGTAATTTGAGAATATGCACACGCCACAGGTATGAGCCAAAGTAGGAGCTCAGTTATAATGCAGCTTTATTTTTACTAGTAAACTGGCACCACTAAGCCATTTTACACATAGCAGTGACTGGCAATGTCAGTCATAATGTTGGAAGTTGACAAAGAGGCATTTCCAGAACTAAAGGGTTAAGTTGGCTATCAGAACAAGCCACTACCTGAAGTTGCACCATAGTTATCAGCATGCAATCTCAAGCAGACAAATGGAAACAGACAACCTTAAGACTTTGGAGAGAAGTTGGGCTTCACAGAGATTGGCAATACTATGGTCAGACCTTATTGTTGATATTCATGAAAGGAGGGAGACTGGCAGGTGGGTTCACAAAAAATAGACTCTTCTGATGCCATCTTTTCTAGAGAAGTCTGCCTTCACAAACCTTGTACCCCAGACTATGTATAAATGACTACAATGAACATATGTTCCTGGGCTCAGGGGCCAGTCATTCTTCAGATGTATTATGGCAGACAGAAAACAACTTTAAATACAGTAGTTGAGAAAGACATTCAAGAGAGCAGTTGGATGGGACCCCAAGTGGAGATGGCTCATGTTTGCTTAGTCATCACCCCAGTGGCAATTATACCTTCCACACCTGGACCTCTAGGTCTCAGTTGAGGCACTATCTGTCATGCCTTCATGGCTGCACTGTAATAGTTAAGCAGGATGGGAAGAGAGTTGAGAGTTTTAAAGTCTCAGTGTGGATAGATATGACTCTTAAAATCCTTTGAGATTTCCGCATCAGATTATTCTTTCAGGACTTTTCCAGGGTGAGAATCCTAAGTGCTAGACTCTGGTAGACAGTTATTTACAATTGAAATTTTCATTTGCCTTAATGATTCTCAAGCATACTTGAATGATAATTGAAATATCTAACCGAAATATGCTTGTATTTTTGTCATTTGTTCAACTTTTTCCTTAAAATGTGTTGGGTATAGAATTACCAGTCATCTGTTGGTATGACAGTTAATGGCTGTACAAAATGCATCTCTTTTAGCCATACTGCCCCTAGGAATTTGATGATCATATTCATGTTTGGATGCTCTCTCTTACAAAAGGTTTTTGTAAGATAGACAAATCACAAGTATCATGTTATAGCTGCTTTACTTTAGAGAAAATGACCATGTGCTGGAGCAAAACCAACTAGGCCAAAGGCACCAAAGCCTTAGGGAGCTAACACATGATGAGGATCTATAATGTGCTGAAAAGTTTGTATGTATACATTTCTTTTAGTAAGCATTGCATCACAATTCTGTTATCAGATCCATAACTCTAATCATTTTCAAAGCAAAATCTGGTACCATGAAAAAACAGAAAGAGGGCTCTAAATGACTTTGGAGCATTTATTCACTTGCCTAATAACCTTCAGTGACTCCCTATCTCCCACTGGGTCAAGTTTGTAATTCTGCTTGCTTTTCAACATCTTCACTGGTCTCAGTATTAGAGCCTACCTTATTTTTTCTTTCTTCCCACATATTCCCTCTGAGCAACATAGGTCAGTATTTTTACTGACATACAAACATACCATATTCACTGCCCCTTCCAAGCATCTTTCTTTCCTCTTCTACGACCTGTGTAAATATCACCAATTCTTCAAGGATCCCTTCACAGTTCATTATTTAGCAGAGTTCAGGGACCAGAAATGCTACAGAGACTTTGTTAAACATGATCTTAGCTATAATATGGTAATTTGAAAAGCACAGATTTAAAACAATGCTGTTATAGTGTAGTTAGTAGACATTAATTTAGGCCAAAGGGAGTTATGAGGTTTTATCTTCTTAGAATAAAGCAAAGTGCATAGCTGATTCTGGGCTACAACTTCAAACTCTAAGTCCCTTGGAATCTAAGAGGTGGTATTTTTCATGGGACCTTAGTTCAGTAATGTAGTTTTTAACTCTCCATTGAACTACTTCAACATAACCTTGACAAATTTCATTTTTAAAGTTACCAGGCCCTAAAGTACATTCTACAGTATTTGAATCTGCAGTGTTACCACTTCCATAATAAAGTACAAGACTTAAGGGATAAACAGAATGGTCACATTCCTTTTCTTTTCATGAAGGGAGACTGCTCTACAATTCAGAATGAAACTCATGGAGACTAAGCATAACAGTTCATATTTTCTTTATAGACAGTACAAGAAGCCTAACTATCAAAGTCATATAACTTTCTAGCTTTAAATGACATTGTTCAGCAGAGGTTTTCACAGTTTTATGAACATATCCATTTGTTAGAATTCTTTATGGAAAATATTTTACATCTAAGGATTTTTAAACATAATATTTAAAAGAATCACTTCATAAAGATTTAAGAAAATGGAAACCAAATGACATGCCCATTCCTTGCGTAAAGAGAATAATACAGTGCAATTAAACATGTAAGATGACCAGGTCACAATCTGCTGCTTTTGATATAAGGTTGTTGATCTGATAAGAATTTCCTTCTAAATTATCTAAAGTTACTATTCAGTCAATAAAATCCAAGAAGTATGTACTAAGTATTATTATATGTGGGACCCATGCTATGTACTAAGTGGCCAAAATCAGATATGGTTTCTGTCCTCATGGGAGCTTTCTATTTGTGGAACAGACAAACATGATTGAAATGATCACTCTAAGGACTGTATAATTACAAACTGAGGTAAGTTTTCTGAAAAAAAAAAAAAGAAATGCCCTTGGGAACTCAGTTCTGAAATTCCAGGTTCTCCCCCAGAAATGTAACAGCAAAAAAAGACATATTTCTGCCCTAGCAGAACTAGACTACAGTTAGGGGAATAGGCATTATGTAAGTAAATAAATAAGTACATCATTTCAAATCATACTTGGTCTTATGGAGAAAACAAGGTGTACAGTAATGAAGAAGAATAAAGAATGGGGCTGATTAAATAAAGAAATAAGAGGTACTTTTCTTAGGAGAGATACATACGCTGAAGACTAAGGAATGAGAAGGATTCTGCCATTTCAGAGAGTATTAGGGGAAGACAAAAGTATGTATAAAAGTCTTGAAACATAAAAACAGATATCTTTGTTCAAAGATCAGACAGTATGCCACAGTTTCTGGAACAGAGGAGGGAAGAGAAGAGAGACATAAAATAAGGTTAAAAAAAATAGATAGCAGTCCAATCATCAGAATCACATTAGAAATATCAAGGGATTTGGATTAGATTCTAAATACAATGGGAGAGCATAAAAGAGGACTGAACTGGTTTAAGTTCAAATTGTTCCCCTAGGTAACTAAATAGACTAGAAAGAAGGAAGTACAGTCAGACACGATTGCTGTCCTCCAAGGAAGAAAGGAGGGTATATTGTATTAGAGTCTTGGAAGAGAAGATAAAGAAAAATACATATTTCAAGATATTTTGAAGAAAAACTCAAGGCATCTGTTGATGCACTGGCTGAGGGAAGGCAGAAAGATTAGGAAAAGTAAATTAAGGATGATTCCCAGGTTTCTGATTTAAGCAGCTGAATGGATATATCAGAAGGTGTGTTGACATTTTCTGAGCTGGAGAAGTTTGAAAGCAGAACAATTGTAAACATAGGTGGGGTCGGGTGAGGTGCAAAGGAATTTGGCTACTGACGCATAATTTTGATATGTCTGTGAGAAATCCTAGTTGAAAGGTCAGGTGGACAGTTAAATACGTATATGAGGAGACATTTGAAATGGGCATAATTGAAGGGTCCTTCATCTGTAGATGATATATAAAATAATGGTAATAAATAGTATCACCAAAAGAGAGAATATAAAGAGAGAGGAGAAGGGGATCCAAGACCAAGATTCAGAGGGAAAGGCTTAGGGAAAACTAACAAAAGAGATTGGGAAGGAGTGTCAGTAAAATCTTGGACACAAGACATGAAAACTAAAAGATAAGAGTGTTTTAAGAAATGTGCAGTGTTACTGAGAATTCAGGTACTCTTTTGGCTTTCACTCATTTATTGATTAATATCTGTGTTTTTAATTTAAAAGATAAATGTATCAAAATAACATCATGTAAAAAATAATAACTTGTGATGGAAAGAGTTGGTAAGGTAGTTCTATACACATTATCTCACTTGATCCCACAATTAAGTATATTTTATTATTGACTGTATTATACACTCAAAAACACTGGGGCTCATGAGAACCAGTAATATTTAATAATAAAGTCAACATTTATTAAGTATTGTGAACTCCTGTTTTGAGAGACATGTATTAGACTCTATAGATATAGTTATAAACAAAAAATTCATATCCTTGAATTCAAAGTGCTTACTTCCAATGGATATTGTACTACACTGGTTACAATGTAGTACACAGGGCTTAGAAAATTATTAAGAGGTACAGAGACTTAGTAATTCAAAAAGATATATGCTCTCTGATGTTTATTGCAGCATTATTTATAATAGCTTAGATATGGAAGCAACTTAAGTGTCCATCAATAGACAAATGGATAAGGAAGATGTGAGATACACATGCATACACACACACACACACATACACACACACAAACACACACACAATGGGGTATTACAGAGCCATAAAATGATGAGATCTCACCATTTAAGACAACATGGATGGACCTAGAGGGTATTATGTTAAGTGAAATAAGTCAGACCAAGAAAGACAAATGTCATATGATTCCACTCATAAGTGAAATCTGAAAAAAAAAATCAAAAAACAAAAACAAATAAATAAACAAAAAGCAGAATTAGACCTATAATTACAGAGAACAAACTGATGGTTGCCAGAGGGGATGGGGGTCAGAGGATGGGCAAAATGGGTGAAGTGGAGAGAAAGACATGGGCTTTCAGTTATGAAACAAATAAGTCAAGGGAATAAAAGGAACAGCATAAGGAATATAGTCAATGATACTGTAATAGCAATGTAACAGGACAGATGGTAGCTATACTTGTGAACATAGCATAATGTATAAACTTGTCAAATTACTAAATTGTACATGTGAAACTAATGTAACATTGTGTGTCAACTATATTCATAATTAAAAAGCAAAGAATTTTGACTGCAGAGGTTCACTTTTTAAAAATTCTTAATCAATCATTAAAAAAAAATGTTTTTAAGTTTTATTTTTGAGACCAAGAGAGACACAGCATAAGTGGGGGAGGGGCAGAGAGAGACGGAGACACAGAATCTGAAGCAGGCTCCAGGCTCTGAGCTGTCAGCACAGAGCCTGACATGGGGCTCAAACTCACGGACCATGAGACCATGTCCTGAATCGAAGTTTTACACTTAACTGACTGAGCCACCCACCCATCCCCTAGTTACTCATCTTTTAAGAGTTCATTAGTATTGGGACACCTGTGTGGCTCAGTTGGTTAAGCCTAGGACCCTTGATTTCTGCTCAGGTTATGATCTCACAGTGCTGGAGACAGAGCTCCACATGGCCACTGGGGCTGACAGCGGAAGCCTGCTTGGGATTCTCTCTCTCTCTCTCTCTCTCTCTAAATAAACGTTTACACAAAAAAACAAGAGTTCATTAGTATTAAGCATATTCACATTGTTGTGTAAGAGGTTCACTTTTTTTAAAATTTTTTTTTAATGTTTTATTTATTTCTAGGAGAGAGAGAGACAGCGTGAGCAGGGGAGGGTCAGAGAGAGAGGGTGTCACAGATTGAAACAGGCTCCAGGCTCTGAGCCGGCAGTCAGCACAGAGCCCGACGCGGGGCTCGAACCCACGAACCGCGAGATCATGACCTAAGCGAAAGTCGGACGCTTAACCGACTAAGCCACCCAGGCGCCCCAGAGGTTCACTTTTTTAAAATTCCTGTCAATGTGATGAATCTAAAATTACTACTTTTATGAATTTGAGGTAATACTATCTGTAGTATGCTAAATATACATGTTTACTCTTAGTCTATATTGACATATTGAGGGGCATATTAAAACCCTTCAAAATCTTACCTAGGATCTGAGATTTCTTGACAATACTAATGCTTGCCGAGAAGTTAAAAAGCATTAAAATATGTACTGTTTGTGTCTAACGAAGTCTTTATCCATTTGCGCATTGTCCTGATATCCTATCAATGTAGTCATTGGAGCATATGGACTTCCTGATATCCCATAAATATTCTCTACTTTGTTTTCATGGATTAAGTGATTCTTAGAACCACTGTGACAAAACAGAATGTCGCTAAAATTGTGGTTTTTCAAACAATACAGAAAAAAGAAATTTCAATGTATTTAATAGCATATACTTTATCTTATTTTTTTATCCTCTTTCCTCTAGGAATTTATTCCTGTCTAAAATAATCTATGAATGTCACAAAAAGTGTAGCATCTTATCTGTGAAAGAGTCAGATAACATTAGTCCTTGGTAGATTTATCAATATGTCTGGCACTTAAGAGATTTATGTGTGGGTCATTCTGACAGGATATATGTAACATTGATTTTTGTGGCTAGATTCATGTTAACTGGACTTGACTGTATAATTTTGTGTTAGAGCCACTGACCCTCTGAAAAACTGCTTTGCATTTGTACTTGTGTTTTGGATAAAACCCAGTTTAGATTTCTTTGCCCTTCAAAATGACCATGATGGTCTCTGTGGCTTTTTCTTTTTTTCTTTTTCACTTCTGGAATTTACACTGGCCAAAGAACACTTTTCCTTTTAAAAACTGACTTTCACTGTTGCCATGGCTGAATCATTCTTACAGCAACTTAAGTTTTACAGAGAGATTTCTGTTTAATGTCTTCCCTGGCATTTTATAAGGTTAAAGAGGCACTTAACAATAACCTTCGTGTGCAGTACATATAGTCTGCAGTCATTGAGACATGAGTGCAGATGAATAGCTATGTTATTCCCACTAAAGAAAAGAGAAAAAAAAGACTTAAATTCTACTGAAGCAAGTGACCAAGGGTTCTCCATGTGGTGGTACCTCCTTGTAGAGGGCATTTTGGAAAAGCAGGGGGTAATTGGGGTTGTCACAATGAGGATGGGCTTTAGTTTTTCAAGAGAGATAGCAAGATACTACAATTCTACAGCATGCAAAGCAGTCCACTAACATAGAATTGTACTACACCCCACATGGCTTTCGAATGTCCCAAAGCTCACCTACACAGGTGAAAAATCTGCTTATAATCTAAGCCTAGAATCTAACTATATTTTATAGTAAGCATTGTTTTTGCATTGTTTTCCCTAAGGTACTTTTTCCAGGAATTCCAGTACTAAGCAAATCATGGGAAGATTTTATTTTGTTTCATCTAGACTTTAACCAAGTTTTCTAAAATTTTATCATGTCCTGACAGCAATGTCACTTGAGAGCTTCAAGTCACCAGTACAACCAATTCAACATACCTGTATCAGTCTGAGTTTGTAACAGTCACATTTTTGGAATTCTATGTATATAGATGAAAACATCTCATCACTTCATTTTCTTGTGTAGTCATGACTGAGTTTTTTCATATTAAAATGCATATTGTTTCATTTAAATGTATTTCACTTAATTCTCTCCTACTATGAAACCAGATTACTGTACTGATTTTTAAAAAAATATTAGGGGCACCTGAGTGGCTCAGTCGGTTAAGCAAGTGATTTCAGCAGAGGTCATGATCTCACAGTTCATGAGTTTGAGCCCCACATCAGGTTCTCTCTCTCTCTCTCTGCCCCTCCCTCACTCTTTCTCTCTCAAAAATAAAATAAAACAGAGGTGCCTGGATGGCTCAGTCAGTTAAGCATCTGGCTTCGGCTCAGGTCACGATCTCATGGTTTGTGGGTTTGAGCCCCACGTTGGGCTCTGTGCGGACAGCTAGCTCAGAGCCTAGAGCCTGTCTTCAGATTCTGTGTCTCCGTCTCCTTCTGTCCCTCTCCTGCTCATTCTGTCCCTCTCTTTCTCTCTCAAAATAAATAAAACATTAAAATTTTTTTCAATAAAAAAATAAAACATCAAAAAATATATTATACATAGAATATAGCACCTAAAGTGTCATTTTAGGATAAAAAAGGAACATTATAAAACATTTCTTATAAATAGAGTTATTGGCTGAACACTAGAGAGAACAATTGACTTCTGACTTCTGAAACCTAAGAGGGAAAGGGAACTGTCTCATCTCCTCTCGTGGGGCTTTTAGATGATGTTAATCTGGACAAATCACATAGGCTTTCCAGGCAAGCATTTTGGAAACACTGACTAGTTATATCAGACAGATATAGACAAGAAATTCACCCTTTAGCATCACTGTTTATGTGGTATAATAGTCTATTTCATGATAGCCCTTACCATGAGAGCTCTAACCTCAGTCTCTAGAATCAGATCATAGCCTGGAGGAAATGTCACTGGAGGAAATGTAAACATATCAAAAGCAAAACACTGGCCCTATTTATTCAGACCAGTGTTGGTCCTTGAATTGTACCATCCCCTATAAAACCTGAGGGTCCTTCTGCCTCAGAGAAGCCAACAATAAAGTATTTCCCCATAGATAAATAAACATCAAAGGTCTTTTCCCCAGGAAATTTGATCACTGATTTGTGAAACTTTCAGTCTGGTTGACACTCCCTCTATGTTCCAACTTGGTATGAGAGTCCAGTAAAATTCAGGTAGGCTGTGTATCCTTAGCTTCTTTCTGCCCATGCCCTAACTCCTCCTTCCAGAATCTTCCAAAACCATATGCAAATATGTCCTCTAATAGTTGATGATCTTTTATTATTTTTTTACATAGGCTCAGCTATTCACTGTAATCATTGAGCTTCTAATGATCTGAAATAGGTATAATAAAAAGTAACTAACTTTACAAGGTTGTGATAAAATCCTAGGAAGAGGCAAGGAAAAAAATTTTTTTAATTACTCAAATATACCCAGGTATTCAAGTGTGATGATTTTGTACACAAAATCTAGGCCCAGCATTCCCAGGTTCAAATGGCAGCTCTGCCATTTATCAGCTTTGTGACCTTGTTCTAGCTATTTAACCTCTCTGGTTTAGATCTTCTGTACAATGGTAATACTAATAGTACATACCTACCACACAGGATTATGATGAGGATTGAATGAGTTAATTGATGCAAAGTGCTTAGGACAGCACTTTGCACATAGTAAGCCCTCAGTAAACACTAGTTTTTATCCCTACGATTTTATTTCTGTTTCTAGAGTTATATATGCGGATATTTATTTTCCCAGGTGTGAAAAAGAGAGCCAAATGCTCATATGTTCATCCTCAAGTTTCTCTTGTGCTTAAGAAAAAGCAGAGACTTTTCTTTTTCCAAATCACAAGTATGTGAAAATTAAAATACTTTCCCGTGACCTCATGTACTTAAAAAGTACTTTACGTCTTTCTTGTCTTCCTTTGTCATACAAAGATCTAAGAGGTGCTTTGGGCAAAGATAGTTCCATTTAGGGGCTTGGCCAACAGGTTTAATTCTGATCCAAATGTGCCCTAGCTTCATCTATGAATCCAGTGACACAACATAGAATTCTTGCAACCATATAGCTTTTTAATTATGCTTTTTTTGATATTTGCTTTATCCCTATTGGAAAGTAAAACCTCCTATTCACACTGTTACTCCAATATGTCTAATGTGTCTTCGTAACTGTTCACAGCACCAGTGATTACCACCGTGCCCAAATATCAATTAATGCCTGATGATGATTATGATGTTGATGTAGTCAAAACAGAGGAGTACTTGATTATTCTCCATCTCTGTGTCAGATCTTCAGAGTATCTAAATATAACACTAGATCATCCCTTTGGACTGAATTACTTCATAATCAGTAAAACTGACTTTTCCCCCTGAATTTACTGAAACTTTTTGTCTCATGTAGGAGTCACAACCTAAATGTTATGAAGACTCCAGCCTTCTCTGCTTGTATAAATTAATAATATCAGAATCAACATTTCCTTCTATTTATTAAGATTTAAAATACCCAACATGAGAATTTAGGGAATTCAGCCAGATTTAATCCTTTCCTTCAATGGTTTACATTTCTTTAATTTTACTTTTTTTTTTCTTTTCTATGCCAATCACTTTGTGGTTTTTATTATGTTATGGCTGGATTTTATGATATTAATGGATGGATTCCAGCTGATTGGTTAGAACAGGGTGATTGATGGCAGGTAAAGATGAGATCTGCAGGGTCTGAAATCCTATTCTCAGCAGTTTTTTTTTCTTGTCTCCTGGGATCCTGGGATCCATTGTAAGGCAATGCCATTTCCTAAAGTGTCAAGTAATTGTTAACACTAGAAATATGTACTTAAATTTCCAAAGAACTAGAATAAATATTCAATCCATATAGACAATTAGAGTGATACATTTTACGTCTACCCAATTCCCTCGGATGCATTTGCTCTATTTCCCAATAGAAAAGAAAACACATCCTATGAAATCTGTCAGGGAGTTGCCAAAGGACATTCTGCTGCTCCCTTTAAAAGCACTGAACTTAAGAGAGGCATATAGCTGTCAGTAACTCAAAGGATTCCTTGCTCAAAGACTAATGGCCCCACTGCTGCACATCATTGTGATTTTCTCTCATAACAGAGGATTCAAAGGTATTAAAAAGGCCTCAGTAATTTTGCATTCTTTTATAATCAATTTTAATTAATCATCTGAGTAAGACAATGTGCCACTACATACATCATATGGAAGAATTTATCACAGTGTCACTTGCTTATAATAAAAAATAACCCTTATTATCATAAAAACCTCCTCAAGATGGAGGAAGAAAAGATATTAAAAGAGGCAGGATAGAGAAAAGATAGGAAAAGAGATGGATGGAAAGAAAATAGATAATAAAGACAGAGAAGCATTGTAATATTTAAATGCTAACAGTGTGTCTATCTTCATTCACTTATCATGTTTGGCAGTACAAATGAACAACAGAGTAGGGAAAGGCACGGTACGTTAAATTATTATGGGTATGTCAGATAAGCAGTTTGTCTGATGTTTCCATCTCTGCTGGAAGCTCTGGCTTAAAACTGTGTGACCTATTCTTCAGGGAGTCAAAGATAAACACCAGCAATTGTGTAATTCCTCCCACTCTGATAAAGATAAATATGTTCATATTTTTCCCTGCTAATCCGCCTTGTTAGATGATAACATAAGGCTGCATCCATGTGACATACAGATATTCAAGATATCTGGACAAGCATCCAACTATTTGTAATGCTGTCTGCCCACTGGGTCATCTTGTTATCAGAGGTCCTTTCAGATTAAACAAGTTTGCAGCAAGTTAATGCAAAAATAAACCTACAAACCTGGATATAAGGCAGTCGTAACAGTCCTTTGTTGCACAAAATCATTGTAGGAAAAGTTTTTGTTTTTTTTTTTTTTAACAATCTCCAGGCACTGTTAAAGACAAATTAAATAGGTTTCTTTGGGTTTGGGGTCTGGGAAAGTAAAAGCTTCCCAAATGATTCTAAAAGTACAACTTGTCCAAAATCTCTAAGGAACTCACCAAAATCCACACCCGAAAAACAAACAACCCAGTAAGGAAATGGGCAGAAGATATGAACAGACACTTCTCCAAAGAGGACATCTAGATGGCCAACAGACACATGAAATGATGCTCACCATCCCTCCTCATCAGGGAAATACAAATCAAAACCACACTGAGATACCACCTCACGCCAGCCAGAGTAGCTAAAATGAGCAAATCAGAGGACTCTAGATGCTGGCGAGGATGTGGAGAAATGGGCACCCTCCTACACTGTTGGTGGGAATGTAAACTAGTGCAGCCCCTCTGGAAAACAGTGTGGAGGTTCCTCAGGAAACTAACAATAGAACTCCCCTAGGACCCAGCAATAGCACTGCTAGGAATTTACCCAAGGGATACAGAAATGCTGATGCATAGGAGCACATGGACCCCAATGTTCATAGCAGCACTCTCCACAATAGCTAAAACATGGAAAGAGCCTAAGTGTCCATCAACAGACGAATGGATCAAGAAGATGTGGTTTATCTATTCCATGGAATACTACATGGCAATGAGAAAGAATGAAATCTGGCCATGTGTAGCAACATGGATGGACCTTGAGGGTGTTATGCTTAGCAAAATAAGTCAGACAGAGAAGGACAAATACCATATGTTTGCATGTATAGGAGGATTAGGAGGAACTTAACGGAGGACCATGGGGGAGAGGAAGGGGGGAAATGGCGGGGGAAAGGGAGAGAGGCAAACCATGAGAGACTCTTGAATGCTGAGAAACAAACTGAGAACTGATGGATGTTGGGGGGAGCGGGGAGATGGGCATGGAGGAGGGCACCTGTGGGGATGAGCACTGGGTGTTATATGGAAATCAACTTGACAATAAACTATTTGTAAAAAAATAAAAATCAAAAAAATTTTTAAAAAAGACACACACACACACACAAATAAAATAAAAGTACAACTTGATTTGAGAATAGTATTAAAGCTTTCAAGAATAGTAAGTATACTCAGATCTTGTCAGATTTCAACCATATAAATATCACGTTTCCTAAATTTGAAAAGATGACAGGGTATTGTGATTGGCTCAGATTGTAAAAAAAATATATATATATATATATGTGTGTGTTAAAAAGTGAGATATTAAAACCAAAAGAAAAGTAAAGGGACTGTGGAAAAAACAACTCTGAGGATAGGAAACTGAACTCAATTCAACAACTGATTATTTGAGTACCCAATAAGTGTAGCAGGTCCTATTTCAGTTAAATACTGAATGAAGGTAAATGAGATAAATAAATGATGTCACCAAATAGGATTACCTAACCAAGGATAGTGACTGACATTTAGATATACTTTCTGAACACAGGATGAAATGAGAAAAGTGTATGTCATAGGGAATGTAGGCAAGTGTTAAGGAAAACATTTTGGAAGTAAGACTCAGCTCTTAAATAAAAAAAATACTGAAAACCATGACTCTCTTGAACTGGAATGTTTAAAAATCAAGTAGACTTGCATCTGTCTAATAGAGCCACAGTGTGTTATAATTTATCATCTTATGATTTTGATGTGGTTTCTATTCCTGCATTTCTCCAAATGCTCCAATAATCTATTGTTGACTCTTCATAATTGAGAGGAAATCCCACTTTTTAAGTCTGACTCAGGATTCTGTTATGTCCTTACCTCTGCATTTCATGTCATTAGCTTCAGTAGTACATTTTAATCCTGAACTACAGCTAGCAGGGTTTTTGTTTTTTGTTATTTGGATTTACCTGGAAGAATGTATAGTCATATAATGATGTAAAAATGTTTAAATTGCTTGAAGAACTCAACCTATAGTTGCATTTTCAAATTAAAGTAGTTTTCATAAAGTATGATGGGAAAGCCTTAGCTCAGTGGAGGCATTTTTGTCTCCCATTTTTTGGAGTTCTAAGTACCTGTAGATGAATTAGTCCTTAGGATGTCCCCATAGAAAGAAGAGTATAGAGGTCTCACTTTATCTTATTATGTGCTTTCTTCTCATAAATCGCTCATTTAAAGAAAAAAAGCTAAGCTACTTTTGTATGTGCCAGAAACTGTGCAAGGTGCTGAAAATATCACCATGAAAAAAATATTCTAGTGAGAAGAGACAGACTATAAGTACATAAATAAATAATGTCAGTTGGAAATAAGTCTAGTGATTAAAAACAAGCAAGGTGCAGGGATAGAGAGTCAAGGTTGCAATTTTAACTGCAATGAACAGAGAAGGCCTCAATGAAACTATGACACTGAATGTCATATGAACTATGACAATGAAACCATGACAATGAAACTGAAGAAAGTGAGGAGGCAAATTTAGCATTCTTCTACCAGATATTTCCAAGGACTAGGTAGAGGAAAGAGCAAGTGTGCATACCTGAGGCAGAGAAACACTCCACATATTGGAGAAAGAGTGAGGAAGTGAGAAGGCTGGAGAGAAGGCATGTATGCAAGATGGGGTAGAACAATTCTCTTCTCAAACATACTTATGATGAAATCAGTTATCTCTCCTCTATACTCTGCAATTTGAACCCTGTCCCTAGAAGTGGGCATTTGAAGAAGACTTAGAGCTTCTAGTTTTGAAAGAGTCTGAATAGAAGGAGAATTCATGCATTAATAAGGGTGTCTGGCAAGAAACAAGGTATACTCAAGTAGGATTGCTAAGGGGATTTAAGTAAGGGAATATTTATAGAGGAGTGGCCAGCAACTAGCAACTGGAGGAAACCACCACATGAATGATAAAGGGACAAAATTATGTTACAAGAGTCTAGTAGGAGCAGTAACCATGAAAGAGGAATTGCTCACCCTGAGCTGTGGTCATGGATTAGGCAGCCTCTGACAGATTGGAGACTCAAAGAGGGAGCAGTGGAAGTAACGCCCAATTTCTCTTCTTCCTACTCTCCTATCTTTTGTCAATGGTTTACATTGCCCCAATTCATTTGGAACCAGAAGGCAAGGAACCCTGGTAACTCACTCTATAGGGTTCAATATCCTCAGACACAGAGAAGAATAGAAAGTAGATTGGGGAGAGAAGCAAATACAGAAAGACCAGCACACTCTATAAGACCATCTTTCATTCACATTTTATTGAGTGTTTAGTCCAAAAGCAATTATAGCAGTACTGATTAATAAAAACCAAATATGTAAATATGTTTTGACTTGCAAGGAGTCGATAATATATTTTTCTATTCATTAAAAATTGAAATGCTTACGAAGCTTCAAAGCAATTTAGATATTTTTAATCTACTACACCACAAGGTGGTTTTTGTTCATGTACAGACCATGTATTTTTTTAAGTCATATATGTATTTATGTCTATCATATTGTCTTGAAGGTTTGAAGAAATTGCTAGTCTGTTCAAGTGAGCCATCTCCAATATTACTTGTTAACCTTTATTCTGGACCTCAAGCACTTTTTGGAGGACCAAATGCATACAACCGAGCCTTCCTCTTGTTATTTAACAAGAAGCCATGTATCTGATTACCCTGTGGCACACAGAGATCTCTGCATGTGTCTGACTAGCCTTCAAGGTTGTTGTGTTGCCTGAGATTGTGCTTGAAACTGTCATATTCTACTCTCAAAACACATATATGGAAGCTACTGATAAATAGAGATGATGTCAATTGACATGCTCACAATATTCACTAGAAAGGATTCAGATCAACAAGAATTTGAACTGAATTATATTATTGTATCTTACACTGTGATTTTAACCAGACAGCATAGAACCTCCCTTGGTAAGAAAGTATCCATTATCCTAATTCTAATAATATTCTTCTCTTCTTCCAATACTGTTAGAAGCCTCTAGGTGGATGCTAATTTAGATGATTTGCTGGACTGCTTTCCATCATGAGAGGTTTCATTTGTGCATTATTTAATGATTATGCAGGATTAAAAAAAAAAAGACAGTGAATTTTTTCCTCTATAATTTGCTAGAGTTAAGGAATAGCTGAAGTGAGAACAGTAACCTCCTCCCCAGTAAGAGGGCCAATATTATTGGCAAACTCTAGGAGTTAGGAATCATCAATTTATTCATGCTTGCATTGCTTTAAGTAATGGGCCTCCTCACTCCAGGGTGGATATACTCAAAGGCAGAAGAAAAATATATCTAAAGAAGAAATCAGAATTGAATGACAACTTAGTCATTATCAATCTGCTTCAAATATCATAGATATCCATCATTAAAGAATCCACAGAACACCTGGATCAGAAAGGAGCTGCTGATAGAAAAGACCCAATGGTTTTGTCTCTTCTAAAAATAGCATTTTAGAGCTCATTTTATTAGAGAGGACACTGAGGCTATTAGAAACCAAGCATCTGGCTTATATACCACAAAGTTAATTCATAATCAAGCTGAATTAGGTTGGCCTTCCTAAAAACAGAGCCTGTGGCAGATTTGATGCTTGGAATTACTGAGGGAGTGCTCTCAGGAGACACCTGTAGCTGCCTGAGGGAAGGGAAAGAGCCCAGCAAGGAAGTGTCACCGCTGAGTCCAACTTTGGCCTGATCCATGAGGGTGCTGAAGCATTAAGCACATTGATCCCAACCTTGGGCAAAACAGCTGAAGTTTTGTATGCATTGGTCACTGCATGTGGGCCAGCTGGAGGTGGAAAACAGACATAATTTCTTGGATGAGGCAGCTCTCTGGGGCCTCCTGTGAGCCATTTGCAGCCAACTCTAAAACTGAGGGGTAGTGTACCAGTCTAGTAAGAGAATTTTAGATAGGACACAACAGCATCTTCCATGGAACCAAAATTTGAATTCAGATCCCCAAACTACATACCTTCTTTTCAGTATATAATGTTGCCTAGAGCCTACCTTTTTTCCCCCCCCTATTCAGTATACCACAACTCATTCTCTAAGGTTTTCTTCCCTCTCATCCTAAAAGCAAACAAGGTAAGACAATAAACTACCAAAATTATTGCCCCATTGTTTCTTCAGCTGCTCAGATTTGTGAAAAGTGGTGTCAGTGCCCCTATGACAACATGAGGGCTTTATCTTGGCATGCTGTGCTATTTTGTGTCCTTGAATTAGTATGGATTTTGGTATTATGTTAATAGTGATAAATCTAAAATTCTCTTTCTCAGCCTAGGTACTGAGAATCTACTACTTCTTCCTTAACAGAGGCACTGAACAAAATATTGACACCAAATGAATCCACTTAAAAGGAATAGACTGAAAAATGCAAGGATAATGGAAATAAAAAGCTAGATCATGGGGGAAGATTCACGTGATCACACACCTTAAATAATAGAAATCTGTGAATTTCTGCTGGCAGACCTAAGTAGGTCACCTAATCGGTTGTTTACTGTGCTGTTGGATATGAAGCATGATAAAGTAAGCAGGAAAGAAACTGTATGAGCTTCATCTCCATAACAACAGAGAAGAGAACAATTACAAGAGACCCTGGCCAACCGCCTCCACAAAAGTAGTTTTAACCTCAGAGCAATGAGAAGTGACATAGCAAACTGCTGCTAATGTCTGAATAACACAGGGCATTGAGACAGGTAAAAACTTTCCCTTTTCAGAGGACTGAAGACTTTGATCCATGGACAGATTTGCTGAACTAGCTGAAATTTTGAAAGGACTGAGCTAAATACTGCAGGAATTTAGAATACTACTGCAGTAGTAGAATAAGAGTTTGTTAAAAAAGTAATTTAATTGTGGCATATACAATAATAATGTAAGGCAACAACACATACTAGTAAATATTAAGAGATTGGTGCATTGTCAAAACTTATCTGTATTATCAAGAACACATCTTGTCTTAGACATGGTACTGTAAATCATAACTTGTTATTATGGTCTAAATAACATTTTGAAATAAGCTTTTTCCCCCTTTTCTTAATCTTACTGAAATAAAAATTAAACTAAATTTAACCTTTAACTTCACTTTTCAATGCATGACTGAATAAGCATTCAACATTCTCTTCAACAACCTTTTCAAAGCAATTTAGATAATTGTCTTATATTTATTATTACATTTAATGCATTGGGGAACATTTGGGAGATTTGTTTACAGAGATTTTTGCCAGTGGATTAAGTGTTTTATCTCTCAGCATATCCAACTGATCTGCTTTTTAGAAACTATAACCTTGGGACATTTGAATTTGATCTTTGATTTAACATTTCTGGACATTTCTGGGCATTTTTATAGAACTTTCAAAAGTTCTTTCACATGGTTACCCAAGTTTCTTTTCACCTTCGATAGAGAAGTTAAGTGATTCACCCAAGGTCACAGAGCTAATGAGTGATTAAAGATGGATGAATAAAATCCTATCACCATGAGGGAGGGTTCTTGGTGCTATATTATCCTCATATACAAGGATGATGTAACTGACATACCATTGTCACAACTCACATTTTAAGTTGCTATCCTAATGACAATGATGGATTTGCTTTGATCCACTCACATACTCCTATCTTCATTCATAGAAGAATGTTCTGTTTGTTTTTTCTTAATATTCAATTAATTATGTAATATCCAGCAATTACAGAAGATGTGGGAGTGGCCAATTATTAAATCTCTACGATAAGATTCTCTAACCAACTAATTGATTGATTGATTGATTGATTGATTTCAGAGAGAGAGCATGCAAGTTGGGGAGAGGGACAGAGGGAGAGAGAAAATCTTAAGAAGGCTCCATGCTCAGTGTAGAGCCCAATGTAGGGCTCAATCCCAGCTCCTGGAATCAGGACCTGAACTTAATCAAGAGTTGGATGGTCAACCGACTGAGCCACCCAGGCGCCCTTCTAACCAACTGATTTAAATAGAGACCTGGGATGCTAGACAACAATCAACAAGGTACCAAGTAATTAGTTCCAGGAATATTTATCCAATGGGACAGGCTGGGGCTACAGTCCTGACAGGTGTTTAGACTTTATTTGTAGTTTGGTAATGCTGCTTGCTATTATTCAATGTTTTAAAGTATTTTTATTACACAAAGGTTTCTTGGTGAAGGGCATGGATTTTTTAAGGGAATTTATAAATTATGAATCACCTGATAAATAGTTTATGATGACTAAACTGATCAAGTCAAATTTGCATTTATGTATCATGTGTTTTTAAAACAAACATTTTGTTTCATTATTTTTTATTTGTAATCCAGTAAGAATGCTAAGAAAATAGTTAAGCATGAAGAAACAAAGAAACGAAGGCAGAAAAGTGCAATCAATGTTAAAAAACTTGGATTGAATCACTGAACAAAAAGCACTTGGACTAAATCACTGAACAAACCAGAGGTACATCTTTTTCCTTTCTTAATCCTCTCTTTACACTTGCCATTTGTTATAGTGGGTCACTACTATCACATTAACCACTGTGGATTATGAGTGCTATCAGCAGGTTGAATTAAATTTCTATTAAGCATGCATTTGGAGATTTCTGTCATATTTCTTCAGTTGCAGTTAGATATATACCTATGTAATTTGGGGAGGTAGAGATCAAAATGGTCCTGAATGTGTTTTTACTTTACACAATGAATTACAAACAAGATATGTATGTATTTAACTAAATCTTAGTAAATTCTCAAAATGCAAGAATCACATAGAATATTTGGAGGAGGAATATTAATACCAATATTGAAAATAATTTGCTACATGTTTTTTTCTAACTTATTCTACTTTGTTCTCTTCACATCCAGAAATCAGGAGGAGATAAACAGTCCACAAATATATTTTTTGATCACTGACAAAAGATAATTTCAAATTAAGCTAACCTGTTCTTTTCTTACTCCTATGGTACTTAGTTGACATGTCGACTGACATATTAAGTATTAGAACCACTTTAGGAGATGACATTGTAAAGGAGACTAAGCACTGAACACTGTGAAACAGTGTTTTTAAAAAGTGTGTTCTGGGATGCCTGGGTGGCTCATTTGGTTAAGCATCTGACTTCAGCTCAGGTCATGATCTCACATCATGGGTCTGAACCCCACATCAGGCTCTGTGCCAGCTTAGAGCCTGGAGCCTGCTTCAGATTCTGTGTCTCCCTGCCTCTCTCTTGATCACACTCCTTCTTCCTCTCTCAAAAATAAATAAACATTAAAAAAAAAAGTATGTTCTGAGGAGCAACATCGGAATTACTGGAGTGGTTATTAAAGTTCCAATTTCTGGGTCCCAAACGAAACCTCCTGTATCAGATTTTCCAAGGCCAGAACCCAGAAACCTGAATTTTTAATAGGCTCCAGAGTAAATCACATGCTAGGGAATTAATGACTTGCTGGAGGCTAATTTATAACTCTCATTCGGCTCATTCCCTTAGAGAATAAAAAAAGAAAAATATTAAAGTAAAAGAAGCCACTCAAGCTATTTTTGAAAACATTAGATGAGCAGTGTCCAGGGTAGCCAGAGTCAAAACAATCTAGCTACAATACAAATATAAAATAAGGCAACTTTTCTATAAAAAAATTTGTTAAAAGCATATGCCCCCTGGTATAATATATTGATGAGAAGTAAAAATAAATTAAGAATGGAAAAGAAACAAAAAAGCAATTAATCATTGATCTCACGTAGCAGAGATCACTTCCTGTACACAGTTTTATAAGTTTTACTTTGTATAGATCATGAATCTAGATAAACATCTCTTAAAAATTCTGTATTTTTAAAGTTTGCTTCCTAAATTTTTAATCTAAAATCCTAGCTGTGAAAATAATTAATTTTTAATTGGGAGAATTTACCAAATTATATCTTGAGTTAGGATAACATAAATAATTAGATCCATGATGAATATAAATAGTGTGTACAAATAAGAACAAACAGAATGATATGAGGTGGAAAGAGAAGGAGACAGAAAGAGATATAAGATGAAAGTAAATAAGATCTTGGAAATCTACACCTACTTGGCAAGAGGTTATAGAGTAACATTTTCCAAGAATAAAACGGTCCTCTTAAGAATCTTTCCATATTACATAAAGAAATTACACAAAGGAAAATCGTACCCATGTGCCTCTGAGATGGGGGTGGCCAGAAAATATTTAAGAGAATGAAACATTCCACTAGCCTTAAGCAATGACTGTAATAAAACGTTGGCACTTAAGGATTTAACATTCATGATTTTGACTATTGTAGAGCAACCTGGGTCCCTGGCATGCAGCAATTTGTAAATCTGATGAGGCAAAATTTGAATTGCATGTGTTGAAAGGATAGGATGTCAGAAGGAGTCCGGCAGTCTGACAGGGCACCTGGGTAGTGGCCTAGCAGTGGAGACGTAAACATTGTTACACATGTGCAATAAAGCTTATGCATCATCTCCCTTACCACCCAAAAGTTAGCTTTTAGAGCTGGTGATAGATGTAGGGAAAAAGTCAAAAAGTCAAAGAAACAGACATTTTTGAAAAAGCTGAATTTTAAAATTGAAGAATGGCATATTATTGATAAAAAGAAACTCAGTTTATGCTCCTTACAAAAGAGCATAACATAATGGTTAAGCCCATGAACTCTGAAACTAGACTGCTTGAATTCTAACCAAATAAATTTCTAATAAAGTGCCAGAAGTGCCTGCCTAAGTTTTCTCATCTGTCAAGTGAGGGTAATTATAGTGGTGTTCTCAAAGAATTATCATGAGGGTTGAAATTAGTAAATATTTATAAAGGGTTTACAACAGTACTATATCAATGTTTGTTTAAATAAATTTCAGCAGGGGCGCCTGGGTGGCTTAGTTGGTTAAGCGTCCGACTTTCGCTTGGGTCATGATCTCGCGGTTCGTGGGTTCGAGCCCCGCGTCGGGCTCTGTGCTGACTGCCAGCTCAGAGCCTGGAGCCTGTTTCAGTCTGTGACTCCCTCTCTCTCTGACCCTCCCCTGCTCATGCTGTCTCTAATTCTCTCCTAGAAATAAATTTAAAAAAATTTAAAAAAAATTAAAAATAAATAAATAAATAAATAAATAAATAAATAAATTCCAGCAGAATTAGCATATTGTTTCAGGGCATGTTCAAGCCAGGAGAGACAGAGCTCATCAAGTGAGAAAGTCTTAGCAGTGTTTGAAAAGACCTTTTGCATAAAAGGCATGTGTACCCAGATGGAAATACAACTTCTAGGAAAGCCAGGACTGTATAAATACTACTACTTTGTGATTCTGGAAAATTTTTTACAGGAAGCATTCTCTCTGACAAGTAAACATCCACTATATTGAGCTGATAAAGGTAATAAATGATTTCAATGGGGGAAAGCTTTATGTGAATATGGTAACAACTTCATCTAAAATGTAACTGATTAAAAAACAATAACACAGGATATCTGCCTGAGGATTCATAAAAGATTTATTTTCATGTAGTAATATTATCTATGAGACAGACATATTTGTCTTGATCTTCCTTTTTTCACTCTGTCAAGTGTATTCCTTGGCACTTGGCAAATAAATGAGAAAAACCATAATCATAACTTCTCTAAATATAGTCCATTTCCTCAAAAAGCTGTATGAGCATAAAACATACATTCTCCTCATATCCTGCCAGAATGTCAGTGAGGCTGGCCTTCACATAGTACTCTGGTGCATTCCAATTTACAGATAAGCATTAGTTATTGTTGGGAATGTGATCTACAGATGAAGAATGCAGGAACTGCACTGTTAGGGAAAATAAAACAGCTTTTAAAGAATGGTGACATCACCCATAAACCTGCTATCACTAGAATGAAATAAATGGGAGAAGTTCAATTAAACTCAGTCTGAAAGGTAGTTTGAAGGCCTCTTTCTCCAGATTGGTATGTATAAATGCCTAATTTTCATTCTTACCTTTGCTAGGATCAGTAACATCAAATACATAAATAGAATTGGCAGCTAACAGCTTCATATGTTCAAGGAAGAATCTTTCTATGGCTCTGCACTCACAAACCACCCCACTCCATGTCAAACTGCAATTTCCCTTGCAAGCAATTCCCCTTAAAATAATCCTTTCCCTGTGATTGTGTTTAAATACCAGTTTTAACAGGTCCATGTGGCTGGTTTTTTAAAAAAAAGTAACTTGAGATTTAAATGATACATGGTAGCCAATCTCATTTATCTTTATAACAAAGGTATCTAATTGTTCTTTACAAAGAAAAGTAAATGTCATATGATACCAGTTACCCTAGATTTTCCTCAGTAGTCATTGGATGTTTGCAATTACTACTTTTCTCTGGAACCAAAATACTTTTAGGAAAATATTCTGAATGACATACAATCAGGAAATGATTCAAACTGCACTCCATGGCTAAATTCCTGTTGTCATTTCTATGCAGTTAAATGATTAGCAACAGGGCGAAATGGCTACCAGCTCACTGGGCTGTCGGTTGCCTACCTGGTTTCATCACTGCCAGTGATGTTCTGCTTTGAAAGACCAAAATGGCAGCTGTCATCCTGACCTTTGAGATTTAAGTAAAATTCAAGGATAAATGTAATGCCTTTTCTATGTTTCTGAGCATTTCAGGGACCTAAATTTTCACTGCAATTTCCTGCTCTGAATTCCTTCAATCCCCAATGGATTATAAGACTTCGATCTTACAGCCATTCTCTTCCTGGAATCTGCTCTGTGAAGGCCTAGAAAGAGAATTTAGGCCTTTTTCTGATTTATCCCTATCCATTCACCATTCACTCAAGATAATCACATGGAGCACTATTATATAACATATATGTATATGTTTTTATATGTATTTCTTAGAGAGAAAAAGAGAGTGTGCAAGTGGGAGAGAGAAACTGAGGATGAGAGAGAATCTTAAGTGGGCTCCACACTCAAAGCAGACCCCAACATGGGGCTCTATCCCATGACCCTGGAATCATGACATGAGCCTTTCTTCTTTCTTTCTTTCTTTTTTTTTTTTAATGTTTTATTTATTTCTGGCTTAGGGTGGGGGAGGGACACAGTGTGAGCAGGGGAGGGTCAGAGAGAGAGGGAGACACAGAATCTGAAACAGGCTCCAGGCTCTGAGCTAGATGTCAGCACAGAGCCCGACGCGGGGCTCGAACCACAAACCGTGAGATCATGACCTGAGCCGAAGTCAGATGCTTAATGGACTGAGTCACCCAGGCGCCCCAATTAGACCCTGCTCAGCCTCTGCTCTTCCCACCTTGTACACATCCTTTATTTATTATGCATAGCAACTGAGCCAACTCCAGGATCTGACACCAGATGTCTGCAAATCCTGATAAAGTAAGGGTCCTCAGCTCTGGCCCACGTTGTTCAGTAGCACAGAGGAACCAGTGAATGGTTTGAGGTTTTACAATTTTCTTTCTCCCATACTAGTCTCTGTGCATGCTTCCCTAACACTGTCCCACTCATATATATTCAGAGTCTATCATTCACACTAGGGTTATTGAGTCATACCCTCTGGGGCCAATTGGACTGACAAAGTGATTTGACTCCTTTTATTTACCTGTTAATTCTGTTAAAAATATTTGAGATGGTCCAAAACTAATTAAATGAATCAACCAAACAGCTAACTTGGTCCGTCTGTCTGTCTTCCTCCCACCCTCCCTTCCTTCCTTCTTGCCATAGTGACTAAAACCAATTTACAAAAAAAAAAAAATCATTCTACTTTGTGAGAGAGAAGGAAATCTGGGTCATATAAATTTTATACCTATAATTGTAAAGCTCCCAGGTCCCTTCAAGAGTATTACTGTTAATATTTTTCTCTAAATGAATAAAGCCTGGATTTGGATATTGTGTCATGTATCTTTGTGAATTGAACTTTAATCTCTAACTCCAAATAGGTAAAATAGAATCTGCATTGTTCATGAATACAAATAAAGTATTCAAGATTGAACATACATTAAATGTCTTATACCCGTCATTTGCCCAGGCCATGGACAATAAAATAGGGTCACAATAACACTGGCAAAAATAATATTTCTCTAGTTCTACTTTGCTTAATAAACAAAAACTCTAGGCCTCTCAAATCCCTTCTAAATAATTCTGAAGTCATGTCTTACCCTTGTTCTCAATAACCACCAGACAGAATATTTTTATCCTTTCCTGATCAGGCCTTGCTTCCTAAAGCAATGTCTGCTGTTGAGGATCCTGATGTTAGAAACAAAGGTGTTGTGATTTGTCCCTGGACTTCTTGCTCTGTCTTACTGTTTCTCAATTTCAAATGTAGATAAGCATGGTTTCCTATTCAGACACCTGTCATCTGTCCTCAAACAGTACTCCTTTTCTGATCTTGAAATGAACCTTTATGACATAGTCAACAAGTAAGGTTTATTGCTTCATGCTTTTTCTGTCTTAGTGTGATTTTAGTAAAGCAGTGCATCTTTTTAAATTCTGAAATGTAATTTCCTCTCTCTAAGACCTGCAGTGTATTACAGGCTGGGATCCAAGTACAGATGCTATTCTCACCTCCAACTAGTTCACTGCTTACCTTTCTCCTTATTTAGGTAAGTCCTGTGCCTTTCAGAGCTCCTCAGAGATCCTTTCTCTTCAAGAGTCTTTAAAAATGTCCAGACCTTGAATTAGTACAGCAAAGGCTCAAGCCCAGCTTCAGCAGATTTGTCAGACAGGTATAGGTATAGGAAAGGACAGAATAGAAGCTAGAGATCAATCTTTCATTTACCCTAAGTCTCTAAATTTCTAAGTCTTGGAAAGAAGAAAGCTATTTTTGATTCTTTCTTTGCCTCTATCCCTCATTTCTTCCTTTCTTATTGTCTGTGTTTCAAGCTTTTACACATTTCATCCAAAAAATAGGGGTAGGTACCAAACTAAACCTGATCAGGAGAAAAAGGTACTAAGTCAGGATTAAAACTCTGAACCTGAGAAACACAGAGGGTCTTTATAAATAACTTTGCTGTAGTTTCAGTTCACAATTAACAGTCCTACACTTTAAAGAGAGATGTCCAATAAGAAATTCGTATGTTCAAAACCATGTGTTAGTAATTCATAGCTAATCACTATTTTTGTCATTTCCACATTAATATTGCTATTCCATAAGAATGTAGGTGAAGTTGACAGAATAAATAAAAATAAAATATCATCTGTGCAGGATGTTTTTAACCCATTAAAATTACTCCAGAAATACAAGCTAGCATGTGACTTACATTGTTGCTAGGATCTTGGGTGAATGGCTAGAGGGGCTAATTGCCTTCCTCCTCATCCCTTTGCCTTTCACAGTGGGACTAACTTCCTCTGAGAACTGTAAGCATGTGGCATGCCACCCTCCTTAAGGTTAAAGTGGATCCTTAACTGTCAGGTGCTGACTGGTGGGTTTGAAGCTAGGTGACATTTTGAACAAATTTAAAAGTGATCTGCTAATGCACACCTTTCTTACAGTTCTTTGAATTGTGTCTTTTTATTCTTTTTGATTTCTCCCTAAACATTATGTTTCTTTTGATCTACTGTGAGGAGAGTTTTTCTTTCTAAGGTCTCATGATTAACTGTCAACAACCTTCCCCCTCAAATGAGCCCACAGATTAAGTCTTGATTACCTTTAGCACTGTGAACTTAGATAAAATGGTGGGAAGACGAAGATGCCTAGAATTAAAGCTTTCAAAATGGTTCTTCACATCACCTCAGCACCATTATGAAACTATTTAAATCATGGAAGTTATAAAGAAATTTACCTGTGTGACACTGAAATATAGCTTTTTGTTCTTCTTGACTGTCAATATGCAAAATGCAATATTGCAAATGTATTTAAGTAAGTAAATGTTGGAATTACCGAAATGTTTATACTTTTTCATTCTTTTCTATCTTCCTCTTGGCAGTCTAACAGGTGTGGCTTCTGCACATTTACAACATCCCTGTTTTTCTCGCTAGAGTGTTAAGAGACTATAGTGGAGTCTGTGTCTAACTACACCTAAATAAGTGATAGATTCAAAGAAAAATGTTATCAGTTATTTGGGTAGCTTGTTTACCATTGTCAAAATGAACTGATTAAATGGCTATGTATTTAAGAGAAAAAAATAATTAAAAAAAAATTTAAGCGAGTAATAAAGGGTTCATTTTTCATTTTCAAATATTGGCCTATATGGACAGGTAATGTTGAATGTGTCAAAAGATTATTTCTATGTAACATCTTTAAAATGCTAATCAAAGGATTATCTGCATATTACTTGTATGTTCAGGAAGCAAACGATATTTTCTATACAGTATATGCATTTGTCAATGTCATTAAAAGTAATCTTTTCTCAGGGTGCCTGGGTAGCTCAGTTGGTTAAGTGTCCGACTTTGGCTCAGGTTATATAACAATCTCACAGTTGGTGAGTTTGAGCCCCATTCAGACTCTGTCTCCCTCTGTCTATGCTCCTCCCTAGCTCACACTCTGTCTCTCAATCTCTCTCAAAAACAAATACTTAAAAAATTATTTAAAAGAAAGTAATCTCTTTCTATACACTTAACATGACTAGTAATTCCAGATAGTTAGATAATAACTATTGTATCCTATATGACACTCTTGCATAAAATATACACAGATTTTAAAGTGCATGAGGAATAGTAACTTTACAGTGGAGAAACCTGGTAGACTTAACCAAGTAATAAGTCATTTTGATAGCAAATATCTGCAACAAGGTGTGATGACAAGAGCACATCAAGTCTGTTACATTCCTCCCCCAAACTCTACAACTTAAGTCTATTCATGAGAAAACTCAGGCAAACTCAAACTGAAGGACACTCTACAAAATACTTGCTCAGTACTCCTCAGAAGTATCAAGATCATGAAAGACAAGAAGGAACAAGAAACAGTCATGGACCAGAATAGACTAAAAACACATGATGCCTAAATGCAGTGTGGTATGCTTGGTACCAAGAAAAAGAACATTACCAGAAAAACTGTGGAAGTTTGAATTAAGGCTATAGTTTGGTTTATAATGTCATACCAACATCCATTTCTTAGTTTTGATAACTGTATTGAAGAAATATAAGAAGTTAACATTAAAGGAAACTGGGTGAAGGGTGTATAGAAACATTCTGTGCTATCCTTGCAATTCTTCTATAAAGCTAAAATTATTTTGAAAGAAAAAGTTTATCTAAAAATGAACTTGTAACTCTGAGAGCTTATTTATAAGTTTGTTAATTCAAGATACTTAAATAAAATAGAGCAGAGCAAGAAGTTCTGTTCTGGTATATAGCTATATCCATAGATTGTTTTCTATATTTATATCCATATCTGGTCTAAATATAGAGATAGATACACACAAATACTCACACATACACATAAGCACACATACACATTAGCTTTCTCAGTAAGCATTAGATGACAGGGACGGGAGGTGTATTCTGCTTTACTGTAGACAATAAGATGCACAGAAACCATAAAGTCCCAATGAAATCTGGGATTTCTGTTTAATATTCATATTTCTTTCTTTCCTAAGCCCATTAGCTCAGTTCTCCATAATGCATCAGTTCAGAGTGACATCTATAAAAGTGTTTCTTGCCAGTTTGTTCCTTCTAAAATTCTTACTCCTTTTCCCATCTGGCTTTGCAAATACATAAAATATCTGTGTTGCATCACATTATTTAAAGCAGCCTCCAATGATATACAGTGACTTCAAGCATGGCTTAACCGTTCCAACATCTGATGCAAATGGCTCCTTCAATACTCCTCAGATCAAGCCACCCAACTTTGGGCCTAACTGTTGTTTATCATCATCTGTGTCGCAGTCTGCTCTACTTTTCTTCCGTCTGTTCAGGCTTAGGCAAGCTTACTGTTGAGCAATTGCATTCCATACTATTGCCAAAACAGGTTTTATTTTATGTAATTTTACACAGCCAAACTGCTCCCCTGACAGTAGCCACCCTGCTAGATCCAAGCTCATCAAGCTCACTGGTAATAGCATCCGGTGATGCTTAAGAATCTTTTAAGTGTTGACATCAGGAAACAAAGAAACAAACTTTTCAGGCCACATGTTTCTGATTGTTTACCATCCAGGACTGGATGACCACTTTAGAAAAAGTAGAGATATCATTTGATCTTCTGTGATATTTATTTAGTGAGATTTAAAATACCGTTAAGTAAATGATCTTGACCATAAGTGCCATACATCTAGCTATGCTTTGGAACTATGAAACTGTAATGATTTTTAGGAAGATATACAAATCTCCTAATAAATATCAAGTTAAGTTGAGCCTGTGTGTGTGTTTGTGTCCCTCTCTGTTTTTAGACAGAGGATTGAAGTGACTGCTCAATTTTTACTTTGCAGCTTTCAAAATGATTTGGTAATATGTATATATGCATCCAAAGAATTTGAGAATAAAATATTTTCAGAATTTAGCAAATGACTAGCAGCTCTGAAAGAACATATTGATGTATAGATATTCTGTTGCACTAATGATATTTAAAGGAAGAAAGATAGAGCAATCTCATTTTCTTCTCTGAGACTGGGAGAGACTCCACATTATTCCTTTTTTTCTTTAACAAGCTGTGGTAATAAGTGTGGGACCAGAAAAAAATATAACGTTGTCATCTGTAAAATATTATTCTTTCCCTCTGTCTACATCACATCTGAAAATAATCATGCTGTACATGTCATTTGTTTTATATTTTGTCTTACATTTATACTTAAATTCTCATATAAAATCATGAAATTTTATACTTAGAATCTCATTTTTATGTTGATGTAATAAAAATATAATTCAGAAAAATAAATCAATGATAATATAAATTTCCCCAAAATGAACACATGATACTTTATATGACTGAATAACTTTCTGGGAGAGCACATAAAGAAATATTTCCATGGGCACAGATTCTCGTTCTTAGGGTAAACGCTCATGTAACTGGAAGACAGAATAAGAAATACAGAAGGGATGTTCTTGTGGAAGAGAATGTCCCAGCAGTGTGTGCTCTTACCAAGTTGGCCTATCTTACCCAAAGGAAGTGAGCTAAAATGGGAATGGTGTACCCAATACATTATTCATTAACAGGGAGCACTTCCTCTCTATCTCTGCCAAAAGCAGAACCAACCAATCTGCCTGCCATTCTTTGCTATGCCTTTGTAAGGAAATAAAAGCAAAGTACTCATCGGTCCTATAAAGAAATCATATAAGAGATGTATTTAAAGACATAATGTAAAGTAATTGGGGAACTAGAATTACTTAAAAGAAGCTTAATATGGATAATTTTGTTATGCAGAGATCACATGGGAGTATGAAGGTGAATACTTTTATTACACTATTGGTCCATGTGATACACAGATGGCTAGTGTCCAACAATGTTTTAAGCTCACAATGGGGTAAGAAAATGAATATCTCTATTATACTACTATTGATTAATGCAACAGAGATAGCTAGCATTCACCAAAATGATGCTCCCCTTCCATATGGAAGATTCAGTACTCTGAGCCATTGGCTCACCCAGAACAACATTTCCCTGATTCCCTTTTAACCTAAGAACCATGTGCTTAGTTCTCACATAGTAGATGTGGGACAATATATTTGTCACTTTCATGGTAGAATTTTTTAAAAGCAAATGTGAATTCTCTACTGTCTCTTTGTCTTTGACCCAAGAGACAAAGGGATGGGATGTCAAAATCACAAAATGGATGGGCTCTTGGGTCCAGAATTACCACATGTAAGAAACTTTCTCCTTACCATGAACATTCATAGAACTATTAAGTTTGTGGGAAATAAGTGTTTATCACATTAAAACTCTAAATTTAAAGGTTAATTGTTCAGCAACTAGCATTATTCTATATTACACAGTTAGTTTTTGGTCTATCATCACATGAAGATAAAGAGATAGAAAGAATATAATCAATAATTATGCCTTACAAAGGCATCGGAGTAAAGGAGATACAGCAAATAAAGACTAGCACTCTTAGCAGAGCTTGAGTTTTTATGCCTGATATTCTAAGTAAAAGAAAATTACCAGACCTGAAAAACACTTGAAAGAATGTTCTTTCTGAGACAGAAAAGATAACCAAACATGAAGTTTTTAAAGGAAATAAATTAGTTACATTAGAAATAATGGCTTCTCACTCATTAGAAAAGTTTGTGAAGACAAAGACAATAGGGAAGAATTACATAAGAAAAATCAAACCTACAGTGATTTGCCTACATGTGCATCCCTATAGATTTCACTCCCATGTATTTCCAAGGCTGAGAAAAGGATGTGCAATGTAAAACGGCAAAGAATCATTCATACACCTCTTAAATACTCTGAATCTTAGTCAAAGAAAACTTACTTCTCCGTTAAAGTATCAGTTCATCAGTGAAGAACTCCTAATTTCTCCATATGTTCCTTCCCTCTGTCCACTTGCGGCTCTTTTGGTATCCACAGAACTTTGTGTAAACCTCTATTCAGCACTAATGAATTATGGGTGGGCTGTTTCTCTAGGAGTACTCTCTCACTCAGCAGTGCTCTCTTACCCAGCAGTTTGAGGACAGAGGCCTTGTTTTATTAATTCTCTGTATCCCCAAAGGCCATTTATTCATTAAATATTTATGGAGAATATATATTGTGCCAGACTCTATGCTAGGTACTGACGACAAAGACTCTATGCTTGTTCACTCACAGAATGGTGAACAAGACCAATAAGGTTTCTGGAGATTACATTATACAAGAGAAGGAAGGGAAGGGAAGGGAAATTGGGAGAGGGGGAGGAAGTGAAGAGAGTAGGTGAGGGTGGAAGGAAGGCAGACATTGAATTATTTCAAGTCATAATAATTTCTACAGTAAAAGAGAGGCAGGAATAGAGAATGACAGAAGAGGCCTTTCTTTAGGTAAAACAAGCAAGGAAATTTTCTCTAAGGACAATTAAAAGATAAGACATAAAAAGAAAAAAACAGGGGTGCCTGGGTGGTTCAGTCAGTTAAGCATCTGACTTTGGCTCAGGTCATGATCTCACAGTTTGTGGGTTTGAGTCCCATGTTGGGCTCTGTGCTGACATCCAGCTCAGAGCCTGGAGCCTGCTTCAGATTCTGTGTCTCCATCTCTCTCTGACCCTCCCCTGCTCATGCTCGCTCTCTCTCTCTCTCTCTCTCTCTCTCTCTCTCAGAAATAATTTTTTTTTTAAATTAAAAAGACATAAAAAACAGAAATGGCTACATATGCAAAAAGGATGTGTGTGTTTGTGATGGATGGGCATCTCAGTAGAAGTAAGGGTATATACAGAGGTTCTGAATCAGAAAAGACTTGGAGTATTTACATAATAGGCCAATGAGTGTGAATGTAGTGAGTAAAGGAAGCATAGCCTGGCATAAGCTGGGAAGGTAGACAGTCTTGGAAACTTGGATTTTATTCTAAGTAAGATAAAAACATATTTGTGCTATAAGCATGAAAGTGACATTACCTAACCTGAATTTTGAGAAGGGCACATTAGTGCAGAGAATGGACCAGTATGAGGGAACAACTTAAGTTATTTAAATAAACCCAATAAGAGATGTTGAAGAACTGGACTCTGATGAAGGCAAAAGAGATGGAGAGAAAGTGGCAGATCCAACATGTATTTTAGCTCTTAACTTCACAGAAGTACCTAGAGCTTAAATGTAAGCATTAACAGAGGAAGTAAGGAATTCAGGATGACTCTCTCAGGCTTGAGAAACTGCGAAGATGAAAATAATATGTTGGGGTGGCGGGAGGAACAGATGGATGGTGGAGAATGGTGGAGTAAGAAAAAGTCAAGAGTTCCATTATAAGGATTTGACCAATATACAAGATCTAAAAGAGGAGATGCCAAGAAATACATAGGCTAGTCAGGAGCAGAGAGGAAATCTGAGTGGAGTAGAATATTTGGGGCAACCAGCATAAGGCATAATTAAATCTATGAGAATTACTCAGGAATAGAGCATATGAAGAGAATTCAGTACCTTTCCATGTATTTCTTGTACATTTGTTGAATAAGGACAAGAATCCTAATTTCTGGTGCTCATGAGTATAGGGTGCCTCTACACCCTGCCTGCTGCACCAAATTCCACCACCCTACCTTTTCTACCCCAATTTCCTGTTCCTGCCCAGATATTCCATCCATTCAGCTCAACTTTCTCATACCACATCCTAAGGATACCCTGTAGAACAAGCAGCTTTCTTCCCTACTGCCAGAATTCCTATCCTTCGTATTTTCATCTGTCTTGCTGATAGTGGGTTTTTACTCTGATAAGAACATAAAGAAAAATATATACGTGCAGATGGTTCCCAACACTAAGGGAGATGGTGAGATCCACTAGCAAGTATGTATAAGAAAAGGAAAAAAAGGAAAGAAAACCAGAGTCTAGAATAGCCTGAGCATTAGTATGTGTTTGGATATTTAGAGGAAAAATTTTTTCACAGGTCAAAAACATGACTGAATATATCTCAAAAAATTCTGTGCATTTTCCATTAGGAGTAAGTCACTTTGCATATTCTTAAACAATTATGTTACTGGTTTTTTTTTTTAAATTAAAGATTTTCAGATCTTAAAAGTTAGGTTCTACTTCCCAAACATACTATGTGTTTAAGGAAACAAAATATGATGTATGAGTTATTTAATATAAAAGAACATATGATTCTTTACTGGAATTACAGTTCTTGTTAAAAACTTCACTGTAAGTGTGTAACTAATCTGAATTTTTGAACATTAGCCTTACCTCATTACCATAAAATCATGATCTTTTAAAGGCAATTGAGAGTACAGCTAACCTTAAGCAAAGGATGTCATCATTTTCTGATTGATTATCTCTGCTTTCAAGGGCCAGTTACCCAGAACTTGTGTTTCTAATAAAATGTGGTGCTTTTTTTTTTTTTTTTCAGAAATGGAATCAGATCTATATTTTCTTGGCTTTCTGAATACAAAACAGACTTTGTGGGATGCATGTCTAATGAGTCATCTTTGTTTTTCATGAAAAACATGATTTTCCAGTACTGTAGCATTTTGCTCTTTACTGATGCATTTGCATAAAATGAATATATTACAGTTTGGATGTTGTGATTTAGTTAATTATGACAGTCACACTGATGCCTTGGTGATTTCATGAATCTGGAATGAACCTGAGTTTTTTTTAGGGGTCTTACCTCTAATATATATATATATACTATACTATATATATATATACACAAATCCTTGTAGAGTAAAACTCTTAATGGTATTTGATTATGTTAATAGTCTCTGAGTCTTAGAATGGACACATATTTACCATGAATAAGAAAAAAAAGTACAAGGTCTCACTTAAGCAGCAAAGCTGCCATGGAAAAATACAGAGCCTCATACAAAGGGATGATATGAACTAATTAAATGTACTGTTATGTTACTCTTCCCATTGAATATGATTTAATACTTATTCACTGGTTTTCACTTTAGGCAAGCTTCAAATTAGTACTAGTTCACAATTTCAGTGTTTTTATACCATGTATGTACATAGGCATTTACAGAGTAAGAAGTCCTGTCACACACAGTTGCTAAAATCATCAATATGCTTGGAATGTCTCTACAAGATCCCACTTGTCTCTGTGCTTACACTCATTCATTCCATTGCTGAGTAGCTACTATGTTCTAGACATTGCCTTATGGACTGAGGATACAATAAAGAATAAAGCAGGTAAAATACCTGCTCTCATGCCTCTTCTAGTGGAGCAGACCAAAAAAAAGTTAAATAAATTAACTAATAATTACTTTCATAAATATTTGAAATAACTAGAAATCTGTAATACAGTGACAGAGCATAATGGCAACCAATATCGCCTTAGCAATTCCCTCAGTTTGACCAAACTTTAGACAGGTTTTTTTTCCTGACTACAGACCCCTGAATTCCCTTTTCTTAGAGAATTTACTTTAGGAATTTGCAACTGCAAATATTTCCCTAACTCCTTTAAATGTAAATCTTCTCCTAGCTTCTGACCAGTTTTACAATGCAGGAATGCCTTTATCAAGGACTTGGACCATCTCTATGAAACATAATCCTCAAGAAAGAAAGATAGGACCCCTTTCTTCCAGTCTCTATGGGAGGGTAGGAGCCTAACTTAATCAATTATTGAACACAGCTGATCTAACTGGCAACCTCAGTGCCGATGTCCCCTGTAGTTTTCTACTACCTCAACCAGCACTTAAATACTCTCCTGTATTTTGTTTTAGTGGGATTGAGTTAAATATCCCTTCTTTACTGCAATAGACTTGAGCGAGTCTTTCTTTCCTGTTTAACTTGTCATTGCAGTTTTTCTCTGACAATAAAGGGAAACTCCATCATCTACTTTAGATAGAGTGAAGGAAAATTGCCCATAAAAGAGATGGCATTTAAGCTCTGATCTAAGTAATGAAAAGCAGCTACAATGTGTAGGACCAGGGAAGATCATTTCTGATAGATGGAGCAGGGAGCCTCAAAGCTATAAAGCTGGAAAGAGCTTCCCATGTTCACAAAAAACCAGGGAGACGATGACATGGGAATGAGGAGAGAGTGGGAGGAGACTGAAGGGCAGACGGGGACCAGGTCCTGCTGCACACTGTAAGCCAAGGTTGAGAGTTTATATTTTATTGCAGGAGTACTGGAAAGCCATTGAAAAGCTGTAAGAAAAGGAAAAATGTACCCGCTTTAGGTTAAAAACAAAAAGTGCACCAGTTCTAAGGAAGATAAACTGGATAGGGTTAAGAGTGTTCCACAGTTATGGAGTCCGTCTTTCAATCTTCACTTTGGAAAACATGTTTTCAAAGAATCCAGATCTGAGGAGTCTAGATTAAGTGCCTGGGAGTTTAGAGAATTGGGAATAAGTATAAGATTGGAATTTCTCCCTGAAGAAAATTCACTTTGCATTTGGTCTTCTAAGACAAAACTACAGAGAAGTTAATTAAAATTAAAGTTTCTCTGACTGTATTAAACAAAATACAATGATAAACTTTTCCAGTTATTATCTAGAGCACTAAACAGGAGTTAACTCAAATGATTCTCAGTGTTGATGGGGTTCTGTTGGAGCATTTATGGATCTGACTGACTCACAAAATTGTGCTTGGCCAGAGATTCAGACAGCCCTCTTTGTTTCCAATTTCCCCTTAACCCTTATCACTAACCTATAGCTAACAAAAAATGAAGGGGAAGGTATTGTTAGTAGCACAGATCTACATAACTTATTAACCAATTTGAAAACTATAGATAGCTAACCAGCTAAATCTTAAACTGAGTTAAACTTATGGTCCATCTTCCCTCATAATGCCTTTCAGAGTCTCACTCAGAACAATTTTCAAAGGGCAAGTTTTCCTCTAAAACAACAACTTCTAAAATTTAAGCCTAAATTTGACCATCCTAATTTCTCCAGCTGGGACAAAAAGCCCCTAATTGCTTGTAGTAAGCATATAATGAATGCTAAATGATTAAATGAATGAATGAGTAAAATAAATAATACCCTCTGGATACTGTGACTGAGAACATCCAGATTGTCTACAATTAGAAATTGTGAACCAACATCTAAAGAAGGTTTTGCAAAAGTAGCCCACCCCAAAAGAATTTTTAATTAATTAAATATTAATTATCCACTGCAGGACAGCAATTTTTTTTTGTGTAAAGGGCCAGATAGTAAGTATTAGACTTTGCAGACCAAATGGTGTCTCTTGCAACTACTTAATTCTGTCATAAATGACAATATTCCAATAAAACTTTATTTATGAACACTGAAATCTAAACTTCATATAACTTTCACATGCTGTGAAATATATCATGTCTTCTTTTGATTTTTTTTCAACCATTTAGAAGTATAAAAACCATTTTTGGCTTGCAGGCTGTACAAAGCACATATCTGGCTAGATTTAGCATGGTCATAGTAGTTTGCTGACCCCTGGTCTCCTCCATATCAGGCATGGGAGAGACCAAGATGAGGAAAATAGTTTCATAAAGGTGTTCATGATAATATTATGTATTCACTAATACCAGTGAGTAAGGATTACATTTAGGTAAACCAGTCAGATGTAATCTTGAAAAGTTTGCATTACGTTTGTTCTTGTCTTTCATGAGGTCATGAAATCCTTGATGACTAACAATGAGAAGTTGGAGAATAATCATTTCAATGTGTTCAAGGGCCTGTTATGGGACAGCATTATAAAATGAATCCATTTTTATAGAAGAATGATGTAGAGTGAAGGAAAAGCAAGTCTTCGGGCAGTTCCATTGGTGAATGAAACCATTCTACCATCTATTCAACTCCTTTGGCTCTAGCATCATGCTCATCAGGAAGCTCTGATTTCCAATTCAGTTTCCCAGGTACTTTACAAAGGTACTACCCTGAGTAGCAGATATAATTATTTCTACCATTGGAAATTAAGTTTCTCCCTATGAATGCATAAACTAGAAAGCTTAGATAGTTTCAATCAATTCCCCAGAGTCCAAGATACAAAAATAATTTTTGAACAGGGAATACAGAGAACTAGATCCTAGCCCCTTACTGAGTCCACCAAGGTAGTGGTTTCCCTTGAGGCCCTGCCTACACAGCAGGAGCATAATTCTTAACTGCCAAGTTCTCAGTCAAGCATTATGTTTCTCTCCTGCAAAACTTTCTCTTAAACACTTTACGAATCTATTTATATTTATTTTTCATTTTATTGTGAATATTTCAGTATGTGCCTTTTTACAAAGGACTCTTTGTAAACATAACCACAATGCTCTTCCTATGTTTAAAATATATTAATTCCATAATAGCAATTAATAGGCAGCTAGTGTTTAATTTTCAGCCTCAAAAGTATTTTAAGCTTATACTTTTCTATTTTGCTTAGTCTATATATCTCTTTTCATTATTCTATATATGCATGTACTTACAGAGAGGCAAATGATTTATTTCTATTGTAAAAAATAGAGCTTTAAAAAACTCAACATAATGTTCATCTTTCCAGCCTCAACAACAGCCTTTCTCAGTAGTAAACAGACTTCTGACTGAGAATCAAAAGATCAGGTTTGGGATCTTTAACTGACAATTAATATATGAGATTAGGATGTCACCAAAACTTCTTTGTAACACATTTATTCACCCCATGAGATGAAGAGGTTGAAGTAGATGCTCTCAAAAATCCCTTTCCACACCAAAGTTCTTGGGCTATATAGTTCTATAAGAGCACTTTGTCTATACCATTTATAAATATTCAGATAGGTGACACTCTCCTCAAGTCTAGGATTTCTTCTATTGAAGAGTGACAAATTGTATCCTTAGTCATTAAATGTAAATAATTATGTTCATTTGACAATTTAAGTAATTCCCATAGACCACATATCTTTTCTAATTTATTAGATGATTCCTGTTACTCCTTTGTTTAGATAGCACAGAAAGAGCTAATCTAACCAAAACATCAATGTTAATGGTTAAGATAAATGGAACTTTTCCTTAAAACTAAAGAGTGTTTCAGCATGAGAAAACAAAAACAAAATTAGTGTTGGACTAATATGCATTTTGAAGTGCTTCCTTTCTTTGAACTTTAGTAACCTAAATTAATAGCAGGCAATTGTATAAAACAAGAACAAGATATATGATGCAGCCATACAAAAAACTCCATATTTTCTGCATGTATATTTAATATAGAAACCTCAACTTGAAGTTTCTCTTTTCTAGTTTAATATATTTCTCTCACATTCTTCTTAGAAGGTAAAGAAAATTCTCTTTTAAATGTTAAGATCAATGATAGTCCAAAGGCTTCAAGAAATCAATGTTCCAGTGATAATTGAAGGTTACAATTTAAAGGAAGATTCACAATATAATAAGTTAAAATCCAATAATGAAAGTATAAGAAGTGGTCTATATTATCAGAGCTAACATTTATAAATGTAACTAATAAAAACTCTTTCTAAACAGTTTCTTAAAACATTAAACATTTTAATTTAATTTAACATTAGATATGAAGCCTTTAAGTCTGTTCTAATTACTAACTGAATTACACAATTATTTAAAAGTGATGTTAGCCAACTGTTTATGCCTATCTCTGTGTTTCATATAGAATTAAGGCATCTGATCTTACTCCCTTGTAAAAGCTGTATTTTTTTCTTCTTTAAACATGGGTCTTAAGTTTAGAAAATAAGTGCTATAGAAATCTGACAAAAAAGTAATTTGGTATAACACATGCAAAACTAAGGAAACACTCTAAATATAGTGTGTTTAGATGATATGAATATAGAGAGATATAGATATATAGACACACATATTTGTGGAAAGGAATTAATTCCCTCCTATACTGAAGAGGACTGAATGGTGGTAGAATGGCCATATTCTCCAAAAATCTATACAAAAATATTGTCTTCAATGACCTGCTGCTACAACTACACCTGGGAAAATGTTTATAATATAAAAATGTGGTGACCAGAGATAACTTAAAATTAGATGGACAGGGCCAAATGGGGTTCAACAAATGAAGAGCAAGCTTATAATTCCAGAGTTATGATGTTGGCAGGGTAAGAACTCAGAGTAAAATTATTTCATTCAATAGCTCAGCTCTCAAGCAAATGAAATATTAATATAATGATTAAGTTCAAAAATACCCTAAGACTTTTGCTAAGCCTCTTAGGAGATGTCATAGTGTCAAACTTATGCCCACCTTCTTCCTGTTTCCATATTCTCTATCATATCATCCCAACTCTCACCACTCCTACCAACCATAAGTGACTACATGGAGATGGAAACCTAATCCAAAGGAAGTTATTATATGGGCTGATGGTGACTTACATCTTAAAGTCTATACTCTAGTATGAAAAGCTAAATAAAAAATCAAGTTCTCTCAATAATCAAAAAATTGGGATATTGAGGCAGTTAGCAGTAATGGTATAAGTCAAAAGATTGCATCCATAATGCCATGCAATATATAATGCATAGCAGTAGATAATGCCATGCAATAATTCTGCTCCAAATGAACTGAGACAATCCAGAGCCATAAGAAAGATAGAGTTCTTTGAAGTCCATGTAGAATACTAGTCCCTTGAGCTGCTCCTGTTCTGATGATTTCACTTAAACAGCTGGATCTGTTCCCAGCAAGTATATAAAACTGACACCACAAAAACTGTCCCTCTCAAGGTCACCATTATCCCTAATTTGAAAAATCTAATAACTTTTCTATATTTTGTTTAATCATCAATAATAGGTTTGATCATTCCTTCCTTGTGCAAATATTTTCTTCACTTGCCTTCCCAAGACACTACTTATTTTGCCTGTCCTCCTTTCTTGTAAATAGTTCCTTCTCAGTCTCCATTGCCAGTCTCTCTGGCTTTCCAACAGGACATGCCCACAACTGGATCCTACAGCCACTCACTTGGTGATTTCATTTAATGTCATGGCTTTAAATTGCATCTATTGGCTAAAATTTCCCCAAATTATACCTTCACATATTTCCCCTGAATCTCAGGCCCTTATTTTCAACTGCCTACTTGGTACTTACACAAGTATAATCTAAAAATCATATCATACTATTCAAAATTAATTCTCACGTATCCACCTGAAACATGCTGCACTGGCATTCTTCCCCTTCCAGTAAACGACTTCTTTCTTTCAGCTGTTCACACCAAAAACTATGCCACCATTCTCTTTTTTAATATATGTTTATTTTTGAGAGAGAGGCAGAGAGAGAGGGAAACAGAGGATCTGAAGTGGGCTGTGCACTGACAGCAGAGTCCGATGCAGGGCTCGCACTCATGAACCACGAGATCACGACCTGAGCTGAAGTTGGACGCTCAACCAACTGAGCCACCCAGGTGCTCCATAAAATTTATGGCATCCTTCTTGACTCCTTTCCCTTGACTCCTCATCTTCAATCTATCGTGGGATTGTGACTTAACCTCCAAAAACATAACCAAAATATGATCACATCTCACTATGTTCAAATGATCACTTTGATTCAAGCCATCAGTGTCTCAGTGCATCAGTTTCTGAACTGGTCTTTCTGTTTCTGCCATTGCCCCCAACAATATATTCTCAACACAGCAGCCACAGTATTCTTTTAAACAAAGTCTGGTCATATCATTTATCTACTCTAAACCTTCTAATGATCTCCTATCTTACTCAGGGTTAAGTCCTTATAATTATGCCTAAGGCTCTGTCCCCTCTGGCCCTTCCACCATTTCTTATCTCTATGGCTCACTCTACTTCAACTACATTGCCTCTCTGGTCTTCCTTGAATATACTATTTTATACTTGTGTCTCAAAATCTTTGCATATGCATTTGAGTTTCCCTGTATATGAAATACTTTCCCCTGTATATCTACATGGCTTGCTCTCTCACATTCTTCATGTATTTGCTTATTGTTACAATATTAGTAGGACTTGCCAAAATATTTAAAAATTTACCCTAAATTTATCATCTTACAGTTCCCCATCTTTCTTCTCTCACTTATTTGTTTATATTTATCTGTCACCCCTTATTATAGTATCAAGTCCAAAGGGCAGGGATTATTTTCCTCTTGCTCATATAATTCTGTACAAAGAACATGCTCAACACATAGTAGGCATTCTGTAAGCCTAATGGGCCTATTCTAAGCTTTGAGGGATAACCTATATCATATATACAACTTATTTTAATTTCCCAGAGTACATATTTTCCTTTTAGATAGATTATTGGTTCTGGATGCAGTGGCTAAAACATAAAAATATTCAAATGCCTTTCTGGCTATCAATCCACTTCTTCTATTCCTAAGGGTATTGCCAAGCATACACTGGACAGGTCTTGACTCCAAATCTCTACTTTGACACTGTGCAGAAAAGAGCTAACATAGGCCTGAGACTGTTATCTTCTAGGAGACTGCTTGCAAGGTTGATTCTCAAACTGGCATCTGAAAACTTAGATTTTGAGATAAGAGTGACTCACTGTGCCTATCTAATTGTGCAAATAATATACTTTAAGCTAAACACCTGCCTTCCTTCTAGCAGACTGAAATGCCAGAAAAAGGTTAAGTGACCAATCCCTAGTTAAAAAAAAAAAAAACCTGGAAACCGAGGTTTTTTTTTGTTTTTTTTTGTTTTTGTGATTGTGAGCGCTTTTATTTATTTTTTTTTTTTGGTAGTTTTATTTTATTTATTTATTTTTTTTTTACAAATAGTTTATTGTCAAATTAGTTTCCACATAACACCCAGTGCTCATCCCCACAAGTGCCCTCCTCCATGCCCACCCCTCCTCCCCCCACATCCACCAGTCCTCAGTTTTTGTCAGCATTCAAGAGTCTCTCATGGTTTGCCTCTTCCCCTTTCCCCCACCATTTCTGCCCTTCTTCTCCCCCTTGGTCCTCTGTTAAGCTCCTCCTAATCCTCCTATACGTGCACACATATGATATTTGTCTTTATCTGCCTGACTTATTTCGCTCAGCATAACACCCTCAAGGTCCATCCATGTTGCTACACATGGCCTGGAAACCGAGTTTTAATGAACTTTCCATTTCACATGTTTTCTCACAACTCATTCCTGGGGCAATTAAGCACAGCCTGTGTGACTCCACTAGGGGGAACTCCGGAATCTTGTATCTGGTTTTCTCCACATTTTCCCCCACACACCTTTTCCTTTTGCTAATTTTGCATTATATTATTTCACTGTAAACAATAATAGCAATGAGTACAACTATATACTGAGTCCTGTGACTCCTCTTAGCAAATCATCAAAACTTAGGGGAGGTTATCTTGGGAGCCTCTGATCTGAGCACTCATAGAACTCTTTCTTAATGCCTCATATATGCCAAACATTTTATTTCAACCCTAGTGAGCTGAGATAGAGCATAAATGAGCTTGTGGGCTTTATTTATTTATTTTGTTCCTCTAAAAACATGTTTTATTTTGTTTTGTTTTCAAACTGAAGCAGCCTATATCCTGCTCTAGGATTCCTTCTCCAGAGGCATCCCCTTATCAAGAAGCATTTCCAGGCAAAGTCTCATGGTAGAAATAGTGAAGAAAGAAATCCTGTGGAAAAGAAAGATCCACAAGAGCATCTGGGTTCCAGCTCCAATAATAAAATGAACAAATGAGAGGTCTTGACACAGATTAACTTGTGCCCTATGTATAAGCTATACTCTGGAAAGCTGAAGGAAATCCTACTAACTCTTTCCTGTTTGGGGTCACAGGTCCTCTTTTTTGTTTTTTTTTTTAAGATATGGAGTAAGGAGGTATCTTATCAAGGTTTCTGTACTGCTTTTTAGAATCTGCCATTGATACTAGTCTTTGGATTTGAAATACTCAACTCTACAGTCTCATGAAGAAAGTTTACTTATATAAAACATTTCCTACCATAGTAAATATAAAACATACTACTATCTTTTATAGTTAATATAATAGTAGATGTGCTTAGTAGGAAGAGGCCTATCACTTTTACTACACATAACCTCCTAAAATTCCATTTATTTCTTTACTTTAGAAAGACTATTTTGCTTTCATACAAAATCCTGACTTGTCTATTACATGCATTCCTGTTCAAGTCTAATCATTCCTCTTTAGGAAAAAATATTTTTAAAAAACCAGCTAAAATAATCAAGGAGGTGGATGCATTTCTGCATGCAAACAGACTAAAGTGATTAGGATTCTTGGGATTAGAAATACAAAGGTTTAACAAATATATTAGTGCTATGAATAATTCAATTATCAAATCCCTAAGTCATCAGTAGTGATCACTTGAATTAAAAATAAGACTTGAATTAAAAATAAGTTTTAAATAGAAAATAGCGAACATTATTTTCTATAGTATGGAGTATACTTTAAAAAATCATCACAATAAGCAGCACAGACTGAGAGTTTTCTGTTTGTTTGTTTTTTAAATCTGTGTTAGCTTCTTACTGCTGTGTAACAAACCACCAGAAACTTGGCAGCTTAAAACAATAGCCATTTATTGTTCCCAGTTCTATGAGTCGGAAGTCTAGGAGTAGCTTGGCTGCACTTGCTGTTCAGGGTGTTAGCCAGGGTGTGATTTTATCAGACTTTGGAGAAGAATCTGCTTCCACAATCATTTTAGTTCTTGGAAAACACAATTCCACACAACTATAAGGAGGTCTGAGATCCTTATCTCCTTGCTGGCTGCAGTCTAGCAGTCATTCTCAGCTCTTAAAGACCACCCCACCATTCCCTGACACATAGCTCCCTCCATCCTCAAAGCCAACAACAAAAACAAAAACAAAAAATCTCCTTTGCTTCAAATCCCTCTCACACTTCCTATTTCTTTGAAAGAGCCCAGTTCTTTTTAAGGGCTCATGTGATTATACCCACTAATTATAATCTCCCAATCACAAGAACATCTTAAGATCTGGGACTTTAATGACTTCTGAAAAATCCCTTCCCAGCAGCACTTAGATTAGCATTTATTTGAATAACTGGGAGAAAGTGTGTATATAGCAGGGTACTGATAATCTTAGGGGTCATCTTAGAATTCTGCCTACCACAAAATCCTAATGCACAAATCTCATAAAATTGGGATTATGCAAATGTTTCTAATCTTTGGGATTAATATAAAATAAGAATATTCTTTCTCATCATACCATAGCTGTTTATGTCCATGTTAAAAACAGGATTGGGGCTGGAGCACTTGGGTGGCTCAGTCAGTTAAGCATCTGACTCTTGATTTCGGCTCCAGTCATGATCTCACGGGTTCATGGCATTGAGCCGTGTCGGTCTCTATACTGACAATGTGGAGCCTTCTTGGGATTCTCTCTCCCTCTTTCTCTCCCACTCTTACTTTCTCTCTCTTTCTCTTAAAATAAATAAACATTTAGAAAACAGAATTGTGGCTGGGGGCACCTGGATGGCTCCATCTGTTGGGCCTCTGACTTCAGCTCAGGTCATGATCTCACAACTTGTGAATTCAAGCCCCGCTTTGGGCTCTGTGCTAACAGCTGAGAACTTTAAGCCTGCTTTGGATTCTGTGGTTCCCTCTCTCTCTGCCTCTCCCCTGCTCATGCTCTATCTCTCTCAAAAATAAACATTATAAAGGTTTTTTGTTTTTTTTTAAATAGAACTGTGGCTAGATAAAATAGAAGTCCAAACCAGAATGGGAACATTTTCATGTTCTAAAATTTCTAACTTTAATAACTATTCTTCAGATTTTTTTCATATGCTTAATCATATCACCAATATTTGATCTCTTTTCTATTTTTTTTATCCTTCTTACCCCAGGCTTAATTAGTAATCAAACTTAATTGACCAAAATCCATATGGATAGCCTTCTATTACAAATAAGCATTGGGAAGACACACTGTCAACCAAAATAAAGGTATCATGTCCTCAAGAAGTTTTCTACTGAATAAAATAAACAGAACATAATGAGGGAAAGATACACAAAGAAATGTACAGAAATCCCACTATCAAATGTCATGCACTGAGCAGAGCAATTTCTACATGGGCTAAAAACACACTGCCTTGAGGTAGATTCACCCTATAATAAGAAAATTGCCTTTGGGGGTGACAGACTTGTATCCTTTTTTGCTTATCTCACACTTATCTCACTCAATAATGATGTGACTGTTGAAACTGTTCGGACTTCTTGGAGCCTTAGATTCATCATCTATAAAATGAGACGAAAAATAGTTCTAACCCCTAAGTTAATGTGAGATTTAAATGAAATAATGCACATATGGAACTTTGTAGTGTACTTTTCCCTGGTCCTTTAATATACTAGATGATAATATATGTCCAGTATTATTATTATCATTTGCATAGAGCAAATTATGGGAAGCTTCATGAAAAGCATTCTTTCTCTGTGTACCATAAAACTTAATAAGGTATAATTTTTACTCTTGTCTGTCCCTCCTAATAAGTTGGCCTTCTTAAAGAAACTATGTATTCCTCTGTCACCTTACTAAGTATGTGTTTAATAAATATACATAAGCTGGCTCATTAGCTCAGTTGATTAGAGCACAGTGCTAATAATATATATGTGACATATATATTTGAATAAAAGGATTGAGTAAATTCTTACCAATATTTTCAAAAGTGGAAATCATTAACCTTGGCATAAGATAGGAAAGAGCAGCTATGGTAGACAGTAAGGAAGATATATCCAGAGATTAGAGGGAACAAGTAGCTTCCTTGTGGGAAATGCCAAGTCATCAATGAGGATAAGTGATGTGTTACCCATTAGTTTCAAAGAGGAGTTTCAGGTACCAAGTTTTGACAAATTTTTAGAGTAATATTAGGGAAATGCCCAAATGCCAATTTTCTTATTTTAAAAAAGAAATCAGTTTAATTTTAATACTTCAGTTAGGTCTGATACATGTTTCCTGTTTCTACCTGTGTCAAATGGAGTTATCTCCTTTACTATCAAGAAACATCAAAGACAAATCAATTGAGTTGAATTCTTCAATCTATTCAATCTCCATCACCTTTAAATCTTTAGTAAAAACAAAAAGACACAGTTTGACCCAACAGAAAACCTATTCTTTTAGCTAACTTCAAATTGGTCGGTCAAAAATTAAGTTGAATATTTGTCAATGGTTTAACATCTATCCTTCTATATCAGATGTCTAAAACTTAGTTATATTTTGATTTCAGTTTAATAGAAGTCAAATTATTTTAGAAGTTAATTTTTAAATATCAGCCCTGTAGATAAATTCTTACATTCCATGGTAAAGTCTAAAGCAAAAATATGCTGCCAAATTTTAAACTCTTGAAGGTAGCCTCCTTTGACAGACTCTAGGTCACAGAGTAACATTTTGTTACTTTTATCTTCCCTTTTAATTATATGTCCACAGCACAAACTTCAAAAAGGACACTTGTTCCTAGAATAGGTTATGTCTGCTAAGCAAAGCAAAGCAAAAATCAAGGGTGAGTGATTTTTGTGCAGAAGAACAAATACGCAAAACCAGTACTGCAGTTGACCCAATTATTTTAAATATTAAGAGAAGAAGCCTGATGCTACTAATCTAACTTCCTAGAACTTTCACAAAGGACAAACATGGAACTTACAGTCAGATATTACTGCAACCACTGTGACAGGGACCAGTTTGCTTAAGTTTCATCTGTAAAATGGGGATAAAGCCTCTTATATATTGATTTTATGGAATAAAATGATATAGTATATGTAAAAGTCTTATTGTAGTATGTGGCACAGTATAATGCTAAATAAATGATAAATGTCATCATCATGTCTCAATGAAGAAAATGATCTTAGCAAATTGGCACATAAGTTACAATGTTTTGGAAAAGAGCTAAATTTAACAGCATTGCTGTGTTATGACCAATAGCCTTAGTTTTATAAGATCAGCTGCCATTTTTCCTGAGCTTGTGTTTTCACTCTTAAGTGTGCACAGATCTACTAATAATTTGTGGTCTGATAATTTATGCTGATAATTTAATGTGGACCATAAAGTCAAGTCAATAATTCTGTCAGGGAAAAGTAGGTCTACGCAGGTTGAAGGTGAAGAAGCTTCTTTCATTATTCATTACAGGTAGAACAATCAACTCTGTGAAAAAGTTGTAGTACCATCTCCTTAATTCTGTCCCAGAATTATAATTTTACCATGTAATTCCATATATTAGTCTACTGCTGCTATAGTAAATTACTAAAACCAGGTGTCTTAAACAACACATATTTATTATCTTGCAGCTCTAGAGGTTCCAAAGTCTGACAGGGTCTCACTAGTTTAAAGTCAAGCTGTCAGCAAGGCTGGGTCTTTCTGTTTTCGTTATGCTAATTTTGGAATTGTTCTCTTTCTATAAGCAAATATCAGCTAACAGGGCAGAGATGTTTGCTGAGCTTTAGAGGGAGCCACACTTGGACTAAACATTTACTAGGATACTTGGGTTAATTCTTTCAAATGTATAGGGTAACAACCATATCATTTCAATAGAAGAAACTGATTTTTTTTTTAAATTTCTTGTGCCTGAGAGTAACATACTAGAACTATAATCATTACCTGCAAACTGTAATCATTACTTTGCTATTTTTCTCTTAATTTACAAAAGGGATTGTCAAATCTGTAACTTTTTTAAATGTTTATTTATTTAGTTTGAGAGATCCCACATGCATACAGGGAGAAGAGTTGAAACAGGGGGAGAGACAGATCCCCAGCAAGCTCCACACTCAGGGCAGAGCCCCACTCTGGACTCAATCTCATGACCATGAGCTTACCACCTAAGCTGATATCAAGAGTTGGACGCTCAACCGAGTAAGCTACTGAGGCACCCCTAAAATCTATAACTTTGATGTTAGACTCTTCCTTCTCAACTATAGCTGAATTATTGCATTTATTTGTGAACTACACATACTAAAGATATAAACATAAACACAATCAAGCTTATGCAGCAGAGTATTAACAGGAACATGAAAGATTTGGAACAAAACCATATGTGGAGCAGTTGAAGGAATTTGGAATATTAAATCAAGTAAGAAGGTACTTGATGGGTCTAGAAAGCAGGGAATGATGGACACAAGTTTTAAATGATTTAATATAAGACTTAAGTGCTTACTATGAGCCTGGACAGCACTAAGTGTGAGAGTACTATAATGAAGGCCCACACTCTTCCCTCTAGGATCAGTAGACCATACATTCTTTTCTCTGGATCCTTGCATATTCCATTCCCTCTGTCTGCAAAACTTTCTCTCTTCTTTGCTTAGATATTACTGCCTTCCTTCAAAGAGTTTGAAAGACATTATCTATGATTATCACTACACTGCTTTTCCAATGCAGGGCAGAATACATGTTTGTCCTGTGCAGTATTGTGTCTATAGTGCTTAGCATAGCTTCTGGAAATTTAATATGTATATAATACATATTAAATAAATAAATTGGTAAATATGAACTCAAATGATAAAACCAAAAAATTGTAAGATTATGATAAATTCACTAACTTTATTAAAAGAAGCTGATTCTCTTGGACAATTCAGTTGTCCAAAGTTCAGATGAACAAATAAAATTAATTGATAAATGAATCCATAGGCTGTAATGAGTTCATAGTTATAACTGCTGCTGCAGACCTGATATTACATATTATCTGCACTGAGAGTACAGAAAGACCTTTCTCTCCTATGTACTGACTTTTCTTAGTTAAAAATGTATTTCTCTGGGGCACCTGGGTGGTTTAGTCCGTTAAGCGTCCGACTTTCGCTTAGGTCATGATCTCGCGGTTCGTGGGTTCAAGCCCCGCGTCGGGCTCTGTGCTGACTGCCAGCTCAGAGCCTGGAGCCTGTTTCAGTCTGTGACTCCCTCTCTCTCTGACCCTCCCCTGCTCACGCTGTCTCTCTCTCTGTCTCCTAGAAATAAATTTTTTAAAAAATGTATTTCTCTATATTATATATCTTATAAAATGAAATGTTTGCTAGATGGATGATATGTTTTAAAATTGTATAGTCTGCCTTTAATTATAAATTATATTTATTTATATAATTGTGAATTTCCAGAGGGTAACAAGAAATCTTCAGCTTGCCCTGTGTAGTTGTCAAAATTATAAGTACAGTAGGCTTATTAGTGCAGAAAATGCTTACTGCATTTTAAAACTGGTCCCTAGAAACATGGACAATTATAAATGAAGTGGTCTGAGTTCTAATAAGTTCTAAAGCAAGAGAATAAATTTTTTATACGTTTATTTATTTTTGAGAGTGAGAGAGACAGAGCACAAGTGAGGGAGGAGCAGAGAGAGAGAGAGACAGAATCTGAGGCAGGCTCCAGGCTCTCCCACACGGGCTTGAATTCACGGATCATTAGATCATGACCTGAGCAGAAGTCGGACGCCCCAAGAGAATAAAATCTTTAAAAATTTTTTGCCAGGTGGGGATAAAAGTTGGAGTAGCCTTTGTCTCCTTGTGATAATCAAAATAGTTCTATTTCTTCCTAATACTTACATTAAGAACTCATATTTTCATAAAGATTAAGTAAAAATCAGACTAGAGACAACAGAAAGGCCAGGCAGTAAAGTAATCTAAAAGAACAGGTTTTATGCATACTTAGCAGCAATTAATCTAACTGTATGATTTTAAAAGCACACTTGGAGTTTTTCTTCTATATAATAACTAGGTTGAACAATTATTTACATGTGTTAATATGTTCAGAAGATAACACAAGTTAACAATTTGCTTGCAGGGATCAAAAAGAGTAGACACTTAGTGTGTCTGGGTGGCTCAGTCAGTTGAGCATACAACTTTTGGTATTGGTATTGGCTCAGGTCATGATCTCACAGTTTGTGGATTTGAGCCCCGTGTCAGTGCAGAGCTTTCTTGGGATTCTCTCTTTCTCCCTCTCTCTCTCTCTCTACCCTTCATTTGCTCTTTCTCTATCAAAAGAAATAGATAAACATTTAATAAAGAGAGTGAACACTTAAGGAAACTATCATTGTCAAACAGAAAAGTTATCTTCTCATTCTCAAGAAAACAGAATACCTCACCCTACCGTTGCTATGCAAAATTAACAACACATTGACTATTCTCCAGTATAGATGTCTTATACCTAAATAAGCAACATGAACATTTTTATTCTAGAGTCAAAATAACATGTCTTTTAAAAACTCCATAGATTTAAACATATGTAATCTTTACAAAGATAGAGAGAATTTTCCACTATTTTTTGGTCAATGAAAATAAATAAATTTTGTTTTCAGGGAAGCACTATCTTTGGGGGAGACAGACCTACATAGGTGTAAATCATAGCCTCTCACTGGCTCTGCAAGCAGAACTTGTAAGTCTCATGTTGGCAGACAGCAGTACTAGAGGTCCCTAGCAAAGGGATGCTGGTATTTACTTCCTCTGAGTTGACGACTAGAGAAGCAAGACAGACTATGAATACTGACTCTGAGGGTCCTTTAGAGGGCAAAGTCAGCAATCAGAGAAAAATAAATGAATCAGAGAACCAGCCAAAATGTTGGAAGAAAAGCTTCTAAATTTTACCTATGGCAATACAGACACAGAGCCGACTATCGAAGACTGTTCATTCTGAAAAGTAAAATGTGCAAAGAAGAAAGAGAAGAGTTGACGCTGAAAGTTCATGACTGTTTAGAAGTTAGTGTACAATGATAATACTGAGGTTGCTGACTTAAACAACAGCATGGATTATGAAGTCACAAAGGGTTAGGGAAAAACGAAAGGGAGACAAATTGGGGTGCCTGGGTGGCTTAGTCGGTTAAGCGTCCGACTTTCGCTTAGGTCATGATCTCGCGGTTCGTGGGTTCGAGCCCCGCGTCGGGCTCTGTGCTGACTGCCAGCTCAGAGCCTGGAGCCTGTTTCAGTCTGTGACTCCCTCTCTCTCTGACCCTCCCCTGCTCACGCTGTCTCTCTCTCTCTCTCCTAGAAATAAATAAAACATTTAGAAAAAAAAAAAAAAAAAGAAAGGGAGACAAATTGGGAGGGTAAGAAGAGCATTTAGTATATATATATATATCTTCTAAGATATGCAGGTAAATACCTGGTGAACAGTAATATTTCAGGGATGGTAGGAGGAAGAACAGAAACTGAAAGTGTTGACAGAGGTTAAGATACTCATGCTAAATATCAGCAGAGAAACCATGAAAAGGTTTGTCAATAATATGCAGAATCTAAAAAATATGAACTCAGAGAGTAGAGTGGTAGCTATCAGGGTCTGAATGTAGGCAAATTAGGGAGATGTTTTAGAGTACAAACTTGAAACTAGAAGGTGAGTAAGTTCTGGAGATCTAAGACAATGCACAGTGATTATAGTCAACAATACTGTATGTAGACTTCAAAGTTACTAAGAGACTAGATCTCACTATTGGCCAACACTATGGTGACAGCTGATAATGCAACATACAAATGTATCAAATCATCATGTCATAAACTTTAAACTTACACAACGTTATATGTCAAATACATCTCAATTAAAAACAACTATCCAGTGCAGCAGAGAGAACTGGCAGATTTCAGATTATAAGACATCATTTAATTTGATACAGGCTGATCCCTGGTGACTTCTGGGAGCAATGACAGGATAGTGATGGTGGCAATCAGTCACACTACAGTATGCAGCAAAGGAGATGTGAGAAAATAGACACAAAGGGTGTATAAGCCCCATTAAGATGATTGGGATAAAAGAAAAGGAAGGAGTTGCCTTGGTAGCTTGAGTTATATACAAAATTAGAAACATATTTCTGAAGATTGCCAAAAAGTCTTGAGCATCTTTTAAAGCTGAAAATTTTTAAAAAGGAAATTTAAGGTGCAAGAAATATGATGAGAAAATTTCATAGAATTATAGAGACTGAAATCAAGAATCCAGTAGGTGAAGTCAAAACAGAATAAAAATAGGTGAAGTTCCTACCCTTAGACAAGATATAAAAATGCAAATAACTTTGTAGGATCAACCTCTCATTCTTTAGAATGACTTACCAGTAATAAAGAATACCTACAATGTTTAATTGACTTAACTCTTTCATTTATACTTTCTTAACTAAATTCTATTTCAGATATACTCAATTTCAACAGTAAAAGTATTAATAGATTTGAAATTTTATAATGCTGCCATAAGGTTAATTTCCAAGATAAACAATCTTCCTGGAATCTTTGTAGTCATTTTTATCTCAACAGTTCAAGGCTCTTAGATGGTTTTACCAACTATCTCTTCAATATAGCATTATTTTCCCTATTAACGAAATTAGACTTTAAAATCAGAGAAAAAGTAGCTTCCTTTCCATGAAAATTGCAAAACCAATTTCCTCATTACTTATGACCATTAAAATTTTTCATTCTATTAATTAGATTAATATTTTCCCAATAAAAATGCAGACCATGAGCAAGACTTTATTACACAGTGTAAATATCAGGAAAACAACCTAAGGCTAAACTTTACTCACTGCTATGTAAATTTATTCAGCCATTAACAGATGGCTTTTCTATATTCAGTGTTTATTATCCTGTAATCCTTGCTTAAAATGAGTATTTTATATCATATTCCATCTAGAAATATAACCAAAAGGTAAAAACTCATTCAATTTATAGTCTAATTAAAATTCCTTATTAACATTTATCATTTTTAAAAGAAAATAAGCATTTTGGGGTTTTTTTCAGTTTTTTTAATGTTTTGTTTATTTCTGAGAGAGAGAGAGACAGTGTGAGCAGGGGAGGGTCAAAGAGGGTCAAAGAGAGAGGGAGACACAGAATCTGAAGCAGACTCCAGGCTCTGAGCTAGCTGTCAGCACAGAGTTCTATGCAGGGCTCAAACTCAGGGACCATGAGATCATGACCTGAGCCGAAGTCGGTCCCTTAACCAACTGAGCCACCCAGGCACCCCGAAAATAAGCATTTTGAAATCTAAATGCTTTAAGACTAGTATGTTTTTCCATACATGTTTTTGTACATGTTTGTTTCATAGATAAAATGCTATATAAATAGATTATAGAAAATATTTTTAAAGTTCCTATTTACTACGGAGTATTTTACTGATTAACTCATTTATTCCTCATGACAACCATCTGAGAGAGAACCTGCTTTCTTTATTTTACAGATGAAAAAGTGAGAAAACAGGTTAAGGGTTAAGTAATTTTCCCAAAGTCAGATAGCTACTGAATGACAGAAGAAAGATTCAAACTCAGGCTGGGTGATTACCAAGTGTGGCACTGTGAATGTGGTGCTATTCTGTCCTTACTGGTTTTGACTATAGGTTAAATACCTGGCTTGGGTTAATCACAAATGACCCCAAAAACAATTCACTGAAAAACATGTATTCAATAACTAAACAGTCTTATCTCTAGAATTTCAAACAGGCTATTTGAATTGAGTGAAATTACTGCATATTCAGAAATTGTGTAGACAAGCCCTTTTCTAGGCATAAATAGACAATCACTCAAGGTTAGTTTCTCATTTCAGCAAGCAACTATTGGGATTTGAATTCATAGTCCTGTGAAGGTTAAATTAACTCCTATAAGATCTAAGAGTTATTATTTAATATGTTAATATATTGGAGAAGTAATTTACCTTGCCTCTCTCCTCAGGAGTATTTGAATAGGGAATCTAATACTTAATTTATTGTGTATCTATACCATATTAACCTCTTTCCGGAAAAAAGCTTGTGAAATTCTCTAGGACTATCCACTTTTGATAGTAGATCTTTTCATGTACCCAAAGAAATATCCCAGCTCATTGCTGCCTTGGTAACCATGGACTCCTAAGCAAAGTATTCATGAACAGAAAGCTGAGTCTCTGTGGTATGTATCCCCTGACTAGGACAGACATAAGCTTTCTTTAAAAAACAGCCCTCCTGTACATATGTTGGAGAGACAGGAGTAACCAATTTTTCTACAAGTTCTCAGCCAAACAGACCTAACTTGAACCTCTACTGGTCTAGTATATATGTTTTATCATTCAATTTTTCAAGGGTTCTGAACAAAACCATTTTCATTAATCCTTACTCTTACTTTTTAAGTTTTCACATGTCACAAACTCTAAACCATTTAATTGAACTCCATAGGCTTTTTCTCTTATCTTTACTGATTATAATCTAACATTGACAGTATTACTGTAACTTTAATTAAAATAATTTAATATAGATAAAAATGTTATTTTAGTCCATAAACTACTTGTAGTCATTTTCTCTTTCTTTGCGGGAAAACATAATTCATATCAATGGGAAAACCTCTATATGTTCCTTCCCTTTGTGGAGATGAATGAGAGAGAGAAAAGTTAAGAATCTGGGTTAATGGGAAATTATTTAATAAAGCACTTCACTAAATTTTTGGATATAAAATAGAAGTCCAAAACTGACTTTGGAGACTGGGCTAGAAGACTCTGAGCTACTCTGATGACAATTAATGAAGCCAGAGATAAAGTTAACAACACTAAAACACTTCTTTTGGGAAGAGAAATGTCTTGTATTCAGTTACAAGTCTCTCTTCCTGTCGTTTAAAAACATTCTCATTGCTCCAAAACATCAAGGTTCACTCTCTATGCCTGAAAACTTGGTCTAGTGAGAATGTAAGTGTGTGAGTGTGAGTGTGTGTGTGTGTGTGTGTGTGTGTGTGTGTGTGTACGATTTAAGGGATGGAGATCTGTCTAGGCATGTCATGAAACATAAAAAGGAAAGCATATATGAGATTTCAAAGTGATCCCGAAAGAGACCAATTTGTCAATAAAGAAGAACATGCAGCCCAAGATGGCTAGGAAAAAGGTAATCAGCACCATTGAGATTCAGTCACACTTCATTTGGATTTTAGGAACCACAGCCTCCTGGCATTCATCTGAGTAACCCCAAAAAGCTTAGTGTCTATAGCATTACTGCCTCACTTGCTATAAATCTGAACAATACAAACACTTGTGAACCCAATATCAGGATGACAGGAAGACACATTTTATTTATATTCATCAATTCTTATAGACTATGTTACAAGAAAATCCCTTAATATTATTTAAGAATAAAAAATAAAGTCATGCTAAATTTATTTTTACATTTGTCCTTCTTCTAGCCTCTAATATTACTTTTTTCTTGCATATAGAGATTTAGAAATCAGAAACAAATGATCAGTCCTAAATCATATAATTTTAGTGATTTAATTACTTTTAGACCAACTAAACATGTTCATTCTCAAACTTCACTTAATTCAACTTATCAGCCATTAATTGAAAAATAAAGCTAAGAGTCATCTATATAATTCCATACCCTAATTTTATAACCCTTCCTTTTATTTTCAGAAACTTATTAATAGCATATTATGTATATGGAACATTATACACCAATGGAAAATAGATCTAGAAAAGGGTGTAACTGTATGCAATCAAGGGAGGGCTTACCCCTCAGACCATCTTAACCTAACTTGCTCCAGCAAAGTGGATGTCACTCCATCTACACATCAATCTCATATTATTTTTCCTGCACTTCTATTGTTTTAGGTTTCTACAAAAATCTCTCTCAAAAGAGTAGGCCAAGTGCCTAAAATTCTTTTTTCCCTCTGCTGTTCAAAAATTATGATGAAGAACTGGTACGTTTATATTTAGTCCTTTAGAATGAGTGCCCCTCCTCAGGCATTGACTTCATAGGGATAGAATCAAATGTTCAGATTTGGTTCCAAAATTACTGAATTATTTTAGTTTATTCTTTTCCAATATTATTTCAAAAATGAACAGTAACAATAGAATAATTACATGTTCATGTGAAAATGCTACTTAAAAACTTTGGGCTATATTCCTTCTAGACAAAGGACAAAAGTAAAATTCATTGATCCTGTTCTACAGAACACTGTCATTGGAAGCGCTACAATGAGTTGCCATAGTGGTAGAGAAATATTCAAGGTTTTTTTGAAAAATACCATCCAAGATAAGTTGAATCATTTCTAAAACATTATTTGGGATACTTTCAGAAAATTTTATGTGTTTTCTTATTCATACAATTACCTGAGGCAAGTGCTTCCTTAGTGATCTGGTGAACACAATCCTGTCACGTGAATGGGATGATTCACATTTACAGATCTCTGTTAAATCAGAAAAAAAAGCAAGCTTTTACAAATTCCCAATCACATACATTTGTCCTCCATCTGCAAATTATATATCCTGTACCAACACCTTTGCTTCTAGTCATTGTTAAGAAAAGTGACAAATCATTCTCTGTATGATTTATATGGCCTGGAAGGAATCCTGATTGTTTCTTCCCTAGTTTGACTCATCAAGATTGATTTAAAAGTGCCTGTGCCAGAAGTGAATACTACAATTATCTCACAAAATGAAAACAAACAAATAACAAGCAAACAAACAAAACCCAGTATCAGGGATGATAATTTAAAAGAGCAATTGCCCTCTTAGATTTAGAGTTTTTTATCTTTTATAAACATACATTTTAAAATTACCATTGTGAAAGACAAAAAAATGGCCTATGAAGATGTCCACATCCTAGTCCCTGGGACCTGCGAATACGTTACCTTACATGCAAAAGCAACTTTGCAAATGTAATTACACTAAAGACCCTGATATGGGGAGATTATCCTGGATTATCTCCATGTAATCACAAAGGGCTATATAAGAAGGAAGCAGAAGGATATGTAACAGGAGACGAGAGCTTGGAGTGACGTGGGTCCACTCCAAAGAATGCAGGCAGCCTCTAGATGCTCTAGACATTATAATCCCAAGGACAAATATTTTCCCTTAAAACCTCCAGAAGGAATGTAGTCCTGCCAATCCATTTTTGACTTCTAACCTCCAGAAATACAAGAGCATAAATGGGTATTTCTGTAAACCACTAAATTTATAGTAATTTGTTTACAGCAGCCATAGGAAACTTACACATCCATACTTAGCATTTAAAAATAAAAGAATGAATTCTGCTGTCACATTTCTAGGAAAACAGTATAGTTTACTATATGTGGCAAAATACCTAGAGGTATCATCTTAGATAAATTGGTTTTACTTAATAAATAATCAGACCATCTGTATCAGTCATATAAATAAAAATTCAATCTGCACCATTTTCCTTCATTTTAAGAAGAAATAATAGAAGACTAAAATGTTGTCCAGTCTTTAGAAAGAACACTTTTCAGGGGCACTTGGGTGCCTCAGTCGGTTAAGCATCCGACTTTGGCTCAGGTCATGATCTCAGGGTTTGTGGGTTTGAGGCCCGCATTGGGCTCTGTGCTGACAGCTAGCTCAGAGCCTGGAGTCGGTTTCAGATACTGTATCTCCCTCTCTCTCTGACCCTCCCCTGCTTATGCTGTCTCTCTCTCTCTCAGAAATAAATAAAACATTAAAAAATATTTTTTTAAAAAGGGAGACTTTCCAATGGCTTATTCTTCTTTCCACCTCTAATAGTAATAAAAGATTTTCCTCTAGAGTGAGGGTAAAAATTCTTGCTCCACTGGGGAAAACATAAAAACATTTGTATACTATCATTTATTTAGAACAAGTGTAATACCATTTCATGAGCAGAGTAAATGCATTAATACATCTTGACAAAAGGAGCTGAGATTGGTAGTCCTTCAAAGAAACTTGCATTCATTTTGGTGGCAGTAAAATATTGCATACCCTCTTAAAAGCTCAAATAACAATGTCTGAAATATGTATGTGAAAGCCCTTTGAACATGCATCCCATGGAAGGGATCACAGCCACAAGAACAGACAGCATTCAATTCTGAAGTGCTCTGAGTTTTGCAAATAAAAAAGAGAAGAGAATTTAAAATTTTGAATGTATGCAGACCTTTTTCTTTTTTTTTTAATATTTTTTATTTATTTCTAGGAGAGAGAGAGAGACAGCATGAGCAGGGGAGAGTCAGAGAGAGAGGGAGTCACAGACTGAAACAGGCTCCAGGCTCTGAGCTGGCAGTCAGCACAGAGCCCGACGCGGGGCTCGAACCCACGAACGCGAGATCATGACCTAAGCGAAAGTCGGACGCTTAACCGACTAAGCCACCCAGGCGCCCCAATGCAGACCTTTTTCAAGGAAGCACTGGGAAATGTTACAATGGTGATACATGTGAAGAGAGATAAGTCATTGTCATTGGTAAGTGGAATAAAAGGTAGTGTATGAAGAGAAAAAAAGTGTTTCTCAAAGTGAGTAATAATTCTAAAACTACATCATCAAATTGGTAATCATGACCAGCACCAACCGTACCAGATAGAAAATTAGTAATATGTTGAAGTCCTACTGCCTTTTCTTGATTGCCACCCCCATCCCCCTATTTTAAGTACATACACCTATTAACCTTTTATAACTTTATTTCTTTTGTAGTAAGCTAACTGTTGCCCTGCAGAGGAATGCCTTTATGTTCCAGCAAGACAAAATCTCTCTCATAACTAAAGGAATAGTCGATCTTTAATTTCCTTTCTGGGATTGCTATTCTTTTTTTTTTTTTTTTTTAATGTTGTATTTATTTCTGAGAGAGAGAGAGCATGAACAGGGGAGGGTCAGAGAGAGAGGGAGATACAGAATTTGAAACAGACTCCAGGCTCTGAGCTAGCTGTCAGCACAGAGCCTGACATGGGGCTCAAACCCATGACCCGTGAGATCATGACCTGAGTTGAAGTCTGACGCTTAACTGACTGAACCACCCAGGCACCCCTGGGATTGCTATTCAAAGGCACCAGTTAAGCAAAGAGCATCTCAACTGAACTGCATTATCCTGGTAAAATATATATATATATAGTTTGGGAGTGCAAGTTCAAAATAGGCTTAGCTATGTGTACTCTTTTTCAAGTATCTACCATAGAAAATGGCTTCTCCTTTTGTGCCTAGTCCTTACTACAAGTAAATGTAGAGATAAAAGGATGTCTACTATAAGTGTAGAATTCATATGGAAGTCAATTTTAGAGAGAAGGGGGAAAAATCCAAATATCTTAAGTCAGCATATCACCATTAAAACAACTGTTTGCTGATGAGCAAATGCATGTGAAATACAGGAGAGTAGACCAAACTGCTCAAGATAATTGTTCACAAAGCATTTTCACCTATATTATTTCAACTGATTCATATAACCACCTTCTTAAATGTATTTTACTAAACCTAAAACAGACTAAGAACTTAAAGAACTTAATTCAAAGTCACATATCTAGTAATTATAATGATCTAGAGGGAAACCCAAATACAAGGACTTCAGTACCAGTTTTCAAATTTCAATTATTTATTCATTGTACTAGGTTGTTTTTAACATAACCAGTGCTGTCATATTAAAATGCCAAAATAACCATACAATCTCAAAGCTGCTAACCCTTACAGAAATATTAAGAGAAAAATTAAACAAAAAGCATGAAAATATATTGAATACTGTAGTACCTAACAGAGTAGCCCAACTGTTGGATGGACTCAAGGTCAAAAGAAGAAAATTAGATTGAATAATAATGACAGGTTGCTTTTTCATAAGTGTCCTGAGCACAATGCTATATTCTGGTATCATAAATAGTTCTGCAATATAATAGCCATAAGTCTCATCCATGACATTGATAATGACATTGGAAAGTAATAAACAACAACAAAAAAAGTTGATTTTTATGGAAGGACATATTCTATTGAGTTGGCTTTATGTTCTGTTATTAATATTTCATTGGAAGATAGGATGGATCAATTGTGGAAAATTCTGCTGTGGGCCAATGCCAAACCTGCCAGGTAATGTTTAGTGATCAGGGAGTTTCACAGAGGGGATGGAAACTGAGACTAGTACTGTGGGAGAACTAGATCCTTTAAAAATACAGTTCCATAATCCATTTTGTCTCTGTTCATTGTCGGGATCAATAAAAATGAATGTCACAATCAGTTTCATTCAACTGGTTTTAAAATAAACTCTAAATTCTAAAAATACTTACAGAAGTCTGCCAGTTATAAAACAGAGAGAGAGAGAAAGAGAGAGAGAGAGAGAAATTAAAAGGATCATTTGATAGAAAAGCATTGCAATAATTATCACAATGCATATCATTATCTTTTTTCATTACTAATCACTGTTCATTTTGGCTGGCTCACTTAACTGGCTACTTTCAATCACTACATTTTTTTCAAATTTAATTTAACTAAATGTAGTGATGTCAATTATAAGCAGTGAATCAGGGAGAAACTAATGATTATAGATAATGCAATTGTCCTGGTTAGTTGCTCCAGAAGAATGTACTAAAGCTTTATGAAGAGGAAAGCACAATGCCAAAAAGCCATTAACATGAGTACAATAATATTTCTTCTTTCAAGTCTCATGTTTTAACATTGATTAAATACCTACAATGCACTAGCATCTGGTTAGATCAAGTAAAACTTCACTGTTTTCACCAGTAAGGGCTTTAAATAAGGACCATAAAGTTCTAAGTTAGAGATAGCTACTGACCCTGACCTTTCATTTCTAAAAGTAAAAGTTGTTAAAAATGTCTATTGGGGATGATATTATGCTAATCACCATTAGCATTAGGGCACAGTCACCATTAGTGTAAGGGTATTGCATTCTTTACAATACATGTAAGATACTATCAAATAATAGGAGGACCTAGCTGATATTTTCTGGGTAAAAAAAGAATTTAGGCACTGACCTTAGTCACCATATTCTCTACTACTACTTTAATAACTTGCTTCAAATCTCAGTGTAATCATTTGATAAATGGGGGAATCCTGAAACCCTGGCATTCCCCTAATGTTTTGCCAAAGCTAGAGGTGAGGTTGGCTAATAGTCCTCTGCAAGTTAGGTTCATTCATATATGTTGGTCCAATAAAGGCCTCTCAGTTTAGGTCATCACTAATGTCATGTTCTTTATACACACAGCTGTAGTTCTGATTATATATCAGCAGTGCATGCTTCCAGGATTGATTGTCTAGTAGAGGCAATAGATTTTGTATTAACCCCAACTGTATTTTCTCTCCTAAGCAAGACAGCTGACCTAGGTTGGAAATGCAAATTGTGGTTCATATCAAGCCAGCAAATATGTTTTGACTCAAGTGCCAACTGAAATGTCTCAATATTCAAGCTCAGTTAGAAAATGCTCTATAACTGATAATCATTATCTGCCAGGAGCTCAGGAGGGTACAGCAATTGCAAATGTATAGCACAACTTATTTATAATTCCTGCTGAGAACCTAATCTGTTAAACTAATCTTGTTTTTATATTGTTTTAATCAGCTGAACCTACCAGTAACTTCATGAAATAATCAACTAACCAATAAAAGCGGTCTCCATAAACACTGAAAAGCTAACCAGGGCATTTCTGAGATGTTGGTTTAGCATTCCTCTCCACACACACACACCCCTTCAAAATCTAGGGATATAGAACTTTAACTTTTTTCTTAGAAATACTAGTGGAGAAGAATAAATCTGATCAAATTGAAAGAACAATCAAATTTAGTCCTAAACATTACTAATTCATTAACAATACTAGCATTACTAAATTAATCTTTATGCCTGTTTGCGTATCTATATTTTGATTCAGATTATCACAAGGAGCATGCATCATAAAGTATTATAATGCCTTCCTACATAATGATCTAGAATTCTTAGGAATAAAATGCTGTCACTACTATTACTATGCTTTAAAAAATTATACAACCCAATTTAGAGGAATATGTCTGCCACCTAAGGGTAGTTTTCCAAATACAAAATTAATTCTGTGACAAAATATAGTGAATAAAAATAAATTTATCTGCCTATTTTAATTTAAATCTGGGAAAGGGAACAGAAAATGGTGTTTTATTTAAAAACAATGAGACTATTGGATATTTAAAACTTTCTCTGTCTTCTTCCTTTGTTGCAACCCATAAAAGGAGTTGCTCTGTTTTATTTTTTAGTAATCCATTTTTTTTTCGGTTTCCAAAGCCCCATACAGATGCTCAAGGCAAACAAGATGTTTGTACACCCAAACAGATCTCATTCTCAGATTTAACCTCTAAGGTTATCATACTTAAAATCTTCAGTAAGAAGATCTAAAGAATTTGCTAGTACCACAGTTCATTTACATGAGTGATTATATCAAAAGTAAAACCTAAAAATTTATATCATATCTCTGATGACAAGAAAGCAGTAAAAGCACATTTAGTAGAAAAATATGCAAATAATCTTAATTGAATTATGATTCCTTTTTTTCTTCATTTTTTATTTCTTAATATGACTATATTACCTATATACAAAGAAAATGTTATGTCATTGTTTCTAAAAATGAGTCTTAGAAATCTTACCTGATATGGCTTTACTCTTTTTAAATCATTCTCTAAAGAAGGTAATCTAGTCCTAGCCTGCAACTCCTGAACTGAGGCACCTAAAACACCATAAAAGAATTTTAAGTAGGAGAACATGTCAAAATCCAGCTGATGAACCAGAAATGTCCATTACAAGTGGCAAGATTAGTTCCTTCTTGAAGTCCACACATCTTACAATTTTAAACTAAATATGTCTTATAATTAATTTCCTAATAAGAAAGTTATATCCTAGAGTTGAATGATAACAACCTTTTTCTTTTTATCAATCCTATGATGAGTTAACATAAAATGACTATTCCAAGAATTTTTTAGGTATATATTCTTTCAGCTCTCAGCTAGTAATACACACATCCCAGGAAATGTAGCAAACTTCTCAGTTCAGATATTTTTGAAATTTGCATCTGGAAGTTGATGACTTTCTAAATGATGTCAGCTAGGATGAGCTTTGAAACTGGAGGTCTGGAGTTCATCACCAATATTGCCAACAACTCAAATCAGTACAAATAACTGAATAACTCCTGTGATCAGGTATCTCCTAGGTACTGGGGACATAAAGAAGTATGAGACACAGATTGTTCTATTTGCTGTCCATTTGGGAGTTGTCAGTTAAGCTGTTTTCATTTGCAAAAATCCGAAAACTCAAAATGGCTTTAAATTAAGATAATTTATTAATTAATACCAATGGAGAGTGTACAGATAAACCAATTTCAATTTTGATTAGGTATCTAAGTTGACTTAATTCTCACGCTGCCTTTTCTTACAGTGGTAAAATGGGTGCCGTGTTTCCAGGTTCATATCTGCACACCACAAGAAAGAGGGCTTCTTTGTACTCCACTATCAAACAAAATCCTATTTGAACTAAATCAAAATAATCACTGTGGCTATGAGAATATCAAGTACTTACTTAGGCTTCAGTTACAGTCCGTCCTTGAACCAATCAGTAAGATTATACTGACTGGCAATTATCAATCAGAGTCAATCACTGCGGCTGAAAATGAAGTTCATATCATCCATATTCCATGGATACCATATAAAGGCAGAGGCTGAAATATATGCTAGGGAGGAAACTTCAAGTTTTATTATAATGATCAATATGGTAATAATGAAAAGTAGTAACAATAGAGGTCAAAAGAGTAATGTCATGAAAATACTGTGGACAATTTTGGAGTGTAAGTTTTACATCTGTTTTGTTTTTTATGAGTATTTGTTGAATTATCATTCACTGAATTTAAGTCACAATAAATTGATAAGATAATAGTAAATAAGCATTTTATAGTTCAGAACAATAAAAGGATATCTGTGAGTTGTGGTCATTCTGGAAAGGGACCTGAATAAAAGGCCCTGGAGAGATGAAGGGTACAGACACTCTGGTTTGTGTAACTGAGAAGGCACCTTAGTGAAAGAAATGGCTCCAGCAAAGAAAGGTGTGAAACAAAACATATTTTCTAGAATGGTCTAACCTAAAATAATAAATTGCAATGCCTTGATCAAGTCTTATAGTTTTAAAGCACCTATGTACATAGACTTCTATTTTTGGAAAATGCTACAATAATCATTAATGGAGACTTGCAGTTTTTGCTGCAATTATCCTTTCTAACACTGAATTAAATTTAAAACTTCTACACAAACTACACACACACACACACACACACACACACACACACACACACACACACATTTTCTAATTTTATGATAGTTCAAAAGGAGATTTGGAAACATAGTCACATTGGCCATCTCAGGTAACAGTTTTAACCCAGACAATATAGAAGAGTGAGTGTTACTCAAGAAAACCTGGGACTCTCTAATTGCAAGACTATGTTACCCAATGTATTTTAAATTGTAAAGTACACTCTAGGTAACATTATATCACAAAATCTTGTCAAGTGGACTGCATCTGAGATTCTTTCTCCTATTTATTCTCATATCAAAAGGAAATGGAAAAACCTAAAGCTGCTCTACTCTCTAGCCTCATCATTTAATATTGTTCCTTTCTACACAAACCAATGTTGACAAAGTTACCAGCTTCTAACTATAAAATTATCAAGTTTATTGACTCCTCAGATAAACTCCTCTGAGAAAATAGGATAAATTTGTAATTTTCAATTAACTACAGTCTAACAATAAAGAATCCTCAACCAGGGAATTTCTGTATGGTGTATAGCTTACTGAGGGGAAATGAGAGTTATAAGGAAATAAGTTTTCATAACAGATCAAGGAACTAAATAACTTTCAAACTAATGTCCAAGATAATTCATTCAACCTCCATTCATTTATTCAACAGAATTTTTGGTAAGCTTTCTAAGTATGTGCTAGGCATCATGCAAGATATTGGGTGAACACAAAATTAAGACTGATAGGGATTCTGCTTCAAAATAGGAGAGACTAGCTGGGAGAGACAAACAAATAGGCAATAACAATACCAGATGATGCACGAAATAATGGGAACAAACAGTACAAGGCATCTAACTTGTAAATACAGAATTAAAGAAGCTATCCTAGAAAAAAAATTTAATGTCTAAACTGAGAATTAAATGATTACTAAAGTTATCTAATCAAGGAGAAGAGATCAGAAAGAAACAGAATATGCAAGGGCCTAGAGGCTAGAGAGCATGGTACAAACTCTAGAACCTCAAAGACTTCATGAAAGAGAGCTAGCCAGGTATTCATGATATATAGAGAATTATGGCCTGATTAATTAAAAAAAGAAAAAATAAAAAGGAGGAGGAGGACTAGGTAACCATACCAAGGATATACAGAACACCCAACTCTTGCATATCCCACTAACCAGTACAAATAAGGGTCTTTGTTGTAGAAGCAATTTTTCATTGGTTTAAGAAATAAAAGGAAACAGACTGTAATTGGTCAAGAAGAGATCAAAGCTTAAGTAAGTACTGAAGAATGACAAGACAGCTACATCTATAATCACCCATTAACCAAAGGATCAAGTCCTACTGGTGTTCTTTCCATTCTAATGCAGAAATTTGAAAGATAAAGACCATCTATAAGCATTCTCGAAGAGAGTGAGCAAATTCATTCCTTTAAAATACTGGAACCCTTAGAGAATCACTGAGCCAGTCCACTAGCAAACCCTAGATCAGCCTAAGAGATTTTGTCCCAAACTTTGTTAGCTCTCAAATAGGAGAGAACAGTCCTCTTTTCTTCTCTAATGTTTATGATCACAAAATTATACAGTCTATAAAATTCTAAGATTAAGTACATTAAGTTTCTAAAAAGTTATTTCTATACTAAAATCATTTTCAAAATAAGATAACAAGACCAATGCAAGGGAAAAAATAAATATATTTCTTTGTCTTTATTAAACATCAAAAATAAGATATGATATACTGAAATACATTTAAGACATTTTGAGTTTCAATTATCTCATTTTATTTTTTTATGTTTTTATTTAAATTTCAGTTAGGTAACATATAGTTTAATATTCGTTTCAGGTGTAGAATTTAATACTTCAATACTTGCATACAACATCCAATGCTCATCACAACAAGTGCACTCCTTAATCATCATCACCTATTTCACCCATCCTCCCACCCACCTCTCCTCTGGTAACCATCAGTTTGTTTTCTATAGTTAAGAGTCTGTTTCTTCATTTTCCTGTTGTTCCCTGTTCCCATATTCATTTGTTTTGTTTCTTACATTCCACACACGAGTGAAACCATATTGTGTTTGTCTTTCTCTGATTTATTTGACTTAGCATAATACTCTCTAGCTCAATCCATGTCATTACAAATGGCAAGATTTCATTCTTTTTTATGGCTGAATAATATTTCATTTTATACATAGAGATACAGATAGATCTCACATCTTTATCCATTCATTAGTCGATGAACACTTGGGCTGTTTCCATAATTTAGCTATTGTAGATAATGCTGCTATAAACATCCAGGTGCCTATCTCCCTTTATATTAGTATACTGTATCCTTTGGGTAAATACCTAATAGTGTAACTGCTGGATCATAGCTCTATTTTTAACTTTTTGAGAAACCTCTATGCTGCTTTTCCAAAGTTTGCATTCCCACCAACAATGCAAGACTTACCATGTTGGGGCATTTTAAGGAATTGTTTCTAATTAGAGGGAATGGTATCCTTCCAAGTCTAGCATTTAGGGTATGGAAAATTGTGGTGGTATACAGTAGGGTTTTTGTTTTTGTTTTTGCTTTTGAGTTTTCTTTTTTTTCCCCTTTGGTCTCCTGGCTTTTTCCTAATCCCTTCCTTTCTTCTGCATTGGCCAGCTTGAACCTTCTCTCCAAGACATCCCCTTAGGAAGGCACCCACACACCCCCTCTGTCTGCCTGTATCATGAATCCAAGGCCAGAGCTCAGGACTGCCTCTTCTGTCTTAAGGGCATAGGAGCTTGGGAAGGGGCTTTTAAGAAATAACAAAAAGAAAAAAAATAATAAGGTCTTCACCAATTTCCACCTACTCATATCCCCAAAGATGCAACGTTTTGATGATATAGATTCCTTAGGAATGTCTCCTTGCCAGTCAGGGCCAATACCCAGGCCTGATGAGACCAGAGGCTCTCCCAGTGCCCAGGTTGCCACCACCCAAGGGGGCGTTCTCTTAGAGAAGCCCAGGCCTAATGATGCAGAAATCTGGGGCAGCTACCATCTACCATCGAGAAGCCCCTCTCAGGAGCCAGAACTTCTGTGCCAGCATGGATTCAAGTCGGGACTGCATAACCAAAGCAGTTGCAGTTCTTTTTTTTTGTTTTTTTTTAACAGCTTTTTTTCCAAATATGATTTGTAGTTGTATATGCAGCATTTTGCCCTTATATGTGTGCTCTACAATCAAAACTAAATCCAGTATATTTTGAAACAGCTGTCCTCTTCCCTACATCCTCACCAGTACCTGCTATTTCTTCTATTGTTGGTTTTAGACATTCTGACAGGTGTGAGGTAATACCTCATTGTAGTTTTGATTTGTATTTCCCTGGTGATCAGTGATGTTGAGTATCTTCTCATGTGTCTGTTGGGCATCTAGATGTCTTTTTTGAAAAAGTGTCTATTTACTTCTTCCCATTTTTAATTGGATAATTTGTTTTCTGGGTGTTGAGTTTTATAAGTTCTTTATAGATTTTAGATACTAACCCTTTACAAGATATATCATTTGCAAATATCTTCTCCCATTCTATAGGTTGCCTTTTAGTTTTGTTTCCTTCACTGTGCAGAAGCTTTTTATTTTGATCTACATATTTAATACAATCCCTATCAAAATAGCACCAGCATTTTTTGCAGAGGTAGAACAAACAATCCTAAAATTTTTATGGAACCACAAAAGATCCCCAATAGCCAAAGCAACCTTAAAAAAGAAAAGCAAAGCTGGAGACATCACAATTCAGGACTTTAAGTTATATTACAAAGCTGTAGTTATCAGGATAGTATGGTACTGGCACAAAAATAGATACATACATCAATGAAATAGAATAGAAAACCAAGAAATGAATCCAAACCTATAAGTTCGATTAATCTTTGACAAAGCAGGAAATAATATCTAGTGGAAAAAAGATAGTCTTTTCAACAAATGATGTTAGGAAAACTGTACAGAACACATTAAAGAATGAAACTGGATGACTTTCTTACACCATACAGAAAAATAAATTCAAAATGAGTCAAAGACCGAAACGTGACAGGAAACCATTAAAATCCTAGATGAAAACACAGGCTGTAACCCCTGTGACATTAGCTGGAGGAACCTTTTACTAGATATGTCTCCTGAGGCAAGGGAAATAAAAGCAAAAACAAACTAGACTTCAATTGTCCCATTTTAAACATCTTACAATACTTCAAATTCATTTTTGATACGCAAACATATAGTTATTAAAAATAACATTACCCAATATCTTCATAAATTTATATTAATTTAGGGAAAGAGATGAAATTACAGTTAGCAATGTACCTAGCTTCTGACAGTTGATTGTAAAATTTTTGAAACTTCTGCAAACTGGTTGACAACAGCAATGATGGAAATATTTAAACAAATTAGCAAATCTACAAATATGAGTTCTTCCCAGTCCAAGAGCCAGATGTTAAACATTTATCAGTACATCACTAGTAATACTTATGGGGAATATGAAAGAAGCCAAACACTCAATATTATAGAATTTTTTTATAAACCACATATGCTAAGCACAGTAAAAAATAAATAAATAAACAACAACAACAAGAAAAATAACACCAATTATTCCTAGCATCTTCCCAAGGCCACATTATAAGACTGAATTCAATTATTTTGTTACTGTCTAAGGCTTCCCTCACACACATTATGCAATATGGAAAACATATGACAATAGTTAAGGCTAAAAACCTTGATTCTTAGGGTTGGTTTTTTTTTTGTTTCTTCAGAAATTGGCTAATGTGACTATTCCAAAATTTTGTGGTTTCAAACTATGTTTACCTATAATTTTCAAATTAAGCTACATAACTATCTATGAAATACAAGTTTAAAAAGAACACTGACCTTTTTGCCAGCATGCAGACCATATATATATATATATGCATATATATATATGCATGTGTGGATGTGGATGTGTGTGTGTAGTATATATATATATATCTCTTCTAAAGCCATAAAATTCAAACTTGGCAAGTTTATAGATTTCATTAAGGAAAAGCATGCCAACTCTTAGTAAAGCAGTTGAGCAATTTTTAAGCAACAAAGTTCTAAAACAAGAAGATGAACCTATAAAACTTTTCTGCAAAGGTTCAAGGGCATTTGAGTAGATAAAGCTATCGCTGCTGAAGTAAACATTATATGTAACCACTCAAAATATAGAAATCAAGCTCTCCAGCTCACCTGGACTCAGCTTAGCTAGAAATGCCACAAATGAGAGAAACAAGGCTTCACTGCTTTACTTTCACCCATTCTTCACAAACACATCCAACAGTTTTGATACCAAGCTATAAAGGTCAAGTCCAACAGAAGTGCACCAATTGTCAGAATTATCAGCCTTAGAAATTCTCTGGGAGATGAATTACCCCTAGAGTACACTGAATAAAAGTTAAATGCTTTGCTGCCCATGATTTCAAAGGTTCTTTTTCCTACATGAAGAACTTCAAAGATGGGCTTTTAAAAGCATGATGCATTTAAATAGCCACACCTACACTGCAGTCCTGACACTGGATGAAAACCTTAATATATATTAGTGTTCAAGAAAAACTCCCTGTGAGACACATTTGCCACCCACTATTTCATTCTTCTATGCATCTTGTTAACAAGGAAATGTCCAGGTCTTTATAAAAGACCATATAAATATGGGATTAACCTAGTCTACTAGTAAGTCCATCAAAGGTTATTCTTCATTTCTGTCACTGTATTTTTGATCTCTAGCATTTCTTTTCGGTTCTTTGTCAGAATTTCTTTCTCTCTGCTTACATAACCCATCTGTTCTTGCTTGCTGTCTCCTTTATTCCTTAGAGTAATTAGCATATTAATCATAGATGTTTTAAATTTCTAATCTGGTTATACCAATATCTTTGCCATGTCTGGATTTGGTGCTTGCTCTGTCTCATCTAATTGTATTGTCTTGCCATTTAGTATGCCTTGTAATTTTCTCCTGATAGCTGGACATGATATCCTGGGTAAAAGGAGCTATTGTAAATAGTCCTTTAGTAATGTGGTGGTAATTTTTGGAGGGAAGGAAGCATTCTATAGTCCTATAATTAAGTCTCAGTCTTTTATTTAATTTGTGCCCCTGGACTGTGAACTTCAGACATGATTCTCAGTACCTCCTCCCCAATTTAAATGGGACAAGATGGCTAGCGTAGGTTAAAGTTAAATATTTCTCTTCTCTCATATGGAATCTAGACCTGATTGGAATTGATTATTTCCTCCCAGCCAGGTATGTGAAGCTCTCATAAATCCCCAACACAGTAGACATCAGGTGATTAGTTTTTCCTGAGGGTAGGCCATCTTAAGAACAGAGTGCTCTGGTATATTTCAAAATGGTTCCTTTTCCTCTTCCCCTGCTAGAAAAATGAGGAAATTTTTCTCCAATATCTACTACTGAGAACTGGTCAAGCTCCTGGAAGTAATATTCACAGTGGTATAGAAATCCCCCTATGACAGGGTCGACCTGGAGCTTTTAACTCTCAGAGTTGTCTACACTCAGCTTCCAGTAATTTGTCAATTACACTTCAGGTTTCCTACCCTGATAAGTTTCTGCTCTGGGAAGACTTGATCCCTGTATCCACCTACCTGTCTCTGCAATCTTGGGAGCAGAATCAGGGCACAATGATTTGCTCTGTGTTCTCCCTTCCCTTACAGATTCAAGAAAAGTTGCAGATTTTTCAGTCTCTCCAACTTTTTACTCCTTGTTAGGATAGAGTGGCGACTTCTAAGCTCCTTACATCCAGAAAAAGAATAACCAAATCTGAGGATGTTTCAATCCTTGAATGTATGACAGCATTGTTTATAAAGCAGAAAAACTGGGAAAAAATAAAGGAAAAAGAAAACAGAAATCAGAATTAGAATCAGTTTAGTTATCCATTAGAGGTGAGTAGTTAAGGAAGTTGTGGTCTAGTCATAAAATAGAAGACTCTGCGTAAGTTAAAACGAATAAATAAGAGCTATATGTATAATCATGTATTATCCTCAAAAATATTTTGAACTTAGCATGCCATTCACATATTTAAAATTTTTAAAAGTATCGTATATTATTTTTATACAATAGTTTATGGAATAAATTTATTTTTAAAAAATAATCTTGCATGAGGTTAATAAATATTGAATTCTTAGTAGTTTTTCCTTCTAGGAGGTGAGGAAAATAGCATCAGGAAGAATTTCCAGAAGGCAATAATTATAACTATAATATTTTCTTTAATTTGATGATGTAAAACAAATGTTGTTACAATATTAAAATTTCTTAGGTCTGTGTGTGGAGTGAAAATATTCTATATTCTTGTTTCTGCATGTGAAATATTTTATCTTAAGAATGATGAAAGCTGCATTAGTTTTGGAAGCTAATTATTAATTGTTCCTACATAACTATCATTTAGTCTTTTGGCCAGGAGAGCCAGTATAGCTTTATGATTATGAATCTGTACTCCACATTTGTCTTGATGAACACTGAGGAATATATAGAACTGCTGAATCATTATATGGTACACCTGAAACTAATATAACACTGTATGTTAGTGACACTGGAATTAAAATTTTTAAAAATGGACAGAGGGGAAGAAAATGAATCTGTACTCCAAACTAAAAATGCCAGAGTTCAAATCCCAGCTCTATAACTAAACATTTTTGTGTCATTAAGCTAGTTAATAGTTAACTAAGACAGCTAAACTTCAGTCTATACGTAATTCTGGGGAAATAATAATATATCTTATATTGTATGGTTGTTAAAAGTGCTACAAGAGGCAGTAAATGAAAACAGCCCTTCTTACTTGAAAAAAAACATTTTAAAATATAGACTGATAGTTGACATTAGGAGCCATTTAATGTGTATTTCATATTTTCCTCTTTTTCCTTTGGTCATAGCAATCTAATGTATCTTTATAATCTCTCTAGGAAAAATCTCTTTAATCACAAGTAAGTATATATTTTCTGAATTCTTTCAATACATTCTTCATACCAGCTGACCATTTATCTTGCTGTTCCCCAATCTATTCAGTTTAGTGTATGAAGCTATGATCATCCTGTTTCCTCTACCTGTAAAATTTTTCTTTCTCCATGGATTTTCCAACTTTTATTTTCTTTGCAGCCTATATCAAGACCCACTTCCATAATGAAACTTTCTGAAATCTTAACACTATACCTTGCTCTAAACAGTCCTGTCTGAATAAAACATACTATCAAAAACAAACAATAATTTCAGTGTTTCACATTTTATGGCACTCAACAGTTTAAAATCATTTATACATTATGTCACTCATATAACATTCAGGTGAAGTAGAGTTACTGTGCAGAACTAATTTTATATCTGCTGACTCTAAGTTTAATAGTTTGCATCACCTCATGTACTTAAGTACTAAGATCTTTTCAGAAAGTTCACATTTAAAGCTATACCTCAGTACCACTTTTTATAAGTACTTTTCCTATATAAGGCTTTTCAAGAAACTGTAAACCAGAAGATATGTTAGTTGCAAGCATAAACTGATCAGTGATAATAAAAATGAACCATCAGCTATCTTGTAATGTCTTGCCTGAGCAATGTGTTCAGAGACCTGCCTGTCCAGATTCTTGCCCAATAGTGGGTTAACATGTAACAGAAATATTCCATTAAAAAACGTGGAGAAGGTAAAGGTGGCAATTTGAAAATATACTTATGTTACATAATCCCTCTAATAGAAATCACCATCCAAGTTGGTGGAAAGATTATATATAGAAGGATCCTACATAGAAGGATACTATTCAAAAGACCTTGACTCTCCAAGGAAGGCCTGTTCAATAAACTCATAGTCCATAGGGTAAATATCTCCTAACAGCCTGAGAAGAACTAAACCTCTGCCTACATAGTTTCCTATTTGTTGGATTTACATGACCAAAAGCCTTGATCTTGAGGAGCCCCATTGGTCTAGGATTAAAGAATAGGGAGATAGAGGACTGGGGATGATGAGGAGAGCAGAGCCATACTCTTTCCTTTTCACTACATAAAAGCTTCCTACATAGAAGCTTTGGTTTTAAAGCCTGAATGTTAATTAAATGTTAATTCAATCAATTCCATGCAAGTGAAGACAGATGTTAGAAATTTCAGCAGGAGAACTAAAAATTTCCGTGTCAACCAAAACCTACCCAGGAGCCATTTATTCATAGTATTTGGTCCTTATTCTGATTTATGTTGTTTTTCTAAATTAATGTGCTTGCTTTCTTATATTTCTAATTAGTTTGCAAATTACTCAATGATAAGTCATGCAGCTTATTTCTCTAACATCCCTGGTATTGCTAATGTAAAAGTAGTTTAAAATGCACAAATATTTAAATCCTTTTTTATGCATCTTTGACTATTGGCAGACCATGATAATTTTCAATGTCAAAGACTGTTTCTCAGGGCACCTGGGTGGCTCAATCAGTTAAGCATCTGAGTCTTGGTTTTGGCTCAGGTCATGATCCTGTGATTGTGGGATACAGCCCCATACTGGGATCTATGCTGAGTGTGGAGCTTAAGATTCTCTCTCTCCCCTCTCTCTCTCCCTCCCTGCTTACACTCTCTCTCTCTAAAAAAAATTTTTCTTAATTTAAAAAACCTAATTCTGAATGCTAATTTGTCATCATTGAAAGAGTGACTGGAAAAAGAAAAAATAAGTGGATATCATGTTGAATCCATCTCCCAGTGAATGGGATAAAGTAAACAATACAGAAAAAAAAGAAGAAAAAATAAATCAGGAGGAAGGAAAAATATAAAGAGTAGTTTAGTCAAGCAGAATTGACTACAAAAAATTGATACAGCCATGTTAGGTATAAATACAAACTGGAAAGCTAAGAAAACTATGTAGGCAAATTATTCATCTTGAAACAGGGGAAGTAGATCCAGTTATGTCCAACACACGCACATATAGTTGGACTCTACCAATAAGTTAATAAGGCTTTATAAACTATAGATCTCTGTCAAAAGCATTAGAGACTATAATATAAAGATATTATGTATGTAAAAGAGATACTTCACTGCCAACATGACTTGGAATGCAAACACCTAAGAGAATAGGCTTTCCTTGACATTCATGGATTAAACTCAAAGTAAAGTCAAGAACATAAACTGAACTTTTGAGGATCCACAAAAATTCTGAGAACTCTCACTTGTAAGAACATGGATGGACCTAGAAGATATAATGTTAAATGAAATAAGTCAAACAGAGAAAGACAATGACCATATGACTTTACTCATATGTGGAATTTAAGAAACTAAACAAGGAAACAAACAAAAAACAGACTCTTAGAAACAGAAAGCAAACTGGTGGTTGCAGGGCGGTGGGTATAGGTGAAATAGATAAAGGAGATTAAGACACTTACCTTGATTAGCATTAAGCAATGTATAGAATTGTTGAATCATAGTCATTATATTATCCACTTGAAACTAATATAACATTATATGTTTATTATACTGCAATAAAAATTTTTTTTAATTTTTTTAATGTTTTATTTATTTCTAGAAGAGAGAGACAGCGTGAGCAGGGGAGGGTCAGAGAGAGAGGGAGTCACAGACTGAAACAGGCTCCAGGCTCTGAGCTGGCAGTCAGCACAGAGCCCGACCGGGGCTCGAACCCACGAACCGCGAGATCATGACCCAAGCAAAAGTCGGACACTTAACCGACTAAGCCACCCAGGTGCCCCTGTAATAAAAATTTTTTAAAAAGAACAAGATTATCGAGGCTGACTCTATTTTTTTACACTCAGTACTTTATTGAATGCTGCTGCCAGTGTATATAAGAGTTACCCCTGTGAGACAGAAATTTATGAAAATTCAAAGTAGATATTAAGGACTGATAAAAGGAGAAGTTTATATAGTATAGCAAGTGTTATAGGTATAAGTTTTGTACAGGCTTCAAATTTAATTCTCTTTTGAATATTCACTGCTTCATGAAAAGTAGTTTAGAAAGCCATCCAAAGATTCATACAAAAATTAACAGACATTCTGTGGTCTAAAGGAATTTATACTTGAAGATAACTCCAGTCAGCAGGGGGTCATGTTGAGCATTCTGCAGACAGAATTATTTCAAATCTGTAGCTGCCTAGGAAACCTTCACATGATTGAGCCTGGCTAGCCTACCAGCCCGAGCTGTTGAACCATTTTCTTCTTAGCAGTAATGGTGGAGGAACCAGACATTGTGCTCCAGAGAGCAGGTAGATTCATCAGTGGTGGATTCATAGGTCAGGCAAGGCTGTCTCTATCAAAGGAAGCCAATGACGTCAACAACACAAAACTATCCATGGTGCTGAATTTCCAGCCTCTACACCTGATTCACCAAGGATGAAGAACCGGGGAACTAGAAATAAAAAGACTAAATTTTAGAAGTTAACAAATAAATAGATATGACTACTTGTGAGAATTTATGTAGGAATATGGCTAAAGCTTAAATAGAAAATACAGGTTAGGCATACAGTGAAATAAACTCCTTCTACATGAAGGCAATAATTTCACTATAGACTCTTGGGGGTTAGCAAAATTTTTCTGAGCAGAGGGATAACAAAATGGAAGTAGTACTTAAGAATTTTAATTTATGTTGGTATATAGTGCAAATTGTGAAAATTATGTTTTAAATTACTAAATCCATAACAACATAATCTACTTTCATTTGGACCTTTGTCAATGCTTTATCCCTAATGAGTCAGTAATAACCAAAAACATTTAAAATGCTGGAATTTAGATATAAGACATTTCACTAGTCTCTATGCAGCAGAATTAGTGTAAATTGAGCTTTACTTGGAATTCATCCACAAATGTTAACTTTCCAAATGATTCATTTTAATGATATTAATGTCTATGACTCCACAGATCACATATGACCAAAGATACGTATACTTAAAGATATAGAAATTACTACATTAGTTATATGGGATTATTATGAAGTTATCAAGGGGGTATTGAATGATACAAAAATTGATAAGAGCAAATGCAAATAAATAGACATAAATTAGATGCATACACAGAATGTTTCTTATAAATAAAATAAGTAAACTACTTTTTAAATTATTATTTTTATATTTTCTTGTTTAAATTTAGATAAAAATCAAGAGATTTTTTGGTAAGGTTAAGAAAAAATGATCACAAATATCTCTTTCTCTGAAAAAAATTCTTATTTGTCTTCTAATGACATATTTCCTTTAGCAATGGAATACTCTCTTTGGGGGTAGACTGTCAATTTAAGGAAAACTTTCTTTTCTCATTTAAATTGAATAGTGACTCAACTAATCTGGACACTAGGGATGATATGATGTCTTTAATTTTTTCATATAATGATATGTATGTATAGTAAGAAATATATCTTTGCTAAATCTCAAGTTTTGTTTCAGAAGATGAAAGTCTAATTTGGGCAATGTTCCCAGAAGTTCCTTTGGGGGAAAATGACACATTTCAAAATTGCCGAGTTCCAACTGCATTTGGTTAAAATAACTTTGGAATGGTAATTTTTTTGTGTGTGCCTATGTTTAAAGAACTGTCTGTGTACCTGAGTTCAGATTTCAGAAATGGCAAAGTATGTGGACTCCAGGATGTATAAAGTCATAGCTAATAATAAACATAAGTGTTGAGTTGTAACATCAACCAAACACACTTACATGTCTTTCTTTATTTGAGTTTAGGAACAGTGCTCTCTTCATCAAAAATAATGAAAACCAGATACCTATGTAGCACAGCTGGATTTAGGACAAATATGACACTAAAAAATACCTACTTTTATCCTGAAGCAGAAAATAATGTCTTCTTAAGAATAAAATCATCATATGGTAGCAAGATATACAATTATACTATGTTCTTAGTTGCTATATCCACTTCCATAAGTAAATTAAGAGAGACAGAAATGATTCCAGAAGAAATATAAGGACTGAGTCTGGTAGGGCTGAATGATGTTAATTGTCTTTCCACATGACACTAACATTTTTCACAACAAAGACAATATTGAAATTTGTCAATGATAAGCAATGTTAGTTAGAATTCAGTGGATGACTGAATACTGTTTTTTTTAAAGTTGCAAATAAAATTGGGGCACCTGGGTGGCTCAGTAGGTTAAAGGCCTAACTCTTGGTATTGGCTCAGGTAATGATCTCACAGTTTATGGGTTCGAGCCCCACATAGGGCTCTGTGCTGATGTGTAGAGCCTGTTGGGATTCTCTCTCTCTCTCTCTCTGTCTCTCTCTCTCTGTCTCTCTCTCTCTCTCTCTCTCTGTCTCTTTCTCTGCCTCTCCCCTGCTTATGCTCAATTTTCTCTCTTTCTCTCTCTCTCATTCTCTCTCGCACTCTCTCAAAATAAATAAATAATTTTTTTAAGTTGCATATACAGTCAAACATTTCCTAGCAAAAGTTTAAGTAGGATATTAGGAACACTCTTAAAGGCTTTTACCCTTCAGATATAAGCCACTTAGAATGTACTATGAAACTTTGAACTCTTAATATTTACCAAACAAAACAAAAATGGCAAGGCATTAGATTCAGTTTTATACCCTCTTAATCAAAATTCAGTAAAAAAAAAAAATCTATTTTCCATTGCCAAGAGAAAGATATTGAGGAAAAGGAGTACATAAGTCATGATGTTTCAGTTAACTGCTCCTGAGAAGTTTCTTATTTTTTTTTTAAGGTACCTCTGGGGATAAAAGCAGACCAACTTCATAGTACTAACAGTGTTTAGCTTTTCTATTAGGGATTCTGGTCTCACATTAGTGATACTGTTTTCAATGGAAAACTAAGTTATTACAGACATTAAAGAGAAAAAAATAAAACCTTAAAAGAGTTCAAGTATTCTGTTTGAAATAATGCTGAAATAATTATATTCTATACATCTGTATCTACTGCACACAATATAGTCAAAATATTAACTATAGATGCTCATACCTCATTCAAAGATTTTTTTTGCTCCAAACTCAACCTCAGCACCAATTCTTATTCAAAATGCAACTGTACATGAAGATCGTTTTTAAATGTATAGCTGTCCAATTTTATTATTTTCAAAATTATATATATAATTGTTTCAAACAAAATTTGGCTTTCATTATTTTATTGCTGTGAAAAACTAAATTTTAGGGGTTTTTTTCTTTTTCATTTTGTACTACAAGTCTTTGTAATATTTTTTCAACCTTTCTAATAACTAGTATATCTACAAAAGGTCAATAAATATCAGACTGGAAACCTTGTCAGTACAGGCTAAAAGTGTCATGTACTTTCATCTTCGTAGTAAGCCCTAATGGTGACAGAAAAATCTATTTCTTAGTGAAATTCTAAAGATATTTTTATAACTATTCACATTAGAATCCAATTAGAACACATTGTTTGGAGTAAAATTAGGTATAAGTGAAATTTGTCATGAACATTATGATAGTTGAACAAACTTTGATGTGCCTTACCATGAAGGAAATACAAAATAAGTAAGATATAGTCACTACTCTCAAGGTGTTTAAAATACCCTAAAGACATACAGAAGTACAAGTAATTTTATTTTATTTTTTTACCTCTTATACAGACTGATTGTGATTTTATTTTATTGTTTTTCTTAAATAGTTTATTGTCAAGCTGGTTTCCATATAACACCCAGCACTCATCCCAACAAGTGCCCTCCTCCATGCCCATAACCCCCCTTCCCCTCTCCCCTACCCCCATCAGACTTTAGTTTGTTCTCAGCATTCAAGAGTCTCTCATGGTTTGCCTCCCTCCCTCTCCCCCACGGTTCTCCATTAAGTTCCTCCTAATCCTCCTATACCTATACATATTGTATCTGTCTTTCTATGCCTGACTTTTTTCACTCAGCATAACACTCTCAAGTTCCATCCATGTTGCTACACATGGCCAGATTTCATTCTTTCTCATTGTCATGTAGTATTCCATTGTATAGTTAAACCACATCTTCTTGATCCATTCATCAGTTGACGGACACTTAGACTCTTTCCATGTTTTGGCTATTGCTGAAAGTGTTGCTATGAACATTGGGGTACATGTGCCCCTATGCATCAGCACTCCTGTATCCCTTGAGTAAATTCCTAGCAGTGCTATTGCTTTAATACAGCAGTATTCACAGGTGCAGAGTGCATAACAAGCTTTTAAAACTAACAAGAGACAGAAAGTAGCCAAAATGAAGAAATGGAAGAACTCTCCTCTAAAGAAATTCCAGGAAGAAATGACAGCTAAAGAACCACTCAAAACAGATATAAGCAACATAACTGAACAAGAATTTAGAACAATAGTCATAAAATTAATCACTGGGCTTGAAAAAGGCATGGAAACATCAGAGAAACTATTGCTACAAGACTATGCAGCTTAAAAATAGTTCTGATGAATTAAAAAATGCTATAAATGAGATGCATAATAAAACGGAGGCATTGAATGAACGATTGAATAGGCATAGAGAAGAATAGGTCAATTAGAAGACACAGTTATAGAGAAAGAGAAAGCCAAGAAAAACAGAGATAAACTGACCCAGGAACACAAAAGGAGAGTTAAAGAGCTGAGTGATATAATCAAACGGAACAATATCCATATCATAGGAATTCCAGAAGAAGTACAAGTAATTTTTAAAAAATAAAATTAATTTCATTACAGAGCATTTTCACATAATGTGGCCAACATTTTAGACCTGGAAATAGCAAAATTTCTTTGTGTTCCTAAATATTTAGATACATTTCAAACATATCTACGAGTGAAACGAAATAGTAGTCATCAGTTTTGCATTCTGACATCATTTCTAAATTATTAAAAAATACAAGAACAATTTTTATTTTTATTTTTTTTAACTTTTATTTCTTTTTGAGAGAGAGACAGAGCACTAGCAGGGGAGGGGCAGAGAAAGAGGGAGACACAGAATCTGAAGCAGGCTTCAGGCTCTGGGCTGTCAGCAAAGAGCCCAATGGAGGGCTTGAACCCACAAACTGCCAGGAGCTGCACCAGCCTCTCTGGATGGCAGTCACAGCAAGGAAATGGCAGTGTTTGCACAGCTCCTGCCATGAGGAACGAAAACTGGTATCTCCTTCTGCTACTCCTAGCTCATGTTGGAAATGAGGCTGCTGGTATTGACCAGGTCTCACAATATTCCAGATCAGACTGATATTCCCCACACAGACTGCTCATAAGGAAAGGCATGTCCTTGCCTTTCCAAAGAGACTTCAGATGATAGCATTGTGGATGATTGTCAAAAGGCTCTTCCTACAGGCCTTGGAGATCCAAGACTTAACATAACAAAAGGGGCTTGAGTCTGGCCCTGAGACAAAGAGCCTAATTTAGAGTTAAGGGCAAATATCTACCCCCACCCATTTGTTTCTACCTGGAGCATTTTCTGGCCTTGTATATGCTGATTACTCCCTGTGAAGAAACCTATTGAGGAACTGCTTCTTTTGTGATTAAGAGAGCAAAGGTATCTCCTGAAAGACCTGTTTGACTCCTGCTCACAGAGAAGTAACTTCAACCTCTTATGCTAAAAACATTGTCTGATATGCTAAAGATGCCTTCCTTCCCCATAAGATAAGCATATAAATCCCCTACCTCAATCACTATTGACAAAGGCTATGCAAATCTATGTTCTAGGAAATTCTTACTTCTCAAAGAAGTTTGTTGTCAGAAAGCATTGTTTAAGGCAAATGCCACTTCTGTGCAGTCTCCAAAACACTTAAAATAAAGTTGAGCCCCAGTCAGAGCAGAGATGCCTGCCTGGTGATCGGAAAGAATCTTGGGGCTTGCTCGCGCTCTCTCTCTCCCCCCGCTGACACCGTCCATCCTTCAGGGACCCCTGGACCTGTTGGAGGGGGCCTCTGACAACAAACTGTGAGATCATGACCTGAGCTGAAGTCTGATGCCCACTGAGCAACCCATGTGCCCTAACAAGGACAGTTTTTATGTAGGTTTATTCTTTCTTTCTTCACCACTCCTCTCCCCAAATAAGACATTAATTTTAATGAGAACATATTACTAAATAGAAATTCATTTATTATATTATTGTTTATTCTCTTTTATTAATATTTATTTTATAAATATAAACTTTGATTTTTGGAACATTTCTTGAACTCACTTAAGTAAAATCATGCTAAGAGATTTTAGTGTTCAACCAAGATATTCATGACCATCCAAATGATAATACTAATAAAAACTAGCAATGAGTCAATTAGGTAAACCCATTAAAAATGAATACCATATGAATACTATGTTATCTATATACCCACATTGTGGAACCTGGATTACCTAAAGCCTTTTTTTTTCTTTTAATACCCCTGCCTTTTTGTAGAAAGAGTGAGTGGGGGAGAAGCAAAGAGAGAAGGAATCTCAAGCAGGCTCCATGCCCAGCACAGAGCAGGACAGAGGGGCTTGACTCAGGACCCTGAGGTAATGACCTGAGCTGAAATCAAGAGTCCTCATGCTTAATGGACTGGGCCACCCACGTGCCCCTGAAAGCTTTTGAATTAAACTCCTTGAACTAGATAAAGGTTAGAGGTTTTTTCCTACTCCTTTTCATCACAAGATGACCTTGTAATTGAACAAAGAATAGTTATTTTATTCAGAGCAAAATGAGCCCATTTTTCCTGACTTTACTTTTGATTTTATACCATAAATTATCTTTCTTTACTGAAACTATGCACATATTTTTTTGCTAAATAATCAGAAGTTAAAACACTGAGCAACTAACATTTGGAAGAGATTCTGAATTGTCTCACTGAATTCTTATAACCTGCCTATATATAGGTAGCATTTCACTCCCCATTCTAAATGTAAAGGAACTGAAAACAAGATTAGGTAGCAACATGCCTAAAGTTCAAGCTAACAAATGGCAGATACAGGATTGGAACCCAAGTCATCTGAGAGCTGAGCCAACACTCTTAGTCATTATTATATGACACTATCCAAAAGACACAAATATCCCTTTGATTTAAGAAACATTAACTACTGACACGCCATACAGGAAGTGGCCTTGCTCATATATCATCAGGTGTTGGCTACCTTGTGTATACAACTGCTACAGAATCTAACCAATCCAGGTAAGTTGGTAAAAGATTACTTGGAATATCAGTTAAAAATTTTTAGTAAGAAACACAGAACCTACATACTAAAATCTATGTTTTAGAATTTTATACTATATATCTTAAATGCATATAGATACACATAATAAAATAAAAAGTCACACATACAAGATAAAATACAATTGTTGGAGAAGGAAACCACACATGTGCGCATGCACACATGCACGCACACACACAAACACAGTATAAAAAAAACAAGAGTTGTGGTTCTGTTCTGAATCACACACCCTCTGTCACTGACCAGAGAAGTTTATAACATGTCCGCACCATGTTGGAGATCTCCGTGACAGCTGTTTCTACACTATGCCCTGACCAACTTTTGGTATAGCACCCCAGTCCATGGCTCATTGTCATCTCTGCCAGTTCAGATCTGGCTATTCTGCTGTATCAGGCCTCCTACTCTAACTTCAGTTGAGTATCTTTCCACACCTTTGTAACTGTTCAAAATTAAATCTTTAAATACAGACTTGAAGTATTTCTATTCCTATCTGAAGATTCATACAAATGAAATAAGCTCCAAAATTGTGACTATTTCTCTAATAAGACTTGAAAAATACTTATTATGAAAATATTTTTTTCTGTGTACACCTGTGGTGAAAAGGTTTTTATCAATCTTCCAGATTGGGGTGTACAAATTCCAGATTAAATATTACCTGAGAGTTCCTCAGCACTCTCAGCTCAAGTGCTATGACAGTCTGGTTGGTGAAATTAGTTTTAAGGTTGGTAACATATAACATATTGTTTATAGCAATGAAGTTCTAAGAGTGTCCTTCCCTGATCATTCTAGATAAAGCCCTTTCCTTCATTGAGTTTCTAATTTCTAAAGGATATATATTTGCTTGATTTTTGTGCAGCTCACTCCACTAGAGTGTATTATTCTTACACCCCTAGTGCTTCACACAGGGCCCATTCTGTAACACCATTCAGGGAATATAGAAGGAATGAGTCAATTGTCACATATGGTTATGTCTACCACAGTGAAAATACAATTACATTTCTGAAATGCAAACCAAATTCTCTGACTGATCTTCAACTTTCCAATGGCCATCTATTTTCTAAGGTAGAAGTCTAAACCTTACAAAATCTTTGACTACTGGGCCTATTTCTATCTCCAGCCTCCTTTTCTTCCATGTCTGCACTCAAATTTCTGCTCCATGAGACCAGAAATACTGGAAGTTCCCCAAATGTTTCAAGCTTCCTTCTCTTCCCAGATTTTGGACATGCCATGTCACACAACTTAAAAGCTCTGCTCCCCATCTAATCCTCAGCTTCTGATAATGTGACTAGCAGGTCTACTCTTTCTTTCAGGGGTTATTTAAAGGTTCTGTATAATTCTTCAAGGATGCCTCTCCTAACACTCTTCAAAACAATTATGTTTTCCTTTGCCTATGCTTTTGCTGTATTGTGTCCCTGCTCATATTATAGCAATTATTTTATTGTACTCATTACTTACTTTAGCTTCTGCTTTCCTATCAGACTAAAATTATAACTGTGTAATCATTTTATTGTGCAGAGTTACAGGTTTTATCTATGTGTTATCAGTATCTAACAGTGTGCCTGTGTTAAAAGAGGAAGGCACTTGATGGGATGAGCACTGGGTGTTGTATGTAAGCAATGAATCATGGGAATTTATACCTGAAACCAAGAGTACACTGTATACACTGTATGTTAGCTAACTTGACAATAAATCATATTTTAAAAAGAGAGAGATCTTCTACACAGATGTAGTGAATAACTGGAAGAACTGAGGTCTCACTGTTATTTAATTAATATCCATGTTAGGATGGCTGAAAAATTTCTCCATACTGTGTGTGTGTATGTGTGTCTGTGTGTGTGTGTGTGTGTGTGTGTGTGTGTGTTTCTCTGCAAGATGGAAATAAACTCAACCTAACTCACAGTATTATTTTAAGTGGATATAAACATACCCTCTAAACTGAATGTTCTACAAATGATTTCCTCAAGACATTTACATATCAAAGGCAATTTATAGGCATGAATTCTAAATCAGAGAGCTTACAAACAGTATGATTTTAAATTGTTCATCACACTACATAAAAGAGGATTTTTTTCCAAGATGTATGCTACAACGACTAGAAGGTTTACCCTATCTCACTATTCTTGGTTCTATGCTAGGGAACTGCCGTATACTGATACTCAGTTAATAAATCTTTTGGGATAGAATCTGAGACAGATTCTCCATATACTAAGTCCCCTTTATTATTTTTTTTCTTTTTTTTATTTGTATTTATTATTTTTTTAAAATAGTTTATTGTCAAATTGGTTTCCATAACTAAGTCCCCTTTAATAACTGATACTAGAGAGTCACTGAATTTTAGACCTAGAGGCTGCTATAAGAGAATAACAAGTTTCAAGTATATATTTTTTCCATAAGCAACTCAGAATTCTAAGAAAAAAAAAACTATATCACCTTTATCATGTTCAGGAATGATGAATGTAAATACCCTGAAGTAAACTGTGAGAATCAACTAAGTATTTCAAGGTCTTTATCACCATTACCAGCTCATCTACATAAAGATGACTTTGTGGTAACACATTTCTCCATTATTTCTATAACAAGATGACTGCAAAGAGGGAAATGACACTGACTGCATTTTTGAACTGTATAGCACAAACATGAAAGTGTAATAGACTTTCATAGCACTTAAAAGACATTTCTGTTAGTGCTAAAAGCAAAGGTCAGAAAAAATATTTTTCCTGGGGAAAAAAAGTACTGAAAATCCCACCTTTCAGTAGAATAATCCTCCCTTAATGTTAGATTTTTATTTTTAATAAATGCTGTTGAAGAGCTAATGATGAATAACAATGCTAATAATGAACAGCCTAATCAAAATGCTAGTCCTTCTCTCCAGTACAGACATTAAGAGAAATGAAAATTTTCCATTAGTACATTCAGAGAAGACAATCTTATACTGTTTCCAGAAAAAATTGATTTTATAAAAAAAAATATTAAAAAACATAGGGGGAGAGAGGGAGGGAGACAAACCATGAAGACTCTTGAATTTTGAGAACAAACTGAGGGCTGATGGGTGTGGGGGGGAGGGGAAGGATGGTGATGGGCATGGAGGAGGGCACTTGTGACGATGAACACTGGGTGTTATATGGAAACCAACTTGACAATAAACTATTAAAAAAAGGAAAAAAAACTATTTAGTCATTCAGGCATCCATGCTTGTTTCTTTCCAGATGCCTTATACTTAACCTCTCATTTAGAAACTCTAAGTCTCAAAAATTAAAATTCACATTTAACAAATAAATAAATAACAACTCTTCAAGATGAACTTAAAATAGAACTTGAGTTACAGAATTTTGGTTTACATGCAATCTTCTAAGACTGAGTCAGGACATGCTATGAGGTCTACTCAATAATCATTTTGCTTTTAATCTCCTATGAAATAATTAGTTTAATAATAAAATATTGGGAAATTTTTTTTAAAAATATTAAAAACATATGTAGAAAGTTTCAATTCTAGGGAGTCCTCTGAAATAATATATACAACTCTTTTTTTTAATTAGATGAAAAGTAATGTTATTATGAAGAGCCAAAAATTAAGTCCTCCATTAAGAGAAACCTCGGGCTGCACGTAGCCCCAGTCCTAGATAAACTAAACCTAAAACTTAACCAGCTTTTCCGCTTCTGAACAAATGCCTGCGCTGCGGGAAGCTAATACCTAACCAGCTCTTTCTGCTTCTGTAACAATGCTTAAGGCTTGCTTTCCCACCACCGGATTGCCCAAGCGACTAGCTTCATGTTCCCCCTGTCACCCCATCACCCCACCTTGGCGGAAGCCAATCCGAAAAGGCCAGCGGCTACCCCATACCTTGCTGAGGGAAGGGCCTGGAGAGAGAGATGTTAACCTGTTAGTCACCAAACAAGACTTCAAACTCGCTCTATGATAGGCTGAATTCAAAGGTACCCCAAATATTATAATTGGATCCCGCCAAAAACCTGATGGCGGGAACCAATCAGATGCGGTATATGTTCACATTTTAATGTTAACTAATGGCAAACTTGTAACCATGGAAATCTCCTGTCCCTCCCCATGACTTGTTTACGTCTGTCTATAAAAAGGCTGCAAAGGCTTTGTTCAGGGCCTCTTAGCGTCACCGGCAACGAGTGCGCGGAGGTCCAGGTTCGAACCTGCAAATAAACAACCCTTGCCGCTTGGCCTTGACTCTGGTCTCTGGTGGTCTGATTTTGGGGGTCTTCCGATCTCTGGGCGTTTCAATTACATGCCCTCCCTGTAGTCAAATTAGTAAAATCCTGTGTGTTTTTAAATGGACTGGAAATTATATATGGTTATTATAAAGCTTTAGTGATTATCCTTATATATTTAGCATAATATTTAAGCATATAGTTTTATCATAAATTTTAAGACTTAATCAGTATTATTCCAGTGGCATAGAAAACTAAATACCCTGAAGACCTTACCACTGATAACAACTAAAATTCTGAATAAAATAAGAAGAAAATATTTAATGCTTCATTAAGATAGCATGAAAATAAGAACCTGTCATAATTAGTTTGGTTCCACTTAGGACTACAATGTAGAAAGCCACAAGAGAATGTTGCTTTCACATTAATAATAAGAAAAGACAAATAATCTACAAAATCATAACTTCTCCAGAGCCCAGAAGTGCCAGGAGCCGCACCAGCCTCTCTGGATGGCAGTCACAGCAAGGAAATGGCAGTGTTTGCAGCTCCTGCCATGAGAAATGAAAACTGGTATCTCCTGCTACTACTGGCTCATGTTGGAAATGAGGCTGCTGGTATTGACCAGGCCTCACAATATTCCATATCAGACCAATATTCCAAACACAGATACCTCCTAAGGAAAAGCATATTCCTGCCTTTACAAAAGAGATTTTAGATGAAAGCTCTGTGGATGATTGTAAAAAGCCTCTTTCTATGGACCTTGCATATCAAAGACAATTGAGTCTGGCCCTGAGACTAAGAGCCTAATTTAGAGTTAAGGGCAAATATCCACCTCCACCCATTTGTTTCTGCTTAGAGCATTTTCTGGCCTTGTATATGCTGATTGCTCCCTGTGAAGGAACCTATTGAGGAACTTCTTCTTTTGTGATTATGAGAGCAGAGGTGTTCCCTGAAAGACCTGTTTTTCTTGATACTTCCACCTTAAACAAACAAGCTATTGACCCCTGCCCACAAAGAAGTAACTTTACCCTTTTTATGCCGAAAACTTTGTCTGGTATGCTAAACACGCCTTCCTTCCCCATAGGATAGGTATCTAAATCCCCTACCTCAATCACTATTGTAAACGTTATGCAGGAGTCTTCTACATATCTATGTTCTGGGAAATTCTTACATATCAAAGAAATCTGTTATCAGAAACCATTGTCTAAGGCAATGCCACTCCTGTGCCGTCCCCCAAACACTTAATGATAAAATAAAGTTGAGCCCCAGTCAGAGCAGAGATGCCTGCCTGGTGATCAGAAAGAATCTCCGGGGATCGCTCTCTCTCTCTCTCTCTCTCTCTCTCTCTCTCTCTCTCTCTCTCTCTCTCTCTCTCCCTCTCCCCCTCCCCCCCTCCGACACCATAGATCCTTCAGGGACCCCTGGACCTGCCAGATCCAGTCTCCAACACAGAAGAGAACTGAGATCTCTAGGCAACCAAAGAAACTAAATTCTACAAGCCTCTAAGAGTAGAGACAAAAGACATAAATCGTTTCACCTATGTTAAGGCACAGAAGAAAGAGATAGCCTTCAACAAGCAGATAAAATATGCTAAAATTTTAACAAAATTTTATAGGACAAGTATGGGGGACATGTTGGTGCTATATCTAGGTAACCCAGGAACAAGGGGAACTTGAATTCACTTGCAGGCTCTTTTCCATGGCCTTCGCCCCATATGTCCTACGACTGATACAGGGGGAAAGTCTGAAGAAAGAGCTATCTCCACTTGGCATAAACAATCAGCATATAATCTGCTATTGCACAAAGTTCCTTATGTTTCCCTATATCTTTCTTTCAATGAAGCAAAAGCTTTAAGCCATTTGGAGAAAAGGAGCAAACTCTCTCATTCCCTGGGGATGTAGGTAAAAATCCACTGTTTTGCTACAGGGTAGAAACAAAAATCTCATTGCCACCAGGGGTGGAATAGAAATATTCCCCAGTCACAGGACAAAGGCAAAGATCATTTGCTGCTGCGATGAGTATAATCAAAAACTCTATGCTCATGACAGAATGGCAGGAAAGCCTCTTGACCCCAGGATTCAACACCAATAGAAAGCAGAGATTCATTAGCACCAGATAAGTGGTGCTATCCCAGACCTAGATCAACCACAAATATAAAGCAGAGCTTGGCTACCATGAAAAAGAAGGGAAGGAATGCAAGCAAGGGTCTATCTTTGAGACCCAGGGACACAAAGCATGCCAAACACTGAACACACACACACACACACACACAATTTTTTTTTAAATAGTTTATTGTCAAATTGGTTTCCATATAACACCCAGTGCTCATCCCCACAGGTGCCCTCCTCCATGCCCATCTCCCCGCTCCTCCCCCACATGCATCAGTCCTCAGTTTGTTTCTCAGCATTCAAGAGTCTCTCATGGTTTGCCTCTCTCCATTTCACCCACCATTTCCGCCCTTCATCTCCCCCATGGTCCTCCATTAAGTTCCTCCTAATCCTCCTTTACGTGCAAACATGGTAATTCTACTTCTCTGCCTGACTTATTTCGCTCAGCATAACACCCTCAAGGTCCATCCATGTTGCTACACATGGCCAGATTTCATTCTTTCTCATTGCCATGTAGTATTCCATGGAATAGATAAACCACATCTTCTTGATCCATTCATCTGTTGATGGACACTTAGGCTCTTTCCATGTTTTAGCTATTGTGGAGAGTGCTGCTATGAATATTGGGGTACATGTGCTCCTATGCATCAGCATTTCTGTATCCCTTGGGTAAATTCCTAGCAGTGCTATTGCTGGGTCATAGGGGAGTTCTATTGTTAGTTTCTTGAGGAACCTCCACACTGTTTTCCAGAGGGGCTGTACCAGTTTACATTCCCACCAACAGTGTAGGAGGGTGCCCGTTTCTCCACATCCTCACCAGCCTCTAGAGTTCTCTGATTTGCTCATTTTAGCCACTCTGACTGGCGTGAGGTGGTATCTCAGTGTGGTTTTGATTTTTATTTCCCTGATGAGGAGGATGCTGAGCATCGTTTCATGTGTCTGTTGGCCATCTGGATGTCCTCTTTGGAGAAGTGTCTGTTCATATCTTCTGCCAATTTCTTCACTGGGTTGTTTGTTTTTCGGGCGTGTAGTTTGGTGAGTTCCTTGTAGATTCTGGATATCAACCCTTTATCTGATATGTCGTTCGCAACTATCTTTTCCCATTGCGTTGGTTGCCTATTAGTTTTCTGGGTTGTTTCCTTGGCTGTGCAGAAGCTTTTAATCTTGATGAGGTCCCAATCGCTTATTTTTGCTCTTGATTCCCTTGCTTTTGGGGATGTGTCAAGTAAGAAGTTGCTGCGGTGGAGGTCAAGGAGGTTGTTTCCTGCTTTCTCCTCTAGGGTGTTGATAGTTTCCTGTCTCACGTTCAGGTCCTTGATCCATTTTGAGTTTATTTTTCTGCATGGTGGGAGAAAATGATCTAGTTTCATTCTCCTGCATGTTGCTGTCCAGTTCTACCAACACCATCTGTTAAAAAGGCTGTCTTTTTTCCATTGGATATTCTTTCCTGCTTTGTCCAAGATTAGTTCGCTGTATACTTTTGGGTCCACTTCTAAGTTCTCCATTCTGTTCTATTGGTCTATGTGTCTGTTTCTGTGCCAATACCATACTGTCTTGATGATGACAGCTTTGTAGCAGAGGCTAAAGTCTGGGATGGTGATACCTCCCGTTTTGGTTTTAATTTTCAGTATTACTTTGGCTATTCGGGGTCTTTTGTGGTTCCATACAAATTTTAGGATAGTTTGCTCTAGCTTTGAGAAGTATGCTGGTGCAATTTTGATTGGAATTGCATTGAATGTGTAGATTGCTTTGGGTACTAATGACATCTTAACTATATTTATTCTTCCTATCCATGAGCATGGAATGTTGTTCCATTTCTTTGTGTCTTCTTCAATTTCCTTCATAAGTTTTCTGTAGTTTTCATCATACAGATCTCTTGTATCCTTGGTTAGGTTTATTCCGAGGTGTTTTATGGTTTCTTGTGCAATTGTGAATGGGATCAGTTTCTTGATTTCTCTTTCTGTTACTTCATTGTTGGTGTATAAAAATGCAACCGATTTCTGTACGTTGATTTTGTACCCTGCAACTTGGCTGAATTCTTGGATCAGTTCTAGTAGGCTTCTGGTGGAGTCTGTCGGGTTTTCTATGTAGAGTATCATGTCATCTGCGAAGAGTGAAAGTTTGACTTCCTCTTTGCCAATTCTGATGCCTTTGATTTCCTTTTGTTGTCTGATGGCTGATGCTAGGACTTCCAGCACTATGTTAAACAACAGTGGTGAGAGTGGACATCCCTGTCGTGTTCCTGATCTCAGGGGGAAAGCTCTCAGTTTTTCCCCGTTGAGGATGATGTTCGCTGAAGGCTTCTCATAGATGGCTTTGATGATGTTTAAGTAGGTTCCTTCTATCCCGACTTTCTCGAGAGTCTTTATTAAGAAGGGATGCTGTATTTTGTCAAATGCTTTTTCTGCATCTATTGACAAGATCATATGGTTTTTATCTTTTCTTTTGTTGATGCGATGTATCACATTGATTGATTTGCAAATGTTGAACCAGCCCTGTAATCTAGGAATGAATCCCACTTGATCTTGGTGGATGATTCTTTTTATGTGCTGCTGGATTCAATTTGCAAGGATCTTGTTGAGGATTTTTGCATCCGTATTCATCAAGGATATTGGCCTGTAGTTCCCTTTTTTTGCTGGATCTCTGTCTGGCTTGGGAATCAGAGTGATGCTGGCTTCATAAAATGAGTTCGGGAGTTTTCCTTCAATTTCTATTTTTTGGAATAGCTTGAGAAGAATTGGGATTAATCCTGTTTTAAATGTCTGGTAGAATTCCCCAGGGAAGCCATCAGGTCCAGGGCTCTTATTTGCTGGGAGATTTTTGATCACTGATTCAATTTCTTCACTTGTTATGGGTCTATTCAGGTTTTCTATTTCTTCCCTTGTGAATTTTGTTAGTGAGTGTGTGTTTAGGAATTTATCCATTTCTTCTAAGTTGTCCAATTTGTGGCATATAATTTTTCATAGTATACCCTGATAATTGCTTGTATTTCTGAGGAGTTGGTTGTAATAAGTCCATTTTCATTCATAATTTTGTCTATTTGGGTGCTCTCTCTTTTCTTTTTGATAAGTCTGGCTAGAGGCTTGTCAATTTTCTTTATTTTTTCAAAAAACCAACTCTTGGTTTCATTGATCTGTTCAATTGTTTCCTTGGCTCTATGTTGTTTATTTCTGCTCTAATTTTTACTATTTCTCTTCTTCTACTGGGTTTAGGGCATTCTTGTTGCTCTGCCTCTAGTTCCTTTAGGTGAGCTGTTAGATTTTGGACTTGAGCTTTTTCTAATCTCTTGAAATAGGCCTGGAGAGCAATGTACTTTCCTCTTAGGACTGCCTTTGCCGCATCCCATAGATTTTGGATTGTTGTGTTTTCATCTTCGTTTGTTTCCATATATTTTTAAATTTCACCTCTAATTGCCTGATTGGCCCATTCATTCTTTAGAAGGGTGTTCTTTAACGTCCATGTTTTTGGAGGTTTTCCAGACATCTTCCTATAATTGATTTCAAGTTTCAAAGCATTGTGATCTGACAGTGTGCATGGTATGATCTCAATTCTTTTTTATTTATTGAGGGCTGCTTTATGTCCCAGTATGTGATCTATCTTGGAGAATGTGCCATCGCACTTGAGAAGAAAGTAAATTCCCTGGCCTCAGGATATAAAGTTCTAAATATATCCGTCAGGTCCATCTGGTCCAATGTGTCTTTCAAGTCCATTATTTCTTTAGTGATTTTCTGTCTGGTTGACCTATCCATTGCTGTAAGCGGAGTATTAAAGTCCCCTGCTATTAGCACATTCTTATCTATAAGCTTGTTTCTGTTTGTGATTGTTTTAGATATTTAGGTGCTCCCATATTCGATGCGTAGACATTTATGATTGTTAGTTCTTCCTGATGGATGGACCCTGTAATTATTATGTAGTGCCCTTCTTCATCTCTTGTTATTGTCTTTAATTTAAAGTCCAGTTTGTCTGATATAAATATGGCTACTCTGGCTTTCTTTTGATTTCCTGTAGCAGGATATATATTTTCTCCATCCCCTTACTTTTAATCTGAAGGTATCCTCCAATCTAAAATGAGTTTCTTGTAGACAGCATATAGATGGATTTTGTCTTTTTATCCATTCTGCTACCCTATGTCTTTTGATTGGAGCATTCAGCCCATTTACTTTCAGTGTTATTATTGAAATATGTGGGTTTAGAGTCTTTGTATCTTTTGTAGGGTTCATGTTTGTGGAGGTGTCCTGGTATCTTTGTTCCTTGCAACCTTTCCTTCAGAGCGTCCCCCTCAGGATTTCTTGTAGGGCTGGCTTAGTGGTGACAAATTCTTTCAATTTCTGTTTATTTGGAAAGGTTTTTATCTCTCCTTCTATTTTGAATGACAGGCTTGCTGGATAGAGGATTCTTGGCTGCATATTTTTACTGTTCATCACATTGAAGATCTCCTACCATTCCTTTCTGGCCTGCCACGTTTCAGTAGATAGGTCTGTCAGCACCCTGATAGGTTTCCCTTTGTATGTGTGGGCCCTTTTCTCCCTAGCTGCTTTCAAAATTCTCTTCTTGTCCTTATATTTTGCCATTTTTACTATGATATGTCGTGCAGAAGATCGATTCAAGTTACGTCTGAGGGGAGTCCTCTGAGCCTCTTGTATTTCAACATTTACTTCCTTCCCCAGGTCGGGGAAGTTCTCTGCTATAATTTGTTCCAGGACTCCTTCCGCACCATTCCCTCTCTCTTCCTCTTCTGGGCTTCCTATGATACAGATGTTCTTGCATTTGACCGTGTCGCTGAGCTCTCGAGCTCTTCTCTCATGTTCCTGGATCAGTTTGTCTCTTTTTTTGTCAGCCTCTTGTTTTTCTATAATGGTGTCTTCTATATCACTTATTCTCCCTTCTGCCTCTTCAATCCGTGCATTGGAGGCCTCTAATTTATTATGTGTCTCATTTATCGCATTTTTTAATTCTTCATGCCTATTTTTATTTTCCATTCTGTCTGTAGCCATAGTTTCTTTGATGTCCCCTAGGCTTTTTTCAAGCCCAGCTATTAATTTTACCATTGTTATTCTAAAATCTTGTTCAGTTATGCTGCTGATATCTGTTTTGAGCAGTTCACTAGCTCTCATTTCTTCTTGGAGTTTCTTTGGAGGAGAGCTCTTTTGTTTCATCATTTTAGTTACCTTTCTGGCTCTTGTTGGTTTTAAAGACCTGTTATGCTCTCTGCACCTATGAGTGCTGCTGTATCCAAGAAGACTCTTTGACTATCCAGGGCCTATCCTTTCAGAGAGTGTTTTTTGAATGGTATCTCTTGGTCTCTCTTGTTGGGACCTTGGTTATTTTATTTTCCTACTCATAGTGATATTTGGGACTCTCCACCTTGTGTACTCTGGCTTGTTTCTTAAGGTAGCCCTGGAGAAGAAAACAGACTAACACTCAGGGAGCAGGAGCACACAAACGCACAGACTAATTCAACTAACATGCAAACCGAGAGGGAAAACGAAAAAGTTAAGAGAAAAGACGGAGGAGGGAGGGTGAATAATAGAGAGTATAAAATACATAAAATGGTCAAAAAGGAGAAAAGAAAAGGAAAAAAGAAGAGAACCGATGGACAAAGAATGGTTTAAAGCATATAACTGGATTTCCCAGCTACAGTTAAATAGCCGTGTGTATGCAGTGCTGGTTGAAGAGATTAGAGAAAGAGAGAGAAGCCAGGGCGGGGATGAGGCAAAATTGGAAATAGAATGAACAGGCAGAAGGGAAAGAAGCTTTTTTCAAAGAGCTAAAGGGTAGAATATGGTTGGATAGGTGAGAGAAAGACGCTGGTATTATCCAGAGAGACTATATAGTCTAATTACTCCTGAGAGAAAGAGATGAAAATGTTGGTATTTGTAGAATTTACATCTACAGAATGGACTAATTGTGATTGTTTAAGCAATCTGGTGACCGGAGTAAATCAAGTCAGTGTTCTGGGGAAAAAAGAAAGAAAAGAGAAAAAAAAAAAAGGGAGAACGGTGGCTCTCAAGCAGGTATGGGTATGGTGTGATACAATGAGTCAGGCAAGAGTTCTGCCCTGGCGGTTGTGGGGAGGAGAGTGACGGGGCTCCAGTCCCTTCTTGAACCAAGCGCTACACCTCGCTTTTTTGGGCATGTAAATTCCCCGTGCTGGGGGCGCAGCCAAAGTTGGTTACCCTCTTCAACCCAGGCCAGTCCCAGTCTCCAAATCCCAGTCCGCGCGCCCCGCTGAAATTGTCTTAGACATAGCTTCCCAGGAATCTCCTCGGGGCAATCCCAGGCCCCCTTCCGAGCTCTGGGGATGGCGTCAGAATTGCTGCTTCCTTCTCTGGGTCCCGCAGGCGAGCATGGGTGGGGGCTTGCCTGCCGGTGTCACCGAGCCCGCTGGATTGAGGAAAACCAGGTCCCTCTGTGTCTTGTCACCCGAAACACAAACTCACAGGCAAATGTCCCAGTGTTTAGCTCTTTGCCTTCCCTCTAGAGTCCCAGCCTGCCAAGAGCGCATACGCCCGGTGTCCGTGCGCGGCTCTTCCAGGGGCCCAAGCCGCCCGGGAGGACAATGGCAGCAGGCCTGCCGCTACTCTAGAAGTCCAGCCGCCGGGAGCCGGCACAAAGAAGCAGTCTGTGCGCTCAGCCCTCAGGGACCGGTTGGCGCGAGGGGACCTGCCATGCAGGCATTTGGCACGCAGGGTGTTTCTATGCCCCAGGAGGAGGTTTTTCCCCCCGAGTGGCAGTTTTTCTGTTTCGGACTCTCTCTTTTTCCCCTCTAACTCCCCATAGAGGGGGATCGCCTCCGACCCTGAAGTCTCCGATCCCGGCCCGATTTTTTCTTCCCCAGTTCGCACTCACGTTAGAAGCCTTTCTCAGTGTGTTCTGCATCCTTTTTCTCCCAGTCTCTCAGGTTTCGTAAGGTTTCCAATGGCTTCAGATCTTTTTCCTGTGAGGTATGGGCGCGAGTGCAAGTACAGAACTCCTTACTTCTCCGCCATCTTGCCCCTCCCACACACACACTTTAAGAGGAAATTCCTCCTAGTCCTTAATTTGAAACTAACACGAAGTAACAAGCCACAGTCATCTTCCACTGGAGAAGGGCAAGAATATAGACAAAGGCTCCACTCTATAACATGTATGCAGAATTTCTAAAGCTGGGTAGAGCAAGAATGCTAACAAAAAGTACCTCTTTCCAACTACTGGATAAATTTGAAACTTATGTTGTACTGAACGGATCATAACAACTACAAAAACAAAACCCCAATTCCTGATTAGACTGATTCATGCCAAGGATCTAAACAGAGAAGAGGCATTTCTGTCATAAATACTACTAACCTCAGTCTCAATCATTCTGTATATAATGAAAGCATTCAATAAAAAATTATGGGACAAGAAACAGAAAAAAACATGAACAATGATTCATTGTGAAGAGATAATTATAGCAATCAATAGAATTAGAGTCAATCCATAAGTTGGAACAACCAGACAAGTACATAAAAACAACCAGGACAGATATATTAAATGATCAGAAAAAAAGATAGATAATATGTATGAGCAGATAAGGGATTTCATCAGACAGATGAAAGCTATGAATCTAATGGAAATGCTAAAAATAAAAATAACAATAGAGTAACAGAGATGAAAAATTCCTTTAATGTACTCATTACGAGAGTGGAAATGGCTAAGTAATCAGTAGGCTTAAACAGGAACCTAAATAAATCATCCAAACTGAAATTTTTAAAATGATGACTAGAAAAAATAAAGAATTTAAGAGCTGTGGGAAAACATTCCCAAAATAATGTGACACAAAACTGTACATACCATGGTCAAGCTGCTGAAAAAATAAAGAGAAAAACTTAAATCAGGCTGACAGAAATGAAACATTTCATGGAGGAAAACAAAGATAAAGTTTACCACAAACTCCTTATCAGCAGCTAAGCAAATCATAATACAAAAGCATGGTATGTTTATAGCATTGAAAGAGAAAAACCTGATTCTGAATTCCATTTCAATACAAGTACTTTTCAAACATGATAGCAAATTGATTCTGAATTCCATTCCCATATAAGTATTTTTCAAAAATGATAGCAAAATAGTCTTTTTTTCAGACAAGCAAGATAAATTCACTGTCAATACACACACACACAAGAAATGTTAAAGGAAGCTCTTCAAGCAGAAGAAATGTGGTACCAGATGCAAATGTGAATGTACACAAGGAAACAAGGAGTCCCAGAAATGGTAACATTAAGGTCATCATAAAATATATTTTTCTCTTATTTTCAATCACTTTAAAGATAACTAACCATGTGAAGCAAAAATAGTAACACAATGTTACTATTGGTTACAATGTTACTATGGTCTGTAAGATATGAAGAAGTAAAATGTATGACAAATTATAACATAAAAATGAGAAGGAGCAAATCTAACTGTAGTGGTATAAGCTGCTTAAATTATATATGAAGTGAAATGGTAATATTTGCTGGTTGACAGTGATTAAGATACAAATATACTGCAAATCCTAGAGCATTTACTAAAAAATGCTTTTAAGTGTATTACTAACAATCCATAGTGGAACTGCAAAAATCATAAAAATACTCAAAAAAATTTTAAAAAGCAAAAAACAGATGGGACAGACAACAACTAGATGGCAGATTTAAAACAACATAAGTAACTGTAAGTACATTACAATTAAATCATGTGAAAATCCCAATTAAAAAGTAGAGTTTGTCAGATTGGAAGATATAAAACAATCAATTATTGAAACTGCAAAATATTTTAAATATAAAGGCATACACAGTGTAAAAGGATAGAAAAGGTACATCATGTAAGCACTCTGTAAAAAAAGTTGAAGCAGATAAAAATAGATTTCAGTAACAAGAAATATTATTAAGACTTATATAATTATATGGAAATCCATTTATCAAGAATTAATGAATTACATAGATTCACCACCATTATACATATCATAACAATCTTAAATGTTTATGTACCACCCAAAAGCAAAATTTCATAATATATGAAGGAATGCGGATAGAACTGAGGAAAAATAGACATATTCCTATTTATAAGTGGAAACTTCAACACTGCACTCTGAGTAACTGGCAGAAAAAGTAGATAGAAATTCATAAAGCAATTGTTAATCAAATTAACAGTGTAAACAAAATTTGAGATGATATTGGATTTCCAAATAACCTAGGAATAATTATTTATAGATTTTTAACAAACATTTATATAAATGGATGCTCTTAATTATAAGTCAGTCTCATTAAATCTTCAAATAAAGACCCATAGGAGTTTTGCTTAAAATGGTTCGAGAACAACTTGTTTAAACAACTATGTGTACCTAAGAAAAACAAGACTGTATATCTTTCAGAATAGCCTATCATTTAGGCTTTTTATGAATTTAGGCTAGTCTTTCCTTCTATTAGTCTAAGCTGTAGAATCTTAAAGCATGTTTCTGTTTTCAGTTTCTCTGTTATATGTTTTTTCAATTAGCCTGGCTTGTAAAATAAACCTACTTGAACTACTTTAATGATGTAAGACATCAACACCTCTCAAGGTATTAAAAGGCTCTAGAGCTGATAAAGAAAAATTATAACCAGCATAACACTTTTTGTTCATGTGCTCTAATTGCCTTTTACTTCATATCTCCCTGGAATGAAGCTTGGAAACAACTATTTTCAATCCCTTTTTAAAAATTATTTTTAACTATTTTTAAATTATTTCATTTATTTGAGTCTACTGTTTACTCTGTTGGATGAATCTTATAGAATGTGAAGATCAAAATAACAAAAGTCATAGCTTATTTGATTTTAATGGTATATACCTTCTTAGTATCTACCCTATTTTTAACCAGTTTTCATGTTCTACAAAGCAAAATTGTCTTAGAAGGTAAGCTACTCAATATGGAACTGTGACCTACTACTGTAAAGAGGAAAGAGTTTATCCTGTATGTAGGCATCGCCCTTCAATTTTTATAAGTCTATTTTAATGCTACATTTTTCATGGTTGGTTACAATTAAATCTTCCCTTTAGCTGACAATATAGAATCTGGCTGCAGTACACCAGTAATGAAACAGCTATTGATTATGACCAACATCTATTCTGATTATTCTATCTATTTGGCTTAGTATATGCCAGTGAAATACTGTTTGTTAAATATTTTTAGTATCATGCCTATATAAAACATATTCACTCTAGGTTCTTGCCAAGGGGTTCTTGATAATTTTTAACTGTCTTATCAGAAAATCCTAATCAAAAGACTATTTTAGAGAAAAAATATTTATAAATAATTCCCCTAAATCAGAAGTTCTTGGTATCTGGGACATGTAACCTTTCAGAATCTATTAAGAGGTTTGGACCATCTCCCTAGAAAACTTCACATAGAAGACAAAAGTTCTGAAAGCCCTTTGACTGAAGTCCAGGTTAAAATCCAAGACTCAGAGAGATGCATACTTAGATGTCATTCTTATCATTTGTAGAAATTTTTATATTATCTAATATTATGCCATTCTCTCCTTTCTATTTCTATCCATCCTTACCATTCTAGTCCAAGTCACTACTGTATCTTGCCTAGACTCCTGAAACAACTTCCCAACTTTTTCTTCCTTTTTTTTCCCCTTCAACTCTATTCCAAATAGCCATCAAAGTGAAATTTTATAAGGTTACACCACCATTTATGTGAAATCATTTCAAAGTTTTACATTGTGTTCAGAACAAAACCCATTCCTTACAAGGTCAGCCAGGACTTAAATGACTTGACTCCTAATTTTTCCTAGTTTCACCACTGAAAGTGTCCCCATTCCTAGTACACTCCAATGATAACTGGTCTTATTTCAGTTCTTCAGAGGTATCAAGTTTTCTCCTACCTTTATACATAATGGTCTTTCTGTCTGAGACATTCTTTCTTACCCGTTAAGATAGTGAGTTTCTTCTCATCAGCTTAAATATCACTTTCTGAGAGAGGGTTTTCCTGAAAAGCTCTCCAATATAAAATCAGCTCCCCATCCTGCCATCATCATTTATGCATATGAGTATTTATTTCTGCATTTCTCCCCAACTAGACAATAAGGTCTAGGAGAATGCACAGTATTCATGTAACACAGATACTAACACACTGTCTAACATATGTGATTTTCATGATTTTATAAATATGAAAAAGTAGTTAATGAAATAGTGATATAATCTAAGAATAAAGAATACCCAGTTCATTATTATATAAATTATAGAGATATGATGCTATCTACTGTGACAGTTTTCTATATATGAAGAATACTGCATAAGACATCTGATCAATATGCTTGACATGCCATGCTCCAAACATATGAAAATGTTAGATAAAATGTATTAAAAATATTTTTATTTTGTTATTACAATAATTTTTAATGTATAGACAATATAAAAAGATGTAGTTTTGATATAATCCCTATGAAATTTCAATGTCATTTTTTTTGTTTTTTTTTTTTGTTTTTGTTTTTGGTTTGTTTTTTTTTTTTTTTTACAAATAGTTTATTGTCAAGTTGGTTTCCATATAATACTGAGTGCTCATCTCCACAAGTGCCCTCCTCCATGCCCATCTCCCCCCTTCCCCCCCACACCCATCAGTCCTCAGTTTGTTCTCAGTATTCAAGAGTCTTTCATGGTTTGCCTCTTTCCCTCTCCCCCACTATTTCCCCCCTTCTTCTCCCCCATTTCTAATAAATGGTCGAAGGAAGGAAAAAAGGAACGAAAGAAAGAATGGAAAACCGAATGTTCCAGAACAAGTATTCAAAGCAGTAATTTGAAGCAAAAGTCAAATAGTTCATCTGAATCAAAAAGTATATAGTATATATAGGATCATAGTATATAGATCTTAAGGGCAGAGGCTAAGAATTTAAAGCTTGCACATGAACATAGCAGAGGTCTCAGGAAAATATGAAGTAGAGAGTTGAACTTTAAGCCTAAATATTATTTCAGTTCTTCAGAACTGAACATTTCTTTGCCAATGAACAGGAACAGGAGAAATCCTGTCCTCTGGTTCTTTAGGCATCATTAAAATTTGTTCTCTGTTCCCAATATGGGTGAAAACAAATTTCTAGGAGCAGAGAATTGAATAAAATACTACCCGACCCATGCTTCTACAGTGCATGATACAAGTTCTCCAATAAAATTAACCACTGTTAAAGATGAATGCTAGCAAGAAGAAGGATGCAAAACAATACAAATAGGAAAATTCTAATTTCAAGATATGAGTAAAATTAAATAATATGCCTGAAAAGCTAATTTTAATTTGTATACATAAATTACAAAAATATGAAAAATGGGGCGGTTGAGGGCTCAGTTGGTTAAGCATTTGACTCTTGATTTCAGCTCAGGTCAAGTTGTAAGATGGTCATATCAGGCTCCACACTAAGCTAAGCATGGAGCCTTCTTGAGATTCTCTCTCTCTGTGTCCCTCTGCCCGTCCCTGCCACTCACATGCTCTCTCCTTCTCAAAAACAAAAATTAACAGAAAGTAAAATTTTATGCTCATAAAAAATAGCAGACTGATTTGAAAAAGAGCCAAATAGAATACTTAAATAAAGGGCTTGTTATCAAAAGATACCATTAAGAGAATGAAAAGGCAAGACACTAAGAGAATATATTTGTAACATATTTATCTGAAAATGGACTTGTATCCAGAATATAAAACTTCAACAAATCAATAATTTTAAAAAAAATGTTGAAAAGAGGCAAAGTACTTTAAAAAAATTTTTTTTAACGTTTTATTTATTTCTGAGAGAGACAACATGAGCAGGGAGGGTCAGAGAAAGAGAGAGAGACAGAATCTGAAACAAGTTTTAGGCTCTAAGCTAGCTGTCAGCACAGAGCCCGACATAGGGCTCGAACCCACGCACTGTGAGTTCATGACTTGAGCCAGTTGGCTGCCCAACCGACTGAGCCACCCAGGCTCCCAAAAAAAAGGCAAAGTACTTTAAATGAGAGTTCAAACCAAAAAAGACAAATAAATGGTTACTTAGTATTAAAAAGATGTTCAATGTTATTATTCATCAGGGGCATGCAAATTAAGGGCACAATGAAATACAACTATGTGCCCACCATAGCTAAAATGAAAAAGACTGGCAATACCAAATATTGTCAAGAATCTGGTGCAACTGATATTCTCAAACACTTTATGTAAGAGTGTAAATTGGAATAATCACTTTTGAAAAACTGCTTGGCAATGTCTGGTAAGTTGAACATATGCTTTCCTATGTTATAGTAATTCTACTCCAACAGAAAAATGCACACATACATGCAACCAAAAACACATGTAAATTTTTTCATAGCACTTTCATAGCATCATTAGTATCATATCAGAATAGCTGATATTAGTATCAGCTAAATACTAGAAACAACCTAAATAACCCTCAATATTAAAATACATAAATAAAATATATATTCATGCACTGGAATACTTTATATCAATAAAATAAACAACTCACTGTAACATACAAAAATATGGATAAACCTCATAAATAATATTCAGTAAAGATGCCAAACACAAAAGGACATTTACTACATATTTGATTTATTCTATTTAAATAAAGTTCAAAACCAAAACTTGGCCAAAATAATCAATAGTCAAAATTGTGGTTACGTTTGAGAGAGGTATGGAGAGTATACAGGGTCTCCAGGATGCTATTCTATTTCTGATTTTAGTAGTGATTCCTCAGCTGTGTTCACTTTGTAAAATCTTTCAAATTTCACTGAGCTGGGACTTTAAGTCTACTTTTCCCTATGTTGTTATACTTCAATTAAAACTTATTTTAATGGAACAGTTCAGTAGGTTGAGTGTCCAACTTCGGCTCAGGTCATGATCTCAAAGTTCATTAGTTCTAACCCTGCATTGGGTCCTCTGCTGTCAGGGAGAACCTGCTTCAGAATTTCTGTCCCCCTCTCTCTCTGCTCTTTCCCTGTTCCTGCTCTCTCTCTCAAAAATAAATAACATTAAGAAAATAATAATAATTAAAAGCTTATTTTCATAAAAAAGGTAGAACTTAATGCTAAATAAAAATATACGGAAGACAGGAAGAGAAGATTTATAGTTACAGTAATCTAATGGGTTTATGTTATTCTAAATGAGGACAGAAAGAGTAAGATACTGTTCAGAATGCATATTAAAATTTAAAGGTAACAATAACAACCAAAGAATAGTAATTGGTATGAAACATCCAAGCTAGGACTATAAAAATAGAAAAAGAGAAAAGCCCTACATGTATAATGGAAGGAAGAAGATCATAGTACAACAATCTGTAAGTGAACATGAAGGACATCATGAGACGACGATTTGGGGAAGGTAAAGGTCCTCAACACTACAATTTCAATGAAATGACGAACTTAGAATATATACCTACAGGCAAAAGTCAGTAGCAGAAAAATTTTTCTGTCTCCTCCCAGATTTTGAATTCTGGGGTACTGAGGGAGTCAGAAGTCATCTTTGATAATTTTGGCAACAGATTCATCCTTAATGATAATTAATTTAAAGGGCCTCAGACTGGGTGTTCTCCAGGGTACCTGTTTGGCACAAATTCAAATCCTTTTCTATAGGAATGATCTCAAGTTAGGTTACTGAATAAGGCCAAACTGAACATATACTTATATTCCAATATTACAAAATGCATGAAGAAATAAGGCACCATGAGGAAGAAACAGCTGAAAAAACAAGTTATAAAATCTCAAAGAATCAGGTATTTTTTTTATCAGATGTTATATTTTCAGTTTATTCTGACTTATATTTAAGAGTTTTTCTGATAATTGTTAAATTATCAGAAACAATTTTAAAATGTGTTTAGGGGTGCCTGGGTGGCTCAGTTGGTTAGAAGTCTGATGTCAGCTCAGGGTGTGATCTCACCTTTCGTGGGTTCAAGCCCCATGTCAGACTTTGTGCTGACAGCTTAAAGCCCAGAGCCTGCTTTGGATTCTGTGTCTCTCTCTCCCCCACACTCACACTCTGTCTCTCAAAAATAAATAAGCATTAAAAAAGTTTTTAATGTGTTTAGAAGTATTTAAAATAAAAGATGAATTTGAAAACATGAGTAAGGAACATTTTTTTGATGTCTGGTAATTTGAAAAAAGAACAAATGGCATTTCTAGAAAAAAATCCTAACTGTTGCTATTTAACATTCAAAAGACTAAGCAAGCATTAAAAAAAAAAACAAATGAAAAGAGAATTAGTAAATAAGATAATGGGACACAAGGAACCAGAGATGGAAGGAATACAAGAGAAATTTTTTTAAAAAAGAATGTAATAAGGAGACCAACATATTTAATCAGAGTTTAGTGAGGAAAAGATAGAATTGGAAATTGACACTCTTTTGTTGGGATTTTATGCACTTAAACATGATAGTGTTGAGGAGGGCAAGAACCAAGAGAATGCCTGCCAAAATATCTATACCAGCCATAAAAGCTGACAAGAAGACACAAGACTCTTAGGTCACAGAAAAGCGATTACAGCAAAAACAATATATTGTGGTTCTAGCTATTGTGGTTCAATGAGACCCAAAACAAAAAGTTACAAGGAGGGCTGAAGGGAATCTGTAAACACATGAGGATGTGCTATAAGAGATGAAGTTTGAGTTTAGAGAATTCACTATATATATATATATATATATATATATTTTTTTTTTTTTTTTTTTTTTTCAAGAAGTAAAGTAAGATCTCTTTGTCCAGAGGGATACTGGTACGGACAAAACCTTACTTTTCAAGATTATCTTCAGGGGAAAAAAGAAAGCGGTTTTGGTCTAGCAAGACTCAGCAAGATAAGAAGATGTACAAGAGGCCCAGAGCAGACAAAGTCTCAACATCTCATCCCAATATAAAAGCAATTTACCAGAAAAGAGAAAAGATGCCATTCTGCTAATGCAGCAATCACAATGAGTCAAGGAATTCCTGCTTTTATTTCATTTTTGACTTCTGCAATTCCCAAGTTTCTTTGTCATATCAATTCATTTTAAAGCATTCTTTGTTTAGTCACCTTAGAAAAACTTTTAAGACTAGTTTTAGATTTACACAAATATTGCTTACAATCTAGCTGTATAGGAGAAAGGCAATAAACAAGATGATTTCAAATTGGGATTAAGTGATGGAAAGAAACTAAGCAGAGTAACTTAGGTAGGGCAGTCTGGAAATAACTCCCTGAAAAGGAAATATTAAGGAAATGTCCTTAAAGATTTTAAAAAATCAGCTGTTATAAAAAAGAAAAAAAATAGAAAAGAACTTTTTAGGTGGTGCTACAACAACAAAATCCAAAAGCTCGGAAAACCTTGAATGTTTGAGAAACAGAAATGAAGCAGAAATGACTTTGTCATATTTGAGGAGCCAAACGAAAGCTAGTCAGCAGTGTTGTAGTAGAGTGAGCAAGGAAGAGAAGTTCACAAGATAATAGGGACAGGTAGACAGGGTGAGATGTCACAGGGCCTATGAAGCTATGGTAACATTTGATTCTATTCTAAGTATAATAAAAAGAATTTTGGGCAGAGACATTAAATGATGACCTTTACTAAATGATCCTTGTATGGAGAACAGACTAAAAGCAAGAATAAAAATAGAAACCAGCTACAAGGCTGCTGAAGGAATCCAGACAAAAGCTGATGGTGGCTTTTATGAGAGTGGTAGCAATGAAATGAAGTGTAATATTTATTACATGTCAAAGATAAGATTAAAAGAACTCACTGGAAAGGGAAGAACTCAATCAAAGATGATTTTTTTGGTTTTGGTGTTTTTTTGGTGTTTTTTTTTTTTTTTTGGATAGACGGTAATTGAAATGAGAAGATAAAGAACAGATTTGGGTGTTTTAGACATGTTAGATTTGAAATATTTAAGAGAAATCTAAATGGAATTATTGAGGAAGCTATTGAATAAAGAATATTGGAGCTCTGAAAAAAGATTTGCATTGGAAAGATATTCTGGAAACCTTAGGCACATAGATAATATTTAAAGTAATGGTGATTAATGCGATCACCTAGGAAGGACATGTTATTCATGAAGAGGAACCACATTTGGGGGTCTAGTAAGGAGCGCCAACAAAGAAAATGCCTAAAGAGTCAATAGAAGAAGCAAAAATAAAACCACAAATGGTTGATGTCCTCACAACTAAGAAAAGAATGAAGAGGGGTCTTCTGTATCTAATGTTACTGAAAGTTACTAATTTTTTCAACAACCTAGAGTTCACTGAGGCCCTAGACAAAAAACAATTTCAATGAAGTTGTGGGGCCAGAAGCTGCAGTGTAATAAATTGAAAAGCCACCATAAGAGAATCACCAATAGCTCTTACCTCTTTTCATCTTTTTGTGTACTTTATACGAACTTTTATGTTTTCTACTATGTTTGAAAATTTCTAACTTGGTGCCAATACTACCATAGTGAATATTAAAATTAGAAATCTATGATAAATTATTTAATTTTAAAATGTTCTCTTTCTGATAATTCTATTTTTTCCTTTGGTGAATTTTATAATTGTAAATTAAAAGGGATGTTCATGGAGGCCACTTAAATTTTATTCTATTTCAATGAGATACTATATTTTAATTAGAATGTTGTTTTTTCCTGCAAGGGGGAAAAAGTTGTAGTAAATTATTCTGAAATCTAGCCAATCTGAGATTCATAATCACTTCATTTGCATGAAACTAAAGCAAATATTTTGGTATGTTAAAAGAAGTCATTTTTACTGTTAGTAAAGAAAGCAATAAACTAATGCGGAGATTAATCAAGAGCAGAAAAGAAAATGAAACATTTAATCAATGTCTAGTGTTACTTTAATGTGAATTATTCCAAAGTGATTGAGATCATGTGAACCAAAAACTGGAGAATATATTCTTGGTCTAGCAAAATCAGAATACTGTACACTGCTTTACGAGGATATACTAATAATGGGTGTTTCTTTGTCTTGCTGATAGGACAATAATGGGATGATTAGAAGCAGCGGCTCTCTGAATCTCCTGTAGAGAATGGAATGGAATCCTCATCACTCTGCCATTTTATCTTGTATAAACCTAAACCTCTTATTTAATCTTTCTGAGCCTCAGTTTCTTCAGTTAAAACAAGGATTGATTTTTTTAATGTAATATCTACATCATAATATCTACGTCATAGAATCACTATGAGAATAAAAGTTCCTGGCTCAGAGTAAATACTCAAGCATCCTATCACTTCTCATTTTATGCTACATCAGAGTGTTCGCAGTCGCTGTTTCTTCCACCTGGAATACCATTCTTCTTACTTCTCAGTTTTGCCTGCTTACTAATGTATCCTTATGCCAGCCTTGCCTGTCCCTCTCGTACTGTAGGAAGTCCCTCAGTTACACAGTCTCCTAGCATCCTGTGCTTTTTCTTCATAGAGTTTATCACAATTAGGATTATTGGGGGGATTATTTGTATATTGTCTGCTTCATCACTCTATTTTTTACACTGTCTAGCACATTATTGGACATCTAGCAGGCATTTAATAAATACTTTTGAGAAAGTGAGTGAATTGGAATTTCATTACAGGAAAGGACAAAAGGGATAATTCAAAGATGATTCCAAGATTTCTAGACTGAATAATCTTGTCATTAATAAAGAAAGCAGTAGATAAGGAGGAAAGATAATGAGTTTCTGTTTTAAATATGTTGGAATGAAAGTACCTGAGGGGTACCCAAGGGAAGATACTCAGGAAAACAGTTGAAAGTATGGTAAAAGATAAGAACTGAAGATAAACATTTAGAAGTCCTTATTCCTTATGTGGTAGGTTAGTCTTAAAGACAGCCAAGGGAGACTAAAAACAATATCCTAGAGAAAACAATAAAGTACACCAGCAGAGCTGTGTGATGGTTTACTTTTGTATCAACTTATTTAGGCCATGGTACCAGGATATTGATCAAACAATTCTAGATGTCCCTATAAAGATATTTTTTAGATAAGATTAACATTCAAATCAGATTGCCCTCCATAACATGAGTGGGACTCATCCAATCAGCTGAATACCTTACTAGAACAAAAAACTGACCTCCCCAGAAAAAGAGAGAATTCTGCCAGCAGACTGCATTCTGACTGAAATTGCAAATCTTATTCTCCAGCCCCCTGGCCTACCCTACAGATCTTGGATTTGCCAGCCTGCACACTTTCATGAGCCCATTCCTTAAGAAAACAAAACAAAACAAAACAAAACAAACAAAACACACACACACACACACACACGCACACCAACCTAAATATGTATCTATAAATCTACAGTTCTCTTTTTCTGGAGAACCCTAACTAATACAAGCTGATTGAAAAAGAGTAAAAGGGATAGTTGATTTAACATGATTCCAAATCAGAAAAGAAGCAGAACGTTCTGCTTTAAAATATTTAAAATTTAAAATATTGACAAAGAATCCTCTATGGCCTTTCTAAAAAATAAATTATGATTTTCTGTGCACATTTATCTATACTTAAAGTGTTCTTACTGTTACTGCTTTTTAGATCATTTAACATACATTGGCTTAATCTCTCAAAATTATAAAGCATTATAAAAAGCATGAGCAACAGTATTAACAGTAAATAGAATTGTGATTGCTCAAGAAGCAAGTCGTTTCAGATGCAAAATGGCATTTGTAAACTTTTTAATTTTAACCTTTTGGATAGATTACTGTGGTTCTGAACTGTGGTTCTGAATTTTGAAATGGTGATGTTATGCTTCTGTGATATTACTATGTAGTTTCTGTGACGCGTCTTTCATGAAAACAGAGGAAAAAAAGAAAGTGTTAATTTAGGTATTAGTTTAAACTGATGAAATACTTACTCGTAACTCTGCAAGCCTCAAGCCAAAACTAGCAAGAATCCTGATGACCAAAATAGAAAGTACTTCGTAACAAAATCCGTAATATGAAGATAAACTGGACAGCAAAGCCAGTGATGGAGATGATCTCAGTTCCATTCAGCTAGCAAACAAGAAATGTTGAGTCCTAAGGTCTTTTCTGTGCCTGCTGTCCCAGATTTCAACAAAAAGAAGTGTGTATGTGGTAAAACACTGTAGGACTGAACACTAATAACCATCTACTCTGATTCCTTTCTGTTGCTATAGAGTAAACTAATATTTCAGAGAGGTTATGTGAATAATCAAAGATCATACAGGCATGATCTTCAAAAATAAAAGATATTATTAGCTGATCTTTAACAAAGCAGTTTTATGCTACAAAAAAACAAATTCAGGTAATCCCACAAAATTGGAAGAATTTATTGAACACAAGGTATTAGATCTAGAGCTCTAGTGCTCTGACTCCAGTCTAATGAATGACTCTAGTCCAATCATAAATGAATGAATATTTTCTACTTCACAAAAGATTTATAATATTTTATTTCTTCTAATTTTACAACATCCTGAGGTAAGTAATGATGATTACCTTAAGTCGCACAATTTGTAAGAGCTGAATGAAATTCAGGTTTTCTGATCTTTTTAGCATCCTTCTTGACACACTCATAAGGTCGTACAATGAATCCATATGATAGGATAAGACCTCAGGCTTGAGCAATGTAAACAAGAGGTTAACTTTCTGACTGACTTGATAAGAACCTCCAGCCAGTTTTATCATTTTGGTTTTGGAGTCTTCCAACACCATCAAACTTTAACCAGCAAAAGCCAACCCGTTGTGTTCATGATTTATAAGAAACTAAGAAGTAACATATTTTTAAAATAGCAATGGCTAAAGGCAAAACAAAATATGTGTAATTGAAGCACATGTTTATTATAGCATTCAAAACCTCATTCCAGGTTATTAAGGAATATAAATTCATTATTTTAATTTTTTTATTTAATTTAAATTCTTCCCTTGGTTCCTAATGAAGCAATAAATCCTTCAGGACCAGGCATACCCACAGATTGTGACACATAGCTTTCAGACTCACATAGCATTCTGATAAATGATAAATCCGTCAGTATGTGCAGTGATGACAGATGTGATAAAGAGATTGTGGCTCTCACTGCCTATATTTTATTGTTTGTTACAGCCATCTTCTATTTCTGGAAAACATTCCCAGCTGCCTGCAGCAGAGCAAAGAGCCAGAGTTGGAAAAATATGTTGTTTTTCTCACAGTTTATAACCTAATTTGCCTACCACTAATTATGCAATATAGATAGGTAGAAATAATACTAGAAAACAGGTCTTGAATATTTGTTTCATTATCTGGTTTTATTATAATAACTTTATTTCTGATCTTTCTTAGTTCAGGGTTCTGGAAGACTCATTAAAAATGTTTTCTCTGCAGTTTTATATAACCTTTTGACATTTTCTTCTTATACCAGTCATGGCAATTTTTGAAGTCTATAAATAGGGAGGTTGAGAGAGAAGAAATGGACACATTAACCCCGTGTACCTTTGGAGCCTGATGATCAGATTCAAGGTGGGAAGTTTATATCAATACCTTGGTTTTTATTTTCTTTTGAGGATATACTGTGAGATAACTAAAGTATTCTGGGTGCATTCTGTATCTATCTTAACTATCATATATGAAATGCATTTCATATGTAAACTATTTACAACTGATATAAAAATAATAGTGAATTGTGTTCTTCTGCATGAATTTCTGAGGACAATTTCGGCTGCTTTCAAAGCCCCAAAGAATTTTCTTAGTGGTTGGTATGAACTGCAATTATTTTACACTTTTTGAGTGACAAAGAAGATGTAAATGACACAAAACCTTGTACTTCTACAAAACTAACCCTAGTTCATTAATTATCATTGTTATTTTATATGTCTATGTTTTAATTATTTTACCTTGTATAAAATGACAAAAAGCACTGTAATAATTTGCTTTACATATTATTTTAATTTATTTATAAAGCATATAAATGTCATAGTATAATAGAGACCCTTTCATAAATAACCTATAAATCTAATATTCATCAATAGTTAAAAACCTCTAGGGGCGCCTGGGTGGCTTAGTCGGTTAAGCGTCCGACTTTCGCTTAGGTCATGATCTCGCGGTTCGTGGGTTCGAGCCCCGCGTCGGGCTCTGTGCTGACTGCCAGCTCAGAGCCTGGAGCCTGCTTCAGAGTCTGTGTCTCCCCTCTCTCTCTGACCCTCCCCTGCTCACGCTCTCTCTCTCTCTCTCTCTCTCTCCTAGAAAGAAAACATTAAAAAAAATAGTTAAAAAACTCTAAGCACTCATCCTTTACCAGAACTATTCTCAACTTTGAAAATATGTTGCCTGTCTTGCCCACCATTTCTTACAAGTAATATGTTATCAAACATATGCTAGGAAGAAAAATAATGAAGCAAAATACTTCATACACTGATCAGCCCTAATTAAAAAGTGTCTATCATAAGAAATATATTAGTTGAAAATTCATATCTATTATTAGAGTAACCTCTGACTATCAAATGCTCATCAAAGATCATTTTTACTCATACAGGAATGGTACATTTTTGTACATCTTCTAAGTAGTCCTTCTGGATAAATGTATTATGATAGAAGATATCCATAATGATGTTTTATAGAGAACATTTGATGTTTAACATTAACTGACAGTCGTACATCAAAAAATAGGTGGAGAAGCTAGAGCAAAGAGGTTTACTGAGTGTACCATTTAAACCATTTGAACTGCCGCCTTGACTGATGGAGCAGGCATAACATAGATTAGCAAAGCTACATCAAACATCACTGTTGTGGTGGAAAATAGAAGACAATTCCATTAAACTGGAGGTCTGTAGTCATGTAAGTGTCTTTAATACCAAAAATAACTGATAAATTAATTGTATGAAAGACTCCTATCTAAAATTAAGATGGGACCAAAAAATGAGGCTTCTTATGCATTTAAAATAAATTCTTCAGTGCCAAACTGAGGGCAAGAAAGAAACTGATTACTAATTTGAACTTCAAAAGAGGCTATCATTTAATATTCTCTAATAGGTTTTATTCCTCCAAACCAACTGTATAATATGTTGTAATCATTTCAAATGTAGCATCTAAAAATTTTCAAGTCAAATAAACTTGTTACTCTTCTTAGATTTATAAAACAATGGGATTAACATAAAACATTATTAAATGTATAATTTAACCTCAGAATTTCTCTTAAAAACATATAAGCTTCCACTTATATGATGACTGGGACAACACATTAACTTCATTTATTCATACCTTTTTAGGGGACACTTGAATCTGAGTTCATGTTCAGTTTTCTTGTAATTTTGTGTAACAATTCAAGTAACTAGCTGACACGGGTGAGCAGTTGTTTCTTCAGAATTTACAATAGCCATTTTAGGATCAGATTCTTCTAATATCTTAATAAGACAGAATGTATTAGTTTAGTAAGGCTGCCGTAACAGAATGTCACACACTCTGGGTGGCTTACACAACAGAAATTTATTTCTCATAGTTATGGAAGCTGGAAGTTCAAGATCAAGGCATTGGCAGATTTGGTTTCTTCTGAGGGCCTCTGTCCTCATCTGGCAGATGGCTGCCTTCTTGCTGCATTCACACATAATCTATTTTCTCTGTGCACAAACATCCCTGGTTTCTGTTTACATGTGCTAATCTTTTACAAGGACACCAGCCAAGTTGGATTATAGCCTACCTTTAAAGTCTCATTTTAACTTAATTATCTCTTTAAAGGTATTCTCCTACAAAGAAAGTCACATTTTAAGATACTAGAGATTAGGATTTTAACTTATAAATTTGGAGGGAACTTAATTCAGCTCATAAGTACAGTCATATCCAGTAATAAAAGTTGTATTGCTTTAAAAATATTACATGCACTTTCATTTTATTAAATACTGTATGTAAAGGTGTTCTCCAATTCCTAAAATGTAATAACTACATATGCCACTAGAGTCAAAATGTAACATCACGCAAGCATACTTTTCATCAAGTTTTTAATTCTAATGAAAGCTGTTTCTGTTTCTTCATGTTTTGCTTATTTGTTTGTCTTTGCTAATTCCAATTAAAAAAATCATCCCCAATTTATGAAATCTTTTCTAATGGTCAAGTATTAGAAGTTCTTACATTTTTTTAAAAAATTGTTTAATTTTTTTTTTTTTTTTTGAGAGAGAGACAGAGTGTGAGTGGGTTAGGGATAAAAAGAGAGAGACACAGAATATGAAGCAGGCTCCAGGCTCTGAGCTGTCAGCACAGAGCCTGATGCAGAGCTTGAACTCATGAACCACGAGATCAGGACCTGAGCTGAAGTCAGATGCCTAACCAGCTGAGCCACCCAGGTACCCCAAGTTCTTGCTTTTTATTAAAGATGCAACAGCAATCAGTGCTGAGCATTCTTTCGACATTTTTCATAATGCCTTTGTCCCTAACCTATAATAATGGAAGTCATTCCCATAATATGCAGACAATACTCCTTGTCACTGTGCTTCCCATGCGTGATAATTTTTCAATGATATTATTTCAGTTTAGAATTATTTGACCAACCTTTTCACCTGGCTTGTATGCTTTGAGCTGCTTTTTCAATGAAGCCCCATGAAGTTCACAGGTTATTATACAAAAACTACATTATCTGAATGAAGTCAAGATCACAGGTGTAACATTAAACTATTATATCAAAAGAAGGATGTTTTCATTGATAGGGAAATCAAATCAAACCATGCTTAGCTGAAGATGTATATAAATTGAAAATGTACTTAAAACCATAAAATATGTCCTTTCTATGTTATTTACAATGAGTTATTCATGTGTGATATAAAGCTCTTAATAGTACTTACACCTATTTAAAAGATACTATTTTTTAAATTATTTCTTTGCTTGAAACTCGAAGAGTCACATTTGTTTAACCTCAAACCATGTGACAGTGAAGTACACAATTAATAACTTTTCAAAGAGCACTATAACAATCACTTTGAGAGTTAATGCCTAAACTCAGAAGAAAAAGATAGAAAAAAAATGTATTTAAATTCCTGTCTGGTTTGTTTTCTACTAGATTACCTTAACTTCAGGAGAGATCTGCAATGGGGCTAACTGACAACGACCCTATATAACAATGGGGTGCCACATGTTTGTCACATATGCTTTTCTTACAGCTTTTGCCACTTGAAATAAAATGACTTCCTCCTTAAGTATTAAATAATAAATTCTCCAAATATCATAAGACAAAGTACTTTTTATGAGTGGCACAATAATTCCTCTGAATGGTTATATAAGTGTACAAATTGAAAGGAACTTCAAAAATATTGGTTGGAGAATACAGAGTCAATAGTCTTTACACAATAAGAAAGGTATTTTAAAGATTTTTGTAAGTTCTAGTCTCCTTGCCTTATGAACAGTTAAAATATTTGAGAAAACAAGGACAATAAACAATGAGCAGTATGTGCAGTAAAGAAATACATTTTAGAAGCTAGAACATGGTTCCATTTTGGCTTGAAAGAATTCATTCTGGTTGAATAATCAGGGATTTGCAACTTGAAAAGGACACTTTTGTTGTGGTCTGTTTGTTGATTTTTGGTTTTGGTTTTTGAGTACATGCTATCAGAATCATTAAGTTTTCCTTGGAACCACAAATCACTGCAAAAGTAATGCATAGCCAAGCACATCATAGTTTGAAAGGTGGCTAGTAGTGCTTTCCAAACCAATAAAATTGATGAGAAAAAAGAATTCTCACTAGCATTTCAATACACCCAATATGCCTAGAGTGACTTAGATGACTTCTCTGTACTATATGTATAATTTAAAAAACAAATCTCCCTTAAGTTCTTGCTCAAGTGTTAATTAGTTGCCAAGAATTAACCATTCCAGCTATTCTTCACAGTAATGAACAGTTTTTGAACAACTGTAAGTTGATTTGCTCTTGAAAAACACTTCCAAAAAGAAAAAAGAAGAAAACTTCCAAATTTGAAAACTAAAACTTCATTAAGGGTATAACTTCTATATTTCCATATACAGGACTCTTTTAGTCCAAAGAAATGGAAAGATCTCAACTGATCTTCCTTTTGAAAGGATCAGATTTCCCCTAAGAATCTCCCAAAAAGATACAGGATGGCTTAGGAAGGGCACAAGCCTATTCGCCACTATTTCACTGTCCCTCCTAGCTTCTCTGTTTCCCCCTATTTATTTGCTCTGTTTTCACTTAACTACTCAAGTTCTTCATAGGTCTGTGCCCTGCTATTTCCTACTCTATGTTAGATCAGAGACCTCAGATGAGCATCCCTGAAGGATCATATAAACTTCTGCACATACATAGTTTAAGGAATTCATTAGCCTACTAGATCTAACCAATGAGTCCCTCTTACTATATCCCATAATACGTATAGGCCTTTAGGTTCAATTATCTATAATAAGAGAAATCTTCTGTGTCTCAATTCAAGATTTTGATCAAGAGGCAGCTCCATCCAGCTCTTCTTTTCAAGCCACATCCTTAAAATTCAAGATTTTGAGCAGCCTCATAAACCTTTGGATTACTCCATAGGTCAGGAGTTTACCTCTAGTTCAACAAACTATCTCACAGTGTGGGGTCACATGCTGCTCTACCAACTCAGCAAGGGCAGTGGGTAGGGATTTTTCAAAATGGGGGGAGGAGGGAGTAGAGTGGTCAATACTGGCATCTAACAGAGATATTATACAAAGACTTAAAAGTTACATAAATTTTTTGCATACAGAAGAACACAGAATAATAAGGGGGTTATAAAACATAACAATAAAATAAACCCTCATGAAATTACTATCTTACTTGTGAAATGGGATATTACAAATAAAATAGAAAATGCTTCTTGATCTCATTTTCTAGCCTCCTTATCCCAAATTATGTCCTAATCAATCCATCTTCCTTAGTAAGGCATCAATTAACAAGACCTAATACTGAGTCTAAAAAATACTGCACTTTGAAGCAGTAGAGAATATAAACAACATATTGAGAGATATATACAAACTGTAATGTGATATGAAAACATCTCTGATTTATAATGGTGACAAAGCATTAAGTACTGCTAATATTACTATGATTACTTTCATTCATAATTAAATAATAAATTTCAGTTAGAGTGAAAAAATAAAGATTTTTTTCCCATAGGAATTTTGTATCTAGACCACAGGTTAAGAACATGTTCTCTAGGGGTGTCTGGGTGGCTCACTCAGTTAAGTGTCCAACTCTTGGTTTGGGTTCAGGTCATGATCTCATGGTTTCATGAGCTCAAGCCCTCTGTCTGGCGCGCTGCCAACACGGAGCATGCTTGGGATTGTCTCCCTCTCTCTCTGCCCCTCCCCCACTTGCACTGTCTGTCTCTCTCAAAATAAATTAACTTAAAAAATCAAAAAGACATGTGCTCTAGATAGAGCAGAACTAGCAAAATGCCAGCTGATAAAAAGAATTTAGTCCAGATTTTTGACTTCTTTGGACATCAGAATGTACCAGTGTTGAAAAAGTACATTTCTTATCTCTCTCTCTCTTTTTTTTAATAGTTTATTGTCGGGGCACCTGGGTGGTTCATTGGTTGAGCCTCCGACTTTGGCTCAGGTCATGATCTCACGGTCTGTAGGTTTGAGCCCCGTGTCGGGCTCTGTGCTAACAGCTAGTTCAGAGCCTGGAGACTGTCTTTGGATTCTGTGTCTCCCTCTCTCTCTGACCCTCCCCTGCTCATGCTGTCTCTCTCTCTCAAAAATAAATAAGACAAAAAAAAAATAGTTTATTGCCAAGTTGGTTTCCATATAACACCCAATGCTCATCCCCCACAAGTGCCCTCCTCCATGCTCATCATCCCCTGTCCCTCCCCGCACCCACATCAGCCCTCAGCTTGTTCTTGGCATTCAAGAGTCTCTCATGGTTTGCCTCCCTCCCTCTCCCCAACTATTTTTCCCCTTCTCCCCCATGATCCTCTGTTAAGTTCCTCCTAATCCTTCTGTACGTGCAAACATATGGTATCTGTCCTTCTCTGCCTGACTTATTTCGCTCAGCATAACAACCTTGAATTTCATCCATGTTGCTACACATGGCCAGATTTCATTCTTTCTCATTACCATGTAGTATTTCATTGTATAGATGAACCACATCTTCTTGATCCATTTGTCAGCTGATGGACACTTAGGCTCTTTTAATGGCTACTGTTGAAAGTGCTGCTATGAACACTGGGGTACATGTGCCCCTATGCATCAGCACTCCTGTATCCCTTGGGTAAATTCCTAGCAGTGTTATTGCTGGGTCATAGGGGAGTTCTACTGTTAATTTTTTTGAGGAACCTCCACACTGTTTTCCAGAGGGGCTGCACCAGTTTACATTCCCACCAACAGTGTAGGAGGGTGCCCGTTTCTCCACATCCTCGCCAGCATCTAGAGTTCTCTGATTTGCTCATTTTAGCCATTCTGACTAGCGTGAGGTGGTATATCAGTGTGGTTTTGATTTGTATTTTCCTGATGAGGAGGGATGCTGAGCATCGTTTCATGTGTCTGTTGGTCATCTGGATGTCCTTTTTGGAGAAAAAGGACTGGATGGCCTTTTTGTCTGTTCATATCTTCTGCTCATTTCTTCACTGGATTGTTTGTCTATCGGGTGTGGAGTTTGGTGAATTCCTTACAGATTTTGGATACTACTCCTTTATCTGATATGTCATTGGCAACTATCTTTTCCCATTCCATCGGTTGCCTATTAGTTTAGGGATTATTTCCTTTGCCGTGCAGAAGCTTTTAATCTTGATGAGGTCCCAATAGTTCATTTTTGCTCTTGACAAAATACAGCATCCCTTCTTAATAAAGACCCTCGAGAAAGTCAGGATAGAAGGAACTTACTTAAACATAATAAAAGCCATCTATGAGAAGCCTTCAGCTAACATCATCCTCAATGGGGAAAAACTGAGAGCTTTCCCCCTGAGATCAGGAACACGGCAGGGATGTCAACTCTCACCACTGTTGTTTAACATAGTGCTGGAAGTCCTTTGTCTCTAATGGATCCTTCTGACTCCAGTAATAAGCACACCACCCGCTATTTCATAGGATACTTTCTCTACTGAGCCCCCTATATTTCATATATGAGGTATGAGAGTCCTACTTCAGAACAATTTTATAGTACTCTATAAGGAATGGATGCCAGGTTATAATAGGGGAGGAAGGCAGCCTGACAAAAGCAACACACAGAGAGTAATGTTAAATGTAAAAGGCTGAGTAATACTTCAAAAAGTTATTGATTAAAGAGACAAATGATCTTTGCTATGTCAATTCTTCATCAGAAATAAATTACAAACAAAAAATTTTAAGTGTTTTTAAGTTAAAATAGCACCAAAAACTTTAAAGAACACTGAACATGTAAGCCTATTATATCAACATTACAAACTCTTTTATAATTTGTCCATATTTCTTTAAATGGTAGCAGTTATTATATATATATATACTCTCATATTTTACTTTTATCACTTATATTTTATATTTCTGACTTGTATTTATTACAAAGAATAAATGGAAAATCAGAAAAGGGAACTAAAACTTTTATAAAGTTAGGAAAATAAAGCCATTGGCTGAACTCAGTCACATATCCTGAAAGAAACCATGCAAAGAGTTATACCCCATTCTCCCTTTGTGCCCAAGGCTGTCATCAACCATTAAAAATATAGTTCATTGGTTGTCCTACAAGGAGATATTTATTTCAAATTAAGGTTTGATTCTAATAATTGTAAAAGAAACATTTTTTTAAATAATGGAAATAAAAACAATATTGGAAATGATACTGAAAAATATCCACAACCTCAACTACAGTGGAGGGAGACAAATATTTATTTAGTATCTACTCTATATCAAACTATTACAAACTTATGATCTCATTATATGAATTAGGAAATGTAATTTCAATTCCATCATAGTGATGTCAAGTAACAGAGTAGGAATTATATTTATATATTATGTTGGGGTCGATTCATCAGACTCTAACACCACTTAAGATCAGAATGGTTATTTTAATAACTATAGGCAGTGAAGAAAGAAAAACAAGATACAGTCCATTATACTATGGATAGAGAATAGTCATATACACAGATCCTTTCAATGTATGCTCAAGTTGCTATGGGAACAAAGAACTTCCATATGGTTCTCCAAAGTCCTCTTTCTCTACATTATGTTGCCATTCACCAGAGAATATGCCTGCTAATGTATGCACTACAATCTACAAAGAATAAAAATAATTATGCTTCAGTCATAGGATTTCTCCAGAAGCTGCTATTCTTCTTAAGGTGATACCACTAGTGATAAAAAATGGAAGATATATACATTTTCATTTATCCCATGGCCATGAATAAATTCAATCAAATTTCTAATGAACTTGGAAATTTCAGCAATGTTAGAAGTATAACATTTGCTAGCTATTTTCCTATATTGTAGGCTTCACGTAACGGTCTCTCTTTAATCATGGTAGATATAATTTTCTAAACTGTACTTGGTTACACAAAGAAATAATCTTTTTTGACATATCTTCATATAGATTGTTTCCAAGGCAGATATCACATACAGAATCCCAAGTAACTTATATTCTAAGTATGATGTCTGATATTATTATAAGTATATGTATTTCCATCTTTAATTTAAAAATGTTCTACCTTTGCTTTCTCCAACTAAAAAGTCTTCAGATGGTTTGTCCTTTTCTTGTTCCAGTATACCAAATGGTATTTTAATTGATTTAGTTTGGTATATGAAACTTAAAAAAAGAGAAAAGTGTACTGGCATTTGTTACAAATTGTCTTTTATCTGAGCATGGCATCAGTTTCTTTGTTCTAGCATGGCACTGAATTAAACTGAAAGACTCAGAAAGCATTACAATAGGAATACATTTTTATACATTTTTCTTATAAATAAGAATTAATTTTAGTATACCAATAGGAGGAATTGCCTAGCCAGTGCATTTTTTCAACTAAGAACTATATTTAATTAATATTTTCCTAGTTTTTACCTAATGTCCTTTTTCTATTCTAGGATACCACCCAATATTTTGTTATCATCTCTCCTTAGGTTGCTCTTGGCTGTGACATTTTCTTAGGATTTCCTTGTTTTTGATGAACTTGACAGTTTTGAAAAGTACTGGTCAGGTAATCTTTAGAATTCCCTTCAAATGAAATCGCTCTGATCTTTTTCTTATGATTAGATTTGGATTATGGGTTTTATGGAAGACTACAGAAGTAAAATGCCATTCGCACTACATTAAAGCAAGGGTACATGCTATCAACATGACTTACTCACTGTTGATTTTTAACCTTAACCCCTGGCTGTGATAGTGGATTGTCAGGTTTCTCCTCTGTGAAGTGACTCTTTTTCCTTCTTTTCACTTCTTTCTACTTACAGCTCATATTTAAGCCATGGGAGGTCATGCTACACCTACCTGAGGGTGGAGTATCTATATAATTATTTGAAATTTCACACAGAGATGTCTCTATTCTTTCCCATTTTAAAATTTTATTCAATCATTAATTTATATCAGGGTGGAACTATGAATGCAGATGCAATTTTTATGTCATTATTTCCACAGAAAAGAGTGATGTGAAGTTTTAAAAGTTATACTTTAAAAACACAAACTGATACCAATGAGGAATTCAGTTTTTTAAATGCTGAAAGAAAATTTTGAGGAAAAAGTAAATTAACTAACTCAGAAGAAAATATTTTGCTACAATTCAACATCTATAAAATATAATAAGAAAGTGAAAAGATACAACACACATAACCTAAAGTGGAGATTTAAAATTATCTGGGGAATACGAGAAGAAACTGGGCATTGCCAGAGGGGAAGTGGGTTTGGGGGATGGGTGAAAAGGTGAAGGAGATTAAGAGTACACTTATCATGACTTCCAGGGAAGATAACAGAGTAGGAAGATCCTAGGCTCACCTCTTCCCCAAGTGACACTTACAGCAACATGCACATCAGAATAAATAAACCAGAAAATGACCTGAAGACTGACAGAACAGATTCCACACAGCTAAATGTAGAGAAGAGGCCACAGTGAACAGGGTAGGAAGGGTGGAGACCCAGGGGAGGTCAAACTGACCTTTGCCCACTGGAGGAAGGGACACTGCAGCAGGCATGGAGAGAATATGGGATCAAGTCCCACACAGGCACCCCAGGCACAAGGGACCCACAATGGGAAAATGAAACCCCATAACATTTTGCTTTAAAAACCAGAGGGGTCTAATTTTGTCAGTTCTTATAATCAGTGGGGCTTAAATCTGGAACTTTAATTTTTCATTTATTTTGTTGTTGATGTTCTTTTTTACCCCTTATTCACTTTCTTCTTTTTTCTTTTTATTTAAAGTTAGTTAACATACAGAATAGTATTGGTTTCAGGAAGAGATCTGTGATTGATTCATCACTTCCATATAACACCCAGTGCTCATCCAAACAAGTGCCCTTCTTAATGTCCATCACCCATTTAGCCTATCGTCCCACCCAACACCCCTACAGCAACCCTCAGTTTTTTCTCTATTTTTAAGAGTCTCTTTTGGTTTGCCTCCCTCTCTGTTTCCATCTTATTTTTCCTTTCTTTCCCCTATGTTTATCTGTTGTATTTCTTAAATTCTACATATGATATGTGTCCTTCTCTGACAGACGTATTTCACTTAACGTAATACACTCTAGTTTCATCCATGTTGTTGCAAATGGCAAGATTTCATTCTTTTTGATTACTGAGTAACATTCCATTGTATGTGTATGTATGTATGTATGTATGCATATATGTATATATACATACACACCACATCTTCTATATCCATTCATCAGTTGGTGGAAATGTAGCCACTCTGGAAAACAATATGGAGGTTCCTCAAAAAATTAAAAAGAGAACTACCCTACAACCGAGCAACTGTACTACTAGGTATTTATACAAAGGACACAAAAATATTGAATATTCCCAATGTTTATAGGAGTGTTATCAACAATAGTCAAATTAAGAAAAGAACACCTGAAACTTTTCAAAGCAACAGCTGGGCTCTGGGAGAGCCAGAGGCAATGGGAAACTGAGTCCCTGTCCCAAAAGAAAAGCACAACAGCCTTGCTGAGACACAGCATAGAAGCAGCACATGGAAAAACATCTGGGGTATCCTGGAAGGTGATTTATTTACTAATGTCATAATGTGTGCTGGAGGGGCAGGGATCTTTGGGAGACTTCTCAAAAAAAAAAAAAAAAAGCTGGCTGGGTACCATTTCTATCCTCTACCCCCTGGCATTAACACATGGACACTTAAGAACCACCAAAGCACAAACAGTCTCTACCTAGCTTTCTGAGAGCACCTTCAGCCCCATAATCTTCTATAGACCCACTCCTCAATCCTGGCCTGGCCACAGGAGAGGTTTTCCAGAGTAGTGGCAGGTTTCCTCTACCAGCCAAATTGTATAGACTTTGCTGTCCACCATTCACCCAGCCTCTCCTTATCCCTTTTTCCTAAAGAAATGCCCCTTCCAACATGTTCTTGGCAGGAGCACCCAAAGTGGTGTCACAAGCCTGGCAGGATGCAAGTGACAGCCCTGATAGGGGCCTGTACCACTCCAAAGTGACTCATGACCCAGAAAAAGAAGGTATCTACATACACAAGTCAAACTGTGGCCCCAAGTCACCAATGATAGCTTCTCAGAGGATATCACTGGGAGGGTACCCTGTAGTTCAGTATTACTGCAGCTCTGGCAAATGCCTGATGTGATTAAACTCAAGCCCAAAGCAGCCTAAGACTGATCCCACCTGCAACAGGCAAAAAGAGCCATTGCAGATGACTGGACTGAAGGCAAACAGGGCTCAGCCACAACATCAGGGCACAAGCAACACACAAAATAGATACTCATGAAGCACCAGGTTCTGGTGAACAACAGACATTGCATTATAGGGCACAACAGGACCTCTTCTCCATAAGGTCACTACTTTCAAGAGCAAGAAGTGTAGCTGACATCCTAACACAGAAACAGGCATATGGAGTTGGACAAAATGAGTTCAGATGAATATGTCCCAAATGAAAAAACAGGGCAAAATCATAACAAGAAAACTAACTGAAATGGAGATAAACAATATGCCAGATAGAGAATTTAAACTAATAGTCATAAAAATACTCACTGGACTTGAAAAGAAAGTGGAGTCTCTCTGTGAAACCTTCAATAATGCGACAGAAAATATAAAAAATATCCAATCAGAGATAAAGAATTCCCCGAATGAAATTAAATAAATACTACAGGAAATAAACAGTAGACCAAGGGAAGCAGAAGAACAGATCAATGACCTGGAGGACAGAGTAATGGAAAACAATCAAGGTGAATAGGAGAAAGAAAAATGAATAATAAAAAATGAGAAAAGAGCAAGGGAACTCAGTGACACCACCAAATGTAATAACATTCACATTATAGGGATCCTAGAAAGAGAAAACAGAGACAAGAAGGAAGAAATTTATTTGAAGAAATAAGAGCTGAAAACTTCCCAAATCTAGAGAAGGAAACAGAAATACAGATCTGGGGGCAGAGAGAGTCCCCAACAAAATCAACAAAAGGGGGTCCACACTAAAACACATAGTTTTAAAATGGCAAAAAGTAGGCATAAAGAAAGAATTTTAAAAGTAGCAAGACAGAATAAAAGTTACATACAAGGGAAATCCTATATGGCGTCTACCTGATTTTTCCACAGAAACTATGCAGGCTAGAAGGAACGGCATAATATATTCAAGGCACAGAAAGAAAAAAAACCTGCAACCAAGAATACTCTATCCAGCAAGGTTATCATTCAAAACAGAAGAACATGTAAAGAGTTTCCCAGACAAAAGTTAAAAGAATTCATCAACACTAAACCAGACTTGAAAGAAATGTTAAAGGAAACTTTGAGTGGAATAGAAAAACCTTAAGTAGGAATAAGCAAAATAGGAAACACAAAAGCAGTAATATTAAATATAAGTATAAAAATCCATCAAGGGATTAAAAAATATTAAGATGTGAAGTATAACACTATATACCTAAAATGAGACAGGGGATAGAGTAAAGAACAGGTTTAAACTTAAGCAACCATCAACTTAACAAAGACTGCTATGTGCAGAAGCTGTGATATACAAACCTAATAATAACCACAAATCAAAAACCAGTAATGGGGCACCTGGCTGGCTCAGTCAGAGCATGGGATTCAGGATTTCAGGACTGTGAGTTCAAGACTCACACTGGGCAGAGAGCTTACTTAAAAGAAAAAAAAAAGTAATGGATATGTAAAAAATAAAGATAATGGTATCCAACCAAGTTCTAGGATCACTAAAGATATCCAGCAAATTATAAGAGAGATAGCAACAGGAAAAAAGGAATAGAGAAAAACTACTAAAACAACCATAAAACAAGTAACAAAGTGGCAATAAGTACATTCCTATCAACAATTACTTAGAATGTAAAACGGACTACAGACTCCAATCAAAAAACAGAGGGTAAAGGAACAGATAAAAAGCAAAACCCATTCATATGCTGTGTACAACAGACTCATTTCAGACATAAAGATACATGCAAATTTAAAGTAAAGGGATAGAGAAGCATTTATCATGAAAATTAAAAGTGAAAAGAAAGCCAAGTAGCAATAATTATACTGAGTAAAATAGACATTACAACAAAGGGGTGCCTGGGTCGCTCAGTCAGTTTAACGTCTGAGGCTTGGTTTCAGCTAATGGTTTGTGAGTTCAAGCCCCACATCAGACTCTGCTGATGGCTTGGAGCCTGCTTGGGATCCTCTGTCTCTCTCTGTCTCTCTGCTCCTCCCTTGCTCTAGCTCTCAAAATAAATAAATAAACAAACTTAAAAAAATTAAATAAAAATAGAACGAAGACTGTAACCAGAGACAAAGAAAAACACTATATAATTGTTCAGAGAAAAATCCAACAAGAAGATGTAATAATTGTAAATATTTATGCACCCAACATGAGAGCACCAAATACAAAAAATCAGCTCATAACTAATATAAAGGAAGTAATCTATAGCAATACAATAAGAGTAGGGAACTTTACATCAATGGATAGACTACCCAAACAGAAAGTCAACAAAAAAACAGCGGCTTTGATGACTCATTCATTAAGCTGGATATAAGAGATATATTCATAACATTCTATCCTACAATAGTGGAATAAACACTCTTTTCAAGTACACATGGAACATTCTCCAAAACAGACTACATGTCATCCTGAAAAGCAATTCTGAATAAATTCAGAAAGACTGAATTTTGCATCTTTTCTGACCACAATGCTATGAAACTAGAAATCAACAAGAAAAAAATCTGGAAGGAGAACAAATACATGGAAGTTAAAAAACAAGTTACTAAACAATGAATGTGTCAACCAAGAAATCAAAGAAGAAATACAAAATTACATGGAGACAAATGAAAATAAAAACACAAAAGTCCAAGATCTTTGAGATAAAGGAAAAGTTACTCTAAAGAGCAGTTTATAGCAATACAGGTCTATCTCATAAAGCAAGACAAATCTCAAATAAACAACATAATCTTACACCTAAAGGAGTTAGAAAAAAAAGGACAAAACCAAAAACCAGTAGAAGGAAGGAAATAGTAATGATTAGAGTAGAAAAAAATAGAAGCTAAAACAAACAAACAAAACAAACAAACAAAAAACATGCATACAACAGATCAATGACACTAGGAGCTGATTCTTTGAAAAGGTCAACAAAATTGATAAACTGTTAGCCACTTTTCAAAAAAAAAGAGAGGGTACTGAAAAAAATCACAAAGAAAAGAGAAAAAACAATGAACACCACAGAAATAAACAGCATTAAAAAATATATAAATAATTTATGTTTTATATTGTATAAATATATTAAATATAAATTTTATAATGTATATTTATAAAATATAAATAATTTATATTTTAATTATATACAATTAAGTTTCACATAATTTTATGAAAAATTATATACAACAAATTGGACAACCTAGAAAATAATGGATAAATTCCTAGAAACCTATAATTTCCCAAGACTGGATCAGGAAGAAATAGAAAATTTGAACACACCAATTACCAGCAATGAAGTTGAATAAGTAATCAATCAATCATAAAAAAAAAAAACTCCCAACAAACAAAAGTCCAGGACCAGATAGCTTCACAGGTGAATTCTACTAAATACTTAAGGAAGAGTTAATACCTATTTATCTTAAACTATTCCAAAATATAGAAGAGGAAGGAAAACTTTCAAATTCATTCTGTGAGGTCAGCATTATCCTGATACTTAAACCAGATAAAGCATTACAAAAAAAGAGAACTATAGTCCAATATACCTAATGAACATAGATGCAAAAATCCTCAACAAAATACTAACAAACTGAATCCATTAATACATTTAAAAAAAAAAATCATTCACCAGGATCTAGCCGGAGTTATTCTGGGACGTAAGAGTGATTCAATATTCACAAATCAATTAGCATCACACATCACAGCAACGAGACAAAGGATAAAAACCATATGATCACCTCAATAGATACAATAAAAGCATTTGACAAAGTACAACCGCCATTCATGATAAAAACCTTAGCAAAGTAGGTTAAGAGGGAACATACCTCAACATAATAAAAGCCAGCTATGAAAAACCACAGATATCATACCAATGGTGAAAAACAGAGAGCTTTTCCCTTAGGACCAGGTGAGTCCACTCTCACCACTTTCATTCAACACAATACTGGAAGTCGTAGCTACAGCAATCAGACAAAGAAAAGAAAGAAAAGGCATTCAAATCGGTAAGGAGGAAGTGAAATTTTCACCATTTGCATATAACCTGACTATATATAGAGAGAAAAACCAGAAAGACTCCATGAAAAAACTACTAGAACTGATTCATTAGTTCAGTAAGATCACAGGAAACAAAAATCAATGTACAGAAATCTGTTGCATTTCAATAGACCAATAATGAAGCAGCAGAAAGAGAAATTAAGAGGACCATTTACAATTACACCAAAAATAATAAAATACCTATGGATAAACTTAACCAAGGAGGTGAAAGACCTATACTCTGAAAACCATAAAACAATGATAAAAGAAATTGAACATGACACAAATGGAAAGATACTCCATGCTCATGGACTGGAAGAATCAATATTGTTAAAATGTTCATACTGCCCAAGCAATCTACAGATTTAAGCAATTCCTAGCAAAATACCAATAGCATTTTCACAGAAGTAGAACAAACAGCCCTAATATTTGTATAGAACCAGAAAAGACTCCAATCGCCAAAGCAATCTTGAAAAATAAGAACAAAGCTGGAGGTACCGTACTCCCATATTTCAAGATATTATTACAAAGCTGTAGTAATCAAACTACTGCAGCAGTGACAATTAAAAAGACACAAAGATCAACAGAACAGAATAGAAAACCCAGAAATAAACCCACAATTATATGGTCAATTAATCTTCAACAAAGGAGGAATAAATATACATATCAGAAAAAGTCTCTTCAACAAATGCCTCTGGGAAAACTAGACAGATACCTGCAAAAGAAAGAAACTGGACAACTTTCTTACACCACACACAGAAATAAACTTAAATTGGCTTAAAGACCTAAATGTGATACCTGAAACTATAAAAATCCTAGAATAGAGTGCAGTCAGTAATTTCTCTGATATCAGCCATGGCAACATGTTTCTAGATATGTGTCCTGAGGCAAGGAAAACAAAAGCAAAAATAAGTTATTAGGACAACATCAAACTAAAAAGCTCTGAACAGCAAAGGAAATAAGCAACAAAGCTAAAAGACAACCTACTGAATGGGAGAAGATATTTGTAAATATGTCCAATAAGGGGTTAATATCTAAAATATATAAAGAATGTATACAACTCAACACCGAAAAACCCCAAATAATCCAATTAAAAATGGACAGAAGACATGAACACACGTCTCTAAATAAGACATACATGTAGCTAAAAGACACATAAAAAGACGCTCAATATTACTCACCATCAGGAAAGTGCAAATCAAAAATGCAGTGAGATTTCACCTTATACCTGACAGAATGGCTAAAATAAAAAACACAAGAGACAACAAATGTTGGTGAGAATATGGACCCTTTTGCACTGTTGGTGGAATGCAAACTGGTGAAGTCTCTGTGAAGAATTAATAACAGAACTTTCCTACAATCCAGTAATCATACTGCTAGTTATTTACCTTAATAATATAAAAACACTAATTTAAAAGGATATGTGCACTCGTATGTTTCTTGTTGTATTTATAATAGTCAAATTATGGAAGAAACTCAAGTGTCCATCAATAGAGGAATGGATGAAGATATGATTGATAAATACAATGAAATATCATAAGTCAGCTGTAAAAATGAATGAAATCTTGTTATTTGCAACAACATGGATAGAGTATAATGCTAAAGGAAATAAGTCAGTCAGACAAAGCCAAATACTATATTATTTCACTCATATGTGAAATTTAAGAAACAAAGCAAATGAACAAAGGAAAAAAAAAGAGAGAAACAAAAACATCTCACTCTGAAATAGAGATAACAAACTGATTGTTACTAGAAGGAAGAGGGGTCAGGGGGATGGGTGAAATAGGTGAAGGGCATTAAAAGTACACCTATTGTGATAAGCACCAAGCAAGTAATGTGTAGAATTGTGTAATCACTATAGTGTACACCTGAAGCTAATAGAACAACACTGTATGTTAAACAAATTTTAAAAAAAGGGAAAAAAGGCAAATAAATACCCATAAATTAAAAAAATACATATCTGGGGTGCTTGGGTAGCTCAGTAGGTTAAGTGTCCAACTCTGGCTCAGGTCATGATCTCATGGTTCATGGGTTCCAGCCCTGAGTCAGGCTCTGTGCTGACAGCTAGTACAGAGCCTGGAGCCTGTTTCAAATTCTGTGTCTCCCTCTCTCTCTGTCCCTCCCGTGCTTATGCTGTCTCCCTCAGAAATAAATAAAACATTAAAAATTTTAAATATATATATATATATATCTGCCAAATCCAATCTGTAAGAAAGTACATGATTCAAGGGTCAGAATGGAGGTTTGAGCCTGATTTTCCCTGTTTATTGATCAAAGTAATTTATTAACTGCTAATTATAAAAATTATTTGTACAGACTTCAATAGTCCAAATTCTATCTCATCATATTCAAATACAACAAAATGTCACTGAAACAGAAAAGAATATATCAAACAATATATATGTGGAAAAAAAATCTTAGAAAACCCTTTAAAGTACTGTGATATTATTTATTTCAAATACAGCTGATAAAGGTACAAATACATATTATGGTGCAAAATGACATAAATTAATGCAACATTACTAATGCCACTTGTTCCAAAGTATATAATCATGTATCCTAAAGAGAAATATCTAAAAAAATAAAAAATAGTATATTAATGGCTTCACTCGGAATGTGAAATTATATTGAAGGCATAGTTAGACTGTTGACCTTTTTTTTTAAGCTACAAATGTTAGCCTGGCTCTCTTTTATGATCAAAATGCCAAAAATTTGAGAAGGAAGACACAATCTCTATTTTCCTGCTAAATAAAATTGCCTGTTCAATTCAAATTAGAGAGAGGATATCTTTTTTAATGAAGAGGCATGTGAATGACTAAAATGTGCCCCAAATTTAGGATTTACACTTTACTATACATGAGAGTGACAGGTTGGTTGCTTCTATTTTAACTAATTTAAATCAAGTATTACTAAAATACTGTCTACTACCACACCCCTTGAGGAGAAATATGCTAGGGTAACCCTCAAAAGCAATACTGAGACTCTGTGAATACTATATGCTATATATTACTACAGCTCTTTTTGCCCTCAAAGCACTTGTTCACCAATGCCACAGTGTAAAACAGATACCTTATCCAGGTCCTCAAATTCTCCATCAGCCTCAGTCCATGAAAATACTAATTAGGATTTTATATCCAAAAGTCTTCAAGTTACCCTATGTGAAAAGCTAATATTTTTTCTTACTCAAGACCTTGAGGAGACCACCACTTGGGTCTTTTCTCGCAAAGCTTAAACCAAAACTGGCCTAAATATTCTCCTTTTCTATGTCTATCCTGTTAGGCATCATCTTACCTTTGTCTCTCCAAAACTCTGACTCTCCAAAACTTATCACTCAAATGGCAAAGGGAGAGAAAAGAAGTGTGAAAGAGTCTTCCTTCCTACCCAAAATTCCCTAAATCTCACACTTAATGTTTCTTTCTTCTTGGTCCTCACTTTTGTCAACCACTAGGACTCCAAAATGAAGAGAATTTTCTGAAACAGGAAAAACCCATTTTCAAACATGGTAAAAAAATGTTTAAGAAGGTATATTGCCTTAGCCATGAAAAAATATCACTTTAAAAAAGACCCACAAAATGTCTAGCTTTCACCAACGTAACTTTCTAGTGTGTATTCCATGATAAAATGTTTGCACATTAAATATCTTATAGAGCAGGGCTATTAAACTTGTGTGATGTCTACCAAAAAGGATTTTTTGGTTCAAAGTTTATCTGCGGTACTCCCAGAAATAGTTAGAATTAAAGCTGTTTAAAAAATTTCTTTAAGTTCTTTTATTTTATAAGGATAAAATGAAATGATTTGTACATAGGAGAACGTTAGTTTTCTATTCCTTAAATCAATAAATATTTTATATTTAACAAGGAAAATAACAAATAATTTTAAAATAAGATTCTCTTGATATAGTTCTGATTTCTAAATAATTTTTGGATGAGATAATTTCCTATGGGAATGTGCATGCAATACAGGTCTAGTGAGAATCAAGACATTTATAGTAATTTATGCAATTATGATGAATACATAATATGTACTTTGAGGAAACAATATGGAATTCTATGATGTGGTGATAAAAGAGAAGGAAAGAATTACATTTACAATTCATTCAACCATGGCATCATAATTATAAATTAAAAAGAAAGTCTTGACCATCTCTCTATTTTAACCTATTAGAAATTACAATCTGATTTGTCAAAATACCATTGTTATTGACCTTCACTTTAGCACTACCCTACGGCTCAGGAATTGCACTAAGTATTTACCCAAAAGATACAAAAATACTGACTTGAAGGAGTATGTGCACCCCAATGTTTATAGCAGCACTACTGAAAACAGCCAAATTATGGAAAGAGCCCAAATGTCCATCGAATGATGAATGGATAAAGAAGATGTGGTATATATATGCAGTGGAATATTAAACAATCAAAAAGAATGAAATCTTGCCATTTGCAACAACATAGATAGGACAAGAGTATATTATGCTAAATGAAATAAGTCAGTCAGAGAAAGACAAATATTATATAATTTCACTCACATGTGGAATTTAAGAAACAAACCAGATGAACATAGGGAAAGAGTAGGAAAAATAAGACAGAAACAGAAAGAGAGGCAAGTAATTAGAGACTCTTAATTAAATACAGCGAACAAACTGAGGGGTTACTGAAGGTGTGTTGGGTGGGAGGATGGGCTAAATGGGTGATAGGTATTAAGGAGGGCACTTGTTGGGAGAGCACCGTGTATTATATGGAAGTGATGAATCACTAAATTCTACTACTGAAATCATTAGTACACTATATATTAACTAGCACTGACAACAAGGAAACTGCTTGGGATTCTCTCTCTCTCTGCCCTTCTCCCACTCTCATTCTCTCCCTCTCTCTCCAAATAAATAAATAAACTTTTTAAAAAATAGTGCAGCCTCATCTAAGCATTATTAACGCTTAATAAAAAGGAGGTTTGTACTGGTTCACCACTGCATCCTATAAATATACCCAGAGCAAAGAAAAGCTATTATTTCTTTATTTTATTATTAACAGTGATTTATAATTATTTTTTACCTTCCTGCTTGTTGTTTACTAAATTAATCTTAAAACATAGCATATCTTTGGGTCTCATTGAATGCGGCGCTAGCTTTCCAGGTGGCTGATATCTTCCCGAGCCGGGCCGGGCCCACCCAGAAGCAACTATGTCTAAGGGACCTGCAGCTGGCATCGATCTTGGCACCACCTACTCCTGTGTGGGAGTCTTCCAGCACGGGAAGGTGGAAATAATTTCCAACAATCAGGGAAACCGGACCACCCCAAGTTATGTCGCCTTTACTGACACCGAACGATTGATCGGTGATGCTGCAAACAATCAAGTTGCAATGAATCCCACCAACACAGTTTTCGATGCCAAACGCCTGATTGGATGCAGATTCGACGATGCTGTTGTCCAATCTGATATGAAGCATTGGCCTTTCATGGTGGTGAATGATGCTGGCAGGCCCAAGGTCCAAGTAGAATACAAGGGAGAGACCAAAAGTTTCTATCCAGAGGAGGTGTCTTCTATGGTCTTGACAAAGATGAAGGAAATTGCAGAGGCTTACCTTGGCAAGACTGTTACCAATGCTGTAGTCACAGTACCTGCCTATTTTAATGACTCAGCGTCAGGCTACCAAAGATGCTGGAACTACTGCTGGTCTTAATGTGCTTAGGATCATCAACGAGCCAAGTGCTGCTGCTATAGCTTATGGCTTAGACAAAAAGGTTGGAGCTGAAAGGAATGTGCTGATTTTTGACTTGGGAGGTGGCACTTTTGATGTGTCAATCCTCACTATTGAAGATGGGATCTTTGCGGTCAAATCTACAGCTGGAGACACCCACTTAGGGGGAGAAGGCTTTGACAACCAAATGGTAAACCATTTTATTGCAGAGTTCAAGTGCAAACATAAGAAGGACATCAGCGAGAACAAGAGGGCAGTCCGTCGCCTCCATACTGCTTGTGAGCGCGCCAAGTGCACACTTTCTTCCAGCACCCAGGCCAGTATTGAGATTGATTCTCTATATGAAGGAATTGACTTCTATACCTCTATTACTCGTGCCTGGTTTGAAAAGTTGAATGCTGACCTGTTTCGTGGCACCCTGGACCCTGTAGAGAAAACCCTTCGGGATGCCAAGCTAGACAAGTCTCAGATCCACGATATTGTCCTGGTGGGTGGTTCTACACATATCCCCAAGATCCAGAAACTTCTACAAGACTTTTTCAACGGGAAGGAACTGAATAAGAGCATCAACCCTGATGAGGCTGTTGCTTATGGTGCAGCTGTCCAGGCAGCCATCCTTTCTGGAGACAAATCTGAAAATGTTCAAGATTTGCTGCTGTTGGATGTCACTCCTCTTTCTCTTGGCATTGAGACTGCTGGTGGGGTCATGACCGTTCTCATCAAGCGCAATACTACCATTCCTACCAAACAGACCCAGACCTTCACTACTTACTCTGACAAGCAGCCTGGTGTACTCATTCAGGTTTATGAAGGTGAGCGTGCCATGACCAAGGATAACAATCTACTGGGCAAGTTTGAACTCACAGGAATACCTCCTGCCCCCTGTGGCGTTCCTCAGATTGAAGTCACTTTTGATATTGATGCTAATGCCATTCTCAATGTCTCTGCTGTGGATAAGAGTACAGGGAAAGAAAACAAGATCACCATCACAAACGACAAAGGTCGTTTGAGCAAGGAAGACATTGAGCGCATGGTCCAGGAAGCTGAGAAGTACAAAGCTGAAGAAGAGAAGCAGCGGGACAAGGTGTCCTCCAAGAATTCCCTGGAATCTTATGCATTCAATATGAAAGCAACTGTTGAAGATGAGAAACTTCAGGGCAAGATAAATGATGAGGACAAACAGAAGATTCTGGACAAGCGTAATGAAATCATCAACTGGCTGGATAAGAACCAGAATGCAGAAAAAGAAGAATTTGAACATCAGCAGAAGGAGCTGGAGAAGGTGTGCAACCCCATCATCATGAAGCTGTACCAGAGTGCAGGAGGCATGCCTGGAGGAATGCCCGGAGACTTCCCTGGTGGCGGTGCTCCTCCCTCTGGTGGTGCCTCCTCCGGGCCCACCATTGAGGAGGTTGATTAAGCCAACCTGAGAATAGGTCTAGCATTGTTCCACACAAAACATTTGAAGGACCCAAATTTGTAGCAAATTCCATGGCAGTTTTAAAGGAGCTGCTATAGTTAATAAACTGGGCATTCTTGATACTTGAATATGGAATATGTGCACAGGGAAAGAAATACAACATTGCACTTTATAAGCACTGTATTGTGAAGTGGAAAATGCAATGTCTTAAATAAACTGTATTTAAAATTGGCAGAAAAAAAAAACATAGCGTATCTTTAACCATTCAAATATATTATCCAGTAAATGTATATTTAATGTGAAAATTATTTCCATTATTTTTAGTTTCCTCAGTTTATATTCTGCTTTTTTCTTTGAAGAACATGCAAGTCCCTTTTAGTATTAATCTGTTTAAAGGATTATCCTCCCACATGTTTACTAATAAAATCATCTGTAAGCTTCTTCCAGCTTCTCTCTCAACTAAAGCTGCATCTACACAATAAAACTGCCTACTGAGTTGGCCAATTGGAATAATTTGGTGTATGTCTTTAGTAACCTAACCATTCAGTATAATTTATAGGTAGGTGCTTAAGCAGAAATATGAAACCTGTGGCTAAATATACCAAAAAAAATAAAAAAGAGAGAGAGAGAATGGAGGCAACATGATTTTTACCCCAATTCTCCTGTTATAAAAAAATACTGAGTTATTCAAGTAGAAATGTCTTTTTTTTTTTTTAATTTAAAAGAGACACCTAAAATTATGTTAGTATATCTTTAAGAAAATTCCACAACTATAAAGATATGGAATTAATGACTCCTAAAGGGAGCTGTTTTGGTTCACCATGCTTTTAAATCTAAAACATGATGAGTTAGCAGATGTTAAGACTATATATACAATGATCAAAGAAACAATATAACACAATGTCTTTCTAATACCTGCGGTGTGAAACACAAAACATAAAAATATCTGTATCATCCATTTTAAAAGTACTTCTTATTGAAAACAGAAAATCGAGTTTCTCCAGTTAAAACATTGAACTTGAGATCAAACCAAATGTTTGAGAAATAAAATATGCTTTAATATTCTATTAGTTTTTTTTTTAATTTTTAACATTTATTCATTTTTGAGAGATTGTGAGATCATTACCTGAGCCGAAGTCAGACATTAACTGAGTCACCCAGGTGCCCCAATATTCTATTAGTTTTCTTCTTTCTTCTTCTTTTTTTTTTTTTTTATTTATTTCTAGGAGAGAGAGAGACAGCGTGAGCAGGGGAGGGTCAGAGAGAGAGGGAATCACGAACTGAAACAGGCTCCAGGCTCTGAGCTGGCAGCCAGCACAGAGCCCGACGCGGGGCTCGAACCCACGAACCGCGAGATCATGACCCAAGTGAAAGTCAGACGCTCAACCGACTAAGCCACCCAGGTACCCCTCTATTAGTTTTAAATCAAAGCAAAAGGTATATACCAGAAACAAGGAGAAAAAGAAACTTTGTACTTTTAGGATTAAATGAACATTTTCAAATTTTGCACTGAATTGAAACTTAGATATAAGATATTCAAAGGAGTTTAGATTTTTCATTTAAATTCATCATATCTGTTTGAATGAAGGCTTACTTCTTTGCATATCTTTTCTTTCTTCCCTGTGAATGAGTTGGTTGGAATGCTACATCCATTCTGATTAGCCAGCAGATAAGTAATATGAAAACCGATTTAAAGTCTCTACCACTAGAGATGTCAAAACAGATGTTACTTTCCTTCAGGATGACAGCACTGGGCCTGAGATGTCAAACATAATTAAAAATTTTATTTTCAAATGTACTCCACAGTTTATACATACTGAAAGGATGTCTTACCTTTCGAACTTACAGAGTGCTGTGCTCTGCAAAATGGGAGACACTTTATTTTAGTTTAGACTCCATTTGGGAATGAAATCATTTCATCAATCAGTACCCAGCAGTTTCCTTCAGGATTTGTCATAAAAAGGCTGGCATTCCACTAAAATGTGCTGTCAACTTAAAGAGTGATTCTAGCAGGACTGATTTCTCTCACATTCCTATCTATGACTATCAAGGTTTTCTCCCAGATTATCCAAATTAGAGAATAAATTAAGGTGTCTTTCTTTTTTATGATGATGCCGCTAACTTCATCCTTTGAAAGAGTAGAGGGTCAGAAGTTGCATGTTACTTAGTCAAATTTATTTTTTATTTACAAAGTTTCTTACAAAGTCTTTCCCTTGGCATCAGAAATAAAAAGCCTGGGGGCAGGGAAATGAGTCCCTTTGCTTTTTTTATGATATGACTCAAAGCAGATTAAAAATGAGGTGCCTGGGTGGCTCAGCTGGTTAACTGTCCAACTTTGGCTCAGGTCATGATCTCGCAGTTTGTGAGTTTGAGCCCTGCGTCAGACTCTGCTGACAGCTCAGAGCCTGGAGCCTGCTTCAGATTCTGTGTCTCCCTCTCTCTGCCCCTTGCCAGCTCATGCTCAGTCTCTCTCTATCTCTCAATAATAAATAAATGTTAAAACAACAAAAGTTGCTTTAAAATAACAAAAACAAACAAAAAACGTATTAAAAGTTCAGAACTCACCATATGCTTCACAGAATATCATCACATATTTGTGCCCATACAGGGAAAATAAAGAATTCCAATAGCATGGCTGCTCCAAAGAATGTCCTTTGCCTCCACATCCCTAACATGTTTTCTGAGAAGCCTTGACCTACCTACAACCATAGCCAAGTACCCTATATTCACCTTTGAAGTGTAATTGGTTATTCACATGTATATCTCCTCTACTACAGATTAAGTTTCCTGGGGGCAAAGAAAGTGTCATATTCATGTGTTTATCAACTACAGAGGATTCAAGATGCCACGTACATAGGTGGCTTTCAGCACATTTTTCTAAATCAATTTAGCTGGTGAGTGAGAAATGCAAACGTGGAACATCTGCCTTCTAAAAACCAGAGCAATGCAACATAGTACATGAGTAACAGATTGGGCACTCAGCTGCTTGATTTTGAATCTCAGCCCCACCACTTATAGGTAGGTGAGTTTGCGTAAGTTATGGTTTATCACTGAGCCTCTGTTTTTCCATATGTAGCATGGTTATTGTGAGGATTAAATGAGATGATACATGTATCATTAGAACAGTGCCTGGCAAATAGATAAGTACTCAATAAATATGAACTAGCACTATCACCATCCTTTGTGTCAGTAATGTGATAACTTTTTGAAAGACTGATCACTGTAATGTTAATGATTAGCAGTTAGTTACACCTGTGCCCCCTAGGTATATGCATAAATGTTTGTTAACTTCAAAAGATCTCCAGGTAGTGGAATCTGAAGCAGTGATTACTGAATTTAGGAATTAGAATTACTTGTTGAAAATCTGAGTGATACAGAAACTTTCATCATTCTAGATTACAGAGATTTGCTACTGTTTTAAAGGATTTCAGGGAAATTTTCTTCTAGTTGCTTCTCAAAAACTGACCTCAGAAATGTTCATTTGATACTAGCTCCTACCAAACCAGCTCCTTCTGATACCTTGTTACTAGCTCCTATCGATACTAGCTCCTTCTCTAGACATGCATATGATGTTTCCTCTAAACCTAATTATTACCAGAGGATTTAAGGTGTTTCTTACTAGTAAACTAGATTCCAACTAGTTCTTTTCCTGATTTTACAGAAATTACCTCTTGGAGTCCACTGTTGAATATGTGTCCTGCAGGTTTCTGATGCTCCTTAGTCTATTAAGGGAATTTCCTTCTATTTTTAAGTTACTAAGAATAGTAGTAGTAGGCTTTGAATTATTAGAAGTAGGCTTTGAATCTTATCAAGTGCTCTTTTAGATGGCTATCAAGTTAATCATGACTTCATTATTATTAGAATTAATTGCAGTAGTATACTGCATTCATGGCATAAAGGGATCTTGGTACTGGTGTATATTCCAATATACTACTTGTTCTATTCGATAATGCCTAATTTTTTTCACATTGATATTCCCAAGTGAAATTAGAATTGGGCATAGTTTTCTTTTTTTGCATTCTCATAGTCAAATCTAAGTACCAATATTATGATGATTTTTAAAAACAGGTCAGGAGGTTTTCTCCTTCCACAATACGTGCAAAAGACCTATTATCAGAGTTATCTCTTCTTTGAAGATTTAAAACAAATCACCCATAAAATTATCTCAGGCTGCTATTTTAAAGTATAGTTTTAGAAAATGCCCCCAATGATTATTTGATTATTTATATATTTGCCACTTTTATCTGTTCTTGAACCAATCTTGGTATTTTTATTTTTCCTTATCTTTATATATTTCATTAACATTTTCACAGTTATTATTATACAATTAAATATTTTAATTTATAAATCTTATCATTTCCTCTTTATCTATAGTTACTTTTCCTTCTAATTTTCTTCATATGTATATTGGTGGTGGGTTTTTTTGGTTATTATTTAACACTAATGCTAATTAATCTGGTGAATTGTACATTTGTCATATTCCATTTTTAAACCAGATCTGTACCTAGTGTATTAATATTATCAATATTACCTTTTTCTACCTAATAAAAAAATCTGCTTCTCTTTTAACTTAATATTTTATCCTACTTTCCTTAGTTTTAATTCATTGATTTTTGCATTTATCCTTGACTCTTACTGCTTTCCTTAGGTTTATTTTGTTCTGGGGGTACCTGGGTGGCTCAGTTGGTTAAGCATCCAACTTTGGATCAGATCATGAACTCACAGTCTGTGAGTTCAAGGCCTGCATCAGGCTCTGTGCTAACAGCTCAGAGCCTGGAGCCTGCTTCAGATTCTATGTCTCCCTCTCTCTCTGTCCCTCCCCGTTGATTCTCTCTCTCTCTCTCTCTCTCTCTCTCTCTCTGGCTCTCTCGATCAACAATAAATAAACATTTTTTAAAAAGTAAAAAAATGTATTTATTTTGTTTTTTTAACTTCTGAAATTGGATGTTTAATTCATGATTTTCACTCCTTTTCTTTATATTGAAGATGTCAAAAGTTATAAATATTCCCTCTAAGCATAGCTTTCTGGAAATCTTATATGTTATGATAAATAGTGCTCTTGTTCTCCTTAATTTCTAGATATTCATAATTTACATTTATTTCACTTATGAGTTGTTTTGGTGAAGTTTTTAAAATTTTATATTTATTTAATTTTCTAAATGTTTGAAATGTTTATTTTTCTCAATATTATTTACTTTTTTAATATTTTAAATTTTTTTCATTGTTTATTCCTTATTTGGTCATGGATTTTTTTTTTTATTATGGACTTCTAATTTTACTTCAGTGTGATCAAAAGACATCATTGCACTCCTTTCAATCTAATGTATTTATTATGGTTTTCTTTATGCTAATGTATGGTCATATTTGTAAATGTTTCATAGTCCCTAAAATAGTTGGCTTATTTTTCTTTAAGTTTATTTAGATTTTGAGAGAGCAGGGAGGGACAGAGAGGAAGAGAGAATCCCAGCTAGGCTCCATGGTCAACATGGAGCCAATGCAGGTCTCAGTCCCATGAATAGTGAGATCATGACTTGGGCTGAAATCAAGAATCAGATACAACTTACTGAGCCATCCATGTGCCCCAAAAATAGTTGGTTTCTGTTGAAAGGCACTAAATATGGGACGTTCTATTAATTAATATATTTATAATAACTGTCCAAATCATTGTCTACTTTTTAAATCTTCTTGCTCTAAGGGCTTATATTACTGATGTAATATAGCTCTCTACAAACAAGAATGCAATTGTTATCATGATTTAAACAAAAGCTACATAAGATAAAGATACAAAGACTATATGCTAACAAGAATGGTGAGAAAAAAAAGAAAACAAAAATAGACATTTGCTAATTCTCATCTTTTATAAGGGGGGGATTGATATTTGCCATTTCATTTCTCAAGCTGTAAAATAAGAATATTTAAATTAATGGAGATAATTACTAGTAGACTTAAAAATATGCTGCAGTATGCATTTTCAAGTTACTGAGACATGATGAGGACTTGGGAGGGGGCATAAAGGAAAGAGAATTATATATCAAAAGAAAGGAAACAGGACACAGCAAGAAAACCAAAAATAGGATCATACATAAATAAACACTGATACAAAAGAATTACATCCAAATATCTATCATAGAAATTAATATAAGAGAGATAAGAACCACGTTCTCAAAGGAATTGACCCCTAAATTGAAAGAGGTAAAAGAAATAAGTTCCAAACATAAACTGTAACTAAGATGATATAAAACAATGTAATCCATGTCTTTAGAATAAAAGGGTAAGTAAAAGAAAGTCAGAATTACACAAATAAAAACAAAACAAATACAGCAATACAAAAATTAGGGAAAATAAACATAATACACAGAACATTAAACAAAACAGAGTTATTCTTTTTTTGATGAAAGTTTCCTTGTTCAGGTAACACTTGAATGGTTCTAAGCTTTATGCAGAAAGCTCCCTACCAGGCACAGGCCTAGATTTGATCTCTGTTTGAGTCCAGGTCTTGGAATCTTAGCAACAGTAGCACATGTCCAGTTCTAAAATCATTCAGCTTCAGCTTCCCTCACTTACAAATATGGCTTTAGAATATTTCTTTATTTCTAGTTCTTAGGGCCTTTCCTGGTGCTTTCAACAATTGACATGTATTTGTGAAAGTTTACTGTTAAATTTATCAACATGTATTTTAGATAGGAGTCTGATTTTCTACATCAGTTTAGCATACTGCATGGACCAGAAATCTAATATACTATTCCTTGCCTTTGAAATTCAGTAACTTCCCTAAATCTTATCTTAATGTGGTTATCCTCTGTTAGTTTTTCCTAAAACATAATTAGCCTTACTAATTTGCTTTAATTTAGTAAATACTAAACTATGAATTTGAGTGTTGATTCTGTTACCACTAGCTCCATTCTCTACTTAAGCATTTCATGTGGTATATGCTGTATTTGTATTTGTTTGTTTATTGTTTTTAAATTTTCATATGTATCATCTTCTTACAGGTGACAATCACTTCTTTATGAATGGTAATTCTTTCCACCCTGTCCTCAGTAACCTTAAGTTGTGTTTCTGCTGTGTCAGTTTTACCTCTAAGACTGGAGTAAACAATTATCATCTAAATGTACTGAAGTATTCAATTGTTAAGAGGTCAATTCACTCCAAATTTATCAGAAATCCCAGTCTGTCTCACAAATCCAGCATGCACTGAAGATGGCCCCTGAGGTGGGAAGGTTTCTCCAGGCTTGGGTTATCCAACATGTGAGTGCTATTTCTTGGGAGCATCTATGCCTCTGCAGGCCTTAAAACTGCTGCTTTCCAAAGAACATGCTTGACAAATGTATTATGATTTGGTCCCAGTCAAGCAAAATATGCTCTTAGCACCAGTTCCTCATACTATGCTCTTACCATCACCTAGCAAAAACTCTATTTAAAGGGTATTGCAGTTGTAAACAGAGAGTTCAAAGACCTAAGCCTTGATTACTTTAAGGGGAAATATTGGTATTACTTTTCTATCCTTCAGATTTCACTTTGTTTGTCCTATAGAAATTGATGCTTTTAGTAACAAAGCCAACAAATTTCATGATGTGAACTGTGGAGTTGTCGCAGTTTCAATAGATTCCCACTTCACCCATTTTGCCTAGAAAAACATACAAAGAAAGAATGGCAGTTTGGGCCATATGAACATCATACCTTTGTCAGATTTGACTAAACAGATTTCCTGAGACTACAGTATACTGTTAGAAGGTCCTAGTGTTGCTCTAAGACATCTATCTCTTCGTAACTGACCCCAGTAGAGTTGACAAGTATTTGAGTGTCAATGATCTCTCAGTAGGCCAAAATGTAGAAGAGACCCTCCACTTGGTAAAGGCATTTCAGTTTGTGGAAACCCAAGTCTGACCCACAAACTGGACACTGGATTCTCCTACAATCAAGCCAAATCCAACTGCATCCAAAGAATACTTTGAGAAGGTAAATCAGTAATCATCCCATGTGTACCTGTAGCTTCTCACATCCGAAAAGAACCACAATTGGAACTCATTGTTAGCATCTGAGAGATGATTATAGATGACCAAAAGCCAATTATGCTTGTAATTATAAATAATATTAAAAATGTTTTGTTTTTGTAACATTGGCTAAGGATTTTAAATGTACTCACAGAGATCAAGAGTCCTTTATTAGTACCCTCTGAAGAGTTAGCTAGTTTATAGAATGCTGGTGAACCTACTTCTTGGATTGGTTTTTAATGGGAAGAGGAAACACTCTTCTTTATTAGCCTGACTTAAGCCTTTATGTACACCAAAGTAGTACAACAAGCACTGAAAGCTTCTGATCAAGGGTCCTGAAATCTTGAATTTCTTTGTACTAAACTGAATTTTCTTTTAAGGTAACAAAGATTATAATTTTAATGTGTTAAAAACAACAGCCTAATTTAACTCTTACAATGGATGTATATGTACTTGAAACAAATGCGAACCATGTTTTGTTTTGTTTTCAAAAAAACATGCTGGTAAAGTGACTTATGTGATCATGCATGTTTCTCATCCCTGAAATTAATATAGTTAATTTACTTATTTGTTAGTTGACTTAGGGTTCACATGCAATTCTAGATATTGATTGGATGTAATCATAAAGAATACTTATTGAATACAATAATTGCATTTTGAAATCACTATAATTATTTTCTTTCTTGAAGTGCTCAATGTAAAGTACATAATAAACATATTTTGAAAGAAAAAAGATTCAATGAAATTCCAATAAAATTCCTAGGATACTTTTTTATGGAACTTGAAAAGTGATTCTGAAAATCACATGGTAATATAAGGGACTCTAGAGAGTCTAAGAAAATTTTGAAGAAGAACAAAGTTGGAAGATTTACAGCATCACATTTAAGATTTACTGCAAAGCTAGTAAATAAGACAGTTTGGTAAGGATCCAAAAGAAAATAAACATAGCATGAAAAAAGAGAGTCCATAAAAATACTATTTATATATATATAGTATTGATCATATATATATGATCAATTATTTTTGACCAATATAATTCAATGGTTGAGGGGGTAGCTTTTTCAATAAATTATTCTGAAACAACTACATATCTGAGAGAACCTTTATACTTAAATAATGTTATATATAAAAACTAATTGTGAAGCAATGGTATACACTGCTTTAACACACAAGCTAAAGCCTTTACGAAAATAATGTTAATAATGTTATATATAATAATAATGTTGATATATAAAATAATGTTAAATATTATTTAACTTAATAATGTTATATATAAAATAATGTTTATATTAAATAATGTTATATATAAAAATAATGTTATCTATAAAGTTATATATCAAATAATGTTATATATAAAAACTAATTTGTAAAGCAATGGTATACACTGCTTTAACACACAATCTAAAGACTTTACATGAATATTTTCAAGAACTTGTAATAGGTTATGATTCATTGAACAGGATACAAAAAGCATTAAACATAAAAGAAAGAGTTATATTGGACTTTGTTAAAATGAATATCATCTTCCCACACACAAAAAAATACCATTAAGAACCACAGACTGAGAGACTCTTGAATGCCGAGAACAAACTGAGGGCTGATGGGGGGGAGGATAGGAGAAAGGGGGTGATAGGCACGGAGGGGGCACTGGTGAGGATGAGCACTGGGTGTTACATGGAAACCAACTTGACAATAAACTATTAAAAAATGAAAACAAAACAAAACAAAACAAAAAGAATCACAGACTGAGAGAAAAATAGTGTCTATATATTGATCCAACAAAGAATTCATATTTACAATATATAAAGAACTATTGTACATCATTTAAAAAAGACACCTGATTTTGAAATGAGCAAATGAACTGTATAGACACTACACAAAGGAAGATATATAATAATAAAATAATTTATTATTATAAATAATAAAAATAATAATATTTTTATATTATTAAATAATAAAAAGGTGCTTAAGATCATTACTCACACTTCCTGTGAGGTCTGTGAGGCATATCTCATTGCTGTCACAGTCCAACTTTTATGCTATATCCACAGGCCTCTCTTCCTAAGGAGAAATGCAAAAGAAGAAGATCAGTCACATGAACCACAGCCCCATCACACAGTTGATTGTAGGACCATATTGTCACACATATTCTCCCTTCTCCAGTATCCATTCTAAATTCCCCTCACCCTCAGCTAACACCTCAGGTAGGCCCAAGTGGTGGTATGATCCAAACATTCAAAAGATACCATTACAGGAATAAAAAAAGACAAGCCACAAAGTGGGAAATGATACTCCTAACACAAGAAACTGATAAAAGGCTTGTATCCAGAATATATTAAGAAATTCTAAAAACTAGTAAGAAAAAGACAGACAATCTAATAATAAAATGGGTAAAAGACTTTAACCAAATACATTGTTTTTAAAAAGATATCCCAAGGGCCAATAAACATATGAAAAAGATCAAATTCTTTAGTCATTTGAGAACTGAAATCGAATCTACTGTGAGATACTACTACCTACATACCAGAATGACTAAAGTAAAAATAAGAGACATTGCCAAGGATTAATAAGGATATGGAGCAACCAGAACTCCCCTACATTGCTGGTGGAAGTAAAAACTGATATAGCCACTTTGGTAAACTCTATCCAATATCTACTAATACCCAACTAGCAAGTGTACTTCCAGATATATATTGAACAGAAATGCATACATGTGTTTCCTAAAATATATCATAGTGGAAATACTCAAAATAGCCAAAACCTGGAAATAATACAAATGTTGTACAAATAAACAGCAATGTTTTCACATGTGCTATCTCAGTTATCTATTGCTGCATAACAAATTAAACTAAAACTTAATGACTTAAAACTACAAGTTATTATTTTCAGAAACTGTGTAGGTTGGCTGGGCATTTCTTCTACCAATCAGTATGGAGTCACTCATGTGGTTATAGTCATCTGATGTTTTCCCTGGATATGCAGGTGCAAGATGGTCTCTGGAGCATGGTCCTGGCTATCACTGGGCTAACTACTATTCTTCTCTCATCCTGCAGAGACTTTCTTCTTTAGTAGGCTACATTAGGCTTCTTCACAGCATGATAATAAAAGGACATAAGAAGGCAAGAGAGGAAACTGCAAGCACTCTTAGGGATAAGCTCTAGAAGTTGTATAATATCATTTTCACCAAAATCTATGTCAAAGCATTTATAAAGCCAGCCCAGATTCAAGACAGTAAAAAAACAGCTTCCATCTTTTGACAGAAAAAGCCAACAGCACATTACAGAGGGCATATACACAGAAAAGCATGATTTACTAGAAGCTATCATTACAGCAATCTACCATAACCAATATATAACAATGACAATGAATGAATTACTGCCATAGGCAACAACAGGATTGAACCTTATGAGTAAAAGAAGCAAGCAACAAGAGGATATATGCATCATATTCTATTTATATAAAATACAAAACTCTGCAAAACCAATATATGGTGTTAGAAGTCAGAAGAGAGTCTAAGGAAAACATTTGTGTCACCACAAATATTTTGTCTTGACCATGCAGTGGTTACATGAAAATTTTCACTTTGTGCTCATTTATAGATTATTTTGTTCTTTTGCTTTATCCAATTTTCTACACGTTTGTTATACTCCAAAAGAATTTTTTTGACCAGAATAAAAATGAAGACAAAAGAGCTAAAATACAATGCAAGTGAATTTTCCTCTATTCAGTTCAGTTACCTGGGTGGTGTTTCATTCCTTTTCTGGAATATCTGCTGACGTTACACATGCTACTGCTAAAAGAATAAGGAAGATTCCAAGTCTTTGGCAGCTGGTGCTGGGGAACTCTATCTCTATTTTCTTTCTGTTTTATTTTCTTTAAATTCCTATATCAGTTCACAGGTCACCACTTTTGTTTGATGTGGAATTATTTTCCTCTGCTCAGATTCCTCTGTTTACTGCTGCTAGTCCTAATAATTGGCTAAGACAATTATTCCTAGGAGATTATTTGTGTCTTTCTGTTTCATCTACTGCAAGGTTGGGTAGTTTCCCAGTCCCAGTCTTTAGTCCTGCTTATCTAAAGAAGTAAGGAACATTTTTCATATTCTTCCTGGTAAGCCAGATTCCTTATGTTCTCTTAAGTGGGAAATATGAATGAGATTTTTTTAGATCTTCCTCCACTTACCTTGCTGTCATACAGGGCAATTCTCAGAAATGCAAATCCTTGCATTTTTTTTCCCCAACTAATTCAAACTATTTGGTATACAGGTTATATTATATAGGAGTTAACAATGTAGATGCTAGAAATAAAATGTCCAACTTCATATCCTGACCTTGAGTGAGGGCAGATTATTTCCCTTACTAGAACTCAACTTCCACATTTGTAAAATGGGAGATGACAAGAAGTCCTACCTCTTAGGGTTGTAATGAGGTTTAAATAAATTAATCCATATAAATTAAAAATGTGCTTAGCCCTTTAAGTACTCAATAAATAGTCTCATTATTATTAAGCATAGTTACTAACATTTAGGGCAGGATGTTGACACATTTCCATGATTATTAATACTGAAGATTTTATAGCCTTTGATATATTATCTTTTAATCATTTCTATCAGTTTTATAACCCTGAATGTATACCATAATTGGGGGAGGTAAGGATATCTGTTGCCCAACATTCTTAAAATGAAATACCAGCTTTTAATAAAAAGATTTAATGGTTACAGTTAGCATTGTAGTTATGATGAAATATTACACAGCCATAAAAAAGATGAGACTGTGACATCTGAGACAACATGGATGAACCTACTGGATATGATGCTAAGTGGAGTAAGTCAGACTGAGAAAGACAAATACTATATGATTCCACTCATAAATGGAATTGTAAAAAATGAATGAACAAAAACCAGAATCCTAAGTATAAATATAAAGAACAAATTGATGGTTATCAGACAGGAAAGAGGGTAGAGGATTGCGCAAAATGGGTGAAGGAGAGTAGGAGATACAGGTCTCCACTTTTGGAATGAGTATGTCATGGGACTAAAAAGAAAAGCATAGGGAATACAATCAATGATACTATAATAATGACATAATGGGACAGATGATAGACCTACTTGTGACAAACATAGCATAATGTATAAACTTGTCAAATCACTGAGTTGTACACCTGAAGCTAAAATAACATTGTCAACTATACTCAAGGGGAAAAAAAAAAAAAAAGCAAAAAACAAAAAACCAGCACTATAGGGTAGTATGGGGATACGAAAAGAAAAGAATTGGAGGCATATGTAAATGATAAAAATGTGTTTGCATTTTTCCATATTTACTCCATTTTTTTATCTAACCATCTATATTTAAAATCTAAAACTTCTCCAGAGATAGCTCTTTGCTCCCAGCCCTTCTAGGTACAGTTTTGCTAGTTATTGTACAGGCTAAATACAGGAGTGGAGAGAGAGGCACAATATCATCTAACAGGAGTCAGCCCTGAAATCATCCATCTAAACCTACTCTCTCTCGCACGCGCACCTTAAGTAATTGCACATATCTTCGATTGCTAACTTTACATTTCTTGAAATGGGGGTACAGGAATAAGAGGTTTCCAGGAAAGATATCAATATAAATATGAGTTAAAAAATTAAACTGAATCCCTATTCCATGGGCTTCTCTAAAGCTCTTCCCTTCTCTCTCCTCCATTACTATTCCAACTCCAACTAAACCACTCTAGATATGGTTCAAAAAACTGAAAATTCCTCTGATGACAGGAATTCAGCATTGGGCATTTATTTTTCATTTGATTGAGTTTATTAAACTATTATTCAAAAAGGTAACCTGGTGTACAAGACATTTTGTGACATGTTAAGAATAAGAAGAAGCATTACACAGCTCAGGCAAGACTTAAAGAAACTGCATTCCATAATTCTGATTAAATACAATCATGGATTATGATTCATCAGGCAAGGCAGAAAGGTTAATTACATAGACTATGTAATCAGCATATAGCTGCATGTTTTTCAATTCAGATTTTACCTGTTGTATGTAATTTATAAGAAAAAAATATTGACTTATAAGAGTGGGTTGAATTTGTCACTTTGGTCCCCTATACTCTTGTTAAATACAGCTCCTCTCCTCAAAAATAATCTCAGTTTGTCCTGGCTTGACAGATTATAATGAATATACTCTTTCCTGTGCTGCTTGAGAATTCCCCATTTGGGGGAAAACAAATGCATATGGCAGTGAATGCTAACCTTAGATACAAACTAGAACCACTTGAGAAGCTTTTAAAAAATCTCATTGATTAGGCCATGCACCACATAGTCAAATCAAAATTCCTAAAACTAAAGCCACAGTATGAATTATTTTTTAAAGGTCCCTCAGGTGATTCAAAGGGCAGCCAAGGTTAAGAACCACAGAGGTGGAGCTTCCACCTCCACTCCCATCCTTGGCAATGTTCATACAGGTTATTGATATTGATCAGATACTAGTCAGTCACCTCAGTTGACTAAAATGGTCATGCAGACATAATTTTTCAATTATTAAAAATACTTTTTTAGGGGCATCTGGGTGGCTCAGTCAGTTAAGCACCCTTCAGCTCAGGTCATGATCTCGCTGTTCCCAAATTTGAGTCTCACATCGGGCTCTGTGCTGACAGCTCAGAGTGTAGAGCCTGTTTCAGATTCTGGGCCTCCCTCTCTCTGTGCCCCTCTCCTCCTAGCACTCTGCTTTTTTGCTCTCAAAAATAAATAAACATTAAAAAAATTAATACTTTGTTAAATGTCTGCACAAGAGGTATTTGTTCAAATCTGCTCTAAGTAATTTGGAGAAAAAATTATATATTTGTACATATACAGATTTATAATATATAGATTATATATATAATTAAATTCAAATAAACAGGTATTATTTAAAAGTTAAATTCATTACAGTAAACATGATAAGAAACCATAATTTGTTAATACAACTTCCAGGAAAACAGAACTCGAGTGTTTCAATTAAATTTATCCTTTACCATATAGACTCAATCCCTTTTATGCATATTTAATATTTTTTAATAAGAACATACACCTTGGATAAAGGATTTTAAAACTGAAAGGAATATATATATACTAACACTGAAATACACACAGCAAACCTCTTTCATAAAACCCACCTTAGAGAACCGAATCAGTATGCAGAGGACAGATGTTCCTTTAAATATCGCTGTTTGATTCAGGACATCTCTAAAACCCTTGGATCTATTTGTTAAAAAATATATGTATATATATATCAGGGCTCCTGGGTGGCTCAGTTGGCTAAGTGACCAACTTCAGCTCAGGGCATGATCTCACAGTCTGTGAGTTCAAGCCCCACGTCAGGCTCTGTGCTGACAGCTCAGAGACTAGAGCCTGTTTCTGATTCTACATCTCCCTCTCTCTCTGCCCCTCCCCTATTTATGCTCTGCCTCTCTCTCTCTCTCAAAATTAAATAAATACTAAAAAAATTTTTAAATGTGAAGTGTGCGTTTCCACATAACTGTCCACTAATGTGCATTTTTTTGTCAAGGGACTCATGGCTTTGATGAGGTCCCTAAAAGTAGTAAGAGGAATCTATTCTGTTAAGGGTAGAATGTCATTCTGTAATTGCAGGTGTTACACATTACAGGATGGCATTTGACACACAGCATATCCCTATCTCTGTGAAGACAGTTGAGAACAGTGGACTAGATCTGGATTCTGACAACTTTGAGTTTCAGTTCTGCAACATAACTGCTGAGTAAATGCAGCTTTCCAAGGTTCAGGTTTCTGGTTTATAAAGTGATGATAATAATCTGTCCCACCTATATAACAGAATTGTTAAAATGTTTAAAATCAAACAATTATTTGTAGATTCTAAACATCAAATCAAAGACAAGAAAAGATTTAGAATAAAAAAGCAAGCTCTGCTTTAAGTAGACTGCTAGCTTCCAGGCCAACCTTCACCAACTCCTATTTAAGTAAAAAGAAAAGATGCTGAAATAATTGCTTATGCATGATTTAAGTGAGTTTGGGGGAATAAAACTGACAAATGTTTGAGACTTTCATGACAGGGAATGACATATAGATTTGTGTGCTTGAGGTTATCCCTCTCTCTTTAAAAGAACAACTTCAGTTGAGTGAGATCTTGGTACAGTGGTGATTAACAGGGAGTAACAGGAAACAAACCAAGAAGCAGGGAGAGACCAACACAAATCTTCTTGGTGAGATTTCCAGAAGAATCATGGACCAAAAGAAAAAGAAACATGTAGTCACTCAGAGCATCTATTTGGATACACTCATTTTAAGTGTATATGTGGAGTAGTGGTGAAGTTTATATTCTCTTATCAGGAAATACAGAGGGAGCAAGAAACCTCTGCTACATCTAATATCATCACTGAAAAAAACAACAATAATGTATTCTGTTCTATTTTTCTTACACTTCATATTATGGGTGCATATTTGTATGAAAAAATTCTAAATAAATTCAGTTGTTTATATACTTCTTCTATTTAGAGTTTAACCAATTAAATAATTAATGTATTTTCATATACAAAGAAGCTTGTATCCCTGTGCATGTTATATCTGCCTGATATGCCTTTCTTAAAAGGATATTTCTAAAATATCTCTTTCCCACTTCTCCCTCCCTTGCTTTCTCCCCCTTCCTCCAGCCCCCACCCCCCACCACCACACTTGAATAAAGTATTAAAAGTCTCAGAGACTAATTTTACATTTCCTAGATTAGAGAAGGATTTGTTAATTGCCATACTTTAGACAGCATCTTGTTCTACCACTGCATAAAAGCTACAAGGTTGAATGAGGCTTACCCCTTACTCCTTATTTTTAAAATTGATTTGTGCTTTTCTTTCAGGAAGAGATTTTATTTAACATGATTATTATCAATGTTATAAGTACTTTTTTCCCTAATGCTTGATGACAAGAGATTTCCTGTTTGTAGAAACTTCTATAAGGTTTTGATCAAAAGATTGTAGTACGCATGTATACAACAATCAAAAATGTTTTCAAGGACAAATGAATATGACTTGAAATCTTACCATTATCTTTAATTCCATTTTCTCCTTCTTCCAAACTCTAATTTTTCATCAAGCATTTAGTTTCCTTCTTGATCTCTCACCTGCCTCATCTCTGTATGCACACATACCACAATGTTCCACGCTTCTGTGTCCTACACTTACACTGCATCTTCCATGATGGACATCTCCCCTTTGCCCAGGAAACACTGTCATGATTAAAGCAAGTTACAGCATTATGTCTTTTATAAAGGTTTCCTGAATTACCATCTTCACTCCCAAGTAAAATTAATGACTCCTTCATCTATGCTTCTTTGTAACTGCCTAATCAGTCAGTCTTCTTCCCATGTATGGACAAAAACCTCATGAATTCCATAAAATTCCTGGTAACCAGACATGTGCCAACCAATAATTTGACACTTCATAAAAATCGTATTATTTAATATTTATTTTTAAATAACAGGAAGAAATTAATTTTCATTAAAAAACTGTGTGTACTTTTACGTTCAAAATAAAGATTTATGTCATATGCACATAAAATTTTAACTTATGCATAATTGGATTTTTTTTTTTGTCTTCTCATCACTTATAATTGAATAACAGTAGGTAACATGCTCACTAAGGAAAAAAGTTACATATAGGTATAACAAAAAGTCTTCTCTAAAATATCTTATTAAAGTTTTGTTCTGTCTTTCACTCTGTTTCATCAAAATACTTTCTGATGAGTCTATGCTTTTAATAGTTGCATGCCCAGATAACAACACCAAAGAATATAAATAATCAATAGGATAAATAGTAATAATTTTACATAGTTAAAAAACTATATGTGGCATTATTGTCAAGATTCTTGATGGCCATTTAGATATTCAAAATAAAATATATTTCATATTTTATATATTGTTAACTGTTTAGGTTTTTATTAAAGAAGTTTTTAGCATAAAATTCAAATTGTATGAGTATGGAAATAAAGTTATTCTAAGATAGTTAGATCTTGAACATTGCCTTTGAGAGATCACTTTTTCTAACTGAATTTAACCTGAAGTGTTAATAATCAACCTAATACAAATCTAACTGTAATCATAAAGCTCCTTCTATTCTGATAGGTTTCTCACTTCACACTCCCTTGATGACCTTGGCCTGCTCCATCTCTAACATAAATCTTGCACTTAAATACCTTGTGACAAGGTGATGAAGCTAAATGACACACTGGAACAGGGGAGGGGGAGGGTTCAGCAAACTTCTGTATCTTCCTAGTTCTTGCCTCCTTTTGTTCAATCATTTAATAATCAGGTTTTAGTCAGGCAGTACACTTCTTAGACTGGTATTTTCAAAATCACTCTTATTGCTTTATTTTTCCCAATTTAAACAAAATGAATGTAAAGTTTAATAATATTAAATATTTAGTATCCACAGTTCTTCAAAATAGGGATATCTCTCTCCACCTGTAAGTCCATCATTTTGATAGTTAACAGTTAAAAGTCCTTAGTGGCAAGCCTGGCCTCACATTTGGCACAGATCCTGAAAATCCCAGAAGAACTGATGCAATGGAAAACTACCTAAAGTTCAAAAGTACAAGTCATAGAATTCTCAAATGTGCCTTAAAGCTTATCTAGTACAATTCTGTAGGATATTTTGAGGGCATGTGGTGGGCAGTGTATGTGTTGTTATCAGACTTTGACAGGGAAAAGAAGGGAGTGGTTGGAATATACAGTTTTGGAAAAGTAGATTCCAAAATTACAAAGCATTTTTAGTCACATAGCATTTTTTTGTCACATAGCATTTCTTAAGATACCAAAATAACATCAGAGTAAGACATAAAATGTCTGTTTATTTTTAGAGTTTTTTAAATTGGTTTTAAACTTCAGTTATTTCAGTGATCTGGTTTAGACTCAATAATTTTCATAGATCAGGAGACTAGGCTAAGATCCTGACCCTCCTGAGTGATATAAGAGTCACATACCGAACAGCTGAGCACCTAGGCACCAAGAATTACTGAGAGATTTCTGAAGAATGAATATGCCTCTTTACCTCTCAAAAATTCTGATGAATAGTTAAAATAGATAAGATTTTACAGATTATACATTGTGGCTCCAGAGCACATAGATTGTTGGTATACTTAGAAAACTAGAAGCACGGCCAAGATTAGAATCCACATATCATACTTTCTGCTATAACATACTTTTCCAATATAAGAGTTAAAAGCATGTACTGCTTCAGCATTTATACTAGAGGAAGACAATAATTTTTTGAGGTAAAAATAATTTATTGTTTCCTATTTTACAGATAACAAAATGTAATCTCAATGGATGAATGAATAAATGAAATATGGTATATACATACAAAAGAACATTATTCAGCCTTAAAAAGGAAAGAATCCTGCCACATGCTACCACATGGTAAACCTTGAGAACATTATGTTAAGTGAAATAAGCCAGTCAATAAAAGCCAAATACTGAATGATTCCACTTACATGAAGTGTCCAAAATAGCCAAATTCATACAAACAGGAAGTAGAATGGTGACTATGAGGGGCTCAGGAGATGGAGAAACGAGGAATCCATTTAACAATACTAAACTGTACACTTAAAAATGGTTAAGGCAGTAAGTTTTATGTTTTTTAATCACATGAAAATAAATGCAATCTCAATGATATATAAAACTGGTTAGTAACTGGAAGTTGACTTGGATTATAGTTGAAAATCTCATATATTTTACCCTGGATTCCCCTGTGCCAACTATTAACCCCAATAATCTCTGTGTGGCTGACTATATTGTCAACATGACTATAAACCTATGGCAACTATGCATCAACAGTCCTGTGCAGGACAATCAGAGATGAGGACAGGCCCTTGTAGGACAAAACCTGAGGAAGCAAAACCCCCATCTTGCTATACTTGGAACCCAACATTCCAAGGGAAAACATTAAAACTATCTTTCGTTAACACTGAAAACAAGTAATCTGTATAGTGCGATCATAAAAATAGGTCATTGGTTCACTGACTTGACCATTTTATTCCCTTTTATAATGGTTACTTTCTGTCATGAAAAAATAGCCATTGAAAGGTAATGCTTGGTAGGTACATAGCCATCTCCAGGAAATGAGGCCTGAGGACATGATTTACTCATGTGGTGAGAAAAAGTTAATTTTAACAGCCCTCCACTCAAACCAACATTTTATCTGTTGGCATGTTTACAAGGAAAGTTGGAAATCAAGTAAAGGATAATTGCCCATTCTCAACAGGATGTGGCAAGTTTCATCTATGATCCTTTATTTTCAGGTTTCAGCTAGGCTTCCAAAATGAGCTAAATGAGGAAGGATTCTGATGGAGGAATGATGTTAAGACCTTAGTCTGTGTTCCTCCCAGATGCTAGATTAATTGCCATAATATAAACACGCAGTACAATGTGTTCTCCACTGATTTCATCCACTTATCTAGGGCCTGTCTCTGATGATTTCCACTAACAGCCAAACAGTGCCCTGAATAACTCACTGAATTGTACAAGATTGATCCAAATTTGAATAAAGTTTGTATCTGGTAAAGTTAAAAAACTATGAGGATTATCCCAATAAATGCTGATAATTTTCTCCATTAGATAGATAGTAGAAAATGCCATTGTTTAATCTTTTTTGAGTGCTTACAGCATCAGTTATCTCACAAGGATTTGTCTTTGGGGTCCATAGTTTTTCTAATAAGGGAGTATGCATACGTTTCATGAGGAAACAAAGTAGCACTACATTGTGTGTTGGGGGGCGGGGGGGGAGGTTCTTTTAAAGAATTTCTGTTTATGACATCCAACTTTCCTTGGAAATTTTGCCTCAGTTCATGAGGTTAGGCTAAAGGGAAACTTGTATGGCATGCCTAAGCTACATCCAAAATCAGCCTTCTTTTCCAATATTGACCTTTTATCTTAGGATCAAGACAGGGAGCTAAAGTTCTTTTTAAAACTGAATCTCTTCCTTTGAGAAACTTGATTACTCAAATAAATATAACAATGCTAGATCCACCCTGCCTGGTCCCTAGGTACAAACAAAAGACTTCTTTCTGAAAGCCTTCTACATAGGGATGCAGGACCAAACTCTGGAAGCATTGGGACGCTGATGACTTTTTAAGTCAAAGGAATCTAACAGCAAAAATCAGAATGGATCATAAAGGAAAAAGACTGGAGGCAGGGAAGCAACTTAGTAGGCCATAGTAACTGCTCAAGAAAATTAAGTCTTGAACTAAAATAGTGACAGTGAGAATGGAGAAAAATGGATGGATGAAAGGGCAATCACAGAGATAAAACTGGAAGGTCTTGCCAAACCAGTGAATATGAAATACAGAGTAGGAGGAATTTTATCATAGTCATTTTCCTAAACTGGAAGTAAGATCGTATTCCTCAACTGCTACATCCCTGCAGTAGTTTCCCAATATACTTAGAGTCCAAACTATATTGACTTAGTAGGCTTAATATAATATGGACTCTGCCCACTTCTTCAACATCATTGTTCCCCAATTTCACTCCTATCCAATTTTTTTTATATAAAGCTCCAGCATTACTGGATTTTCTACCCTATATCAGTGCCTACTGCATTTGCTAGTCCTTTCTGCTTGGAACTCTTCCCCCAGACTTTTGCATGACCATCATTTTCTTTCCACTGAGATCCCAACTCAGATCTCTTTCCACCTCCCCAGACAAGTGTTCACTGCTACACATCCATACCCCAATAGTCAGTTTTTACATCACCAAATTTGTCCCCTCTGGAGAACCTACATACCTGAAGCTATCTTGTTTTTGACATAATTATTGTCTGTCTCTCCATACTAGAATGTCAGCTCCCTTGGGACAGGAATCCTCTTTATCACCAGGGCCTACCATGTGATAGGCTCTCAAAGAATACTTATTACGGATACACAGATATACATATACACACACATATACATATACACTTACATATGTGCATGTGCACATGTGCCATATTTACAGATATACTTCATGGTTAAAAGTTATGGCTTGACTGTTTCAATCTGTGACTCCCTCTCTCTCTGACCCTCCCCTACTCAGGCTGTCTCTCTCTCTCTCTCCTGGAAATAAATAAAAAACATTAAAAAAAAAAAGTTATGGCTTGATATTAAAACTATCAGACGCAGATAGATTGTGACTTCTAAGTGTGATTCGTGTGCTGAGGTGAGAAGTATTAACTTATGAGTCTAATAATATAATCATTACATATTGAACTCTACAAGAACTCTACTTTTGATAGAGGAGAAGTGAGATAAAATACTCATCTAGAAATTAGTTTCTAACTCAAGGCATCTAAAGAGAAGCAAACTGAATCTCAATCTCAATTTTATCCCAATAATTTATAAATTAAAAGTCATAATTTGGAGACATGAAAAGAATGGAGGTGGCATGCTCACACCACCCACTGCTATATTATTTTGCTGGATTATTAAGTAATAAAATTACTTTCTCTAGTAGCAGTAGTAGGTGTAACTCAGATAAAACTAATTTTTGCAGAGGACCTTATTACCCCAAACAGCTCTGATGGAGTCTATTTTAGGAGGCAGAAGAAACGACGTTCAGGTTCTCTATCCCAAGCCATGCTTCTTTATATATGTCACAGGGCTAGCAAAAGAGCTAAATGAGTTAATTATTTTTTAAAATTTTTTAATGTTTTATTTATTTCTGAGTGACAGAGAGGGACAGCATGAGCAGGGGAGGGTCAGAAAGAGAGGGAGATACAAAATCTGAAGCAGGCTCCAGGCTCCAAGCTGTCAGCACAGAGCCCGATGCAGGGCTCGAACCCAAGAACCGTGAGATCATGACCTGAGCCGAAGTCAGACACTCAACCGACTGAGCCACCCAGGCGCCCCTAAATGAGTTAATTATTTTATATCAACTTTACACCTCATTTTAAAATCATTTTTTATTTGAACTTTCATTGATGGTCCAACATGGATCACTCTGAGTTCTGCATGTCATCAGCAGAGGTCCAAAGACCTCAATGATTACTCTGTGTTGAAAGTAGCATTGGATGTGCTAGGGATATGGGGTAATTGATCATGACTGAACGATGTGAGTGCTACACACTACCCACATTTTTTCCTAATTTAGAACCTAATCATTTAAAAATCATTATATTAGTTGGGGGAAAAACGGTTCCTCCTCAAAGAAAATCTATTCCATTAAAAATGGACTGGGGCACCTGGGTGGCTCAGTCAGTTAAGTGTCATACTCTTGATTTCAGCTCATGTAATGATCTCACAGTCCTGAGTCTGGTTACGCACTGTCAGTGAAGAGCCTGCTTGAGATTCTCTCTCTCCCTCTACCTCTTGGCTCCTCCCGTTTCCTCTCCCTCTCCTTTCTCTCTCTTAAAATAAAAAAATAAAAAAACATTAAAAAAACAATTTCAATGTACCCCATCAGATGGGGCACCTGGATGGCTCAGTCAGCTAAGTGTCCAACTTCAGCTCAGGTCATGATTTTATGGTTTGTGGGTAGAGCCCTGCATCGGGCTCTGTGCTGATAGTGCAGAGCCTGGAGCCTGCTTCAGATTCTGTGTCTCCCTCTCTCTTTCTGCCCCTCCCCGAGTCATGCTCTGTTTCTCTCTCTCAAAAATAAATAAACAATAAATAAATAAATAATTAAAAAAAAAAACAAAAAAAGGTAAATAAACATTTTTAAAAAATTTTTGATGGACTCCAGGCAACAGAACAATTGCTCATCAGAGCTATGGATCTCACTACTGGGACCACAATTCCCAATGCTGCTGAAATTGGGTGGGCACATCACAACACCAACCAATCCTATTGCCTCTCTTTACCATGGTGCACCTCTGCCTGCAGGGCTTCCTCAATGATCTTTAACTTCCTGAGGCTAGGGCAGCAATGGCATGAACATTAAACATAGGAATGGTCCCCTGTCCTCAGGGAGACTTCAATGAAAATAAGCCTCTTGAGCTCTGTGTAATGGCACATTCTATTTCAGCTTCGGTAAATGTACACTAAGACTATGAATCCTGGGAAATATAACTTATTGAAGCAACTTGAAAATGAGGTAAATTATTCTAGTGATATAGCAGTAACTTCAAATGAGGAAAATACACAAGGATATCTAAGAAGGTTTTTTTCAAAGAGTCACAGAAGTAATCACTTTGAGTATATGACAATCATTTGAACCAAAATTCAATTCCATCATGGACTAGAAACACAGTTTCATAAAATAATATTACAGGTAATACTTTTGGATAAATTGTTCATTTACCACATATGAAAAGTAAGCTAGGAATGTTAAAATTGTTTGAAAAGAAAAACAAAGTATTTTCTTTAAAAATCTTTGCAGAGGCTGGGATTTTATTCAAAAATATATTATTTCAAGTAAGTCATTACTCTTCAGGGTAAAGAATTACAGGAAAATTTAAATTATTTATTTGTTCATTTTTTTATAGTTTATTGTCAAGTTGGATTCCATATAACGCCAGTGCTCATCCCAACAAGTGCCCTCCTCCACACCTATCACCTCTCTTCCCCTCTCCCTCACCCCCATCAGCCCTCAGTTTGTTCTCAGTATTCAGGAGTCTCTCATGGTTTGCCTCCCTCCCTTTCCCCAACTATTTTTTCCCCTTCTCCTCCCCCATGGTCCTCTGCTAAGTTTCTCCTCATCCACTTATAAGTGAAAACATATGGTATCTGCCTTATTTCACTCAGCATAATACCCTCGAGTTCCTACCATGTTGCTACAAATGGCCAGATTATTCTCATTGCCATGTAGTAGTCCATTGTATAGATCAACCACATCTTCTTGATCCATTCATCAGTTGATGGACATTTGGGCTCTTTCCATGATTGGGCTATTGTTGAAACTGTTGCTATGAACATTGACGTATATGTACCCCTATGCATCAGCACTCCTGTATCCCTTGGGTAAATTCCTAGCAGTGTTATTGATGGGTCCTAAGGGAGTTCTGTTACTTTTTTGAGGAACCTCCACACTGTCTTCCAGAGGGGCTGCACCAGTTTACATTCCCACCAACAGTGTAGGAGGGTGCCTATTTCTTCACATCCTCACCAGCATCTAGAGTCTCCTGATTTGTTCATTTCAGGCACTCTGACTAGCATGAAAGTTATCCCAGTGTGGTTTTGATTTGTATTTCCCTGATGATGAGGGACCCTGAGCATCATTTCATGTGTCTATTGGCCATCTGGATGTCCTCTCTGGAGAAGTGTCTGTTCAAATCTTCTGCCCATTTCTTCACTGGATTATTTGTTTTTCAGGTGTGAATTTGGTGAGATTTTGGATACTAGCCTTTATCTGATAGGTCATTTGCAACTATCTTTTCCCATTCCATCGGATGCCTTTTAGTTTTATTGATTGTTTCCTTTGCCATGCAAAAACTTTTTATCTTGATGAGGTGTCAATAGTTCATTTTTGCTCTTGATTCTCTTACTTTAAGGATGTGTCAAGTAAGAAATTGCCGCAGCTGATATCAAGCAGGTCGCTTCCTGCTTTCTCCTGTAGGGTTTTGATGGTTTCCTGTCTCACATTCAGGTCCTTTATCCATTTTGAGTTTATTTTTGTATATGGTGTAAGAAAGTAATCTCGTTTCATTCTTATGCACTTGGCTGTCCAGTTTTCCCAGCACCATCTGTTAAAGAGGCTGTCTTTTTTCCATTAGATACTCTTTCCTGTTTTGTCAAAAATTAATTGCCCATACATTTGTGGGTCCAATTCTGAATTCTCTCTTCTATTCCATTGGTCTATGTGTCTGTTTTTGTGCCAATACCATACTATCATGATGATTACAGCTTTGTAGTAGAGGCTAAAGTCTGGGATGGTGATGTCTCCCGTTTTGGTCTTCTTCTTCAATATTACTTTGGCTATTCAGGGTCTTTTGTGGTTTCACACAAATTTTAGGATAGTTTGCTCTAGCTTTGAAAAGAATGCTGGTGCAATTTTGATTGGGATTGCATTGAATGTGCAGATTGCTTTGGGTAGTAATGACATTTTTACTATATTTATTCTTCTCATCCATGAGCATGGAATGTTTTTCCATTTCTTTGTGTCTTCTTCAATTTCCTTCATAAGTTTTCTATAGTTTTCATCATATAGATCTTTTACATCTTTGGTTAGGTTTATTCCTAGGTATTTTATGTTTTTTTGTGCAATTGTGAATGGGCTCAGTTTCTTGATTTCTCTTTCTGTTGCTTCACTATTGGTATATAAGCATGCAACCAATTTCTGTACATTGATTTTGTACCCTGGGAACTTGCTGAATTCATGGATCAGTTCTAGTAGGTTTCTGGTGGAGTCTGCTGGGTTTTCCACATAAAGTATCATGTCATCTGCAAAAAGTAAAAGTTTTCACTTCTTTCTTACCAATTCTGATGCCTTTTATTTCCTTTTGTTGTCTGATTGCTGATGCTAGGACTTCCTGTACTATGTTAAACAAAATTGCTGAGAGTGGACATCCCTGTTGTTTTCCTGATCTTAGGGGAAAAGCTCTCAGTTTCTCCCCATTGAGGATGATATTAGCTGTGGGATTCTCATAAATGCCTATTATGATGTTTAAGTAGGTTCCCTCTATCCAGTCTATATCGAGGGTCTTTATTTAGAAAGGATGCTGTATTTTGACATATGCTTTTTTCTGCATCTATCGACTGGATCATATGATTTTTATCTTCTCTTTTGTTAACGTGATGTATTACATTGATTGATTTGCGAATATTGAACCAGCCCTGTAACCCAGGAATGAATCCCACTTGATCATGGTGGATAATTCTTTTTATGTGCTGTTGCATTTGATCTGCAAGTATCTTGTTGAGGATTTTTGCATCCATATTCATCAAGGATATTGGCCTGTAGTTCTCCTTTTTTGCTGAGTCTCTGTCTGGTTTGGGAATCAAAGTGATGCTAGCTTCGTAGAACGAGTTCAGAAGTTTTTCTTCCATTTCTATTTTTTGGAATAGCTTGAGCAGAATGGGTATTAACTCTGATTTAAATGTCTGGTAGAATTCCCCAGGGAAGCCACCTGGCCCAGGGCTCTCATCTGTTGGGAGATTTTTGATAACTGATTCAATTTCTTCACTAGTTATGAGTTTGTTCAGATTTTCTATCTCTTCCCATGTGAATTTTGGTAGTGTATGTTTGCTTAGGAATTTGTCCATTTCTTCTAGGTTGTCCAGTTTGTTGGCATATAATTTTTCATAATATTCCCTGATAACTGCTTATATTTTTGAGGGATTCATTGTAATAAATCCATGTTCATTCATGATTTTGTCTATAATTTGGGTTTTCTCTCTTCTTTTTGAGAAGCCTGGCTAGAGATTTATCAATTTTGTTTAAGATTTCAAAAAACCAACTCTTGGTTGCACTGATCTGTTCAACTGGTTTTTTTTTGTTTGTTTTTGGTTTTTTTTGGATTCTATATTGTTTATTTCTGCCCTGATCTTTATTATTTCTCTTCTTCTTCTGGGTTTGGGGTGCTCTTGCTGCACTGCTTCTCGCTCCTTTAGGTGCACTGTCATATTTTGTATTTTTACTTTTTCTAGTTACTTGAAGTAGGACTAGAGTGCCATGCAGTTTCCTCTTAGGACTGCCTTTGCTTCATCTCAAAGAGTTTGGATGGTTGTATTTTCATTTTCATTTCTTTCCATATATATTGTTTAATTTCTTCTCTAATTGCCTGACTGGCCTATTCACTCTTTAGTAGGGTGTTCTTTAACCTCCATGTTTTTGGAGGTTTTCCAGACTTTTTTCCTATGAATGACTTCAACTTTCATAGCACTGTGATCTGAAAGTGTGCATGGTATGCTCTTAATTCCTTTATATTTATTGAGGGCTGCTTTATGACTCAGTATGTGATCTCCTGGAGAATGTGCCACATGTACTTGAGAAGAAAGTGAATTCCATAGCCTCAGGATGTAGAGTTCTAAATACATCTGTCAAGTCCATCTGGTCCAATGTGTCATTTAGGTGCATTGTTTCTTTAGTGATTTTCTGTCTAGTTGATCTATCCCTTGCTGTAAATGGAGTATTAAAGTCTCCTGCGATTATCACATTCTTATCCAAAAGATTGTTTCTGTTTGTGATTAATTGTTTTATGTATTTGGGTGCTTCCATATTCAGTGTGTAGACATTTATAATTGTTAGCTCTTCCTGATGGACAGACCCAGTAATTATTATATAATGCTCTTCTTCATCTCTTGTTACTGCCTTTACTTTAAAGTCCAGTTTGTCTGATATAAGTATGCCTACTCCAGCTTTCTTTTGACTTCCAATAGCATGATAGATATTTCTCCATCCCCTCACTTTAAATCTGAAGGTATCCTCTAGTCTAAAATAAGTCTCTTGTAGACAGCAAATAGATGGATTTTGGGTTTTTTTAACCCATTCTGCTACCCTATGTCTTTTGATTGGAGCATTCAGTCCATTTACATTCAGTATTATTATTGAAAAATATGGGTTTAGAGTCACTGTGTTCTCTGTAGGATCCATGCTTGTGGTGGTGTCTCTGATCCCTTGCGTTCCTTGCAACATTTCCCTCATAGAGCCCTCCTCAGGATTTCTTATAGGGCTGGTTTAGTGGTGATGAATTTTTTCAATTTTTGTTTATTTGGGAAAACTTTTATCTTTCCTTCTATCCTGAATGACAGGCTTGCTGGATAGAGGATTCTTGGCTGCATATTTTTTTCTGTTCATCACACTGAAGATTTCCTGCCATTCCTTTCTGGCCTGCCAAGTTTCAGTAAATAGGTCTGCAACTACTCTGATTGGTCTCCCTTGGTATATTAGGACCCTTTTATCCCTAGCTGCTTTCGGAATTCTCTCTTTGTCCTTATATTTTTCCAGTTTCACTGATATGTCATGCAGAAGATCGATTCAAGTTACGTCTGAGAGGAGTTCTCTGTGCATCTTGGATTTCAATGTCTGTTTCCTTCCCCAGATTAGGGAAGTTCTCAGCTATAATTTGTTCAAGTACCCTTTCAGCGTCTTTCTCTCTCTCTGCCTCTTCTGGGATTCCTATGATATGGATATTGTTCCATTTGACTGTATCACTCAGTTCTCAAACTCTCCTTTCATGCTTCTGGGTCAGTTTACCTCTTTCTTGTCTTCCTCTTTTTCTATAATTGTGTCTTCTACTTCACCTATTCTCTCCGCCTCTCCAATCCATGCATTGGCCACCTTCATTTTGTTATGCACCCCATTTATATAGCATTTTTTAATTCATCACAACTATTTTTAAGGTCCATGGTCTCTGTAGCAATAGCTTCTCTGATACCTTCCATGCCTTTTTAAAGTCCAGTAATTAATTTTATGACTATTGTTCTAAATTTTTGTTCAGTTATGTTGTGTATACCTGTTTTGAGCAGTTCCTTAGCTGTCACTTCTTCCTGGAATTTCTTTAGAGGAAGAGTTCTTCCATTCCGCACATTGGCTAGCTTTCTCTCTCTTGCCAGTTTTAAAAGCTTGTTATGCACTCTGCACCTCTGAGTACTGCTATATTAAAGAAGGTTTATTGACTGTCCAGGGTCTGTCCATTTATGTAGTGTTCTTTTAATGGTGTCTCTTGGTCTCTCTTGTTGAGACTTTGTGGTTATTTTATTTCTTACTCATAGTGATATTTGGGACTTTCCACCCTGTGTACTTTGGCTTGTTTCTTGAGGTAGTCCTATGAGGCTGTTTTTAGTGGACTCTGTCTCTTCCTCCCAGCCTCTAGAGGTTCAGAGTTTTTTGGCTTCAGCCCTTCTTTGTTTGAAAGATGCAGGTGGGAGATAGCAAACTCCCTACTTCTCTGCCATTTGTCAGCCCTCCACTGTCTAAAATAATTTAAGACTTCAAAAAATATTAGTGCCACTATCCTAACATGCTCATAGTATCTTACCTGTGAACATATATTTACATAACTTATACAATAATTCACACATTTTAAGTATTATAAATTTTACCTAACATTACTTATTTTCAATAGTTTTATGTAATATTCATAAGTTTAACAGCTCCTTGCTATGTTTTGTTTCTTCAAGTTTTTCTCTTCATATATGTTGTCCTTTTCTGATACGATTTTGAAATATAGATCATACTCTCTTTTTATGTTTTAAAATGAATTGAAATATTTTAATATTCAGATTAATATAACATATCTGAAAGACATTATTCATTCTTTAATTATTAACTCATAACCACATCATCAAGCACAAGTTTACTCTTGTTACCTTTGTTTAAATAAAAAAAAAATTCAGTTGTGGATTTTTGAATTTCTGAAACCCATTCCACTCCAAGCTTACTACTTTGTAGTAAGTAGTAAAGTTTAGTATTTGCATAATAATTTTTTATCTCTTATCTTCTGCTTCTGTTTTAATAGATAAGTGAATCAGAAATAATTCCTTCATTTACTATGGTCATGTCAGTAAACATGAACTCATATACATATACCTTATCATGTTACCTCTAAAATGGATGGTTTTTCTTTTGTAATCATAAGACCATGTCCCAGCAACCTTCCTAATCAAAATTTTTCTTTCTCCTTATCCATATACCTAACTACTTCACCTCAATTTCATTTTTCTTCTGGAATCCTAAGATTTCCTTTAAAAATAGCTACCAAAAAAAGATATTTATATAGTAAGTATTCTGAAGTTTTTAAGCCACAGGACCTGTTTCACTAGTCCTCACCAGCTGAAGAGCTTTATTAGAATTACTCTTTTTTCTTTAAAGGTTTAAAGTTGTTATTCCATTTTCAGTTTTATTGATCGGTGCAAAGAAGAAATCCAACATTTTCTTGACTTTGGTTCCTGATGGTGATTTGGTTTCTTATGTATAATTGCTTAAATGATGATTTTATATTTTAAGTTTAGAGACATTTAAAGACTGCATTGTTGGTAAGATGGTTATTTACTTATTTTCTTAAAGACCCAAGTTTAGACAATCTCATAAACTTAGCCCAGCTGCTCAGAAGAAATTAACTGATGATCACAGATATCTACAAAAAGTGACAGGGCTTTTATTAGTAACTAAGAACTACCTTCACTGTACTATATATGCAAAGTTTTGGTTCTCTGGGTCAATGAATGTATCTTCTTAAATACTTTGTATGGTTTGATAGTTTCTTTTGTTCTCAATTTTTGCTTCATATCTTCACAGCTTTTGTGAGATTGAGGAAATACCCTTACAACTAGAGGTCTAACAGCTTTCTTTCTCTTAATGAGCAATAAAGATAGACATAGAGAAAAGAAGAGCAAGGATGAGCCATTGCATTACATAACAGGGAGAAAAGACCCAGCTGTTAAAAGGACCCATTGATTGATTAAACCATCCATAAAGGAAGAGATCAGTGCTTTAGGGTCAATGATTTTTGTCCCAGATGTCATAAGCAGAAATGCTTTCTTCACTACTAACTTTGCTTCTGTTGATTTTCTCCTCCACTGGAGAAAAGCTAGAATAGAGGGGCGCTTTAAAGGCTGGAATGGTCGGGGGTGCCTGGGTGGCCTAGTCGGTTAAGCATCTGACTCTTGATATCAGGTCAGGTCATGATCTCACAGTTTGTGGGATTGAGCCTTGTGTCCAGTTCCAGTGTGGAGCCTGCTTGGAATTTTCTTCTTCCTCTGCCCCTCCCCTCCTCTCACTCTGTCTCTCTCTGTCTGTCTCAAAATGAATTAACTTTAAAAAAAAAAAAAAGGTTGGTAGGGTCATTAAAGCCATCTACAACAGCCTTTAAAACCTACATGCACATTATCCCTTTTCCTCACAAAGAAAATCTAAGTCAAGCACAGAGAAGCTCCTAAATAAGAAATTTTCAGTGGAATAAGAGATCAGAGCACTGCCTCTGTCATTAAACAGATTAGAGGAAAAACTGAGCATGGAGGTCTCAAGAGGTAATTAAGACATTTCTCTACAACTGAGATGACAAATATTCAGTATAACCTTCAGTGCTTTTCTGAAAGTCTTCTGAATTCCCTAGATACAAACCATGTTACAATATAAATATAATGTACTTTCCCTAAGTTCCCAGAACTATAGAGTTTCAAGTAAAAACTAGGATTTCAGGTGGATTTCATTTTCCATTCACGTAGCCTTCTCTAACCAGCATCACGTCTTTCAACAATACTGTGGATATGTCACGCCAAAACATTTATTACACCAAATCACTTAGATATGTATATTTCCCATGTATTCAGCAACAACTGAAGCTGTCACTGAAGCAGGAAAAACGATGTAAACAGCATTCTAGCTTTGTTTGAATCCAGTTCAGGGGAGACAACTGTTATTGCAAGAGAAGAGTAAAAGGAAGCTGGGGGTACCTGGGCCTGAAGAAACTGGAGAGAGAAAGGAACCCAATAAAGGTTCCAATAAAGGAACAGACCTTTGGCTGCAAGATCCAAAGAGGGAATGGAAGAAGCTCCAAACCTGGAGGTGCTTGAGGGTGAACCACCCTAATTATTGTCTGAGAACACTCAGTGTCCAATAGTCCTAGATACTTGCAAGTGCCCCACAGTGAAATCACAAATGCCTTGTATTAAGATGGGAGCTTGAAGAGAAAATCTTTCTGTTGTCCAAGGTGGGTAGAAGTTAATACCATTTAAAAACCTTCCTAAGGGTAGAAGAAATCATGGATGAACTACTACATTTTCAAACACATTCAAACATTTTTCATAGTTTAATCTTTACTGTATATATATTTTGTGTGCTTTTTTGAAAATAAACACATTTTCTCACTATTAAAATTTCTTACTAAATAGCATGCCTAATGGCCATATAATGTTTTATTCCATCAATTACTAAAACTATCCCCTTATTTGACTATTAACAAGCATAAAAGGCTGGGATGAATACTTTAAAACATAAATACTGGGAGATTTCTCCGAGATAGATTTTGGAAATTTAATTACTGGTATAAGATGTATAATTTTATACTTGCCAAAGTGTTTTCTATAAGAGTCCTAAGAAATTCTTCTCCCATCAGGAATTATGTGAATGACTTTATCCTATCAACATAAGCACTGAGTTCCAGTTTCTTTTAATATTTTTAGTAAGTCAGTCGGGCACCCGGGTGACTCAGTCAGTTAAGTGTCTGACTTTGGCTCAGGTCATGATCTCACGGTTAGTGAGTTCAAGCCCCGCGTCAGGCTCTGTGCTGATGGCTCAGAGCCTGAAGGCTGCTTCTGAGTCTGTGTCTCCCTCTCTCTGCCTCTCTCCTGCTCACATTCTGTCTCTGTCTCTCAAAAGTGAATAAATATTAAAAGAAAAAAATTTTTAATTATACTTTAAAAAAAATCTTAATAAGTCAAAATGGAATTTCTTATAGTTTTAATTTATTATTATTTACTCATGAGATTGAATATTTTCATACATCCATTATATGTATATAAGAATCTCATGTTAATTTATGTGAGTATATCATATAGTAAAGGATATAAATTCACTGCCTATTTTTGTCATAATATTGTCCCATTTATTGTTCAAACTTTAATTTTATGACAGTTTGACATTAAACAGTCTTTTATTCCTTGATATTTTCGCTTTTTGTTTCTTTCCATTATATTCAGAGACCAAATAAATACCTAAATAATTATTACCCATACAGAAATCAAATAAATAATTAAATTAAATAATAGGCTTTGCTATTTTTTCATGTTGTAACTTAATTGACCTGGATTTTTTTAATGTATTATAGTTAATACATAACTATAATATTAACAAACCACACCAGGGTAACTCATCTCTGCTCCACTAGGACAACAAGGCAGCTAAGGAAATGTACTACCGGGATCTTGTTTTCAAAAGAGGATTGGCTACTCAGTTATGGTTATGCAGTCAGCAGACACCTTATCTGTCAGCTCCTTCAGAGTTCACCTCACGTACAGAAAACTACTTTATCCCAGGTCACAGACTTTCCAGAACAGCTCAACCTAACGACTGAGCAAAGGAGGGACCTGAAGGTCTAGCCATTTTAGCTCTACCCTGGATAAATTTGATGGGCAAAACCCTCTATAAAGTTTCATGTGTGATTGGCAAAGGCTTTGTCAGAACTTAACTGTAGTTCAGATTCTTCCTCTGCCCAAATCCCCCTCTAACACAGGTGCTGAATTCTACTAACTACCTGCATCATTAATTCCATTTTGGTGTATACTTCCAGAGAACATAACCAGCAGTAGGCAGCTCAACTGGGTGTGGAAGACCCTCTTTTAAGATGGCTTACTCCTGTGGCAGATAAATTAAAGTGGCTGGCAAAGGAGAGTCCTGCTGGATCTGAGGACAGAGAGCTCTAATTTCTCTTGATGTGGTCTCCCCATGGGCTATTTGGGCTTCTTATGGCACGGTAGTTTATTTTTATAAGACACAATATGAAAACACATGTTCTGTCTTTATAAGGTACAAAGGTGAAATATTTTTCAACACTGTATTAATTATATTGTCCAAAATCTCTATACATTTTTTGGCTGCCCTGTATAAAATAGGCAATTTCTGCTTTTCAGCTTTAGAATTTATTTGCTATGGTATATTCCCCACTAATGAAATCCATTTGATGACAAAGTGAGCCCTTTTACACAATACTATAAAACTACAGTACAACTGTATTTGCAGTGGTTTTTTCCAGTTACATAATTTTTATTTAAATCCTCACCTGTGTTAAATAAGTTTTAATGAGTTAATGGCAGACAATATTTCATATTTAATATTGAATATAAAATTTCCAAAATAAGCATGTGGGTTTTTGTAACTGTCACAAATCTTTGAAGTCCCATAAACATGTGTAACTGAAATCAAATGAATATTCAGCAACACACTACATGCAGGTTGATAATATGGAAATGCTGCTTTTAACACACTAGAAGTATTATAGGAACAAGAATGAAGTCCCTCTTCTTCACATGGGAATGTCTCCCCAGTACAATGACTGTCATGTTATTATGGTTAAAACATAAAGGATACTTTATCTGAATTGTAACTAGTATAATAATTCAAAATTTGAGATCTCAGCTTATGTATGCTGCCAACGTTTATGAAGAGATTTAATGGGCACAATGCCTTCAGGAATCTTTCAGGGAAGAGTCACAAAACTGAGATATCAATGGAGTTTTACTTCTTTAGCTCATAACATACTTTTCAAGTTATTTCATATAATTATATCATTAAGCATGAGGTAGACTACAACATAAATGTTACTTACTATACTCCTTTTTAACATATCCTGAGGAAAGTACTGTTTTTAAAAGGCATCATGTTGCTAACTAATGGTGGCTTATGTAATTCATTATGACTTGTAGATGTTTTTCGGAAGTATTCAGATCTAGCTCTTCATTACTCATTTTACATTTAATGATGTGAGTTTTGTTCTTTGAGTGTACTAGAATGTCCTTATATTTGTTTCTTGTTCATCAAGGTCTTTTAATTCTGTTCCTAGTCTCCAGGAGGCTGATGCTTCTGCCCACCACCACCCATGCACTTCACCCTACCTTATCATCAAGATGTTCTTTCATGTAAAACTTAATGAAGGTGCTTACTTACATGCAAGTCAGCCTAACAATGTCTTTGAAGTACCTGCTAAGTATACAGCACAGTAGTCAAGTTAAAAGAAAATACAAAGGAAACAAAGGATATAGTTCAGCTCTTTAAAAAGACTATACTTGAGATGAAGAAAATAACAGAAATTGAAGCATATTTTCCCAAGGCAACAACTTCATCCATTATTCCCAAGTACAGATTCCAAGAGAAAACTGAGTATAGCTTAAATGTTAAGAAATTAATGGTATCATACATGAGATCTGTCAGGGGAGTTCAAAATGCATATTACTGATAAGGGTGTTGAAACTGAAGCAGGACTAATTCCTTCTTTAAAAGCTACTTATTACATCCCCTTTCATTTTGATTCTGAACAATAAATTGCAATCATTTTTGTCTAAAGCCTACACAACTGTGCATCTATAAAACTGTTCTTCAAGATTCTTATGTGCTATAGAAAACATGCATATATATCTTATATACATGGACATGTGTATCTATAAAACTAAAGTGGGTAAGTTAAGAGAAATAAAGTAAGAAATAATTGTGAAAATGTCCTTATACTATCTTATTCACTAGGATAGATTATATAATATTGATACATTCTATAATAATTAAATATAATTTAGGCATTTGGAATGTTAAAAAAATATCCTAACATTGCTTGTCATGCTGAGGTTTCTGAGATGCCTCCTCCAGCTCAGAAGTCAGTAACTGCATCTTCATGTGGCAAATTCTGTTAAAGATTTAATTCCTAACCTAGTTAACTCCCAGACTATACAGTTTGGATTTGGAACTGTTCCTTCCTTTAAGACAGAGGCCAACCAGTTCTCACTGGATTATATGTTGTAAATCAGTCTGTGAATGAAAGGTTTTGTGGCCACGTAAGTCTGGAAATGCTAAATACAGTATTTTCCCCTTAGAGAACTTTAGCATTTAAAGCTCTGACAAGCACCTCAGCTTTTAAAAAATGTATTCGACTCTGTTTAGTCCAGTATTTTCCAAACCTCTTCAGCCAAAGAATTCCATTTAATATAATAACTGCTGACATGCTACAGAAATATTCATAGGGAAATATTGATCTATCAAACCTCCACTTAATAAATACTTAGTAAGCATTTTCTTCATGAAGTTAGTGTTTTTTATCTACGCCATGGAAGGTAATTAAGATGAGTTAGGCATCACCTGTGTCTTCAAGAAACTTTCAAAAAGGAAATGGAAGATTAAAAGCTAACTTCATTCTCAGGAAGAAAAAGTTCAGTGCCATTGTAGAGGTCCAAAAGAACATGCAATTGGATTCCAAAGAAGGAAATAAATCCAATGAGATCAGAGAAAGCTTCAAAGACAATGTGGAATTAGAGGTCTGCCTCACAGGAAGATGTTTTGCTGTGTTTGGAAAGGTGATCCTACAAGGAGTTGACACCATGGGGAAAAGTCAAGAGGTTTTGGAAGGGTCAAAGAACAGATACACTGGAATGTGCATAAGAAGGGAATGAAGTTTAAAGTGAAACTGAATTAAGGTCAGATTGTTTTGGTGCCCAATTTACATATTTAAGGAGTACCTACCGTTTACAGTGACTACTGGAAATAGCAATAGTTGAAATCAAGACTGACCATCTAAGCATAGTAGGTAAATATTAAATCAAGATTTCCAACACATTTTGATAAGATTTTATGACAGGCAAAAACCAAAAATCTTTAAGAGCATGGAACCTTTATACCAAACATAGTGTCAAGATAGGCATCCTAGAGGAATTAAGAGTTGAAACATGGAATGCTGAACTTTATTCTGTCAACCCTGAAAAGCCATCTAAGTTGCTTGTTTTTAAAGGGGAAAATTGGATCAGATCTCTCTTTTCAGAAGAACTCAAGGGCAATGTGAAAGACAGATTGGCATAACAGACATGAGGCAAAAGACCCAATTAGAAGTAAGCTACTGCATTGCCTAGTAAAGTTTATAAGCACCAAAGCTAAGGCAGTATCAGCAATTCAGAAGAAGAAGAGACAGATATAAGAGAAGCTCAACATGTTTTAATGAACAATTAGATGCAGAGTTATAGAAGAGAGGAAAAGAAAGATATTTTCCAATTTCCCATCTGTGATAAACAATTAAGGAGTTAATTTATTTCTACAAATACATCAGAATAAAATACCAGTAGACATGGAATACAAATGTTCAAAGATGCATCAACCATCTAGTTTCATTTAGAGATATATTTTTCCCACACACATAGACATACTTTTTTGTGTAAACAGTTACTGTAATCCAGATAGCCAGTCTGGCCATGATGAAGCAGAATAAAACACTATAGTGGTTTCAATGAAATGCTCCAACAAGTTTTATTATCTCTGACCTTTTATTGAAAATCCATGAAGCTCAATAGATATCTTTAGCTAAGAATATTTTCCTTACAAATGTCATCAATTGATCACTGCCCAACAATTCCTAGGTATGTTTAATTTTGTGAGCTTTGTAGAATATTTTATAATGTTTTTTATTTTATAATGTTTTATTTTCAGCTTCTCTATATTCATCCAATTTTTTCTATTAAGTATATACAAATATAGATTCTTGTGATCTCTTACACGTAAATCATCTCCCCTTTCTACTCATCTAACGGTGAACATTATTAACTCATTTAATGAATATTATAATTCACTAGAAGTATAAAACCTATTGTACAACTTTCTTTTGGAATCAGACTTGTTCAATTCATTTAATCATAATAGTGATTTTAGGACATTAAGGGTCAGAAATCTGTCAAAATTAGAATTACATGATTAATGCTTATAAAGGCATAGCTTCGGACAATAAATAGTCCGTAGGTGTTACCTATCTCCTATTCAAGACTATACTAAGCAATTAAGCACTGCTTAAAACTTCTGCTGAGGGTAAGTTTTCTTTCAACACTCAATATTCAGGAAACTAGAGCTGGCATAGCTCACCTGAACAAAGGGACATTCACAGCAGAGTTTGTCTAAAGCTGGTAGTCCAATTCCATGAATACAACTAAGCAACCATGTTAGAGGGGGAATGTCAAATGACCCTTTTACTACCTTGTTAAGACAGCAATAGAGACCTGAGGTGGTATCTCTCTTACTTCATTTAGGACATTAAGACATAATTCCCCCTCTATTCCCTGACAAAAGTGTTAATCATCAAGTAAGCATAATTCCTGAGTAAAGAAGGATTTCTTCTACAAATTTGGTAGGCATTACAGTTTCTCCTGTCTTAATACAATGTGTACAATTTAGTCTTTTTGGAATGAGTACACACGGCTTTGCAATACCTTGCTTATGAATCATGGCTCCACTTCTATTGTGACTTATGAGAAGCAAGAATTGCCGTATGCCAATATTAGAGAACTCCTAGCCCCTTAGATTTTCTGAAAGATTTTCTATCACATTTTACTCCTTTGAGTCTTCCCATCAACTGAATCACGTAATTTCAGTAGTCTCTGAAAAGCCATAATCCCTCATGAAAAGTTAAATACAGGTAAGGTGTGTAGGCTAGGCACTTCCTTCCTTGACAAGAGCTGGGAAATAACCCACCCAGTAATCATGAAAACCCAAAACTGTGAACACGTTTAGATTTTCCTCAGTAGTACAAAAACCATCAATCACACAATTCACAATTATTGGTCAATAATATGTGCGATACATTTGCTTTGTCTGTTTTTAACTTAAGCATCTCTACCTGATCTTCAATTAATGTTTTTTTGCCTAATGTCAAATAAAATGAAACCATTTTAGTTTAATCAAAATGATCAACTTCACAAATTAAAAAAATTCCAACCTATCTCACTGTCTTTCAAGGATGATAATTTGACCCTTGATAAGCTTTGACACCCCAAATTTGTGTTCCTTTGTGAGAGGGCCATTAAAAAGTAAACAAGTTAGGGTCTTGGTGTTCTTGTGTGCTGGAGCCCTTATGAGTTAAGTTTCTTGACTTGCTTAATCACTTTTGGTGAGCTGACCTAGTGACAGAACTCAGTCTTGGTTTCCCCTCTTATAGTTCTAAGGCCATGTTTCAAATTATTTTATGGTCTGTGTTCCAGTTTATAATTTCTGTCCTTTAAGAGAGGATGATATGTTTGACAGTTTGGCCAAATATACATGGTTTAATAAAGGTGCCTCACAGGATGCTATGGAGGGAGAAAGAGAGGAAGAGAGGGGCAGAGGGAATGAAGGTAGAGTGGGATGTGAGTGATAGGTTCTCACCTTGTTTAGCAGAGTGAATTTTCAGGTAAAAACTTTTGCTGGAAAAAAAGAGAATGAAACAATATGCAGGCCCATTTATAAGAACAATACATCTCCTTGGACCCTTCTAGTTATAATGCTTGGTTATTCTGTAATTCTGTGATACTCTCTCTAGTGTGTGATTCTCAGTGTAGCAAGGCAAAACACATGTTTCCAAGGCAATCTGTATATAATTCTATAGTCTGCTTCTTGCATCTGGGTATTTACCAACTGGTCTTTTCAGTTGATGGGTTTGTGTGTGGGGGGGGGGGGTATGGGTGTGTGTGTTCACACACATAAAATATTCATATATATGTAAAAATCAAGTTGACTTTTTATCACGAAAGAAATATGGGTTCCAATCTGATCCCTTCACATCTTAGGGATTTGTTATTACTTAGTTTCAATAAAGGTTAGCAGGGTTACCGTATCCCTGGAGTGACTTAAAGCACTTTCTTAAGTAATCCTGAATATAGAGGATCCAGATATGTACATTTGAGTGGAACCACAGTAATCAGGAAATATTTATCCATTCTTCACTGTTGTAGCATGTTTGCCCTGAGGTACAGAGCCATGTTCAGTCCAGTTTAGACAATCAATTTCAGCTTTCCCTGATAGAAATATTAAAATCTTTTCAAACATTAAAAATCTTTAATGCATTGTTATTGGCTCTTTCCCCCTTATTAAGAAGAAAATATATTATCTTATCATTTTTCTTTATAGAGTGGCCTACATACATGTAATAAGTTCCCCAGAGCTGCAAAAGTTCAATTTGTGGGTGGATGATCAGTTTCAGCAATGTTATCAAAAGAATTCCTATATTATATAATGAATTTTACTTAATAACCACTAAGATCCCATTTGTTTTATGATTCTATTATCCATCTTTTGTTTCCAGAATTTGAAAAGCTGCCACTTTCTCTCCAAAGGTTGCAACTCTTTTCTCACTCAGATATTAAAATGCTATAGTTTTGGGGCGCCTGGGTGGCTTAGTCGGTTAAGCGTCCGACTTTCGCTTGGGTCATGATCTCGCGGTTCGTGGGTTCGAGCCCCGCGTCGGGCTCTGTGCTGACTGCCAGCTCAGAGCCTGGAGCCTGTTTCAGTCTGTGACTCCCTCTCTCTGACCCTCCCCCGTTCACGCTGTCTCTCTCTCTCTCCTAGAAATAAATAAAACATAAAAAAAAAATTTAAAAAAAAAAATGCTATAGTTTTATACTTTATAGTCTTCAATGAACACAGAGCCTCACTCCTACTTTATCTACTTTTTTCAACTGTACTTGATTTTTACAGATTCTTTTTTTAAGTCACCTTTCTATACCGTAAGGTGTAATATTAGATTTTTTCCAACATCCATAATGCTGTTTTCTTTCTTTTCTTGGATTTTTTATCTTAATGTAGTTCTATCTCATAAGAACCATGTGATAATGTGGGAAATCCCATGAGATGTGCTGGGAACTCTGCCAAAAAGACTGAAAGGACTAACTTATACTCAGAATAACTGACTAGCATCAAGGCTGAGCTCTTGTCCCTGGTATGCAAAAAGTTACTTACACATCCCAACACACTTCTCACAGCATCTGCAAGATATTATCTGGGTATATGGCTAGTGATACAAAACAATAAATAATACTCAACATTGGATGAATGTCTTCACCACAAGTGTGAAATATAAATTATTTCTGAACAAATCTTCAGCCCAACTGCAGAAAGTACTAAAAATAGGATTCATTTCAATGGCAAACATCAAGGGTTATGTTGAGACAATAGCTAAAAATGAAGGGCTCCCATCCTAGCTGCAAACCAAGGAAGGTATTCCAATGAAGACAGAGGAAATACAGGGAAACAGTGTGGTCTGTTGGCCACAGGCTACACCAGAGTCACCCCAGACATGGTCTATCCTAATTCCAATCAAGCATCTCATGCTCATCATGTATTCCCTGCCTAGTAGAACTGACTCTGGGCATTGCTCATGTCTGAGTCTGGAATGAAAAACATCTGTGACTATAACTTTGCAAAATGTTTAAAAAAAAAAAGGGGGGGGGGATTGAAAGTCTGCCCTATAATTTCACATGTTTGCCAAAATCAGCTTTCTAAACACTCATTTTATTTTTCAGGATTTTTTTAGGCCTTCTCTCAGAATCTCTAATTCTGCCAATTCATGATTGCTTATCTGAAGATTATGTTCCAATTTTAAATCCTTAAGCATTTCCCTGTTTGAGAAAATGAATTTAGGAATGACATCTGGACCAGTTGGCACTTCTATGTGGTCTTTTCTGCACTACAGGAATTTACTGACAGGATTTGTGACCTGGGGCATCGATTCTGACAAATATTCATATAGTAAAAAGGCTCTCATCAGCACCAAGTTCTATGCTGAAGAAGCTTCAACAAGCTTCTCTGAAAAGGCTGGCTCATTTTTTTTCCCCTTTATTGTTTTCAGATTGATTATAAAGTCCACCTACAAAGTTACCCATTCTCTCTTCTCTTTCCTACCTAAAGTGGAATTCTCTAAAGTTACTTCTCCAGTCTTGACATAAAAAATCATATTAATAAAGGTTTATATTCTTTTTTTAATCAGGCATTTCAGAAAATCTTCCATTTTTGTACATGGATGAAAACTCTAGACTATACATTGCTTCTTAAATTCTTTATGTAAAAATGTATAACTATTTTCCTAAAATTATTGGTGGCATGATATTTAACCTTTACAAGTGTCAGTTTTATGATCTGTAAAGTCAGAATTTTGTAATAGTACGATGTTTATGGTAGTACCTATCTCTGAGAGTTGTCATGAGCATGAAATGAAATAATGTATGTAAAAAGGCTTAGCTGCCTGTAATCTGTAGTATTATCATTACTACTGGTTAGTTTGTCTCCAAAGTATAAACTAATTGGTTTCTCCTACTATTGTCCCTCCTCCCAGATCGAGCATGAGAGTGGGTTTACCAAAACAGTGTGATGCAGGTATCCTGTGTAAAAAGAAAGTAGCACTTCATGGCTGATGCTGGGAGGCTTACATGCAGGGCCAAAAATCTGAGACTCCTCTTAAAGAGTTATAAACCCAGTCCTAAGTGGCACAAACTGAGGAGCCAACCAAAATGAGAAAGCAAGAAGGCCCAGAATCATGGTGAGCTGATGGGTCTATACCCTAGAGAGGTTTTGCTAAGCCAAGGAGAAAACAGACTATCATCTTATAGATTCTCTGCCCACAAGTAAACATCCACCCTATATCATCCCTGACAACACTGAAAGATTAGAAAATTCCTAGGACTTCTTTATCATACAGAGAACAACAGTGCAAATCTGCATAACCTAGAATAGACTAGGCCACAGTTATGTTCTTAGCCAACCTTGACTCTTGGAGACATACACTCTTTTATCTTTAACCTTCTATTTTATTTAAGCAAAACTGCTGGAGATTTCAGAAGCACTCAGCAGGTCTGAGGCTTGTTGATAGATTTCAAGATTCTGTTGAGTACTTTCAACCGCAATTAATTATAACTCACTGTTCAGAAACTGTTATACAACACCATTTTAGTAACTGAATTGTATAAACATATATCCAATTTGCATTGTTTGTTTAGTGTTCTATAGATAAATTATGAATATTTTCAAAGGTTTTACCTAAGACCTTGACATCAATTCATCCACACTAATGTTTATAATTTAAAACTTGTTGTATATATACCATATAATGTTATTTGATTGCAGGTTATCCCCCACTTACCCATGACCAAACCCTGTAAGTGTTGAAAGGCTACTTTACTAACTAGTAGGAGAATCAACATTAGAACCAGACAAAAATAGCCAGTCTTTTTCCTAAGTCACATTTATTTCCTTTTCACATTCAAATATTACTTGTAATATGAAGAAATTTTATGAATAAATGTAGTCAAGAAACTACCATACCATATTGTAAATGTCTATCTCTTGTCCACTGTCCCACTACCCTATGGGATCTTTGAAGTTAGAGTTTTACTCCCTGGGCATAGCATCATACTTGAAACTTAGTCATTATGCAATTGATTAATTAGTAAATTGAAAATACAGTAGGACAAAATCGATTCTAAACTATTAAACATTTAAACATTTTGAAATTTAAAACCAATTTATAATATGAACTCTGGAATTGGCAAGATATCAAGTGACTTATTTTAAATTTGCATTGCTTATATATACTCATACATATAAATAGAAAAAATGTTTATTGGAAAATATATTTAAAGAGAACAGAGTTATAAATATTTTAAATATCTCAAGAAGTTTTCATTTTTCACACCTATCCTCCCATTTTTTTCCACTAAAAAAAAAGTATCTCAAACAAGATTAGATAGAAAAGCACAGATAATCCAAAGATAGCCTTGCCATTCTCCTATTGTGTACAGGCAATGACGGCAAGGAAGAGAGAAGAAAAAGAATCTCTCTGTTGATACACCAACCCAGTCTCAAGGACTTTTTTAAAAAGATATCACTAGATAGAGAAATCAGTGCTTTTCAATCCAAAATCTGTTTTACCAGGACTGATTGAGATCAGAACATAACTTAAAATGCCATAACATAGATTTCTAGCACTTAGTAGTATCTTGGCATAAAATTTTCTTCTCACAAAGAAAACAAATAAGAGCCTTTTAAAAATTGTGTAAACAATTGTTAAGAAAACTGTCCCTTTGGCTATCTTCTGTGATATGGGAAAGCTAACTGTAATATATCCACATGCTCATCAGAGCTGCCTTGATGGGGCTAGACAGAAACTTTTCCCCATGGGGAGTTGAGAAGGGCCTCCTGGGTCACAGCTCCTGGAAGATGTGCCGAGACCTCTATAACAGCTACATAACAATCCTGGTCATTCCCTCTACCCATCCTCCTTCCTTCTGTGACAGGTGCTATTCCCAGGGCCTTCTCAGTAAATCCACTGTACACAGGTCTCCATCTCTAAGTTTGATGCAGAAATCCACCCTAGACCACCTGGCAACCCATGTGTTTCCTCCCTCTGGTAATACAGTTCACTCAGCACTCTAGAAAGTAATGGTTCACCTTGTATGAGCCTGATAAGGCTCTGAAAAACTTCATTTTCTGACATTAAAAGGCAGACATGAAGAATTACCTAAGCATTTTGGCAAGAACCAACAAAAACATTTCATTAGTATTGATACTGCTGTCAGTGTGTCAGGGATTTGCTTTTTAACATTTTGAAATTAAACAACTTTGGAAAAACTTTTGAGTGTCTTTGAAGGAACCAATAAATACAGAATAATATCATTCTCAAGAGATCACATGTAAACTTGCTGATAAGAGTGTTCATCAAACTTAGGAATTACAGCAAGAAAACTGTCCAAATACTTTAGAGATTCTTCTTATGGCATAAATGCTCTTTTATTTTCTGCATGGTTTATAAATCTCCTCTTGCAATGTGTCATACCATCTATAACATTAGGTATAATGCTACACATTGGAGACCTAGTTCTCATTATGGATGCATTACATTTACATACCAATGGACATAATTTAGCTATGTCTTCCAGTTATTGCAGGACCCTATCAGCTCAGCACCAAATGATTGTAGCATCAGAGCTCTTTATCTAGATAGATCCCACAGGGCAAGACCCTCTGGGAATGTTATGGAAGGCAAAGGAACTAAGAGCTGTTCATGGTCCCGGTGTCTTTGCCCAGAAAAATAAACAAAAAGACAAAAACTCTGGATTTATCCACTGGCTTGTGAGATGCTCCACTTAATGGTTCAGCTTCCCTCTTCCCCAAACCCACGATTCTACCACAGACACACGATTACCTATACTTATAACTTCCATGTAGCCTGTTCTTATTTTTTCCATTTTTCTCTCAGCTTTTAATATTATGAGCCTTTACTTTACTTAGTGGTATAATACTTTCAGATTTCATATTAAATGAAGCTTTTTGACATTAAAATATCATCATATGTATAAATGAACAAGTGAATAAACTAAATGTCAAATATGCTGATTAGGCAGTAAATTAACTGATTGTTTTCTTATCTTTGGATTTTTTTTTATTATTACTGACTTTTAGTTGGCACAGGGTCTTAAACCAAAATTTTGAAGTCAGTGACTATGTACATATAGTTGTAGTGTAATGGGTTAAAGAATAATTTAAAAAAAATAAAAAGGAGGAGAAAGAAAGAAAGAAAGAAAGAATTTTGTTCTACAACTTTCTTTAAAAAATACTTTGTCCAGAATCTTATTTGCAATAAACTGAATACCTGTGTCTCCTCAAAATTTCTATGTCGAAATCTAACCTCCAATGAAATGGTATCAATAGGTGGAGCCTTTTGGAAGTAATTAGGTCAGAAGGGTAGAGTCCTCATGAATGGGATTAGCACTAGTTCTCTTTATAAAAGAAGCTGCAGTGAGCTCTCTAACCCTTTGCCATGTGAGGATACAATGGGAAGTTGAGCTCTCAGCAGAACCCAACCATACTGACACCCTGGTCTCAGACTTCTGGTCTCCAGATCCATGAGAAATAAATCTCCTTTGTTCATAAGCTGCCAGTCTATGGTATATTTGTTATAACTCTTCAAACTAATACAGACTATTCACAATATTATCTTGGTTTGGTGTTTACTTCTTAAGCTTAAATTTGGGATCTCTTTTTATATCTCTTGTTATATATTTTATCTCTGTTTTTATATTAAATGTTTAGATAATCAGACTATTTCATAGTCCAAATTTTGGTTAATATTTTAAAATTGTTCTACTCACTTTCATATTTACCTCCTACAAACATACTGTTAGATAATTTGAGAATGGTATGTCATTTATCTTAACATGACTACAGATCAAACTTCTAATTAATGAAAAACAGAGAGCCTCATAATACACTATAATTCATTTTAACTCAGAACAAATGTTGGATTTCTGCTTTTAGTACATTCTCAATTTAAACTCCTGAATGTCTCCTTATTAGAAGTGAATGCCAGCATGTTGTTATACAGTATTTTTTTTTTTAGTTTAAGTTTTATTGTTAGATATAGGAGAATATTTATATTAACTCCCTTTGGGGGGAAATGTAAATAAATTATGCTGTATTTTACCTTCTTGGAATCATAGTTGAATAAGATTGAAAAGAAAAAAGTTTCAAAAGATATTTGCCCCACAAAGAAATTAGTGAAATTTTCTTTTTTCTAATGTTTATTTGGGAGAGGGGGAAAGGAGAGGGCAGAGAAAGAAGAGGATGATAGCCCAGTGCAGGGCTCAAACTCACAAACCCGAACCATAAGATCATGACCTGAACTGAAGTTGAACGCTTAAGCACCTGAGCCACCCAGGCACCCTGTGAGTTTCTTTTTACATGAGGTATTCAAAATTTTAAGCATATATTATTCTCAATATTTATTTTTTTTAATTGCAACAAAAGGTCCACAATTACTGACATTTAGTCCCTTGCTTCAGGAAGACAGTGCTCTTAAATTTTAGATAAATATATGATAAAAGAAGCTTTTTACCTAAAATAAAGGTTTGGGCCTGATGTCCTACACACATTTCTTTCAATTATATAGATTATATAAACTCTAATTATACTGATCAGTGGTCGCCCTCATTTGATTAACTCAATAATCAATACTGGCCGTCCTCTAGAAAGCCCTGTGATTTCAGAGAAATGATTATATCTGTGGATGCTGGGAGGAGATAGGGTATTCTTGTTGTTTTTTTTTTTTTTTTTAATTTTTTTTTTTAAGGTTTTATTTATTTCTAAGAGAGAGAGAGAGAGACAGCGTGAGCAGGGGAGGGTCAGAGAGAGAGGGAGTCACAGACTGAAACAGGCTCCAGGCTCTGAGCTGGCAGTCAGCACAGAGCCCGACGCGGGGCTCGAACCCACGAACCGCGAGATCATGACCTAAGCGAAAGTCGGACGCTTAACCGACTAAGCCACCCAGGCGCCCCAGGGTATTCTTTAAGGAGTTTCTCAAACACAAAAAGTTCAAATAGTTCCATGGCTTTTTACAATCTCTACTTTAAGTTCTGTTTTCAAAAGCTGAAGAGCAATTTGACGTAGGTTAGAACTCTGCAATCAAATGTTTTCTGTTTGGGATAGCAACAAAAACTCTGTGTGTGGTCAGTCACAAATATATTAGTAGCCACTATTTTCTTATTTTCTTAGTTTTCAGGGCAGGGCTTGAGGGGGAAGTGAAAAACAAAGTAGGGGCTAAAGAGCCTGGAGGAAGATGACGATGACAATCAGCAAGTTAGTATCTACCTAAATTATCATAGTAGTTATAGCATTACATAACCTACTTCTGGTCCTCATTAATTTAGAATAGGTACCTTAGAACAATTTGTAGTTTCCATATATATAAAATTTTACATAAAATTTCTAAAATATATTTTGATAAATAGTATATACTGTTTTTTTTAATTTTTTTTTTAATGTTTTATTTATTTCTAGGAGAGAGATAGAGACAGCGTGAGCAGGGGAGGGTCAGAGAGAGAGGGAGTCACAGACTGAAACAGGCTCCAGGCTCTGAGCTGGCAGTCAGCACAGAGCCCGACGCGGGGCTCAAACCCACGAACCGCGAGATCATGACCCAAGCGAAAGTCGGACGCTTAACCGACTAAGCCACCCAGGCGCCCCTAGTATATACTGTTAAAACATCAATATTTTTGCCAAAGTCAATATCATCATAATATTATATGAAGGAATTCATACTTCCCCAAATTATCAAGTACCTGAAAAATGCATGCTCTAATCTTATAATCCAATACAGTGTCAAACAAAAATTGCACTGAGAGGAGTTAAACAGACAAGGAAGACTTTATTCAAGTACACTGCAATAGAGGTCAAAACTATCACAACAGGGAAGAGATTAAAATCTATTCCTCCCAAACAAAAGGCTTTTAGGTACCTGGTTGAGCCAGTGAAAAAGTGCTGGAAGATGTTTGTGGGGCAGTTGTCAAGGTGAGTAGGCCATCTATGTATGCTAATTGATTGTAGAAGTTATGCTTCTATCCTCCCATAGGGACTCTGTCTTCCTTGATGATTACTTTCAAAGGGATAGCTCCATGAAAAAGACAATTCTGGGTTCTAAAACTAGCAAGAGACTGGGAGACAATCTATATTTCAAAAAAAAAAAAAAAAAATTTACAATTGTAAGTTTAAAGTAACTGTTCTAATAAAGGGAGGTCAGGAGCTGATAGGAAGAAACATGGCCGAAGTTTAGTCAAGCTGAGGGGAACATTAAAAGAGGCCATGCTGGGCAGTAGATTAAAAAAAGAGGACTGTGGTAAAACAAGCTGCAAGGCACTATGCCACAGGAAGCGGATGTTGGTGGAAGGGAAGGAAAATCTGTGGATACTTTTTATTAAAATGATGTGGTTCCTATTGCAACTCTCTTAGCAACAACTCAGTAATTCTTTATTCTGATTTCTAAAATGTGGTTCTGGTGAATCTATTGAAAGAAAGGCAGGTGGAGATCAAACTTGACCATTTATAGGTTGTATCTGTCAGGGTTCAAACAGAGAAACAGAAAAAATAGTAGATATACATTAAGGGATTTATTGCAAGAAATTGGTTTGGAGAGGCTGACCAGGCAACTATGAAATCTATAGAACAAACTGCCAGGGAGGGCAGGCCAGAATAAGCATGAACTCATTCTTAAGGCATGAGCAGAATTTCTTCTTTCTCCAGAAAATCTCAGGTCTGCTCATAAGGCCTTTCAACTGATTGAAGCAGATCACCCTGCTTCAGAATCACCCATAAGGATCTCCCCTACAATTGATTATGAATGTTAATCACAGGTATCTTTAACAATAACGTCTAAATGACTGTTTGAATACCTGGGGACTACAGCCTAGCCAAGTTGATATAATAAACAGATTATAAAGTCAAAAGGTTGAATTTAGGCAATATCAGAGAGACGCAACCAAAAAACATCACCAGTCAGAATAAAGTGGTTGGTTATAAGGGTCCAACTGGGTATACGTACTGAACTTAGAATATTTTAATCAATTAAATTTAATTTGAGGGCATATATGCCATTTGGTTTTCATTGATCCCAAGGCCTTATTCCCTAGGGGAAATGTGTGTGTGTGTGTGTGTGTGTGTGTGTGTGTGTGTGTGTGTGTGTGTGTACATGTATATATATGTGTATATATATATATATATATATATATATGCATATATATATGTATGTGTATATATACACATACATACATATATAGTATGTCATATCATGTTATATAATTTTGTATATATGTACATGTGATAATATACACATAACATTATATATTGTATATATAATAACATTGTATAATATGTTATATACACATATGCATATGCATAATATGTATATATGTGTATATATAATGTACATATGTTATATATTATATATGTTAATATTTTATAAATAATATATAATTTTTTAAATATGTTTATTTGTACAAATCTATAGAGTAAAATGTTCAGCATTCTTCTATACAGTAAAATGCTCAGCATTTCAGGTTCTAGTCTACATCTTAACTACAAAAAACTATAGTATGATACGTAAGTCAAAAGTTTGTTATAAAAATGATGACTAGCCACTAAGGTATCATGGAAAAAATGATATCCAACATTCACTTTAGAACAGCAATCAAATTTCTGAACATTTTCTAAGTGAATTAAATATATATTTAAATATTTATTATCTCATAACAGTAAATTACTTTAACACCATTTCTTTTTTTTTTCTTTTTTTTTTTTAAATATTTTTATTTATTTCTAGGAGAGAGAGAGAGAGAGACACCGTGAGCAGGGGAGGGTCAGAGAGAGACGAAGTCACAGACTGAAACAGGCTCCAGGCTCTGAGCTGGCAGTCAGCACAGAGCCCGACGCGGGGCTCGAACCCACGAACCGCGAGATCATGACCTAAGTGAAAGTCGGACGCTTAACCAACTAAGCCACCCAGGCGCCCCATTTTAACACCATTTCTTAATTGTATTACAAATTTTTCATGAGTTTGACTAAAATTTTAATGACCATTTTCATGATTCTGTATTCTGTTTTGCATACGATTTTTGCAACCTAACTTTAAAGATTTTAAAGAAAAATTTTACAGTTTATTTATTTTTGAGACAGAGACAGAACATGAGCAGGAGAGGGGCAGAGGGAGGGAGACACAGAACCTGAAACGGGCTTCAGGTTCTTAGCTGCCAGCACAGAACCCAATGCTAGGCTCAAAGCCGACAAACCATGAGATCATGACCTGAGCTGAAGTCAGACGCTTAACCGACTGAGCCCCTAAGGCGCCTCAAGATTTTAAGATGTAAAAATATGATTGAATTGAGTTTCTCTCTTAGTTTCATACATGTTCTTTTAATGTAAATAAGAGTTCCTCTTCTCCCAATTTCTATTTCCTCAATATAATCCCCAAGACTCATAAACACACGAGCAGCACTGACACTAGTGACTAGCTGTTAACAAGAAAGCCACTAAGAGATGTTATTTAATCAAATGATCTTAGCACATAAGAACTGTTACCCTAGATCTCCTGGCCTTCACTGTCTGCTATAGCATTCTTATCTGACACATTCCAAAAATGAACATTTTATTATAAATTAGGTTTTGTGAATACTATTCTTTCCTACTCTTGCCTAGATGTGCAAATTGTCATTTGCCATGAGCTAAGGTTAAAATAGTCACATTTCTGATAAATAGAATTGGCACTTCTGCTAAGTGTTGCTTCCGGCAACCTTCTTGGATTTCACATTTCATTTCTATTTTATATTCTTCAGTCCAAAGCAGAGCAAACCCCCTAGACATGTGAGAGGTAGGAGGAGAGAGGTGAAAGCAATAACCTCCCTTACACACACACACACACACACACACACACACACACACACACACACACACAATCCCACACACACTTAAGAGAATAATAGGTTCCCATGACTCTGGAGATAGGATAAGGAAAGAGTAGGTTCATTTAAGATACAAGCAAATAGTCACATGAAGGGGATGACAGCAATAGCTGTGAAGCTGAGGTAGCATTCATTCTGACACTCTAACTCACTGGAAAGTTGCCAGTGAAAACTAGGAATTTCATCTGAATCACTTTAAACCTCTAAGAGGAAATGTGCTATAAAAATTCAAGGCAGTGTTGCCATTATTAAAGCTATTATTGCTAACATTTCTCATTATGAATACAAAATCAGGAAGGGGGGAAAGGTGGGTAAAGAAATGAGACTGATAATAGGAAGGAAGAGTGACAATTATTATTCACATAGGTAATGAATTTCATAATGTCTAACCTATATAGTACAATGGATCTGTTACAATCTTTCCTAGATTGTGAGGAGTAACAATTTTTAATATAAATGTAGGTATTTAAAACAAATGACTATCTCCAAGACTTAGATATTAAGCCTAGGTCTTATAACATGTAGCTACACTACTGTATTATCAGCTTGTGATGCCATAACAGGAAATCATAGACTAGATGGCTTAAACAACACAAATTTATTTCTCACAGTTATGAAGACTGGTAAGTCCAAGATCAAGATGCCAGCAGGGCCCATGTAATTCTGAGACATCCTCTCTTGGGTTATGGATGGCCACCATCTCCTGTATGCTCACATGACATTTCCTTTGTGAACACTCAAGGAGAGAGAAAGCAAGCTCTCTAGTAACTCTTCTTTTCTTTTAAATGTTTACATATTTTTGGGAGAGAGAGAGAATAGGGGAGGGGCAGAAGAGAAGGGGACAAAGGATTCAAAGTAGGCTCTGTGCTAACAACAGAGAGCCCCATGTGGGGCTCAAACTCACAAACCATGAGATCATGACCTGGGCCAAAGTTGGTGCTTAACCGACTGAGTCATCCAGGTACACCTAAAAATTAATTTTGTTAATGAAGTATAGCTGACACACAATATCACATTATTTTCAGGTGTATAAACCCGTGATCCAACAACTCAATTATGCTATGCTCACAACTATAGGTACCATCTGTCACTATACAACTATTACAATACCATGGACTATATTCCCTATTCTGTATCTTTCATCACGTGGCTTATTCATTCCATAACTGGAAGCCTGTACAACTTATTCCCCATCAACTCTTTCTGCCCATTCCCCAACCCCCTCCTCTCTGGAAACTATCAATTTGTTCTCTGTATTTATGGATCTGTTTCTGATTTTTTTTGTTTGTTTATTTTTTTGCATTTTAGATTCTACATGTAAGTGTCTTTCTGTCTGTTATTTCACATAGTATAATACCCTCCAATTCCATCCACGTTGTTGCAAATGTTGATATCTCATTCTTTTTTATGGCTGAGAAATGTTTCAGTGTGTGTGTGGTTTATACACTCATGTGTACACCACATCTTCTTTATCCATTCATTTATCAATGGACGCTTAGGTTGCTACCATACCTTGACTATTGTAATATAATGTTGCGATAAACATAGAGGGGCATATATCTTTTCAAATGTGTTTTTTTATTTTCTCTGGGTAAATACCCAGTAATACAATAACTAAAATATATGGTATTTCTATTTTTATTTTTTAAGAAACTTCTATACTGTTTCCACAGTGGCTATACCATTTTGCATTCCCACCAACAATGCATGAGGGTTCCCTTTCCTCTACATCTTCACCAACATTTGTTATATCTTGTCTTTTGGCTACTAGCCAATCTGACTAGTGTGAGGTAATAGCCCACTGTGGTTTTGATTTGCATTTCCCAGACAACTAGTGATATTGGGCATCTTTTCCATATGTCTGTTGGTCACCTGTATGTCTTGTTTGGAAAAAATGACTATTCAGGTCCTCTGCCATTTTTAGATTAGATTATTTGGTCTTTTGGTGTTGAGTTGTCCAAATTCTTTATATATTTTGACTATTAACTCCTTAACAGATATATCATTTGCAAAAATCTCCTCCCATGCAATAAGTTAGCTTTTTGCTATGCTGATAATTTCCTTCACTGTACAAAAACTGTCTTTTAATTTTTCTGTAGTCCCAATACTTTATTATTGCTTTTGTTTCTCATCCCTGACAGAACATATCTAGAAAAAAGTTGCAAAGGCCAATGTCAAAGATATCACTGTCCGTGTTTTCTCCTAAAAAGTTTATTACATTCAGGTCTCACATTTAGGACTGATCCATTTTGTGTTTATTTTAGTGTATGCTGTAAGCAATTGATTCACTTTCATTCTTTTGCAGGTAGAGGTTCAGACTATCTTTTCCCCACTGTCTCCATTGTCATAGATTAACTGACCATATAACCATGGGTTTATTTCTGGGCTATTCTGTTCCATTGATCAATGTCTCTTTTTTTCTGCCAGTACCATACTGCTTTGATTACTATAGCTTTGTAGTATATCATGAAATCTGAGATTACAATAGTTTCAGTTTTGTTCCTCTTTCTCAAAATTGTTTTGGCTATTGAGGCTCTTTTGTGGTTTCATGCAAATTTTAGAATTATTTGTTTTAGTTCTGTGAAAAAAAAAAGCTATTGGTATTTTAGCAGAGAATGCACTGGATCTGTAGATTGCTTTGGATAGTATGGACATGATAAGAAGTTAAATTCTACCATCATAAACATGGAGTATCTTTCCATTTACTGTGTCATCATCAATTCTTTCATCAGTGCTTTATAGTTTTCAGAGGAAAGGTCTTTCACCTCATTGCCTAAGTTTATTCCTTGGTATTTTATTCTTTTTGATGCAACTGTAAATAAAATTATGTTCTTAATTTATCATCCTCTACTACTTCATTATTAGTATACAGAAACAGATGTCTTTATATTAATTTTGTATCCTGCAACTTTACTGAATTCATTTATTATTTTTAATAGTTTCTGGTATCTCTTCTTTTAAGGGCACTTTACCTATCATAAAGGCCACATATTCATAATCTAGTCTAATTATTTCCCAAAGGCCCCATTTCTACCATAGCAATGGAGCTTAGGGCTTTACCACATGAATTTGAGAAGGGCAAAATATCCAATCCATAGTAAGTATTATATATACAGTTTCCAGGTTAAAAACATCAGTTATCATCAGGGAAACGCAAATCAAAACCATGAAATTATCACTTCAAACCTGTCAGAATGGCTAAAATCAAAAACACATGAAACAAGTGATAGCAAGGATGTGGAAAAATGAACCCTTATGCACTGTTGACAGGAATGTAAGTTGCAACAGTCACTATGGAAACAGTATGGAAGTTCCTCAAAAAACTAAAAATAGAATTACCCTATGATCCAATAATTCTGCTAGTGGGTATTTACTCAAAACAAACAACAACACTAATTTGAAAAGATATATGCACTTTTATGTTTTGCAGCTTTATCTACAGTAGCAAAGATATGAAAGCAACCCAAGTGGGCAACAGTAGCTGAATGGATACAGATATGTTATGTATTTATACATACACATACATACAGTGGAATATTATTTATCCATAAAAAAGGAATGAGATCTTGCCATTTGCAACAATGTGGATGGACCTAAAGGGTATAATAATAAATGAAATAAGTCAGACAGAGAAAGAGAAATACCCTCATGTGGAATTTAAAAAACAAAACAAATGAATAAATTTTTAAAAAAGACAAAAAGACTTTTAAATACATAGAACAAACTGGTAATTGCTGGAGGGGAGAAGGTAGGTGGGGAGGTAGAGGAAATATATAAAGAGGATTAAGAGCACACTTATCATCATGAGCACTGAATAATGTACAGAACTGTTGAATCATAATACTATACATATGAAACTAATATAATACTACATGCTAATTATATCTCAAGAAAAAATTTAACTTGAAAAAGAAAGCTTGAAAAGGGTACTTTACTCTGTATATATATGCAAATACAGTATTTAAAAATAAAAAGACAATCCTACATATCTTTCTACTGTACCTCACTGGAGTCATAGGATTTATTAGATACTCTTCTTACTATTAAACATAACCTACACATATATAAAAGAAATCAAACGTTTTATTAAAATATTTCATTTTGAAGATGCATTTGAGGATACTTAAATAGCAAATAAAAATTCAGAGGAAAATAAAAATATTTAAAGGGAAAGAAATAAAATATTTTATAAGTGCAAATATATACATGATGACAATATGAAGACAGGAAAGACTGGGGGAAAATATCGTCACACTGGAGTAATTAAGTCACCAGGTTTATCTAGGTAAAAACCCCTGTTCAATAGCTGCCCAAACAGAGTTTACTTATCTGTTCATCAGGTCCAGCTTTTCCCAAACAATCAGATGACAAACAAAAGACGTCTAAAGAGGAGAGAAAAAAATATCACTGGTAGCTGAGGACTTTGTTCTAATTAACAATTTTGGAATTTAAATCACCAACTTGCCCATTCACCTTTTTTCCCCTAGCAAAACACTTTCTGCTTACAAAATTAATAAAGCTACATTATCACTGATCCAGAATAAATTACTATTTCTAGAACACTTTATATCTAAGAAGAATGTGCTTGCTCATCAAGGCACATCTTGAAGAGCCTTGTCATAAGTAGTAAGAGAGGCAATGAATCAAGTGCAAAGAGAAAAGGCATTTCAATCATATGGAGCTAGATACAAATTCTACCTCAGCTACCTACTACACTGGAGTTCTTGGGTAAATATATAATCCTTCTTTATTATGATAAAATACTCGCAATGATTATTACTCCATTGTATTTCCTAACACCACAGAAATATAAAGAATCATGAGAGATTGCTATAAATAAATATATGCCAACAAATTGGCATATATAAGAAATTAATAAATTCCTAGAAATACACAACCCATTAAGACTGAACCAGGAAGAAACAGAAAACCTAAACAGGTCAATAATGAATATGGAGATTAAATCAATAATGAAAAACATCTCCACAAATGAAAGTCCAGTAGCAGATGGCTTCACTGGTGATTTTACCAAACATTTAATAAAGAAAAATACCAATCTTTCCAAAATTCTTCTAAAAACCTAAAAAGGAGGGAACACTTCTAAACTTACTTCACAGGCCAAAATTACTCTGATACCAAAGCCAAAGGAACACTGCAAAAAAAAAAAAAAAAATACAAACCAATATCCCTCATGAACACAGATTTTAAAATTCTCAACAAAATACCAGAAAACCAGATTCAACAGCACATTTAAAAGATGATACACCATGATTATGTGAGATTTATTCCTGGGATGCAAAGATGATTCAACATATGCAATCAACCAATGTGATATACCACATTAACAAAAGATAATGATCTTATGATCATCTCAATAGATGTAGAAAAAGCATTTGACAAAACCAAACAACTTTTTATGATAAAGAATTCCCAACAATTTAAGTATACAAAGATATATCTCAACAAAATAAAGTCCATATATATGACAACCCTACAGCTAACATTAATACTCAATGCTAAAAAGCTGAAAGCTTTTCCACCAACATCAGGAACAAGAAGGGTACCCACTCTTTCTATTTCTATTAAGCCTGGTACTAGAAGTCTAGCCAGGGCAATTAGGGAAGAAATAAAGGGCACTCAAATCAAAAAGGAGGAGGTAAAACTGTCTCTGTGCAAAGATTAAATAAGCACACACACACACACAAAAATAACTTAAGTTTATTATAGACATATATAAATTTATTTAAATACATATCCACACAGGGACACCTGCGTGACTCACTTGGTTAAGTGTCTGACTCTTGATTTTGGCTCAGGTCATGATCTTGGGTTCATGAGATCAAGCCCTGCATCAGCTCTGTAGCCAGGGGCCTGCTTGGAATTCCTCTCTCTCCCTCTCTCTCTCTCTCTCTCTCTCCCTCTCTCTTTCTCTCTCTCCCTCTCTCTCTCTGTCTCTCCCCCAACTCATGCTCTCTAAATAAATACATACATACATACATATATACACTTTAAAAAATAAATACACACATATACCTCTCTAAAGACTCTACCAAAAAGTGTAAAAACTAGTAAATGAATTCAGTAAACTTGCATAATACATAATCAATATAATCAGTTGTATTTTTGTATGCAAACAATAAACTATTCAAGAAAGAAAACAATCCCATTTATAATAGCATCAAAAACAATAAAATACTTAAGAATAAATTAAACCAAGGAGGTGAAATATCTTTATAATGCCTTATCATATAACATTGATTAAAGCGGTTAAAGAGGACACCAATAATTGAAAGACATCCTATGGTCATGCATTGGAAGAATTAATATTGTTAAAATGTCCATACTATCCAAAGTGATATACACATATAGTGCAAAATCCCTATCAAAGTTCCACTGGTATTTTTTTCAAATATAGGAAATATTTGAAATCAACAAATATAGGAAAAATAAACCTAAAATGCATTTGGAGCAACAGAAGACTTCAAATAGCCAAAGCAATCTTGACAAAGAAGAATAAAGCTGGGCATCACACTTCCCAGTTTCAAACTATACTATACTACAAAGCTATGTTACCAGCACAAAAACAGATATATAGATCAAAGACAGAATTGAGAGCCCAGAAATAAAGTCACACATTATACAGTTCATTTTTGACAGAGGTGTCAAAAATACATTGTGGGAAAAGGATAATCTCTTCAATAAATAGTGGTAGGAAAACTGGATATCCACATGCAAAAAGAATGTAACTGAATCCTTACCTCATACCATACATAAAAACTCAAAATGGATTAGACTTAATGTAAGACCTTAACGTAAAGCATTGGGGAAACGATCTTTGACATTGGTATTTGCAATGATTTATTAGCTATGACACCAAAAAATACAGGCAAAAAGACATAAAGAACACATGGGGCTACATCCAACTTAAAAGCTTCTACACAGCAAAGGAAAAAACAAATTGAAAAGGGAACATAGAGAATGGAGGAAAATCTTGGCAAAACATATATCTGATAAGATGTTAATAACAAAACTATATGTAGAACTCATATAACAAAACTATATGTAGAACTCATATAACTCAATATATGATTTTTTAATCTATATTCTATATATAGAACTCATATAACTCAAATAATCTAATTTTTTAATGTACAAAGAACCTAGTAGACATTTTCCCAAAGAAGACATACAAATTGTCAACAGGCTTTTAATAAGGTGCTCAACGTTAATAATCATCAAAAAAACTTCAAAATAAAACCACAATGAGAAATCACCTCACAACTGTTAGGATGGCTATTTGTCAAAAAGGCAAGTGTTGGTGAGGGTGAGGAGAAAAAGGAATTCTTGTGTACTATTGGTAGGAATGTAAACTGGCATAGCTATTATGTAAAACATATGGTGGGGTCTCAAAAAATTAAAAATAGAACTATCATATGATCCAGAAATCCCACTTCTGGATATATATTTAAGGGATATAAAATCACTATCACAAAGATATATCTACACTCCCACATTCATTACAGCATTATTAATAGTAACAAAGATGTGCAAACAACCTAAATGTCCATTGATACACCAATGAATAAAATGCTATATATACATATACTGGTGTATATAAAATATATAGCTGTATAATCACATATACATATTTTTATAATGTAATATTAAGACAAAAAATCTTGATATTGGTGACAACTTTGATGGATCTTGAGGGAATTATGCTAAGTGAAGTAAGTCAGATAGAAAAAGACAAATACTATCTGATCTCACTTACATGTGGAATCTTAAAAAAAAAATTCAACTCATAGTAACAGAATAGAATAATGAGGTTCGGGGATGCGGAAATAATGGACACAGGATACAAATTCCCTTTCCCATCTCCTCCACCATTCTCTGTTGTTAACATCTCATTTCAAACATTCTATCCCCTGGGATACCTGTCTGAACTCCATATATGAGTTCAGTCACCCTCTTCTCTGCTTGTACTTTGTTACTTCTCCTTCTTAACCAATTACAAGTACTTATTTATGCAACTACTTATTTCTTCATACCTATGTCTGCCTATCTCCACTAGAATGTAAACTCTATCCCTTGTTCATCCTACTAGGCACTTAATAAATATTTGTTGATAAATAAAAAAAATATTCCACATTTCAGGATGTCTCTCTGAAACCCTCAAATACATCCTTATTGTGTACTAAGCACTGTCAGAATGTAAAATATATATAAATATTAACAACATATCCCCTGTCTTCAAGGTTTTCTCTATATACTTAGAAATACAGAAAGACATATAAATAAACAATTGTAAAAAATTTTGTACATACAAATATTCACATGGTATAGAAAATGTACAAGGTGAAAATTTATCAATTGCCTCAGAAAATATCAGAAAACTCATCATAAATGTGGAAAGACAGGTAGGAGAGAGTGCTGTCAAGGTATTCTAAGGTTTCATGAATAAAGCATATAATTAGAAAAGAAATTAATCTTTGAAAGCTGTCTGGCACCCTCACTATAACACAAGAAGAAGCACTGTAACGAGGAAGCAAAAGTCCTGAAAGGCACTAAACTAGATGAAATTGAAAAAGAACTAAATAAAATAAAAGGGAGAATTAAAAGAAAACTTAAAATACAAGTTCAATATTTCTGTTGGGAGAAATAAATGGAAGAACAGACACTCCAAAAACTGGAACCAAAACGTACAGGTATATGTGATAAGTTTCGTCAAAAATACAGAGGAAAAAGAAAAGCACCACACTGATGCAAATACTAGGAACTAAAAAAAAGTACATCCAACATAATAATTACAGCTATTTCTTAAAATAAGCAAAACAATTAAAACAGAAGCGATATCAAAAATATAATTGATGAAACTTTGCTGAATTGTAAAAAATGAGTATATGCAAGTAGATATAAATAAAATCAAAGGTATTCTATATACAAATACTCCTGGTGGGGGCACCTGGGTGGCTCAATCAGTTGAGGATTTCGGCCCAGGTCATGATCCGAGAACCATGAGATCGAGCCTTGTATCAGGCTCTGCTCTGAGTGTGGAGCCCACTTGAGATTCTCTGTCTCTCTCCCTTTGTCCCTCTGACCTCTCCCCCACTTATGCTCTCTCTCTCTCTAAAACACAATACAATATAATACAAATACTCCTGACAAATTTCTGAATTGCTAAAATAAAAAATCCTCTGACAATCCAAACATTTCCTTCAAGAGGAACTGAAAAAAAATCTTAAAATGAACATAATGAAAAATATATAAATTAATGATGATAAACTGCATATAATCTCTACAGTATCAACTGGACCTATAATGAGGGGAGGAGGAGAGAGTTTCAGATGGAACTTAAAAATTTAATCAAATTCTTCACCTCACTCTCAGGAAACCTCACAGATCTCATTTCATTGTGACTCTGAAAACTTTAAAGAAACCCCCTTCCAAACAATTCCAAAAAGCAGAAAGTAAGCAGTTTGACTATAATTCACTAAAGCTTAGAAACTTTTTTTTAATATCCAATGGAGAAAAATTAAAACTTATAATTGAAAATACTCTAATACTCTCCATTAAACAGCCATTAATTTAAGCAAAACTATAATGAGAAACTATTCAAAAAATAATAAGAATGAGGCCATCATATAGAAAACCTATGACTGATTTCAGACATAAATGTAAAGGTTTAAATGTCTTTTAAATGTTACTTATAATACAAAAAATTAGAAACAACATAACAATAAGGCAATAGTTATTATTCAAGTATTAAAAGTCATATTTTTTATCTTTTTTAAAAAGGCATAGAAAACATTCCAGCATAACATTATATGAAAAATGTAGTATCCAAAACTAAGTATGTTACCATATGTGGTTAAATGAAAGGTGATATGCAAAAATAATTTCTCTGAAAATTTGGAAAGAACTAAGAATTAAATGAATAGAATAATAATGGCATAAACACATGTAAGAAAAGCAAAATCTGAAGACCAAATGTACCTTCTATATGTCAAACCATCTTTTAAAAATAGTTTAGATCTGAATGATATATAATTTAAATGTCTTACCCTCAATACAATTTTCTAAGTAAGTATATCAAAGTTTTAGTACTCAATGTGTTGATATTATTTTCTTTCCAATATACTAAAATTAATCTACTGTGATTGTGACCAATCCTAGGAAAAATCATCCATCTAATCTCTATGGAGTTGTAACATGGACAAATGATTTTATTTTCATGGTCACTGCATATTCTAAAGATAAATTTTAAGAACAATAACAAACAATGGGTAGGTTATATTAGGCCAAATCTCATTGTAAGTATCTCTAAAAAATCTACATATGAGACAAAAGTTAATAGTAATATATGAATAAAAAAGAGAAATCGGATTTTCTAATGAACTAGAATTCTGAAGTTCACATCACTTGTGGTAATTATCTCACTTTAACCTGGTAGACAGCTTTTGGCAGGCCATAAATTAGATATGAAAATTAGTGTTATTCAATAAAGAATACAGAATTCACAATAAAACAGGCTTTTAAATATACACCAAGCACTGAATAGTAAGGTCAATGTCAGCTTTTATCTACATAAAGCTGAAAGCTAAATCAGTTTTATTAGAGACCTATGGGAATAGCATACTTTGTGCCTGACCAGGATTTTCAACATTTATTTTTCTCTTCAGTGGGTAACAGCATCATTATTGCCAAGTAAATAAGGTATAGCAAGGCATACATAAAACAGAATATGATTACAGAGTACAATATTGTGAAAGTTCACAATTTGCAACCCTTTTCAGGAGTATAATATGTAGATTTTAGTGACTACAGCAGGTAAATGTTATTTCTGAATTATTTGCATGAAACTTCACAAAGACTCAGCCTGTGAAGAAAAGCTACAGGAGCATGAATTTCTTTCCACTGGCATTGTCTCTTTCCAGTTATTAAAATAAATGTCCTTAAAAGAAGTTACAAGTAAAAGACCGTAGACAGATAAAGTTCACTACTAATACTGACTTCTTCTCCCTGCTAGAAAGCTACTCATATGAAGACACCTCTGTCATTAGCCCTGAGTAGTGACAAGAGAAGCTGCAATGCCACCACTAACAACTTAGCTTTCTAGAAACTGTTCACAAAATAAGGGTTATTGCTGCTTCTGTGGCCTGCATGTAGCTACTGCTCTAACACCATCTCACCAATGGTCCCAGAGACTGCCCCATAAAAGACTAGATTACTGAGCACAGGAAGGAGTTTCAAAAGTCAAGTAACCAAAAAGCAACTAAATGCCCCGTATTTCTCCTACCACATCTTAAATCCATTCTGCAACAATCTCATGGTAGCCATCTTTCTACTTCAAAAATTTCTTCCTCATAGTCTTATGTGTCTTCATATAATCAATTCCTATCTATAAATGTATGGCTCCCAAATTTCTGCTTCTGACCTTTCTGTTGTGGGCGGAACATTGAGACTTCAAATGAGTTTCAGTATGGGTTCTTTTTCAGATGAAAAATTGCTTTCTTTGAAAGAAACAAGTTCCCTGGCCCTGCTCACAGATGGCTATTCCCACACAGGTATGCTGGCCCTCTACAGAAGCAAAATACAAAAAAGGCTTTTCTTCCACAACATGTCCTGGTCACTCATACAAATATCTAGAGGACATGAATTTCCTTTCAATTACAAACAGAGATCACCTGCATTTCAGTTCTTGCTAGAGACCTGAGTCATAATTAACCTGCTATCTATTTTCTAAAGATTGGCTGAGACAACTAGTATTTGAGAAAAACACCCTGAAAAGTAGACAAATATTTATTCTTCAAAATCCTTCAGACTTCGGGGCACCTGGGTGGCTCAGTCGGTTAAGTGTCCGACTTCAGCTCAGGTCATGATCTCATAGTTCGTGGGTTCGAGCCCCACATTAGGCTCTATGCTGACAGCTAACTCAGAGCCTGAAGCCTGTCTTTGGATTCTGTGTCTCCCTCTCTCTCTCTCTCTCTCTGACCCTCATCTGCTCATGCTGTCTCTCTCAGAAATGAATAAAACATTTTAAAAAATTAAAAAAAAAAGATTCTTCAGACTTCATCTTTATATTAAACTACCTATCCAGAGCAATGAGACTCTGACTTCCTAAAGAACTGGGTTTTTTTAATTTACTTATTTAAATTCAAGTTAGTTAATATACACTATACTATTGGTTTCAGGAGGAGAACCCAGTGACTCATCCCTTACATATAATACCCAGTGCTCATCCCAACAAGTCAAGTGCCCTCCTAAAGAAATATTTTTAATTGGGTAAGACATATTTAATAATGATATTAACATAGGGAAAATTTTTGTTATAATTATTAAATTTATTCCATGCCCTTATATAAATTTTCTCATGATAAATTTTTCTCAGAATGTCCAGAAGTAAAAGATAGTTTCTTGTGATAAAATGTATGCTTGTTACCACACCACAATGAAAACTATACAACCTATTTATTCTATTTTTCCAGTTTTGTACTCAGTTGCATTAGTGTTCCTCATCAGTTGTGCTTGTGTTTGTAGTTCCTGCTCTACCTTTATTTCTTAGTTACTATTTTTAATTTCATCGTTAAATCAAAAATATTTACTGCAGTTCTACAATAAGCCAGCACTCCCCTAGGTGTTTTATTCCTCTAGAATAAAACATGGAAGAAATAATAGACTAAAATCCCTGAAAATACAGAATTTATATTCTAGTAGGGTGAAAATAAATATGTAAGATATATATGAGATGGTGGTAAGTGCTATGGAGAAAAGTAAAGACGGAAAAGGACAAATGAACATACAAAAGCTGAACAAATTTTACACATGGTAGTCAACTGAAAGGTAACAACAGAAAAAAGAACAGTATGCAGGAAAGGAGAGAGCAAGAACTAGAGTGGGAAAAAAAAAAAAGAAAAGAAATGAGGGCGAGATCACATGAGTTCTTCTACTCTGAGACGAAAAACCAAGGGGGGTTTATACAGAAAAATAAGTTTGAGTTTTAAAAGAATAGGTCTAACTACCATATTGAAAACAACTAGTGGCAGATGGAGAGATCAATTATATGGCTACAGCAAGTCAACAGTGGCTTAGATAAAATAGCAGGATATGATCAAGAGAACAGTTGGATAAAATAAAAAATAATTAATAAAAATTTAAGGACAACTAAGACTTGGAGAGAAGGGAAATATCAGAGAACCAGAATGGTATGAGATTTCTCTACAACACTGGATGTGAAAAGAAAATGGAGAATGACTTCAAAATTCTAGAAGAATATTTTTTAAACTAAACCCAACCCAAAAACAGAATAAAAGATATCTTTAATATGGTAGAACTACCTTGCAACCCATCTTGGAAAATGTGCTTTAGCAAACCAGGAGAGCAAACCTAGAAAGTAGAAGACACAGGATTCAGGAAATGATGGGAGAATGGGAAAGAAGACCTACAGCTTGACAGCAGTGTAGCACAACAGGCCTGGAGAGCAACAAGTCCAGAGTCAAACAGGAGGAAGAAAATCTCTAAGGTCAGGTTCACAGGAAAAATACAGATTTGATGAACAGATGATACAAAAAAATGATACAACAAAGTATTTGGAAAAATAACACATTTTTAAATTAGGCAAATAAAAATAACGCAATTATTAGTGCAACTTCACTATAGTTCTTGACTCAACATTGTCATAATGACATAAACACAGATTACTGATTTCACTCAAATGGAAGAACTACATTAGGAGGATGGGGAAAGGGAGGTGGAAGACCAAGGAAGTTTAAAACACAAATAAAAAGTTGTCACTGCATAACAACTAAAATGAATCATCAAACAACAAAACAGTAAAAACATTATATAGAAAATGATGTAAATCACAGGAAGAAAGAGCTAAAAGCTATTAACCCTGAAAACTGAAACTGGATGGAAGTAAAGGCATATACCATTTTTCATTATAATAACTTTTGGTAGGAGCGCCTGGGTGGCTCAGTCAGTTAAGCATTCGACTTAGGCTCAGGTCACTATCTCGCGGTTCATGGGTTCGAGCCCCGCATCTAGCTCTGTGCTGACTGCCAGCTCAGAGCCTGGAGCCTGTTTCGATCTGTGACACCCTCTCTCTCTGACCCTCCCCTGCTCGCGCTCTCTCTCTCTCCTAGAAATAAAAACATTAAAAAATTAAAAAAAAAAAAAAAAAAGAAATACTACATAACTTTCTCCTACCCAGCAGTGTTTAGAAATTTCAGAATGATTTTTGGAAATAAGGTATTACACTTTGGTCAGCAAACTCAGTCATCTATTGAATGCAAATGCAACTAAAAAGCCTTGCATTCTCCTTTTATTCTATGAAGGCAAACATTCAGCAAACCTCTGTAACACATCTTAATATCATCAAAGCAGACTTGGAAAATTTCTCCTTTCCTATGGAAAATCCCTTCCAAAGAAATCCTGTGGGTTTTCACATAGTGGTTTTGTAAATGTGAGAACAGCACAGGTAAGAGTGACAGGAAATCTAAAAACAATGACAATAACAAACAGCAACAATAAACTGACTTAAACAGTATGAAAATGTATTAGTTCACCTAAGTAAAAGTCTAAAGACTGACAAGGGTCAGGGTAAACTAAGCACAAATTACTCCAACCTGTTGTGTTGCAATGCTCTTTTGTCCATCCACCTTCCTGACCCAGCTTCATCCTCAGGATGGTACCAAGACTGTAGAACTAGTTGTAATTCTCACATCTCCAAAGACAAATGGAAACACTTCCACAACTGTACCAGAAGCACCAGGAAAAAGTACTCAGATGCCTCGTCATTCTATTAATAATGTGTTTTTGATGCTTTGCCATCTGACACAATGCTGACCTTGGAGGGTGCTAGCTAATTCCTGAGGATAGCATAAGACTGGCCTACAAGTCCTTTTTACGTACAAACCAACCAATCCTAATCTTACCCTTAATCACCTTTTATTGAGCTCTAACCCTCAGGGCCATTATTTCCCTGCCCTAATCACTCCAGGGCTGGCATAGCATAACTAGGGATAGTCCCTAATGCCCCACCACCCACTAAAATTATTCAAACTACCAAATCTAAACCTGCTTACACTGCCTTGTGTGTTCCTTCATATGGGAACCACAATAAAGGATCTTGCTCACATTTCCCCTCTCATTCCCTCTGCCTGACCAAACCTGGTGCTGTCCCCGGGTGGTCTCCCATGGCAGTGTGTGCCCCTCCTCTTGGTATCTGTGAAATAAACTATCTTTTCAACAATCTGTTGGCCTCACCATACATGAATAATAATTTACATCTACATTTTTTAAAAAGGTCATTTTTCCTACCTTAGTTGCTAAAATTAGACCACATACCTACTCCTGAACCAATCCTTGGCAAAAAGTACAGAATTATACATAGACATGAGTTTTCCAAAACTGTGTGAAAAGAGCACGCTTGAGTAAACCCAAAAGGGTACTGCAATATATTTTATATTTTTTATAGCAATACAGGAATACTCAACATCTGCAGGACACCACAAAAACTGTTAGCTCAAGGTAATTCATGATTTCAACATTACATCCCATTACATTCTTTTCAATGATTCTTTTCTTCTTTGAGAAGCTGAGTTCTTAGCAGTTACTGTTACTAAAAAAAAAAAAAATACAGCATGAAAATCAATATGGTTGAGGTAATGAAGGTGGTAATATATAATCTGATTCCAGGTTGGAGAAGTTTTGCTTGGAGCTGTTAGATATTTTTTCTGCATAGAGACATTATGATAAAATTACTTAGATACTAAGGGCCCCTGGGAACCAAGAAATTTGGGAGTCTCTGACTTAGACAAATAAGACCCAAGTGTGGTTGGGAGTTCAATCAACTTTCCCTCGGGAGCATGAGCTTCATGGAGCACATCCAAGGAGAATGTAATTCTGTCAAGAAGGAGGAAGAAATAAGTGTCTACAACAGTGTTCTCCCTCTGGAATTACTATTATTTCTCTTCAAATTATCAGGTCTGTTTCTTCTGCTAAATTGTTATTGGGAAAAAAAAAACCCCACTTTATCCTTATATTTTAGGTTGTCTTAAGAATCTGAAGCTTTTCTATAGGTCAAAAATATTTCAGTTATGTTTTATTACATGACAATTATATGCAGATACATTATGTTACCTATAATGTCAACAATCCTAAAAAGTATATATTGCCACCATTTTACAGATAAGTAAAAACAGCTGAGTAAGATTAAAGTCATTTAGCTAATAAATGTAGGGGCAAGTCTGCCTGGTGCCAAATATGATGTGATAACTTCCCATCTTAATTATTACATTTGTGAAGTAGTAGTTCACTTTTTTGCTTCAGATTTTTCCAATTCCTCTGTGAATGCCCCCCTCCTTTAGCCTATGTGATCCCAAACTCTCCGGATTGGTTCTCACTCTAAGCCTGTTTTATACTTTCACCTTTAAAGTTCTATTTAAAATGTCTCCTTTACCTATATTTATGGTCATCTTTCTACTTCATCCTCCAAATTAAGACTTTCCTTAAAATTCATCCCCAGGCACTTCCTTTGTCATTTCTGTGTATGTAATATTCGAATCTTGAACTTCTGTCCTAGTATATTCCATACTTCTAACCAAACACTTCCATTTAGATATATATACGCTTTTACACAGAATCAACACGTCTACACTGATTCCATCACCTTCCTTCCAAAACCTCACTTTTCCCCAGGCTCCCATTTTATGGTCACATTTACCCCAGACATCTAGTCTTGAAACCTCAAAACTAGTCAATATTCCCTTGCCTTTCACCTTCCCCAAGTTCATCCTCACTATGAATCCATTAAGTCTCCACTTAGAATCAACTTCTTCTCCTTTATTCTTCTTTATAGTTTTTATTTATCTTAACAATTTTATTGTTAATATCATTGTGAATTATGGATTATTTACTTTATAACTGACTATATATTTCCTTTATTTTTCTCACTTACTAAAAGGAAATAGGTTAACATTTAGTATCTACCTCCAGCGTTCATAACAAGAGGGTATAATGGTGCCATGACTGTCAAAATAGGTAATAATGCTATATTGGCATTAATTATAATGAAGAACAGTTTAATTTCCTTAAAAAGGAAACCTTTCATACAGATACAGAGATACAGAGGTATATACATATAGAAATAGAGATGGTACTCAATTATATCTGTTGAAAGAATGACAGAATGAATTTAAAATAGGGTTCCTGGATGCTCAATTAAGATTCTGAATCTTGATTTCAGCTCAGGTCATGATTTTACAGTTTATGAGTTCATGCTCCACATCAGGCTCTGGACTGACAGTGCAGAGTCTGTTTGGGATCTTTCTCTCCCTCTCTCTTTGTCCCACACCTGCTCGCTCACTCTCTCGCTCTCTCTCTCTCTCAAAATAAATAAACTTTAGAAAAACTAAAAATGGTTCCCTTGTTTTCTTTCAGGGACCTTCAATTATCTGAATTATTATATTGTATTATTGTTCTCTGCTTCCTTCCCCCAATATTATTTTAGTAAATATTATTGCAATGTTTGAAGCATGGTTTTAAATGATTTATAGAAAAAGTTTAGTGAGTCTATATACCTCTGTTTAAATTGATAATGTTATATTTTGTCAGGCTAGTTTTCTGCATTATATTTCCATTTTGAACCGTCAGCATTTTAACATTTTCCCAGTAATTAAATATCTATTGAATTACTGACTGACAAAAATATGTATTTGTATTTCTTATTTCACATTTACTATTCATTAGGAGAATGGATGCTGTTATGATACTAGAAATTAGAGTAGATCCTTTGCTTTTCACAAATCTGTCACAATGCACCTCACTCTGGTTATGGCTAAGTAATATTTCTCTCAACTCTATCATTAACCAGGGGTGCAAAATTAGATAATACACAACTTCAGAGGGCCTAGGCCTCTTGAATTATAAAATGAGTGTATTTTTTTAATGTTTTATTTATTTTGTTTTGTTTTGTTTTGTTTTTACAAATAGTTTATTGTCAAGTTGGTTTCCGTATAATACCCAGTGCTCATCCCTACAAGTGCCCTCCTCCATGCCCATCTCCCCCCTCCCCCCACACCCATCAGTCCTCAGTTTGTTCTCAGCAATCAAGAGTCTCTCATGGTTTGCCTCTCTCCCTCTCCCCCACTATTTCCCCCCTTCTTCTCCCCCATGGTCCTCTGTTAAGTTCCTCCTAATCCTCCTATACGTGCAAACATGGTATTTGTCCTTCTCTGCCTGACTTATTTCGCTCAGCATAACATCCTCAAGGTTCATCCATGTTGCTACACATGGCCAGATTTCATTCTTTAAAATGAGTGTATTTTTTAATGCTAATGACATTTGTGGAATGAGGGTACTGGAGGAGAGCTCTCTCTCAAGTCTAACAAAGCCTTAAATAAAATAAAATTTAATGTCACTTTATTAATGATATATAATCCATAATTTAAAATTCTAATATAAAGAGATAGTCTTTTAAAGAAGCCAGGTATCATCAGACTAGCTCCTTAACATTAGCTGTGCCCTTTTAAATGCCTTCAAATTCTGACTTCCAAGACTAACATGGTTCTTTTAGGATTCTTCTGTACTAATCAGGGAATTATATTTTGGATTTTTCAAAGTATAAAAACAATAGACTTTGAGGTCAAAAAGACCATGTTTTTAATCCTATCCTTTCCATTTAGCAAGATGCTAATTAATTAGTCGCTATGAATCCCACTTTCTTCATATATAAAAATGAGGATAATATCTACTTTCAAGGGCTTTTGTAATTAGGTAAACAAACATGCAAACAAGCAAGCAAAAAATTCATCACACTAGCTCTTCTGGGTACTCAGTAGGCATCTCATAAGTAAAACACACTTGAACAGATTATTGGCATAAAATGTGATATAAGGTTATGACATGAAGCTTTTGTAAAGGTCACAAAAATGCATAAAGCCAAAGTTATACAATTTACTTTTGTCTGTTTTTATCTATCCATTGCAATTAGTCAATAATTTGCTGAGTGTCTTATGTGTTCAAGGCTAGGTGCTAGTGCTAAAAATCCAAAGATACATATATAAACAAGAAAAAAAACTAGTGTAAGAACAAATGCATGAGAATAAAATTATAAGAAAATGATGTAGTAAGAAACTCTTATTCTAGAGACTTCATTACATTGACCAGATATTTAGGTCTTATGTAGTCATTTAAAAATGACCTTTCTATTTAAAAATCACTTAACCATACCTCAAGAGTTATACATAGATTGTGAAGACTGCTGGTTTTCAAATTGGGGTCCTAAAAGTCATTACTACTCTAGGGAATACAAAAAGGATGAGCAGGTGGGAATCTGGTTCCTCACTCCTCACTCCATCCCACTATAACCAAAGCAGTCCCAATTTTATCATTTTTACATAATAGGGTTCAATAGCTTATTGACAGAAAAGGTTGTCTAGAGAAAACAAATAAAGCTTGAAAGTAACTGATAAGAATAGCTATTTTCACTAAGGTAAAATACTCAAGTTAAAATATTATATATAATTGTATACATTTAATTTTCAAATTTTAACAAGAATATAGTGAGGTCGTTCTGCACAAGTAACATTTGCTCTAAGACCTACAGAATGAATGAAAAGAAACATCTATTTAAGAACTCAAGGAACTGCATTCCAGATGAAAGGAATAAACAGTGCAGAAGCTCTGAGTCAATAAAAGGTAGAAAATAGTTTCAAGGAAGAAAATAGGCAGCCAGTCTGGCTAAAGCATTGTAGGTCAAGGGGAAAGTGGGACAAAATGATGTTGGAGAATGAGACAGGTTTGAGATCAGGCAGGACCTTGTCAGCTACTATAAAGACTTGTAATTTTTCTACAAACAATGAGAAGTCACTGAAAGACACAAACAGGGAAGTCTTTTCAAAAAATTACTGTGCCTTCTAAATGATAATGGATTAGAAAGAAGAAGAAGGAGGGGAAAAAAGAAACAAGGTTAGAGTACTGGTTTAGTTAAAGGGGGAGAGCACAGCATCTTGGATTCGGGTGATAGTAACGGAATTGCAGATATAGATATATTTTGAATGTAGAATCTTCATAAAATTTTTGGTGGATTGGATATGGTGGGTCAGGAAAGGAGAAATCAAAGAAAATTCATCAAATTTTATGAGCAATGGAAGTGTGTCATTTACTGAGATGGTGAAGACTAGAGGGGAGACATGTACAGGGCAGGAAATCAAGAGTTCTGGTTTGGACATATCAAGTATGAGAAGCCTGTTTTTGACAACCCAGTAGATCAAGTAGGTAGGTAGATATTGTAATAATAACATTCAAGAATTATTGGGCACTTCTACATATGAGGTACTATTCTAAGTGCTTTGCATATGTCATTTGCATTATAATTTACTCCTCAACACTTTTGAAGTACTATTAATATTATCCTTATAGTAAAATAAAGATTTATTTTATAAATAAGAAACTCAGATACAGAGAAAGTAAGTAACTGGATCAAACAATGGGTAAATGGTAGAGCTGAAAATCAAGCCCAGATGGTCAGCCTCCAGGGCCCATCATTTTAACTTCTACCCTCTATGTCTTACAGGACTGAGGCCCATGAGAGTAGTCCCAGTTGTAAATATTTATTAATTCTTTTTTAATATATAAACTTTTTCATTCATTCAACCTGTACTTACTGAACACCTGCTATATACCAAGCTCTGTTCTAATGAATGAGAAACAGATTTTCAGATCAGATATTCTGATCAGGACACTTTTAATGCATCAAATGGTGATATGTATTATGAAGAAAATTAAATTGTATAAGAAATATAGGAGTACCTGGAGTTGGAGTGAATGTTGTTTTATATAGCATAGCCAGGAATGGGCTCTCTGAAAAGGTGACATTTGAGCATAGAGATGAAGGAAGTATAGTTGTGAGCCATGCATATATCTCATTGGTAGGAGTGTCACAGAGAGAGAGAACAGTAAGTGCAAAGGCTCTAGGGCAGAATTTAATGAAGAACACAGAGAATTAGACTGGACCCTGTGAGTGAGCTTGTTCTCCTAAGCTGAGATGACCTAAAGTACGTTGAACCAAAACTTGAAAAAAAGCTGTTTCCTGACCATTGTCTGACCCTGTGTCCCTCCAAAGAGAGAAATGCCAATCCAGAGTCCATATATTCCAGATATAGATGTAAGGGAGCACGGGAGACATAGGAAGCATTCTCCACTGTACCTCTCCATGGCTGATGGGGCAGCTGTTGGAAAGAGGAACTGGGAGTGCAGTTTCCAAAACAGAGTTACTTCCAGGCATATGGGAAATGAAAAGCATCTGAACAGAGAAAAAAATAAATGGCCACAGATACTTTGAACAACTCATGCTTAATTAATTCTGGAAGGAATAAACAAGAGAATCCATGCCCATCTGTGCTCTGTTTTCAATTCTTTTAAAAGTACAATGCTCCGATGAGGACCTAAGCTTAAACTTTTTCTATTTCTTTAAGGGAAAAGCAACAGTTCAGGAGCAGGGAGTTTGGGGCCATGTGGAGAGTGTAAGAATAGAAAAGAGCCACAAGCTCCCCCTAGAGGTATGTATGCCCCAGTTTGCCTAACCAGTTTTCTGCCTTGTTCTATAATGACTCAGTATCATGTTAAAAATATTCTTAGAACTAGAAATATGCCACACTCCTTCCATTGTTTTTCCTTTCCACCTGACCAAGATTAAACTTTCCCCTACAATACAGCTCTGAAGCCATGCCTTGCTCACTTCAAGATTTGCTGGCGAATCTTGGATGCTAATTGCCTGCCTGCCTGGACATGCAAGATTATTGACCTTGAATTATCTCTCACTGCACGTTCTCACTGATCACTGTGTTAGACTCTCCAGAAACAACCGTTTGCCTACTTGTTGCCAGAGATTCCAGATATCATTTTTGCCTCATAGGCTGGATTTCTTCCCAGCACCTGCAACTCTTTTTGTACCCCAAACACCTGCTCCACTCCAATTATTGGGTCTAATTTCAGATTTCTGTTCCTCCTATACAACACCATCCTGTTGCAGTAGATGAGCAATAACTGGCCATATCCTAATCTGCATCTCTCTCTATTCTTGGAATTGATTTGAATATGTTATTTATCATTAACAAAAACAGTAGAGCTACTAATACTTTAGATTGTGAGATCCTGGAAAGCAATGTTATGTCTTAATTGCCTTTAATGTGCAGGACACAGTCTACCACCTGGCATATAGTAGATGCTCAGTAAACATCTTTAGATGAACAGAACAAATGAATGACACTTTTAGCCATGTACAGACTATGCTAAATGCCATGGGAATAATAGCACAGTCTTGACTATCTGGCTTTATTTTTGAAGTGATTAATGTTACACCAGTGATTTTCCAAATTTTCATCAATCAAGCTAACTTAGTAAAGGCTTTTGCTACTGCCCTTTCTCAAGAAAAAGAGTGGCCAACCTATAATTTAGAGGTTCAAGGACTGTCACTAAGGCCCTTTGAGGATATGTCACGAATCATGAGGTAGAAGAAACCAAAAGTGGACCCTGGAATAACAAAATCATTTTCTTTGTAAGGGAAGTGGAAGCTTTCTCTAGTGTGGTAATACTTTAATGATGTTTCACAGGCACCTGAATGATCATTTCTTTATACCAATGGTTTTCGCAGAAGAATTAAATAGGTCAATGAAAGAGTTCTATCCAGTAAGTTGCTTTGAATTCCATATGGGTATTTGCATTTAAAAAGCAATGGTTTTCAATGGCAATTACAAGGAATAATGTAAGGAAAATCTTATTTAAAACTAGCAAAAAAAAAATAGTAAAAATGCATCTACCTAAGAATTATCATGGGTTTAAAACATCATATTGACTAAATGAGTATGATATCAACTACCAAAGTTTAAAAGTCATTAAAAGAATGAGTTGAGGGGCGCCTGGGTGGCTTAGTCGGTTAAGCGTCCGACTTTCACTTAGGTCATGATCTCATGGTTCGTGGGTTCGAGCCCCGCGTCGGGCTCTGTGCTGACTGCCAGCTCAGAGCCTGGAGCCTGTTTCAGTCTGTGACTCCCTCTCTCTCTGACCCTCCCCTGCTCACGCTGTCTCTCTCTCTCTCTCTCCTAGAAATAAAATAAAACATTGAAAAAAAAATTAAAAGAATGAGTTGATAGAAGACCACTGGCTTATCTGTTTCTCTTTTACTCCGCTTATTCATCAATCATTACTCAGGGCCAGCTAGGTAACAACCACTCTGCTAAGCACTGGTAATATTGAGAGGACAATGCACCCACCCTCAAGAATTTTCATGTAGGTTAAGTAAAAAACTTCATGAAACATCATGATTATTATCTCAAATTTTACTAAATTAACCAAGCCAACCAGCTGGTTTGGTGTTAGATTGATAGAATTAATTCGCTAACTCAAAACTCTGTTGTATAACATATTATCTTTATAGCTATTTCCCCTCCTTGTTAGTCTTCCTTCTTAAGATTTTGTAATCTTACTACTTAGTAACATGCTCATGGGAGCATGGATGGGAAAAAATAAATGACACTAAATAAATAATTCTTCAACTGATCAATAAGGAAAAAAGATTAACGTATTTAACTGATAAATATATATGTATAAAATGCTTTTGTATATCCATAAGAAAAGGATCAGAGCCCCAAATAAATATAAGTAAAAGATATAGACCAACAATTCACAAAAGATGTTCAGTCTCATTAATAGTAAAAGGATATAAATTTAAATATTAAGATGCCATATTCTACCTGTTGCACTGACATTTTTTCTTTTTTTTAAACATTTATTTATTTTTAAGAGACAAAGAATGAGTGGGGAAGAGGCACAGGGAGAGGGAGACAGAATCTGAAGCAGGCTCCAGGCTACGAGCTGTCAGCACAAAGTCCAATACGGGACTTAAACCCACGAACCATGAGATCATGACCTTAGCCGAAGTCAGACTAGGTGACTGAGCCACCAGGTGCCCCTGCACTGATATTTTTCTAGACTGATAATGTTCAGATGGAGAGACTATGACAAAAACAGGTGACTCTTCTATAATATTGTAGGAGCAAACAATTAAGATAGTATTTCAGGAAAGGATTTTGGCAATACTTACCAAAATTTTATTTATTTTTTAATTTTTTTTATTTATCAAAATTTTAAATGCATGTATCTTACACTCAGTAATTGAACTTTTACAAATCTACCCTATAGAAATGTTTATACCAGCTCTCAGATTGGAGGATGTTCATTTAAGCTTTGTTTCTAATGGCAAAACTGGAAACAACCAGAATTGTGATAAAAAGAGGATGACAAAACATATTTTTGCACGTATCATATAATACTATATAGTCATTTAAATGAATGAGGATCATATGACTAAATAAACAGAAAACTAGCTGCAAATGATGTACAGTATGATTCCATTTTTGTGATAAAAAGAAACTAACAAGCTTGTAGTGGTTTATGCTCAGAAGAAGTCGAGAAGGATATTGATGAACCATTAAGGTAAACTCCATTTGAAGAATGAAACTGTGGCTCATGAGAGGGGAGGAACAGGGCATATCTGCATTGTTTTATTTTTACAAATGACTTACTTTAAGTTATTTTAAGCATTCTAACCATTCTTTTCTTCTCCTCTACCAGCAGAGGAGAAACAAATTTTTTTAATTTGATAAGAAACTGAAAACACACCTAAAAAGTACTTGCCACAATCCTCAGGCTCTATGTCTCTGCGCTGATGCATACATGTTAACGTCTCTGCCCTCAGATGCCATGCTTTGAGAATCGTGAAGAGTTTGTTCTTCCTTTTGTACTTTGAGAGAGTTGTATGGCATTTCAAAACCTGAACACCACAAATTGACTAACAACACTGCCACAAGCCTCCTTAGGGTGGGGTGAGGGGAGAGGGATACAACATGGCACACAGCGAGGTAAGAAAATGGAGAGACAAGAACATCTGAAAACATTCCTGAAACAGTGGTATCCTGTATAAGCATTAATTTATTCACAAATGTTAGTCTACATTTAACCATGAAAATTAAGAAATGAACAACTCATGAACCTAAAATTGTGTAAGTAGAACACAATTTAAATCTTCATTATTTTTCCTCTCATCTGTTATTTTAAGCTTCCCTACAGAATTGAGCTATACATTTTCATACAAACAAATCTCTGTTGTATAGAATCTACAGGAAACGTAGCTGTCCTTTGAACCATAACATTTACTTAAACTAAGAATTGTTTTTCTTCATTATATTGTAGGTATATTTTTTTCAGTCCTAGCCAATTTGTGGTATGGTGTTCATTTCTTGATCTTCATTTATCTTGATATTTTACTGAGAAACAAGTGATTAAGCCAAGAAAACTCTAGAAATCAAAAAGACTAGAGTTCAGATCTCTCCAGGGTATCTTCTAGCTGTGTATTTCAAACAATGAATATATTCAACTCTCAGTTTCCTTGACTGTTACATAATTAACAGTCGTGCCTACTTAATTGGGTTGCTATGTGGATTCTCTGAAAGAATGCAAGGGCCTGATATGCAAAAAATGTTTACTGTTATTATAATTACTCCTCTCAACTAGAGAATGTAATTTTTTAATGTTTATTTATTTCTTTTGAGAGAGAGAGAGAGAGCAAGCGAGCATGAGCAGGGAAGGCAGAGAGAGGGAGAGAGAATCCCAAGCAGATTCTGCACCATCAGTGCAGAGCCCAATGTGGGGCTTGAACCCAAAAAACTGTGAGATCATGACTTTGAAACAAAATCAAGTTGGTCAGATGCTTAACCAACTGAGCCACCCAGGTGCCCCGAGATAATGTAATTAATTGTTCATTAGCTCACGCAAGGATATTACATTAGTTAGTCTTCATCTTAAATAAGTAATACAAAACATATTATACAAAATAAGAGTATTTTTTAAAAAGAAAAGCTTTAGCTAATTGTATGAATGTTTTAAAATCCCCCCCCCACCCAAAAAAAAGAAATATGCCTGGAATACTTGCTTCTTAAAGTTGAAAGGTTGGCAAGAGATACATAGATGAATCATTGTCTCTGAAGAGGCAATAATATACCTCCCCTTTCATTTTGACTGATTTACTATGATCCAGCCTTCTAAGATATCTACTCCTTCCCAGTAGGCCCCCAAATCTGTTCTCAGTGGATCTAGATTAGAAAGAAACAAATAAGACAGGCAAATGTAAACAAAATTAGATGACAGGGTTAATTTCCATTTCCGAAGCCTGGAAATAGTCACCTGCCTTGTTCACATTCTCCTCCACAGGCAGCTATGTCCTCAAGAACGAGAGAAATTAGAGTTTTCCTCCAGCAGTTCACCCAGCTGCACTCCCCAGGAACCGCTGTTTCACTGTTCTTGAGGTATGGAGTGAAATGTTATACCCTACAAGGAAAGCCACAGCCAAAAGTTTCATCACCCAAACTGATGTTACCAAAGGCTCAATAAGTGGGACACAAAAGACCCCAGCAATCTTATCCTTTTGAAGCATCCTTGAGGAATTTGTACACAAACGTATTACTGATTTGTGAAATTCTCCTTTTAAGATTATAAACAAAATGGCTTTTGTGAAGTATTTTTTTAGGCTGCTAGATATTTTTGTCTAAAAGCAATCACCTGTAAGATCTTAACGTAGGCAAATTTACGAAACTTCTTCCTTTAGCATCTTAACAAAAGTCAGGTGTTCTTTTTTCAAATTCCATAAATTGATAGGCACATTGTTAAGTTAAACAGTATCAGCCTTAATAATGTGCTTGTCGGGGCGCCTGGGTGGCTTAGTCGGTTAAGCGTCCGACTTTCGCTTGGGTCATGATCTCGCGGTTCGTGGGTTCGAGCCCCGCGTCAGGCTCTGTGCTGACTGCCAGCTCAGAGCCTGGAACCTGTTTCAGTCTGTGACTCCCTCTCTCTCTCTGACCCTCCCCTGCTCACGCTGTCTCTCTCTCTCGCCTAGAAATTTTAAAAAAAAAAAATTTTAAAAAAAAAATAAAAAATAAAAGTGAAAATTAAAAAAAATAAAAATTAAAAAAAAATAATGTGCTTGTCAACCATAAGATTATTGTTCTACATTTTACCCTCTTCCTGAGAGCATCATGAGTGATCAGTACAATATATCTCGTGTCCAGAAGTTTACTATCTTCCAGGATTTTCTTGGATATTCTTTATAAATTATTATAAAAATAATAATAGTGGCTAACATTCATTTTGAAATTACTGAATGCCAAGCACTATTATAAGTGCTTTATATAAGTTAGCTTATTTAACCTTCATAACAACCCTACCAAGTAGGTACTATTATCATTCCCATTGTACAAAGAAGAGAACTAATGCACAGAGAAGTTTTAATAACTTCCCACAGTTACCCAGCTGGTAATTGGGGAAGCCTGAATTCAAAACCAGGGATCCTGGCCCTAGAATCTGCACTCCCAAATCCTAGGCCACGCTACCTAGCCATCCACAAATAAGTTGCATGTGTGATCAGGACAGGGTCTGATGAAGGTGAGCACTATAGTGTTGGTATTTGATATATCACAAGCTCCTCTAACCTCCACTTTCACATGACTCAGCCCCAGAAATGAGCAGAGAAGAAAATAAAAGTGCATTTCAAATACGTCTATTTAAAAACTCTAACATTTTCTGAACAGTATATGGTTTTGCCATTTTTATTCACATATCTACCTTCTAAGAATATAGCAGTCAGACATGCAGTCATTTTAAAAAATTATTCTGAATTTTATAAAAGTCCAAGATACAAATTTTATCCAACATATTTTGAATTCATAACAATGCTCAGAGACCTCAGGCTCACCATACACCCTTCTCAACATTTCAGGAAATCTCCAAATCCTTGGAATCTTCCAAATCAGAGGTTGCTCATATGCACACCTATAGGTTCCAGGCAGGTAGGTTTAATATATAAATGCTGTGAAGTATAATATAATCAGGAGTGGGGGAACCTGGGATCAACTGGAGAGGGCACAACCCATCTCAGAACATTCAAATTCAATTTTTTCAAACATTGTGTTAGTTACATAAAACATGACTGAGACTATATCTGCTCTAAATGGAAGAGCATGGCAATATGCCTCCTGACCTATACAATCTTGTCAATACATCTGAAATGATCTACTTTTTCATTATAACCATGTGTTTATTAGCTACACATGGTTTCCCCAAATATAAGTTTCCTGAAGTTAGGAGCACAGTCTCTCTTTCATCCTAACATTCATTCAACCATTCAAAAAATAGTTTTTGAGCTCCTACTAAATTCTATTATTCTAGAAGCTGGGGACCAACAGTGAACAAAGCAGGCATATTCTTTGTACTCATGCCCCGCTGATCTTATTTTAGTGGGAAGACAGACAATAAATGAAAAAAATAAGAAAAATCAGACTATGTTCAATGGTGATAATAAATAGAGAATATAAAGTAAATAGGGCAAGAGGACTGTTGGGTGGGAGTAAAGGTTGATATTTATAAACAATAGCAGAGAAGACCTCCCACAGAGGTGACATGTGATTAAAAACATAAAAGAAATGGAGAGTAAAACATGTATATATCTGGAAAAGAGCTCTCTAGACAAAATGAACAATGAGCACATACGTCTTCAAGTAGGAAAGTGCTTTGCCTGACTGAGAAACAGCAAGGAGACCAGGGTGGCTAAAGTGGAGGAAGCAAGGGGAAGAATGAGAATGCATACAGAAAAGTAAGAATAAAGAGTGCCATTCATGTAGGGTCTGGTATTATGATGACTCTGGTTTCTTCTCTTAATGAGATGGGAGGACATTGGAGGAGGTACATGATCTGGCTTGGGTTTTAATATCACTCAGGCTATTATGCTGAGAAGGAAGGTAAAGGTAGACAAAGGGGAACCAATTAGTTAGGAGGGTACTGTCATAATGAAATGCAAAAAGAAAGACGATGATGATGGAGTGGACCAGGGTGGTAGCAGTCAAGATGGCAAAAGGCTATGAGATTCTGAATATATATTTTTTAATATATTTTAAATGTAGACCAATGAGATTTGTTGCTGGACTGAATTTAAGGTGTGAAAAATGGAAAGGAGTCAAGATTTTGGGCCTGAGAAACTGGAAGAAGGAAGTTGTTAGTTTACTGAGACAGAGAAGACTATGGGAGGAGTAGGTTTGGGGTGGGGAGGAAAGGAAGAATCAAAAGCTCAATCCTGCACAAAATTCACAATGCCTATTATGTACACACTGGGAATGTCTAGAGGCAATTGAATATTTATCACTCTGAACTTCAGAGAAAAGGTCTAAACTGGAGATATCAATTTAAGATTGGCCAGAACATAAGTGGTATTCAAAAACACAATATAGGAGGGGCGCCTGGGTGGTTCAGGAGGTTAAGCGTCCAACTTCGGTCAGGTCATGATCTCATGGCTTGAGTCAGTTCAAGCCCCACGTCAGGCTTTGTGCTGACAGCTCAGAGCCTGGAGCCTGCTTTGGATTCTGTGCCCCTCTCTCACTCTGCTTGTCCCCTGATCATGCTCTGTCTCTCTGTCTCTCTCTCTCTCAAGAAAAAAAAAAATAAAAAACAAACACACAAGATAGGATAGAATTACCAAAAATATTATCATAGAAGGAAAACAGGTCCAAAGACTCAGAACTTGCCAAGGTTTAGATGTCTAGAAGAAGAAACCAACAGATAAAACTGAGAGGGTCAAAGTAAGTAGAGTACCATGAAGATGCACCACCCAAATTTTCCTTCAAGGAAAGACTTGTTTTCCAGTTTAAGAAAGTATAGGCAGCAGACAGCCACAGCTATCAGCTACTTTAGGATGAGCCTCAGCAGCAGTGACCACCTTGGCCAAAAGCATGTCCTCTGACAAGCCTACTTAAGACAACAATTATCTTCTTTATTGAAAGCCTATTCTGGAAATTTTGCCTAAATAATCCTATACTTAGTAACACTGAAGGACCATCAGAAGAAGAGATTTAAATAATAACCCATAGTGTTATGGTGAGTGAAATAAGTCAGGCAGAGAAAGACAGATACCATATGTTTTCACTTATAGGTGGATTAGCAGAAATTTAACAGAGGACCATGGGGGAGAAGAAGGGGAAAAATAGTTGGGAAGAGGGAGAGAGGCAACCATGAGAGACTCTTGAATACTGAGAACAAACTGAAGGATGATGGGGGTGAGGGAGAGGGGTGATGGGCATGGAGGAGGGCACTTGTTGGGATGAGCACTTGGTGTTATATGGATCAACTTGACAACAAACAATGAAAGAATGAATGAATGAATGAATGAATGAATAAATAAATGATAACCCATAATCAAATTCAGCTCTCTTCCTTTTATGAATTGTAATATCTAAATAGCTCTTTAATTCCAGTAAGCTTTACATTTTATATTTGATTAGTAACTATGACTACTTCCCTAAATATTTGGGAGGTTCTATAACTTCCCTAGTCATGCAGTTATAGCAACAGAAGCAAAAATGCAGAGGGAACAGCTTCAAATAGCTTATTTTACCCAATGGCAATAATTTGCTAATTTGTCTATATTTCCAATACACAGTCAATAACTATGCATCTTTGTATCTATGGTATCTAAGCATGTGCTAGTTCTTGGTTTGTACTCAATAAACGGTTGATTGATTGATTGATTGATTACTGTGTCCTCAAAGAGCAACTGAGAAGAAAAATAAAAATAATTTTAATTTTACTTTACTTTTTTAATAGAATGCTAATAAAGAATGAAATGGCAGAAAAATAAAAAATAGAGGGGCAGGAAGCCTCAAGATAATACGTAGTTAATTAATGGCTGATTTTAAGATTATCTCTTTCACACTTTCTCACTTACATAAAAGCCTAAAGTGATGCATGGTCAAATAATTTGTGAAACAGAGCACAGTATATCACCAGTATATGTACTATCCAGAAGAGTTCAATCACAACTGTTGGAATGTTTTCTTTATTTCTGAAAAACTGTTTCACATCTATAACTTCACACATTTTTATATTAATTGAAGTTATGTATTTCTAATTGATCTTTTCTACTCTTCACATTTTTTATAATTTAAAATGCATTAGTTGCCATGGAAACAATGTCATCAGGTAAGAGCAAACCTTGGTGATATCCACACATGAAATATGAAATCAATTAATAAGATATCTGTGCAGTTTATAATGGTTATTTAGAATGGGTTACTTGATTTAATGTGACATAAATATTATATGGGGGGTGAGTTCAACCATCATACTCTTGCAATATATAAACTTATTTTGGTTTTCTTGTTTTGTTCTTTCTGTTTTGTTTATTTTGGAGAGAGAGAGAGAGAGAGAGAGAGAGAGAGAGAGAATGCATGCAAGCAGAGAAAAGGACCATAGGGCAAAAGAGATTCTTAAGCAGGCTCCATGCTCAGTGTGGAGCCAGATGTGGGGCTCAATCTCACAACCCTGGGATCATGACCTGAACTGAAATCAAGAGTGGGAAGTTCAACCAACTGAGCCATCCAGGAACACCTATAAGCTTATTTTGGATACCTTTTACCATATGAATCATCTGAAAGATGGTCCATAGTCTCAGTTAACTTAAGAATAAAGAGGAAATTAAACAATCCAAAGACTATGTACTGCTCCTCTGTTCCAGGATCTTTGTCTAACTTTGCCTTACTTTGAAGTTCTTTTCTCCATCTGTTGACTCCTTTGCAGATGCGCCTCACTCAGCAGAAGCCACAAGGTAGACAACTACTCATGTCATAAGACTTTCAGGCAAATGGAAGATCTCTATATAAAAATATTGTCTCTCATCCCATGATCTCTTGTGCATGAAATCCTACCATTTATTTCCATTTTTTGAGCACCATCTTCCCTAGAAGATTCCTCTTAAACTATATATCTGAATTGCAGAAATTTGAGAGCAGAACACGTCCCAGAGATACTCATATATTTTGGAGATGAGTAAACTTGAACCTCTAAATGAGGAAGTGGTTTCCTCTTTAGATCAAGTAAAGAGCAGAGCTAAATGAGAATCCCTGTCTCCTAGCAAAATAATAACCCTGGAGCCCTGGGATCCTGGAAAAGGAGTGTGCAGAGAGGATAAATAGGGTGAAAGTAATTTATTTTAGATGTGATCCCAGTGAATAGGGGTGAGGAACCAGGTAACATAAAACAGAAAAGAAAGTCAATATAACAACCCTTAGTGAATAGTTTTATATGGAATACTACACAACAGTGAAAAAAAACCAGGTACTAATCTACAATATAGGTGAACCCCACTGACATAATATTGAGTGTAAGAAGTCAGACTCAGATCAGGATATGTATCTATTTTAAATTCAAAAACAGAAGAACAAGCTAACCTTCTGAGGTGCTCAGACTATATCTTGAACTCGGTGATGGCTACACAGATATATACATATGTAAAATTCATAAAGCTATATGAAGCTTTATGTGAGGTGTCCTTGAATTTTTTTTCAAGAGAGAGAGACCATGAGCAGAGGAGAGGGGCAGAGGGAGAGAGAAAGAATCTTCAGCAGGCTCCACACTCAGCATGGAGCCTGACACTGGGCTCAATCTTATGACCGGGAGATCAAAACCTGAGCCAAAATCAGGAGTTGGATGCCTAACCAACTGAGCCACCCAGGCACCACTTCAATTTTTCTAAGTCTTTTTAAAAAAGAATGCTTTATTGGGTTGACCAACACTGTTATTTCATGGTGTTATTTAGAATTAACCTTAAAAGTGCTCACCTGAGGGGAGCCTGGGTGGCTCAGTCAGTTAAGCATCCAACTCTTGGTTTCGGCTCAGATCATGATCTCACAGTTCAGGAAATCGAGCCCTGTGTTGCGCTCTGCATTATTGGCCCAGAGATTTTGCTTGAGATTTTCTCTCTTCCTCTCTCTCTGCCCCTTTTCCACACTCTCTCAAAACAAATAAATAAACATCTTTTTTTAAAAAGTGCTTACCTGAGGAATGAGAGGGAGAAACATTTACCCATCACATCCCAGTACATGTCGATTGAGGTTTACCAATGGGCATTAATTTCCCCACACTTGAATGAATGCCAAGTGGCACCCCCAGGTATCCACACTGTGAACTCAGAAAAGCCCAAGGCAGAAAACAAGAAATGGATAGTTCATGTTTGAGATGGGACACTGGCAACACAAGAGATAGGAGTATGTTACCAACTGTTTTCCATGGCTGTGGCTGGAGTCAGAGGTAAAGCTGAGAAAGATGTGAAACAATAATCAAGATATATCTGATCCACACAGACTTTCCACACATGCAAGGACACGGTACTATAAGTGAAACATAAACATCAAATCCTGGTGGGTGTAAAAAGGGTAACGTTACGAAAACAATGGACAAATGATAAGAAAACATGATTATGTCTCAAATAAAATAGATCCCATTTGGCCTTGTGATGCTTTAAATTCATTGATCCCCACAATGAAAAGCATTGTGTATGTATGGGAAAGAGAAAGAGGTGGGAGAGGTTGTATTGCATTCTCCACAGTCTCCCCTTTTCACAATGAGGCACTAACTAGTAAGTCCAAAATTAGAGCAAGATCAGTATCAGTGGAGATAAATTGACCAATGAGGAGATGCCTTTAATGACAGTAACAGAGCTGAGAAAAAGTTTTAGATTAATGTCTAGATTTCCCAATAATCAAATACCCTGCAGTGCAGACCTGAAACTTCATTAACTACTTATGAAAGTTCCCTTTGCAGCAAATAACTTTGAGCACTTTGTAACCTTCTTTAAAGTAGGGGGAAGGACTGAGAAATGTGATCCTTAGCAATAAAATTAAGTACATTTATATAAATTAGTCTCTCCAAGGGATCCCAATTATATCACTGCGTTGACTCCCTAGCAGGACTCAGCTGCTGGAATAACACCTTAAATCTGCTATAGCAAAACTTACCACAAGCAGAAAGAGTAAGAGGCTGTGTCACTCACACAAACCTGTTATGGATACTGTTGTTGCCTGACTGTAACCAAACTCTATTCACCCCTTCCTTCTTTCTGTAGCTCTCTTCCACAAACAGCATGCCTGATTCAGTCCTGATATGACTCTTATATAGCTTAAACCAAAGAGAACATTTTCCTAGACTACTATTAATTCAATGTGTCATTTGAACATGGTACACAAGTATTTCCTCTTCTTCCTTAGATTATTTTTCCGGGTGATTAGAAAACCAGAAACTGAGGGGCGCCTAGGTAGCTTAATCAGTTAAGCATCTTATTTTGTGTAGGTCATCACAGTTCACTAGTTCAAGACCCAGGTCGGGCTCTGTGCCGAGAGCCGGGAGCCTGCTTCAGATTCTGGGTCTTCCCTTTCTTTCTGCCCTTCCCCCGCTCACTTGCGTGTTTCACGCTGACTTTCCCTCTCTCAAAAATAAATAAAAACATCAAAAAACTTCTTTTTAATTTAGAAACCCAGAAACTGTGGCCATCATCTTGTTTACAACGTGAGGATGCACCATAAATATAGAGGAAAGGAGAGTGAAGTGAACCCGGGTTGAGGCAACACTGAAGCCCAAAATACCTCTGGACTTGTAATATGGGGCCAACAACTGTCTGTGCTGTTTAAGACCACCTGACTTGTGTTTTATGTTGTTGCTGATACATGTATTTTGCTTTGTTTTGTTTCTATTTTTAATAACTTTGACCCTTCACCAAATAAAGACTGGATGAGCCAAATACCAACTACTTCAAAGAAATACAAGCAGGAAATCCTGGCATTTCCATTCACTACTGAGGTTTATCATTTTCTATAATTTTTGAGATCTATGGGATATTTCCAAATTAATTAGAATAAAATATATTTATCTTCAGATAAACTGACTTGCTTACGTATTCCTATATTGTTATAAATTCTAGTTTCAGTAAGGGGCCTCTGAACATACCCAAATTTACCCAAAACAGTTCTGAGGTTCTAATCTATGGCAATATCTTGGCCTAGAATTACATCTGAGCTGAGGAGATGCATTATTCTGTTTTTCATTTATTTTTAAACAATCTGAGTTTTTAAACAATCTTAGTAATTAAACACATATAAGCATGATTCTGGGTAATGATACGTTTAATATAAAAGGGAATTTTGTTTCTCCTCCTCCTTGCAAAGCTTTTCGCTTGGGAATTTTTTTTAATGCTGTTAAACTAAAGTAGAACAAACATCAAAAAACCTCTTACTACCAAATCTTTATTATCTGTATAAGTGTATCTATATTACATATACATATATATGTATATGTATATATATATATACATATATATATGTAGTTATATGTATTGAAATTATTTTCAACCGGACACTAGTTATCTGTTTAAAAGACTACCTTTAAATAAAACACTAAGTTAGCATAAATCAAGCTCTGGTTTTCCATTGTGTTTCTCTGTGTCCTTAGATCCCTAATTATGCCTTGATGTTTTGGTAGAAAAGCAAGTTTTCTTGATGTCTTCAGGAATTCACAAGTCCATTCCTCACTTTGTATGTCTCTCCATGCTATGCTTTTATCTTGTTCGTCTATGGTTATTTAGAAAGAGGATATGTCTAAAGTTGATTTTTAGCAATAAAGCTTTGCTTTATCAATGGCCTGCTTGTCCTTTACTTTAAAATAACTCAATACACCATTATCTATTTTACAGGCTGCAAAAAAGCTATTTTGTGTTGTTATGAGTCACTAGTGCTTTCCCATGTGGAGAAAAATTAAGATGCTGAAATAAATGAACATATTGGCCATTTTTTCTGCTTCCAACCAAATGTATAAAATTGGTAAGTGTGATTGATAAACTAGATTGACTTTAAAATGAACAATGATTTCACTTTAGAGCTCAGCTTAGAAGGATATCTCTTCTGGCTTCTCAGAGAGAATACAAGCCACAATTATAGTTCCAATAGACTAGGTTATTCTACATTAACAAGTAATCCCAAAATCTCAGTCGCTTAAAAGAAATCACAGTTCAATTTTTTTCTCACACCGTATATCCATAGTAGTTCACCTAGGTCTACTCTGCACTGACCTCACTCAGGATTCTGGCTAACGGAGCAGCAACTGTTTCAAACGCTGTTAATCACTTTGGCAAAGGAAACACAATGTGGCAAATCACCCAATGACTTTCAAAGTTTCCACCTAGAAGGTTTTGCTCCCATTTTACTGACCAAAGCACATCTCCTGACCACTCCAAGAAGACAAGGAAATGCAATCCTAAAATGTCCTGCAGGAGAAACCCAAAATAACTGGCAACAGCATTAATGACTAACACACTACCACACATAAACTCCTTCACTTTCCTGCTACAAATCTATAAATTTTCTTCTCCAGTCATCTTCTCGTCCTTCCCTACCATAACAATAGAAGAGAAGTCCTTCCTCTTAACAAGATTTACCCTTCCTCATCTGTCCCTATCATCTCAGGACTCAGCTCTATGGATTATACCCTCTTTCCTATATCTTCAACTCCTTGTGTTCTACCTTCTCTCATTAGAATTTATATTTGCTTTTTCTAATTTAATAATAATAATTTAATAACTAATAATTCACCCTTCTCACTTCTATTTCTTCCCAATCATCACTCGGCCTCACTCCTCTCATAGCTACGTTTTTTAAAAGGGATGCATACTTTCCCACAGCCATTTCCTGAACTCTTATTCACATCTCAACCTGCTAGATCTGATTCTACCTTCACCACTCTATTGAAACCATTGTTATTAAAGCCACTAATGACTTCCTTGTTGCAAAACCCAAAGTGCACATTCTAGTTATCATATTATTCAACTTTTGGCAGGAACATCCACTCCCTCCTACTTCTGAAAATGCTTTCTTCATTTGACTTTGTAATACTACTTTCTTCCTACATCTTCAAGGGATCTATCTCAGGCGTTTTGAATAAACCTCATTCTCCACCTTTCTTGGGCTCTTGCTCTTACCCAACATTAATCTTATCAACATGGGTGAGACCATTCATTCCCATAATTTCAATTATCACCTATAGGCTGAGGACATCCAAATCTGGTGACAAAGTACTGATACAATTTCACAGTTATCCTGCCTACAACACTACCTTTTCAGTCCTTGCCTCTATTCATTCAGTAAATATTATCTAATTTCCAGATATACTAGATCTGATTCACAAGAAAGAAGCCAAAAATGAAAAGATAAAATTAAAATATAATCTTTTATTAGCACTTATCTAAATAATAACTTATCTGTGTGTTCACTTAATATCTTTTTCCCTGGGCTATCAGATAGTGATAACGTCCCCTCTCTCTCTGGGACTTAACACAGTGGGTGCTCAATAAACAGTTGCTAACTATTGTTGCAATTCCACATAGTACTTCTCACCTAAGTATCACTCTTCTCAACATCCTTTCTGGATAGTCTGGTATACATATGCAAGTGCATCAGAGTGCAGAACCTACTAAAAGTTATACTATCTTATTACACAGAACAATATACTGCTTTTCAACTCAAAAAAAAAAAAAAGATAAGCCAGTTATTAATCTGAATAGACTAGACTGTACTCCAATAACATTCAATCCTAAAATATCAGTGGCTCAAAAAGAATCAGGTTTATATTTTTTCATGCTACATCTCTGCTGATGCTCTCCACCAACAGAAGCTCTAACACAAGTGTTATTTACTGAATTAGGTCCCTCAAAATTCATATGCTGAAGCCCTTAATAGGACTATATTTGAGGATAGGGCCTTTAAAGAGGTAATTAAGGTAAAGTGAAGTCAGAAGGGTAAGGTCCTAATCCAATAGGATTTGTGCCCATATGAGAAGAGGAAGAGACACTACGGGTATATGTGCACAGAGGAAAGTCCATATCATGGCAAGAAGGACACTTATAATCAAAAAAGAGGGGCATCCAGAGAAATCGAACCTACTAGCACATTGAGCTTGGCCTCCTAGCCTCCAGAACTGTAAGAAAATAAATGTGTTATTTAAGCTACCCAGTCTTTGCTGTTTTTAAACAACAGTGCTACCAAACTGATATGAGCAGTAAAAATTAAAAATTCACTGGTGCCAGTAATCCTATTCATGCTGGGATGCTGACCTGCTCCTGCGAATTTCCAAGGATCAACATGAGGAGCAATTTCATCCACCGTCATTGACAAGAATGTGATGAAAGACATGGTAGATTATCTCACTTTCCACGTAAGACCCAAGACCCTCCAAATAGTCACTCTACCCATTAAGACAAGTCTCCTCCTGGGGACAGTACTGAAAATGCCTGAGGGAGCAATGCAATAGAAGACAAACAAGACCTAGCAGCGGGACATAAGCAGATCTTACTTGAGAGGCAAAGAATTGCCCTGGAGGATCTAAATATTCCTTCCCTTACAAAGAATTTTTTGAAATACTCCATTTCTTCACTAATGGGAATAATAGAAGTGTTAGGCCCTTGGTCACCCCCACTCCATCCCTCCTCCTCCTCCTCCTCCTCCTCCTTCTCCTCCTCCTCCTCCGCCTCTTCTTCTTCTGCTGCTGCTGCTGCAGCTGCTGCTGCTGGTTTTTACCTTCTTCTTCTGGGCTTCCTCATGCTTCTCCTGACTGAACAGGCTCTACACTGAGACATGCTCTAGCAGTATCACCTGGGGAAACCTTATCTATCTCACTGATCCCTTTCAGCTCTAGATTAATGAGTTAGTTTTTCTACACTAGACTTAGCAAATCACACCTACAATTCTGGGCCAAAAATTGAATTCTGTCTTTTAAAACCAGTGAGTTATCATACGTTACTATCTACTCTGTCACTGCATTCATACCAAAAATATGAGAACTTTTCATTTTGCATATTCTTATATAAGGCATAGATATTACTTTAATTATGCTACAATATAGAACAATACTATTGATACATCATCCTTAATAAGGTCATCTACATTGAACATCAGAAAGCAATGACTCTGACAGATCATTTTTTTGAATCCTCTGATAAAATAGCAATGATTTTATAATCACTAATAAAAGAAAAAAACTGAAATATGCAGTTATGATTTCCATTCCTTGGAAAGACAGAAAAATCTCAATCTAAATTCTATCTATGGGAACCCAGACATAAGGAATGTGACCAACAGTAGTTATCATAACATAGCAGCAGTTATGAAGACTCTTTCGAGTCAGCTCCCATCTGGTTCTGGTGAAGTCTCTGGTTTACTCAGAACGTAGTATTGCCTCCCAAAACAGACTCAGGAAACTCCTGGACCAAAGAAGATACAGTTTGATGGAACAGCAGCTCTGGGGGTGGGATACTGGGGGAAGCACCAAGCTGCCCTGATAAAACACTTGATTTATCATCAAGCTATTGTTGGCACACAGCTACCCTTTGGAAGTTATCCTAGAATTGCCTCTAATCTCTGTGCCTGCTGCTCCCCTACCTGTTTTGCTTCCTATCCGTCTTCTCATTTTGTGTTGTGACACCATTATTGATTATCCCATTCTGTAGCCTATTTCCTTTTTTGAGCTTTCGGTTACTAAGAGATTGTCTAGTGTGTCCTTTTGGTCTCACAAGTGGTTCAAGTAGAGTCCAATGACTTGCATGAATCTACTTGTCTCTGAAATCATTGCCAATGCTATCTTTACATAAATTCCTCACCATAGTGTCTTGGGTAACAGCTGTTCTTCCCCATAACAGTGGGGAAGGAGAAAAAAAGGATGCTTTGTTATGAATGAGTTTACTTTGGTGCTTTTCTTTCTATTCCTGGTACTCTTCTCCATGAGGAAGTGTTTTTAGACATCTTTCCCCTCTACCTAACCAGGAAAACAGTTTCTGGCTCACATCAGCTATCTCAGCCATGACCACACACTACGTACCAGAAATGCCCCACTCCTTCTGCCAAAAGATTTAGCCACTTCTGCCGTGAATTATGTCAGTAAAATTAACATGAATCGTGTTTCCTTTTCAACTTTGCTTACATCGGTGACTTTCCATTTCTCTAAACTCTCTTGCACTTAAACCCATGTTGTAATGTTGTATGCCATTAAAGCAAAAGAAAACAAACAAAACAGCTTCAGGGTGCTGCTTTTTAAAAGCCTCAAAGGGGCGCCTGGGTGGCTTAGTCGGTTGAGTGTCCGACTTTCGCTTAGGTCATGATCTCGCGGTTCGTGGGTTCGAGCCCCGCGTCAGGCTCTGTGCTGACTGCCGGCTCAGAGCCTGGAGCCTGTTTCAATCTGTGACTCCCTCTCTCTCTGACTCTCCCCTGCTCATGCTGTCTCTCTCTCTCTCTCCTAGAAATAAATAAAAAAACATTAAAAAAAATACATATTAAAAGCCTCAACAATGAGGTCAAAACCAGAGTTTCAAAGAGTGCCTCTTTGAAGGGAATCCACAGTGGCTCTTATCTTGAAGTATATACAAATTGTCACCCCCCACCCCAAGAAAGAAACATCCGAGAAAGAAATAGCTCCTCTCTGCAGCTGCCTCTCTCAGCAGTGGCCTTCCCTGCAATGCTGCCTGACACCTTGCTTCCACATGACCTTGGAAGAGGTGTCTGCCCCTTCCCTCAGAGGCACCCATTTCAGGTTGTCATCTCACAGTGACTGAGGTGTTCAGCTGTCACTCATTCACCTCGTGCATCCAAGAGTGTGATTACAATGCAGTTTTCTCTTTGAATAAATAATGTTGATCTGCCAGTTTCTGAATTTGCCCTCTGGAGGTCAGTCCCAGAAAAACTTTTTGCCCTCTCTACAAAGCTTCCTTACTCAGAATTGTGCAAATAGCTACCACTTATTATCACTCTTAGTAAAGGAAGGAAAGGAGGAAAATAAGGAAAAAAACTATCACATACATGGATCTGAACACATATGCTGATATATGAAGCCAAGAAGTATGCTAGATATTCACACATGCAGTTTTATTTTTGCAGAAAACAGGTCTGATTTGAGCACTGTTCTGAATCCAAAATCCATATTCTTCCCAGTACATCATGCAGCTAGGCACCATACAGAGCTCATGTCCCTTTAATAAATGGAGGAAGAAAATGTATGGAATGAGTGGCCATTGGGCTAAAAAGAATTGTGTGTGACAATTCTATGGTTCCTCCAGTCTCTCACTGATTTTGCTTCAATAAGTCTCTTGTTCACTTATCTTTTGCCTATATAGTATGATCTGAGGGACCAAAAAATGTCTCTTCCACCTTTTGATGACAATGTCTGAAACTTTAGCCTCACTCCCCTCCATTCTATTTGGATAAGGGATCTGTAGTCATCAAGAACTCCCACTTAAAATAAAAAGCTACATAGATCCTGGGATATATTCACCAGTAGTCAATAGTCAACTGCTTAACAGATGACTTAACTGAATGTGTATTTGTTTTACTATTTGATAGAATGAACCTCAGTAATAGGGACTCACTAGATAGCTTAGTTTTAGTGAGGAGGATGAAAAAGAAAAGACAAAGGAAGTGAAAAGTCTAAAGGCAGTAAAGAGGTGTGGGCAACGTGGAAAAAATGGTCAAGGGCAAGCACAACCCAATAAGTAAATCTGGGTAGCTGTGAAACCCTCAAGGTGGGAGGAGGCGGGAGAAGGTGGGAGAAGGAGGTAGAAAGAGAAAAATAGAACAGTACCATACTCCATTTTAGCCTAAAGGACAACCCCATGCAAACTGACTGGAGGGGAGGAGCTAGAAGAACTTGCAAAAGGGAAGAGAAACTGGGCACAACAGTCTCCTGACCTTACCTGTATTATAGAACACATTCCATTCTCCGTTAAAATTGTCCATTTATTTGCCTGCACCAAACTTTAGATCATGGGTTTTAGAAGACAGGAGCTCTGTGTCTATTTTATTTGTTTGGGACCAGAGCCTCGTATACTGCCTGGCATGCAACAGAGGTTCAACTCATGTTCAGTGGATGAATGAATGAGATCAGTTTTCCTTCTTTCCTATTTCTCATACATAAAAAATCTTTGCTAGGAATAACCAGATAGACTTCATATATGATGGAACTTCAGTTGTATGTTCAGGATTCTTAGCGGTTCTAGGACTCTTTGATAAGTATAAACTGTGTCATTTACAGAAAAGCAAGTATCTTTCCCTAGAAATGTGGTAATGTCCAACACCTAACAAATACTGTTTTAGTGATAATTATTATTATTTGTAATCAGCATTTTACTAATTTTAGGGGTCTTTATTTACAGTTAAGCATGCTTCTTTACATATTCTATTTTTATGTAAATAATTTAAGTCAAACTGTCCTGACATCTACTACATTACACTTCAATATACGTAACACAGATGTAGATGAAATATAGCTAATGATTCCAAAACAGTTCCTCCAGACATGCTATATATTTTAAATTTAATTTCCTTCTTATGTACCAGGGGAAAATGTATGAGTTTTTTTTCCCATGGATCTCTCTTTCCTCATTACCAAAGTGTTCATACTGAATTATTTTTAAAAGGCAGCATTTAGTATTCAATCAAATAATAAGGAGAACGTGTTCCTTCCCAGTGGTTTAATAATAATTCTTGCATCACCAACCCTGAATATTCATGTTATGGAAATGTGTCCTACTTCTATAGATTTCATCACTGTCAGCTGGTGCCACAGCAGAACACAGGAACAGTTAGTCAGTCTAAATACATTCAGGGTTTCAGCAATTACCAAAATGTCTTCCCTGACTTACTATCAATAATTCAACTTTTGAGGAATATAATTCTGAGACACAAGAGGCTAACCAATAAATATTCTACTTTTCTTTGGAAAACAGGAACCTAACTGCATAAAATTGTGATATCACTTGACTCAAGTCTTACTTCAGCTATATCTGTATGACATAAAGATGACTGAGTGATTCAGTGGGGGAAATAAATCAATCAAGACAATTTTTTTTTTGTCTTTAGATAAAGTGACTTATAGCATATTTATTTTTCCCCCATTTTGCCATTAGAACACAGCTTGTAAATGATCTGATAGTCATCATCCTCATTCCTCAAAACATATATTAATCAGGCTTTATCCTCAATTCTGTTTGCAGTAGACCTTGGGCTAGTCACTTATTCTCTCTAGGATTTAGTTTTTTCATCTGTAAAGTAAAGAAGTTGGATTGGATTGGGGTCAACAAACTTGTTCCAAAAACAAATTATAACTATTTTAGGCTTTGTGGGACATACAGTCTCTGTTACAACTATTTAACTCTGCCATTTGAATGCAAAAGCAGCCACAGATAATATGTAAATGTATGTACAGTTATGTTCCAATAAAATGTTAATTATAAAAACAGGCAGGCAGCAAAACGAGGTTTGGCTTTGTATAAAGGCTTGCCAATCCCTTTCAAGTCTTTTTCAAATCCATAATTCTATATGTTAGATACATATAAGGTACCTTAACACCACAAGGGGGAATGAACTCATCTAGTCCCTCAGTGACTTAGAATTAAAGGAGCTTAAAAATTCTCCACTACAGAAAAATTCCTTTTAAAAAATCAAGTAGCCCTAAGTAAACCCGATTGATTAGCAGATGGACAAAGATTCCTCAATTCTGGCTAGTCAGCACACATTTTATTGGTACCCGGGATATACAGACTCTATGAAATCCAGGCCAAGTCTCCAGGATGTTTCTGGATGAGGAAAGAATACGCTTACAAAAATGACAGGATTTCACTCCAGGTTTTCTTGCTTTTGGCTGAACTGAAGGAACTAATCAGCAGTAAAACAAGTATTAGGTCACACTGTAGTTTCAAACTTAGAGAAAAAAAAGAGAACCATTTTTGTATCCCTGTGTAGAGTACCTGATATTTCACTGAGTAGCTCAGGTGGGGAAAAGTCTCAAAGTCAAGGTCATAAATTAATCCTTTGTGAATGTCTGTCCGTGAAGGTTTGCAGTTTCATCCTATTCCACCATTATGAAACTATACACCACACAAACACACACACACACACACACACACACACACACACACGACACAGCTTGACATTGCTAGTCTGTGAAGCCCTAAGAGATAAACTATATGCTCTAAGATGATTCTGTCACATTCAAATAAGTTTAAAATGTTTATAGGAGTATAATACCTGCCCAAGAAACATGTCCACAATGACAAAGAATCCAAGGATAATAAAAGAAAGGACAGTGTCTATTTGGCTTACAGCAGGGTTTCTCAATCTTGGCACTACTGATATTTTGAATGGATGATTCTTTCCTGCAGGGGGAAAGAGGGCCTTTGCATTGTAGGATACACAGGATATAGATGGGAGTAATAGCAACTCCTTTTCCCTTCCCTCAGTCATAACAAACAAAAGTGTTTCCATATACTGACAGATGTCCTAGGCCAGGAGAGGAGAATGCAAAGTCATACCTAATTGATAATCAGGGTAACAGAAACGTAAGATATTGAATTTGCCATAAATCATCATCCATGCTATAGGAGTCAAGTAATACCTCAGACCAAAACTGATATTCACAAATATTTTATTACAGTGACTTCTCAGGTCCTTTTTGACTAATGCTTTCCAACTCTCAATATATCACAGAATACCCAGACAACAATGAAGGGAACATATCTGGAGAAAGAACACTACTGTCTTTGTCCTTTGTTCTTAGCATTATCTAACCCTTGCCCAGTGGCAATGTTTCCATTTCTAAATTTTACATACATGGAAATCAGAACCAACTCACTATGTATCCCACTTCACTCCTAGACTATTGTTCATGATTGCTTGCTCCAGTTACTGATAAAAAGACCTACAGAGATTTAGGCCATGACTCAATGGCCTAGCATGGAGAGCCTGTATGGTCTAGGTTCTTAAATCCCTGATCTCAAACTTTGTCCCAGGACTTGCATCTCTTTTCATTCCTGCAATACCTAAACCCCTGTCTGGCTTCCACTGTCTTCTTAGGCAATACTGCCTATACTCTAGACCTCATTTCAGGGTCCCTACTAGCTGCTACACACTTCCCAGCTACCATACACTATCTGTTGAGATTTCACTGGGTCATTTTCTGCTGTATCTTCTCCTTTCTACCCTTGTGGTTAGAATATTATGGTTCCTCTCTATCTCTGTGTCCCAATTATCTCTGTTCTCTGGGGTCTCATTGTTGGGTTCTGGCCATAAAATCAATCATCTACTTATTCATGTCAACGGAATAATAATCATAGAGGAAAGAGAGAAAAAGAAGTTGTGTAGTTACTTCAAAGGCATCCCACCTTGAAAAGCTTCCTAGTATAACTTGACAACCAGAACTCTGATTATTAAAAGAAAAATCATCACAGGATGTACTGTTATGATATTTTCCAACATCCTGTTATGATACAGGATATATTGCTATGAGGCTTTCCAACATCCTAAGTCATGCAGAAGTTTCTACTGGTCTCTGATATTACAAGCAAAGAGAATAAAATCATAAAATCAGTAGGGTGAAATGAGCTATGAATAGTTCTTCTCTGCATGGAAAATAAAAATAGTAGAGAGGCACCTGAGTAGCTCAGGTGGTTGAGTGTCTGACTCAATTTCAGCACAGGTCATGATCGTTGTGTGGTGGGGTCGAGCCCTGTGTTAGGCTCCATGTTGAGCATTGAGAATGCTTAAGATTCTCTCTTTCTCTCTCTCTCCTTTTCTCTCTCTCTCTCTCTGTCCCTCTCCCCAACTTATGCTTCCTCACTCTCTCAAAAATAAAAAAGTAAAGATAATAAAAAGTAGAAACAAGACACAAGATATTAATTTTAAATCTTACCCAAAATCATATTTGACTCCAATTGGAGGGGCAAAAATATTCATTCATGTTCAATTTCAAATGTAGGTATGTATATTAATGCACCCTTGCTTCAACAGTCACATGTCTAAGAAGAGTTTATTCTTCCTAGTGACAAAGATCACTAAGAAAGATTTAAACACAAAACCGAGGAGCGAGGCAAGATGGCAGAGAAGGAGCTCTGTACATTTCGCTTGCCCCCATCTCTCAAACAGAGAATGCCTGAAGCCATGGGACACTGAACTGCAGGAGTCTGGGAGGAAAAGAGACTGAGTCCAATAAGAATACAACCTCACAGGTATATAAGCACAAACTGGGGAAGATAAAAACAGGCCGGGACCAGGAGACATGGAGGGAGAGGAGGGAACCCCCTTCACGACGAGCCATGAAGAGTAGAGGGAAAGAGAAAGAGTGGCTGAAATTGCTCATAGAACTGTCCCTGGAAAAGAGAGAAACCTTGGCTCAGGACTAAGAGTGATCCTATTTCTAAATGTGGTGCTGGCTTTGAGCTGGGTGCCTCGGTCCCAGGCAGCACCAGGAGAAACTGCTCCGCTACTCTCCCAGCTCAGTCGCTGGCTAGGAAGGGGCCTGGCCTGAAACTGCTGTGCTGCACTCCTGGCTTGATCCCTGGCAGGAAAGTTGCCCGGCCTAAGGGATTACATTTCAGGTAGTATCAATAAAGCCTGTGGACTAAGCCCTGGTACAAGGCAGGGCTTGGGATCGAACAAGGCCCACCTTGGCTACACCCATGGCACAGAGAGACTGGACCTGAAAGAGTGATTTGCAATGCTTGGTTCAAGAAGGGACTGGGGCGCCACCATTTTTCTCCCCACAACCACCAAGGCGGGACCTAAGGGAGCTGCCCTCGGGACTGCAGTGGAGGCAGAGACCTGCTTACACCAAACCACGCCCATCCCTGCTAGAGAGTTGCTTTTTTTTTTTTTTTTTAATGGAGCCTGGGGCAAGACCAACATGGATGCACTGCCTTGATTAATTCAAGATCACTTCTAACTATTCAGATATATTTTCCCATGTCTCATTCGTATCCCTCCCCTCTGCTGGACTGGGCACTCTGGTTGCTGGTTTGCTTAAACAGTCACTTTTTTTTAAAAACAGTCACATTTAATCCATTCTCTAGATGTATATTCTACACCTCCACCACTACCTTTCTATCTCTCTCTCTGGAGTAATCAGACTATATAGTTTCTCTGAGTAACATTATCTTCATTTCTTTCTCCTCGCCTCTTACCACATTCTCCTCTTTCTCTCTCTGAATTAAGCCTCTTAAGTCTCTCTGCCTGGTCATTGTCCAATTTCGCTTCCTCCCTGCCCTGTCATTTCTCTCTTTGTATATGCTCTTCTGTCAGCACTGCATACACCTTGCTCTTTATTTGTAGCTGGGAATTCCAATTTTATGCTTTTAGACTATCCTTTGCCTTTGGGGATTTTTTTTCCTTTTTCTTTTCTTTTTTTTTTTTTCCTTTTTTTTCTTTTTCTTTCCCTTTTGGTTTGCTTGTTTGTTGGATTTTTCTGTGTGTTTGCATGTCTTTGTTCCCTATGTGTTTGTCTGTTTTCCTCTCCAGGGCTACCTCAAGAAACAAGCTGAAGTATACAGGGTGGAGGGTCCCAAATATCACTACCAGTAGGGAAATAAAATAACCAAAGACTCAACAAGAGAGACCAAGAGATATCATTAAAAGAACACTACCTAAATGGACAGGCCCTGGACAGTCAATAAGCCTCCTTTGCTATAGCAGTACTCAAAGGGGCAGAGCGCATAACAAGCTTTTAAAACTGGCAAGAGACAGAAAGCTAGCCAAAATGATGAAACAGAAGAACTCTTCTCTAAAGAAATTCCAGGAAGAAGTGACAGCTAAAGAACTGCTCGAAACAGATATAAGCAACATAACTGAACAAAACTTTAGAACAACAGTCATAAAATTAATCGCTGAACTTGAAAAAGGCATGGAAGACATCAGAGAAGCTATTGCTACAAAGATTATGGACCTTAAAAATAGTTGTGATGAGGGGTGCTTGGGTGGCTCAGTAGATTAAGCGTCTGACTTCGGTTCAGGTCATGATCTCAAAGTTTGTGGGTTCGAGCCCCACATCAGGATATGTGCTAACAGCTAGCTCAGAGCCTGGAGCCTCTTTCAGATTCTGTACCTCCCTCTCTCTCTGACCCTCCCCTGTTCACACTGTCTCTCTCTTTCAGAAATAAATAAAACATTTAAAAAATAGTTGTGATGAACTGAAAAATGCTATAAATGAGGTGCATAATAAAATGAAGGCATCTAATGCACAGATTGAAAAGCAGAGAGAATAGATGAATTAGAAGACACAATTATAGAAAAATAGGAAGCTGAGAAAAAGAGAGATAAACTGATCCAGTAGCATAAAAGGAGAGTTCAAGAACTGAGTGATACAATCAAATGGAACAATATCCAAATCTTAGTAATTCCAGAAGAGGGAGATGGAAAGGAGTTGAGGAGTACTTGAACAAATTATAGCAGAGAACTTCCCCAATATGGGGAAGGAAACAGACACTTAAATCCAAGAGGCACAGAGAACTCCCCTCAGATGTAACTTGTGTCAATCTTCTACACTATACATCATAGTGAAACTGGCAAAATATAAGGACAAAGAGAGAATTCTGAAAGCAGCTAGGGAAAAAAGGGCCCCATACCAAGGGAGACCTATCAGAGTAGTTGCAGACCTATCAACTGAAACTTGGCAGGCCAGAAAGGAATGGCAGGAGAGCTTCAATGTGATGAACAGAAAAAATATGCAGCTAAGAATCTTTTATCCAGCAAGCCTATCATTCAGAATAGAAGGAGAGATAAAAGTCTTCTCAAATAAACAAAAGCTGAAATAATTCATCACCACTAAACCAGCCCTATAAGAAATCCTAAGGAGGGCTTTATGAGGGAAATGTTGCAAGGAACACAGGTACCAAAGACACCACCACAAGCATGGATCCTACAGAGAACACAATGACTTTAAACCCATATTTTTCAATAATAACACTGAATGTAAATAGACTAAATGCTCCAATCAAAAGACATAGGGTAACAGAATGGATAAAAAAACAAAATCCATCTATTTGCTGTCTACAAGAAACTCATTTTAGACTGGAGGACACATTCAGACTTAAAGTGAGGGGATGGAGAAATATCTATCATGCTACTGGAAGTCAAAAGAAAGCTGGAACCAGCTTAACAATAAACTATAAAAGAAAAAAAATAAACACAAAAGTGATTTTTAGTTCACCTCTGAGGTGAGATTAAGGAGAAAGTCTGCTTTCTTGCCTTGTGCTGCATACAATAAGGACCAATGAAAAATATCTGAATTATAAACATCCTAGACAGTGAAGCCATAACCACAGACATATAGAAACTCCAAAGGCTGGCAAAGAGAATAGCATGGGCCAGAATCCCAGGGCATAGGGGGCTGGGGTGAGGGTAAAGACAGAGGGGACTCACCCAGCTGGATGTAGAGAATATGCGAGGTTGGCTGCTAATCTAATCCTAATGACAATGGGTACTTCTCCAATGCTCAGGGGAGATTACTTCCACACAAACATCTAGAATGGAATCCAGCAGTAGGTAGAGACTATGGTTCAAGGATGCTCCACCTGGTTGGAAGCACAGCCCTAGCCAATAGCTCAAAGAGTGTAGATAGTAAACAGAATAAGAAACACGAGATTGACAAGTTCTAGAATGGCTGTCATGCCTCAGTCAAACATCATGGGTTCCAGATCAAGTCTTGATGGGAACAGAAGTACAAATCACCAATAAGTTTAGAAATCCAGGAAGTCAGTTTCTAGAATCCACCCACCAGAAAGGATAAAGTTCTAGCTGAGCCTTTCTCATTCAGTCACTCATTTATCCAATCCTTTGTCCATAAATGCATACTAATAACATCTACAAAACAATGCTAGACACTGTTACTAGCCTTATGGATTCAATGGGGAAAAATAAGAATGTTCCTTGCCTTACTTAAAGAGAGCTTTGCTAGAAATGTTGGGGGCATAAATAATAGTAAATATATAGGTTAAAAAAGTTTATCAAGATAAGACCTGTAGACAGTAAGTGCTAGGAAGATAAAGCTGCCTGTACCCGTGGGAAAAAATCCATTCTAGGCCACAGACCGCCAAATTGGTGGCATGAAGAGAAATGTGTATAAATACCTTATAAAAAATAAATGGAGGAGCACCTGGTTGGCTCATCAGTTAAGCATCTGACTTTTGGTTTCCGCTCAGGTCATGATCTCACTGTTCCTGAATTCAAGCCCCATAATGGATCGGTGCTGATGGTGCATAGCTTGCTTGGGACTTTCTCTCTCTCTCCCACTCTCTCTCTCTCTCTGGCCCTCCCCTGCCCGTGCTCACTCTCTCAAAATAAATAAATAACCTTAAAAAATTTTTTAAATAAAAAATAAATGGAGGCCCTGATGATGATGATGATGATGATGATGACGATGACTCATATCACTGTTTCGGGCTTTGACCAAGAGATTGAAATTACATTAGTTATGTAAACAGGAAGAAATTAATAAAAAGAGTTAATTCAGTAAAAGTCATTAATGAGGTACTAAAAAGATAAATAAAGAACTCTAGGGTATCAGAGATACAGAAACTGTAAGACATAGCTGCCATCCCTAACTTTGGAGCAACAAAGAAAATCTGGAATTATAAACAGTTTGAAGTCTAGAGGATAGACTTCATAGTGCTGAAATTCAGACTTCTGAGGAGGTGGGGATATTCAGAGGTGTGGGGAATCTGAGCTCAGAAGGAGGAGGAGTGACATGGGACTGAGTCCCATGAACAGGGTGTGGTGGCCAGCTGGTACCGGCATAAGGGCTGGCTCTATGGCTATTGGAGAAAAGCTACAAACAGGGTTCAAACTGCTGCTAACGGGACTCACTGTTGCTGCAGGGGTGAAGAAGTGTTGCTGGGGTGTTACTCATGGAAAAAGAAGGCCAACAGAAAGTAAATAGGAAGAAAAACAGAAAACAACAGCAAAGGGGAAGGAGCATGTTCCATCTACCTCCTTCTGCTTGCAATCTCTCTGTAACACCCCCCACTGCCAGAATTTAACCAACTGACAAATCAGAAACATGACTTGTAGACACCCAGCCCAGTACCCAAAAGTAAAATATAGTACAGTGGCTTTGAAGCTGAGAGATGATAGTTTAATAACCAGTCCAATCAATCTAGGGCAAGTTCTTTATGTTTTTGAGACAGTTTGTCAAATTAGGACACTAATGTCTACCACAAGAAGATATCTTGAGAATTAGACAAAATGTATATAAAGCATTTTACATAGTGCTTAACAAAATGCATTATTTCACAATTAATGGTTTCCGCTCCTGATTCATCCTCCCAAGTACATCTGCCACCCCCAGAGCCTTCCCTAAACAACGACTCTGTAGAACTCCATGTGTGGCCTCATCTATTGCCAGAATATATCTCAGCAGGAAAAATCTATTTATAAGACCTCAACCAACAGGGAGCTCTAAGTTGGGTACCATATTTGGCTATTATATTTTCATTTCCATTTCTCCCTGTCATCCTGAAAATCTGGCAAAAAAATAAATCATCTACATATTTCCTTGTCCTTACCACCCATCAACTCAATAGGTCAGCTTTCTATTAAGATACATTCAAATCACTTCATTCTACTTCGAGAACATTTCTAGAAAGATTTCAAACTTGATTCAACACACTTCACTCTAAAGAACAGTGTTCAATACTTTGTGTCCTGAAAGGATCACATGCCCAAAAAGCAAACACAGGAATCCACTACAATTTTTCTGATGTTCTCAATCCAGCAACGGCATTCTAGGCAAAAAACCTTAAGACTAGGAAGGAGAGTTATTGAAGGTAGAGCTGATGCTTACGGAACATTTTAGAAGAGCCACAATGTCCATGAATGGCCAATAAAAACCAACTCCGACATAAATGAAAAACACAGCTCTTCCTCTATCTTGCCTGAAACCATGGGTTCTTAATAGTTCGTTCTCTTCCTGATCCAAGGCTTATGTGGTTCTATATTAATTATAAGACCTTGGGAAATTTTCTTCAACCTCTAAGCCTCATTTAATTAAAACAGCATTCCTAACATTATCTCATACTTTGTTGTAGTAATTAGATAAAACAATACATGTTCAAGGCAATACAGGAAACAGGGAGTGGTTGTTAACTGAGTACATAGTTTCAGTTTTGCAGTTCAAAGAGTTCTGTAAATCTATTGAACAACAATGTAAACATATGAACTGTACATTTAAAATGGTTACAGTGGAGGGGGGTGGGCACAGGGTGGCTATTTGTTAAGCGTCTGACTTCGGCTTAGGTCATGTTCTCACAGTTTGTGGGTTCGAGTTCCGCGTCGGGCTCTGTGCTGACAACCAGCTCAGCCTGGAGCCTGCTTCAGATTCTGTGTCTCCCTCTTTCTCTCCGACCCTCCCCTGCTCATTCTCTCTCTCTCTCTCTCAGAAATAAATAAAACATTAAAAAAAAGTTTAAATAAATAAATAAATAAAAATTAAATGGTTACAATGGTAAATTTTATGTTCTGTGTTTTTTACCACATTTTTTTAAAAATGTTTTTTAGGGGCGCCTAGGTGGCTTAGTCGGTTAAGCGTCCGACTTTCGCTTAGGTCATGATCTCGCAGTTCGTGGGTTCGGGCCCGCGTCGGGCTCTGTGCTGACTGCCAGCTCAGAGCCTGGAGCCTGTTTCAGTCTGTGACTCCCTCTCTCTCTGACCCTCCCCTGCTCACGCTGTCTCTCTCTCTGTCTCCTAAAAATAAATAAAACATTTAAAAAAATAATAAATAAAAAAAAATAAAATAAAAATGTTTTTTAAATTAATGTATGAATAAAAAGTTCCTATCACATGCACAGGTGCAAGCGTGCGCGCGTGCGTGCACACACACACACACACACACACACGGAATACACATTCATCACTCATCACAATGCCTGACATCATAAGCATTCAAATATCTATAAGGTTCTCTCTCTTTCCCCTTTGAGCCTTTCAACAATCTCTGGACTTCAACCTCAACTGCATGAATTTCTAACTTCTACCCCTCTGAACACTGTATAGGCTTAGTTACATTCCATCCAGTGCTGTTTGTTAACAGTTCAGGTTGAGCATGCTTTATCCTGCCAAGTAGATTGTCAGCTCCTGAAGAAAGGGACCATCTTTTATATTTCTTCCATGTTCTCCTCCATGTCCAATGTAATTTTTGCATTAACTGTTGAGTGAGGGTCTACCTAAAATGAAATGACGCTCCCAGAGCCAAAACATTACAGTTATCCTTGCCTCCTCTTGGGCTTCCACTCATCATTATCAATTCACATTTATTTATTGATCTGTTAGTTTATATTAGGAAAAGTGGGCAAGAGCAATGAACAGAAAGATAGAAAACAAAAAGATAGATAAGACATAACTATTGTCCTCAAAAGTCTCATCACCTATTTTCACAGACAAAGCAAACACAATGATATTGGTAAAACTGCAAGGAAAAATGCTACATGTCCACTGAGTGTTAACAGACAATATGGGAATTCAGTAGGCCATGGAGACTTCAGGGGAAATTCAATAAGCCATGGAGACTTCAGCGGAAATTCAACCGACTAAGCTTAGTTTTTTAAAAACTCAAGTACTAGAGTATATATTCTTCAGAGTTAAGATGATTCTTAAGGGGTAAAAAGTCTATCTGCCTACTAACTCTAACTTTGAGATAAGATTATTATATATTTTCAGGCAAATAATAATAACAATAACAATTGCCATGTATTCCAGTACTCCAGTATTCAACATACTATCACTAATCCTAAAAGCAAGGGGTACATCTTCCCTATTTATTCATATGGAAATAGTGTGAAAGAAATTAAGTTACTTGCCTATAGATGTAGAGATAGTAAGTATTGCACATGAATATATCTGTCTGATGCCAAAGCATGAATTCTTCCCACTATACAAGTCATTCAGTCATCAAACATTTATTGAGAATTTACTCTGGACAAGCATTATGCTAAAAATATCAAATTAAATAAAACAAAACATGATTTCTTCCTTCAAGGGACTCACAGACTGGTGAGAAAGAAGTTACATAAAGAGACCATCCATACAAAATGTGCTGAGTCCAAGAACAGAGATACACAAAAAGTTATGGAGCATGTAGGAAGGAAACCTAATCCATCCTGGGAAATCCTAAAAAGTTTCTTGGAGGAATAGGATTCTTTAAGTCTTAAGGAAAAAAAAAAATAGCTTACATTTGTGTGCTTACTGGGCAGATACTATTTTTAGCCCTGATTTACAGATGAGAAAAATGAAGCACAGAAAGGTGAGCAACTTGTCCACGCTTCAAGAGTTTATAAGTAGGTGGCAGAACCAGGATATGAATTTGTTCTCTTATAATCTCTATAGTTTGCTGCACATGAATAAGAGTCTGCCAGAAAAGTGAAGTGAAGAAGAGCAAGGGAAAGGCAAGAAACTGCACTGAATGGGACAATATAAAAAGTATAATATGGCTAGAGAGGAAATAACAAGAGAGGAAATTGGAGAATTATGGGCCAGATCACAAAAGATCTTGTGTAGCATTCTAAGGATCTTATAATTCATCCTATAAACTATGGAGGGATATTGAAGATTTGTACATTTATAAATGATTATGTCAGCTATGTGAAGGATGGATATGGGTTAAAACTAATGGGAAACGGGTCCATTAGGAGACAGTTGTCAGTGTTGTTGTTGTTTTTGCTATTGTGGTAAAAAAAAAAAAAACAAAAAACAAAAAAAACCACACATAACATAAATTTACCCTCCTAACAATTTTTAAGTGTACAGTACGGGGCGCCTGGGTGGCTTAGTCAGTTAAGCGTCCGACTTTCGCTTAGGTCACGATCTCACGGTTTGTGGGTTCGAGCCCCGCGTCGGGCTCTGTGCTGACTGCCAGCTCAGAGCCTGGAGCCTGTTTCGGTCTGTGACTCCCTCTCTCTCTGGCCCTCCCCTGCTCACGCTGTCTCTCTCTCCCCTAGAAATAAATAAAATATTTAAAAAAAAAAAAGTGTACAGTACAGTAAGGAGATAGTTTTAATATTCAGCAAAGAGAGGATGAGAATCTAAACTTGGGTAGAGAGAGCAAGGTGGAAAACGTGGAAATAATGCATGTCTAGATAGCAGAAGAGGCAGAACTTGGTGATGAACTAGATATGCCTATCTTCCTACTCATCAGGCTTTCCTGTTTTAAATAATCTGTCCAGGAAAACAGAAAACATAAATGTATACATTTGTCAGTGCAGAACTGGCTAGGCATGGTGCTAGGCATAGGAGCATTAAGAATGACTAAGACACACTTCCCATCCCGAAAAGGCTTATATTCTGGAGTGGAGGTGGAGAAGAAGGACGAGTGCAATAAAGGACTATGTGGTTATAAAAGAAACACGTACAACATTTATTGGGGATCCAAGGCGGGAGTGATTAGCCCTAACCAAGGGAGATCAGAGAAGGGCCGAAGGAGGATACACCTCAAACTGAATGTGAACAGATATTTTCCAGTGAATCACATATTACTTGAAATGAATGTTTCCCCAGTGCAAAGTGGCAGGAATACAGCAGAAAAAATAGTTTCAGTGTGAAGTAAGGAGGGACAAGATAAACACGTGGACCCCTGAAGGCATTAAAAGCATAACAGGAATTTATTAGCTGCTAGTTCCTCCATTAAAATACGTAAGCACAAAAAGGCAATTGGGGTCACAGAAAGATGAAGGTAGGAAACAAAATAGTGATCTACAATAAAACTATAAGAAGTGTTGTGGTTTTATACCACTATCTGTGGCCATGTCATCATGCCCCATCTAGCCCCACCTGAGGCACAGAATTGACGCTCATTATGCCTGGAGAAGCATATGAGTATATTAGAAGTCTATTAGTTCTACAGTAGACTCTAGCATTTCCTATAATGATATCCTATAGGATATCATCTTGAGATTCACAGTTAGGGGTCTGTGCATCAGGCACTTCCTACTGCTCTTCTAAAGGATTTTAAATTACCTCATAATATCTTATGTTTGGAAGCCTAACTGCCTCAGTCACAAGTATTGATATTTTTAAGCAAAAACACACTTTTTTAACCAATGTGTTTACATAGACATCATTTTTTCCTAAATGTAATGCCTAATGTCTACAAGACAATATTATTTATAAATACAAACCCTCAGACTTAAAAAAGAACACCTTTGTTTAACCTGTTTAGTATGTAACATCTACATATTACTAACACTTATGCACTCAAGCATCTTCCTGGAAATGGTTATTTATTCCCTTCCAAAGTCAAATTTCTACTGCTGTCCCTAACAATCAATTTAAGAAAAAGGGAAATTCTGTTACTAAAACTGATCACAGACTTCCTAGATCATTAAACGTACTGTCTTCAATACACCAGCAGAGGCTATAAATCTAGTTCTTTGACTTTGAATAATCTCAAATTTCTTTATAATGAGGCTTAAAAGTGTTTTTCATTAAGAAAAATAAAATTATTTAGTGGAAAAACGTTTAATAAAATTATTTTAATTAGGTGTGCACATTAATCATGAAATTGCACAGAAGAATTATAATGACATTTCTCTACTTATTATAATGAAACTTGTAGTGAGAATGGTTAGAATATAAACAGATAAAAGAGAATATGCAAGTCAGTATTATTTGGAGCAATTTTAAAATGATTTAATAAAGATTGCATCTCCTAGGATAAAAAATTCATTATATGAAGGTGACTTACTTGGAGTTGGGAACCAAAAACTCTTAACTTTCGCCATCAGCCATGACCCATCCAATCCCCACATCAAGAAGTATCAAAATCTCTTAAGGCACTTCAATGGCTCCCAATGTTCTTAGGATAAAGTCTTGTATGCTCATAATACATGTTTTTATAATCACACATGCTTATCTCTTAGTCTCTTTTCTTCTTAATGATTCTTACAAATGTAGCCTGTTTTAACCACCATGAACTACAGAGAAGTTTTGAGGCCTTTGCACCCATTGACCCTCCTAACTAGAAAACCCTCCCTGTCATATCTCTGCCTTTAACATAACTGATTTTGAATCAATTTTAAGAATTCATTCCAGATGTTAGTTCCTCCAGGATACCTTCTATCCTACCCACTTGATGTTCCCATAGAAACTGATTGTCACCAAAGTGGGTGTTTACTTTTAGCTTCCCCCAAAGGTCAGTAAGTATTTGTTGCAAAAATACGGAAAAATTCAAGTCATTTTGCTGCACAACTGGTTCAATTATAGTATATATATATGCAGATCCAAGATAACTAACAATGAATGAGGCTGCTCAGTTTTGCATCCTACATTCAAATATTAGGACATACATACACCCAGATCATTTCAACTCTATGCTATTAAGGGTTGAGAGGGACCCTGATATCATCAAATGCAAGGTCTTTAAATATAAAAATACATAAGTTTATATTTCTAGAACACCAAGACTTGAGTTTGCTAGGAGATGTCTAGTTTTATTAATATAAAAGTCAACCTTTATTGTTCCAGAATCATCCCAGTGACATAACTGAAAGCTGATCAACTGCTTCTCACAGCAGTTAGGAACTACCTGGTTAACAGAGGGTAGAGAATCATCCAGCTCTGACACACTTCATGTTATCCAAAACTAAACAAGTGTGATAACTAGAAGCAAACTCAATCAAAAGAAATACCACTTTCTCAATGACTAACATGAAACCAGTTATCTAACAAAAACAAAAAAAAATATCTTCAAGCTTAAAAATAAGCTTTATTTTTAAACAAAACAATTAGAACCCATTAGAGGTGACTCAAAACTTCGAAGTTCATAATGTTAAAGCTTAATTCTGTGATACACAGTTGGCATCAAGATAAAGTATTTTTCCAATTTACAACAATCCATTGGATAAGAAATCTAAGGTTCATCTCTCAAACACAATATCTAAGCTTTGGTTTTGATTGTGATACATGGGGAAGAGGGCTATGTGTGAATATTCTCTGCTTGCCCTTATGGTTCATAGGTAACAATTCTAGTAAGCACATTTTTAAAACTTTTTAAATGTTTTTTTATTTATTTCTGAGAGAAAGAGAAAGAGAGAGAGAGAGAGAGCAGGGGAGGGTCAGAGAGGGAGACACAGAATTGGAAGCAGGCTCCAGGGTCTAAACTAGCTGTCAGCACAGAGCCCAATGCAGGGCCCGAACCCACAAACCATGAGATCATGACCTGAGCCGAAGTCGGACGCCTAACTGACTGAGCCACCCAGGTGCCTCCAGTAAGCACACTTTTAATTAATCTTGCCAGTAGCAGAAGCCATAATCCACAAAGACTCACCTTTCCTGCCAAGCTGCTATTCTGTATTCTGTATGGCTGAGTGCAGTTGCTACTGGATGTTCCACCCAGACTCTCTCTTCTGATTAAAGCATTCTTCCCTCAACTGTCAGAGATACCATTTGCTGACAGTTTACAGTTGTGTCTCTTGGCCACAAGGAACTACCTCACTTAAGGTTAAGGTCCCTCCATGGGAAAGCCAACAGTCAACAACCAATTCATACAGAGGAACAAAGGCTTCTCTGCTTCAATTTGGAACAACTCTGAAGGGACATTCCAGCTCCAGAGCTCCCTACAGGTTCCATTGATACCTCATTTGCATTGTATACCAGCTTCTTGCTCTTCCCAATCCTCTTTCTCATTTCCTTTCACATGCATTTCTGGAGACCAGTTCTAAAAAACCTTTCACATGCAACTCTGCATCTCAGAATCTATTTCCAAAGCAACCTAATCTAAGACTCATCAATACTTGCATAATGCAAAAACAGCAGTATACAGTAGTTTTGCTAACTTCATCATACCTCTGCCTTGGTCTTCCATTAAAGATATGAATCTATTAATGGAGGCAGAGGCAAGATCTGGAACTTAATCTAACCCAGCTGACTCCAGTTGCCTTTTAACCACAACAAAATTTAGAAATCAACTCAGTGGTATTAAAAGTGAGTTTTATTTCTCACCTTTAATTTCTACCCTTTATTCTGAACAATTTTGAATGTTTGGCAAAAATCATTAGATAATTTTATCATCACCCAATTTTAAGAAGAGTAATATTCTAGTAAAATTCTAGTTGAAAGAGCGCAAATAGAAAAGAATAAAAATGCTTTGTCCATAGCACTATGTTCTCAAATATATGGGAAATGTATTTTATTGGACCTATTAAGATTCAGGTCTTTTCTGATAAAAATGAAAAGAATTAGAATAGCATTTACTTCTCATGTTCTCAATCAATCTTTTAAAATATCCTTTTGAGGGGCACCTGGATAGCTCAGTCAGTTGAGCATCCAATTCTTGATTTCAGCTCAGGTCATGACCCGAGGGTCAAGGGATTGAGCCCCACTTCGGATTCCTCACTGAACATAGAGCCTGCTTAAGATTTTCTCTCTCCCTCTGCCTCTCTCCCCTACTTGCACTCTCTCTCTAAAATGAAAAATAGAGTAAAGCAAAAGAAAACAAAACCATATAAAATAAAATAATCTCCTTTTGCAATGAATGAAAGGTTGCCATTGAATCAAATGACTCTTTTATCCCATCTATTTCTCTATCTAAATTATATAAAAGGATTCTAGGTTTGAAGGTCCTTGTCTTTTTGAGTTTTGTTGCTGTTTTGGTACTAGCATTTTGAAGAGTAGAAATTAAATCACCTGGTCCACTTAATGGCAGTCTCACATGTTTCAGACTTAAGCTTCTCTTCAGAAGCATATAGACAGAAAGAAAACTAAATAGGGTACAAGAGCAAACAGATGCAGATGCACCATGCCTTTAAGAAAATACAACTTTTATATATGGTCAGTTTGCCACACAGTAAAGGAAACTTGCCCACAAAAATGAAACTTCTGTCATGAATAGAAACTTTTCCAAAGAAGACATCCAGATGGCCAACAGATACGTGAAAAGATGCTCAATGTCACTCATCATCAGGGAAATACAAATCAAAACCACACTGAGATACTACCTCTCACTAGTGAGAGTGCCTAAAATTAACAACTCAGGAAGCAATAGATGCTGACAAAGATGTGGAGAAACAGGAACTCTCTTGCACTGTTGGTGGGGATACAAACTGGTGCAGCCACTCTGGAAAACAGTATGGAGGTTCCTCAAAAAGTTAAAAATTGAACTACCCTACGACCCAGCAATAGCACTGCTAGGAATTTACCCAAGGGATACAGGAGTGCTGTTGCATAGGGGCACATGTACCCCCATGTTTATAGCAGCACTTTCAACAATAGCCAAATTAGAGAAAGAGCCTAAATGTCCATCAACTGATAAAAGGATAAAGGTGTGGTTTATATATACAACGGAATACTACCTGTCAATGAGAAAGAATGAAATCATGCCATTTGCAGCAACACGGATGGAACTGGAAGGTATTATGTTGAGTGAAATAAGTCAGTCATGGAAAGACAGATAGCATGTTTTCACTCATATGTGGAACTTAGAAACTTAACAGAAGACAATGGGAGAAGGGAAGGTGGAAAAAACAGTCACAAACAGAGAGGGAGGGAGGCAAACCATAAGAGACTCTTAAATACAAAGAACAAACTGAGAGTTGATGGGGAAGAGAGGAAAGTAGGTGATAGGCATTGAGGAGAGGACTTGTAATGAGCACTGAGTGATGTGATGAACCACAGGAATCTACCCAAAAACCAAGAGCACACCTTACACACTATGTTAACCAAGTTGACAATAAATTATATTTAAGAAAATGAAACTTCTGTTTATTTAAGTAGAGGTTTCAGTTAAGTACAGAAAAATCATTAACTTGACAGTGATTTCCAATAACTGAATGACAAAGCCCTGCTCTTGTGATAGAAAGGAACAGATGCAAATAGGGGCAGAAACCCATTCTTTTCATGTTTTCTGGAAAAAGTAAAATGATATTACGTGTTTCCCTTTCCCTTTCACTTCTAGTGAATCAAATCTAGACCAGTGTTTCCAAATTTTTACACCATACACCTTATGTGTACAGATATTTTGAATATTCACATACATGTACACAAAACATACAAATTATATCCATGTATTACTATGCTAGTAGATATATTTCAAAACATACAATAGTAGAAATGTTTTCAAAATAAAAAAATTTAAAAATTGAAAGTTTATGTTCTTTGATTTGTTGACTAATGGTCCAAAATTCTTTCTTCACATTAAAATATTCTTATTAATAATTTTAAAGTAGAGATTGATACAAATATACATAATTTCTTTTGATCTTTGCCTAACATTTATTGATGTTATGAATCAAAAGTCTAGTTCTAAATTCAATTATGGTCGTCATAATCTAACAAAGAAAATGCTGCTCAAAGATAAATAGATCCAAATAGATGAAGCTATTTGAAGATCCAAACATTATTGGCTGCATTTATTAAATCATGACATTCACCTTACAATCATTTGAGTGATTAGTATTATATTCAATCCATAGTTTTTGGTTAAAATCTTTGAAGTTTAATTAAGCTAAACCTGGATAGTACCATATGCTTATGCACTTAACCAGACATACAAAAACACTAAAATAAACTGTTACATGTTGAAAGTAACCTCACAAATATGGGCACTATGGTTGGCGCCCACTCTACCCTAGAATAGTCAGGGGACTCTTCAGAGCCCATGACTGACATGTGGGCACTACTGAGCACCAGTGTAAAACCACAAGGTAAATTTAAGTAAATATGTATTTCTTATTATCTAGGGGGAAATAATTATAGAAAGAATTTGAATATTTTGTTTCCAAGCTCTCAAGCAATCCAGGGAGAAAATCTCTGACCTAAACAACAGATTACAAGGAATTACTTAGAAAATATAATATCACAAGTTTAACCTATATCTTTTTTAACAGGTTTTGCCTCCCTGAGTAGCTAAGTATCTAGGCAGTATAATAAACAGTGTTAACACGTTTCCAGTTTTATATACTGCACATATTTTGGTACCCACATTCTCAAAAGTAGAATAGATTTTTATGTTCAATGTTTAAGGTATTAACTCACTCAGAAATTAAATGAAAACAGTTAATTTCCCAGAAAAGCACAATATGAAATTTATAACAATAATAGTTATGAAAACTTACTTTGGTCTAAGATTTAATCACCCAGAAAACTACAGTGCAATGACTTGATATTCACAAATCTGTTAAGACCATTCCGACTGATGGCAGGAAGCATTTTGGAGGTATTCCATAATGAATTCATTTTCAGGACATATCACAAAAGCTTGACGAAGTTTATAATTGATCCTTAGACTATAAACTTTTGTTACTCTAAATAAAATATACATAATCATTTTTCATCTGTTCACTTCAGCCTACATGATACCTTATGAAATAGTATAAGTTTTATGTATTTATAAGTATTAAAAGGTTATTTAAAAGGTTTCCTTTTCAGAAAGAAAAAAGTCCATTACTTCCTTCCAATTTGAAAGAAATAAAGAAATACTAAGAATAATGCTTTCAGAAAGATAAATAGCAGTGTCCCAAAGACTTGAACTGAACCCTTATAATAAACATCAGACTACTAGCATAAGACCTTGGGGTTGTGAAAGGAGGAGATAAGAGAATCAGAGAATGTCAAGTTGAGAGAAAACCTTCAAGGACATCTACTAAGCCAATCATCCTTTTGAAGTCTGATTCCGCTCTACAACATCATGCCAAGTATTCATTAAGCCAACCTATTCTGATCAAGAGTTCAATGCTCACCAACACAGTCAATTTCCTGTTAGAACATTAGAAAGCTTTTCCTTATACTGTGCTAAAACATACTTCTGTATCACTCCCAACCACTGGCCAACCTGCACAAGTCCAGTTCTTTTCTTTTTCGTACCTCTCCTACGGAATGAATCATCAAAAATACTAGTTAGTCTCAATGAGTCTTCTCATTTACATCCATAGCCTTTCAACTATGTTCTTTAATGATTCTAGTCTTATCAGAGTCCTGGTTAATATCCAGTTTGTTAATGTTTCTCAAAAAGTGGAGAACCCATAAAAGAACACTGTATTGCTAGGTATGGTCCAAACTGGAAACAGCAAAGCAGAACTTATCTTTCCCATTCTAGGTAATTCACATCTATTCCTGCAACCCAAGATTATACTCATTATTTTCACTGCTCTGTCACACATGTTTATTCAAATTGGGCTTTATGTAGACTAAAACTATAAAGTCTTAGTTGTTAATTTACTCAATATATATCTATGGAATGCTGCTACACAAATACTATAATATTAGAGGCAGTAAAAAAATCAGTGAGATATAACTGAAACACCTGAGACCCTGGGCCCAAGCCCCAGTTTATCCAGCAATAGCCGTGTGGCAAGAACACTTGTTAGACCTACTCAATTTTCATAATAGAATAACTATCTTGCTTACTGGTCTCAGTTCCAAAGCATATGGATGGGCCTTTCACCAGCAATTTAGAATATCAGCACTCCAGGTTATCTAGCTCCATTCCAGGTTATCTAGCTCCATTCCAACTACCTACTGAGAGAAGAAACGTTTAGGAAAAATGGGCCCAAGGCCTTACAAACTCAATTCTTGGTTAATATTGAATCATGAGAAAGCTACATGTTAGGAACCCACCACACAACATCTTTCTAATTACCTTCAGTGAGTTGCATTTAATTTTTGTCCTAATCTTTATCAGAAGATTGTTGTAATAAGTAACCATATTACTTCTTATGTTTTAAACTGGATTGGTATGTTTTAAAACTGAGGATATTGCCCATTTTATTATTCAGAGTCTCTTTCACTCTTGGTTTCCTCTAAGGAATGGGATGCCTCTACATTCTGAAGGTAGAAATCATCAGAATAGTTTTATACACTTTTAAAAGTATGTAAGTTTTAGAGAAAGATAAGTCTATGAGAAATAAGATAAAAATGCCATTTAATATATGCACAATGGCAAGAAATATTTGTATTTTCTATTTCATCAATAATTGATAAGGGGTCCTTCAGAGTAAGACAGATAATTCTAATGAGGTCTTATTAAATATTTATTCTTAATTAAGTTAAAGGTCATTATTCAATTGCCCTTATGTTTCCTCTACCCAAATAATCAGCTTCAATAACACTTCCCCCAATGATAAAGGTTCTAAGATCAGGTAAACCTAAGAACTACCTGGAGAACTTGTTTTAGAAATTTGCATTTTTAAATAAACTACCTATGTAATTGGGAAGTAGACCACAGAACACACAGTGAGAATACTCTTCCAGGGCCAATTTTTGGATCACTTTAATTAACTCTGCCACTCACCCTTGGGCTCTCTGCTATCTCTCAGATCCCTTTTAAAGCCTGATGACCAAAGGTCGTTAGGGTATTCTCACCAAGGGTCCTACTAAAGAGCAGCAAATAAAAAGACTAGGTCTTTGCTCTTATATAGCATATCACATTCACTTTTATACATCCTAGAGTTGATAGGCACGCTTGCAAAGGTAGTGCTTCACTATGACTGTCAGATTGAGGTCAACTACTTACTTTGACTCTCCTGAGAAATGAGAGCTTAAAATGCATGAAAACAGGTATAAATCAAAATCAAACTAAACTGTGAATAGCATTGTATAGGATTGCAACTGGTTGTAATAATTTTTTAATAACTTAATCTACTTTTAAAATAAAGAATTTTCCCTTGAGGGAAAAATCTACCAACTTCCTTGAGTAAAATCATTCTTCCAGCAAATAAGATCATTGTATCACAATTTTTTATGAATAACTTTAATTCTAATAATACCACTCTTAGAATATCTACAGACAAATAGCCAGTTGGCATAATGGACTCAGAGAAAATATTTATAAACAATCAAAATATTATAGGCAAGAGTAAAGAAACTTTATTATTGCTCTCCAGCTCACCATTTCATAGATAAATAAATCATTCCATGATATAGCAACTGATGTTATACTACAAAGTTTTGTACCTTGTCCATCCATATGATTTAGCAACAGAAAAAGATTTAAAAACTACAAGTGACCAATCACAATATGTCAACTGAAAATTCACAGTAAATGTCTACACGAAAGTTCAGATACCCATTCAAGTTTCCAACCTCAATTTAAAATCATCACTTCCCAGCTATTGATTACTCTGAAAACTGTAATCCTATATATTCTATCATGTATAAATTGACTCTAAATAAAAGGCATTATCGGGGCGCCTGGGTGGCTTAGTCGGTTAAGCGTCCGACTTTCGCTTAGGTCATGATCTCGCGGTTCGTGGGTTCGAGCCCCGCGTCGGGCTCTGTGCTGACTGCCAGCTCAGAGCCTGGAGCCTGGTTCAGTCTGTGACTCCCTCTCTCTCTGACCCTCCCCTGCTCACGCTGTCTCTCTCTCTCTCCTAGAAATAAATAAAACATTTAAAAAAATAAAAAAGGCATTATCAAATGAACAAGTTGAAATATGCAAAGCAGAAATTCAGAGTCTGAAAAATAAGTGTTTTACTCAGAAAATTACTCAGATATAAATTTTACAAGATTTTAGATTCAAGGGAAATCAAACTAAGACCAAGCAGGGTATGATTCATTCTCCTATGTTATTTGCATTTGCTTCTGCTATTTTTTTAATTTTATAAATTTCATGCTGTTTCCATGGTTACCAGCTTTTAATCATAGTGAACACCTGGTCTATACAGAGGAATTAATATTTCCTATGAACTGCATATACTAAATTGTTAATAATTTCTTTATACTTTGACAGTGACTAGTTTAAGTTTCTGACCTATAAGCAAAGATTTTCGAATGGTTCTGACTTTCTTTTCTTTCTTTTTCAATTTTATACATTATGTGGACTTCAGTGGTTTTGTGAGAGCTGAGATTTGCCAACACATCACAATCTATATTTTCTGACATGTAGTATCTATACCTACGAGTACATGGGTTTCTCAGCCTGGTCAGACATACTTTATTTAAAAAAAAAAAACTTTTTTGTAAATATTTATTAAATCTAAGCCAAAATCAGTTGACAAATTAGGCAAATACTGGTACTCACTCATTCACTAAACTAGGGCATGGACAAAAGTAAACAAATACCTATAACTCTTCAGTGACACACCATGGATAGCTTTCCTAAGCAGTACTAGAGCACCTTATTTCACAGAAAATTAAAATGACATTTGATCCTGTGGACGTTTTCCATATAAAAGCATATGGGTTTGTACATCAACTATACTTTAATTAGAAATTTTTAAAGCATATGTGCAATGATTAATGGCATAGACTTTGTCAGAATTCCTAGGTTCTATCCTGTCTACCACTCACTAGTTATGTAACCTTGAATAAATAATTCAAGCATGTCTCAGTTTCCTCATCTGTGACAGGGGATAATAATAGTATCTGCCTCAGCGAATTATTTTAGGGAGTAAAATATTTCAGTATTTTAAGAAATAAGATAAGTTGATAGGGAGACTTTTTCCCATTAGATACCCTTCCTGCTTTGTCAAAGATTAGTTGGCTATACATTCGTGGGTCCAATTCTGGATTGTCTATTCTATTCCATTGGTCTATGTGCCTGTTTTTGTGCCAATACCATACTGTCTTGATGATTACAGCTTTGTAGCAGAAGCTAAAGTCTGGGTTTGTGGTGCCTCCTGCTTTGGTTTTCTTTTTCAGTATTACTTGGGCTATCTGGGGTTTTGTATGGCTCCATGCAAATTTTAGGATTGCTTGTTCTAGCTTTGAGAAGAACCCCAGTGCAATTTTGATTGTGATTGTGTTGAATGTGTAGATTGCTTTGGGTAGAATTGACATTTTAACAATATTTGTTTTTCCAATCCATAAGCATGGAATGTTTTTCCATTTCTTTGTATCTTCTTCAATTTCCTCCATAAGCTTTCTATACTTTTCAGCATATAGATCTTTCATACCTTGGTTTACATCTAGGTTTATTCCTAGGTATTTCTTGGTTCTTGGTACAACTGTAAATGGGATCAGTTTCTTTATTTCTCTTTCTGTTGCCTCATTATTGGTGTATAAAAATACAACTGATTTCTGTACACTGACTTTATACCCTGTGACTTTGCTGAATTCCTGTATCAGTTCTAGCAGTCTTTTGATGGAGTCTTTCGGGTTTTCCAAGTAGAGTATCATGTCATCTGTGACATGAAAGTTTGACTTCTTCTTTGCCAATTTTTATGCTTTTTATTCATTTAGTTATCTGATTGCTGATGCTAGAGGAGAAAGCAGGCAACAACCTCTCTGACCTCAGCCACAGCAATTTCTTTTTTTTTTTTTTTAATGTGTATTTATTTTTGAGAGAGAGAGAGAGACAGAGCACTAGTCAGGGAAGGGAAGAGAGAGAGGGAGACAGAATATGAAGCAAGTTCCAGGCTCTGAGTTGTCAGCACAGAGCTCAATGTGGGGCTTGAACTCATGGACTGCAAGATCATGACCTGAGCCAAAGTCAGACACTTAACAGACTGAGCCACCCAGGTGCCCCAGCAATTTCTTACTTAACACATCTCCGAAAGCAAGGGAATTAAAAGCAAAAATGAACTATTGGGACCTCATCAAGATAAAAAGCTTCTGCACTGCAAAGGAAACAATCAACAAAACTAAAAGTCAACCAATGGAATGGGAAAAGATAGTTGCAAATGACATATCAGATAAAGGGCTAGTACCCAAAATCTATAAAGAACTCACCAAACTACACACCTGAAAAACAAATAATCCAATGAAGAAATGGACAAAAGACATGAATAGACACTTATCCAAAGACGACATCCAGATGGCCAACAAACACATGAGGAGATGCTCAACATCACTCATCATCAGGGAAATAAGAATCAAAACCACACTGAAACACTACTACACACTGGTGAGAGTGGCTAAAATGTACAAACCAGGAAACTATAGATGCTGGTGAGGATGTGAAGAAACAGGAACTCTCTTGCACTGTTGGTGGGGATACAAACTGGTGCAGCCACTCTGGAAAACAGTGTGGAGGTTCCTCAAAAAGTTAAAAATTGAACTGCCCTACGACCCAGCAATAGCACTGTTAGGAATTTACGCAAGGGATACAGGAGTGCTGTTGCATAGGGGCACGTGTACCCCCATGTTTATAGCAGCACTTTCAACAATAGCCAAATTATAGAAAGAGCCTAAATGTCCATCAACTGATGAATGGATAAAGAAGGTGTGGCTTATATATACAATGGAATACTACCTGGCAATGAGAAAGAATGGAATCTGGCCATTTGTAGCAACATGGATGGAACTGGAGGGTATTATGCTAAGTAAAATAAGTAAAGTCAGAGAAAGACAGCATATGTTTTCACTCATATGTGGAACTTGAGAAACTTAACAGAAGACCATGGGATAAGGGACAGGGGGAAAAATAGTTACAAATAGAGAGGGAGGGAGGCAAACCATAAGAGACTCTTAAATAGAAAGAACAAACTGAGGGTTGATGGGGTTGGGGTCGGGAAGAAGGGAGATTGGGTGATGGGCATTAAGGAGAGCACTTGTTGGGATGAGTAGTGGGTGTTGTATGTAAGGCAATTTGACAATAAATTATATTTAAAAAAAGAAATTGGATAATCAGTACAAATTTACAGAATTAGGTAAGTGGAAAATAAATTTGGAGCCATCCAATGGCATTTCCAAAGACAATGTCCATTACCATGAATAAAGTGCAATATAAAGAAATAATCTCACAACTTTTCAAAACTATAATTTGTCTCATCCAAGAATTCTTAATCTGCTCCTGGAAACCCAGTAGTGTAGGTAAAATTTTAATCTATCAGAACCTGTGGGTGTGGTTTCTCTACTTCCCTGGACACCACAGACATGTGTGTATAATTGATTACCACAGATTACTGAGGTTCATTGGTGGGAAAGACACATCCATAATGGGCTCTAGATGGTGCCTGGAACAATGACATTTGTAGCTTGCCCATATACCTCTGTAAAATACTGGCACCAGGCAGTTTAGCCTCAGCAGATGTTTTTTCTGCAGCAGCTGAACAGCTCTGTAAGGTACAACTTATCCCATCCTGTTAACCTAATGATTAATTAGCTCTAATGTAATGATATCAATGATAAATGTCCTATTATGGATGGGAAATACTGACCAGCTCTGGGTTGCTCTTTTTTAATTGTGAAGCTCCAATAAAATGTCTCTACTCACTTGGCTTCACTCAATTACTAATGAGAAAATCTCAATTTTTAAGAATTCCCTGACACACATACCAATCACTGCAAAATCTTGCTGTCAACTCGTCCTCCTTCTTCTGATGGATCCCAGAAGTGCCTTCCTTCAGGGCCTACCAATTATTCACTTCTAATAGTTATAAAATAAGCAGAACCACTTTTCCATTCTTCTCTGAAACCATTTCTTGGTAACAACTGACTTGGTAAATTTTACCCTCCACCACTCAGATAAATAACTAAAAGTAATGTTCTTTATCTCTAACTATTACTGGCTACCAGTGGTCTCTATTTTAGTGAAGGGTGGTTAGGCTTATGTTCTCTTGAATTGAGAGACTAAATTCTAAATTTGATAACCTTAGATACTTAATGCTAAGGAAGAACCATACAGAAGCCTATAGAAGCATTTCAGACAGCTTGAGAGAGAAACTGGAATGTGGCAATGCTTCAGAAGAATTGTGGTTCATGTTGCTTCCAAATATGTTCACAGGGAGAACTTTCTTGCTGGCAGATGCCGGACACAGAAGAAGCTGCTCATCACTCTAGCACTGCTAAGGAAATGAAGGTTCTCTTTTAGATGAGGGACTACGTATGTACAACATGGCAGTTATTGTCCGCATCTGTGATCTAGACAAAATATCTAAGTCTGAGTTACAGCTAGATAATAATAGTTCATTAGGATAGCTTTTAGGCACGTTAAAAATCAAAAAGGAGGTTGGGGTCAAAGGAGTGGAAGAGATTATTATATTTATTGTATTCCACAAATTAATCCCTGCCTCTACATCACTTAATACTAGTAATCCCTGGGTTTACATTTCAAATTATAGTGTACCTCATAAATTAATGAAAACAATTTATACAACCCTTGACTTATAAGTCAAAGATAAAGTTTGAAAAGAAACAAACATGATTTTTTGTAAGCTATCTAACAAAATAGATCTCTTTCATCTGTAAGGTACAAGCAAATGAATTCCAAGTAGAGGTCACAAGGAGAATATTTGTCTTCCTCAGACAGTCGATGTTACTGAAGCCAAGGAAGTAAGGTAAAATTCTTGGTACTATGTTCAACCACTGTGCGAAGTTTCATTTGGGGGGCATAATATAAAAGTATTTCTACCTGTTCTACAAGATCTGCAATTAATTATCCCATAACAATCTACCAAAAGTCATACATTCCTCTGAGCTCAGAGTCTCAATTATAATTCCCTTTTAGCAAAGCTTCTAATGCTGCCTTTTACTTTGCTGTAATTTATGAGAAAAGCAGTACAGAATCACAGATTAGCTACTGTAATTAGAAACAGAATTCAAAGCAAATTAAGAGTTTGCTTCTTTGTATGTTGGCTTTGTTAAGGTTACCCTAGAGATCATTCTAGCCAAATGATTTCTTGAGGCTATTCACTCATATCTAAACCCTCTTATACATACTTTTAAAACTTCCAGAACTCAATATGATAAATTAATGGTATAATGATTATCCAGCTAGATGGATAGTATGTTTTAAACATAAATATAATCCCCAATGGGTAGGAAATAGTTCAATAGAAAATGCCATCAGGGCAATCAATGGTTTGCCCAGTTTATAAAACTGGGTGGTTTTATAAAACAACTATGACAGATTTAAAGTAATAGAGAAATGTTTCTAATCAGTCCTCAACCCAAAGCCTATGGGGTCTAAAATGTGTCTGTATCCAAAGTTTCCTCAGCCATCAGTTATTTATTATGTACATGTGCACAATAGCACCTTCACAGTAGAGAGAAAACCACATCCTAAAGACTTCATATTTCATGGATTTGATTAACAGAAAATAGTAAAAATCAAATAGTTAATACTCAGTGAAGGCTTACTACATGCCAGCTACTAATTCCAGGAATTAATGTATTTAATTCTCATACTATACAACCAAGTAGATACAATTATACCCAATTTTATGAATACATAATGTGTAGTAAGCAGCAGAGGTGGGAATCTAATCAACCAGTCTGACCTCAGATATCCTAACTCTTAACCACTAACCAGAGATATAGAAATACAATTAAAGGAGGATTTGAGAAGTACTGATGTCTGATCAGTTTTTCAGTCACTTTAAAAACATTTCATTTAATCCTCAGACAACATATTTGTGAAAGAAAACTGAGTCTCAGAGAGATTAAATAAATACCCAAATTCACAAAGCCACCAAGGGGAAAAACTAATATTCCTAATACTATATCATATTACCTCTCTGCAACTTCAAGACTAAACTGAGTGGCAGATAACAAAGGCAGAAATCTCACTTCAATCTACATATTAGTGCTGTTGTAAGAAAAGTGACCAGTGGAAACTGTCTGGCAAAGAGCTGGCACAGAAAAGAAAAGAATCTGTAAATAGCACAAAACATAAAACCAGCATACTTAGAGGAAGAAGTTCCAGGTCATTAAGACACTGCAGTGCTGGTGTGTTTGTATATATGTTTGTGTATGTGTGCATACACATATGCACATGTGTGAATTCTTTATTATTTTGTTTCATTCTGCTCTCATCTACACCTTTCATTTTGTTCGTGAAACCTGGAGTGGTTCTCAACTAGGAACGGTATCCACAACAAAAGAGTATTTGGCAATGTGTGAGGGCAGCTGGTTGTCCCCGGGCCTGGGGGTCCTATTGATCCTATTGATCCTATTGATCCTATCTAGTGGGAATGGGCTCGGGGTGCCAAAGATCCTGCAATATCGTGTCTGCACAACAAAGCACTATCTGACCAAAAAAGCCAAGACCATTCATCCAACATTGAGAAGTATTTAAAGGAAACATTTCAAGTATGGGGAAGGAAAAAACACATGATTCAGGTAGACTTAATCAACATTTGTTGTCAAGATCCTGAGGCTCCCAGTGGACAGACGAAGTAAGGAGGGGCCATTACAGACAAGTTCTTGAACAAAGTTGTTCCTGTTTCAGATGCTACTACAACTTATATATACATAAATGTAAATTCTTGTTAATAATATTATGGGGGAAATATGTAAGACCAAATTTTGAATGAAGACTCAAACTAATCTCAGTCTAGATAATCAAGTATCTTCATACTTGAGTCCAAATGCTTCCTACATATAAGGTAGTTTCTGCCACGAACAGTATATAGGCAAGTAAATATTAATCAAATTGTAGTCTTATACTAGCATTCATTAATTCACAAAATATCTCCTAAGTATTATTGTTGTAGATGCTGTTGTAGCATCTGGGAACTCAGTAGTAAATAAAATGACAGAAATATTTCCTGCTCTTTATGGAATTTTCACTTTACTGTATTTGTTTACCTACTACACATATAAACAAATACATACATAATGTAATTTCAGTTAGTGATAGGTACTATAAGGGAAAAATAAGGCAGGCAAGTGGACAGATTGTCATGGAAGAGATTTTGTGATGTGCTCAGGGAAGAAGATGACATTGAGCAGAACCTTGAATGACCCTGAGAAAACAGCCATTAAAAAGGTGGTGGGATTTACTATTTAACATAGTCCAGGAAGTCTTAGCCTCAGCAATCAGATGACAACAATAACAAAAAAAAAAAAAAAGACATCCAAATCATCAAGCAAGAGGTCAAACTTTCACTACTTGCAGACAACATAATACTCTATGGAGAAAATCCAAAAGCCTCTACCAAATAATTGCTAGACCTAATACATGAATTCAGCAAAGTCGCAGGATATAAAACTTACAGAAATCTGCTGCATTTTTGTGCACTAATAACAAAGCAGCAGAAAAAATCAAGGAAGCGATCCCATTTACAACTGTACCAAAAACAATAAGATACCTAGGAATAAACCTAACTAAAGAGGTAAGAGATCTGTACTCTGAAAACTATTAAATACTTATGAAAGTAATTGAAGAGGACACAAAGAAATGGAAAAACATTCCATTCTCATGGACTGGAAGAACAAACATCGTTAAAATATCCATAGTACCCAAAGCAATATATACATTTAATGCAATTCCTATCAAAATACCAATGGCATTTTTCACAGAGACAGAACAAACAATCCTAAAATTTGTATGGAACCACAAGAGACCCTGAAGAGCCAAAGCAATCCTGAAAAAAAAAAAAAAACTGGAAGCATGACGATTCCAGATTTCAAGCTATATTACAAGGCTATAGTCATCAAGACAACATTGTACTGGCACAAAACAGACACACAGCTTAGTGGAACAGAACAGAAAACCCAGAAATAGACCCACAGCTATATGGTCAACTAATCTTTGACAAGGCAGGAAAGAATATCCAATGGATAAAAATAGTCTCTTCAACAAATGGTGCTGGGAAAACTGAACAGCAACATGCAAAAGAATGAAATTGGATTATTTTCTTATACCATACACAAAAATAAGTTCAAAATGGATTAAAGATCTAAATGTGAGATCTGAAACCACAAATATTCTAGAAAGGACCATAGGCAGTAATTTCTCTGACATCGGCCATATCAACTTTTTTCTAGATATGTCTCCTGAGGCAAGAGAAACAAAAGCAAAAATAAACTATCTGGACTGCATCTAAATAAAAGGCTTTTAGGGGCACCTAGATGGCTCAGTAGGTTAAGCGTCCAACTCTTGATTTCAGCTCAGGTCATGATCTTACAGTTCATGGGTTCAAGCCTGGCGTCAGGTTCTGTGCTGACAGTGCAGAGCTTGCACAGGATTTCTCACTTTCCCTCTCTCTCTGCCCCTCCTCTCTGTCTGTCTGTCTGTCTCTCTCTCTCTCTCTGTCTCTCTCATTAAATAAATAAACATTTATAAATAAATAAATAGCTAGCTTCAGTACAGCAAAGGAAACAATCAACAAAACTAAAAGGCAGTCTATGGAATGGGAGAAGACATTTGTAAGTGGCATATCTGATAAAGGGTTAGTAGCCAAAATCTATGAAGAGTTTATCAAACTCAACACTCAAAAAGCAAATAACCCAGTTTCAAAATGGGCAGAAGACATGAATGGACACTTTACCAAAGAAGACATCTAGATGGCTATCAGACACATGAAAAGATGCTTAAATTAACATCACTCATCATCAAGGAAATACAAATCAAAATTATGATGAGATACCACCTCACACCTTTTAGAATGGCTAAAATTAACAAAAAAAAACAACAGGTATTGGCAAGGATGCAGAAAAAGTGGAACTCTCTTGCACTGCTGGTGGGAATCCAAACTGGTACAGCTACTCCAGAGAATAGTATGGAGGCTCCTCACAAAACTAAAAATAGAACTACCCTATGATCCAGCAATTGCACTAGTAGGTATTTACCCAAGGATACAAAAATACAGATTGGAAGGGGTATGTGCACCTTAATGTTTACAGCAGCATTATTTACAATAGCCAAATTATATAAAGAACCCAAATGTCCATCAACCAATGAATGGATAAAGTAGATGTCATGTATACACAGACACACACTGGAATATTACTCAGCCATCAAAAAGAATAAAACTTTGCCATTTGCAGTGAGGTGGACGGAACTAGAATGTATTAAGCTTTGTGAAATAAGTCAATCCAAGAAAGACAAATACCATATGACTACATTTGTCTGTGGAATTTAAGAAACAAAATAGATGAACATATTGGAAAGGGGAAGAAAGAGGAGAGAGGGAAACAAACCACCAAAGACTCCTAATGACAGACAGTAAAGTGAGGAGTAATGGAGGGTGGTGGGTGGGGGGTGGGCTAGATGAGTGATGGGTATAAAAAAGGGCCCTTGTCATGATGAGCACTGAGTGTTGTATGTAAGTGATGAATCACTGAATTCTATTCCTGAAACCAATATTGCACTGTACGTTAACTAAAATTTAAGTAAAAAGGAAAAAAAAGAGGAAGAAAAAAAAATGTCCATGAGAAAAGTATTATTGGCAGAGATAAGGGCAAGGGCAAATTCAATAGGAAACAACAAAACTGGCATGTTTAAGATAGAGCAAACAGATGAATGTGACTGGAATGGAACAAGCATGGGTGAGTCAGTGGTGGATTGACATCAAAAATTCAGAAAGAGGTCAGAATGCATAGGGTTTTGGGAGCCTTGATAAGGAGTCTGGACTTCAGGGGCACCTGGGTGGCTCAGTCAGTTAAGCATCCAACTTCGGCTCAGGTCATAATCTCACGGTTCGTGGGTTCAAGCCCTGCATCAGGCTCTGTGCTGACAGCTAGCTCAGAGCCTGGAGCCTGTTTCAGATTCTGTGTCTCCCTCTCTCTCCGACCCTCGCCTGCTCATGCTGTCTCTCTCTCAGAAATAAATAAAACATTTTAAAAAATGTTTCTTAAAGAGTCTGGACTTTAGCTTAATTTGTTGGAACTGGAGAGTTTTAAGCAAAGAATAAATTATCTGATTTTTTTAAATCACTAGAGTAGTAAAAAAAAACCTGAGAACTAGAATACCATACTACTTGGCTACTAGAATTAGAAAAAAGCACACAAAAGCATATATATATCAATTTGGTTGTTAAACTGCCTGACTGAGATGGGTGGATGGTTAGTTGAGTGTCTGACATCCTCTTAGGTCAAGATCTCATGGTTAGTGAATTCAAGGCCCACATTGGGCTGGCTGTCATCATTATGGAACTTGCTTTGGATCTTGTGTGTCTCTTTCTCTCTCTCTGCCCCTCCCCCACTCTCTCTTACTCTCAAAAATAAGAACATTTAATTAAAAAAATTAATTAATTAATTAAAACGACTTGGGCCCAAAACACTCCTGCACAAACTCCTACCACTCTTTTTCAGATGATTCAGGTCATTAAGGGACCTCTTAATATTTTAAAGAAAAAGCATTTTACCATCCACAGACTCTTGAAACTTAAAATCAAACCATTATCTTTAATGTTGACACATCCAGAAACAAGCCTGCAGTTAACACTAATGTTAAAATAGTCTGCTGTTTTAGCTAACTTTAATAAACGTAAAGGGAAAAATAAAATCCCCCAAGTGTTCACACTAGAATACAAAAGGATATTTTGTAATATATTTCAAATATACTTGATTAGAAAGGTACAAAACTAAAAGCAGTTCAAAGCAAATGAGCAGACGAAACTATGTTAAAACAATCAAGTTTAGAGAAGCAATGCAAACAATATTACTGTGTAGTTATCCTCAGACTTCTAATATGCAAAAGACCTTGGTTTGGTTTATTTGGCGCTTCTTTGTCTCATGCAACCTTGTTGGCACATGTATGTATTCAAATGAATATGATAAGCCCACTTTAGTGCTGGGTTTGTGTTAGGAGATAAGAATATAAGGTTTTGCTATCAGTTTAGAGAGATTGGTAACATTTATGGAAAAGGATAATGTGCAATACAAGATTACGTGCTAATTGTGGGCACCGAGCTGAATGTACCTGCAATATCCCAGAGACTGGCTTTCAGACAGCGTAGTGACTTCATCCCTAACCCACGTCATTAATAACTTACCATCTGACGGTGCCAAATAAATAGCCGAATCAGCAAATGAGAGTTCAGAAAACTGGGTGACTAGAAAGTTTCATTTAAGGGCTTCACAGGTACTAGAACTCGAGTGTCTTTCGGAAAGGATTGGCTTACATATGGAAACAATATACTTACGATTTAAAAGTAATAGTTTCATATCTTTTCATAAGTATTTGGGGGCAGTTAGGGTGGGTATTATAAAAACATAATTGAAAAGAATCACTAACACTCTTGAACTAATGGGGAAACTCAACTCTAGAACCTGAATACATATCTTCCTATAAACCCTTTTTCCTGAACTTTGCTTTTCCCTACAAACGGTTTTAACATTTTCCAAAATGTCTAATTAAATGTTTTTCCCTATTGCTTGAAAAGAATTAACAAAACGTTATAAGGTAAGGGAAGATGGTGACAGGGAATTCCCTGCTTCACAATGTTGGAAGCCGCTAGTTTAAAAGCGTCCGAGACAAATGACTCTGCTGGGGTGCTGTCTTTCCGCTGTTGTGTCTTCATTTCACTCGAAGAAGACATAACTATGTGTGTGTCTCGAAACCTTAAGCAGGGTAAAAACCATGTGCTGTCATTTCTTTATCTTATTTTTGAGAGAGCGTTTGTACAAACAGTAAACCACTTTACCAGTAAAATTCTGCGCGCTGTGAGGAAGTCCCGCAGGTGAGCTCCTCCTCGTCTCCGGTAGCGCGTGCTCGTCACTCCCTCAGCCAGTTACCGGGGAGCGCGCCGGCACATCCTGGGAGACGTCGGCAGCGGGGATTGTGGGAAGTGTAGTTTGGAGACCCCGCCCTCCTCGCCATTCCTGTAATGGCTGCTTCCAGGAAGGTAATGTACGAACTCCTCTCCCAAGGAAACTTAAGATTACCTCAGTGTATTTGTAAAACAAGGATATTTGCACCTATCCGGGACAAAGCATGGATTGTTTTTTAAAAATCTTATCAACCCCTGGCACAAACTTTCTCTGGGTTCGATTTATTTTTAGCTTTTCCTGTGCCGGCGAACTGACCAACTTTAGTTCCCCTGCCTGAACGAACTGTTTTCTCTAGTTATTATCCATTCCTCCCTCTTCCGAACGACTTCCTCCTTCTGCACTGTGGCTGTGTCCTTAAAATAATGATGATGATGATGATGATGATGGTGAGTAATTCCTAAATCCTACCTCCTTCTGATACTAGGCTCTGTCACGTGGAACCTCTTAGCCTCAGCATCCGGAACTCCAGGAAGGGAGTATTTCGAATCAGATAGGATTATACATAAATACTTTCTTTGGTAAGTCTTACTAATTCCCCACAACTTTACAGACTTATATTGCGTGACTTTTGCCAGATTTGTCTGAATTTCTGGGTGGGAGAAATCCTAAGAAAATGTAATTTTTACTCACATTTACCCAAAATATTAGGATATTGTAAGTTTCCGAGTGTCTGGTGGTGTTTTCTGTTTGTTCTTAATTATATTCTGTTCAATTTGCTTAGTTGATTCACACGGTGTTGGCATGATAGCATGTGGAAGCATTGCTAGAGTCAAGGAATTATGGGAAGGGGAGGTTAGCCTCAAATGACCATCTTTAAAACCTTTTATGTAAACTTTTTCTACCTTTCAAATAGGGAAATGGTTCTGAAATTTAAATTTAAAAGGTTATATGGATTGTTATTTATGTATTCATAGTGTCATTTGAAAAGGTGGGAAATTTTAATGATTCCTTTTTTGTTGCCATGTTTGACTTCTAGGAACTTTCTGCCCTCAAGATCCAGATACCTGAAGATCCCAACATCATGGCTTCAATTTCAGCACAGTTGTTCTTGGTCCTCATTTCACTGCTTTTGGTGCTGCCTGTTGTTGAAGCAGTAGAAGCTGGAGATGCAATCGCTCTCTTGTTAGGTGTGGCTCTCAGCATTACAGGCATTTGTGCTTGTTTGGGGGTATATGCACGAAAGAGAAATGGACAAATGTGATTTTGATGGGCCTTCCGAATCAGACCTTGCCCAGAAAATCTTTGTGAATTATTGAGGTTAAAAACTGATCTTTAGTGTCTGAAAGTTCAGAAGAAATAGGATATTTTCACATTCTTGTCTCCCTGTAAATGGGAACAAACTGATATATGTTAAATGAAGAAAAAAATGTTTTCACAACAAAAAATGCGCTGAAAAAAAGCAGTGTATAATTCATATGTATTAGTTAGAAACAGGCTCAAAGAAGTCAGATGACTGAAATTTACATATTATTTCAGAGTTTTGGAATTCTCAAAGCGCATGAAATAGAAAGAAGGAAACCCTTATCCAGAATCCTTGGAAATTACCACTGCCTCCTGCATCACCAAGGAGTCTTTTCTCCATATTTTTATTAGATTTTTGTTTTGTTATATCCCAAGTTAATATTGCACTTAGATATCAAATATATTCAGAAATTAAAATTTTTATTTCTTTGGTTGGGGGGAGGTAACAAAAATATACTCAGTGTATCTAATGTTAAAATGGAGAAAATATATAATGTAAAAAAATACTTCATACGGACAGTTAAATGGAGAAGAGACTTAATGTTAAAAAAAAAAAAAAAACCTCTATATTAACTGAGTAACATCTCCACGGTGAGACGTACTGTATTAAATATAAACCCATTATGTTGTAAGTTAATGTGTGATGTTCATTTCTATTTCAGGCTGTCTTTTTGTGAACTTGTACGTCAGCTAAATGCCTTACCTCAAGTGATCACACTAGCTTCTAGAGACACTATCAGTGATAAGTGAGAAATGGGCAGTATCAAGGTACAATTCCCTGTTAGAGAATCCAGATACAGAAGGAAAATATAATGGCCTATAATGATTTACACATTAACCAGGTGAAAAATACACTCTCTGATCATACAACTCAAAAGTGTCCTCAAAGCAGCAGTATCACCTGGGGGCTTGTTAGAAATGCAGAATCTCAGGCCCCTTCCAGACCAATTGGATCAGAATCTGCATTTGTATCAAGAACCTAGAATAATTTGTATGCATATTCAAGTTTAAGAAGACTAACCTGTGTGAGCTTGATAAAACTTTCAGATTCTCAAATCCTTCTAGTTGCATTGTGGTTAATTTGAGGCTAGAGCCTGGAGTTGTATGTTTAACGAAGGCACTTCCTTGGTGATTCTTTGATTCTGTAGATAGAGCCAGTGGAGAATATCTGAGTAAATCAAACTACTTTAGGGACCTACTGGAAGCAGGTAATCAAGTTTTTACTGAAATAATGTATTATCCAATTTCTGGCTCTCCTGGTGACATTGGAGCATTAATTTTGATGTATTAATTTAAGCTGTAGCAACCTAAAACTGTTTATAGTGTTTTCCTGCAGGTGAACTCCCCTAACTCGTATTACGGATCAGGTAGAAGATACAGGGAGTGAGGGACAGCCGTGCTGTGAAGACAGAAACTGAATGGATCTGTTTGACCTAGCTGTTTTATTTTTTCACAAGGGAATGCACTAACATTTTTTGTTCAGGTAAGTTGGCAGTTACACATTGTGTAATTAATAGGACTTAAATGTAGATTGTAGAACAGTTTGTCATATCTCATAAACCAGCCCATTGGTACTAATGTCGAGACATTGCTGCTGCTTCTTTGTATGTCTGAACTTTTCCATTGGCATTGGGAGGAATCAAACTTGAAGTATATTTGAAATTACAGTGCATTAGCCATTTAATCACTTCAAGTACTATTTTTAAAATGATCAAAATAAGACTACAGGCAAATATTCTTTAATAAACATGTATTTCCAGAAGTGACTTGAAGGGATTAGAAAACTGCCATTTTCTTAGTTTTCCCTTAAAAAGTAGAGAATTATGAGGTAGCATTCAGGAATTTTAACATATATGAGGAGTACCTTTTCTGCTTTTAGCTGCTTTTCTACCTAGGTTGGATTATATGGTTTACCCTGAAAAGATCGGAAGCTTACGATGGCTTTTAACTTTTTTGGGCCACCAACTCCTTTGAGAATCTGATGAAAGCTATGGTCCTTTTCCTGGAAAAATCCACATACATGCCGGCATTTTTAGATTAATTTCAGTTAGTTCACAGAGCAGAAGCCCATCCAGAAATCCCAAATTAAAAATTTCTGTTCTTGATGGGGTTTTTTTTGTTTGTTTGTTTTTTGAGGTTCTTTCAAATTCTGGAATTTCTTGATTTGCTCTGACGGATAATACCTGTAACTGTGGAGCAGTTACAGGAAGAATGGGATTGATACGTGTCCCCCAAGTGCCAGCATAATTTATAGATGTCTAGTAAATGCTCTGTGCATGTTCAGATAAGTTGAGTTACCAAGGCAGAAGACTAAGAATTAAAATCAACAAGAAGTGTTGATAACCCACCCATTCCTCTAATGCCAAAAATGAGTGCATTTCCTACATCGCTTGTTTCTGGCTGCTTTCAAGATTTTTTTCTCTGTTCTTGAGAGAAGGTTGGCGATGATGTGTCCTGGCATGAATATGTTTGGGTTTGTCCTGTTTGGGGTTGACTCAGCTTCTTGAACCTATGGGTTTATGTCATTTCCCAATTGTAGATAATTTTCAGCCATTATTTTTTCAAACAGTCTTTCAGCTCTATCCCTTTATTCTCCTTTACTTCCGGGACTCCAGTGACCCAGTTGTTAGATCTTTTGCTGCAGTTCCACTTGCCCTATGGTTTTTTTTCCTTTTCAGTCTTTTTTCTCTGTTGTTGAGACTGGATAATTTCTAGCATTCTATCCCCAAGTTCACAGATTGTGCCCATGTATGTTTTAGCTCTAAATTTTCCATTTACTTTTCTTTGTAGCTTCTGTTTCTTTGCTGAGACTTCCTATGTTCATTTGTGTCAAGCATGTTTGTAATTGTTCTTTGATCTTTTATCATGGCTGCTTCAAAATCCTTGTCAGGTAATGTTAACATCCATGTCATTTCAGTATTGGCATTTGTTGATTGTCTTTTCTCATTCAAGCTGAGATTTTCCTTGGAGTGATGAGCGATTTTCCATTAATACCTGCACATTTTAGGTATGATATTAAAAAGACTGGGTCATCTTTAAAGCTATTTTAGCAGGCCTCCTCTGACAATGCTGCCTCAGGGCAGGGGACATTGTTGACTCATTACTGCCACATAGAGGTAGAGGTCCAGGGACGCCTCATTGCTCCTCCTCACGTGCCCTCCCCTGACCCAGAATTCTGTAGGGTGCAGTGTGGTTACTGGGTGGAAGTGAAAGTCCAGACTTTCTCCTTTCTCCATGGTCTCTGCTGACGCATGAACATGTCTGAGCCCATTGGCATTTCTCGGTCGCTAGCTTCAGAGTACCTAGTACCTAGTGAGAGAACTATGAGGGAAAAGAAAATCCAGAGAATTCACCACTACTTCTGGCTTCTGGTCCTGAGGTCTGCCTTCTTTCCACCTTTCAGAATCTTCTTATGTTTGTTTTATATACATAATGTACAGGGTTTTTAGTGGTACTTAGTGGAAGAAATAGGAAAAACGATGTCTACTGCATCTTCTGGAAGAGGAGGGGTTTCCTCAGTGCATATTTAAAGAGTGAATTTTCTTGAGAGAGAAATGCCAGGTAAAGAATTGATCCAAGGCACTTTTTTTTTTAATGTTTTATTTATTTCTGAGAGAGAGAGAGAGACCGCATGAGCAAGGGATGGTCAGAAAGAGGGAGACACAGAATCTGAAGCAGGCTCCAGGCTCTGAGCCATCAGCAGGGGCTCGAACCCACAAACCGTAAGATCATGACCTGAGCCGAAGTCGGACACTCAACTGACTGAGCCACCCATGTGCCCCTCAAGGTACTTCATTAAACAAACTTTGGTCCTGTTTTGTCCACATCAGCTTCCCCTCTTCACCTATCCAACATACTACTTTTTTTAATTTTTTTTTTTTAACATTTATTATTTTTGAGAGAGAAAGAGCAGGGGAGGGGCAGAGAGAGAGGGAGACACAGAATCTGAAGCAGGCTCCAGACTCTGAGCTGTCAGCACAGAGCCTGACGCAGGCCTTGAACTCACGAACTGCGAGATCATGACCTGAGCTGCAGTCAGCTGCTTAACTGACTGAGCTACCCAGGCACCCCATATTTCTGTCTTTACTCAGTAAGCTCAACTAGGGAGTATGAGTAACAATCAAGAATGCAGGAGTACAGTTGAAGTTTGAAAAAAAGTGAGCTGTATCTATATTTTGTCTCAGCAACAAGAGCATAAGGGCAGCTTCTTAAAAAACATGCAATACTAGGGGCGCCTGGGTGGCTTGGTTAAGCATCCGACTTTCGCTTAGGTCATGGTCTCGCGGTTCGTGGGTTCGAGCCCCGCGTCGGGCTCTGTGCTGACTGCCAGCTCAGAGCCTGGAGCCTGTTTCAGAGTCTGTGACTCCTCTCTATGACCCTCTCCTGCTCACTGTCTCTCTCTCTCTCTCTCCTAGAAATAAATAAAACATTAAAAAAAATAAAAAAAAAAAAACATGCAATACCAAATGTACCGACTGCAAAAGAACCAGCTAGGCCCAGGAAGTCTCAAAAGCTAAACATCACATGCGCTTTTACCCTCTTGGGCTTTCTAAGCTCTGCAGAAGCTTGTCAAATGCCATTTCCAAATTTGGATGTAGGAAAGATGATGTAGCTGTACAGCTATATATCCACAAGCACATTATGAAGGGAGAACTCTGAATACAAACCATCTCCTTCACAGAGACTCAAATATTCTCTTTGGTGGTATCACAATGGGGCGAAGAACCTAAGCTCTGAAATCCAACAGTCATAGGTAACCAGCCTCCATCACTTAAAATTTGATGTTGAGCAAGTCACTTCTTTTAAATTTCTGTCTCCCTGTTTGTTAAATGGGGATAATAACTACCTACCTCTTAGATGAGGAATCCATGAAGTAATAAATGTGAAAGACTTGGCATGCTTAAGATTATTATTGGTATTTGGAGATATTTTCTAGACACAGGAGGAAATAACTACTCAATAAACATCAATTCTATATTTGTATATTAAAAGTTTAGAAAGTTACATAAGTAAATCCCATATTAAGCAGTCACTATAGTTTAATTTTAACTTTTTCCCTGAGTGTTTTCTTTACCATAATTTCCTTCTACCATATAGGCTTACAAACTGATGAAACTCAAAGATACCCATGAAGAAAAGGAACTTTGACGTCCCTAAAGCTTCCCCAAATTTTGAAGGGAAAGAAAGAAAAAAATTGATTCTGTTTTAGTAATTCCTAACATGTTGACCCAGGGCCTTTACTAATTGACACAAAAGCTTAGCAGTAACTGCTTGGTCATTTAAGAAGATTCAAGGAATTTGGTTCTGCTTGTTCAGGAAAATAGAAGATCTGGTCTATATTCCACCAGGAAAAGAACTCTTGACAAATCTCATCTCCCTTAGAAGTCATAAAGATAAAAACAGCATAGAATATGTTCAATGTTTGTTTTCCTATGTTAGGGAATAGAGCTGGAGGCCTGACTGAGACTTACTAATCCTAGACAGGACTTTTATTCTTTGGTGACAACAGGGCCAAATCAATAATTATGTGTATAAAATGGCATATTTAAAATTTTTCTAATTTTTAATAACTTCATTTTTCTAAATCATTTCTGTGATTAAATAATAGACATCTAGTATCTAAATGCAAAAGACAGAAGACCAGAAAAATGTGACTGCTGCAGTACACTAAAATGTGGTTTAATTTCTCATTGATTTATAATATCAGAGCTATGATACCCCTCACATATTTCCTCTGAATCCATTATATATGGGTGATTAAAATTTTGAAAATATTAGTTGGCACTTGATAATCTGAAATGAAATTCTATATACAAGCGGGTTCATTATTTTTAAAGGACTAATCATGTAGCACTTTGTTAAACATTGGGATTATAAATACCATATTTCTCAATATTAATCAAGATAATTATGCCCTGGATAAATGTACATAAATCACTTAACAAAAGAATCTAAAAGCAGGCATGATCACCAAGAAAAGAAACTATACCATAGTCTATTTCAACTGATTGTATTTCAACCCTTTCATTTTACCACAAAAAATTTTCAGAGCATTTCAATAGCAACAAAAAACAATTCTGTGGGTCCTATGATGACATATGCCTGCTTTCACTTGTTTAATCAACATTTTTTCAAGACATCATCACTGCAATTTAGAGAGAGAGAAAATAACTACCAGGCAATTGACGTTGAGCCTGTAATTTAACCTATACAATTTCTTCATCTGTAACATTTGTCAGTAATCTCTAAAAAGGTTTCCTAGTGATAGAATTTTGTGGCTCCACAAAAAGAGCTTTACTAATTTCAAAACTAATAAAGTCGAATGTGTTAAATATATTGTAATTACCCATTTTCAGTCGGCAGCATGAGGAGCTGATTTCCTTTCGAACTCCTCACTAGAAGCCGTCGTCTAGTCATTTGGTACATTTTTGGATTTCAATTGAGTGAAGCGGGGGCAGCTCATTTTCTGTACTGAACGAGTATGATTAGAGATTGTCTCAAGAAGGAAGAATAAAAACAAACCGTAGCCCTGCCACTCCCACTCACAGCAAACAGCCCACATGCTAATTGACGTCGGCCTGGCACTATCCAGAAACGAGCAACCTTGCAGTTTCATGGGCTGTCTTTTCCGGCACTACCGATGGGACTCCGCTAACAGTTACCGCTGTCCCAATGGCCAAGACAGACAGTGGGAGGATGCTTAGCACCTTCCTCTCCCTCACACTCCACCTCCAGGCCATGCCTAGGTCTTAAGGAATCCTCTCCAAGTTGTGCTGAGGATTCACTCACTTCTCTCCATCCTCATGGCTCCTACCCAAGTTCAGACCACCATCATGATATGGATGAGATTCATACAGGCACCGTAGCTGGTCTTCCCACCTCCTGCCCTAACCCTCTGCAATCTTTCATAAACACAAGTAGAACCCCAAGTTCCCCCTCAACCTACCTTACACTATAGCTTTCAGCTGTATTGTTTTTCACTTCCTAGAAAGCACCATGTATGTATATTCCGTCTTCTCTCTTTCTCTCTCATTTTCCCTACTAACTCTGCTTTCTAGATTTACGTGTAACCTCCTCTGGCATAGTTTTTCCAAGGTCACCTGCCTCATTCCTACCTTCCTAGGCTTGAACAGCACTTCTTTAGGACCTCTTCCACAACCCGTCCTGTCTGAAATACATATTCTACTGTGTGCTCCCACAGCATTCTTTATGTCCCTTATCAGGCACTCTATATTTGAATCTCTGCTTATTTTTATCTCCACTAACCTCAGCTCCATCTCAGGATTCTTAGCTCTTGAGGTCAGGTACTGAATTACTAATTCACTATTGTATTCCTGGATTTTAGCACAATGCCTAGCATATATAAGTTACTGCTCATTCAGTCTTTTATAGAATGAATGAATGATAACAGAATTAATGTAGCAAAGGGACAACCCAGCCCACAGGATACACAGTGGGTCCTAGCATCTTGGCACTCGCCCTATATGTGCCCTTACTGTACTCAGCACGGCTCTACCAACCTTTCAGATTTTATATGGGATAGTATGGGATAGATCGGAGACTCAGTGCAAGATTCTATCATTTTCTTGGACATCTCATAATTATAGAACATGATTTTAATAAATATTAATGTGTATTCTAGTTAGCTGATTTGAGTGATTATATACACTTTATAAAAGCTTGCATTGTATATGTATATTTAATGCTCTGTTATTTAGAAATGATCTACCATTCTCAAACATAGGATGATCTCCTTCGTCTCCTCATTCTCTTACCCATACTATACTCCAGTAACACCAGACTGCCTGAAATCAAATGCCTTGCCATATCTCTGTGCTCATCTTTCATTTACTTTATAAATGTCATCTCCTCCAAGAAGCCTTTTCCCAAAGAAGTTAATGATATCCATCCTCCAGAATCCTCAGTGCATTGTTTATATCTGTAGTAATGTATTTCATGCAGCCTTGTTTAATAGTCATTCAGATACTTATCCCTTTTACACCATTACCTGCACTACCCTTTCCCTTCCATCCACCTCTCCTCCATCACCTACATCTTAATCTTAAAATCAAGATTGTGTCTTTTTATAAGTGCAAGTACTCACACCCCATGTCCATGCTGTTAGATGTTTCAGTGGATGCTTGTTTCTTTATTCGTAGATTGAATTCAGTTCCTAAAAACTGGAGAACACATCAATATAGTAGCATTGAATAAACAGGTCCATATGCTGACAAAAATATAATATTGAAGCTAATCTTAGTGCTTTTTAATAACACTATCGGTATGGAGTTTTCCTCTTTTTATTTCATGTTTGTTTATTTCTGAGAGAGGGGGAGTCACAGAATCTGAAGCAGGCTCCAAGCTCCAAGCTGTCAGCACAGAATCTGATGCAGGGCTTGAACCCACAAACTGTAATATCATGACCTGAGCCAAAGTCAGATGCTTAACTGACTGAGCCACCCAGGTGCCCCGAACTCTATTTTTCAGAAAGCAATTGGCAATTCATATTTACTCTAAATGTAATCCGTTGTGAATCAATCACAGGACAGTTGTCAAACATTGTAGTTCTTAGATGATGCTAACGGTGATATCAGGTGACGGGTGATATTAGATGACAGGTAATGTGAAAGCCTACATTTCATTCAGGTGGGAAAGCTTAATCAGAAAAAAGAAAAAAATTAAGAAGAGGAGAAAAGAAACCTGGAGCACCAAGTCCTTCTATGTTTCCAGAGAAAACTCTCAAATTAAGAGCTCTGAATAGGGTTCCACTTCTCACCTTTACTCATGGCAAGTGGACTGTCACATAGCCACTCCATAATTCTATGCTGCTGTTCTGCTGGATCTTTCACTCAGGTCCCATGACTTTCCACTTTTGAAGGGTAAATCAATTCAGTACTTCAGTGTGACTAAAGTACAAAGAAGCAACAAAAGTCATCTTTTTAAATATTCACTTGTTCATCCAAATATTTGGGCCTCTGGAAAATAGTTCTCTTAAGAAAATGTGGACTTAATTTTATTGATGCTGCCATTTTTCAAAGCACATTTGGTACACATATTTGGCCCCTGACTTGCTCCTTCAAATATCCCCAATGAGGAGAAGACTCCATCATTGAGCTTTTGGTTTTGGAAATGAACCAGAAGTAAATCACAGCTGAGCCCTGCATATGAATAAGGAAGGTGACCAGAAATAGAAAGAACAACCACTTGGTGAGCTAATTCTCAAATTATATGAGAGCTCTGTGCTCTTGCATTTTACAGATGAAGACACTAAAGCTTGGAGAGGTCAAGTTACTTACACAGTTTGATAAAGTGAATGACAAGTGACTTCAATGTAACAAATTTTTCAGCAACTTATAAACCAAATTAAATGCTTATTACAGTATGAAATGTACCACTTTTTTGACTACAGGAATCATGAAATAACATTAAATAATGATATAGCATAATAACAAAATGACCCATACTTTACCTGTCCTCAGAAAGTAGAAAACTAATTTCACTTTTGCATACCACCTTCCACAGACATAAATTTACCAAAACTGGAATAAAGTATACATACCATTTTCCCCAGTGTTTTTGTTTAACGTTTGAGTATTTCATGTATGTTTTAACAACCAAGTGATATTCTATCCCAGAAACTTGTCATCACTTATTCAAAATCTATTCCTTTAATAATGCTGGACCTGGGGCGCCTGGGTGGCTTAGTCGGTTAAGCAACCGACTTTCGCTTAGGTCATGATGTCGCGGTTCGTGGGTTCAAGCCCCGCGTCGGGCTCTGTGCTGACTGCCAGCTCAGAGCCTGGAGCCTGTTTCAGAGTCTGCATCTCCCTCTCTCTCTGACCCTCCCCTGCTCACGCTGTCTGTCTCTCTCTCTCCTAGAAATAAATAAAAATATTTAAAAATAATAATAATAATAATGCTGGACCTATCAGTGGTTTCCAACATCTTGCCTTTATTGATAACACTACACTGTAATAAGCAAAATAAGTCATTCTTAACAAGTGCCAAATAGACATTCATATCCTTTGAACCTATGGTTCCAACCTAGAAATTAAATTTTAAATATTAATTTTTAGATTATAATTCAGAAGACTTAAATATGTACACAAATATATTCATAAGGTATCTGTTGTCCTGAGCCTCTAAAGAAGCATGTTTTCCAAACTGAAGGGGAATTAAGGTTACTATGCAGTACTGTACTAGAAATGCTAGAGGTCTAGGATTATAAAAGACTTTGAAATCTATGTGTAGAAAGGAAGGTTTCTATCCAGGGTAAGAAGATGACAAATCTCTTACTTGAGAAAAGGCCCAGAGTCACTGTGCACCTTTATGATAAGGAGTCTTTAAATGGGAGCATATGAAGTGAAAAGAAAAATCATTATATGTTCTTGAGAATTTGTTTTCAAAATTATTCTTATGGTTTTCATAATTGAAAGTAAGCATTACTTGTTCAATGACCCCTACACTTATTATTGTTAGTGGTCAACAATAATGAAAGTTATCGAGAAATATTATTAATTTAATCATTGTTATAATAATAACACCAAACCACACAGTGAAGTGTTTCTTTCCTCAGTGCTGTTGCTACATGACAGAAGTATATGAAGAAGTTTATGAAAACACAGCTCAGAAAGGCTGTGTGATATAGTGAAAAGAACACCAACAAAGAGATCCTAGTTTTGGCTACATGGAAACAGGTTATAGGGCCCTGGGCAAATCACTTACAAATTCACCTGAGCCTCATTTTCTCACTCCGTAAAGGAAAATACAAATGAGTAGAAATGGACTACCAAACACACCTATTCCGCTTACAGGCACTTCAAACAAGAATTCCTCTTTGATGAAGGATGTGCAAGGTAAAGTAAGGCCTTGGCAAGCGGGTTACCCAGAAGTGGGTCCAGCCTTGAATAGACAGAAGTAGGCCCTTGACAGATGACATTACTTAAGGAAAGCGAGCAGGAAATACCCAAAAACAAAATGCCTATGTGCTATACTTTCTTTGGTAATTTTGTGATATCTGCAATTCCACTGTTAATGGTGCCTCTTGTAGGTCTTGAAGTCTTCCTCTATTGAATGTTAATATGAATTGGGGTCTGCACCTTAAACTAAAAAGAAGAACCTCCAAATGGAACTCTGAATAAGGATTATACTCTTCAGATTAGAACTAGGAAGATGATGATGGATAAAATTTCCTGAGGAAGAGGACAGTGATGGTCAATGCTCCCAAATACATAGACAGTTAAACTGTATGACTGAGGTTTGGATCTGCTTAAAAGAATGTTTAATTTTTGCCTTATAGTCCATTAAATTAATCATGTCAACCTAATAACAACAGTCTTAAAAGCAGAAAATTTGTCTTCTTATTTTGTATTATTCTTCAACACCCATGATAAAGCAAATAACACAATACATATTCAATACACATTTGTAGGTTGACTTAATGATTCTGTCCACACACACCTATGCACACACGCACACACACACACACCAAACAAACAAAAAAACAAATGGTTTAAATGACAAAATGAAAGATTTTATAGGAAAATATATAATCTACTTTGGTAGCCTAACAAAAACTAAGTAGAATCAAAATAAAATTCAAATTAGTAGCATCACCATAAAATATGAAATCAAAGCAAGGGAAGAACACCGCATGATTTTATACTATAATGGTTGTTGCCAATTTGTATCTTTTATTTTTCATTATAACATTGGCATAAAATTGTCAATGTAGTGGTTTTTTAAGTGAACAACAGCACTCCTATCTCAAAAAAAAAAGGTTCTCCTTCCACCTTGAGCTTGACAAGAGAGCATACACCTCAATATATTCAAATGACAGGACTTAAAAAATAAAAGAAGGCAAGAAGGAAGAAAGGGAGCGAGGAAGGAAGGAAATGATTCTATTTAAGAGAATCAATAGTCATTTTAAAGACCTTTACTACTATGAAGAATTGTAAGGGCAAAATGAACTTTCACTTATGTTTTTATTTTTAATAAAAGCAATAAAAGATACATGCTTGGTTCAATTAGGAGCCTATTGCATTGGTTTTAGGAAGAGAGGCTAATTGTTTTGTCAAAGGTGCCACAGGGAAGGGCTGAAAATGGTTGGATCTTTTACCCCCTACCTCTCCACTATTCCTTCACCATCATCTTAACTGTTTTCTCTTGCTCTTCTGATATCTTAATGTTCATTCATTCTTCAAGTCTCAGATGTTGGTCTTCTCTTCATACTCTTTCTTAGAGAATTCTTCTGTCTCCACACTTCCTCGGTCTGTTTTGGCCCCAGGGTTTCCATTATGAGCAGACAACTCCCATATGGATTTTCAGGTTCCAATTCAAGACCAACTAGCACTTACAAATGATGTCATGTGAAATTGCTGTCACCTCATGTTCATTTGCTAAAATTAAACTCATATTCCTGTCAACACTGAATGCCTTGTCAGATTTATCTGCGTGTGTGCGTGTGTGTGTGTGTGTGTGTGTGTATCCATCAATCCACTTGCCAACCAAGCTCAGATTTGTTCTATTTCCATAAGAAGGCAATAATCTGGGCCTACCTTGGGCCTACTTTGGTTCTTTCTCATGATAGTTCTTTCTATTGATTGTTCTATCACTCTAGTACGCATGCCTGGACTTATTTTCATAAATGCAAACATTTCAGAATTGCAAGTCTCTGGCTTTCATCCACCTATCAGGGAGAAAAAAATGGGAGTGGGGATATGAACTAAATCAGTGTTTTTCAACTGTATTAATTAGACCCCTAAACTCCACAGAGTAGCCTTGACAGTTGCCAGATCAAACAATAAAAGATGCACAGAGTATGGCTCCAGTCCCCAGACCTACTTTTCCCCACAGCAGCTCCACCACTATCTGCTTCATACGTGAATTTCAAGTATGACCTCTTCTGAAAAAACAGTTGTAACATTACCTTAAGAAAAATAAGTTTGGGGGCGCCTGAGTGGCTCAGTGGATTAAGCATCCGACTTTGGCTCCGGTCATGATCTCACGGTTCGTGAGTTCGAGCCCCTGCATGGGGCTCTGTACTGAGAGCTAGGTCAGAGCCTGCAGACTGCTTCAGATTCTGTGTCTCCCTCTCTCTCAGCCCCTTCCCTGCTCATGCTGTTTCTCTCTGTCTCAATAATAAATTTTAAAAAGCATTAAAAATTTAAGAAAAGAAAAGAAAGTTTGAAAGTCAGTTAGGTGACGTTTTAAGATCCTCAACTCTAAAATTCAAATCCTATGGAATCTAGTAATGTACTTATTAAGATAGTACTAAAGAAACTGCTAGTTTAGGCTTCTACTTATCTTTAGATCAATTGTGGCTCTGGCAACCTGAAGAATTTGAATGAATTTAGGGTAAAAACAAATTATTCTGGGTTTTGCAGCAGTCAACAGGAGAATGTAGTAAGCCAATAAGAGCCCACAGCATTCGTGATAAGGTAGGGGAATGTCCCTAAAACAACACTTCTAAAGTCCTTAGGATCCCAGCCTTCTTCCCAAACTGAAACACATTATGATGATATGCTTTTGAGCCCATCTGTATTTCATCTGTACATGAAAAGAGGGAGTTTCCAAGCTCCTATGTCTTTGGAGATTCAAACCTTTTGGCTTTTTCTTTCTGTTTTATGCTCCCTTTGCAACAGTAAATAAACAAATAGTGTTTCACATGTGCTCACCTGGAGAGTGAAACCAGCTGGCTTGGACTTCTAAGTGCAGGAAATGAGAGCCAGTATGATGGGTTCTGTTATTTAGGTTTGGAGACCAGCTGCTGAGAGGACCATGCAGGATAGCTGCCTCAGACCCACACCCTACACACAAGGCAGCAGAGTCTTTATCCTGGCTTCAGGTCTTGGCAATTGATTTTTCTCTTCAGGTCTGCTCACCAACTTGACGTTTAAGTACCTGATTAACTTCAAGCATGAGGATTCACTTCTCCAGACTTAATATTCTTATCTCTATACAAAGGATTTAGGCCTAATGGCTCAGACCTGGTTTCAGCCCTGAAAGTGTGGCTAGTCTGAATTGAGATACCAAAATACACACTGGATTTGGAAGACTTAGTGAGAAAAGGTATATATCTCCTTAATACTTTTGTATTGATTATGTGTTGACTTACATTTTGGATATTATTTTGGATAGATTGCTTTAAAGAAAATGTATTGTTAAAGTTAGTTTTACTTGTTTCTTTTTACTTTTGTATTTTGGCTACTGGAAAATTTTAAATTTCATATGTTGCTCACATTAAATACCTATAAACAGACTGGTTTAGACACCAAAGGCACTGTGGTATACCAAGAGTACATAAGACCTAGTGGCAAAAAAATCTAAATCATGTTTCTGATTTTATCACTTTTTGAGGTAACTCACTTAAGCACAAATCCCAACATTTCCATTGACTTTGTACCAGTTACTGGAGCTCTCTGTGCTCATGTTTTTTCATTAGTAAAATGAATCCTACTACCTACCTTATGAGGTTTTATGAAAATCAAATAAGTTAATAAATGCAAAGAACAACACCTGTCACATTATAAGCACCATTTAACTTAATTATTCATATCTCTAAACTTGTTTTTTATTACATTAAAAGAAGGATAGATACTTCACAGGATGAAGTTTAGAATCCACTCTAATCATGTATTTAAAATTAATTTACAAGTCATAAAAACTGGGTAAATATTAGTAACTGCTCAGCTCTAAAAGTCATTGAATCTATGCAAGCCTGATAGTGATGACAAAGTTTCAGTCCTCCAGGGTAAATGTGAGTTCAGCATTCATACTCCTTCATTCTAAATTGCCAGTAGGTTGGCCTACTATGCATACTTTCGTATCTTAATAAGACTAAGCTGAGAATGACCTTTTAGTAAAACATCAGAAGAGCTCAGGATTGATGGCAGCCTTATTCTCAAAGTCATATTTACACACATATACCGGGGCATTTAACTTGCTCTCTCAATAATTTTGATACTGCATAGTTTTTAAGTTGACATGGAGCTTTCCAGAACATATGGTACTTCAGAAGTATTTGAGAGGTGCCTGGGTGGCTCAGCTGGTTACATGACTGATTCTTGATTTCAGCTCAGATCATGATCTGGTTTGTGAGTTCAAGCCCCATGTCAGGCTCTGCGCTGGCTCAAGGAGCCTGCCTAGGATTCTCTCTCCCCATTTCTCTGTCCCTCTCCCTGCTTGCTCTCCTCCCTCCTTCTCTCTTTCTCTCTCTCTTTCTCTCTCTCAAAATGAACAAAAACATTTTTTAAAAAAATATTTGAACATAGTGCAAGAAAAGATTTCAGGCACAATATATGGTACAACTCTTGACGGTATGGAAGAGATTATTTTTTAATTTATTTTCAAAATACCATGCATACTTGGAGATTTATTGGAATAATAGATGTAAAAGAGAAAGCATTTAATTCTTCGGATGATTTTTTTCAATGGATACATGTTTTCATTTATTTCACTAACAGTTACTAAGTGTCTATTATGTGCTAGGCACTATTCTAGTATCAGGGATGTAAACATAATCAACATAGACAGAAATTTTGCCTTCATGAGGGTATGCAGTAACAAAATTATTGAGAGAGTACATTAAATATCAAATACCTATATATATATAACCAAGTTAGATGGTTATATTGGTATCATCAATCCAGATCTTTTTTACTTTTTACTAAAACATAATTTTGAACTTAGTCTGCAAGTAGGATCAAAAATTCAGTCGATCTCTTCACTAAATGTCGGTGTATGTATGATCTTCTGCAGTAATAAGACTCATCATGAAACCCCAGCAAGAATCTCACCTATTCAATGCCAGATGGCAGAAAAACAAACCGTTTATAGAGCGGATTACAAGTAGGCTATATACAAAAGTGCTGTCTCCACATGATTCCTAGGCTTTCAACGAAGTGCCAAGGATTTATGTGCCTAATTCCCATTAGAATTTATGAGAATTAATAGAGCATGAATGTGAAAAAAGATCCTTAACTGAAAAGTGAAATCTCGAAGATCCTCATATGATAAAAGTTCAAAATTTGCACTTATTTTTGGTAAGAGTCTTTTGAAGTTAAATTTTAGAACTGTTTAAATTATAAGTGGGGGACAGATTAAGCATGTACTGTCTTGGCTTAATGGAGGCTGAATGTTGGAAAGGTGCAGTGGAAAACATTCCTTGGGCTGGGAGTCTACAGGCCAACTAGGTTTTAGTCTCTAGCTCCAGAACTTATAAACTTTCTGGGTGCAGAAAGACCAATGTACATGAATGTGTTTTGTATAATGCTAAGCAGAAAATACTCCAGAGCCTGTATCAAGGACATAGCTGAATGAGTAAATACCTAATTGATAGAGAATTTTTAATTTCATGTGATAGAGGTGTTTTTAATTAACTGGCTAGATTTACTGTGAAAGAAATGCAAGAAACCCATGATTCCCTTGGAAGAAACATGCTAAAACAAAACAAAACAAAACAAATTTAAAAAGAGCTGCGGTTGTCAAGGGATTTAATATCAGCTGGACAAAATGATAGCAGTCCTGCATCTGCACACCACAACTCTATAGTAACTGTAGGAGACACTATATTACCTATACAGGTACAGCCAGAAATTGCTACATTAAGAATTCTCACAGGAAAACAAATTATTTCCCTGGAGGCTTAACATTGGTCTTTATTCCTCCATCTTACTTAAGACAACTGCTTGCCCAAACAACTAGCAACTACTTCTGAAAATGTTAGAATCATACCTGTATTCTACAGTTTTAATTGGGGTTAGGTGATATGAAATCCATAGTCAAAAATATTTTCAGTATTGGAATTCTTGGCATAGAACCACTTCTACATCTATCTCTTAAGCCTGTTCACCTGCCCAACTCTTTGCAGCACAGAAACATTCCAAGAGATGAAGGTAACAGCCAGGAGTACAGATTATAGAGTTTGTAGATGTATGGCATTTTGTATTTTGAATCTTTATAAACAAAGCTTACACTTGTCGTAATGCATGCATACAACAGTATTCCTTATACTCCATGGAAATGATTAATGATTCCTTAACAATACCCATGCCAGAAAACAACTGCTATAAATCACATACCACTGCCAATACAAAATGCCATAATTCTGGATCAAGTAAAGGAGAAAGGCAATCCTGACCAGGTTCTTCTACACAGTGAAATTGTGTACACCCAGCCCCAGCCATCACTACCTTCTGAGAATGAGCTACCATCCTGTTTCAAGTTGTTGGAAGCATTGTCCTACACTTATCTTTGTTCCAGAGATTACAAACTATCATCAGTTCTGGCCTTTGTTCAAGCTAAGAGGACTTAAAGAGTGATTTGGCTGGTAGCTTTTTATTGTATTCAGTTAGTAAGATGAATCAGCACTGTTTGATATAAGAAACTCTTATATTCAGCTCTCATTAATGCCTGGTAGAGAAGGGAAAGAAATATCTTCTACAAAGAAGACAAAGTAAGGACTATAATCCTGATTTTTACCTAAGAGTAACATCATCCTTGTGAAGTCTTTTTCCAAATAGCTAAATGGCCAGTTTCTATTTCAACCCTTTTCCTGTTTGTCCTATAGATAATTGTGAATAACCCATAGGCAAAACTAGAGCAGAGGGTATTTGTCATTTAAGATTTTCTTTTTTTATTATTGAGGTTTTTACTTCTGTATTGATAAATCAGTTTCAATAATGTTTTCCGAATATACCACCCTCTTGGCTATTAAAAAAAAACTAATTATCAGAATTTTATCCTAATCCAAGTAAAAACTACAGATATTTTGTCACATACCTGAGCACCAGGTTAGGGGATCAAAGCATAAAATATCTGTCCTCAGCTTACAGTCTGCATGGGAATCATTAAGTTACTAGAAACTGGTTTGAAATTACTGAATAGTAAACCAAATAAAGAATAATGTAAATGCTAATGTAATAAAGCTAAGAAGCAAACAAAATTCCCCCAAATCCAGAGTAAATCCTTGGCCAAGGAAACTTTCTGCCCATAATATAAATAATTATCCCAACCTCATTAAATTAAGAAATAGAGTTCACTTGGAGGCTGTGTCATTGTTTTTTACTTCATTTTCTTTTATATCTTCCTCATAGTGCCCAACACAGCACTCTTTATGTGGCAGGTTTGTAATCAAACATTCAAATAGAAATGCATGGAGTGCCCTCTCTGTGCCCAGTTCTGTTTGGGCACCAGGAGGAACAGGGCAAAATAAGACCATGTCTGCATTCTCACAGGGATCATATTCCAGCTGAGTCTAAGAGTTTGTTAAATGGTTGAGATAATGTTGCCCCAGAATTTATTCTTAAATCATTTTTCATGTAAAATCAGGTAGATAATATCACACTTTTATTCTTACCAAGTGTTAACCAAGTTAAACTAGTAACCATATTTATGAGATATGGGAATTTTATTTTGTCTTTGATTTTGGAAGGTATTACTCTGTAAAGAGAAAATTATAAAGTTTAAAGAGTTAAGAAAATATGAAAATAGAAGGGCTAACCAGAAAATCAGAATGCAGGACTGGACAGTTAATATGGGAAGCTCTTAAATTAGAGTCTAAGTTAACATTCTTTACTTTCAGCCATGTTTTAATTATGCCCATTTGTCAAAAAGCTAAACACCACAAAAGCTTAAATAACCATAATCTACTCATATTATCATATAACTGGTGCTCATAATAATGGTCTTAATGCATTGTAAGACTGAAGTAACTACTGAATAATCAAAGAAAAAATGCCCTATATGTCCTGAGTCTTTAAAATTATATTGCATTTTTATTCCGTGAAAATTTACAATCCACGTAAAATATGTATGACTCTCCATTAACCTGAGTATGAAATTAAACTTTCCATTCCTTAATCATTTTACCAACACTTACTTTGCCTTCCCACCTCTTCCCAATACATATACACACACGCAATCACACACACACTCATACGCATACACACACACACACACACACACACACACACATGCCACCCACTCTCAAGCCACATCCACATGGGTCACTTTGCTTTTTTCATGGTTAAGACTGACTTCATTAAAAAAAAAAAAAAAAAGGCAAAGGAAAATGAGATTATTTTGAATATTTTAATAGACCAAGACTCTTGATAAAAGCTCTAAAGTTTTACCAGACATTAGTAGGGAAACTTGCATTTGCTGTGTTCATTCACAGGATCATATTTAAATAATGTATAATAGAAGAAGAGTTTTAAAGAGTTCTAAAGGAAGGGGTGCCTGGGTGGCTCAGTCGGTTGAGTGTCTGACTTCGGCTTAGGTCATGATCTCGTGTTCGTGGGTTCGAGCCCCATGTCGGGCTCTGTGCTAACAGCTCAGAGCCTGGAACCTGCTTTGGATTCTGTGTCTCCCTCTCCCTCTGACCCTCCTCTGAGCACACACTGTCTCTCTTTTTCTCTCTCAGAAATAAATAAAACATTTTAAAAATTTAAAAAAAAAGACTTCTAAAGGAAGAAGGCATGCTATACTTACTTAAATAACTATCACTTGGTTTTTAAAACATCAGCGGAATCCATTAAAACCTTTATCATCAAGACATTGCTGTCATTAACAGCAAAATATTTCTTAGCCCGACTTTATAAATCTTTAAACCTGCACCCCTCACCTGTTAATCCCTTGAGTCTTTGACACTGGTGTTCCTCTTTCTTCACAGTTTTTCTATTTCTGTGCTTCCAAGTACCTTCCTGTTTCTTAAATGCAAGCATTCCCTTCATTTTTCAGTTTTCCAAGATGGAGGGATTGGCATGGTTTTTGCTTGTTTGTTTGATTTTTGCTTTTTTAATCTATTTATCTCAACCTTCTCTCTCAACAATATCCCCCTTGGCAATGTCACCCAATGCTTACCCTAGCTCTACCAGCATCTCTGGGTACTTCTTAACTTTAGGCTCTTCACTTCCAACTGCATATATGACAGCAACACTTGAATGTTCCACCAGCATTTCACATTCAATATGTCTAAAATTAGCTCAGAATCTTCCCTACCAAACCAACCCTCTCTTTTAACTTATGCTCCCCCAGTTAATGGTGTCTCCTGCCTCCCAACTCCCCAAGCTCCAAACCTTAGATTACTTTGCAATCTCCTTTGCTTCCCTTTATTTAATCACTTGATTAAAATACATATATATATAGCTTCTACTTCCTCTTAACAATCAGATACACCCTTTTGTTTCTGTTCATCCTACACCCTCTGCTTGTACCATCAGGCTTTCCCTACATTGATGCAACTACCTGCACACTGGTCCTATCTTTTGATTTTTCATTTCTTACAAGATCTAGCACTATGACTCCTACAGAGTAGAACCTCAACAAATATTTGCTAAACAAATTCAATAAAGGAATACACTTTCAGAAAGAACGGAATGGTCAACATAAAGGTCAGAGAAGGTAAATCACTAAATTTTTAAAAGCCTGGTTCTTAAATTGAAGAGAAGATCTTAGAGATGTTAGCCTTAGAATTAAAAATGAATTATATTAACACTTTGAAACCTGTTATGTGACGGAGTAGAGAGAAAAATCTAACAAATGAACTTTTTAGCATTTTGGAAAGGAACATGTCTGATTCTTAATCTTTTTAAAGCTCATTAAAATTCTGAAGAAATCTCACTGAGGTCTTCGCCATTACAGTGATTCCTAACTCCCAAGTCACGATTTTTAAAATCTGGTGGCAGTTTTGGGGGCTAGAGTATTCTTTCACAATGTTGTTCCTCAAGTAGGTGGAACACAAAGCCCTAGAAACTCTCAGGTACTTAGATGTCACTATGAAAAAGGTCACTTTTTTGCCACAGACTAGGAGGTGAAACCCATTATCAAAAGTAAATGCATAATCTCCCTTTCTATTGGTCACCTCTTCCAGGTTAGTGAATTTTTAAAATAAGTTCTTAGAAAATGTTTTTATGTAAGTCCCTGATGGGAGCCTTTCTTATCAAAATAACTTCCAGAACATTTATAAAAAGCCTCTTTTTCATGCATAGTTTTAGATTTTGGTACAAAATGAGAGTACCAGAGATACATGTTTTTAAAGTTTTAAAGAAAAGCTTTAAGTGGGTAGGGCAGCACTTTAAATGAATGATTAAAAAATCTTTTCTTAGAACATTTTATCCTAGCCTAGCTTTCTCTGCATTTGCCAAGGATTGTTTACTCCCTGACACACGTTTTTACATAAACAATGTGTAGAACAAAAATACCATATTTGCCCATCATGAGATGTGTATCACTTGGCAAAAATTTGATGTGTCTGTCTAATTTTGAGAAGAAGATCGTCAGTGCTTTAAATAAAATTGGGTGTATTTATTATAAGAATCAGATTAAGCTAATTACATTGGTCTTCCTAATGTACTGATCAACAGAGTTAATGTAATCTGCTAAGAGTTTGAAAATCTTTGGACTCCTTCAAACCCAGGTGTATCTTCAAATCCAGGTGTATAGTATTTCACTGTTGTATGTTCTGTCCCTTTACACTCCTAAGCTTATAATCAATTTTTCTAGGTTAGGTGATGTAAGAAATCAACAAGAAATTAGCTAATATCAAATAAGGTTATAATCTGGCCCTTTTGAAGCACAGCTTTACATTGAGAATTTACAGATGATATGAAATTTTTGTCAGCTATTAAATGCATTTTTTAAAAATTCCTATTGATTGAAGATGGAGACTTCAGTGTTTTCTCCAGTGGAGTTAATGAACTGAATGAAAAATATCTCATTAATTTCTTGAGCCCCCTTGTGAGGCAAGAAAATGACAATCTCATCTAACAGCTGGAAAAACTGAAGAACTAGTGGATGTAACTGCACTCAATCGCAAAGGAAAATAATAGTTCTAATACAATACCCTGAGATGTAGATATGAAAGAATACTGCATACACACACATTCCCTCTCTTATTTTTAAGGAATCAATACCTGTGTCTTAAAGTATGAGGATAGTTAAACCCTTGGATCTTGGCCCTATACCTTTTGGCAGAGTAAATTATTGCCTCATGGCCTGGCAGTGCATTTGCCCTTTTAATTTACTTTTAAATAGCTTTTCCCTAATCTATAACCTAAGATCCGGCCAATCGTGAATCTTCAGTAAACTTTTTAAAAATCTCTTATTCTATAGATATTTTAACTGTAAAATTTTAGGAAATAATAACTCTTTGCAAGGTACATTGAGACACTAATTGGGAGGTAAAACAGAACGAATTTGAATTGACTTGTAGTTTCACAAAAATGAATTTGACATTTCACTTAAAATTTGCAAACCATCATATAGTTTTGAGTTCTTCTGAATTTATTTGTTTTGCAAAAAAGTGGAATGTTTCACTTAAATGGAAATGCCCTCAAGTTACTTCCAGGATTGCTGTAGGATTGATTTTTCTAGGTTAAGGGAATGCGAAAGTTAGGTGTTTTATATGCATTCTTCTTCTTCTTCCTTTTTTTTTTTTTTTTTAACAAATCATTATCCTTTTTTCTTAAATGGGTTTAGGACATCCCCAAACAAATCAGGAAAATGTAACATCATTTCAGTATTACCAACATAGGGCTTTGTGTAATGACTGTGACACCATGACAGTGAAGTATTCATTTTTAAGCTTTAAACAGAGAAAGCTTTACCTCAGTGTGTCCAATAGAAATACAATATGTAAATTAACCCATATTATCTGTATGCTGATTGGCTTGAGTTCCCCCGAATGTCACAATCTCACCACCCAGCAATGAGGTATTTTACTGCTGTCTGGAGATCAAATTATTACTGTAGAGAAGGTCTTTATTTTTTCTGTTTCATTAACAGATTATTATAAAGCAATAAGCAAGAGAGAAGAGAAGCAGACGTTTTACATTAGGAATTGATGAAAGCATATCTGTTCGTTTTTTGGAGGTGGGGAGTTGATTAAAATCTTATAACACCCCCACAAACAAAACTCTTCGGAAATGGTAAAATAAGGAAATGCATGATTCCAGAGACATCCCTAAGCACTCAATTGTCAGGCTATGTGGTGCCTTGTGATATCATCGGACCTTTTGGATGGGTGTAAGTTTTATGAATTCGTTATATTCCTAGTATTTTTCTCCTGTAAAAACAAAGGGGGAGGGAAAGGAAACTCACACACACTACTGCTTTGACATTACCAATGTATTGGTTAGCAGTACTGGCAACAATGAAAAAGAAAGGCTGTTGCTCGGTGGGGTGGAATGCAAGGAATAGTCACTTAAAATTTTTGTAAACCTGATTCTATCATCATATTCGTTAAGGTAAAATGCATGTAAATCATTTTGCAGTTGTCCTCTGAACTTAGCTTCTCCCTACTTAACACATATTTGCGTGCATTTGAGAATAGAGGATGACTAACAAAGACAGGGCTGCCCCTAACCTGCTTTCTTCCCTCCTTCCCCATTGACAAGATTTTTCTTGACCGCTCTTTTAAAAATATATATATTTAATTTATTTTCTTTCTTTCCTTTTTTCTCTCCCAGCTAACCTGCAAATGCAAAGGTCAGCTGAGGAAATCATTAAAGAGGAATTCTAAAAGAAGCTTCCAAAGCGTTGGACCACCCTACAAGAGAAAGGAAGGGAATGTTCGGGGGAAGCTAGGGTTCTGGGAAGCAGGAGAGGGGGCGAGCGCCCCCGACACCGTGGCTTCTCCCGGCGCTGCCCTAAGGGAACAGGGTGGGCCTGAGGTCCTGCACAAGCCTTTCCAAGCCCCCACTTCAAATGTGGGGAGGGAAAAGTTCAGAAGCAGCCACAAGGGGACAAAAGCCTCATTTTGCCAGTTCAACGGGACAGGACATCCAATAAACAGAGCCGTCTCTGGAAACGGGTCGAGGCTCCAGTTGGCTCCACGGAGACTCAAGCAGCCGCTGCCGCCGCCCTCGCCGCCGCCGCCGCCGCCGCCGCCGCCGCCGCCGCGGCCCCTGCGTTACTGGGGGAGACGGTGCCGCTGCGACAGGGGAGGACGCGGCTGTAGCTCAAGGAGGCTCCAGCGCGCAGGCGCCGCCGAGCCCTGCCTGGAGGCTCAGTCAAGGCACTAAGGCAAAAAAAAAAATCAGCAATTTATAGAAAGAAGAAGCTATAGTCTGTCGGGATATCCAACACCAACAGGTAGGAGCATATACTCTCGGTTAAGTTTGGGGGGAGGGGGACGCACAGTGTTGATGAAACCGCAGGTTCACCGGCACCGAGCCCTCCCTGAGGTTTTTTGGGGTTTTTTTGTTTTTTTGACAATAAACTGCATAATGGAAGTACATTCAGACAATGCATCTTCAGTAGGGCTTATTGAGAGCTCCATTTCTGGAAAGCGTTGCAAGGCTGAGGAATATCAGACTGCGAATCACCGGGAACAGTTCCCTTGCAGCACCGAAGCAATCTCTCTCCCCATCTTCGCGTATGTAATGCATGTCTCTCTCCCCCTCCCCCTCCTCCACCCCACGTTATAAATCCAGGGGTGGCGGATTTCAGGTTTCGTAATGTTGCATGATGTGATCGGTATTTACCCGGGGATGTACCGGTGGGGAAATTAAAATCATCGAACGCAGTTTTGGCTGGGCTTCCATCAGCATATTCCGGGCTAGGGAGAAGTGGCAAAAGAAACCTGCTTCGTGGGAATAACAGAGGAAGCCGGTTTTCCTAGTGTGGCTCTGAGGCACCTAAGAGACAATGTGCATTTTGTTTGAACATGAAGCCACTTGCGATGTGCAACAAAGATTATCAGTGTAAGTAGGAAAGGCTTAATTGCCCAAGAAATACAGGTTCATGTTAAATTCATTTGAATCCAGGCAGCCAAGGTCTACAAATGGAAGTGCATTATTCCTCTGGGTGTGTTTCCCTGGCCAATATTTACATTAACCATTTTCAGTAATCGTGTGGGTTTAAAAGAGAAAAGATTTACCAAAAATGGGGGGTAGGGTGGAGAGGAAAAGACAAAAGATTAAATCACATCAAATCCTGGATAAGTTCCTATTAATTTCGAAGTCCTATGTTGAAATTATGCTTTAAGATGAATCAACAAATACTTTTCTTACAATATGCAGCATGAATAGTGGCACTTGAGTTAAAAGACATATTTTGCAAGGGCTCTTTGAATTCATATCACCAGAAAAGCTGCCTGTAAAATACTGACAGATACTAACAGAACTGAAATAAATGTAGGTATTCTCCTCTCTGTCTCCTATTAGCAATCTTGTAGATTCCATTGTAACATTAGTGATTAATTCCTGGTCTGGCATATTTTATGATTGTGGAACATTTTATTCCTTCAGTCCTAAAGGTACCCAATCAAATTTATGTTCTCCAAAATGGGGACATTTTTAAATTCATCTAGTTCAGAAGACTAAACAAGCCAATTCTCTGACATCTCAAGCAAAAATACTTACTAAAGCAAATAATATTATTCAAAATTAAAACTTTATTTGCTTCTCCATAAATGAACAGCTTTATGTTAGCACTGCCTGACATCATTACTTGTTAACTTAAGAACTGATAGCTCATTTTTTTTCCAGATATTCTGATGGCAAATCAAATGGAAGAAAAGAGGAAGCATGACTGCAGATCGCATCAATTCTCTTTGTGGATTACATTTTCAGTAAAATGTATGGATCTATCTTTTCCTTGTTCTTATATCTAGATCATGAGACTTGACTGAGGCTGTATCTTTATCCTCCATCCATCTATGGCGAACTATAGCCATGCAGCTGACAACATTTTGCAAAATCTCTCTCCTCTAACAGCCTTTCTGAAACTGACTTCCTTGGGTTTCATAATAGGAGTCAGCGTGGTGGGCAACCTTCTGATCTCCATTTTGCTAGTGAAAGATAAGACCTTGCATAGAGCACCTTACTACTTCCTGTTGGATCTTTGCTGTTCAGATATCCTCAGATCTGCAATTTGTTTCCCATTTGTATTCAACTCTGTGAAAAATGGCTCTACCTGGACTTACGGGACTCTGACTTGCAAAGTGATTGCCTTTCTGGGGGTTTTGTCCTGTTTCCACACTGCTTTCATGCTCTTCTGCATCAGCGTCACCAGATACTTAGCTATCGCCCATCACCGCTTCTATACAAAGAGGCTGACCTTTTGGACGTGTCTGGCTGTGATCTGCATGGTGTGGACTCTGTCTGTGGCCATGGCATTCCCCCCAGTTTTAGATGTGGGCACTTACTCATTCATTAGGGAGGAAGATCAATGTACCTTCCAACACCGCTCCTTCAGGGCTAATGATTCCTTAGGATTTATGCTGCTCCTTGCTCTCATCCTCCTAGCCACACAGCTTGTCTACCTCAAGCTGATATTTTTTGTCCACGACCGAAGGAAAATGAAGCCAGTCCAGTTTGTAGCAGCAGTCAGCCAGAACTGGACTTTCCATGGCCCTGGAGCCAGTGGCCAGGCAGCTGCCAATTGGCTAGCAGGATTTGGAAGGGGTCCCACACCACCCACCTTGCTGGGCATCAGGCAAAATGCAAACACCACGGGCAGAAGAAGGCTCTTGGTCTTAGATGAGTTCAAAATGGAGAAAAGAATCAGCAGAATGTTCTATATAATGACTTTTCTCTTCCTAACCTTGTGGGGCCCATACCTGGTGGCCTGTTATTGGAGAGTTTTTGCAAGAGGGCCCGTAGTACCAGGGGGATTTCTAACAGCCGCTGTCTGGATGAGTTTTGCCCAAGCAGGAATCAATCCTTTTGTCTGCATTTTCTCCAACAGGGAGCTGAGGCGCTGTTTCAGCACAACCCTTCTTTACTGCAGAAAATCCAGGTTACCAAGGGAACCTTACTGTGTTATATGAAGGAGCATCTGGAAATCTTTAGCCTTGTGAAACACTAACCTTCTCTGCTAAGCAATTGTGGCCTGTAGCCATATCTTGAGAAGAAAATCAAGAAGGGGATCAGCGATTATAAGGATTTGGGCAACATTCTGCAGTCTTTGCAATAGTTCACCTATAATCCTATTTTAAATCTCAGAGTGATCCTGCTGATTGCCGGCGAAGGTTTGTAATTAAGAAAGGACTGAACCACTGCCCTAAGTTTCTTTATGTGGTTGAAAACTAGATAATGAAAGTAGCAGGTGCTAAGTATCAGTGCTAAATGCTGTGTATATCACTACTTATGAAAAAAAAACATCAAAAAAAACAATTAGCATTGGACATCTTAATAAATTAAGTCGACATGAGGTAAATGTGTTGATAAAAACTAATTTTAGAAGTTTGAAGACTTTAAAACATTTCATACTATTATTGTTTTGCAAAGACTAAAATATTTGGGGACTCAAAGTACTGTAATCCACTAAAGACGTGCCATGAAATTATTGGATTATCACACTTTTAAAAATTCGCCTTGTAAGTTTTGGGGAGCATTCCAAAGCAGTATATTGGTTCCAATTAGAGTTTTACTCTTTTTTTTTTTTTTTTGTATTAATCATTACTATTTCTACTTACCACTTTCCTTACCTACTAGTGAAATTGCTAGCATTGAACTGTATTATGTGGTTTTGGTTGATTTGGTATAAAGTTTTCCCAATTCATTTATATTTTACAAATGCTAGATACTGGTCTGGGAGGCAACATTAAATGGTACCAACTGGTCACAATTGAGTAGTTCTAATAATGCAGAATAAACACATGTTGCCTTAAAGGGTTATCTAGTATCTTTCATCTTATTTAGCATTGGAGCAAATAGTCAAGGGAAATTGAATTAGTAACTGGTCATGGTCATGCATCTGGAAGTGCATGGACGATCATTTAATACTCTTTTTCCTTTTTCCTCACATGGTTTGAAAATTAAGGTGCACATCACTGGGATAATGAGATTTTCTTCTGAGGTGTGCTACCCATTCTAGTGTGTTCTAAGAAGCAGGCAGTTGATGTATGTTTATATTTGAAGTCAGCTGTCAAGGGGAGACCACAGCCTTAGTATGACATCCTGCACAATTTGTGAAGCATTTATTCTACTGAAGGCACAGTCTTGTTTATACTTTCTGCACATTCAGTGTATTGGTCGTTTAAATTATTTCAGTTTTAACTTGTGAAAGCTTATAATATGATTTCTGGTATTTTAGAAATACATTAGAGTCTGTGAGTCTCATTCTTTAAGATACAGATGTGTGAATTTTTCAATATAAAGTTGCATTTGCCAAAATTTACCTGTGTAGCCTGTTACTTTCCTTGGAATAACTTTTACATTTTTGGCAATTAATTTCTTTTGACCTGGGAGGCAAGCACAGACTAGGGAGGCTAGCTTTATTATGGTTTTGCTTTTTTATTTTTGTAACTATTATATTTTGGAACTGGAAATCATGACTGATAGGGAGCATAAAGCTGATAAACTGACAACTAATAACTACAAAAGCATTATTTGATAGTTTATCATAATTACCCCTCTATTTATTCTTATAAGGCAGTATTATTTAGAGATATATACTTGCTTAGTTGATTGGTTCAGAATTTTAATATAAAAATATCACATTTTAATTTGGAGCATAGAAATTTGGGGTTCTAAATATATAATATCTAAAAAGAATAGCTTACCATAACATGACAAAACCAAGAAACACTGTTTTTGTTTTCCATTGTTTACATTTGTTTTTGTTTTTGCTTTTGCTTTTTGGTACTTGAAAATATGATTAGGAATCTAATGGAACAGAATTCTTTATTGCTACAGTACTTCTGTAAAGAGAACATCAATATAAATATAAATAAGGAAAAATAAATCACTGGAATGTTTCAATGATATATGCAACTATTCAGTTCTGCTCATATAAGGACACCTCAAGCCATGATTTAGCAAGCACTGTGTTTGACCTCATTTTACTTTATACCAAAGTTGATTAGATTGGAGACAAAGTTTAATGTACAACAGTGAGTTGAATCTAGCAATAAAGGCCCCTTGTTGGTACTAAAATCATTATCCAAAATGCAGAAAAGGAATGTGATCAAAAGATACTCTGATAACATTATGTTTCCAACTCAAAAAAAATTTTTAGTAGAGGCATAATCACAATGATTGTATTTATAGAAAACTTTGCTTAGAGATTCGATATCACCAGCAATCTGTAGAACATTCAGCAACTGTCTTGCAGCCAGAGATCAGGTTTTATTATTACTAGCTCCCATAACATAGACAAGAAAACTGAGGCATAGATCAAAGGTGGGGGATTGAGGAGTCAAGAGCGAGAGCTGAGTAAGATTACCTGACTAAACCTAGCTATATGGAACAACAGATTCCAAACCCTTTGGTAAGTGATCAGTGAATAATACAGAACCATAGTGACTTTCATGTAAGCCAATTTGGACTAACTTGGCATTTCGGGTTAAAGGGCAAGCAGTAGGTGAGATACATCCCCAGTTAATACCATTTGTAAGTCAATGAGTAATGGTAGAAGTCATATAAAAAATCTGCTTCAGTGTCTTAATGACCAAATTACATTATCTATTTTGGCACCCATTCCAATATTCAATATTTTAAAATAGTTGGTAACTAATTCAACTTGAAAATGTTACTAATCTTCAACCCCTAAAAATATTCCCACTGGAGAGTCTAACCTCCCTGGAGAAAGGCTCATTACTAATAATAATGTGTCCCTCTTAGACTAATTACGTCTGAGCTGAACAGTCTTTAAATTGTTTTCCTTAATAGTGGTGATATGTTTGCATGGATGTGTCTATACTACCTCATCTGGTTCCTTTGGTGCACAGTGGATTTATTAGTGAGATGCCTGGCTGGAACTAGGCATTCAGTCTGTGACTGTGGAATCCTATGCAGATATTAACTGAGACAGAAGGAGGTGAGTAACTTGCCCAGTTTCCCAAGAGGCCCCATTTAAATAACATAAAATTAACCAAAGTAATTAGAAACAATTATTTGTAGGACAACCGATTGACTGAATCACCTTCAAGCGTTAGCTGGTTGGATTTCAGCACCAGCATTTTTCACAGGTTAGCTGATTTGTTATTGCTCACACGCGGATATGGCCACTTATCCATTTACCTCTACTTCTATGAATGCTACCTGAATTGCTTATTAATTTATGTATTCATTCAACAAATATGTATTGGGCACTGGGCATGGTGCTAGGAGCGCAGTGGAAAACAAGACAGAACAGTCTCTCATGAAGACTTATCTAGTGGGAATGACAAATACATAGTAGCAAGAAGTTACAAGTGTTATGATAGTAAGCATTTCTAGGATAGACTTGGTATTAATGGCCATTAATAGACTGTTCTCCATTTTTCCTTCAGTGCCTTAGCTCCTATGTTTTCCCAATATTCCTTGGGATCTTTTATATATCACACTCCCTCAATTCAGAGGGAACCTCCTCTTCTGCTCACGCGTCATTTAGATGAATCACCATGTTACTTTGGGAACCTGAGTTCCCATGTTGTTATGCTAAATACACAAAATAATGGCAAAAACTGAGTGTTAAAGTTACTCCCGTGTCCTGACTATCCATTTCCACAAGTGAGATATTTCAGTTCCTTCAAGAAACATGGAGATGTCTTTTCTTACATGTTCAGACCTTCCCACGAGGTAGCCATGTGAATGCCTGGGTAAAGTGTCATCAAAGAAAGCACTAAGAAGCCAATTCCTGGGGCTTTCCCATGGTGCTCAAGCAATGATGGGAATTACCTGTGAAACAGGGTATATATCTTTATTGTTAAAGCACAACACTGCAAAGTTTCTAATGCTCCTTATTATAGATACCATAAAACTCCCTAACCCCCTAATCTGAAAAGTTTGTTTGGCCTCCAAAAGTTATTTCTATTGCAAACACAACTAAACATATTTGCAGTTATATAAAGACCTATTTCTTTTCAGCTAAGCCATGTAATAATGAGTTGTGGTGTGGCGAGATTACTGTAGGACAGTTTGTAAATAGAACCAAACTTCACTTCTGTGTATTTACCACTAGATACATTTACTTTGTTCCATTTTTTTACTCTACAGTGTTATTTAAAAAAAAAACATAAGAAACAGTTTATATTAATTCCGTATTTAAAAAGAAAGGAAAGAAAAGAAGATGATAAATGGTAATGCTTCAAATACTGGTTAAACACATTAATTAAGGTAGATGGTTGCCAGATTGTGGGTTATTTGCAATTCCAAAATCTTGTGAGTTTGTTTTTCTATGTAAAAATACATCATTTTCATGTTTGTTAATATTCCCTTTTAAATGTTTTGAATGGAAATTGCAGGGTCTACAAGGATAATTGTTTATTCCTGACTTTTTTTATTATTGTTCTCAAATCTGGGCATGCTAGTGTTCTGTAACTTCCCCAATTCCCTCAGAAACTCTTTTTTACACCATATTAAAATGATAGAATTGCTTAATTTTGAGGCACAGGTTCATAATTAGCCTAAATAGTGGTTAAAATGAAGATACTGTTTATAGGTGACTGGATTATTTATGCCATTAGTCAAACAGTCAAATAAGTTAAAGGCTTATTGAGAGAACTCGGGCAACAGAGGGAAGATGGTTTTGGGGGGGCTGGGGTTTTTTCTGTTTCTTTTTGGCTAAATGTTTGCCTTATACTGCAAGGTAACAGGTTCTAAAAAATGTATTAAGACCAAGAGGCTTTAGTTTTATAAAAGGATTATATAAATAAGGCCTAGCTTTTAAAATGGAGAAGGAGCTTTTATATCATCTCCCTTCCCCAAAGAAATGATGTCCATTAGCTGCTCAAACTTTTTGAGTTAAAAGGCTTTTAAGCCAGTTTTTCTCCCACCAGATCAGGCAGTTAATACATGGGCTGGAGCCCTGGAAGAAAGCAAAGAGAATATGTTTTCCTCTAAGCAATTGTAGAAAAAGGCCTCAAAAAAGCTACAGGTGGTTTGGGGCTTGGAATTATTCATACTTGAAATTCACAACCAGCCCATAGTTCCTTCTGATGCCACCAGACAACATTATCCTCTGAAAGACACAAGTTTTTCAAGGTTAACTTAAAGGTGGAAAGCAGTTCTTTTTTCCCTCTGTTTGCTTGGAAAATAATAGATTCTTGACACAAAAATTAAAATTTATACTGTAATGTACACCTTGGTTTATGGAGTTTTAAATAGACAATAACATAACATTTAATTTATACGGGTGTTCAGGATCATGGGATGAGGAAGTAAATATTATAATACTTTGAAAAAGCTATTATAATGTTAAAAAACTTTAAAGCTGAGTTGACAGTCAAGCTTCAACTAGCTAAAGCTAATTAGTTGTTTCTTTTCATAGCTTTAAGAAAGTAAAAATCTGACTAGATGACAGAAGAGCTTGTCTGTTTCTCCTCCATCAGGAAAAAAAAAGTGTTGAATTGGGAGAATGCATTTTCTCCAGGGGAAAAAATAATTTAGGTCATTTTTAGTAAACATTTTTCTAAACATAATTCAACAGTCATTTATTGTGTACCTACTGCATGTACAATCCTGGGCAAGCTACTTAACTTTTCTATGCCTCACCAAGATAAAGGAGATGATAGTACAAACATCCTGGAGTTATTGAGAGGATCCAGGCAGTATACCCTTGTGAAGCCCTTAGGAGAGAGTTTGGCATCTTAAATAAATTTTACTTTTTGCTGGCTGTCGCCTAGTTCACCATCTAGCAGCAGAGACACAAACAAATTATGAGACAATGTGATAAGTGCTGCGAGGGAGGTATGTGAGGTAAGCGTTAAAGAAACACAGACAAGCAATTAACTCCGTGAAGATGGCAGAAGGAAGGTGAGACAGAAAAGGTGGCAAGTGAACTCAGTCTTGAACGATCATTTTAATTTCATCTGCTTGACAACGTTGGAAGAGCCATTTCAGACAAAGGAAATAATAAAATGAGCAAACGCCACAGAGATCCTAAAGCTCATAATGTGTTCCACATAGGAATTCACTAATCAGAGAAATTTAATGTTGTGTGGCTGGAGCTTGGGTCTCTGGAAGGGGAAGGGTAATGTGGTGTAGAGGTTAAAAAAAAGCACAAGACTTGAAAGTTTAAGTCCTTATTCTGTGTTTTACCAGCTTTCTGATTTTGAACAAGTCAATTAAACTCGAAGAGTCTCAACTGGCTTCTCTGTCATGGCAGGGGTAGAGATGGTAAGTGGTAGCAACAATTATTTTTAAAGAGTTGCTTGAAGATTAAATGAGATAATATAATAAAACATAAAATAATAATAACTTATTAAGTATTTACTATGAGCCAAAGACAGTTCCAAACAGTTTTCATATATTAACTCATTTGGTTATCACAATGAGTTGGTGCTACTATTATCCATAATGTACAGATGAAGAAACTGAAGCCCAGAGAAGTTACTTACACATTAGTAATTGGCAAACATGGATGTAAAGCACTTAGCACAGTACCCAGCCCAGAGTGAACATTCATTAAATGTTGTCTATTGTTGCTGCTGCTGCTGCTACTGTTGATTTTCACACAGTCTAGGAAGGATAGTGACTGACTAATGGGAGTTGAAATAACCGCAGAAACAGCTGCAGCCTCAGACCTTGACTTGACCTTGCTCTTCTCCTCACTTTCCCACCAAGAATCTAAAGGAAGCAAAGAACAGTAGGTGATTGCTTTCACAGAGGATCATATTACTGGGGAAACAGGAGAATCCATCTAATCTTTCAAGTGACTTTAGAAGGGCATTGCTCAAATAACGTCACTCAAATTTTCAATTTGGGCTGCACAACTCCCACTCCATGGAGAGTATCTTCTAGATGTCGCTTATGGGACAAAACTCAGTTTTGTCCCAATCTATGTAAGTGGAGACCTTGAGTGAATGAGTACCACAGGCTGGGTAAAATCCTTTCATGGAGCCTCCAATTGTCAAGTCTCCCTTTAAGGATCTACTTTTCAAGGTCACCATTCCCAACCACTTTCCAATGACCAGACATTTATTTCCCTGCTCTGAAATCTCTCCAGAGGCTTCTGTAGCCTCTGCATTCATAACTACGCATAGTAAAAGGACAGTTAATGGAGAATAATCCCATGGCAGGATTACTGAATCCTGATTGCTTGGTATTCATTCATCCACAGGGTCCCCACAATTTTCTAACTATGACTCATAGTTGTTTACACAACTGGTCATCCATCCTTCACTGCATTTTTTAAAGCTATCGTTTTGCCCATTTGAGCCCCTCTACATTCATCCCAGTTGAACTTCAATCTTTTCATTTGACCTCTTACTGTACCAGTAATTGTACCAAGTTGATTTTATCTACCAAAGTGACAGCTGCTGTCATGCCTCCACTCCAGTTTGGTGCTGCATATGGTCTCAGTAAACGTAGTTTTTTATTTCATTATGCTGAGCAACATGGAAAAGGGTGCCAATCTGGGTGTCAGGAGCTGAGCTGCTGCTGTCTGTTCACTTGACCTCTTAGCTCCCTCAACTGTATAATGAGGGGGTTGATCTCCCAAATTCCTCCAGCTTGGAAAAATCTATGGTTTGTCCATCTGGGTCACTGATATCCTAAGGACATTAATGACATGGTTATTTCTAACAAACACAGCTTCCTCATGGCTCATACTGGTCCACCGAGAGCCACTTCCTATGTACAATATTTCTATTAACTAGATTCTTACCTAAGCAGTTGTGAACCCAACCTGATCCCAGGTTATTGACACCAACACTAGAGAATATCTGTAGCATATTAAAATACTCTTCCACCGGGCTGCCGCTTTATTCATGTGCTAACTTTGTAATAGCACTTTTAATTTTAATCAGACAGACTTGATGCTCTGCTTCCATTTCAAATGACAAAATTATGGATATTTGTGCCCGGTTATTCCTTTTTATGTTCTATTCTCAATTATAAATAATTCATGGATTTCTTTTAGAGGGCACCAAATTTACTTCAAGTTCCTGTTGCAAATATATGAAACATAACATTTAGGAAGAAATTTTAGTACCTCCACAGTTTGCAATTACAGAATGTTCCATCTTTGAATATATATTTAATAAGCACCTACTGTGTACAAGGAGTTGTACAGGGTGTTTAATTAATATTTTAAATGAGTCTGGTTTGGTTGAGGTTTTGGTCTTTAAAGACTTGTAAAATATACAAAAATCTAGTTTTCTTTTTGCAGGTGTTGTTGCTATGCCTTACATACATGAAGATCTCACTTTTTAAATTCCACCCAGTAGAAAAGTGTTTTCCTATCATCTTAAATCAGGCTTAGATTTAAATGGCTAAATTAATGGTGCATTTTTTATTTACAATTTCTTATGTACCGCAACAAAACTATTTAGTTACCATAAAACACCCTTCTTAAATATATTTTGAGTCTGGTGGCTTGTTGACTTTTAAGAGAATGAACTGGAAAAAATATTCTTATCATGGTAGTAACTTTTTAGCTACTAATAAAGAATTGGGTAGATAATGTGGGGGAAATATTCATGTATCCTAGAATTCATAATTCAAGGCAACAAATGTTCCTATGTTTATGTGGTCCTGATACACCCACAGTGCATTGAAAATTCTGTACAATTATTGCATCAATGCTTTTAGATATGATGCCACTCAGTTCCCCTGATGCAGAAAGAAGCTGTGTTCTTCTCAGCGGTGCTATTATTTGTTATGCCTGGAAGGTCTGGAGCGTTTTCTGCAGTGCCAGAGCTCTAGTGCTTTGCATTTCCATCATGGGCATGAGAAAATGTCATTTTCAGGAAAGAAAAATTGAGAGAGAAAGACATGTTCTAGTGTACTGAGTTTTGCTGTAGAATAGTTGCTCTCTGTTATAATTCTCAGACAACTAAATTGTATGTACATGACAAAACATCCTCATAAATATTCAACTAAGAACTATTCTATTTTCAACCAACTAAAACTAACATTGATAATCATAATCAATTATAGAGTGTTCATTATAATGAACAGAAGGAAAATACAAAGCAAATTGCAAATTTAACCTCCTGCTTAGATGTTTCTGTATAGTAGAAGACTGTTCAATACATTTCTTCATTAGTAGCAGAAACCGAGATGCAGCAGGTCACATGTATGTAATGACTGAAACGAAGCCACATAAGAAATGAGAGGGAGGCACACCTGGTGGCTCATTTGGTTAAACATCTGACTTCGGCTCAGGTCATGATCTCACGGGTTGTGGGTTCGAGTCTTGAGTTGGGCTCTGGGCTGACAGCTAGCTCGGAGCCTGGAGCCTGCTTCGGATTCTGTGTGTCTCTCTCTCTGACCCTCCCTTGCTCATGCTGTCTCTATCTCTCTCTCAAAAATCAAACAAACAAACAAACAAACAAGCAAAAAGAAATGAGAGGGAATGGCAAGGTTATTCCAGTGATGGGAACAAGTGACACTAGAAAAAAAATTTTTTATTATAGGAAAGTTTAAAAGTAATAGGAAGAAAGAATGGGGCTAATAGTTAAAGTGGTTTAGAAATTGATCCTACTATTTAAAACCGTCTGTGTCTCTCTATTGTATATATAAGATCAAATTCAAAGCTCTTTATTAAGTCCTTTTATGACACAGTGGTGTTCTCATCTACTTATATTCTTCTGTCATTCTTTTTCATTTTCCTTTCTTTGTCAACACCACATAAACATGCAGTGACTCCCCCAATATACAGGCACATACTTCTACCACAGGTTATTCAACTCAATACATGTCCGCTCAAGTTTCACCTTTATCACTTTGACCCACATTAATTTTTCAGTTCTCTGCATGCCTCAATTATATTTAATCTGTGTGTGGTTTTACTTGATACAATGGCATTCTCATTGCTTCAGATTCCTCTAGTAAGATTATAAGCTCATGAGCCTTGTCTTATACCTATTTTCTTTTTCTAAAACATTTGTTAATATTTATTTGTTTTTGAGACAGAGGGAGGGGCAGAGAGAGAGGAGACACAGAATCCAAAGCAGGCTCCAATCTCCAAGCTGTCAGCACAGAGCCTGACGCAGAACTCAAACCCATTAACTGTGAGATCATCACCTGAGCTGAAGTCAGATGCCCAACTGACTGAGCCACCCAGGAACTCCTCTTCTACCTATTTTCTACCCACAAAAAGTAACCTATCTTACAAGTAGGCAATAAACAAAGTGTTTAAAAAGTAGAAATATTATACTTTATACATATAAGAACAGAAGAACAAAAATATTAATTTTAGAAATTTTTTATTACAAATCTCTTCATCCTTATCCAAGTTGAGATATTAATTCAAACATTATTTCCCAAACAGGAAGAGAGAACGAGAGAAAGAAAGAATCTAATCAAAATCTCCTTTGTAAACATTTATACTACTAATCTTTTAAGGGCCAATGAACTTTAAAGGTTTGTTTAGTGGTGATGAATTTTTAACTATTCACACTTTCTCATTTGTCTTCCTTGTGATCAGTTTCTCACAAATGGAACATATGATCAGAAAGGCTATGTGATATTGTATTTAGTTCTACAATTTTATTTTAAACATTTTTTTTTAATATTTTTTATTTATTTCTAGGAGAGAGAGAGAGAGAGCGTGAGCAGGGGAGGGTCAGAGAGAGAGAGAGTCACAGACTGAAGTAGGCTCCAGGCTCTGAGCCGGCAGTCAGCACAGAGCCCGACGCAGGGCTCGAACCCACGAACTGAGAGATCATGACCTAAGCGAAAGTCGGACGCTTAACCGACTAAGCCACCCAGGCGCCCCGTAGTTCTACACTTTTAATATAAACATGCTAAGCAATATTGAAGCTAAGTTTGCAAAATTTTAAGACATTTTTATTTTGGAATAGTCTTCACATTGAACAATATTCACAGGTGAGCATATTGTATTAATCAAGGATATCTCAATCTATGCTTCAGTTAGGACTTAAATTAGAATCTGGTAGATAACTCATCACAACTTCAAAAACATCATCATTTAGAAATTAATTAAAGCGTAGTGAAATTTCTTTAAAAGACACACTAATCTAATGTATTTTACATGACTAAGAACAAGATCAAGAATGAGTTAGGCTTATTGAATGTAAATGAATATTGTTTTAACATCAGTATACTTCCTCAATAATTAAAAATAAATTTGTAAAATGTATTCTAGAGTAGCCTAATTTTATCAGATGATTTAAATGCAGTGATTATAAATCTTTCTGAAATACTGTTAAGAATATGACCCTATAATTTTATATTCTATTCTTTATGTACCAAGAATATTAACCTTCTAATAACAACTGAATTTTTAATATATATTCAAGTATATTTTAGAATAATTTTGTTTACTTTCAAATATATAATAGGCTGTTAATAGCAACATAAATACTGTTGAATTTGGTGTGTGATGGCACTTATTTTATTAAATTATTGTTATCATGATTATAGTTATTTTAAATCAAAATAAATGAGGACAATTTGTGTGTCAGTTGGACATAGGAGTAAGAGAGCCTTTAAATCTCATTAGTTTCTCAGAGAAATTAACACTTTGGGTACTTATCAGTGATAAATAAAACCGAATGACTACATTTCTTGATTTATAATTATTTAAGAAAAAATGGACATATGCCTACAAAAGGCCATTTCTACAGCTCATACTTAAAAAAATACTTAACTGAAACCTTTAGTTTGAAGGTTCTTTTGAGAATTAAATAATTCTAAGAGTCAGTCAATAATTATAACACTTTTTATTAACTCAGAATAACGAAAGGTAATGTTCAGCTAACCTGTTCTTTCCCTGTTCAGCTAACCGAACTTGACTGGTGGTTTATTTCTTAAGGAGGGAGCATGAAGAAGAATGTTTAATTACTATAAGTCAGGTTTCAAGGTAACCATTCATTTATTCAATGAATATTTATGCACCATTTACCATGTTCCACTGTACATATTCAGTGTAATGATACAATAATGAATAAAACACATGGTATCTGCTTCATATAGGACAGTTTTTATAAATGCATAATAGTTTTTACACATCATTTGCTAATCTGGACAACTGATTATCTCAACTCCAAAAAAAGTTTTACCACTTAAAAGGTATCACCACAACTAATGTTTTCACCCTCACTTTTAAATCTTAATGAATACAGAAAACAAATCATCCCACAGATTCATTCCTACAACAGCTTATTTACCAAATCAGGAAAGTAAATGCTCCACCCTACCAAAAAGGATTGAAATCTGGGCACCTTGACATTAGTGAAAGATCAGTTATATCATAAAACTGCATTTCACAGATAACAGGCACTGTTGAGGGAATGAGACCATTAGCTTCTAAGCTTAGAGCAGTTCCCAACAGGTGGATATACGATTTTGTGCAGTGATTCAGTGAAGTCATTTTGCTGGCCAGCTCCCCAGGCTTCCTGGTAAAAGTCAAGTTTCAGCAATATAGCAGTATTCATCTACCAGGGCTGTGTGATTTGGTATATTCTATATTTAGTAGGAAAGGAATGAATTACTATTGATTTGATTCACATTGGTTTTTAAATTGCAAGGAAATTTTCCAACAAACGGACAGCATGGATTTCTTTTTTTGGCTTAGAATTATTTACCCCCAAAGCTACCTTTTCCACTAATATGGGCAGTAGACCTGTGGCTGGAATGAATTCACTGCAAATGGTTTTAGAGTATGAGGGGCCTGGGAGACAGAAAGTAACCCACTGGTGGCTTTGGTCATATTCGATAGTCAAGTGAGTCTTCATTTTTGAAAACATGAATAAGCCAGCACTGTAGTAAGAGTAAGATGAGGAACAAACTAGTCTCTTTGGAAAGCAGAAAATATTTATAAACATGTGTTATTTCTCTAGGACTAGCTCTACCTCTCCACTCCACAATTTACCTGCCATCCTTTCATAAAAAGGCAAAAGACAAATACTAACCTGACTCTATCATGTCAATGCCACGCACATCAGCAATAATAGGAAATGCTTTTTGGGTCAAGAGATTCAAATGACTGCTTTGAATGACCATGACCAATGCAGACATTTCTCTATTGATTTTGCCTATTTAAAAATTGTACACTTCTGTTTTACACAAATTTGTATTGCTTTCACTTTAAATTTCTATATTATTTGAAAATTACGAGTGAATAGTATTTTTGAGAAATTCAGATACAATTACACTGCATTCACTTTAAAAGAAGGCAAATGAAAAATGCAATTGTCTATTCCTCTTTCCTCATCATCATTGTACAGATTTGAAATTGTTAGGTTCTTCCTCTTTGTAAAGGATTTGCTGTAAAGTTAAGATTTTCTAGGTTATTGTGGTATAAGGAATTTGAATAAATCCATTTGTGAATGGATGCCCACAGAAGAGCAAACCAGGGGACACAAAACCAAGGCTATTTACCCCACATTGCCCTCAGGAGCCCAAAGACAGTCTCATGCATCTACCAAAGTAATAGAAGAAAAAACACAAAACAAAGGTTGTGATTCCTGCCGATGAAATAAATGGCACCCTGGGATGAATAATACAAACAGCTATTTTAAGTCTATGAAATAAAAAGTCATTTCTAAAGAGTAAATACCACATCAGGGATAAGTTAATAGGAAAATGAGTCTGAAAGGCTCTGAAGAGGACAGACCTAATCGTGTCTAAGCTTATGAGTCTGATGAATATTCCTAGGCAATAATATCACAACAGATTGAATTCTTATTATAGCACATCATATTGTTTCAGCGAAATAAAATGAATTACAAAGTCATTGGATAGAGCGAAGTTTCAGGGGAGCAGGCAGTGTTTTGTTGGCCATCTTGAGAGCCTTCCCTGGAAGTATTTTTATGTCCTCCAATTTCTATATGTTATTAGTTAACAGTAAGTCACTAGTTTGCTTATTAGCATAGAACAAAAAAATGTCTATGGGAAAAAATTAGTTAACCTATTCATAGGTGGCCAAAAATGCATGTTTATTATTTATATATTTTACTTTTAAATTGACAATACTGGCATATTTTAGACATAATCAGAATATGTGTTTTAAAATATCATAAACCTATTGAATTTGGACCTCAGCTTCATCATTCTTTTTTTTTTTCTTTTTACAAACAGTTTATTGTCAAATTAGTTTCCACATAACACCCAGTGCTCATTCTCAGCTTCATCATTCTTAAAACAACCTCTGAGACAAACTTTTTCTGTTCTGACACTTAATCAAGTTTCCTTTACTCTGTTTCAACTATGCTTTTTTTATTCTACTAAGACTATCATGATGAAATTTTAATTCACATACACTGCATTATTCCCTTCAACTAGATTAAAGAAAAATGGATCTGAGGTACCGGGGTGGCTCAGTCAGTTAAGTATATGGCTTGGCTCAGGTCATGATTTCATGGTCTATGAGTTCGAGCCCCACATCAGGCTCTGTGCTGACAGCTCAGAGCCTGGAGCCTGCTTCAGATTCTGTATCTCCCTCTCTCTCTGCCCCTCCCCCACTCACATTCTATCTCTCTCAAAAATAAATAAACATAAAAAATTTAAAAAAAGAAAAATGGACCCATATAACAACAATAAACCTATTTCTATAACTAGTACCCAAATTGTTTGAAAGAAGTTATGGGGATTCCAAGCATAGTAAAGGATGTACACTACGCATATAAAGCCCTCTATATATAGATAGGACCTTTAAACAATTTTTATATAAAAATATTCTGAAAGTTATATAAGCTATAAAATGACTAAAGAGAAAATAATGTTTATTTTAGGAAGAAATATAATGAATCATGTTACTTTCATATATGTTGAGGAGATAGGTGGAGAGTGACCAAAGTAACATATTAGGGACAGGACATGTAGCATATTAGATGGACAGGACATGCAACACATCCAGATTCAGATCCCATGGGGACGTGAGCGCTGGAAGCCAGTTATTATTTTATTTATGGTTACAGTAACCAAATAGTGGCATAAACTAAGTGTACAATGAAAGCTCAGGAGAATTTATATAACTTAGAAATAATTGCAGCTTTATTTGGAACTTACTGCTTAAAATCAATCATCTTTAGCAAAAAAAAAAAAAAAAGTACGTTATTGATCCAATCATAGAAAGCAGAACTATTGGAGGTAAGAGGTCAGCTTCTAATATGGACAACTGCTGGTTAAGACTAACCTTACACAGAATACATGACTATCTACAGTGTATAATTTGAGAGGCAACAAGATTCTTCCCCCCAAACTAAGTTTTTTTGCTTACTTGCCCTGAAAGAGGAATAGCCTTTAGTACACTGTTAAGGTGTACACGTGTACCATTGGAGATTTGAGGAGGGTATTATTTATCACCAGTAATATCTTGGCTGCTAATCCAATGGCACTTTCTGATCTTTAGGTTGCCTGATTTCTCAGCAGCATGGGCACAGTTTGCCACTCTGTCCTTCGTGTTACATTCTCTTTCCTTGGCTTTCATAATAATATGAGCAACTGGCTTTCCTCCTTCTCTAACTGGGTCCCTTCAGGGTCCTTTGTGGGCTCTACTTCTTTCTTAAATGTTGTTGTTGATCCTTATGGTGCTATTCATGCCTACTTCTCTCTAGCCGCTCCCACCTTGGGAAATCTCATACCATAAATAGTACTGATGATCAACTGGATAAGGGGCCACCGTTGACTATTTCAGCACCTTTGTACAGACTACGAAAAGATGCTCTTTCCTTGCGTATGTCTGCCAGAAAGCTGCTGTAACAAGCATGCAAATCTACAACACCTGATACTTACGGTGCCAACTTGGATGTGGCACCTTTGGGTCGTGCACAACTCATACAAATGTATATACAACTCTAGCTTCAGACATAACAATAGCTAACACTTATTTAAGACTTATTGTGCCATGAACTGTTCTAAGCATTTAACATATAGTAGCTCATTTAATCCTCATGAAAACCATATAAGATTGGTGCTAGTGTTATCCCCATTGTACAAATGAGAAAACCAAAGTATAAGAAGGTTAAGTAATTTGTCTAAAGTAATGGATCTTGCACGTAGTGGAGTCAGTATTTGAACCCAGGCAATCTTCATGCAGATCCTAAATGTGTAACCATTTTACAATACTGTTTACAGAAGAATTCTTTTTTTAAAAAATGACAAATTCTTCTTTGACATCTGCTGGGTACCTCAGACTCAGCATGTACAAAACTCAGCTTATCATTTCTTACCCAAATCTGCTTTTTCTCCTGAATTCTCTAGACAATTGTCTTGCTTTGTTTCTTTCTCGCCTTTGATTATCGATCTAGCTCATTAACTTTCTCTATCTTCATCCCTTATTCTAGTTTCCTGCTGATACTCATGAATCAGAAGAATAGAAAGGAAACTTTGCATAAAAATGTAAGCCCCCTGACCTAGAGAATGTGTCTTTTTTATGTCTATATCCCCCATGCCAAGAATATATTTTGGTAAACGATAAATGTTTAATAAGTATGTTTGGAATAACTGGATTCAGATCTGAGTTTGCCTTTTACTTATTTTACTTGCCTTTCAGTTGACTCTTCCAAGTCTCAGTCACATACCTGCCCTGTGGTACCTCAGTACTCAGCATTGTAGCTCTTATTACAACCAGTCTCCCACTAGAACCTGGAATCCTCTTGTTTCTTCCATTCACCATTTAATCTCCAAAGCCCAGCATAGTCCCTGGGACAGAGTCAACATGTATTTGCTGAATTAATAAATAAATGGATGCATGAATGACTCCCTATTTCCTCTATCTCTCTGGCTCGAGCTATCTCATTGCTCACATGAATCACTGCAGGTGCTTTCTAACTGGATGAACTGTTTCTAGAATTGCCCCCCTCCCAGACCATTTTCTGTAATTCAGTGAAAATGAGCTTTCTAAAACCAAACTTGACAATGCAGTTGCCCTATTTTAAACCCTTGAATAACTCCCTAATGCTTAGGATAAAGTCTAAACTTGATGTATCTTAAAAACTACTCTTTACCTGAGCCCAGCATACTTCTTTCACCTAATCTACTTTCATCCCCTATTTACACTCCATTCTCCAGCCATGTTGAATATTTCCTATTACCATAAGCAAGTCATGCCTTCTTTTTACTCAGACCTTTCTACTTGCTTTGGCTCAGATCACTGATTTCCAACCACCCTTCTCTCTTAGTTAAAACATTTCTCCTTCCAGGAAGTCATCCCTGACACCTCAAGCCTGGATTAAGTATACATCCTATGTGCTTCCCTTATTTCAGAAATCTTCAGCACACAGTATTTTAATTGTCTGTTTATTTCCCCATCTTCTCCTCTTGACTGTAAGATCTATGGAGACAGCTATTGCATCCATTTTATTCACCACTAACTACCACAGAAGCTGCTACAGTGCCTGACACACAGAATATTGGTTGGATAAATAGCTTTTCCCCATCAGTTCAGAATAGTTGATCAAATTAGTTCTTTTTCCTGTTATATGGCACAAGAACCTGGACTTGAAAGAAGGAAAAAAGGAGGAGTAAGCTTAAGGAGGAGGAAGGGGTTGATCATTTATTTAAAAGAAAAAACTCCTGGATTAAATGTAGAGTCAATCACGCACAAGCAGAGAGGACAGGGGGTCAGTGGCAGTGGGGTATGGCTCCAGTACCAGAGCAGGACTGAGTAGACTGAAAGATGCCTCAAATAAAGCTTGTCGAGTAAGAAATGGGAGACTTTGGGCTCAGATCTGGCTGTCAGCTCTGGGAAGAAGTCCAATACAGAGGTGTAAGAAAGGATGACAATAGTTAATAATAGATCATTGTTGAATGAATAAATAAATGGATGGGTGAATGAGTGTAGATTTCCTCCAATGATCTGGGTAATGCACTCAGCTCCTGGGAGGCCCACAAGACAGTAATACAATCTTCTGATGGAAAAGCTGACCCAACAGTGAAGTCACAGAAGGCAATATAGTACAGTATGAATTTGCTTTCTTGTATCCTCTCTCCAGATATAACATACAATGTCAAATGATTTAGACTTATTATCTCACTAAAAACTCTGTGGAGTAGGTACTATTAATCATTCCATTTTGAAGATGAGAAAAGTGAGACTAAGAAAATAACTTGCAAGCAATGGATGGTATCAGGATACAAGTACATGTCCTCCTGCTTTCTAAATCCAAGCTCTTATCCTCCAGTTCTCTACCTTTGCATCAGAATAAACACTGTATATTGATACTTACTCTCTATCAGGTTGATCACCTTAATTATCTCTTGTAGACTTTCCTATAAATTTAAGAGGTAAAAACTGAGACTTAGAAAAGTACTTGCATAATGTCAATCTGATAATAAGTGTTGGAGTTGGATTTTAAATCTAGGTCTGCTTGTCTCCAAAGCCCAAATTCTTATGCTCTGCATTGTTACCCTTCTTCCAAAAAATTAATCTTTACCAGAAGGGGCCTGAATTAGGTCCACATGATTAACAAGTGTGAATTGAAATAGAGTCTCTCAGTTCTCAGCTAGAAGAGAAAGCCTTGAACCCTTCCTGCAGCCTTGGACATAACTGATACTAGTAAGGCCCAGTCAGGTTAGGATGAGGGGTGGCTAGACTAGTGGGGAGGGGAGAGGTCTATAAAGGGAAAGGGAGTGTCAGGCAATCTGGACAGAGCCTGTCCAGAGGACCCAATGGCTCCAGGCCTAAAGAGTTGATGGCTAGGTATCAAGCCAAGAATGAGTGGCTGCTAATAAAATAAAGAGAAAAGGAAGGAAGTGGAGAAGACAATAGATAATCATCTTAACCAGCTAAAGTTTGATTAGCAAAAGCTCTGGCTATAAACCAAGACACATATCCACATTTATACATGTCTCTCTGTGAACTTTATAATCTGTAACTTCATCTTTTGGCAATGTTGCATTGAAACAGAATTTTTCACTGTTATAATCATTTAATATAGAGCATTTCTTTTAGGTTATGTGGACACAGTCATATACCAAACAATCCAGACAAAGAGACTGGGGGAATGATCTTTCTTTTTAGCTCCAAGAAAATATCCATAGTGATTTAGAAGAGATAAGCAGTGTGGTGCTTATGATAGGTTTTCTCTCTCCCTGAGCTTGTCTTAATTGTTTTCTCCAGTGTTTGTAGTGCAATTGGATTATATTAAAAATAATAAGGACTGTTAATTAGAAGATTTAAATTAGGCTGCAAATATTTTTCCTTTCTAATATGCTAATTCCCAAAGAAGAAAGTCTATGTGGAAACTCATGGGGAGAATCTGCCAAATACAGAAGAGGTATCTTGATGCAAAAGTACCAACAGGCAGCTATTTCCCTTGTTTGTTTTTCAGTTTCACAAGTTCAGATGGAAAAGTCAGCAAATGATATTTGTTAAGAATTTGGCAATATAACATGATGACAGGAGTCATAGATTCAGACTCAGGCATCTGGAGTTGGGTTGTGGGTATAACCACTAATTAGCTGTGGAACTTTGGGCAATTCTCTTCCCTTCTGTAAGCCTTTTTTGTCTCATCTATAAAAATACAGTTTGGGGATACAGGATTGCTAAGACCCCTTTCAGTTCCGAAATTCAGTGATACTAAGCTAATTGAGTCTAACAGCTCTAATACGTTAAGTGTTTGAGTACTGAAATCCTAATTGCAAGTCTAGCTACACCACAGTAGTAGTTATGATCATCATTCACATCACAGGAATTCCTTACTGGTGACCATTCAACCCCCTCCTTCAATTCCTAGTTTTTACCTGTTTCAAAACAAGGCATAATGTAGAATGGAAATAGACTCCAATTCCTCATGGCACCCTGAGAGTAGTCCTGTAGCACCTGCTTCTCCTTTCTGTTCATTAAAATAAAAAAAGAAAATCTCCCGTGTCCATCTGGCGCCATTCAAAGGTTGCCAACCTGGCATCATTCATGGAGACTAAATTCACAGACTCTAAAACAAATTTTATACTTTTTGTTCATAGGCTCAACATGAATGGAATCAGCAGATTTTGCTGTAACTAGTTTAATTCCAATAAGTAAACCACAAATTCCATACAACTAATTTTGCCCCATGTTCTTTAAAACAGATTACAGAAATACCAATTTAAATTTGGAGGAAAAATAGGACAACCTTTTCAGTGCTGAGAGCTTATTTTAGAACGACTAATAATTTGAGATCTAATGTCATAATAAATGACTCTGTTAGAAAATAAGATAAACCTTCCAAAACAATCCTGGAAATTATTATTCAATTGGATGCACATAAACGTACATTATAAGCTACTGAATCTATAAAAATAATGGCCAATTAACTTTTTTAAATAAAAAGTGACTGTGGCTATATACACAATCTTGGGAACCTTCATAATTATAAAAGCAATAAGGAACACTGCATATTCATTCCAATAAAAATTGTACCCTGAGTATATATTACCAATGTAATGAGCTGATGAGATGTTTCTGTAACTATTATCACATGAAAATTAAAATTTCTGTTTATTTTTAAAACGTTATCAAATATTCAGTTGGGCTCTTTTTAACAATATTTTTCTGAAAAGTAAAAGTGAAAAGAACCACCAAGGCTCTTGATGCTTTTAATTTGTGCAAAATTCTGTAGTGTTTCTGAAGTTGAAATGTCCTGTAAAAATTTCTTCCCTTTAAATGCAAAAACGGAAATCTTGAAAATGTTATAATACCAATGATATGGAAAAACAGGTTAAGATACCTAAGAAGGTTTTTCTCAAGAGAGTCCTAAGCGGCTCTTTTCCCAAGACAAGAAGTCCACAATGCTGTCCAATCCTGAATAGAATCAAGACTTTTGTGTGAAAGAAGATACAATGTCCTTTGCCCAGCGCTTCACAGCAGACATTGTTCCTTGCGTGGCACTACAGAAAGTTTTTCCTCAGCAGTAATACTTTGGGGGAGATATAAGACAGAAAAGTCAGTGAAATATGGACAAGTTATATAAGCGTGACATGGAAGAGACAGGCTTTAGTCCCTTCCCCACTCTGTCTGCAATGGTTCATCAAACTCTGGAGTCTATCTCCAGCTTCCGAGGGAAATTTCCTTCCAAAAGTAGGTTGGAGGGCCAACTGGTGGAAAAGTCATAGGATAACCTTGATTCAGTTATGAACAGTTCACATTATACCAAGATAATTTAGAGCCAATGAAACTTGTATTTAAATGAATATCATCATATGTTTCCCTAAATAGAAACAGAATAATACCTACCATTTATCATGCACTTCGTGCCAGTCACTGTGCTATGTGCATTACATACACTCTTTCACTTAAAACTCCCAACCACTCTGCAAAATAAATGGTATTATCTCTTTTTTTAAAATCAGGAAATTGAGGGGCGCCTGGGTGGCTTAGTCGGTTAAGCGTCCGACTTTCGCTTAGGTCATGATCTCTCGGTTCGTGGGTTCGGGCCCGCGTTGGGCTCTGTGCTGACTGCCAGCTCAGAGCCTGGAGCCTGTTTCAGTCTGTGACTCCCTCTCTCTCTAACCCTCCCCTGCTCACACTGTCTCTCTCTCTCTCTCCCCTAGAAATAAATATATATATATATATATTTTAAAAAATAAATAAATAAATAAATAAAATAAGGAAATTGAGACTGAAAGAGATGAGGCAATTTGCTCACCAAGGATAAATGGGAGAGCTGGAATTCAAATTTAGATTTATCTAATTCAGAAGCACATGCTCTATTCACCAATAACAAAATGTGTTAGCAAGTCCACAATGTAGTATTCAAAATTATATCAAAAATTAAATGTTAGGTGTTACAATCCAAACAATTCATTTGCAGGTCTTCTAGTTCCATTGGTCAGCTCAACTAAACACCAAGAATAAGAGAGAAGTTACAAACAAAAGGATTAGAAGACAGGAGGGGAACTAAGATTAAATGGGGGAAAGTCTATACTAGCAATTCCTAGGCATAACCTCAGGAAAAAATAGTGTGTCTAATTAATGTGCAAAAGCACTAGACACAGTGGCTATTGCTGTTTTGTTTTGTTTTTTTTTTAAGTGGAACAGAATGTTTGGCATGAATCTCTTTTTGTGTTCCTGAATTATGCATTACTGACTTTTTGAGGTTACAGAACAGAGAAGTCCAGGATTTAACCTCCTGGTTTTATATTTGCATTTCTCAGAATTATGTTAGTGTGCCTTGCTGAAGACAGGATAAAGGGAAAAAACTGCCTATACTGAAAATCCTCTGGGAAACAATAAATAATATTCAGAGTAAATTTACAAAATTTATCACAGACATACACACTAAAAGGATGCTTTTGGCACCTTTGCACACCTTTATTCACCTACATACAGAGAAAAAAATAGGGCTGTTTTCTCATTTACCCTCACAACGTTCCTTTGAATTAGGAAATACCTCACAGTAAGAAAGGCTAAAACATACTGCTTATAAAAAATTGAATTTCATGTATTAGATTCCCTAGTGTTTTTGTTTTCCTTTTATTTTGATTTCCGTTTGGTTTGGTTTTGGAAGATTATTTTATCATCTCAAAAGAAGAGATTTCTATGTTTAAATATCTTCATATATATGGATAAATAATTAAACAAGCAGCTAGTTGTCTGGTTATAATTATTCAACAGTCATTTAAAAATTATTTATTCAATGCTATTTGTTTTACATCTATTGAATGCAGACAATACAGGAGATTGAAAGATAAATAATATTGCAAACCTGCCCTAAGGAAGCTTAGAATCTATTAATATAGAAAAGGTTAATGCATGTATTATAATAATGCAGTAATTACCATAATACTTGTGGAATGCTGTAAAAGGAGAAAAGATCACTACCATCTGGGTGATAAGGAATGGCTTGATGGAGAGGCAGCATTTGAGCTGGGTCTTGAAAGGTGGAAATTATTTGATAGAGACAAGATGGAGAATGAAAAATGGCATTAAGAAGCATGAAATATTAGCAGAAGCATGAAGCTGAGATATTTTAAAGCCTATTTTGGAAATAGCTTATATTCAACTTGAACTATAACCCAAGATATAAACAGAAAATATTCCCAGGAGAGTAAATTTGAATTGACATTTGGAGTTCTGCATTGACTGACCGCACAGACAATTATGAGGAATACTAAGATTGAAATTCTTTGTAGAAGGAATGCAACGTGTTCCATTTTGAGATATTGGGAGCACTAAGTCATACAGGCTGAACCCCAACAAAGTGAAAGTTAAGATGACTTACCTGAGATGAATCTGATTAGAGAGGAAACCAGAAGAATTACTATGAAAATACTATCATGGCTATGCAGTGGTGAAGGCCCAGCTGAAATTGGATAGCATGAATAGATGTTGAACTCAACGATACAATTTTGTGACTTTATCCAACAAAATTGGAACAAAGAAAGGGGCCATATAAGTGATTTATAGTTGATAATGGAACTATGCTGAAAGTTAAGACTGCAAAGAATCTTAGAATGCCACAAGAAATACAGAAGACACACACTAAGAGGTCCAGCCTGGTTAAGAAGGCAAGTGAATACACAGGATCAGTGGCCTGGCAGAAGTATGAGAAGTTCAGGATGTGGGGATCACAAAAGGGAGGAACAGAAAGAGCAGGCATGAGGGAGGAGAAAAAAATAGTTGTAGATAGTTGGAGGAAGAATCGGAGACAGGATATTAGTCACAGAACATTATTTCATGGTGATGGATATCAGAGTAGGTTTACGCCAATCGTTAGGATTAAAATGCCAATTTTTATTTAAAAGTTTAAAAGGCAGAAGAAATAATCAAATAAGATGGAAGAATTTTTTTCTAAGGCATTATGAAAGAAACTAGTAGAGGATGAGAAGCGGGGAGTGATAGAGTAGACGGGCATGAGAAGAGCTGAACTGGAATGAGTATATATTCCATAAAAGGCAGAGTGGGGAGGAGGCACTGAATGTCACAGTGCTGAAAGAAGCTGGAAGACCCAAGCAGAGGGCTGCAATGTAGGTAAAATTTTCTTAATTAGGGGATTTGGAGACTCAACCAGTCCCAATGGACCAACCAAAATGTGAGTGTATCAGTTTGCTAGGGCTGATGTATCAAAGTACCACATACTGGGTGGCTTAAGCAACAGAAATTTATTAGCTTACAGTTCTGGAAGCTAGAAGGTCAAGATCAAGGTATGTGCAAGGTTGGTCCCTTCTGAGGGCTGTGAGGGAGGATCTGTGCCAGCCTCTCACCTAGCTTCTGGTGGTTTGTTGGCAATCTTCAGCATTCCTTGGCCTGAAATATTACCCTGATCTCTACTTTCATCTTTATATGGTGGTGTGTGTGTGTGTGTGTGTGTGTGTGTGTCTGTCTGTCTGTCTGTCTGAATTTTCCCATTTTATAAAGATACCATCTTATTGGATTAAGGACCTATCTTACTACTCCAGCATGACCTCATTGTAACTGGTTATGTCTACAATGACTCTATTTCTAAATAAGGTCACATTCTGAGACACTGAAGGATTAGGAGTTCAACATATGAATTTTGAGGGAATACAGTTCAACCCATAAAGTGAGACTTAACAAAATACTGTTGGAATCAGAGCTGTGAGATCCAGTCTCTATAGAGGACAGGCTTGGTCTAGATATCTTCTAACAGTGTCCAGCAGTGGGGAGAAAGCAGTTAAAGGCAAGCTTCTACATGTTTGGGCTTCATGCAGACAAAGCTTTTGCTTTGCTTGTTGTCTGGATGCTTAGACATTCATATATTCATAAACACAACCTGTGTGCATATAACTGTCTGATGAAATGACTGTATACAAGTCATTCAAGTGCAAGTTTAGAAGTGGGAATAATGCAAAGCATGGCAAATTTGTGATATGATCATTCATAAGACAAGCATTACCATTCTATCCTGAATCCTCATGGTGTTCTCTCTGCAAAGCTGGAAGTTCAGCCTGAGGCCACAAGACAATCAATATAAGGTTGATGAACCACAATTAAAACATGTCAAGATCTTAAAGTTATTGAAGGCAAATGGTCCTTCATTGAAGATGTTTCTTAGAAATAGAATAAATAATAGTCCTAGGAGACCAGAAATCAGTTCTAGAAAGGCCTTAGCCTAACAATCCTTCAGGAAAAGCTGACAACATTCAAAATACCAAGGTTTTTTGTGTTTTTTTTTTTGTGCAATCCAGGAGAATTCTCACCTTTTATTCCTTTGATTTTCCAAGGAATCCCTAAAAAGGATCTGAGAATTTAATGATAAGAAAACTTGCCTTTCAGTGATTCAAAAAGTAATAAAAAAAAAAGACTAAAGTGAAAAATTTTTATTAAATATCACAACATATGAAACTGTTGTAGGTACTTATGGGGGATGACATGAAAGATTTTCCTTTGATTTTTTTATTTTCATTTTTTTAAATGATTTCTCATTTTGTGATCTATGTGATAATTTGACAGGTGCCCATTGATTTCATTTGTAATTTAGTGTTTAGAAAAAGAGATTAAATTAAAACAAAATGAGCCTAAAATATTCTACTCACATCTCATCTGGCTGACACCTACTCATCTTTGGGGCTAGACTGACTTCCCATTACAAGCCTTGCCCTCAATTTAAGTAAGGTTTTTGAACTTTTTCTTCGAAATATTAGTATACTGGGGCCTGAGTATCTTGGTTGAGTACAGACTCATGATTTCTGCTCAGGTCATCATCTCACCATCATGAGATGGGACCTTACCTCAGGCTCCAAGCTGAGCATGGATGCTTTTTAAGATTCTCTCTCTCTCTCTCTCTCTCTCTCTCTCCCCATCTTTCCTTCTATTGAAAAAAATAGAGTTCCAAACTGCATTTATATTTATGAAAATTGCTTAATTCCTGCCTCTCCATTCTAGATTTAAACATCACCAGAAGAAGGATGATGTCTTGCTCACCACTGTATCCCTAGTCCAAATAGGTATTCCATAAATATTTGTTGAATAGATGAATGAAGACTTCAAAGTAGAAGAATCAAGCAGTAAACAATATTTACTCTAAGCTTCTTAACTAGTTCTGGTAACAGAGGGAAGATAATAGCATACCTAATTTATAATATTCTCAATAGAGCTACTTATTCCTACCACTCTCATCCTTCCCAGGCCTTCAGCTCTTCCAGGGAGTGGAGTCCATGCTGGGGCAACAAGGAAGAACTTTGGCACTATCACCACTCCATCACTAGGAATCAAGTGTCCTACTCAAAACATCCAGTTGCAGATTTTCACACAACCTCAAAATTTTACAGCCTCCTATTAGAGGATCAAAACAGGTCAGTAAATCTCTTTTCCCAGATCTTAGTAGCTAAGTATTTAAAAACAGATAGACTGCCTACTAAGTCTAAAAAGAACACAAAGACAATGTTCACCAATCAACACCTAAAATAAGAGAAAACAAGTATTTGCTCCACTACTTAAGAATATAAACTAGACGGGGCACCTGGGTGGCTCAGTCGTTAAGCATCTGACTTTGGCTCAGGTTATGATCTCATGGTTCATGGGTTTGAGCCCTGGGTCGGGTTCTGTGCTGACAGCTTACTCAGAGCCTGGAGCCTGCTTCAAATTCTATGTCTCCTTCTCTCTCTGCCCCTCCCCCATTCGTGCTCAGTCTCTCTCTGTCTCTTAAAAATAAATAAAGGTCAAAATATTTTTTAATAAATCATTCATTTCCTATGGAAACATCCTACACTTCAAATTGGATATGCAGTGAATTTCAAAAATTAATTTCCTCTAAAGAGAGAAATTTAGTATTTATACACACCACACATGAGTGTGTGTGTGTAATGCAATTTCGAAACTTAGGAAAACATTTCTATGTATCAAGGTTCTGCTGTAATTTCTCTCTAGGCATTAGGAATCACTTTACAAGCTGTGAGGAGAAAAGCAAGTGTTTAAGGAAATATCTAGTCTGGAGTGAGCAGTCCACAGGCTCTGGCAGCATACAGGACCTTTGTAATGCAATGACACTAATCTGTGGTAATGGAAGGGTAGGGAGGGAACAGAAGTACTGATCTAATACGTGAAATGGAACAGCATTAACCCAAGGCTGATAGCAATATTTTCATTCAAATTATTAACAAGTTAGTTGTAAATATAAATGAGTCATATTTGAGAAAGTGCCTGCAAGATTCTCTGGCATTTTAAAATATCATATATAGTGTATACCTCATTTAAGTGTCAAAATTCTTTAGGACAGTTTATAATAAACATAGACCATAGGTATACAGGTCTTTAAATATGGAAATAAGAGATACTGTGAGTCATAGAAAAGAAAGATATTTGCAGAACAGTGGTTGAAAAATAAGATAATTACAATTAAAAATTAAGCAGTGAATTTGACTCTGAGCATCCCTTTGGCAATGCAAAAATGGAAATTTAATTTGTTGTTTAGCTCTCCTTGATTAACAATCTCATGTCAATTGCACTAGAGGAAAAAAAATCTTATCCTAGTTCTAGGAGAAATTTTCGACATGCCTTCTTATATAAAAGGGATATTGAATAATAATATAATGGACTCTTCCAAAGTACTTCTGAAAAATGTAAAAATGTTTCTCTTTAACTATTTTTATTTCACCCTTTATATAAACTGGATATTGGACCATAATTAATTCACTAAAGACATTTCTAAAGGTAGTTAAGCCAATGTAGTCCAAGTACTTTTGAGTGATCTAAGAGACAGAACTGAAAGACCATAGAAAACTGCCATTCAAACTCTTTCAGACCAAAGAAAACTCTGTTTCAACTATACCTAACTCAGAAACAGACATAGAAGACAGATCAAAGTTTAGCTGCTTTGACTAAAGAATGGACAGGGGAGGCCTGGGACCCTACTTTTAAGTTGCCCCTCTTTAAGCCACTCCCTGCCCTGTCTCTTGTTGCCTCCAAAGATTAGGTAAACCTCCTCAGAGCCCTTTTCTAAAGCCACTGCCATAGAAAAAAAGGTTGGTTAACTGGTCCTTTGGCTACTTCTCAAATAAAGCTCATATCAGCAAGCCTTTGACAGGTTCTAAATGACAGTCAGTTTAAACTTAAGCTCTGTGGCCAGATTCTAGAGTGTAGATGCTCTGTGTTGTTGCAAAAGACAATCACATGCAAGACACAGAGCATAGTGGAGCAAGGTATCCCACTGGAAATGGTTACCAACTGGCTGCCAAAGAGAAGTGTGTTTCTAAAAAGTCTCCCACTATTGGAACAAAATAAATCAGAATCAAAGTAGTTTACATGGCAGGTCTCAAGAGTTTGTGAAGAGGTTAAAAAAATTTACTTAAGGGGCACCTGGGTGGCTTAGTTGGTGAAGCGACCAACTTCAGCTCAGGTCACTATCACACAGTTCTTGGGTTCGAGCCCCACTTTGGGTTCTGTGCTGACAGCTCAGCTCTTAGAGCCTACTTCAGATTCTGTGTCTCCTTCTCTCTCTGCCCCTCCCCTGCTCATGCTCATTCTCTCTCTGTCTCAAAAATAAACATTAAAAAATAATTTTTAATCAGCATTTTTTCTCTATAAGAATTTTCTTTATTGCTGAAAATTTAGAAAACTGAGAGAACACACAAAAAATTAAAATGCTGTATAATTTTATTTCTTAGAGAAAACCAATGATAATACACTTCCTTTTTATCTTTTTGTATGTATTGATAAATACTTTGGGGAAAAAAGAGATGATACTGAATATACATCTTAAAAATCTGCTAATTTTACATACCACACCATTAATATTTTTCTACTTTATTAAATATTTTCCCACAGTACTATTTTTTTAGAAATACAATTTTTTAAATCAAAAGACAAGCCACATTTAAGCCTTTTTTAAAAACCCATAATCTGTTTGCCCTCAAAACAAAACAAAACAGTTTTGAAGCTAGAATGGCTCTTTAGACTTTTCCTGAGTTGGTCTGAGATGACTAAGGATTTATACCACCATACGGATTATCACTGGATATGGGCCACCCAAGGAAAGGATGTGTCTTTTGATGATGTTTTCCTCCACTAAGGTAAATGCCTGGATCCCTACAAGTAAGATGACCCCAGCAGCTGGATCAGTAATTGCTTCACGGAAGGAGGACCTGAGCCATGCATAGTGTCCACCATACTAATACTGTCAGCTATACAAAGTGCCTGGTTTCCCTCACTTTGATGGCACTTGCTATCATTGGTTAATTCATATTTGTTGATTGAATGTATTATTTCCTGGAAATTTGTATTTCTTTTTTCATAAATTGCCTTTTCATGATATCTACCCAATTTTAAATGAGGGTTGTTTTCTAAGGGTAAGGTTGATTTGTTCTTCTTTAAAAAGCCATTTATATACCAATAATACTAAAACTTTTTTTTATAAAAAATGTAAACATTCTTTCTCAGTATGATATTTATATTCAGTTTTTAAATGTATTTGATAACAGAAGCTTTTCATTTATGTGGTCAAATATTTAAATCGTTCCCTTGATGATTTCTGACTTGATAATCATGCTTAGAAAGGTATTCTCCACCCTAAGATTACATAAGTGTTGTTCTATATTTTTATTAGTAATTATATATGTAAATATATAAATCTATTTATATATGTGTGTGTACAAATATATAATGTTTAACTTATCTAGAAATTCTTGATATATATAAGGTAAGAAAATTATTTTTTCCCAAATAATAAGCTGTTTCAACATCATTTCTTGAATTGCCTCTTTTTCAATGTTTTGAAATTCCATCTTCATAACATTCTAAATTCTTATTGTACTAATATTCAATGAATCTTTAATCCATTTTCAGGACCCTCCTTGGAAAATTATTCATAAAAATTATGTTTTCCAGTATGGCATGCCACACAGGTGCTGTGTGTAAACATTTTAGCCAGAACTTCCTACCCTTTTTAAAGAAAGAATAATTTGATATAAAGGAACTAAATTAAATATTAATGAGACTATAATTTCTAATTTTGAATGATGACTTTTATTTTTTTTTTAAATGTTTTTATTTATTTCTAGGAGAGAGAGAGAGACAGCGTGAGCAGGGGAGGGTCAGAGAGAGAGGGAATCACAGACTCTGAAACAGGCTCCAGGCTCTGAGCTGGCAGTCAGCATAGAGCCAGACGCGGGGCTCGAACCCACGAACCGCGAGATCATGACCTAAGCGAAAGTCGGACGCTTAACCGACTAAGCCACCCAGGCGCCCCTGAATGATGACTTTTAATCATATCCAGCAAATGCTTTACCTATAGAATGATAATATTATTTGGAATCCTTATACACCACTTAGGCACATTTTGCTTAAATAGCTGAGATGACTCTTTCTCTATTACTCCAAACCCAAGAGATTAAATCCTATTAAAAGCAATTCACATTAGCACCATTAAGAAGATAATCCTATTTGGCCTACATACAGTTCATTTCTTTCTTTCTTTCTTTTCTCTTTCTTTTTTACTTTCTTCTTAAACAGTGCAACTTAGCTATGTATTTATTTTCACTGAAAGAGGGAAAAAAAACAGAAAGACAAAGGAGCTAATCTAGAAAACAGTCTCTATTGCTCTTTCTGCCTTTACATCCAAGCATTCAGAAGCATGATTTACATTGCAGCCCATTTCTACACAATAAATTAATACTAAAATAGAAGCTAGACATCATTTAATAAAACAATTTAGCTACTGAAATTTTATGCCATGAAGAGCATCACACTCTGCCTTTACCTAAATAATGGTGCTCCATCTTCTTCTACACTGGAACACTTCAGTTGCAGGTTAAGAAATGAGTTTGGTTTGACTTCAGACCTTAGGTCATCTGGAAAAGTCTGAGATGTGTCCTCTCTCAATGGCTCATAGTTCCTCAGTGAAACAAGAAATTATTCTGTCCCACTATACCAAAATATAAACTCTATAGTTGGTTCAATATTAGTACTCTTTCCCCAAACAAATTTAATTCTCACTACAATAAATTTTTCAAAATTAAATTTAAAAAGGTGTTTTAGATATGCTTGGTTAATATTTTTCCTTTTGTGAGAATGTGCAGGATAATCATGCCCATATTTCCATGTGTATCACACCAGTTTCCTTACTACATTATCACATGCCAAGAATGCACAACTAAAATAATACGGCAAAATCTTCACAAAATATACTGTAGTTATCCAATTTGGGGTTGGGAATGAGGAGAATATAATTTGATCAATTATTTTCTTTTTTTGTTAATTGAGAAGTTAAAATGTATTTATTAATATTAGTTATTTGTTCTAATATTCTTTATAGCTGTGTTCATTTTTTTATGTTATGATTTTACTTTTATTTCTTCCTTCATAGTTTATTGTCAAGTTTGTTTCCATATAACACCCAATGCTCATGCCAACAAGTGCCCTCTTCCATGTCCATCACTCCCTTCCCCTCTCCCCCACCTTCATCAGCCCTCAGTTTGTTCTTACTATTCAAGAGGCTCTCATGGTTTGCCTCCCTCCCTCTCCCCAACTATTTTTTCCCCTTCTCCTCCCCCATAGTCTTCTGTTAAGTTTCTCCTGATCCACTTATAAGTGAACACATACACTATCTGTCTTTCTCTGCCTGACTTATTTCTCTCAGCATAACACCCTCTAGTTCCATCCACATTGCTACAAATGGCCAGATTCCATTCTTTCTCATTGCCATGTGGTATTCCATTGTATAGATAAACCACATCTTCTTGGTCCATTCATCAGTTGATGGACATTTAGGCTCTTTCCATGTTTTAGCTATTGTTGAGAGTGTTGCTATGAACATTGGGGTACATGTGCCCCTATGCATCAGCACTCCTTGTATCCCTTGGGTAAATTCCTAGCAGTGCTATTGCTGGGTCCTAGGGGAGTTCTACTGTTACTTTTTTGAGGAACCTCCACACTGTTTTCCAGAGGGGCTGCACCAGTTTACATTCCCACCAACACTGTAGGAGGGTGCCCATTTCTCCACATCCTGGCCAGCATCTATAGTCTCCTAATTTGTTCATTTTAGCTACTCTGACCAGCATGAGGTGGTATCTGAGTGTGGTTTTGATCTGTATTTCCCTGATGAAGACGGATGCGGAGCATCATTTATGGGTCTGTTGGCCATCTGTATATCCTCTTTGGAGAAATGTCTGTTCATGTCTTCTGCCTTCTTCATTGGATCATTTGTTTTTCAGGTGTGGAGTTTGATGAGTTCCTTATAGATTTTGGATACTAGCCCTTTATCTGATATGTCATTTGCAACTATCTTTTCCCATTTCATCAGTTGCCTGCTAATTTTGTTGATTGTTTCCTTTGCCGTGCAGAAGCTTTTTATCTTGATGAGGTCCCAATTCTTCTCAAGCTAGAATAAACTATCCTAAAATTTGTATGGAACCACAAAAGACCCTGAATAGCCAAAGTAATGTTGAAGAAGGAAACCAAAACGGGAGGCATCACCATCCCAGACTTTAGTCTCTACTACAAAGCTGTAATCATCAAGACAGTATGGTATTAGCACAATAACAGACACATAGACCAGTGGAATAGAATAGAAAACTCAGAATTGGACCCACTAATGTATGACCAACTAATCTTTGACAAAGAGGGAAAGAGTATCCAGTGGAAAAAAGACAGCCTCTTTAACAGATAGCGCTGGGAGAACTGGACAGCAACATGCAGAAGAATGAAACTAGATCACTTTCTCACACTATACACAAAAATAAACTCAAAATGGATTAAGGACCTGAATGTGAGACAGGAAACCATAAAAACCCCAGAGGAGAAAGCAGGAAACAATCTCCTTGACCTTAACCACAGCAATTTCTTACTTGACACATCCCCAAAGGCAAGGGAATTGAGAGCAAATATTATTTTCTAATAAACAGAAATGTTTTTATTTGTATCATAGATACAAATATAGTGCTGGTAAAGCTAAAAAATGAGATCATCAGCTCTGAACCCAGGCATTTTCTCTCCAGGCATCCCATTCGCCACCCTCCAGACTTCCCCAAAACCTATACCCACCACATACAGCCTGCTTTATAGCAACAGGAAACAAAACTTCCACAAAAACTTACTCTTCTCTGTGTTCTCCACGATGTCTCTACATAGCCTCCACCTTACCCCAACAATATCTATATTCCCCACCCTTCCCTTTCCATATGATTCCTGCTTTTAGACTATAATGCTCATGCCCTTATTTCTCCCAATTTATCACATATTATTTCTGCCCTTCAAGCTTCTACAAAGAATTGTCTATATTCTGATTTCATTTTCTCACCTAATTTTTCTTTAATTCACTAAAATCTTCTGTCTTTACCACACCACTGAAACTGTTCTTAATAAAGATCAAATTACTAAGTCCAATATATTGTTTCCAACCCTTGATTTTTCTGTTCCCTCGTAATGCTTAACACTGATAACTCCATGCTTCCTAATATTTTCTCCAACCTGCCTACAATGGCTCTCACTCCTGATTCTTCGGCCTCCCTCAATACTCAGCTACTTTGGATGACTCCTTTACTTCCACCTGCTCATTATACAGTAATATCAATAAGGTTTTATACCAGGCACTATTTTGTCCTACACATATTTCCAGAAGGCCCCATCTATTCATTTAAAGAACACAAATCTTAATATTCAATCCAAATCTATCCATTCCTAAGCCTTAGACTACCAAAGAGGTCCACCTAAATGTCTCATTATTTCCAAACATAACCACAAGAGAATAGGATATCTGCCCATTTGAGGTTACGTGAACATGTAGCTAATTTTGCAGTTTTAACTTCATGAGGTACAGGATTTGAAATACATGCAAATAATTCATGTCATTTAATGATACTCTACATCAGAAACCTGACAGACTCCACCAGAAGCCTACTAGAACTGATTCAAGAATTCAGTCAAGTTGCAGGGTACAAAATCAATGTACAGAAATCGGTTGCATTTTTATACACCAACAATGAAGCAACAGAAAGAGAAATCAAGAAACTGATCCCATTCACAATTGCACAAAAAAACCATAAAATACCTCAGAATAAACCTAACCAAGGATACAAGAGATTTGTATGATGAAAACTATAGAAAATTTATGAAGGAAATTGAAGAAGACACAAAGAAATGGAAAAACATTCCATGCTCATGGATAGGAAGAATAAATATAGTTAAGATGTCATTACTACCTAAAGCACTCTACACATTCAATGCAATGCCAATCAAAATTGAATCAGCATACTTCTCAAAACTAGAACTATCCAAAAATTTGTGTAAAACCACAAAAGACCCCGAATAGCCAAAGTAATCCTGAAAAATAAAACCAAAACGGGAGGGATCACCATCCCAGACTTTAGCCTCTACTACAAAGCTGTCATCATCAAGACAGTATGGTATTGGCACAAAAACAGACACATAGACCAATGGAACAGAATTGAGAACTCAGAAGTGGACCCAAAAGTATACAGCCAACTCATCTTTGACAAAGCAGGAAAGAACATCCAATGGAAAAAAGACAACCTTTTTAACAGATGGTGTTGGGAGAACTGACAGCAACATGCAGAAGAATGAAACTAGATCATTTTCTCACACCATGCACAAAAATAAACTCAAAATGGATAAAGGACCTGAACGTGAGACAGGAAACTATCAACACCCTAGAGGAGAAAGCAGGAAGCAATCTCCTTGACCTCCACCGCAGCAACTTCTTACTTGACACACCCCCAAAAGCAAGGGAATCAAGAGCAAAAATAAACTGTTGGGACCTCAACAAGATAAAAAGCTTCTGCACAGCCAAGGAAACAACCCAGGAAATTAATAGGCAACCAACGGAATGGGAAAAGATAGTTGCAAATGACATATCAGATAAAGGGTTGATATCCAGAATCTACAAGGAACTCACCAAACTACACGCCCGAAAAACAAACAACCCAGTGAAGAAATGGGCAGAAGATATGAACAGACACTTCTCCAAAGAGGACATCTAGATGGCCAACAGACACATGAAACGATGCTGAGCATCCCTCCTAATCAGGGAAATACAAATGAAAACCACACTGAGATACCACCTCATGCCGGTCAGAGTGGCTAAAATGAGCCAATCAGAGAACTCTAGATGCTGGCGAGGATGTGGAGAAACGGGCACCCTCCTACACTGTTGGTGGGAATGTAAACTGGTACAGCCCCTCTGGAAAACAGTGTGGAGGTTCCTCAGGAAACTAACAATAGAACTCCCCTAGGACCCAGCACTGCTAGGAATTTACCCAAGGGATACAGAAATGCTGAGGCATAGGAACACATGTACCCCAATGTTCAAAGCAGCACTCTCCACAATAGCTAAAACATGGAAAGAGCCTAAGTGTCCATCAACAGATGAATGGATCAAGGAGATGTGGTTTATCTATACCATGGAATACTACATGGCAATGAGAAACAATGAAATCTGGCCATGTGTAGCAACATGGAAGGACCTTGAGGGTATTATGCTGAGCGAAATAAGTCAGGCAGAGAAGGACAAATATCATATGTGTGCACTTATAGGAGGATTAGGAGGAACTTGATGGAGGAACAAGGGGGAGAAGAAGGGCGGAAATGGTGGGGGAAAGGGAGAGAGGGGGGAGAAGAAGGGGAGAAATGGTGGGGGAAAGGGAGAGAGGCAAACCATGAGAGACTCTTGAATGCTGACAAAAACTGGGGACTGATGGATGTTGGGGGAGGGGGGATGGACATGGAGGAGGACACTTGTGGGGATGAGCACTGAGTGTTATGTGGAAACTAATTTGACAATAAACTATTTGTAAAAAAAATAATAATAATTCATGTCATTTAGTTCATAATGTTAATGTGTATATTGCTATAAATCAAAAAATTCTGAAGAAAAGAGGTTTTTTGTTTCTTTTTTTACTCTGCCTAATATGATACTATTGCTTTGGCTTAAGGGAAATAGAACATTAGAAACAAATAGTCAAGTAAAATAATATATAAAATTTAATATTTCAAAACAATTTTCTTTCAGATGCTTTAGGTAGGAACTCTTATTTGCATATTTTGCAATTGCTATTTTCCGCGTTCTTAAATTGGTAGGGTCACCTACCCTATGTCTTTAATGTGAGTATAAATGCTTAAATTAGTTAAAATGTCACCAAAAGACCAGATTCTGTCTTGTAGATAATAGGATTTGAGATGACTTCATCATCTAAAAATAACAAAACACAGTAGTTTGTTGTAACAAAACCAGATATACAATGTCCCATAAATATACCGTGCAGTAGTCTAAGATATTGATCAAGCCTTCTTGGTATAAATGAAGCCTGGGTGAGTAATTTCTAGGCAGCATTATTTAGGTCAAACAGAAAATGCTACTAGCAGGAACCTGCTAGAAGCATTCAAGTTAAAGAAATGCAGATTTTGAATGTGGGTTTTGTTCTGTGTAAACCAATTCAAACCATGCTTGCTTTGACTATATAGTTACTATGATTTTTCTACTAGGACCTCACTAAAATATCTGCTGTCATGTGTCAGCTAATTTTGTTAGATCTTCCTTCAAAATATATACAGAGTGCAATTACTCCTCATCCCTTCCGCCTCTACTACTCTAGAACAGGCACAATAATCTTCCTCTGATATGGACTATTGCAATAGCTTGTTAATTATTTTCCTATTGGCCTCCTTGCTACCCCTTCAGGATATTCTCAGGTGGAGAATACTAGAATATTCTTAGCTATATGGCAGCTAGAATATCTTCAGAAAATATAAATAAAACCACATCACTCTTCTTAAACCCTCACTTAGAATAAAATCCAAAAACAGTATAACAGACTATAAGGCTCTACAGAATCTGTGCCCCTCCCCACCACCACCCCTTCCACTGCCAGGGCCTCAGCTCCCACCACCCTCTCTACATCCCTGTGTTCCTGCCTGTCATTGACTTCTTTGCTCTTCCTGCAACACATTAAAGGCATGCTGTCCTAAGGACCTTGGCTTTACCTGGAAAGTTCCTCCCCCAGATATAGCTAAAGCTTTCTATACATCTCTACATCTTTCTGCAGACCAAGGTTCAAATCCCTGCACCACTCCCTACCAGTTCTATTACTCTGTCATGATGACTATTCTTGCTGCCATCCCAGTCTCTTTCTCTGTAGAAGTGGAAATAATACCACTTACTCAGGCCAGCCATTGATTTTTCAGTTCTCTTTGCCCGACAACCATTATACATAAATTTCTCCTTAGATCTACCTTATTTCCTTCAGGCCTCTGCTTATATTGTTTTCTTATCTGAAATCTTCTCTGATCATCCCATATAAAATAGTACACATACCAACAACCCCCAGCCTCCATCTCCTTCATCCGACTCTATTTTTCTTCAGAGCACGTTTCACCACCTGCCATATTATATATTTATTCTTTTGTTTATGGTCTGTTTTCCCTCACTAAAACATAAAGTTTATTTTTGATAAAAACTTTCATCTAGAAGCTGAACCCCAACATCTAGAATTCTGCCTGGCAAATACTCAGAGCTTAACAAGTACATATTTGCTGAAAAAAATTAAAGAATGAATGAACATGCATTTCACTTATAGTGAATCCATTCTGAAAATTAAGCAGAGATTATTTATGAAATGCTACATGGATTTCAAGGACTTAAATGATCATAGTTCCCATGCTAAGACGAGTTAAATTTCTTGTCAGCAAGTCGACCCATTGTTTTCCATGAAGAAGCCCTTGGAGGTTATATATCTTTAAGTAAGAGACTCATTTTAATAAACTTCTCCATGTTTGAAATGGCCCCACCACATATGTTTGCAACAAATAGCCAAACGAAATTTAATCGTCTCCAAGATTATTTGCAAAGTTTTGTGTTGGGGATATACAGGGGATAAATTTTTTATATAAGAAATATATCCTTCTTAGAATTAAAAGATAAAACTCTTTCTCTGGTGATCATTTCCTTGGCTAAAGCAATATGAATTCCCAAGCTGCTCTTTCCAGTAGCAAATATATAAAGCTCAAATTAAATAGTGCAAAAAGGGCCAACTTTATTAGACAGTTAAAATAGATAACTTCAAAAACAGATTTTCTGGGAAAGTGTTAAAATTCTTTAATATTGAGAATAGATACCTTGAAGATTAGACATGTTGTTAACTGATGTACATTAAATTTTGCCATATTATTTTTTCTGTCCAATGAAACTATTCAAACTATTTATAATATATTGCAAGATTCTGAATGAGTAGCTTGGGGATTGGGTGTATTACAATAGGCTTAGTCTATAAAGAAAATATAGAAAAGAAAAATGATTTTCATATTCATGTAAAATAGAAAAGATGACTAATAGTTGCAACTCTATGTATACTAATATATACAATATGTTTCTGAGTGCTATGTCTATGTATAAAGTTAGATTTTGCAATGTGAATCCACTGTCGAACAAATCACTTTCATATCGAAGATGATACAGAGAAAATAAATCAAGTCCAAATCAAATCAAACTTTATTCCACTCTTTCCGTCCAGGAATATCAGAATTCATTTAATTATCCATTTGTCCTCATGAAATTTTCTGTTGTACACATAAGGCAAGTGAACTGAGCAGCATCCCCAGTTTGATCTGCTCTCACAAACCAGTACAAATTAGACTGGTGGGGCAGAAAGCATTGCAGACCCAGCTACAGTCCTGCCCCAAGACGGTCAGCTCTGTGGCTTAAATCTGTTTCCTCATGCATCACAAAGCAAGCAAATCAGACATCTTTTAGGGTCCCTTCCAGCTTGAGTTGGCATATTTTCCCCCTTAAAATAAATATCTCTGAAAGGGTCAGGAGGAGACAGTTTGCTTCTTCAAATGATTGCAGCAATCACAGTTTTCTAAGACTACAGAAGAGAGCTTTAGAGTTAATGAGATTTAGAGATTGTCAAAGTGCAACAGTTGATGCTGCTGCCCATCCACTACTTCCAGAACTCCTGTCAAATTTTTCTTCATAAAATATGGTCATGCCATGCCTCTGGTTAAAAGCTTTTGCTTCTCTACCCACTCAAGAGCTGGATATCTTTAGACAAAGATCCATATAATTTAGTTCACTGAACTACTGTGGTCACATTTCCAGCCATCCTTATACATCCCAGAAGACAATATCCTAAAAAGGTCTATGTGTCTGCACATAACATTCTTCTACCTCCAATGTCCTTATTCCTCTTTTCCATTGTAAAATTCCTATGGGGATACCCTCCACTAAGAACGTACAGCCATGTATTTCAATTTCTATCACAGCCTTTACTACATTATATTGTAACTTCTCTGTAAAGTCTGTGTTATTCACTAAACTATTTCTTTTTTGGAGAAAAAGATCATGCCTTACTTACCTAATCTTTGTGTTGCCAGTTTCTAGCACCTTTCTTGGCTCATAGTAAGTGTTCCATATAGATTTGCTTTGTGTAAAACTATAGATAGGTTTAGGCAAACAAAGAAACAAACAAAACTAGTAACTCTTATGAGCTAGCTCCAACCCCAGCTGCTGCCTGATGTTAGTATAGTGACTTTAAAAGTTATAAAAACATGCGAAACATACATAATATTCCTCCTCAAAGCAAATCTAAGTGTCAAGATATTCATTGAGTAGGTTTATCAGAGAAAAATGAGCACATCCTCTATTGTGCATCTTTAAAAATAGAGCAAAGGGTAGATATAGACAGAAACTCACTCATTAACATTTGTTTGTTCTCAATGAAAGAAACAACTATGCAGAGCTTGCTTTGTAATGAGAAATATGGAAGGTTTGAGAGCTAAGTTTCCTCTAAAACAAATCTGCTTCAGGACATCCTTTGTCACTTGCAAGTTTCTTTGAGCCCCACCATTTGCCTGCTGCTATTGAGGTAAAAATGTTACAGTAGAGGATCTCTCCCCAGAGTCAATGAACTCAACTAGAAAAAAAGTTAGTATAAATCTGTGTGTTGAAATTTATTGACACAAACTGTTACTTATTGTAGTAGGAGGAGCAGAATTAATCTATTTTAAGAAAAATTCTCCCATAAGCAAAAAAAACTCTTGCATTGAAATAGCTCTGCAAAATCAAAATGGATTCATAGAAAGCCCAGAAATAAATCCATATATCTACAGTCAACTTATCTTCAACAAGGATGCCAAAAACACAAAATAGAAAAAAGATAGTCACTTCAATAAATGGTGTTGTGAAAACTGGATAGCCACATACAGAGGAATAAAATTGAAACTTATCTCACACTTATCCAAAAATAATTGCAAAACTGAACTTGAGCATAAAACCTAAAGCTGTAAATCTACTAGAAGTAAACACAGGAAGAAAGCTTCTTGACATTAGTCCGGGGAATGATTTTTTGGATATGACACCAAAAGCACAGGCAACCAAAGCACAAGTAGAAACTACACACTAAAAAGCTTCTGCAGCTCTTTGGGCTTAGCTCTATCTTCTTAGAATCCTTCATGCCCTGAGAGCCAAGTAGAGGAAGAAGAGAATGGGCAAGCTGGAGTGCAAAAGAAAGCTGAGGCAGAGGTCCAAGTAAACCACTAGCTTGTGCACTCATGAAAGCCCCAGGAGCAGAAACATGGAAAACAGGAGGCCCAAGACACAAGTGGGAATTGTTGGACTGCATGCTACTCCCTAGAATTTTCTCAGTGCATCTTGAATAACTATCACCAAATAATTGCCATAACCACCTCTGAGAGACCTAACTTGTTCATACCAAAACAGTCCTTTCCGGTTATTTTCCCTTGATCTGTAACATCTGGGCTAATTCTATTGTCAGTTATGGCTAAATGTAAAATGTGTATAATAAATCATTTTTTCTGCTGTCCTAGCTGAGGAAAAAAAAGTAATCAAGCAACCAACTAACCTATCAATAAAAAGTTTCTCCACAGCACAGGAAACAATCAACAGAGCAATAAGGCAACCAATGAAATGGGAGTAAATATTTGCAGACCATGTATCTGGTAACAGATTAATGTCTAAAATATATAAGGAACCCGTACAGCTCAATAGCAAAAAGACAAACAACCCAATTAAAAAATGGGCAAAGGGTCTGAATAGACATTTCTCAAAAAAAAAAAAAAAGACATAAAAATAGCCCACAGGTATATGATAAGGTGCTCAACATTACTAATCACCAAGTAAATGCAAATTAAAACCACAAAGAGATATCACTTTATAGGATATGGTTATTATCATATATATGGAATGGTTATTATCAGAAAGACAAAAGATAGCAAGTATTGGCAAGGATGAGGAGAAAAGATAACCCTTGTAAGCTGTTGGCGGTAATGTAAATTGGAACACCATTGTAGAAAACAGTATGGAAGTTCCCCTAAAATTAAAAATAGTAATACTACCTTATGATCTAGCAATCCTACCTAGGTCAAATATCTGCACTCCCATGTTCATTTCAGCATTATTAACAGTAGCCAAAATATGGAAACTAAATGTCTGTCAGTGCATGAATGGATAAAGAAAATGTAGTATATACATACAATGGAATATTACTCTGCCATAAAAAGAAGGAAATCCTGCCATTTGTGACAACATGGATGAACCTAAAGCATATTATGCTTAGTGAAATAAGCCAGACACAAATACTGCATGATCTGACTTAAATGCGGAATCTAAAATAGTCAGTATCGGGGAGTAGACAGTAGAATAGAGGTTACCAGGGACTGAGAGAAGGGGAAATGGAGAGTGTTGGCAAGGGGTACAAAGTTTCAGTTGTGTAAGATGAATAAATTTTGGAGACTGAATGTACAAAACAATGTAACTATGGTTAACAATGCTTTATTGTATACTTGAAGTTTACTAAGAAGGTAGAATTAAAGAGTTCTCACCATAATAAAAGAAAGAAAGAAAATAGTAACTATCTGAGTTACGATGCATTAACTATTTTGATTGTGTTGATAATTTTGCAATGGACATGAATATCAAATAATCAAAGTATATACCTTAAATATATACAATTTTCATTGTCAAATATATCTCAATAAAAAATCAATATAGATTCTTGCCCAAGGCTTCTTGGTCACTTCCTATGTAAAGACAGAAGATTACGTATATTATAAAAGGTAGCCTTTTACATTCTTTTCAATATCTGATTCAATTCAACCTACCAAAAATAAAAGCTAGCAAATATTTTTGTATAAAAAGCTTCTATATGAACCACATTTGTTATAATTAATATAATATCCATCTAATAACTTACATACCAGGACTAAATTGCTTATCATGTAACAATTCAATTAACCTCTGGGTATGGATTATTATTTCCAATTTTCACTTGAGGAAGCTGAGGCACAGTGAAACTACATAATTTTTCACATTACTTGGCTAGTTAGGGTCAAAGGTACATTACAAATCCACACAATCTGACCAATTACCTGGATTGACACATGTAATTAATTACCCTATCCAGTTCTTTAACACTGGACTATGCTGTCTCCTATACAGGACCAATTTTTAAAAATAAATCATTTTAATTGATGACTTTTTCTGATAATACAAATTAATTTTTTTATTGTAGGATATCTTTGTAATCAAAAAGTCATATTTTAAAAGAAAACATAGAACCCAAGGAGGTCAAAACAGTGCAAATTGTAATGTTGTGGCGATAGAGCTAACTGTGGAATGTTAGGACCCACAGAAAAAGAGTAGACCTCATTATTAGTTTTTGAATCATGCTCCATTCTGTAGATGATGCTCTTCTTGATCAGTAAGCAGCTACTACCTCAGTACCATCTGATATTTTATTCATAGGCCCAGTTCCAATACCAAAAAAGAGGGCAACACCTCTTTATAGTTACTGTCCTCTGCTATGATTCACAAGATCGCAACCGCTTGACATAATGGAAGATGTTTTTGTGCCAGCAAAGCATGTAATGACTTTGTCCTGGTAGGTTTCTCAACTGCTTCATTTTAAGAAAAACATGGAAGAAATTAGAGTAGCTTCAGGAACGCTGATAGTTTTTCCTGTATTTTTGGAGAAGATGCATCTTTGATTTTACATAATATATCTTGGATAGAGTGAATATAAAAGTTATTAACGCCATGATGAAGAAAAAGATACTAGAATTGTTCTAATTATGTTTTTCTTTTTTCATTCTGATATACTGAGTATCAAAATCACATAGAAACTCCTAAACTTTTCCTATGAGTTCTAAATATATTGGTCTTACATGAAATATGAATCCATCTTAGAATGTTAGAAGACTTCCATAAGGCACTAGAAAATTAAAAGAGCAAAGCTATAAAATTCTAAAACATTTCATATTCACCACATAATTCACATCATAATATCAACCATGTGTTCATAGTGACCTCAACAACTTAGGTAAGTATCTTGAGAAAAATATATTATAGAAGATATATGTGTGTATTATGTGTGTTTCAAAATACTAAAAGGGAAAAACGTATGCTTATATGTTCATCCACCTAACAACATAATGTTGAAGGGCAACAACAGCCAGTCTATTAACATCTAGCAAGTTGTAGGAACAAAATAAATATTATACAATGAAGTTAGATTTTTCAAAGTGACACTTTCATTATTCTTTATTACAAAGGTTAAAATGAGACAGTAGAAATTGGCATGTGTGATATTTTCAATAATCTGAAATAGATTAGAATTGATTGAATACATCTAAATAACATAGGGTAAAGCATCTCTATTTGTAAACTGAATTCGATGAAATCTACATCTAAATCTATTTAATACATTCTATACTGGAAATGAAATAGTGGACATGCAGTTATAAATCATGTCAATATTCCTAGGCCTTATTTTTTAAAAAAACAAAGTTCAAATAGACCCTTTGATCAGAATCAAAACAGACTAAAAATCAAGCTTAATGACTAAAAGCCATTAGTCATGATTAGTGGTATTAGAATACTTAATAGAAAAAAATTTTCACATATCAAGAAAATAATACCATATGATTTTTGATGGTGTCTTTTGATTTATCTAAAGTCAATGCAGCAAGCTACATTGATTATGTTGTTTTATCAAAATAATCGCAGAACATGTCTTATCTTCAGAGAATCCACCACTTAACTTTATTGATCTTACCACATGCATGATGGAGAATTTAATTTTATATATATCCAAAAATAGTTGTATAGAAATAAGTATTTTTGTTAATATCTACCTCTTCTTTGTATGTATTTTAAACTGTCACAGATTCTGAGACTTCCCTGCTTTTATTTTCTGGGGTTCGTGTAAAAGAAGTTCTTAATTTTTTAGGAATCATAAATCTATTTAGAATCTGATGATACCTATGATATTTTCCTTTTAATGAATGTACATATTTACAGTTTGCATCTGATTTCATGGCATTGATGGATCCCAGGTTAAAAACTTGTGTTCTATAACAAATACTTGATTTTTTTTTCAGACGGATTGTATGAAAGGCATTGGAGTTCTCAAGAGAAAAATGGATCTGTGGATTTATTGAATGAGATCCTAGAAGATTTGGGGGCATGATTATGTATGGCATTGGAGGTAGAGTTTATCTGTTTATGGTGAAACATATCTCATTTCCATAGGTGAATGCTTTTATTCATGACAAAAGGGCCTCTATTGGCTTATTTGTCTCTCTGGTGAGATACCTTCCCCAGGTCTCATCATTGCCAACTCAAGAAGCTCAGGGTTGTCAGTGCAAGTAAAATAGTTCTCCCCTTCATTCATTCATTTAGTAAACTGATATTTATTGAGCACCTGTTCTATGTTGGGGTCCAACCCAGAACAATGGTTTTAAGAATACAGACACAAACAAGAAATACAAGGTCCCCATTTTCATGATGCTTGCATGCTAGCGAAATTATCATGAAAACTGACAATTAGTAAGTAAACAAATAACGAAGATAATTTCAAATAGTGGTCTGTGCCATCAAGATGTAAAAGAAGGCCATGTGATGAGTCACTGAACTAAGGGAAGAGACTCTCTGGAATGTGGGTTTGATTGAAATCTCAAAAGATGAGGACGAGCCAGCGGTGAAAAGACTTGGTAGAGAGTATCTAGCAGATGAAGCATCATGTAAAGGTCCTGAGAGAGCATGCTTGGCTTGTTCATGGAACATACATATGACAAGCTCAGCTAGAGTATACTGAGGGTAGGATGAAGTCAGATATTTGGGTGGGGTGCAGTCTTGTAGGACCTTGCATATCATTAAAAGGAGTTGGGATTTTATTGTATTTTTAAAAATTTTAATGTGTATTTATTTTTGAAAGAGTGAGAGACAGAGCATGAGCAGGGGAGGGCAGAGAGAGAGGGAGACACAGAATACAAAGCAGACTCCAGGCATTAAGCTGCCAGCACAGAGCCCTGCACGGGGCTCAAACTCATGAACCGTGAGATTATAACCTGAACCCCAGTCAGACACTTAACTGACTTAACCAATTGAGCCACCCTAGTTTGAATTTTATTTTAAATGTGATGAAAAGCCATTAGTTTTAAGCAGGAAAATTGGGTAGTACAACCTAGTTTATATTTTTATTTTTATTATTTTCTTTTATATTTTTAAAGACGGCCCAGAATAGCACTCCTTTTTAAATTTTTTTTTTTTGATGTTTGTTTATTTTTGAGGGGGAAGAGCAGAGAGACAGGGAGAGGGTGACACAGAATCCCAAACAGTCTCTATACTCTGAGCTGTCTGCACAGAGTCCATGCAGGGCTGGAACTCACCGACCATGAGAACATGACCTGAGACCAAGTAGGAAGTTTAGCTGACTGAGCCACCCAGGTGCCCCATAAGTTTATATTTTTAAAGGTTTGTTTTGTCTGTTGTGACCTTGGACCCAATAGTAGCCATAACAGAAAATGCAGCAACTTCCATTCAAGACAGATATATGGAAATTTCTACCACTGACACCCAACAAAGCAAGTTATAGTTTGCAAGTAAAAAGTATCTTATGACAAACAACATGCTATTTTGAAAAGATTTTTTTAAAGATTTTTAAAAAGATTATACAAATAATGTGTAATTATGTGAGACTTCAGAAATCTCTGGTTCTGTCTCTACCTTTTTGGGATCTTGAACCTTCCATCTGTTCAATTAGTAATTATTGAACAACTTCTATATGCCAGATATTGTTCTAGCCTAGTGCTTTTCCTCATCTGTGGGGAAGGACAAGTTTTTTGCTTTTCTTTCTCAATTCATTATTGAGTAATATTTTTATTTAATACAATAAAAGTAAGTTATTAGATAAATGACTTTAAAAGACATGGAAAATACCAGTTAAGTTTGGTATTATTAGTTTCAACAGACATAAAATTATACTTCAGTAGATACAATCAGAAGAAATATAACCAAAAGGGTAAAAAGAATTACAAAAATTGCAAAACATTGTTTTTAACATGTTTAAAAGTGTGTCCACAGGCAATTCATACAGAGAATTTTTAATACACGTATAACTTTTTGTCATTTCACAAGAATAACTAAAGAGTATTGAAGGAAATAGCGATGTCCCGTATTAAAAGCTTCATCACACATGTTGAACAAACTCTAGCATATCAACATTTAAAATTTTCAGCTCAATAAATGAGCTTGCTTTTTACTTGTTAAATTATTAAATCAAAGCTGGATTGACAACAAAGCATTTCTAAATGGTTTCTGCTTTAAAAACACTCAAAAATAGAGAAACCAGTCTCACAAAATAATATTGATGAAATAAGAGATTTCAATATCTTGAAATCTGAACTTCAATCTCAAACTCAGGATATTTAATATTTAATTTTAACCTTTATACAAAAGGAGACAATTGATATTATTTCAGAATGTATCTTCAATCCTTCATCATAACTATTTAACAAGTTACCCATCGCAGAACAGTTACACAATTCTTAGACCCACAACAATTTGTCAACTACAGTTTGGGGAGCACTACTCTACAGGATGCTTTCTATGAATAAAATAAAGCTGTCTGTTTTCAAAATCGTGAAATTCACAGTCAGCTGTTGTTTCCTACTCTTTCTACTATTGTTATAGATAGCAAGTATTAGAAATAGCAGCTTAAAACTCACTGTTAATCTGGAGGATTGCTCTCCAGATGAGAAAAGATTTGGGGTAATTTATATTTCTGACTACGGCACTATTTCTGATGACTGGCATTTGTTCTAACACAGAATTTCCTGCAACATTCATCCTTTAGAAGTCCTCAGTTCATTTTCTGGCCTTACTCTTCTTAAAAAAATAAAAATAAGGGGCACCTAGGTGGCTCAGTCAGTTAAACCTCCGACTGAGGCTCAGGTCATGATCTCATGGTCTATGAGTTCAAGCCCCATGTTGGGCTCTATGCAGACAGCTCAGAGCCCAGAGCCTGCTTCAGATTCCGTGTCTCCTCCTTTCTCTGCTCCTCCCCTGCCCATGCTCTGTGTATCTCTCTCAGAAATAAACAATAAAAATAATAATAATAAAATAAAAGTAACAAAATTTATTAGGACTTTTATAAAACTTCACTTAAGGGTCACATGGGTGGCTCAGTTAAGTGTCTGACTCTTGATTTCAGCTCAGGTCATGATCTCAGGGTTCACGGGTTTGAAACCACATCGCTTGGGATTCCCTCTCTCTCCCAATCTCTCTCTCTCAAAATAAATAAATAAACTTTAAAAAGCTTCACTTAAAACAATCTTATAATTTAAGCTGTTATTAGGTCAAATGACTATTTATAAATGGGATTATGAATGAAATTATAATCAGGGGTAGGTGCAGTTGGTTCATACTGGTTTGAAAGAACCAATTATGTGCATCTCTTTCTACTCAGCATTAGGTGATGGCAGGCTGGTAGTTGAAATCAGCCTTGGTGAAAGTATTTATACCATGGATATCAGCACACATTACTAACTCAAGGCATTTTCCCAGAGGGCTAGTAATTGAACATTTACTAGTACAGCACCTGTTGTACTTAATGTTAATTTCATATTTCTTAGAGTAAGAAGAATTAACAAAATGGCATTATAAAATTTGAAATATTTCAGGTACTATTTTCAAGATGGCCTCATTTATGTCCTTTAGAACCAGACTAAGAAAAAATACTTTTTCTGGACTGTATGAGAGAACATACACTTATGTTTTACTTTATTTTATTTTATTTTATTTTTTAATATCTTTTATTTATTTCAGAGAGACAGAGAGAGAGAGAGAGACAGCGTGAGCAGGGGAGGACAGAGAGAGAGGGAGATACAGAATCTGAAGCAGGCTCCGGGCTCTGAGCTGGCAGTCAGCACAGAGCCCAATGCGGGGCTCAAACCCACGAACCGTGAGATCATGACCTAAGCCGCAGTCGGACGCTTAACCGACTGAGCCACCTAGGCGGCCCTTGAGTGGTATTTTAAAACCTCCTTGAAGATAATACACCCAGAACAATATTTATGTTAAATTCCACAATGTAAGTCCATGACTACTCTCTGGGGAGCTATGTTACCCTAACACTATGCACTTCACATAACTCCTACCAGTTACCAGACACAATCATGAGAATAATCTTTAAAGACTAATGAGCAGCTTCCAATCTTGAGCCCTAAGAGGAGTTATGGAAAGTTTATTGTGGCTTCATTCTTCTACTTCCAAGATTTTAGAACTTTCACTACAGATGGATAATTTGTTATCCAAATACTTTGACCAATACTTGGTTTTCTATTATGTGAATCTGGCCATTTCATAAACAGGAAGAAAGATGAAAAATTCTCATTACTTTCTACATAAAGGGTCAGGAAAGTTCAGGCATTTATCTATCTGTCCAATCGTCAGCAAATGTGTATGTAACCTTACTTTTCTTCATACCTATAAGAAAGAATCTGTCTTGACATCATTCTTTGTATAAGGAAAGCAAATAACGAGAGGGAGATCTTAGTTTGATATGGAAATCTAATTGGATGAGCATCAAATAAATCTTCACAGCTATATTTTCTTGATGTACTTACTGTTTCATGCTCTATATGTACTGTAACAAAATGATCCAGGTCAATCTTTAAGACCAATTCTAACTGATCACTGGAGCCAGTTACATCCATGTAGGTCAATCACAAAGAATTGATTAGAAAATCCACTAAAATCTGGTTACACTGTGCTTGACTGTATCTGAAATAGTCAATATGCTACAAAAATAATCAAACCAGCAATTCAGTACTTATTAGGTAAACCAAAGTAAAAATCAGATCTATTTTGTCATGTTGAAGTTACTTTCTTACAACTAGACTAAAAATTAATTTGAAAACATTTTTTCTAATGGAAGTATTTTTTCTATTATAAAGTAATTCATCCATCTTGTAAAAACGTCAGACAATACAAAAGTACATTAAACACAAAGTTAAAATCATCTCGCAATATTAGCCTTATTTCTAGTTTTTCTGGGCAAATCTTCCTTTGCATTTTTAGAGGATCTTTCCAAGTTCCTCAACTATCATTTAATCTCAAAATTATAAATGGAAAAAAATCAATAAATTATGATCTTTAGGCAAAACCAATGCTTGTGGAGAGAGAAAAAAAATTCCTGTCATTTGACAGAAAGTACATCTTCTTTACTCTTGCTTCTCTAGCACACAAGCTTATCATTTTTTAACTAATTACTTTAATCTACAATTATTTTGGTATTACAAAAAGCTGTGGTTTTCCCATAATCATTCCATTTTTAATTTTAAATTTAATTTACAGATAAGGAAATAACAAAAAGTACATGCCGTAACTTGCAAAAGTTGCTGGACTTAGTTTCAAGAAACTAGATAATAGATCTCCATCAGTGGTTCTCAACTTTAAGTGTGCATCAGAATCACCCTGAGGGCTTGCCAAAACAGAGTGCTAAGCCTCCATTTCTAGACTTTCTGAGACAATGGATCTGGACAGAGACAGGAAAATTTGTATTATGAACAAGTTCTTAGACAATTGTGGTAGGGCTGGTCCAGCAACCACATTTTGAGAACTATTGATCTATATAAAGGCACTAAATGTCATTTCAGAATTCATCTTTCTAATATTAATCATTACTCAATCTTGATTTTAGTGGACAATTTAGTGCTTTGTACATAGTAGATTTCAGTGAATGCTGTTGACTGATCTAAACTTAGGCATAAGATAAATTAGATTACAAACCTACCAGTTATTAAATAATCCATCTTTTTTCCTAGCTTACTAATTGAGAAAATATTGACCTAGTTTTCAGAGAGCTGAGATACATAAAATGGCTTCTAGATACTGAATTTTTCTACCTATTAAGTTTCTTTTCAACGTACCATTATTTTATTTACTGACAATGGAAATCACAGCCATCCTGGCACAGGCAATATAATGCTAAATGAAATGTGTTTCATTAACATCAATGAAATTGATGAATTGATTCCAGGAATCTTTTTAGAGCAGTGTTTGTTTTTTTGTTTTTTTGTTTTTTTTTAGCAGATAGTGGTTTTTGGAACAAAAGGGATCACAGCTTGACTTTTTAATTTCAGTATAATGTTAAGCCCATGTTGCTAAAATCTGGAATGTGTCTATTAGTTTGATTTGAGGTCTATCTTTCACCCTGAATGACTAATCCAAGCAAAATGGTTTTTTTTGGTTTTCAGCCATACAGTGAGCTATGGAAGCCCTTTTCCATAGTTACACCAGTTCTACCCAATTCTGAATACTAACTGAAATATCAGTGGAACTGGAAGAAAATATTTAATGATTTTTCCTTTGTCTTTGTCATATGTTAATGGTATTCATATGACTCCCTCTGGTGGCAAATGTAGCATGGAATGTTAATCTTTTTCAAGAAATATACATGTTTACATTTCTTTTCTGCTTCTTCCCTCTTGTCTGAAGTTTTCTATTCTACCTATCTACCTATTGCTCTCCACAATCTGATGTAACCACTGGAAGCTGTCAAAAATGATCAGTTCAGTCAATACATAGATTGACTGAATCTCTTTGTCAAAACTCAGTCTGGAAAATGCTGTCAAATAGTTCATACAGCCTTTGAACAATCAAACCAGAATATAAAAATTCTAAAATAATTAAAAAAAATGAATCCCCAAAATTCAATCTCAAATTTTAGTCCATTCATAATAATATATAAATTTAGTCTAAGTAAACTTGAATGTCTGCATCCAGAAAATACCCTCAGAGCTCCATACAAATAAAATGAACAGTCATCCAGAGATGAATTTGAATTCTATCATTTGGTGCATAAGTAACCTGAGTCAAGTTACAGAACTTCTGTGAGATATGGTTTTCATATCCACAAAATGGAATAACACCTAATCTATGAAGTTGTTGTTCCGATTAAATAAGACAATGTATTTAAAGACCTAGAACTAACTGTACCTGACATTTAGTCCAAATCTAGCTAGTATTATAGTTATTTTTTTAATTAACAAATTGAAACAAAGAAAGTCAGGAAATCAAGACCTCTATCTGATTTTCATTTGAATCGTTCAGAGCAACAGCCTTGGATGAGGTAGAGAAATGAGGCTCCCATCAGATCAAGCTCACAAAAGGAATGGCATCCACAAGCCAACACCCCACATGATGGTTAAGCAAAAGCACACACTGAAGAAATGAAGCTTGTTTGTTATACATGCATTTGGAATCTTGATAATACTATCATGCCTCCTCTAATCGCAGCAGCAGAATGCCAGAGAATCTCCCCTTTCCTTCACACTTGCCTATGTCTCTGTTGCTCAAGTCAATATGCCAATGCTTATTTCTCAGCTAAGAGATAATGTGGATTTAGGAGAAACAAATTTTTTTTTCTCAAGAAATAAAATATCTTTTTACATTTACTGTGAGAGACAAAGACTAATAAAGGTATTTTTATATCTCCTGGTAAAAGCTCCTTGCACTTGTTAAAATAATTGGCCTATAACAAAAACAGATACATAGACCAATGGAACAGAATTGAGAACTCAGAAGTGGACCCAAAAGTATACAGCCAACTAATCTTTGACAAAGCAGGAAAGAATATCCGATGGAAAAAAGACAGCCTTTTTAACAGATGGTGTTGGGAGAACTGGACAGCAACATGCAGAAGAATGAAACTAGATCATTTTCTCACACCATGCACAAAATAAACTCAAAATGGATAAAGGACCTGAACGTGAGACAGGAAACTATCAACACCCTAGAGGAGAAAGCAGGAAACAACCTCCTTGACCTCCACCGCAGCAACTTCTTACTTGACACATCCCCAAAAGCAACGGAATCAAGAGCAAAAATAAACTGTTGGGACCTCCTCAAGATTAAAAGCTTCTGCACAGCCAAGGAAACAACCCAGAAAATTAATAGGCAACCAACGGAATGGGAAAAGATAGTTGCAAATGACATATCAGATAAAGGGTTGATATCCAGAATCTACAAGGAACTCACCAAACTACACGCCCGAAAAACAAACAACCCAGTGAAGAAATGGGCAGAAGATATGAACAGACACTTCTCCAAAGAGGACATCCAGATGGCCAACAGACACATGAAACGATGCTCAGCATCCCTCCTCATCAGGGAAATACAAATCAAAACTACACTGAGATACCACCTCACGCCAGTCAGAGTGGCTAAAATGAGCCAATCAGAGAACTCTAGATGCTGGCGAGGATGTGGAGAAACGGGCACCCTGCTACACTGTTGGTGGGAATGTAAACTGGTACAGCCCCTCTGGAAAACAGTGTGGAGGTTCCTAAGGAAACTAACAATAGAACTCCCCTATGACCCAGCAATAGCACTGCTAGGAATTTACCCAAGGGATACAGAAATGTTGATGCATAGGAGCACATGTACCCCAATGTTCATAGCAGCACTCTCCACAATAGCTAAAACCTGGAAAGAGCCTAAGTGTCCATCAACAGATGAATGGATCAAGAAGATGTGGTTTATCTATACCATGGAATACTACATGGCAATGAGAAACAATGAAATCTGGCCATGTGTAGCAACATGGATGGACCTTGAGGGTGTTATGCTGAGCGAAATAAGTCAGGCAGAGAAGGACAAATATCATATGTGTGCATGTATAGGAGGATTAGGAGGAACTTAACAGAGGAACAAGGGGGAGAAGAAGGGCAGAAATGGTGGGGGAAAGGGGGAGAGGCAAACCATGAGAGACTCTTGAATGCTGACAAAAACTGAGGACTGGTGGATGTGGGGGGGAGGAGGGGTGGGCATGGAGGAGGGCACTTGTGGGGATGAGTACTGGGTGTTATGTGGAAACTAATTTGATAATAAACTATTTGTAAAAATAAATAAATAAATAAATAAATACAAAGGATTTACTCTTATAAAAAAATTGGCCTATATAACATGAGAAATTAATCATGACTTAAATGATGTTTGTGTGCACATCTGTTTTAACAGTTTTGATTGGTCAGTTAAAGTAAGTTATTTGTCTTCATTTTTGTTGTTTTGTAGTCATGTTATTAGTTTTGTGATAATAAACTACACATATACATAGCCATAGGTGTACATGTTTAAGGATTTTTTTTTAATGTTTTATTTATTTCTAGGAGAGAGAGACAGCGTGAGCAGGGGAGGGTCAGAGAGAGAGGGAGTCACAGACTAAAACAGGCTCCAGGCTCTGAGCTGGCAGTCAGCACAGAGCCCGACGCGGGGCTCGAACCCACGAACTGCGAGATCATGACCAAAGCGAAAGTCGGACGCTTAACTGACTAAGCCACCCAGGCGCCCCTGTTTAAGGATTTTGCTCCAAATCTTATTTATATAGACGTTTTGCATTGCTATTATTTAACTTGGCTTTCAAAAAGTAATGCTAATATAGATGGGCCAGGTATAAGAGCACTATCGTGTGCCATAGTGCTAGGGACAGGGTATGTCTTTCATATAGGTTTCCATTTCTTGAGAATCTCATATAGCCTTTTTTGGATGCATTCCAATGCAGCTAAAGTAAGAGGAACTAAGGATGCCCTGTGCCCTCATCATCTCTTGAGCTCTTGTCATTGTTCCCTCCCTAGCACTTTTTTTTTCCACCAAAGAAGTGCAATACAAGAAGGGCGATGTAACTGCAAGTATGATTTTAGAAAAGAAAAAACAGAGAAGGCTACTTGGCCTGCTTTGCCTCTAGCCCAATTAAAGCCAAACTGTCAGCCAGTAATAAGAATTTGCCTGACCAGCTCTCCGTGCAGATATTCCCCTTGGTGAACTTCCGAGAAGGATTGGAAAGTATTCCTAGGTTTCTATGGAGTACAGGGGGAAAGGAAGGAAGAATAGGCAAACATGGAATTCCGTGCTTTTCAAACCAATATATGCAAATTAGTTACCTTGTTGTGAAAGGACTTCACAGTAATACAGCTTCCCAGAGTTCATCATTCCTGCAACTACCCAAAACTGGTTACCAGTCCACTGGTCAAAAAATTTGAGAATGAAGATTATCAAGGGTGACCTACATCTTTTACATATATTCAGTGACAGGATCATTTGGGATTCCTTCTCTTCATTGTACCACACGTTTATTCACAGTCTAATTGCCATTCCTATCTTCAAAACATCTCTCGACTGTATTACCTATAGGAATTTTCATCAGCAACTGCTCCCTCTCCTGTACTCTGTCTCACACAGGAAAACATGCCATTTTTGTTTCCTATATTGATCTACTCTCACTGTCTTCTTGGTCATCAGTCAGAATCCCAGCGAAAAGCAGGCGATACCTTCAAGCCATGTAATCTGAGTAGAGTTTAATAATGAGAATACTTACAAGGTATTAACAGGGCTGAAGGAAGCCATAAGAGTAATACAGTGCATTGGGAGTCTACACACCTAGCTAGAAGGGGCAAGAGTAGTGAGTGCTCTCCGGACCCAGAGAGGTGAGCTATACAGATAGGGCTTTCAGACACTAACTGTGGCCTCTCCTAAAGGGATATAGCCAACCTACAGTAGCCAAACTGGCAGGAACTTGGACATTGGAGGGATTAGTATCTCAACCTCACTCTTCTCTCTTCTCTGATCCCTTGCAGATATCTCCCATTGGCCAAATCTAACTGGGAGCTGGAAAAAGATTTAAAGTAGCCCATGTGGGGCAGCATCCCTGAGGGCCCATGTAGCATAAAGATAGAGAGGGGCTCTACAGATGAAACAATAGAACTCAAGTACATCCTGCCATACCATGATTCTACTACAAGTGGCCATCATCTCCTGCCTAGATTATCACAGTCTCCTCCTAACTGGTCTCCTTGCCTTTAGTCTTGCCTTCTTCCAGCCCATTCCCCATACTAGATGGAGTGATGTGTCTAAAAGTGCAAATGTGACCATGTCTCTTCCCTACCTAAAGCCATTCAATGGCTTCCCACTGCTCTTGAGACAGTATCAAATTCTTTTAACATGTGTTTTATGAGGCCTTTGGCAGTTTAGTTTTTAAGATCTTTCTGATCTCATTACTCTCTGTTTTCCTTGTCACATTCCATACCAACAGAAGAAAGGTTTTTTAATATGCCATGCTTGCCTCCTGAGCTATCTGCATGACGCTCCTCTTGCCTAAGTTCCTTTGCCACTCTTTGCTGGTTGAGTTCCTTAGTACTAACTCTCAAATGTCCCCTCCTTTGTCTATCTTCAAGAATTAGGCTATATGTCTTCCTGGCACAGTTCCATCTGCTCCAGACAAGGCACTAATATGTTATTTTAATTGCCTCTTTACTTCTTTATTTCCCCCTTGCGATTATAGACTGCTTGAGTACAAAAGATTACATTGTTCATCATTGTCACCTCAGCACCAACTGGGACCTGGCATCATGTGGAACCAAAGAAATTTTATTAAATGAATAAAGAAACTAAAACAATCTCATCATCATGACTTCCTGACCCTCCATATGCTTATTACCTAAGCACCCTCACCTCATATTATCCTGTCTTCTTCAACATCTGTTTGCTCCCCATCATGGACTCATCTGTCCAATCAGTTTTCCTCCTAGAAAGAAAAGGTTCCCCTTTCCATCCTTACCTCCTCTCCTAAAAGTGGGTGAGAATGCAGGCACTGCAATCCATCTCACTTAGACTATCCAGTACAACAGGGTAGAGCATTAAAAAGGACTGAAAGATTACATAGATGTAAACATACTTCTCTGAGGCTGTTTACCTTCACAGGGAAGGAAAAGTAAGGCAGGACCCCAGTCTCCCTTCTGTTTCCATGCAGATAGGAAGATAGTCCTGGAAGTGTTTCCTCTTCCCAAATCACACCTGGGCCTAAAGGCAAATTCCTGGTCTCTTACACCTTCTTCTGTTTCTTGCTGTCACACTGACTCACAAACCACATTGACATTGTACGTAATCTTAGAGTCCAGCCTCCCAGGGTCTAGCTCACTGGATATGGAAGTATAATGTTAAAGCCTCAGCTTACAATCAAGGATTAGCTTACCTGACTTCCTTTGTATGAATTGCTGTCTTGGAGATCTCAAGGGTCAGGTATCTCATTTGGAGTAAGATTCAGGTATTTCTCTGCTGAAAAAAATAGCATCATTGTGGTTTTTAAGTTGTTGTGATTTCAATTTTCTTTTATTTTACATTAATTTTAAATACTATATATACATGATATAAAATTCAAAACTCTACAGTGAGACATGTAAGTGTCCCTCTTTCCCAGATTCTATCTCCTGGAAATTAGCACAAGTATCTGCTAACTGTGTTTTACTATTATAATAATATCACTTCTCGCTCTCAGAATTGGGCTTTAATCACAGATATTCTGGCACCAGATAACATGTGGGAAGATAGCCAGGTGGCCTAAGATACAGTAACACAGGAAGCAAGTCTCCAACTTTGATTTTGGAAGGACTGTAATCTCTTTAACCCTGGAAATGGGTTATAAGGCTGACAGAGCAGATAACCAGGATGCAAGGAGAGCCTGGGAAATCCCAAGGCAAAAGGCAGATCCATTTATCACATTAAGGGTATTAGTCCAAAGCTTGACCAACTACGCTGATGGACTGACCCTAAATCCCACTGCTTGCTATCAGCCAACTACTTCTTAAATTTCCTTAGATCAGGAATATGATTGTTTCCAGACCACAGATGAGAGCTAAGATAAGTGTCAGACACTAGAAAATTATGGTAGAAAAAAAGGTAAAGCAACAGAAATGGCCATTTTTTACTGATATATGGTTACTACAGTATTCCCTTTATCATGTGTGTTCCTTATCTACCTATTAAACTATGGCACAACTTGAGGTTAAGCCAAGGTTTTCCGTATATTTGTACTCAATAATAAATTATAAATTTACTTCAGTTCTGTGTACTAACCATGCTACTGAACTATGTGAAAATTTTACACATCAAAAAATTTATAATTCATTAGAAGTTTACTTTAAGAATAGAATACTTTCCCAGAAAGTTAGAAGTGTTTCTAAAAACTGAAACAAAATTATTTTTCTGGTATACAAACACTATACCTACAAGCAATCAGATTACTTGGGACTCAAGCATCAGAATCAAACTGAGCCTCTCATTTTGATCCAAATTCAAACAGTATAACAGTTAAGAATAAAAAATAATCAATTCTAGGAGGTCCCATATTATTAAAATCTGATTGTTCTTCATAATTTTGCATTCTTTTCTGGGATTTTTATGTGTGTTGTGATTGGATACACTGGAACAGTCTGATATCATAAGAACCTCAGTGGAACCAATTAGACCATACACCAAACTTCCCATGAAGCCTAAACTACTTGCTGAGTATACTGACTTCTTCCTGAGGAATGTGTGCTTTAATGTTTAAGCTAGTGGAACTCTACTCAATGAAAGAGCCCTGATACTATAACCCTGACTTCATTTTCTATTACTTTCCCCTCTGGTTCATTCCACTACAGCCTCAAATAGGCCAGACATGCTTCAGAAAGGCCGTTAAGGCTCTTGCATTATCTGTTCCCTCTTTCTCAAGCACTCTTCCCTCAAATATTGACATGGGTAACTTTCTTCATTCCATCTTGATGGAGCCACCCTCTCTTACCACAGAGCACCTATTATTTTATAGCATCTTCACCTATTTTCATTTATTCATTATTTATGTTGTGGTGTGTGTGTGTGTGTGTGTGTGTGTGTATAACTGAACTGAAAGTTCTCCTGTATAACTGAACTCCTGTATAACTGAACTGAAAGCCTCCTGTGTGTGGAATAGATTATAGGAGAGCAAGAGCAGAAGCAGCAGGGAGGTTTGCTCTAGCTGATATAAAGAGACGACAGTGTCTTGGATCACGTGTAGACAGAGAAACAAGTGGAAGAAATGGCGATATGAGTAGAGGTGAAATTGACAAGCCTTGCCGATGGACCAGATGTATGTGCGCACTGAGGGAAAGACAGGAGTCAGGGATGACTCATGGGCCTTGGGCTAGACCTGTATGATGGATGAATGCAACTCTATTTACTGAGACATATATTTAGCACTCTGGCCCATATGTGTTCAACAGCTGTGAAGACAACAGTCAACACTGAGGTTCTGGGTGAAATTTTGTTTGATGGTTCCTGTGATGAAAATCAATACAATTAAAGTGATCAGAGTTGTGCATGCAGTTTTCAATCTCATCTGGGTGAGTCTGAGGCAATGGCTGTACTATTACAATTTCCCTTGGCAGTGCCTCACAGATGAAATAACAGTGGGTGCATGCATACACAAAACTGGTTTCTAGTTTGGCTAGGTGAAGGCTAGGATTGAGACTCCTAGCCTTTGAGAGATTTGAAGATTATTCCCTATGAAACTGGGACAGTTTGATTTTAAGTGAGTTCTCAGTTGTGAGACCAATAGCTTGATCACATGTGGTGGTGAGTCAGAGATAAGATGGTTTCTGGAGGGGATGTTAGGTGGGATGCCATAAGATTGAGAATTCAGAGCTGAGGGCTTTTGGTAGTGGGCTTACTTGGCTAAGGCAGGAGCACCAGCTAGAATAAATTCAGAGGTTCTCTTCAGAACACTGAAACCTAGATAGCAGAGAGAAGAGAGAAGAAAGGCTGGTGTTGCTTAACAAGGATTTTAACAAGGAATTGTAAAGACAAGAAAAACAAAGAGGGAGCAGAAGCTTGAAGTTCATCCAGAAAAATTATTGTGCTTCCCCAAATCATATAAATCACTTAAATCTTTTCCTTATAAGGTAATCTGAAGTTTTCTAGGCATGACAACTTTATAGGAGATTAATCCCTGGCAATTGGATAGGGTATAGTGAACAAGTGTGGTAAGATATAACACGGTCCTTTGCTGTGGGTCTTGTAAATCACACAACAGAAACAGATACCTTCTTTAATTACACTCAAGGCCACGCTTAGTTCTGGCTGAATAAAGTAATGATGATTTGGAGAGATTATCTGCTTTGCAGAACCGCTGTAGAGAAAGGATGGATCAGAACCAAGAACAAATGCTCTATCTCCTGACCAATACTGGAATTTTAGGTTGCTCAGATATTGGTCATCTATAAACTGTTGCTACTCACACTGCCCAGGCAGCTAATAGGAACCAGCAGCAGCCTCACAGCTGTCCAGGATGAAGACACCCCAGGGTGTCTGCAGTTGAAGATTATAGATGTCTGCCCATGTGGCCTCTGGAAAAGCTGAACCTCAAAATCAGCAGGATTATGAGGTTTAATTGATTAGTGTTGCTAAAGTGTGTACCATCGAGTTGTAGTTTGTAGTCTTAGCATCATAGAATTTAGTTAATTTCCTCCCAAGGGAGGCATTTTGCAATTTTCTTAAGTGATAGCTTTAACCTAATACCCTCAGTGGTTAAAAATCTTGTTTGTTAAAAGTTAATGGTTTTCTAACAAGCTATTCCTGGCATATGCATAATTTGTTTTCTTTTCCATGCATAGTCTCAGGTTGCTGGTTGAAATGGATGAAACAAAAGAAATGTAAATCACTTCTTCAGATTTGGTTTCTGAGATATCAAACACCAGACTTTTAAAAACAATAGGATTTTCATTTTCACTGAAAAATGCTATCATTTCTTGACTGTAAGAGTTCACAATAGTGAATTAAAATTCTATCATGTACTAGTATGTGACCTTGGGCAAGTTACTTAACTTACCTAAGCCTCAGTTTCCTCAGCCATAAAATTGGGATAATAATAGTTAAACTATCAAATAAGATGATGCAGAAATAAGACTTAATGCTTCCTTGGAAGAAAAATATTTCCCACCAATTTATTATTTTTAATGTCTTAAGAGTTGCTTTTATCCAGCATTTAAATAATTATGCATGTGGGTATTTAATTTGCAGAACCAAGCTTGAACTTTAAAGCTTGAGCAAAGACAAGCATTTTATATGATTTTTCAACTTACTTTTTGTTACCCTTTGTGTCAAATCTGACAGGAGATCTTCTGAAATGAAGTGATGATTATCCTGACAATTCCAATTATCCAATCTTTTAAAGATCTAAATATGCATATATTTTTCAATGCAATCTGGATTTTTCAAGGTTATTAATTAGTGAAAAAATTGCTTTCTGGTAAGATAGTTCTTTATATTTATAAAAGAAAAGGGCACATGCTACTCTGCTGTTTGAATGATTGAAATAATCTGGGTAAAATTCTAATCTTACTGCTAGGGTAGTCTTAAAGAACAATGATACACTTATATTCAACTCTTGTGTTTAGCCTGTATTCTGTGCAAAGCCCTAAAAATACAGTAATAATTAAGTCTCTAAGAAGCAAGAGAAACAGCTGCATTTTTTGTACTGTTTGTCTATACCAGAAGCTGGAGATCTTGAGAGAAAGCTGTTTTAACAGTTAAGAGAGCTTTACATAAACTATAAAGTAAGGAGAGTAAATGAATGAATGTGTATTGAGAATGCACCACCAAATAACAAAAATCCACAAAAAAATAAGTCAGCATTTAAAGCTAACAATAAAATATTTTAAGGCATAAAATGTGGGTCTTATTTTTGTGTTTAACCCTTAAGGTTATGTCAGGGTATACCTCTGACCATGCCTAATCAAGACTAAGCCATCCTCTGTCATAAACATTAGGAAACACTGAACAATAGGCTCCCCAGCAATAGGATAAATTCAAAATATTTGAAGGTAGAAAAGGAAGCTTTGATTGTGTTTGTCTTTTGAGCCACTGAGCAAATTTATTTTTTCTATTTTTTTCTCCAAATACCTAGATGGGGAAAAAATACAACAAACAGCATTTAAAACTGTAGAATTGTGTATATAAAACTGAGTATTACAATGAAAATATAATTTGAATAGTATAAAAATTAACATCCACAGTTAATTCCCAAATCTCTTTTTACCTATCAATTATTTCTTTCTTTTCACAAAACATCTTGTTCCTTATGCTAAAGTATTTACTATATAAATGAGCAATTTTCTCTGTAGAGAAATAGGTGATATACTTAATAATTTTTGAATTTTGATACATATATGTATCAGAAGCACAACCAAAATGTGCTGTTTTATTAAAAAGCAGTAAGCTAATAAGGTAGCCTGCCACAGGTTAACACACTAGCTACTTGCAAGTTAACAAGTTAGCCTGACACAATTTCATGGATACGGGTAGAAGATATGAGTCTCCTAAATAAGAGTCTAAGGATGATTAATCACTCAGAGCAACAGCAATAGCCAGAGTATCAGCGTCTGCACTTATACCCAGAACCCCCATTCCTATCAAGTTGCACATAAGAGACGAGTCCTAAATTTAGGAAACTCAGATCTTTTATAATGAGTAGTAAAAGTACCTACCCGTTGCTCCAGAAACAGGTGCTGTTTCTGTGTTCCAAGACTTTAAAGGGCAACCCTACCCTTTCATATGGAAGGAGACAGTATCTCTATCTTCCAAGACTTTTCTCATTACAAACAGCCTTGAAATGACGGTTGAGAATAAAGGGCAATCAGTGCTTTGCTTTCCAAGACATGAAGAAATGAAAGAGACTCACAGAGCGTTGCTTCTTAATTGTAAGCAGTGATTTCTGGGGAAAGAGTTTGGAGGAACAGAAAGAGAATCCTTTCCTGACGACTTTTCTGGAAAAGTTGTAGCAGTTAGTTTGTTGACAGTTTAGTTTGGGTAAGCTTCCACTGACACTTCTAGCCTGAGAAGATTCCATGTCTAGTCTTCCTTTTTTCCTGCCTCAATCTCTCCTTCCTAGGACATTACATTTGCCATTTTTGCACCTTGAGTCCTGACTTGGAAATCAATTGCCTTACAAATAATTTATAATAGCAGTCAGATTTCCTGACTATTCCTCTCACTGCCTCCAATCTCAATCTCCCCAAAGGCTCTATTAACCCATAATATATCTGATTTATAGAACATTCAGTTTCAACTGCATTGTGAATTAAATAAACTTGGCAGGCTACCTGGAGACCATAACCACCACTTATGGAGTCTCTACTGTGGGAAAATGTGTTTTATTAATGAATGTGTTTAACAAATGACTTTATGGGCCATGCCTCTCATTAGATTGCATCTTTGTATTTAATAATCAAATTTTTAGAATGTTATTAGAGGAAGTTTACTTTAGCAACGGTCTATGAAAATGACAATATTTTCATGGCAGCAAAAAAGTTATCCCAATCCAAAAGCCTAGGAAAAAAGTTGGCTTAAAAAACAGGAGATTAAAATTTAGAGTATATGGACTAAAATGCTCTGTCAGATTATCAAATTCTCTCCCTAGAGAAATGAGATGGCCAAAAAAGCAGGAAGTAAAAGAAAAAAACATTTAATGTCATTTTATAAAACCCTTCTTCAAAAACTGAGGAGTTTGTCATATGTCAGGAAGATAAAAAAAGAAACAAGGATGACCTCCCCCTTGCTACAAGAAAGTTGTACCTTTGAGAACCTCTTAGTATTCCCAGTTTATCTTCAAATTCTCTTATGTTATGGGGCTCTTGCTATGCAACAGCACATTACCATTTCTTATCACACTGTTCTCTGTGATATTCCACTTTCAAGTTTGCTTTTGTTTAACCTCCCACCATTACACACAGCCATCGAACATTTTCCTATGTGCATTCCCATTTAGAACTTATCATTTTTACCATTTTATCATTTTATGTCAGTTTTTACATAATTTCTTTAGAATGCACCTTTTTTTATAGTTGAAAATTATCCAGTTAGTTATATTTTTTCCATTTAGAAAGACTGAAAGCAAACCAGCAAAGCCAAATGTGATTTGCCTAAGTTGTAGTGAAAGGGGAAATCGCTATTTCTGTGCTCTAACAGATTGCTGACCTTTTATATTTATCAAAGTGAGGTTTTTCTGCTAACAATGCCACTTTTTTTTAATGTTACTTATTTATTTTTGAGAGAGAGAGAGAAGCAGAGAGATGGAGAATCCCAAACAGGCTCTGCACTGTCAGTGCAGAGCCTAACATGGGGCTTGAGCTCACAAACCCCAGGATCATGACCTGAGCCTAAATCAAGATGCAGACGCTTAACCAACTGAGCCATCCAGGTACCCAAACAATGCTACCTTTAATTGTCTTTTATTTTTGCTGTTCTCATTAGATCTTATTTCATGTTGATCTGGGGGAAAACACTTTTTGGTCCTTTTGTAATTACAGTTCTCCATCTCCTAATTTATCTATCTTGTTATTGAATTTGTGTCTGGTGTTTCATATTCCTAGAGCACATTCTTGAAATTTTACAAATTATTATTTTAAAATACCAAATTACTAAACCATTCTAGGAAGTAATTTTGAAAATTATAGGAAAGTTTATATTAATTAACACCCAAAACTTAAAAATCGAATGAGTATTATCTTTTTGAATATGAGAGACCTTAAGAATTTCTACTTTTATTTCACCAATCTTGCCATTTTTTAAAACAAGTTTTCCTACCTCACATTAGCTTTAATCCTATGTAATATTTTGATATCTTTGCCATTTTCTTTAAAAATTATGACATGTTATAATTATCGATGAAACTAAAATCTAACCAAAGATGCAGGCTTTAATGAAGTCCATAAAAGTTAAATTAGAAAACAGCTAAGCTACTGAAAAATAGAGATCTGATGACAAAGAAAATCTCTCAAAAGAGGCCCTGAAGTTGTTTTGCAAACAGAACCCTTTAAGTATGCTACAAAAGTCATGTGAGAAATGAATGATGCCCTACAATGCTATTTTACAACTTTGTTAGAAAAAAATTAACCCCTCAAAAAGGCTGACTTATTTCTTGTGCATCCGAAGAATTAGCACAATCACATGCAGACTCTAACCTAGATGTTGTTAATTAGGAAATAAAATAGTCATACTTTATAGTTTACAAGACCAACATCTTAGCTTTTTTCTTCAAAGTAAAAATACACAGAAATTTTCTGCAAGTTCCTTTATTTCTTATCATTCCAACCACTCACATTACAAGCTCAGTTCTTAATTAAAACTACAGCTGGCTTCTGTCTGCTTATTAGAGTCTGACATGTACCTTCTACCCTAAGACTAGAACAACTTTCTTTTTTGCTCAGTGGTAAAACTGGTTGGATTAGTCACTGCCAGTAGAGGGACATTTAACTCCAAAAAACTATAGGGACACCTGACCAAAACCTCAAAGTGCCTCAAGAAGCTCCAGAAGCCACTGAAATATTCCATTTGATTATCACAGGACCAAGACCTATGTGAGAAACTTGCAACCTAAACAAATCGATGGTCCTCTCAGAATGCCAGGATACCCTCAGTCTGGAGAAGCCTCCCGAAGTGACTAAATAACTTATCTAAATAGGTCCTAAGTGCTACGTGATTATGACTTGATCTATAATTGGCCAGCTCTCTTGTCACTTTTCAGAGCCAAGCAAAACCTAAAGGGGTTCTTCTTCCTTTGAACTTAACAAATTGGCTTAGTTCCAGAATAGCCTTACGCTAGTTCCCTGACCTGCCCATCATTTCAGGCTCCGCTCTTGCAAACTTCCATTTTATAGATGAGAAAACTCAGGCCTAGAAGGGGTAAGTAATTTATCAAGGTCACAAGCCTAATAAGTGGCAGAGCTAAGATTTGAACCATGGCAGCTTGATTCCAGAACCTACTCATGTCACTATTCTGCAACATTGACTCTATTAGCATCAGAATATCTGTCAAAAATAGGAAAGAAAACTAGTGTTCTAGGATGCCTCTAAGAGACAGATTTAGTAGTGATGACAGTCTTAGGGCAAAAGTTGGATCATACCAAGAGCAACTGCCTGCAGCACCTACCTGTGAAGATTAACTCAGCCACATAGTTATCAACACATTCAAATCCCTAGAAATTGCTTCCAAAACAAAGGCTGCTAGAAATCTTACATAAAGAAAACAACATGAGATGGTAGTTAAAGCTAGATGAAAATTCAAAACAAACAAACCAAACAAGATGAAATGATCCTAACTACTCCTCTAGGATCAAGCATTGGGAATATCATGAAATCTTTGGGCTTCTGTATGTCCATCTTAAACATACAGCAACATAAGTAATAATGCTTGGCTATTGCCTCTTGATGGTATTATGAGTGCAAATCAATTAATGGTCACTATTTTTTGAGATCATCAGAAAAAGACTGTCACATAATTCCAACATGAATTACCTTTTGCTTACTTTTAGCCACACACGCTATTTCTATACTCATGTGTATCACACTCAAATCTTTCTTGATCTCTGAAAGTCATTGCTTGTACTTTGCACTATGTGTGTTTACAGTTACGTAAGAAATGTATCCACCATTGCTCATGCATCATTCAATTGCTTTTAGCATGAAACAACTAAAAAGAGGTGGTCAACAAGCTAATCCATGGAAAACTAGATAGATTCTTTAGAATCAAATACAACTGCTGTTGTACTATATCAAAGTCCATACCAATCATTTTGGCTTCTGTTATACCATTTTTAGTATAACAGAATAACCATTATGGTTTATTCTTTTATTCATTCTCTAACATTTGTGTAGCCTTATCTGGGTATGAACTTTGGCTTTTTTTTTTATGTGTATATAATTTAATTTGAAGGATTTTTTTCCCTTGAATACTTCTACTTGCATCTCATTTTCTTTCTTTCTTTATGGGTGTTTCTTTTTGTTGATCGTACACTAAATATCATTCACTGTCTTCAAAGTGGTTTCCCACTAGTCCCATTTCTTCATTTCTATTTAATATATATATGTGTGTGTATATATATATGTGTGTGTGTGTGTATATGTAGATATATAGGTCAGAAACATAATTAATCTATTCCTTTGAAGTTCTCTTTCAGAGCCTATGTTAATTGTGCAGTCTCAACTGATGACCTAAAACTTTCATATTCTTATCACATATAAGCAAACAATGCTTTTACAAGTTAAAATTTCTAAGATTTTAGAAATCTTAAAAGGTTCTCCTTTTGCTCTACAAAAGTTCCGTTATAATGATGGTTTTCAAAGTGTGGTCCCAGGACCAATAGCATCAACATCTTCTGGGACTGTTTTAGAAAAAACAAATGTTTGCCTCCCCACTCCCCTCAGCACCTGCACACACCTCAACCCCCACCCATACCTACTGCATCAGAAAGTATAGGCCTGGTGTCCAGCAACCTGTGTTTGAATAACCCTCCAGGTGATTCTGATGTTTGAGAACCACTGCATCATATGGATTATTTTTAAGGTCCTTGAGAACATGAATGACATCTTGTCATCTTTCTATCACTCTCATGAGTATCGAATACTATGCATGGCATGTATTAGGTACTTAGTAAATATTGCTTGTATAAATGAATCCATTGATCAGTCAGTCATAGCTAGGATTAGTTTGGCACTGTCTTCTCCTGACTTCTCTCTTCTTCACATTTGTCATCCACAGAATGGGGGTAATATTAAGAAGAGGCTTAAGTGTAGACTGAACATGACTCTCACTGGGCTCTGTCACTGTTTTGTCAGCACAATGCTGTCATAGTGCCCAGTATTACTTTTAAGTTCTCTACCATCAGTGGTTTTTCAGGATGCTTGGAAGCAACTTGCATACCAAGCAGGAAGAGCATTAAGAAACTGCAGGCAATAGAGCTGTGCAGAGCACTGCACTGCACTTGTATCAGCACAGCATCTTATTTCCCTCTGTAATATAAAAGGGAAAGTTTGTTGTCAAATAAGCATTCAGCAGTTTCCGCCACATTGTACCCATAATACAAAAAGCCAGGAAGATGAACCATGATACCTGAAACTGTAGGAATAATTCCATGCTCCAGAAGTAGCATTTTCCTGACCTGAGAATTACATAAGGAACAGTTCTTGACTGTTTTTTTTTCTCAAAGAGCTTCTTTCCAAAGCTATGAAAAAATACTGTATATTTATTTCTACATTTCATGAAATATTCACAGATAATGACAGTTTCGCTGAAATTATGTAATCAGCCATTCCTAACTTGGTGTTGTTATAATTAATGTTTATTTGAAAATCCTCAGAGAAGGACAGAAGATACGTCTCCAGTTTTGTAATGATCAGAGGTTATTCTCCTGGATGCTCTTCCAAACACCTGGACTAACACCTATGTAAATCAGATAATGCTAATGTGTACATATTAATGAATGACAGTATTATTACCAGCAGATTCTTATCCTTGCAGATCCAAACATAACACTACAGATACCTCCTCCATTATGCTTCTAATGCCTCATCTCTCTTATTTTAAGATACTCTTGATTGCTGTTTAAGGGAGTTTGATCTGACATGTTGTGAAAAGCCTGCGATAGCACAAAGAACCTGGACTTTCTGGGCCCCCTTTTTCCTTCAGAAAACCTGGGTTTCAATCCTTTAGCTACTATGAAAGATAATCACTTTTCCTTTAAATATAATTTCCACATCCATAAAGGAAAGATGATAACTTGGTGAAAGCCACCTTTAAAAAGTCAGTTGCTATGGCTGCTATTAAAACAAAAACAAAAAATCAGAGCAACAACCAGAAAATAACAAGTGTTGGCAAAGCTGTGGAAAAATTGAAATCCTTGTGTACCATTAGCTGGAATGTAAAATGGTACAAACAATATGGAAAAGAGTATGGTGTTTCTTCAAAAACTTAGAAACAGAACTACCATATGATTCAGTAATCCCACATCTGGATATATACCCAAAAGAATTAAAAACAGCATTAAAGCAATATTTGTCCAACCATATTCATAACAGCATTATTCACAATAGTCAAATGGTCACTACTAGATGAATGGATAAACAAAATGTGATATATACACACAATGGAATATTATTCAAACTTTAAAAGAAAGTAAACTCCAACAAATGCTACACATAGGTAGACCTTGAGAACATCATGCAAGGTGAAATAAGCCAGTCACAAAAATAGAAATATGGTATGATTTCACTTTAATGAGGTATCAAGAATGATCAAGAATGATAAACTTAACACTAGTGAACTGTACACTTAAAAATAGGTAAGAAATTAAAACAACAAAAATGTACCATGACACACCTATTAGAATGGGCAAAATCCAGAACACTGACAACACCAAATGCTGGTGAGGATGTGGACCGGTAGTGGGATAGTACTCAGCCGCTGCTAGTGGAGACGCAAGCAGTACAGCCACTCTGGAAAACCGTTCAGTAGTTTCTTACAAAACAAAATCACATACTCTTCCCATACAATCTAGCAACCAATCTCTTTAGTATTACCCAAAGAAATAAAAAACTCATGTCCACACCAAAACGTGTACAGAGATGTCTATAGTGCTTTACTCACAATTGCTCAAACCTGAAATTAACCAAGATATCCTAAACTGTGGTACATCCGGTCAACAGAGTATTATTCCGCATTAAAAAGAAATGAGTTACCAAGCCATAAAAAGACATGGATGAAGCTTAAATGCATATTACTTAGAAGCCAAACTAAAAAAGTGATGTACTACATGATTCCAACTACACGACATTCTGAAAAGGCAAAACCACTAAAGCAATCAGTGGTTGTCACCAGCCAGGGGAGGAATGGATGAATAGGTGAAACACAGAAGACTTTTTACGGCAATGAAACTATTCTGTATGATATTATAATGGTGGAAATACGTCACTATAAATGACATAATAAATTAAAACATACAACACCAAAAGTGAACCTTAATGTTAACTATGGGCTTTGAGTGATGATATGTCATCATCCTCAAAGATAACAAATGCACCCCTATGAGGGTGTCAATAATGGGAAAGTCTATCCACATGTGAAGGCAGGGGTAAATAGTATCTTCTGTAACTTCTTCCCAATTTTGCTATGAATTTGAAATTTCTCTAAAGGATGAAGTCTTTAAACTGAAGAAGAAGGGGCGCCTGGGTGGCTCAGTAGGTTAAGCATCCGACTTCAGCTCAGGTCATGATCTCATGGTTCGTGGGTTCGAGACCCACGTCGGGCTCTGTGCTGACAGCTAGCTCAGAGCCTGGAGCCTGTTTCATATTCTGTGTCTCCCTGTCTCTCTGACCCTGCCGTGCTCATGCTGTCTCTCTCCCTCAGAAATAAATAAAACATTTTAGAGAGAGGGCAAGATGGCGGAGAAGTAAGGACCTCCATACTTGCACTCGCGCCCATACATCACACAGAAAAGATCTGAAGCCATTAGAAACCTTACAAAACCTGAGAGATTGGGAGAAAAAGGATGCAGAATCCACTGAGAGAGCCTTCTAACGTGAGTGCGAACCGGGGAAGATAAAACCGGGTGGGGATCGGAGACTCCAGGGTGGGAGGCGATCCCCCTCTACCCTCTACGGGGAGTGAGAGGGGAAAAGGAGAGTCCGAAACAGAAAAACCTCTGCTTGGGGGAAAAAACCTCCACTTGGTGCATAGAAAGACCATACTTGCCAAATACCTGCACACCAGGTCCCCTCGCGCCAACTGGTCCTGGGGGGGCTGAGTGCACAGACTGCTTCTTTGTGCTCGTTCCTAGAGGCTGGACTTCAGAGTGGTGGCGCGCCTGCTGCCATTGTAGCTCCCGGGCGGCTGGGGCCCCTGGAAGAGCCGCGCAGACACCAGGCGTCCGTGCTCCTGACTGGCTGGAACTCGAGAGGGAAGGAAAAGAACAAAAAACTGGGAAATGTGCCTGTGAGTTTGTGTTTCCTGTGACGAGCCATAGAGGGGCCCAGTTTCCCTCACTCCAGCGGGCTCGGGCTCCGCGCACCCGGCAGGCAAGCCCCGCCCCTGCGCACCAGCGCGACCCAGAGAAGGAAGCAGCGATTCTGACTCCGCCCCCAGAGCTCGGCAGGGGGCCTGGAATTGCCCTGAAGGGGTTGCCTGGGAAGCTGTGTGTAAGGCACTTTCAGGGGGCCGCGTGGACGGGGATTTGGAGATTGGAACTGGCCTTGGTTGAAGAGTACAACCAACTTCGGCTGCGCCCCTGGTACGGGGAGTTGAAACGCCCAAAAAAGCGAGGTGCAGCGCTTGGTTCAAGAAGGGACTGGAGCACCTTCACTCTGCTTTCCACAATCGCCAAAGCAGAGCTCCCGCCTGAGGCACTGGATCACGCCACGCCCATCCCTGCCTGAGAGGTGCCTTCCTCACTTTTTTTTTTCCTTTTTGTTTTTACTTCCCTTTTTTTTTCTTTTTTTCTTCTTCTTTCTCTTTTCTCTCTTTTTTCCCCAGAACACTGACCTGATTAACTCTGGTCGCCAGCTTGCTTAACAATCACAACGAGTCCATTCTGTAAATGTAAATTCTACCCCTACCGACATTTTCATCTCTTTCTCTCAGGAGTACTTAGACTATATAGTTTCTCTGGATAATTCCAACATCCTTCTCTCACCTATCCAACCATATTCTACCCTTTACCTCTTTGAATAAAGCTTCTTATCCCTTCTGCCTGTTCAGTCTATTTCCAATTTTGCCTCATCCCACCCCGCCTTCTCTCTCTTTCTCTATGCTCTTCAACCAGCACTGCATACACACGGCTATTTAACTGTAGCTGGGAAATCCAGGTATATGCTTCAAAACGTTCTTTGTCCATCGGTTTTCTACTTTATTCCTTTTCTTTTCCCCTTTTTGACCCTTTTATGTATTTTATACTCCATATTATTTGCACTCCCTCCTCCGTCTTTTCTCTTAACTTTTTCGTTTTCCCTCTGCTTTGCATGTTAGTTGAATTAGCCTGTGCGTTTGTGTGCTCCTGCTCCCTGTGTGTTTGTCTGTCTGTTTACTTTTCCAGGGCTACCTCAAGAAACAAGCCACAGTACACAAGGTGGAGAGTCCCAAATATCACTACGAATAGGAAAATAAAATAACCAAGGTCCCAACAAGAGACACCAAGGGATACCATTCAAAAAACACTCTCTGAAAGGATAGGCCCTGGACAGTCAAAAAGTCCTCTTGGATATAGCAGCGCTCATAGAAACAGAGAGCATAACAGGTCTTTAAAACCAACAAGAGCCAGAAAGCTAACTAAAATGATGAAACGCAAGAGCTCTCCTCCAAAGAAACTCCAAGAAGAAATGACAGCTAATGAACTGCTCAAAACAGATATCAGCAGCATAACTGAACACGATTTTAGAATAGTAATGGTAATATTAATAGCTGGATTTGAAAAAAACATAGTGGACATCAAAGAAACCATGGCTACAGACATAATGGAAAATAAGAATAGGCATGAAGACTTTAAAAATGAGATAAGTGAGATACATAATAAATTAGAGGCCTCCAATGCATGGGTTGAAAAGGTAGAAGGGAGAATAAGTGATTTAGAAGACACCATTATAGAAAAACAAGAAGCTGACAAAAAAGAGACAAACTGATCCAACAACAGGAAAGAAGAATTCGAGAGCTCAGCGATACAGTCAAACGCAACAATATTCATATCATAGGAATCCCAGAAGAGGAAGAGAGAGGGAAAGGTGCTGAAGGAGTCCTAGAACAAATTATAGCAGAGAACTTCCCCGACCTGTGGAAGGAAGTAAATGTGGAAATACAAGAGGCTCAGAGGACTCCCCTCAGACGTAACTTGAATCGATCTTGTGCACGACATATCATAGTAAAAATGACAAAATACAAGGACAAAGAGAGAATTTTGAAAGCAGCTAGGGAGAAAAGGGCCCTCACATACAAAGGGAAACCTATCAGAATGGTGACAGATTTATCTACTGAAACTTGGCAGGCCAGAAAAGAATGGCAGGAGATCTTCAAAGTGATGAACAGTAAAATTATGCAGCCATGAATTCTCTAACCAGCAAGCCTGTCATTCAAAATAGAAGGAGAGATAAAAACCTTTCCAAGTAAACAGAAATTGAAAGAATTTGTCACCACTAAGCCAGCCCTACAAGAAATCCTGAGGGGGAGGCTCTGAAGGAAAGGTTGCAAGGAACAAAGATACCAGAGAAACCACCACAAACATGAACGCTACAAAAGATACAAAGACTCTAAACCAACATATTTCAATAATAACACTGAATGTAAATGGGCTGAATGCTCCAATCAAAAGACATAGGGTAGCAGAATGGATAAAAAAACAAAATCCATCTATATGCTGTTTAAAGAAACTCATTTTAGATGGGAATTTACCTTCAGATTAAAACTAAGGGGATGGAGAAATATATATCATGCTACAGGAAATCAAAAGAAAGCCGGAGTAGCGATACTTATATCAGACAAACAGGACTTTAAATTAAAGACAATCACAAGAGATGAAGAAGGGCACTACATAATAATTACAGGGTCCATCCATCAGGAAGAACTAACAACATAAATGTCTACGCACCAAATATGGGAGCACCTAAATATCTAAAACAATTAATCACAAACAGAAACAAGCTTATAGATAAGAATGTGCTAATAGCAGGGGACTTTAATACTCCGCTTAAGCAATGGATAGGTCAACCTGACAGAAAATCTCTAAAGAAATAAAGGACTTGAAAGACACATTGGACCAGATGGACCTGACGGATATATTTAGAACTTTACATCCTGAGGCCAGGGAATTTACTTTCTTCTCAAGTGCGCATGGCACATTCTCCAAGATAGATCACATACTGGGACATAAAGCAGCCCTCAATAAATATAAAAGAACAGAGATCATACCATGCACACTATCAGATCACAATGCTTTGAAACTTGAAATCAATTACAGGAAGAAGTCTGGAAAACCTCCAAAAACATGGAGGTTAAAGAACACCCTTCTAAAGAATGAATGGGCCAATCAGGCAATCAGAGATGAAATTAAAAAATATATGGAAACAAATGAAAATGAAAACACAACAATTCAAAATCTATGGGAAGCGCCAAAGGCAGCCCTAAGAGGAAAGTACATTGCTCTCCAGGCCTATTTCAAGAGATTAGAAAAAGCACAAGTCCAAAATCTAACAGCTCACCTAAAGGAACTAGAGGCAGAGCAACAAGAACGCCCTAAACCCAGTAGAAGAAGAGAAATAGTAAAAATTAGAGCAGAAATAAACAACATAGAGACCAAAGAAACAATTGAACAGATCAATGAAACCAAAAGTTGGTTTTTTGAAAAAGTAAACAAAATTGACAAACCTCTAGCCAGACTTATCCAAAAGAAAAGAGAGAGCACCCAAATAGACAAAATTATGAATGAAAATGGACTAATTACAACCAACCCCTAAGAAATACAAGCAATTATCAGGGAATACTATGAAAAATTATATGCCAACAAAGTGGACAACTTAGAAGGAATGGACAAATTCCTAAACACACACTCACTACCAAAATACACATGGGAAGAAATAGAAAACCTGAACATACCCATAACGAGTGAAGAAATTGAATCAGTGATCAAAAATCTCCCAACAAATAAGAGCCCTGGACCTGATGGCTTCCTGGGGAATTCTCCCAGACATTTAAAACAGAATTAATCCCAATTCTTCTCAAGCTATTCCAAAAAATAGAAAGCGAAGGAAAACTCCCGACTCATTTTATGAAGCCAGCATCACACTGATTCCCAAGCCAGACAGAGATCCAGCAAAAAAAGAGAACTACAGGCCAATATCCTTGATGAATACGGATGCAAAATTGCTCAACAAGATCCTTGCGAATCGAATCCAGCAGCATATAAAAAGAATCATCCACCAAGATCAAGTGGGATTCATTCCTGGGTTACAGGGCTGGTTCAACATTCGCAAATCAATCAATGTGATACATCATATCAATAAAAGAAAAGATAAAAACCATATGATCCTGTCAATAGATGCAGAAAAAGCATTTGACAAAATACAGCATCCCTTCTTAATAAAGACTCTAGAGAAAGTTGGGATAGAAGGAACCTAAACATCACCAAAGCCATCTATGAAGCCTTCAGCGAACATCATCCTCAACGGGGAAAAACTCAGAGCTTTCCCCCTGAGATCAGGAACACGACAGGGATGTTCACTCTCACCACTGTTGTTTAACATAGTGCTGGAAGTCCTAGCATCAGCCATCAGACAACAAAAGGAAATCAAAGGCATCAGAATTGGCAAAGAGGAAGTCAAACTTTCACTCTTCGCAGATGACATGATACTCTACATCGAGAAACCGACAGACTCCACCAGAAGCCTACTAGAAATGATCCAAGAATTCAGCCAAGTTGCAGGGTACAAAATCAACGTACAGAAATCGGTTGCATTTTTATACACCAACAATGAAGCAACAGAAAGAGAAATCAAGAAACTGATCCCATTCACAATTGCACAAAAAACCATAAAATACGTCGGAATAAACCTAACCAAGGATACAAGAGATCTGTATGATGAAAACTACAGAAAACTTATGAAGGAAATTGAAGAAGACACAAAGATATGGAAAAACATTCCATGCTCATGGATAGGAAGAATAAATATAGTTAAGATGTCATTAATACCCAAAGCACTCTACACATTCAACGCAATTCAATCAAAATTGCACCAGCATACTTCTCAAAATTAGAACAAACTAGCCAAAAATTTGTATGGAACCACAAAAGACCCTGAATAGCCAAAGTAATACTAAAAAATAAAACCAAAATGGGAGATATCACCATCCCAGACTTTAGCCTCTACTACAAAGCTGTCATCATCAAGACAGTATGGTATTGGAGCAAAAAAAGACACATAGACCAATGGAACAGAATTGAGAACTCAGAAGTGGACCCAAAAGTATACAGCCAACTGATCTTTGACAAAGCAGGAAAGAATAGCCAATGGAAAAAAGACAGCCTTTTTAACAGATGGTGTTGGGAGAACTGGACAGCAACATGCAGAAGAATGAAACTAGATTATTTTCTCACACCATGCACAAAAATAAACTCAAAATGGATAAAGGACCTGAACGTGAGACAGGAAACTATCAACACCCTAGAGGAGAAAGCAGGAAACAACCTCCTTGACCTCCACCGCAGCAACTTCTTACTTGACACATCCCCAAAAGCAAGGGAATTAAGAGCAAAAATAAACTGTTGGGACCTCCTCAAGATTAAAAGCTTCTGCACAGCCAAGGAAACAACCCAGAAAATTAATAGGCAACCAACGGAATGGGAAAAGATAGTTGCAAATGACATATCAGATAAAGGTTTAATATCCAGAATCTATAAGGAACTCACCAATCTACATGCCCAAAAAACAAACAACCCAGTGAAGAAATGGGCAGAAGATATGAACAGACACTTCTCCAAAGAGGACATCCAGATGGCCAACAGACACATGAAACGATGCTCAGCATCCCTCCTCATCAGGGAAATACAAATCAAAACCACACTGAGATACCACCTCACGCCAGTCAGAGTGGCTAAAATGAGCAAATCAGAGAACTCTAGATGCTGGCGAGGATGTAGAGAAATGGGCACATTTCTCCATGCTGATGCATAGAAGCACATGTACCCCAATGTTCATAGCAGCACTCTCCACAATAGCTAAAACATGGAAAGAGCCTAAGTGTCCATCAACAGATGAATGGATCAAGAAGATGTGGTTTATCTATACCATGGAATACTACATGGCAATGAGAAACAATGAAATCTGGCCATGTGTAGCAACATGGATGGACCTTGAGGGTGTTATGCTGAGCGAAATAAGTCCGGCAGAGAAGGACAAATATCATATGTGTGCACGTATAGGAGGATTAGGAGGAACTTAACAGAGGACCAAGGGGGAGAAGAAGGGCTGAAATGGTGGGGGAAAGGGAGGGAGGCAAACCATGAGAGACTCTTGAATGCTGACAAAAACTGAGGACTGGTGGATGTGGGGGGGAGGAGGGGTGGGCATGGAGGAGGACACTTGTGGGGATGAGCACTGGGTGTTATGTGGAAACTAATTTCACAATAAACTATTTGTAAAAAAATAAATAAATAAATAAATAAAACATTTTAAAAACTAATAATAAACTGAAGAAGAAGTTAAGATAAATTTTATATTATGTGTATTTTGTCACAATTAAAAATAAAAATACAAATCAGCTGCTTTATAAAACTTACCTCCTTAAAAGAAAGGATTCTGTACCAATTTGCTATTATTATCCCTCAGTGTTCTAATCAAAATATATAATATAATAATATATGATATAATATATTATAATTATAATATAATATAATAATAAAAGTTTAATACAAATATAAGCTTGCATCTATGTATAGTAGTTCATTTACATGGAAAAACAGCATTAGAAATGTTACAAATCTGCTTCCATTCCAACAGACGCCCAGACTTACACTGGAGGCATGAGTGAGTGGAGTATTTCTGTGAAAAGGAAACATGTCCCCAGTAGCAGAAGAGGGGGCTCTCTTCTGCTAGCTGTTTTTTCCTGCCATGCCAAGAAAGTGCACAGTACACAGTACTCTGCCCTGAAAACCCCTGAGAGAACAAGGAGAGGGCAATTGTAGGAATCAGGCCCCACGAGCATGTTGAAAGATTATTTGCCACAGTCCTCTTCCTCACCTCCTCCCTTGGCTTCTTACAATTCCCTCGCTTTTCCCCCAAAATCTTGAGTGAAAGTTTCGTGAATATAAACACCAGGGTAAGGACGTGGTTTTTTCTCAAGGCCCCAAAGGCTACTGCTATGACAGTTCAGCTGCTCTCTGGAGAATTCAACAAACAGCCAGTTGAAGTAGCTTTTCTGCTTTTTTTTTTTTTTTTCCTTTTTTGCCTTCCTGGTCATGAAGGAAAAAACAAAGTAGTAAATCGGGCTGGGTCTCTTTCCTTTACAGGTGGGCTAAATTGTAAAGGAGGTCAAATTTATCCTCCGTTGAGCCAGATACCACCATCCACCATCACCACAGCTACTTGCACGTTCTCTGTGTTGGCCCCATTTTCACAGAGGCTCTCCGCCCACGAGGCCAGCCCTCTCCTCACTGCTCCATAGAGTCTGAATACAAACTCCAGATTCTGAACTTTCCCACCTCCGTCTCTCAACACTCTGCCCCAGAAATCAAAACTTCCTCTGTACGAAATCTCTCAGACTGATGACAAACCAGCTCAACTGCCATACTGGTTTATACTGGTTGTTGATTGTGGATTATGACTTATCTCCAAAATAATTTTCATTTTAGAGCATCAAACATGAGGATTCATAAACTAACATGAGACTCCCAGGCCCTGTATTACATCTGCCAAATTAAGGGACCAGGCAGTCTTTCTAGTACCTTTCAAATCATGTCAAGTGATTAGCAGCCTGCTCTGCTATGTGAAGAGCCATCTTTGCTCTTTAAACTTTGCTCATGCAGCTATTCATTTAATAACTACTCCCTAAATCCATGCTGCATATAGGGTGCTGACATGAGTTCTTTAAGAATTTCCTTGGCAGTCCTACATGCAGCCTTTTACTAGAATGCCCGTAAAGACACAAAAAGAAGAAAGGAACTTATGACTACAATAATATCAAGATGGAAGCCAGACTAACTCTTGTATGTGGGAAAGAGCAATGCTAATACTAAAGCAGAGCGAGGTTGGTAGAAACACCTAAGAGAAAAGCACATAGCATTTCCCTCCTTTAATCTATGGAAAAGATGTCCCAAGACAAAGGAGGGAATATAATAAATAGTGCATTGTTTTTAAGGCATGAATCCTAACACAGAGTTTAGAACACAGTCAAGATTTTTACACAAGTCATTATGATTCATGATAAAAAGTGCTTTCACATTTAATGTTGCCTTTCTTCCCACATGGGTCTGGTTCTTCAGGCTTCTGCATATACGGTGTTCATATATCTCTGGGTTTAAAATATAGGGCTTTAATTTCTCCATTCTTATAATATACTTTTTAGTTACTCCTTTAAATGATAATATATTCAACATATTTTTGCAAAATTTGCATAGATAATTGCCTCATTTATGCATTCTCTTTTTTGATAACAGCATTTCACAGCTGACTCACATTAAGTTTAAAGGATGCGAACACTCCCAGAGCTTACAGTTATTTTCCAATATTACCACTAAATATTCTACTCCCGTAACTGATTTTCATTGGTTTCTGCCAGTTCTAGATTTTTAAAATAGTATCTGAAGTGTAGAACAGTTGTACAATCAATAAAATTCAAGTAAATTTGTTTTTCAATTGGAGAGCACCTAAAAAGTGTGGTGTAAGTAAAAAACAAAAGCTGGCCTCTGTTCTCAAGCAAATTCCACATTTAAAAAAAAGCCTTTACCTGGAAGCATTTGAATCAAATTAACAATTACTGGAGAGACAGCACTGACATGAAAATTGAATTATTCCACCTGGAGAAAAGAAAACAGAAGACAGCCATCATTTTAAGATATAAAAGATTATGTTTAAATGTAAACCCAATAGCAAACTTGTTCACAAATGTATCCTCGTTTATAGATGAAGAAACAGAAGTCATCATTGATTCATACAAGGAAAGGAACAGAAAGCTTTCTGAATTTGAGAGGATTTTTTGTTTGTTTGTTTTAGGTCTTGAGCTCCAACCAGTATTCCACGTCTCCATTTCAAATATATTCCCAAATAAACAAATGCAATAAATAAGGACATGAAGAGAGACCTCAGGTTAAAATGACAAAAGAATAAAACAGAACATACAAATGAGTAGTTCAAGCATAGCTGTATTTTCATGAAAAAAAAACTGTGAAAATAAACCATCTTAAGGCTACAAAGAACTAAATGTTCAGCAGCTGACTCTAATACTATGGAAAACTTTATTTTACAGCACTATGTCTCTTATTAAACATTATGTGCCATAGCCCGGATGTAAATCTGACCTACCTTTTTTGCACAAGATAGCCCAAGAGAATGCTAGAAAAGCTAAATATCAGGACTATGCAGAGCCAAAATTAGCTGAGCATAGATAAAAGTATGAAAAGAAATACCCCCAATCGCTAACAGTGGCTGCCACTACAGGATGAAATTCGAGCTGGGGAAAGATTAGAATTTTACTTTTTATATCATGCATTTTCTGCTTAAATACATTTAATTGGTTACAATGGTTATACATTACTTTTATAATTTAAAAATTAATTGTTAAAACTTTTGGCCAGATGTCAAATAATGCTGCTTGTCAGGTAAAGCAATTTCTGACTTAGAGAAACAGCACTTCCTAATGACCCACAAATTCCAATCCCTCACTCCTACCAATACCCTGTCTCCCTTCAGTTGGACATGCCACCACCCCCACAGGAAAGTTCAGAACTATTGCCAGGAGGTCTGTGGAAGAGTGTAGAAAAGGAAGAGTGCAGGTAGGTGGATTTTTTGAGACAAGCTGTATATCCAGAGTAAGGGCAAAAGTTGTGGGAACGATAAACAGATCCTCAATCCAGATTCCCAAACAGAATTTCTGGCTTACATGTTATCCCACATGCCCCCAGGACTTCCTGGTTTGCTTGGGTTTTTGCACTTCAGTTTTTACACATAAATTCTACCAAAAAGATCACTTTTCATTTGCATCTTTAAAATACAGATACTTCTTGGGGCGCCTGGGTGGCTTAGTCGGTTAAGCGTCCGACTTTCGCTTGGGTCATGATCTCGCGGTTCGTGGGTTCGAGCCCCGCGTCGGGCTCTGTGCTGACTGCCAGCTCAGAGCCTGGAGCCTGTTTCAGAGTCTGTGACTCCCTCTCTCTCTGACCTTCTCCTGCTCACGCTGTCTCTCTCTCTCTCCTAGAAATAAATAAAAAACATTAAAAAAAATAAAATAAAATAAAATACAGATACTTCTTAAAAGAGTAAAGTGCTACCCCCTATGCTATTAGCAGATGCTATATTATTAGTAGTAAATGTTAGCTTAATTTTACAACCTCAAAACAGCCAGCTTAAATTAGCCTTGTTGAGCGGAGAGAAGGCATGTGGTTTGTAAGCATATTGACTGTTGGGAGACCTGGACGTTGAACCCAAGAAGACTGGGGACATCAGAAAGCATGGAAGTCTGGGAACCACAAAAGAGCCCCTGAGGTCATAAAGGAAGACGGGTCATAAAGGAAGGAGGTAGATACCAAAATACTGTGGGCTACTTTAAAAAAGCACCCAGTGAGAAAAAATAAACTTGTTTTTCTCCTTCATCTGCTTCTCCTCTGTCCTCTCTTCCTGCTTCTTTACTTCAAATACTAAACAAGTATTAGTACCACAAATGAGTTACATAAAATGGCCCAAATGAATATTGGGAGACGCTCCCTCCTACATCTCTCCACCCCCAATGACTCCCCACCATTTCCCACAGCCTAAACACTCAACGGTTTATCCACTGTCCAGGACAAGGTTTGCAAAACAGCTTACTGAAGCCTGTCAATCAGAAGTACACTTGTCAATGCTATTTCTCTGGACTGAATGCTTGTGTGTCCCCCCAAATCATGTTGAAATCTAATCTCCAATGTGATTTTATTTAGAGGTGGGGCCTTTGGGAGGCAGGTCATAAGAATGGAGCCCTCATGAAAAGAACTAGTGTCCTTGGGGTGCCTGGGTGGCTCAGTTAGTTAAGCGTCCAACTTTGGATCAGGTCATGATCTCAAGGTCTGTGAGTTCAAGCCCCACATTGGCCTCTGTGCTGACATACAGCTCTCTGAAGAGTCTGGAGCCTGCTTCAGAGTCTGGCTCCATACCCCCCTCGCATTCTGTTTCTCCCTCTCTCAAAAATAAATAAGCATTAAAAAATTTTTTAATAAAAAAGAAAAGAACTAGTGTCCTTATAAAAGGGACACCAGAAAGGGCCTTGCACCTTTTCCCCACTGAGTTTACAGAGAGAGAAGACAGCTGTGTATAAACCAGGAAGCAGGCGCTCACCTGACACCAAATCTTATACCTTGATCCTTGGATATTCCAGGATCCAGAACTGTGAGAAATAAACTTCGGTTGTTGTAAACCACCCAGTTTACAGTATTTTGTTATAGCAGCCAGAACGGACCAAGACAGGTATAAAATCTGCATTGGGGAGAAGGAAACTACACCCTAGAGGAGCACAGCTGGCCAATAACAGATGACTGATTCTTTCACCAAGATGGAAATGAAAGCCCAGGGGAAGAGCTGAATTGCTAGGGGAGCCCCAGGGGTTGAGCGGGGGGCTGGCAGAGAAAAGGGCCTCTGGGCAGGAAAGAGGGTCACTGAGATGCAGAGAGAATGGATCCATCTCACAGGAAACATTATCAAGTCTCTGTTGTATCCTGCGCAATCTAAATCCCTTTCCCAATTCCCTACTGAATCCTCAGGAAAATATTCACTCCTCATAATTGTCATTTTTCTCTTTTTGTGGATAAATTAACAGAGTTGAGTGAGGTAAGTGTAAAGTAAAACAAAGGTTTCTTCTCAGGACTCCACTTACATGCGTAAAGTAGGTATGCTTATGACAAAAGAAAAAGAATTGTTTCGATAGAGTGGTGACAATCTATTTTTTCTTTTCCATTGTTTTCATGCTGTTACATAATACATAAATATTTTGTTTCCAAGAAAAGACTTTGAATTCAAGAATGTACACTCCAGAGTGGGGAAGTTCCTGTAAGTTCCCCTCTCCAGCCTGATCGGAGTCACATCACCTCTGCCATAGACTCATATTATGCCTCCCTGCAGGTTTTAGAGCTTTTCAGAATGCAAACTCCACACAGAATCAGGGCTTCAGAGATGAGCCTTCTGTGGATCTTGAAGACAAAGCCAGCCTGCAGTAGCATAGAAGGCTGTGCCCTATGAAACCATGGCTATGAAATTCAAGCAGCACAGCCAGTGACAGAGAACTCACTATACACGCCATCGAAGATGGTTGACAAAGCGAGCTAAACGATAGAGTGACATTTACGAGCAGTGTTTCTTGGTTTTCCAGCGTGGTTTCTCAGTTGAGGACTTCTAATACTTTTAAAAAGGACTGTGAAGATAAGTGAGATAACATATAAATTGAGCACTCTGAATTGAATCACTCAATTGAATGCCATGTATCCTAGGGCTAGCTAGGAAATATTTACTGAAAGCAGGTGGGGCCGTATAAATTCAGCTTTTAAAAATAGATTTCAAGGGGCGCCTGGGTGGCTTAGTCGGTTAAGTGTCCGACTTTCGCTTAGGTCATGATCTCGCGGTTCGTGGGTTCGGGCCCGCGTCGGGCTCTGTGCTGACTGCCAGCTCAGAGCCTGGAGCCTGTTTCGGTCTGTGACTCCCTCTCTCTCTGACCCTCCCCTGCTCACGCTGTCTCTCTCTCTCTCTCTCCTAGAAATAAATAAAACATTTAAAAAATAAAAATAGATTTCAAGTATCATTAAACAATTTTTAAAAGTTTATTTTTGAGAGAGAGAGCGCGCATGTGTGCATAAGTTGGGGAGGGGCAGAGAGCGAAAGAGAGAATCCGAAGCAAGCTTCCAATGGTAAGGTAATGACCTGAGCCGCAGTCAGATGCTTAACCACTGAGCCACCCAGGCGCCCCTCGTTACACATTTGGATCACCGATTTGCACTTACCTCACTCATTCTTTATGATTTCCCAGGTAATTCATCTCTTTCTTCCTTTCAATATCAGTGCATTAAAAAAACACAAAGCATCCTCCTGAAAACATGATGGGGGAAATCTGTTGTACGATCGCCGACAGGACTGATAGGGAAATTCCGGGTCCGACTAAAGCCTCCCCTTCCGGGTTCTTGCTCCTACCGCGCTTGCCCACACACACCTGGCGCCAAGTTACTACTAACGCAGAATGCGGAAGTAACAGAGTATAAATTGTTCCCTCTGCTTATGCTCAGGCCTCAGGCCTCTGGAGAGTGATCTCCTCTGCCGCAGTGGTTGTTAAAAAATACCTCCTGCCTCCCCAGATGTCCAAGTTCCCCTTGGTTCTTCTGCTCGGTGATCCAGACCAGGTCCCAAAACAGAAACGTTCTTGTGGGCAAGGGTTATTTTATGAAAACAAAATCCAAAGGATCTAGGAACAACACAGCTTATGTCGCTTCTTTAGGGTACACGTTGGTTTCTCTTGCAGCCTTTTCGTTCCTAACTTCAATTTTTATTTTACGGTTTAATTAACGCTATGATTAGGAAACTTCACGGTCAGTCTAGCTCATTTGGGTGGTGGGAGACGGTAAGTTGAGTCTCCTAACGGACCAGCGATAAAAAACATTGGGAGGTCATAGGAGTTGGAGAGTAATAGTTAACCCAAAGCCAGATTGCCCAGATTCAGACCCCAGCTCTTGCCCTCACTCCCTGTGTGAGTGTGGGCAAGTTGCTTCACCTCTCCGTGTCTCAGTTTCCTCATTTATAAGGTCAGGATGATAAATACCTGCTTTGTAGGGCTGGATAAATTGAGCAAATATACACAACATGTTTAGGACATTGCCTAACATAGAGAAATCCCTTAACACATTTGACTGCTAATAGTGGAAGAATCAAATGAACTTTTGTGGCATGCTAGGAGCCCTGTAGCCTGGTTTACTGGAGGTTGTCACTGGAAGGTAAGAGATGAGGCTGCAGAAAAGAGCGGTCTTCACTTTGTTGATCCTTTGAGAACAGTTCAACTTGTGAATGGAGAAATATAAAGGTTTCTCAATAATAATAATGATTCTATACTAATAATGCACAAACGTTATAATTTACTTATAAGTCAATAAGATTAAATTATCAGTGAACTCTAGAGGGAAAAAAAGGAACAGAAACTTCATTCCCTACTAACCATGTGAATTTTAGTGCTAGAAATGACTTCTTACTTGTTTGCATAACTATAGCAAGGGTATAAACTTTCAAAGATCTCTGGTCTTGCATAACTTTTGGTTCAACCACAGTTAAAGGAAACAAACAGAAATACATGAGGATACATGATTAAAAACTGCAATGAGAAAAGAATTACTTACATTTCAAGGAGAGAAGAATAACTTTTAGCACTAGAAAAATCACTCATTTTACTTGAAAGGTGAATATCCTGCATAAGTGAAATAGAACCTCACACCTGCAGATAAGACAGAGTGGGCCGGAGAAGCTGATATTAGACAATTATATAAAATGACACTTGGCAAACAGAGAAAAACAAAGAATGACTGCAAATGTTCCCTGGCTGATCATTTGATACTGCAGTAGGAGGTAAATACAATTAAAGAGGAAAATTGGGGGGCATGTGAGGAGTTCCTGAAATAGAGCTATGGGTAAGGAATATGAAGTTGCTTTTTAAAAGCATCAGAAATTTTCCAAGTAAGCTGGATTCCCAACTTTGCTTAGTAACAGCTTTGGATGCAATCATACTATTACTGTAGCAAAGAGGAATCATCTCTGCAGCTTCAAGCTTTCTTGCTGTCTCCAAACAAACACAAAGGACTTCTGAAGGGTGTAACAAAACCAAAATGCATGGGAAAATTACAGACTTTAAGAAATCTTATGATGTTCATATGACTATGTTCCAGGCTGTTCGATTTCCCAGGGTTACTCAGTCTTTAGCCCTCGTCTCTCACCTAGAGGGAAGGGAAAACAAGAACCCTTCATTGAAGGAGACTGGTGCAGGATCCAATCAAGGAAGAGCAAGCATCTGCTTACAACAGGTGACTACCAATTCAGTATGTCCCCATCCCTCTTGAGAATTTTGTCTTTGGGAGCATTTCCTTACAAGAAATTGCTATTTCCAATTGATCACCAATTTGAAACACATTATATATAATTGCAATATTTATTACTTATTGTTAAAAAACAAAATGACGAAAATAGCTGTATGGAGTCTAGTTCAAGTAGTCTAAACTATGCTCCCAAACTTCAAGTTGACTTGCATTAAATGATGCTTATAGAGTTTGAAATAGGAAGTACAAGTGTAGTATTATAACAGAGTGGGTTTTGGTTAAAATATCTCAATAAAATCTAAAAGTGAAATATAAGCAAAAAAACAAAACATCTAAATACTAGAGTAGTTTTCTCTCATGTTGATGTTTTAAATGTACATAATACCTTTATGTTTATGAACTATTCATCAACACTCTGTTCTCTAATTTTTTGCCTATTTTAACTTAAATTTATAGATGTAATATTTTAGATTTAAATTTTTTCCAATTTCACATTTTTGCAATTCTTTTAATCTGTCATTGAATTTAAGGAAATTTCAAAAATATTTTTACACACTGGGGCACCTGGGTGGCTCAGTCAGTTGAGCGTCTGACTTCAGCTAAGGTCATGATCTCATAGTTTGTGAGTTCGAGCCCCACTTTGGGCTCTGTTCTGACAGCTTGGAGCCTGGAGTCTTCCTCAGATTCTGTGTCTCCCTCTCTCTCTGACCCTCTCCTGCTCATGCTGTCTCTCTTTTTCTGTCTCTCTCTCAAAACTACATTTTTAAAAAATTAAAAAAATATTTTTATACCTTAAATGGTGGCATTGTTTTTATTAATAAAGGGTCTTTACTCTGAGGTAATAGATAACAGAATTATATTTATGAAGACTCAAGGCACAGAGTATACTAAATGAGTACATCTACATTTTATGCAGTTCATTAACAGAGTTTGAGGAGAACAAGTAAACACTTTCTCTATGAAAGCAATTAAAATAAGTTGACAAAATTATTAATAATAGTGTACATTCATTCTCTCCTATGGTTCATAACTTTATTCTGAGATAAATATTTTAAATTTACAAACTTTTATGATTAATATCATTTGGTCCAAATCAAATTTATCAGACCAAATTAAGGTATCAATTTGATAAGAAACTTTAGTAATCAATCTTTGGTTCATTGCAGCTATCAAACTATTTAATCATGAATAATTTAAACCAATTCCGAAGAATCATATCATTCAACCATACATTTCCCAAATATATGTGTTGAGAAATAACAGTAATAGTTCAATATCCTACTAATAACATTATTTTATTTTCATAGAAATAGATTTTGCATCAACTTGTTTTTGTTTTTATTCCTTTTCCTTTCTTGTAAATAAGAAGAAGAAAAAGAAGAAGAGGAGGAGGAGGAGGAGCCAAGTGGTGGAGGAAGAGCAGGAAGAAGGAGGGAGGAGAAGTACTTTCAGTCTCCTGCATTCATAGCCAGATATTTTTCAGAAGTCAGTTACTTGGTGGGTCCCTATATTACCTGGGATCACCATCAATTCCTTCTCCTAGTCATTTATCAAAGTGTATACAGCAAATGATTGTTTGCCAAAGTAATCAAGATTCTTGAGGGCAAATTTAATGTTTCCTCTTATCTCCAGGGAAAAATAAAATACCACATGCAGAGAACTCAAAATAGTAATTGTTTACAAAACAGTAAAAACTAAAAGCTAAATTATTTTAAATCCTACTAAGAAATAGCATGAAATGCTAAAATGTGTGAATACAATGTCTCCTTTTAAGTGAAAATTCTGCTAGACTTAGAAAGCTATCTCTCATCATACCTTGATATTTTACAAGTAAGGGTTCTCCCCAAGCTGTGCAGCCAATAAGTTTCCATCTCTAAATTTCCTAACACCTTATACCCATTAGACCTGGGCCAGAAAAGATCAATGTGTACAGATGCAGATGGACAACCCACGCAAGTGCAGTTTTTAAGATAATTGTGATTGGTGCTATTCTGAGGGTATGGAAGGAAGAGAACGTTGCCCTGAGCACAAAACCAACTGACTGGACATGCATAGCTCTGAGATGCTTTATGATGCCACTGAGTGCACAAGGGCACGCACAGAGGAGCATGCACAGAGGGGGCAGTGATATATGTGCAAGAGCTCATTGGCTGTTGCCATGGAGGCAGTCAGTAATGGTGTATGGGGAACAAACTGAAGGACATAAAAAGAGATGACTGTGCTACATATACTGAGAAGGAAACCTGTGAAATCCGCTCCTCTTATTGGCTATTACTATGGAGACAGCCTTTAAAAGCCCCTAGGAGATGGATATTAGATTCTGATTTAAACACACACACACACACACACACACACACACACACATACACACACACACCTCATAGTGGGGAGTATCAGCTTGAAAAATATTTAAGCTATTTTCCAGAACAATTGCTGACATACAGCAAGAAAATTCTCCCTACATACGATAGTGGCATTATTTAATAATGATCAAGAATATCATTTTTCCTGCCTTGGTATCCATTTCAAAAAGTTATCCAGCTCATCCAATTTTATGTCTAAGTTGTATGTCAGATTTCCATACCACTGGATCCCATTAACAGGTCACCCTTTCAAGTAATGAATACAACCCCCTGCTGCACAGAAAGTGCTTAAAGACCTTGAAACCCTGATGTTTGGCAGGTAGATATATTTCAAGTTTTCTCAGCTCCTTATACCTTGGGTAAATGTTTTTCAGTGCTGCATTATTAACAAGGATCCTTGGCACCCTGTTATGTTAAAATATCAGTTGAGCTTTAACCTACTGTTCATGAAGCATAAAGGAAATCATCATTTCTTAAATTATTCTCTTCTGCTTCTTTTTGCATGATAGTAGTTTGCCCTGACTCAATTACCAGAATAACCATCATCTATTGAATCCTTTTCAGTGTTTCATTTGCTCTAAATTCCTGTTATGTGTGGTAGCTAAGCTACCTAAAGCTTAGGTTTATCCTCGTTTCCAAAAAATGCATAGAAATATGTAACTCAGTCTAAGGAAAGTGTGTATCAGAAAAAATATGCCTTTGAGGATATGGAAATTAATCACCACTAGTTATATACCAAAAAAAGTATCCAGCAAATTAAAAAAGTTGAATACTTTAGTATGTAAAAGTTTTTTTCCTCCTTTTCATGACATAAATTAGGTAATAGAATGAGAAAGAACTAGGGTTTGAACCTTCTAGACACTACATGTTGAGGTAGAATTGTCTCCGTGGCTGAATTCTTTAGGAGGTATGAAACAAGTGTTATAAAGTGTACAGTTGAAGTGTCATCGAGGATCATTAATTACTCTTTGCAAGGACTATTCTAGTCATGGAATGGAGCTTGAGAATCACAGGTAGCAAAACTCATTGATTTACTCGTGGAAACATTAAAATAAGAAATTCTACCATCAAGAGATGCACAGGCTTTTATTGCAAAAGTCAAAATATTAATAGATGTATAAATTACTATGGAATATTCTGAGTCATCACTCTAGCTGGGTGAAAGGATTATGTCTTCTGCCCAAGGAAGAGAGCATTAGAGAAAGGCCAAAATAACTCTAGACTGTACACCAATTTGTTGCAAACATTTAACAATAATCCTCCTGCCCTCCAAAGGCATAGCCAAACAAGCCAACCTATGGGAACTTAACTGAGTCCTCATTACAAGTCAGGATGCTCTAGAATTATAGATTTTCTTGGCAAGGGATCACTCTGTATTTGGAAGTGGTAAGGTTCTATCCATGCAGTCAGTGTCAGAAGCAATCTTGAACGAAGTGTACGTTAACATTTGTCAAATACATCTGCAAGCTGCCTACACAATCATGTGACAAATAAAAGAACTGGAACTATTACGATGATAGATGTCATCAGTGGGACAGAAAGGTGTGCTTACACTGCCTCTGAAATGTTCCACAGTATCTCATTTTTGCTTTCTTTAATGCTTAAAAATGTGATTCAGCCTTCAAACATTACTGATTTGGTATTTTTAAGCAAATGGGGAAGTCTGGTTCAATGTAAATATTAAATATTTTTATTTGCAAAGATCCTTTTATAGCAGGATTTGACCTGAACTTCTTACAGGATGCGAAGCACAGTATCTCATTCCTTTGACCCTAGGCACTATTCTTAGAAATTCCATTTGCAGAATGATTTTACTGAGGAATCCCATGCTCTTATTTTAGATTATTACGCACAGAGATCATTCTTTTTTTTTTTAGTTAATTGATTTTTCATGCTACAATTTTAGCACTACTATACAGATCTTAAGTTGCAAGGAAAGCCCTTTAAGGATTATTTCCTCTAAGTTACATATGTGAAATTCCTGTAATTAGGCAGCCAATGAATGGGAGCACATGGACTTTGGCCTCCAGATACAAGCAATCTGACTTTCTATGGGCAATTACTTTGTGATGAAAATATAATTTATTTATACTTGATTATGTTATTTTTATAAAACATTTACCCACATGAGGATATTATATTTTAGAAGTAAAAATAGCAAAGTTTCAACATTCCTACAAACATGTTCATCAAATTAGTAAGAAACCTCATAAGAACCTCAATAGGTGAGAATGGAGATGAATGATTCAACAGATCACATGAAGTGATGACTGAGTAAAATGTCCAGCTTCACCAGAATTCAAATACGCAAAATAAAATGCGATAATATTTTAGCAAATTTTAGTGAAATTGCCCAAAATAAATAATATATATCTTAATGATGAGAAAATTTAAAACAAATAATAAATGAAAATGATCTACATTAAAGGTTAGATCATTTAGATCAAACTTTAAATGACTGTAAATACTTGGGCATAATTTGAGAGCATCTTCATTAATTTCTAACAATCAAAAATGTTAATCCAATTTTTCTGTTCCCTTCTGATTTAAATAAAATGATGTTTTTCTCAAGATTACGAAGCCCAGAGTTCCTCAATTGTTTGACTTAAAATTGTATTGCACCTTTTTGCATTTTAATTGTTACCTATGATTTCAGCCTACCTTTGACTTAGCAAGTGAATTCCCTCTGAGGTTTAACTCCCTTGGTTTCAGAGTTCTAACTTTTCCTTCCTTACAATATTTGACAGAAAGATACTGGGTTGAATATGTCCTATATTTCCCACTATAACTTCCATATGACAGCATTTTTCAAATCAGCAGAAAAATTTCCTCTTCTGACCATGTTTCTTTTTCATGCCCATCCTTCTCTGTTTTTGAAGCTATGGCTGGTTTAAATACAAATTTGTAATCTATACTTAGGCTCACATTGCATTTTCCTTAGTAATAGGCCTTAGCTCACCTATTTATCTACTTGTTTGGTGGTGATTATTTAAAAAAACATGGCCTTCAACAGATACATGAAATGATGATCAGCATCCCTCCTCATCAGGGAAATACAAATCAAAACCACACTGAGATACCACCTCACGCCAGTCAGAGTGGCTAAAATGAGCAAATCAGAGAACACGAGATGCTGGCGAGGATGTGGAGAAACGGGCACCCTCCTACACTGTTGGTGGGAATGTAAACTGGTACAGCCCCTCTGGAAAACAGTGTGGAGGTTCCTCAGGAAACTAACAATAGAACTCCCCTATGACCCAGCAATAGCACTGTTAGGAATTTACCCAAGGGATACAGAAATGCTGATGCATAGGAGCACATGTACCCCAATGTTCATAGCAGCACTCTCCACAATAGCTAAAACATGGAAAGAGCCTAAGTGTCCATCAACGGATGAATGGATCAAGAAGATGTGGTTTATCTATACCATGGAATACTACATGGCAATGAGAAACAATGAAATCTGGCCATGTGTAGCAACATGGATGGACCTTGAGGGTGTTATGCTGAGTGAAGTAAGTCAGGCAGAGAAGGACAAATATCATATGTTTGCACGTATAGGAGGATTAGGAGGAACTTAACAGAGGAACAAGGGGAGAAGAAGGGGGGAAATGGTGGGGGAAAGGGAGAGAGGCAAACCATGAGAGACTCTTGAATGCTGACAAAAACTGAGGACTGATGGATGTGGGGGGAGGGGGATGGGCATGGAGGAGGGCACTTGTGGGGATGAGCACTGAGTGTTATGTGGAAACTAATTTGACAATAAACTATTTGTAAAAAATAAAAAATAAATAAATGAAATAAATAAATAAAAATAAAAATAAAAAAACATGGCCTTGGAGCACCTGGGTGTCTCAGTCGGTTAAGCATCTGACTTCAGCTCAGGTCATGATCTCATGGTTTGTGGGTTTGAGCACCTGGCTCTGTGCTGACAGTTAGCTCAGAGCCAGGAGCCTGCTTCAGATTCTGTGTCTCCCTCTCTCTCTGACCCTCCCCTGCTCACAGTCTCTCTCTCCTCTCTCTCTCTCTCTCTCTCAGAAATAAATAAAAAGCATTAAAAGAATAATAAAAAATAAAATAAAATAATAAAACATGGCCTTGGAATTTTGGAACAGTGTATAACATAATTTGAGCAAATACATAAGATTGTCTCTTTCTCTACACCAACTAAACTGACAGCAACTCACAGTTGCTCAAAAGCACAGATTTAATATACTACAACATTTTCCTAAGTCAGCGCTCCTAGAAAACAAATAACAATTTTTAGAAATTTTGTATTTCTTAATGATTTGATATATTAAGCTTTTGATAAAACAAATAATTTTTCATGTTCAGAACTGATAAAATATTTGTGATCCCATACTAGCTTACCAGATGCTTTCAGTAATTAAAATAAATCCTCTACATTGTCATCAACTAAATTATTTTCTTAATGTTTATTTATTTTTGAAGGAGAGAGAGACAGCATAAGTGGGCAAGGGGCAGAGAGAGAGGGAGACACAGAATTCGAAGCAAGCTCCAGGTTCTGCGCTGGCAGCACTGAGCAGGATGCGGGACTCAAACTTACACACAACAAGATCATGACCTGAGCTGAAGTCCAATGCTTAACGGACTGAGCCACCCAGGCACTCCTAAATTATTTTTTAAATTCCTATTTAGATAGCACCTAAGGGTAAAATTAAAGATTCTAAAAGTAGTAATTACATTTGATATATTTTTTCTCATTTTTGTTGAATGGTTTTTATTTTGACAGTTTCTTTTATTTATCAAGAAAAAAATTCTAGTTTGTTATAATAGGAGAAAAGTTTCATGTGTCCAGCCTCATTTACTGCTAACCCTTCCCTGTCCACTATTACATTTATCTGCCTGAAATGCTCTTTGGATTTTTTTTTTTTTATGTTTTATTTATTTCTAGAGAGAGAGAGAGACAGCGTGAACAGGGGAGGGTCAGAGAGAGAGGGAGTCACAGACTGAAACAGGCTCCAGGCTCCTGAGCTGGCAGCCAGCACAGAGCCCGACGCGGGGCTCGAACCCATGAACCGTGAGATCATGACCTACACGAATGTCGGACACTTAACCAACTAAGCCACCCAGGTGCCCCATGGATTTTTTTTTTTCACATTTGGCAGATTCATATCATATTTTAGGACTAACTCAAAGGTCCTGTATGAAGCCATCATCAACAACCAGATTTGAATCACTCATTGCCCTATATGTAAACCCCAGGTCTTTGTCCAAACATCTTTTTAAATACTTAGCATCGTTTATGGTAGTTCATTTCATATATGTGCATATCTCCTTCTAGAGTGTGAGATCCTTAGGGGCAAGGTAGCTAGTACAAAATTAATGCCAAATAAGTATTTACTGAAAAAATAAACCAGTAGTATTGAGATTAGGAACACAGGCAGAACTATAAGACATAGAGGGGAGGGAAATACTTCTTCCATGAAACAGGAGGAAAGAAGTTGTATGTATTACTACTTCATGACGGTACTTTCCTTATTTCAGAAGTAAGGTGGGGTGCCTCGGTGGCTCAGTTGGTTGGGTGTCCAACTTCAGTATAGGTCATGATCTCACCATTCTGAAGTTGGAGCCCCATGTTGGGCTCTGTGCTGACAGCTGGGAGCCTGGAGCCTGTTTCAAATTCTGTGTCTTCCTCTCTCTTTCTGCCCCTCCCCTACTTATGCTTACTCACACACCCTCTCTCTCTCTCAAAAATAAATAAACATTAAAAAAAAACTAAGGTTAAAAATCTTGAGAAGACAACTGGTTCTGCTAATTATGAATTTGGCCAAACTACAAATAGTTGTGAATAGATTTCACAAGGTATTCTCCAAGAAAGCAAGAATAAGCAAAGAATTTGATTCAGAAAATTAGAGAATATGTTTACTAACAAATTACAATAAAAACTTAAACAAAATTGAACCAAATTCAATGGGGTGACTAACATCCCATCCATCATCAGACGAGTCTGTTGTGAGGAAGAACTTGAGTATTTTAATCCTATTTTAGGAAAAGACTTGAGAAACGGGGTCTATGAAATTTTGAATGTCTATAATATCCAGTGTACAGGTATCTTTTTCTTCTTCAAGGGCACTGAGTATAGTCTTTATTGTGGCTGAAACCTGGGAGTGGGCTAGAATGGTGTAATATAGTGATTTATAATAAGAAACATATTTGGTTTTTTGTCTCCATTTCTGGCACAGAACTCCTAAAATTCTTGGAATTTCCTAAGTGAGGAGAACTTTACAGATGTCTTTTGTTATGTTAATGAGGCAGAAAGCCCTTAGGTAACCTAAGGATGATTAGGTAACCCATATGATTAAAGGATTTGCACTTTTAGTCACCCTCCATCCTCTACCTCTGGGGAAGGGGGAGGAGCTGGAGATTGAATTCAGTCACTAATGGCCAGTGATTTAGTCAGTCATGTCTATGTAATGAAGTCTCCATAAAAACCCAAAAGCACAGCGTTCGGAGAGCTTCCTGGTTGGTGAACAGATGGAGATTTGGGGAGAGTAGGAGCCTGGAGTGGGCATGGAGGCTCTGTGCCTTTCCCCCATACCTTGTCCTATGCCTTTCTTCCATTCATCTGTCCCTGAGTCATATCATTTTACAATAAGCCTGTGATCTAGTAAGCAAAATGTTTCTCTGAGTTTCTGAGCTGCTCTAGCAAATTAATAGAAACCAAGGAGGGAGTTGTGGGAACCTCTCATCTATAGCCAGGAGGTCTGAAGTACAGGTAATAACCTGGGCTTCTGATCGGCGTCCTGATTTGGAGGGGTTTGTAGGAACCTCCAACTTGTAGCCAGTTAGTCAGAAGCACATGTAACAGCTTAGGCTTTGGACTGGTCTCTGAACAGGGGCGTTGGGAGAGGAGCAGTCTTGTAGGAGTGAGCCTTAACTTCTGGAATCTGATGCTGTCTCCAGGGAGATAGTGTCAGAATTGAGTTGAATTGTAGAACACCCCACCTGTGTCCTGACCTGGGGGGATCCCCCCCCACAAACACACATATTCAAATTGGGTCCAGAAACCAAAAATGAGAAGATTCTGGGTTCTGAATTAGTTCTTATTCCTCATGCTAGTGAGAAATCACTGTCCAATGCAAGCAATTAAAAAAACTGCAGATGCTCAGATCAAAGTAAACAGAGTGTGAGTGAACACATACAGACTCCTGCTCCCGTTCTTCTCCAGGTACCTTCAGATAGATATTCTCTGTTCTGTAAACCAACCTGTCTTTAGATATGTGTTAATATCATCCACTAGGCTCTAGTTCTCACATTTAATCATATCTAAATATATTTCTAGACCCAAATTCTAATTTGGACCAATAAAATACCCATAAAGTTGCTGATTTAATCAATTGTGTGAAGGTTTGGTCATTTAGCTCTTGGAATTTCAGGCTGTTTGTCCCAGTTCTGAGATCATCTCACACTCTAGCTTTCAGTAGTACACTGCCTCTCATTCTCAGTGGATTATCCTCGTATCTGTACATGCCTAATGTTAGAATCCTTTGCGAAGCCTGCAATTGTCAAAAAAAATAAGGTTTGGGCATCTCTCATACCCATTATCCAGGATCAATTCCATTCTCGCTGAAGGGGAAGATTTTTGCAAAACTTGACAATGCCCAAGTTAGGCAGTCTGTTTGGCAGTGAAGTATAGGACATCCAGCTGTCATTTTTTTAAAAATTTTTATTTATGTTTGAGAGAGACAGAGAGAGAGAACAGGGGAGGGGTGGAGAGAGAGGGGGACAGAGAATCCCAAGCATCTCGTCACTGTCAGCAGAGACCCTGATGCAGGCCTCAAACTCATGAGTTGTGAGATCATGACCACATGAGCTGAAACCATGAGTCAAATTCTTAACTGAATGAGTGACCCAGGCGCCCCAAGGCATCCAGTCATCATTAACTGAGGAGTCTTACAAGTTTTATTTGTTCAGTTTGGACTTTCTAACCCTTCAAATTTTCTTATGCATTATGGATACGCTGTTTTCTAGGGCTCTAGTATAAGGTGGCAGGCTTTTTCTAATGTATTAACTATAAGATCTACCAAAGATAAGTTATTTTAAAAACATCTGCATCATTTCCTTTGGAATCATCCTTGGCCCGCTCATTCTCCCATAGCCACATTCAATCTTCAGAAAATCCTAATGGCTCTACCCTCAAAATATGTCAGAATCAGACCACCTCATACTCCTTCCCTGCTCCCATGTTGGTGCTGACACCATGAGCTCTTATACCCTGAATTATAGTTGCCTCCAAACTGCTCTGTTTCTCTCTTTTCTATGCTATAGTCTCTCCTCAACCCATAAGCCACAGAGATCATTTTAATTTGTTTTCATTAAAAACATTTTTAAAATTTATTTATTTAAATCCAAGTTAGTTAACATGCAGGGTAGTATTGGTTTTACAGGTAGAGCCCAGTGATTCATCCCTTACATATTTATAACACCCAGTGCTCATCCCAACAAGTGCCTTCCTTAATGCCCATCACCCATTTAGCCCATCCCACCTCCCACCCACCCCCTTCAGCAACTCTCAGTTTGTTCTCTGTATTTAAGAGTCTTTTATGGTTTGCCTCCCTCCCACAGAGATGATTTTAGAACACTTGTCTGCTCTCCTCTGCTCAAAACCTTACAGAGGTTCTCTATTTCACTCAGAGTCAAAGCCAAAGTCCTGAGAGTGGCAGCAAGGCCCTATGTGGTCCACTTCCCACTTTATGCTCCATGTGACTCCAGCTCACTCCTTCTAAACTACATTGGTCTTTTTGCTGTTCCTCAAATATACCAGCTGTTCCGTCACTTGGGCCCTCCGCATAGCCTGTGTCATCCACCTGACATGATTTTGTACTTCCTTCAAGTCTATGTTTAGTACCACTGACTCAATCAGGCTACATGAATGCCCTGTTTAAAACAGCAACTTTACCTTCTCCCTGACACTACTGATGTCGCTTATGCTGCTCTACCCTCTCTTTCTCATAGCACTTACCATTTTCTAATAAGAAAGTAATTAATATAATTATTATATTTGTTACTTAGGGTTTGTCTACCATTTCTACAGTGAATTCTACAATGAATTCTATTGTATATATATATATATATGTATGTATGTGTGTATATATATATATATGTATGTATGTGTGTATATATATATATATATGTATGTATGTGTGTATATACATATATATAATGTGCAACCATATTTTCCAAACACCTAGAACTGTAGCTGGTATGCAGTCAGTCTAAGTGTACAACAGATATTTGTTGAATTAAAGAATTGCTAACAGGAAAATATTTCTGTCATATTCCGTCAATAAGTTAGTACCTCATTTCTTATGCCTTTTTACCTCATGACCCCTAGCATGGGGTTCCTTCCTCACAACCCTGAGACGGCTGCTTTACTTCCAGGCACCGACCAGCTGAGTCTGTGCTCTCCCTGGATTCTTTGTCTAATGACTTCTGATTACGACTCACTAACCAGAGCTAGAGCACATGGCCATTCATAGCTGCAAAGAAAATTGCGAAGTGTCTATAGTTTTAAGTGGACACATTGCAGTCTATGACAGAAAATTGGAGCCAATACGTGTAAATACAAGTACATGTCATAGGGGTGTCTGGTTGGTTCAGTCAGTTAAATGTCCAGTTTCGGCTCAGGTCATGATCTCATGGATCGTGGGTTCAAGCCCTGTGTCCGGCTCTGTGCTGACAGCTCAGAGCCTGGACCCTGCTTTGGATTCGGTGTCTCCTTTTCTCTCTATCCCTCCCCAACTCTGTCTCTCCCCTGCTCTGTCTCTGTTTCAAAAATAAACATTAAAAAAACTTTTTTAATAAAAAGAAGCACATGTCATAGAGTAAATGGCATGTACATATTAGCCATTATTATCACCTTTGTCTTTTATTTTTAAAAAACATTTTAATGTTTACTTATTTATATTTGAGCGAGACAGAACACAAGCAGGGGAGGGGCAGAGAGAGAGGGGACACAGAATTTGAAGCAGGCTCCAGGCTCTAAGCTGTCAGCAAGGAGCCTGACATGGAGCTTAAACCCACAAACCGCGAGATTATGACCTGATCCAAAGGTGGACACTTAATCGACCAAGCCACCCATGAGCCTCTTTTTATATTCAGAAAATATTCTGTGAATACTTAGCCAATAAGGAAATCAATATATTATAATATGACTACATTGAGTTAATGTGGTTAATATATTAAAGCTTTCATTTTTAAATTAAAGGATGATTAAAGTAGTTAAAATGAATTTGCTCTAAAGAACACAATTGACGATAGGATCTTAGAATTTAATTATGCAAAATACGTACAAATTAAATGCTACTTTGTTCTGAATCAGGCTCAAATTTATCCAGATAAAATCCTACTTATGTACATTTTCCCAAATGTTGCTGATTCATTTATGTCTAAATGCTTCTGATGTGCCAAGTACCATATTAGGCACTGTTTTGTGCTCTGTGAACAAAACAATAAATGGGCAAAAAGATATTTCCAGCGTTCACATTCTAATGATCATAAAAATGGAATTTATAATATTAAAAACTCTGTCTAGACTCCCAGGTTGCCAAAGGACTTCATAAATTAATTTATCTAATAACAAGTTTCTCTATACCATAAAACTTAAAGAAGAATAAATACCATGCCAAGTGCATTTTCCTTCTTCACATTTACATTAAAGGCAGGATATTTTTTCCCCATATTCATATAATGTAGCTGCACATTTAATGTTAATTCTTATGGAAGCTGTTTTATTTCTTGCTTTGGTGTACTATTCCTAACATAAATCTCTCTCATCTCATTCATGTCTGTAAAAATTTTAAACATAAAGAGCCTGTTGGTCTAGGTCAAAGGAAATTATTTCTGAAATTATTTCACAGCCACAAATATTAAGTAACATTCCTTTAAATTACAGACATATAGGATGAGTTTAGCAAGTACAGAGAAAATTGAAAAAGGACACCATTTTTTTTAAAAAGTCATCATTTTGAATTCATTACTATTTGAAATTGATATGAAACCATTTTCTATCTTATGTCAAGTCTGTAGAAGCAAACATTTGAGAAGAAAATCAGCAGCACATTTCAGAAATCCTGTGAGAAAACATTAAAGAAAATGTTTATTTCAAAATACTATGTTCCTATATTCCAGTGGGGAGTGACCCTTACAAAGGTCTACTTCCTGGTTCTCCTAGGACACGGGTCACCTCCTACTCTCTGCTTCTACCAAGGCTTTCTGGGTGTCACTCCAACCACAACAGTCTCTATTTTGGGCTCGGTCACTTGAGGCCTGAAAATTGCCATTATAGACCTATTTAGTAAAGACAGAGTTGTGTCTACTCTGTTTTCTATTATGAGCTGAGTGCACACAGTTTCTGCTCAATTTTTTTTCCTGTTGCCCATGATAAAAGCAAAAAGATTTTTTAAAAAAGGCTCAATCAAAATGCCAGAGTAAGGCTAATGACCCAATTATGTTATATCAGACTTTAATCTTGAAATAATATGCCATAAACCCTGAAAAACTGGTTAACCTGTTACCTTTTCCCCAAACTGTTCACAAAATTGCAGTGTTTCAATAATTGTATCAAATCCTAAGCCTTTCAGACAGAGTTCAACCACAGTAACAATGCTGTAAATAGCCACAATTCTTTTTCTCTTTTGTCCAATACAGTATTTCCTAAATAATATATGCATATCTAGTCTGTCCATTCTGCTTGAGGTAGAAATAAACTTTTGCAAGGTACTCTAACCATTTGACACTGTTTTGTAGAGATTGCTAAATAATATATTGTCCACATCTCTACTATTTTTATTAGGATATTTTCATGTGTGTGTTTAAGAGCAAGGGAAAACTACTAGAAATAATAAGAGAATTCATAAGCCCATGGATTACACACTTAACATTAAAAATACATAGCTTTTCCAAAATGCAAGTAATAACCAGGTAGGAACCATACGGGAAGAAATGATCCCATTTATAAAAACAATAAAAACAAAATATCTAACTATAAACTTGCAGGAAATATACAGAACCTATATGCCTAAAACTTTAAAATGATACTGGGGAATATATAAAAAGATTTAAAGAAACCATAATACACACAGGCACTTGTGTATAGAGAAGACAATGTTGTAAAGATACCATTTCTCTGTAAATTACTCAGTAAGTTAAATGCAATGACAAAACACCAGAAGAATTTCTTTTCTCAACTGAACAAAATTATACTAAAGATCATCTGGAAAAGTAAACATGCAAAGATAGTTAAGCAAATTCTAAAAGGGAAGAATGAAAGGAAGCAGCCTTACTAATTTAAGAAACAGTGTATCTTCCACTTAATGGAGGACCATGGGGGAGAAGAAGGGAGGAAATAGTCGGGGAGAGGGAGAGAGGCAAACCATGAGAGACTCTTGAATGCTGAGAACAAACTGAGGACAGACGGGTATGGGAGGGGAGGGAGGAGATGGGCATGGAGGAGGTCACTTGTAGGGATGAGCACTGGGTGTTATATAGAAACCAACTTGACAATAAACTATTTGTAAAAAATAAAATAAAATGAAAGAATGTTCCCTTAAAAAAGAAAAAAAGACATACAATATGTATGTAGAAGGAAAAAAAGGAAACTGTATCTTCCATAATCAAACAGTTTGGGACTTGAGAAGAAATAGATCAATGGAAGAGACACAACAAAATAGAGCACAATTATGTAATAGGATAGAAGTGTTAGCTAATGGGAAGGTGGTCATCATATTGCAATATGTAAATGTATCAAATGAACACCTGTACACCCTAAAGTTACACAATGTTATATGTCAATTACATATCAAAAGAATGATGGGTGGGGCAGGTAGGAGAGAGAAAGCATAATAGATAAAGACATTTCCTTTATGTTAAAGTTGTGTTTCAAACCAATGTGGAAAAACTTCCATATGGCGAAAACTAAAATCATTCCTATAAACAAAGTCAAACAAAACATAAGAAAAAATATTTGTAACATGTAAAAATGGATTAATCTCCTTAATTTAGAAATATCTCCTGTAAATCAATAAGAAAAAGATGATCATTTGTGAGGAAAAAAAGAAGAAATTTTATTCCAAAACAGGGCAAGAAAATGCTGCCTACTCTGGAGTAAGACCAAAAAAAAAAAAAAAAACAAAAAAAAACCACAAAAACAAAAGCAAAAATAAAAATAAAACCCTGGAATTCTTTTTTTTAGATAGCTTAGTGTCAAGTTGGTTTCCAAATAACACTCAGTGATCATCCCCACAAGTGTCCTCCTCCATGCCCATCCCCCTTCCCCCCTACATCCATCAGTCATCAGTTTTTGTCAGCATTCAAGAGTCTCTCATGGTTTGCTTCTCTCCCTTTCCCCCACCATTTCCACCCTTCTTCTCCCCCTTGTTCCTCCATCAAGTTCTTCCTAATCCTACTATACGTGCAAATATATGGTATTTGTCCTTCTCTGCCTGACTTATTTCACTCAGCATAACACCCTCAAGGTCCATCCATGTTGCCACACATGGCCAGATGTCATTCTTTCTCATTACCATGTAGTATTCCGTGGTATAGATAAACCACATCTTCTTGATCCATTCATCTGTTGATGGACACTTAGGCTCTTTCCATGTTTTAGCTATTGTGGAGAGTGCTGCTATGAACATTGGGGTTCATGTGCTCCTATGCCTCAGCATTTCTGTATCCCTTGGGTAAATTCTTAGCAGTGCTATTGCTGAGTCCTAGGGGAGTTCTATCGTTAGTTTACTGAGGAACCTCCACACTGTTTTCCAGAAGGGCTGTACCAGTTTACATTCCCGCCAACAGTGTAGGAGGGTGCCTGTTTCTCCACATCCTCGCCAACATCTCGTGTTCTCTGATTTGCTCATTTTAGCCACTCTGACTGGCGTGAGGTGGTATCTCAGTGTGGTTTTGATTTGTACTTCCCTGATGAGGAGGGATGCTGAGCATCGTTTCATGTGTCTGTTGGCCATCTGGATGTCCTCTTTGGAGAAGTGTCTGTTCATATCTTCTGCCCATTTCTTCACTGGGTTGTTTGTTTTTCGGGTGTGAAGTTTGGTGAGTTCTTTATAGATTCTGGATATTAACCTTTTATCTGATATGTCATTTGCAACTATCTTTTCCCATTCCGTTGGTTGCCTATTAATTTTCTGGGTTGTTTCCTTGGCTGTGCAGAAGCTTTAATCTTGATGGTGTCTCAATCGTTTATTTTTGCTCTTAAATCCCTTGCTTTTGGGGATGTGTCAAGTAAGAAGTTGCTACGGTGGAGGTCAAGGAGGTTATTTCCTGCTTTCTCCTCTAGGGTGTTGATAGTTTCCTGTCTCACATTTAGGTCCTTGATCCATTTTGAGTTTATTTTTGATCATGATGTGAGAAATAGATCTAGTTTCATCTTTCTGCATGTTGCTGTCCAGTTCTCCCAACACCATCTGTTAAAAAGGCTGTCTTCTTTCCATTGGCTATTCTTTCCTGCTTTGTCAAAGATTAGTTGGCAGTATACTTTTGGGTCCACTTCTGAGTTCTCAATTCTGTTCCATTGGTCTATGTGTCTGTTTTTGTGCCAATACCATACTGTCTTGATGATGACAGCTTTGTAGTAGAGGTTAAAGTCTGGGATGGTGATACCTCCCGTTTTGGTTTTAGTTTTCAGTATTACTTTGACTATTCGGGGTCTTTTGTTGTTCCATACAAATTTTAGTATAATTTGTTTTAGTTTTGAGAAGTATGCTGGTGCAATTTTGATTGGAATTGCATTGAATGTGTAGATAGCTTTGGGTAGTAATGACATCTTAACTATATTTATTCTTCCTATCCATGAGCATGGAATGTTTTTTCATATCTTTGTGTCTTCTTCAATTTCCTTCATAAGTTTTCTGTAGTTTTCATCATACAGATCTCTTGTATCCTTGGTTAGGTTTATTCCTAGGTATTTTATGGTATTTTGTGCAATTGTGAATGGGATCAGTTTCTTGATTTCTCTTTCTGTTGCTCCATTGTTGGTGTATAGAAATGCAACCGATTTCTGTACATTGATTTTGTACCCTGCAACTTGGCTGAATTCTTGGATCAGTTTTAGTAGGCTTCTGGTGGAATCTGTCGGGTTTTCCATGTAGAATATCATGTTGTCTTCGAAAAGTGAAAGTTTGACTTCTTTGCCAATTCTGATGCCTTTGATTTCCTTTTGTTGTCTGATGGCTGATGCTAGGACTTCCAGCACTATGTTAAACAGCAGTGGTGAGAGTGGACACCCCTGTTGTGTTCCTGATCTCACGGGGAAAGTTCTCAGTTTCTCCCCGTTGAGGATGATGTTCGCTGAAGGCTTCTCATAGATGGCTTTGATGATGTTTAAGTAGGTTCCTTCTATCCCAACTTTCTCGAGAGTCTTTATTAAGAAGGGATGCTGTATTTTATCAAAGGCTTTTTCTGCACCTATCGACAGGATCATATGGTTTTTATCTTTTCTTTTATTGATGTGATGTATCACACTGATTGATTTGCATCACACTGATTGATTTGCGAATGTTGAACCAGCCCTGTAACCCAGGAATGAATCCCACTTGATCTTGGTGGATGATTCTTTTTATGTGCTGCTGGATTCGATTTGCAAGGATCTCGTTGAGAAATTTTGCATCCGTATTCATCAAGGATATTGGCCTGTAGTTCTCTTTTTTTGCTGGATCTCTGTCTGGCTTGGGAATCAGAGTGATGCTGGCTTCATAAAATGAGTCTGGGAGTTTTCCTTCGCTTTCTATTTTTTGGAATAGTTTGAGAAGAATTGGGATTAATTCTGTTTTAAATGTCTGGGAGAATTCCCCGGGAAGCCATCAGGTCCAGGGCTCTTATTTGTTGGGAGATTTTTGATAACTGATTCGATTTTTTCACTTGTTATGGGTATGTTCAGGTTTTCTATTTCTTCCCATGTGAATTTTGGTAGTGAGTGTGTGTTTAGGAATTTGTCCATTCCTTCTAAGTTGTCCAATTTGTTGGCATATAATTTTTCATAGTATTCCCTGATAATTGCTTGTATTTCTGAGGGGTTGGTTGTAATAAGTCCATTTTCATTCATAATTTTGTCCATTTGGGTGCTCTCTCTTTCCTTTTTGAGAAGCCTGGCTAGAGGTTTGTTAATTTTGTTTACTTTTTCAAAAAATCAACTCTTGGTTTCATTGATCTGTTCAATTGTTTCTTGGTCTCTATGTTGTTTATTTCTGCTCTAATTTTTACTATTTCTCTTCTTCTGCTGGGTTTAGGACGTTCTTGTTGCTCTGCCTCTAGTTCCTTTAGGTGAGCTGTTAGATTTTGGACTTGCGCTTTTTCTAGTTTCTTGAAATAGGCCTGGAGAGCAATGTACTTTCCTCTCAGCACTGCCTTTGCCGCATCCCATAGATTTTGAATTGTTGTGTTTTCATTTTTGTTTGTTTCCATATATTTTTAAATTTCATCTCTAATTGCCTGATTGGCCCATTCATTCTTTAGAAGGGTGTTCTTTAACCTCCATATTTTTGGAAGTTTTCCAGACTTCTTCCTGTAATTGATTTCAAGTTTCAAAGCATTGTGATCTGACAGTGTGCATGATATGATCTCTATTCTTTTATATTTATTGAGGGCTGCTTTATGTCCCAGTATGTGATCTATCTTGGAGAATGTGCCATGCGCACTTGAGAAGAAAGTAAATTCCCTGGCCTCAGGATGTAAAGTTCTAAATATATCCGTCAGGTCCATCTGGTCCAATGTGTCTTTCAAGTCCATTATTTCTTTAGTGATTTTCTGTCTGGTTGACCTATCCATTGCTGTAAGCGGAGTATTAAAGTCCCCTGCTATTAGCACATTCTTATCTATAAGCTTGTTTCTGTTTGTGATTAATTGCTTTAGATATTTAGGTGCTCCCATATTCGGTGCGTAGACATTTGTGATTGTTACTTCTTCCTCATGGATGGACCCTGTAATTATTATGTAGTTCCCTTCTTCATCTCTTGTGATTGTCTTTAAAGTCTAGTTTGTCTGATATAAGTATAGCCACTCCAGCTTTCCTTTGATTTCCTGTAGCATGATATATATTTCTCCATCCCCTTACTTTTAATCTAATGGTATCTTCCAGTCTAAAATGAGTTTCTTGTAGACAGCATATAGATGGATTTTGTTTTTTAATCCATTCTGCTACCCTATGTCTTTTGATTGGAGCATTCAGCCCATTTACATTCAGTGTTATTATTGAAATATATGGGTTTAGAGTCTTTGTATCTTTTGTAGTGTTCATGTTTGTGGTGGTGTCTCTGGTATCTTTGTTCCTTGCAACCGTTCCTTCAGAGCGTCCCCCTCAGGATTTCTTGTAGTGCTGGCTTCGTGGTGACAAATTCTTTCAATTTCTGTTTACTTGGAAAGGTTTTTATCTCTCCTTCTATTTTGAATGTCAGGCTTGCTGGTTAGAGGATTCTTGGCTGCCTATTTTTACTGTTCATCACATTGAAGATCTCCTGCCATTCCTTTCTGGCCTGCCATGTTTCAGTAGATAGGTCTGTCACCACTCTGATAGGTTTCCCTTTGTATGTTAGGGCCCTTTTCTCCCTAGCTGCTTTCAAAATTCTCTCTTTGTCCTTGTATTTTGCCATTTTTACGATGATATGTCGTGCAGAAGATCGATTCAAGTTACATCTGAGGGGAGTCCTCTGAGCCTCTTGTATTTCCACATTTACTTCCTTCCCCAGGTCAGGGAAGTTCTCTGCTATAATTTGTTCCAGGACTCCTTCAGCACCTTTCCCTCTCTCTTCCTCTTCTGGGATTCCTATGATACGGATATTGTTGCGTTTGACCATATCGCTGAGCTCTCGAATTCTTCTTTCCTATTCCTGGATAAGTTTGTCTCTTTTTTTGTCAGTTTCTTGTTTTTCTATCATGGTGTTTTCTAAATCACTTATTCTCCTTTCTGCCTCTTCAATCCATGCATTGGAGGCCTCTAGTTTATTATGGATCTCATTTATCGCATTTTTTAATTCTTCATGCCTGTTTTTATTTTCCATTCTGTCTGTAGCCATAGTTTCTTTGATGTCCCCTATGTTTTTTTTCAAGTCCAGCTATTAATTTTACCATTATTATTCTAAAATCTTGTTCAGTTATGCTGCTGATATCTGTTTTGAGCAGTTCACTAGCTGTCATTTCTTCTTGGAGTTTCTTTGGAGGAGAGCTCTTGCGTTTCGTCATTTTAGTTAGCTTTCCAGCTCTTGTTGGTTTTAAACACCTGCTTTGCTCTCTGTATCTATGAGTGCTGCTATATCCAAGAGGACTCTTTGACTTTCCAGGGCCTATCCTTTCAGAGAGTGTTTTTTGAATGGTACCTCTTGGTCTGTTTTGTTGGGACCTTGGTTATTTTATTTTCCTATTCGTAGTGATATTTGGGACTCTAAAGCTTGTGTACTCTGGCTTGTTTCTTGAGGTAGCCCTGTAAAAGAAAACAGACAGGCAAACACACAGGGAGCAGGAGCACACAAACGCACAGGCTAATTCAACTAACATGCAAAGCGAGAGGGAAAACGAAAAAGTTAAGAGAAAAGACAGAGGAGGGAGGGCGAATAATAGGGTGTATAAAATACATAAAAGGGTCAAAAAAGGGAAAAGAAAAGGAAAAAAGAAGAAAACCGATCGACAAAGAATGGTTTAAAGCATATAACTGGATTTCCCAGCTACAGTTAAATAGCCATGTATATGCAGTGCTGGTTGAAGAGCATAGAGAAAGAGAGAGAAGACAGGGCGGGATGAGGCAAAATTGGAAATAGAAGGAACAGGCAGAAGGGATAAGAAGCTTTATTCAAAGAGGTAAAGGGTAGAATATGGTTGGATAGGTGAGAGAAGGATGTTGGAATTATCCAGAGAAACTATATAGTCTAAGTACTCCTGAGGGAAAGAGATGAAAATGTCGGTAGGGGTAGAATTTACATTTACAGAATGGACTCGTTGTGATTGTTTGCGAGCCAGAGACCAGAGTTAATTAGGTCAGTGTTCTGGGGAAAAAAGAGAAAAGAGAAGAAGAAAAAAGAAAAAAAAAGGGAGGAGGGCACCTCTCAGGCAGGGTTGGGCATGGCGTGATCCAATGCCTCAGGCGGGACCTCTGCCTTGGCGGTTGTGGGGAGGAGAGTGGCGGTTCTCCAGTCCCTTCTTGTACCAAGCGCTGCACCTCGCTTTTTTGGGCGTGTAAACTCCCTGTGCCAGGGGCGCAGCCAAAGTTGGTTGCACTCTTCAACCCAGGACAGTTCCAGTCTCCAAATCCCAGTCTGTGCCCCGCCCTGCTGAAATTGTCTTCCCAGGCAACCCCCTCGGGGCAATTCCAGGCCCCCTGCCGAGCTCTGGGGGTGGAGTCAGAATTGCTGCTTCCTTTTCTGGGTGGGGCTGGCAAACATGGGCGGGGCTTGCCTGCCGCTTGCGCCGAGCCCACTGGAGTGAGGAAAACCGTTCCCTCTATGCTCCTCATCTGAACACGAACTCACAGGCAAACTTCCCAGTTTTTAGTTCTTTGCTTTCCCTCTCCAGTCCCAGGCAGCTAGGAGCACGGATGCCCGGTGTCCGCGCGCGCGGCTCTTTCAGGGGCCTCAGCCGCCCGGGAGCTACAATGGCGGCAGGTGCGCCGCTACCCTGAAGCCCAGCCGCCGGGAGCCCCCACAAAGAAGCAGTTTGTATGCTCAGCCCCCCCAGAACCAGTTGGCGCAAGGGGACCTGGTGTGCAGGTATTTGGCAAGTACGGTCTTTCTATGCACCGAGCGGAGGTTCTCCCCCTCCCCCCCCCTGCGGAGGTTTTTGTGTTTCGGACTCTCTCTTTTTCCCCTCTCACTCCCCGTAGAGGGTAGAGGGGGATCGTCTCCCACCCTGGTGTCTCCGATCCCTGCCTGATTTTATCTTCCCTAGTTCGCACTCACGTTAGAAGCCTTTTTCAGTGGATTCTGCATCCTTTTTCTCCCAATCTCTCAGGTTTTGTAAGGTTTCCAATGGCTTCAGATCTTTTCCGTGTGATGTATGGGTGTGAGTGCAAGTACGGAGCTCCTTACTTCTCCGCCATCTTCAACCACATCTTCTTGATCCATTCGTCCGTTGATGAACACTTAGGCTCTTTCCATGATTTGGCTATTGTTGAAAGTGCTGCTATGAACTTCGGGGTACATGTGCCCCTATGCATAAGCACTCCTGTATCCCTTGGGTAAATTCTTAGCAGTGCTATTGCTGGGTCCTAGGGGAGTTCTATTGTTACTTTTTTGAGGAACCTCCATACTGTTTTCCAGAGGGGCTACACCAGTTTACATTCCCACCAACAGTGTAGCGGGGTGCCCATTTCTCCACATCCTCACCAGCATCTAGAATCCTCTGATTTGCTCATTTTAGCCACTCCGATCAGCGTGAGGTGGTATCTCAGTGTGGTTTTGATTTGTATTTCCCTGATGAGGAGGGATGCCGAGCATCATTTCATGTGTTTGTTAGCCATCTGGATGTCCTCTTTGGAGCAGTGTCTGTTCATATCTTCTGCCCATTTCTTCACTGGATTTAAAACCCTGGAATTCTGAGTGAAGATGTTTGGAGGGAAATGGGAAAGTGAGGCTTTCACCTTCCAGTTTGTATCTTTCTCTACAGCACTGAATTTTCTGTCTTCCAAGTATTTATTTGCTCAACATGTCAACCTATTACCTAAGTGACAGACTTATAGACCAGTATTTACTTTCATTATTTTATTTACCTATATTAAAAATAAAAGCCAAATGATTGTTATTTTAACATTTTAAAAAATTGTTCAATATTGTCTGTAATTTACTCTAGGATACTCAAGTGTAAATAGTCAGATATATGGGTTTCATTTTAATTTTACCCTACAAGCAGGTATTTATCATCCAAAGTGTCCTAATCAGAAACATACACTTCATGTGTTGTTAGGTACTTTGAGTAGCTCTAGCCAAAGCCTACAATCCGGAGACTGTTATACCAGCCTTTCAAATGTCTTTATTTCCAATCAACACCAGAAGCTTTGTTAGAGGTATAAGTGATTTTTCCACTGGTGAAATGAATAGTATTCAAGACTTCTAGCATTAGCTAAACCTATTGTATAGATATTCCCATTTTTTTAACGAATAGCTTAGTATTTAGGCAACTCAATATCCTATACCTTTTAGAAGAAAGACTTGGTTTAGGATTATAAATAAGTTATTTGGCTGCCCAATGGAAGATTTGTCACCTGGCTGCTACTAAAAAGTTAGCATTTTTTTTACCAACAACAAAATCAACAACATAAATCCTATCTCTTTTCTAGTTTCTCTTCTATATTCCCAGATTGCAGTTGCCTACTTATCTTTGATCTCTGTGAAATCATCATATAAAATTAGGAACCCTTAAGATCTTCCTTTTATTGAGCCATTCCTGAATCATCCTTTTCTTTCTTTTTTTAATTATTGAAGTATAGTTGACATACAATGTTCTGTTAGTTTTAGGTGATTCAACAATTCTGTACCATACTCATTGCTTACCACTATAAGTATGGTCACCATCTGTCACCATACAATGTTATCACAATATTATTGAATATATTTCCTGTGCTGTACTTTTCATCTACATGACTTACTTGCTTATTTATTAATTTTAACATTTATTTATTTTTGAGAGAGAGAGAGAGAAAAAAAAAACAAGTGAGGGAGGGGCAGAGAGAAGGGGGGGACAGAAGATCTAAAGAAGGTTCCGTGCTGATAGCAGAGATCCCATCAAAGGGTTCTGACTCCCGAACTGTGAGATTATGACCTAAACCAAGTCAGACACTTAACCAACTGAGCCACCAGATACCCCATGACTTATTTATTTTATAACTTGAAGTCTGTACCTCTTAATCCTCTTTATCTATTTTGCACATCCCTCCACCCACTTTTCCTCTGGCACCACCAGTTTCTTCTCTGTGTTTAAGAGTCTGGTTTTTTTGTTGTTTGTTTTGTGTATTAGGATCCACATATAAGTGAAATCATATGGTATTTGTCTTTTTCTGCCTGACTTATTTCACTTAGCATCATGGAGGTATCACAATCCCAGATTCCAAGATATACTGCAAAGCTATAATAATCAAAATAGTATGGTACTGGCACCAAAATAGACACATAGATTAATGGAACAGAATTTTAAAAAACCCAGAAATAAGCCCATTCTTATGTGGTCAATGAATCATCCATGAAGGAGGCAAGCATATGCAATGAGAAAAAGAGAGTCTCTTCAACAAATGGTGCTGGGAAAATTGGACAACAATATGCACAAGAATGAAACTACACCACCTTCTTATACCATATACAAAAATAAACTCAAAATGGATTAAAGACCTATAGGTAAGATCTGAAACCAAGAAATTCCTAAAAGAAAACAGGCAGTAAGTTCAGACATAAGCTTTAGCAGCATCTTTATGGATATGCCTCCTTAGGCAAGGAAAACAAAGGCAAAAATAAACTACGGGGACTGCACAATAAGTTTCATTCTTTCACATTTCATTCTTTGTATAATAATTTTGCTTCTAACACCAAAACAGCTGACTTCCTACCCTGTGTTTTTCTTTCCGACTGTACATAAATTTTCAAAAAATAAACAGAAAGGTCCATAAATAAATGAGACTTCAAAGTGCATTTTTCTATCTCAAAACCAAAATAATTTTTCAGTTATGTACATTCAATTCTTTCTGGCAATTGGCAAAGAACCTGAATGGTACTTCATTCAAATGAATAACTGACTCCATAGCATCAGAAAGTAAGGTGATAAAAAAAAAAAAAAAGAGGGGCGCCTGGGTGGCTCAGTCTGTTGAGCGTCCGACTTCGGCTCAGGTCATGATCTCAAGGTTCATAGGTTCGAGCCCCATGTTGGACTCTGTGCTAACAGCTAGCTCAGAGCCTGAAGTCTGCTTCAGATTCTGTAACTCCCTCTCTCTCTCTCTCTCTGACCCTCCCCTGCTCATGCTCTCTTGAAAGAAAGAAAGAAAGAAAGAAAGAAAGAAAGAAAGAAAGAAAGAAAGAAGGAAGGAAGGAAGGAAGGAAAGAAAGAAAGAAAGAAAGAAAGAAAGAAAGAAAGAAAGGTGATAATATGATATATGCTCCTAGAAAAAACGAGGGTTTTATTTCTACCAAATTATGTATGAAATCTAACATCTGTTAGAGCTATGCAAGATGCAAAATAACTTAGTCAGTTAAGATATACAATAACTTAGAAATGTCTGAATATTGTTGAATGTTGCTGATTCAATTTTGAGTTAGCTTGTTTTTTTTTGTTTTTTTGACCATTTGTTTTGTATTGAGTTTTTTAGTACCCCTCTCTAAAAACTCAAGGTATTTCTGCTATTCATTCTGTACTGTCAATGTAATCCCATAACTCAGTCTTAGTTCTCATTTCTTACTCTCATAGTGTAGTTTTTTTTCTTTATTAATTCATGCAATAGAAACAAATATTTAACATTTGCAAACAGAGGTCTCTATCTGAGTTTCTATGCACATGGAAAATTTTACCCTTAGAGAAATGATTATCAAAGAGGTGTGTTTACAGTCAAATTGAGATGGGGAAATGAAAATCAATTTTAAAATACATTTTTTCAGTTCTTTGGGGAGTCTCTGTGATCAGCTTCTATGAAACTTTCCTCATCTATAAAATAGGGATGCTAAAGTATACAATCTAAGGTCTAATTGAAGAACATTTAAGTACCTAGTTATGACATACCATGGTAATATCAGCAGATAATAATGTGGTCTAGCAATTTGTTAGCCAGCAAATGCCTAACAGCAAAAGCTGGCTAACCGCTTTCCTGCTTCATATCTAAACTTGGGTTTTCAATAAACCCATTTTCCTGTAAGCCTATAAGATCTACTTATGAGATTTTCCCTACTATGGTTGCAGTTCTCCAGAAGAATGAAGCCATAATCTCTTTAATTATAAAAGTCACAACACATGTGATATGATGGACATTGTGGTGAACCCAACCAACCTACAGGAAAGTATTCAGAATTTTAAAGGCAAAATAAGGTAGCCAATCTTTGAAATTGCAGGTGTCTAATACATTTAAATGCTCCCTTTTCCCCCATAGATTTTAAACTACTTCTTTGTGTGGCTAAAACTGAATTAAAAACTGACAATAAATCAGCATTATGCTACACCGTATAATGAAGCACTGATTAAGTACAATACTATACATTATTATTATAAATTCTATAAAATCAACTATGCTGTTGGGTTATAGATTCTAGTGTTAAAATGTGTTTGTTTTGTGTTTTTTTTTTTGTTTTTTGGCTTGTTTGTTTGCTTAGCAACACTAAAAAGTAAAACATGTCCCCTTATCCAAAGTAAACCCAAGAATGATAGTGAAAATTCCTTACTCTGTCTCATGTTTGGAGTTCAGTGATATCTACCTTTGAAGAGAAACTCAAGTGTCACATGTAACATCATATGAAGCCAAAGTAGGTTTGATGGCACATTTTGAAATACAATGACTGAGATACTGCTTTTCACTGTCTGGTTTGCCATATTTCTTGAGAATTTCTTAATCATTCAAGAAATCCTAAAAATCAGGTCTTATCTTATTTGTAAATATGAAAGATCTCAAAAAGAAGACAAAATTTAAGGAAAAATAGTATTCTCTGGTCAAAGAATTCTAAATAGCTATTAGTTATAAACTGTAGTATTTAACATCATAAGTTTAAAATGAATACTCAAGATTTCAATTTTGATGTATTAGACTGCTCAGACTGTGATAACAGAGTACCACAGATGGAGTGATTTAAACAACAGAAATTAATTTTCTCACGGAAATCCATGGTCAAAGTGCTGGCAAATTCAGTTTCTGGTAAGAGCTCTATTTCTGGCTTGCAAAAAGTTACCTTCTCTATGTGTCCTCACATGATCTTTCCTCTGTGTGGATGTGCAGAAAAAGTGACACAGAGATGGGAGAGTTCTGCTGTCTTTTCCTCTGCTTATAAGGATACCAGTCCTACTGGATTAAGTCCCCACACTTATGATCTCATTTAACCTTCTTAAGGTTTAATGACCTTCTTAAAGGCCCCATCTTCAACTATAGTCACATTGGGGGCTAGGGATTTAACATAAGAATTTTGTGGGGACAAAATTCAGTCCATTGGAAATCCCTCAAAATCTTGTTTTCTCTACTTTAGATCAAGTTAGAAATAATTGGCATAAGGGGCACCTGGGTGGCTTAGTCGGTTAAGCATCCAACTTTCACTTAGGTCATGATCTCGTGGTTCGTGGGTTCGAGCCCCGCGTCGGGCTCTGTGCTGACAGCAAGCTCAGAGCCTGGAGCCTGTTTCAGAGTCTGTATCTCCCTCTCTCTCTGACCCTCCCCTGCTCACGCCGTTTCTCTCTCTCTCTCCTAGAAATAAAAAAAAAGAGAAAGAAATAATTGGCATAAGATGTTCATTAATTGTGACAATCACAAGTTTATTCTTATTAGTAGGGCTATCTCCACATTCTTATATTATGATTTTGTCCTTTATCTCTAGGAAAGCCAATACAGGAATATTATAACATCAACTTGTTGACAAATTTATGTTGAAATGAAAAATTGCCTACTCCTTTCTTTAAACAATGTCAGTTCCCTCTACTAGGACCATGCCTTCCATAATTCTTGCTATTTTATGAAGAGAGATTACAAAAATATAGCACTTATAAGGAAATTTATCCTTATAATAATGGTAATGGTACCGTAATATCAGAGTGGCTAGTATTAGACAAAATCTCTTATAGATATTAATTACAAATTCTGAAAAAATACACATACGCACTATTTGAAGGCAATGTATAGTGATCAGATGCAAGCAGGAAGTAGGGAAGAATTCAACACTTGAAAGAAGAAGGAAATGGCACTCAATGAGATGCACATTTATACATTTCCCCACTGAGGATATGAAGCAATTAGAACATAAACAGAAAGCCACAGTCTTACTTCCTTAAATATCACAGCACAGAATTGGGGGCTTCCAAAGTAACTGGAAATTGAGGAGATAAATCCAGGAAAGGGAAGACCATGGAAGGCCAAGCTCCAAAGTCTTGATTACAAACTACCTTCAAACTTTTGGGTAGCCCTCAAATTATATATGTTTAGGACTGTTACAAGAAGACCAGGAAAAATCAACAGCTAAAGGTTAAAAAAAAAAAAAAAGTGAGCAAGGAATCCAGGTATTGACTACCTCAACAAAAATACTTTGGAGTTTGAGTCAAGTCAAAGTGAAATGCTTTGTAAACACCACAAACTTTCCACTGAAAACCCAGAACAATCATGATTGTTGATAAAAAGACTACTTTCTAGGAATAAATCATGGATTCTAAGATTAAGGGCAAAACTAATCCCAAAGATTAAAATGTTAAAAAAGTTTTTGATAAAAAAGAATCTTTATAATGCATCATTTACAATATTCTACATATAATCGTAAGTATTAGACATGACAAGAAATGAGAGTGAAACCCCTACTCAAAAGAAAATAGACTTAATAGAAAGAGATCCCAAGTTGGCCTAGATGTTAAAATGAGAAAACAAGGATTTTAAGGAAAGAATTATGAAGATGTTCATGACTTAAGAAAAAGATGATTGGGTGCCTGGGTGGCTCAGTCATTTAAGCATCCAACTCTTGATTGAGGCTGAGATCGTGATCTCAGGGTTGTAAGATCAAGCCCCTCGACAGGCTCCATGCTGGGTGTGTTGCCTGCTTAATATTCTCTCTCTTTCTTTCTCTCTCTCTCTCTCTCCCACTTGTGCTCACATTCTCTCTCTCTCTCTCTCAAACAAACAAAAAAACTTCTCCCTCTGCCCCTCGCTCTTGCTTGTGCTTTCTCTCTAAAATAATAATTTTAAAAACGATAACCAGAATGAGTGAATAATGAGCAAATCTCATCATAGAAATGAGACTACAAAAAAGAACCAAATGAAAATTTAAAGTGGAAAAGTACAATAGGCATATTAAAAAGTGCTCAACTTTATTAGTCATCAGGAAAATGCAAATTTCAAACACAATGAAATACTATTTCACATCTTTAGAATAGCTAAATTTAAAAGACTACAATACCAAATATTGACAAGGATATAAAGCAACTGGAAGTTTCAGATAGCGTCAATAGAAGTATAAAATGATGCAGCTACTTTGGAAAAAAATTTTGGCAGTTTTTTTTATAAAATAAAATGTATACCTATCCTATGGACTAGCAGTTCCATTACTAGGTATTTATTTAAAAGAAATTAAAGCATACGTACACACAAATACTTAAAAGTAAATGTTAATGGCAGGAACAACTCAAATGTCCATCAACAGGTGAATACACAAATTACGATCTATTTATACAATAGAATACTACTCAACAAAGGTAAAAGAATATACTATTGTACAACAGGAATAAATATGAAAGACATTATTGTCATTTGAAAGAAGCCAGACACAAAGGAGCACATACTGCTTGATTCCTTTTATACGAAGCTCAAGAACAAGCAAAACATCCCTATAGTAATACAATCAAAACATGAATTACATATGGTTAAGTGGAGAACACCTAGAAGAGGCACAATGTAGCTTTCTAGAGTGATCAAAATGTTCCATATGTTTGAATTAATGCTTACATGACTGAATTCATTGCTGTAACTCACCAAATAGTAAGTATATTTTACTTCAATAAAGACAGTATCTACAGATCCCTTATAAAATTTAAATTTCTCAATACCATCAGAGAATATGGACCTATTGCATAAACTTATTCTCCATGAAAATGTAATACTAAATAAATATAGATATAACATATATCTATATTATATAGATTTTTATATCTATAATAAATACAGAAAGCAATGAAGAAAAAAGCAAAACAAAACAAAAAAAAGGAACAAGAAATTTTCCAATCTTACAAAATAGTGTTTACTTGGGAAAAGGAAACTACCAAAGATATTTTCTATTTCTTGTTAAAATTCTTTTTGCCTTCAAGATTCAAATTTACATTCCAGGTAGCAGAGAATTCAAATTGGTTCACTCCTTTAGACCAGATTCTGTGCCTAGCTAAGCAGAATAAACCGCTGTAACATAGCATTTTATATTGCATATTCATTTATCCTGAAATCTTGTAAGTTAAAAAGCAAATACTATAGTGACACATTGAAAGCTAACACACCCTGATAGGAAAAGTTGTCACTAGTAATCTTGGTTTAAAAAAAAAGAAAAAAGATTGAATCATCATAAAGCAATGGCTCTCAACCCTAGCTGTACATCGAATCAGGTAGGCAGATTTTAAAATACTCTATACTAAGCCTTATTAAAACAGAATATCCTCACTGAAATATGAACTTCATGAGGAAAGTTTTAGGTTCTTTTTTCCTACTTTGTTCATTCTTATACCCCTAGAGCTTAGAAAAGAGCCTGCCACTATCAAATAATAGTGTTTGATGAATGAATGAATGAGTGACAAATCAGTTATTACAAGTCCAGGAACAATTTTGGTCTTGTACATAATAGCAGAATTCCCCTAGATGATGCAGAGCACAGCAGTGCAGAGCAGTTATTTCACCAAAAAGTTTGATAATTTGCATTAATCTTAGCTGAAAATTATTAATCATTTATTAAGCATCTCCTATGGGTCAGGAATTATGCTCAGATTAAGGGATATAAATGTGAATTAAACATAGTCCTGCATTTGAGAAGCTCCCAGTCTATTAGGGATTTGTGGTAAAGACAAAGTTTAGCATGTGAACATTCACTAATTTATTCATTAATTCATTAGCCATTCATTAAGCTCTCACTATATGCCAAGCACATATGTGCGAGGATCATAGTAGCAAACATGGCAACTATAAATTGGTCTCAAGGAGCTTACTGGCTAGTGAAGAGAAAGATAATAAAGAAATAATTTGTGATAAATATTATGAAGGAAATGATTATAGGAAATGATTATAATGTTGTAATAAAGAATTTTGGTCAGATGGAGAGCACTATTTTGAATGGTCAAAAAATACCTCTTTAGGGAGGAAATATTTGTGTTGCAACTTTAATGATGAGAAGAAGGAAAGAATGCAAAGTGCATAGAAGGTTTCCAGCAAAAGAAATAGCACATTGAAAATACTCAAGCTTGGAAAGAATTTGACATGTTCAAGGGCTTAAAAGAACCCAATAGCTAGATAAATGGAAAGTAAAAAAAAGTTGAAAGTGTAATAATAGGAATAATTTACTAATAGGTGTTAAATTCACAGTATGCATTTATTAAACAATTTTATTCAATAAAATGGCATGATACAGCTTATATATGTAAGATTATTCCTTTTTCCAAACGTAATATAGATTTTTCAGCCTGTTTACTTATTTTTATTTCATAATATTAAAATATAGTGACCCAATAGCTCATAAGTATATGTTTTATAGGAGGGAAAGTGATTGGCACAGTTCAGGTGTCTGTTCCTATTCCAATCAACTATGACCAGAGAGACCAGGAGTTGTTTGGAATAAATATGGCTTCTGAAGGCTACATTGAGAAGCTGAAGCAGGTGTATTAAAGTAACACTATGAAGATTATGACTTGCTGATTGAAGAGGCACAAGCCACTCACAGGAAGGTTGGCAGGTAGCTTCTTCGGCACCCAAACTCCTACTTTGGGAAGTGCAAAAATTGGGGTCATTTTGGTTAAAGGTACAGTTTCAATACACTCATACAAAAGAAGTAAAGTCACAAGATTTGTTATTTACAAATCCCAGAAATGGAAGTGGGCAGGGCTAGGAGAGAGTAAGGCTGCCATGACTGGGAAAAGGGCGGTCTTCTGTTCCAGGTCATGAGTGAGAAAGAAGTATAGATCAAGATAGCAAAACCCCGTTGTTTACAAGATGGTTGGGGCAGAGGTCACTAATTTGGGGGGGAGGTGTGGTTACTCTAAATGGTTACTTTAAAAGGTGCCCAGGGAAAGCAAAGCAGGAACTTTCCTCAGAAATCTGAAACTTGGATCCTATTTAAATATTCAGACTCTGGGTGGGAGAATATCTGTTATTACATAAAATGCCAAGGTAGCAACTCATAAAAACAAAAGTTGTTTTTCAAAAGTTCCAAAAATTCGGGGAAAAAAACCCAGAAGTTTTTCTTATCACAGAGATCCATTTTTGTGAATCAGTAGTCAAACTCATAGAAGATAACTTTTTTTTTTTTTTAGAAGGCAGGCGGCTCTCAAACCATGAAGACATAGGAAGATTTTTTTTTTTAACATGGAAGGAATATGATCAAATTCATCATTTAAAAAGTTACTATGGCAGCAATATAAAGAACAGATAGGAATAGAGACTAATCATATTCAGAGAGCTAAGTCTAGTTAGGAAACCACTAAGAAAATTCCAAGTAAAAAATAAGAAGAACCTGGACTGGAACAGCAATAGTAGTAGCAATGGAAAAGTATAAACAAATACCAGACACATTTCAGAAGCTGAATGGACCAGACTTAGTTATAGGCAATGAGAAAATGTGAAAAAATAAAGATTATCGCAAGATTTCTAGCTTGAGCAATAGAGTAAATAGGACTGCTGATAGTTGAGATATGGAAAACAGGAAAAGAAACAAACAAGTCTGAGGGAGCCACATTGAGCATGAAGAGTTACTGTAAATCTAGTGACAGAGTGAAACCTCAGAAAACAGTTGAGAAATCATGTTTGAGAGGAACATAGATGATAGTTAAAACTTTAGAATTGCATGAGATCATCTGGAAGATCATGTAAGCAGAAAAGATAGTAGCTCCCTTGGAAAACTCCAGCGGAAGAGATGGAAGTAGGAGAAAAATAAAGAGTACTCTGAGATACATGGGAAGAATAAGAGATAAATGTGGTTAAGAAGCCAAGAAAGAGCTTTACAAGGAAGGAAATAATCATCAATACAGAATTAGTCTGTTGGGAGGAAAAGTAGGTTGAGTGAGAGCTGCAAAGAAGCTAATGTATTTGACAATCACATCATGGCTGACCTCACAGCAATATCAGTAGAGTGGTGGGGGTGGATGGCAGACTGCAGTGGGTTGAGAAGCCACTGGGAGAAGAGGAAGTAGAAGCTGTACTTATGACCTGCTCTTCCCATAACTTGTGGAGAAACTACTATATATATTGGTATATAATGACTTATTCTAGTAAAACCTACTTTATGACAATATTGGGTTGGACAAAGCCTCAATTATTGACAAAGCTGTCAGTTGAACCACAGATTCCTGACTCTCAGATATCTATAGATCACCTAATTTTTAGTTAAGTTAATCCTGTGGCCTTTTAGCAAGGTAGATTCAGTAGTAGTATATCTCATCTCTATTTGTACTGGTTTTCATGGCATTGTCTTTAAAATGATTTCTTCCACCATCCTTTCTTTTTACTCCATCTCAGCTCTCAGATATGTGACCTTTTTGCCAGGCCCATTAACACTTTCCTCGTTTTCTCAAGTTTCCTATCTATTGGGGTAATTGCTTCCTACACAAAACCCAATCTCCTATTAACTGGCTCATTACCTTAAGTTAAAAGTTCAGAAACTTCTTCAGACTGAAATCACTGCAGTGTCCTGAAAAGAAACTACTTTTGAAGATGCTGACATGTCTATAAACCAAGACTTTTTTTGGATTAATTCACTGTTTTACAGATTCAACTTATTCCTTTTTAAGTTTCTGTGTGCACCAGTTTTCTTCTCTCATTGCAACGGTACATTTATTACTCTCCAAGTCATAATAATGGCAAACATACAGAGCAGTAGAATATAAAACCAGTTAGTGTTGATCACAGCTTTGTCTGTGTTGATAGAGCTAATGTGGTTCAGAAAAGGAATACTATTAACGTTCCTCTAGTTCTCTCTCCAGTTGAAGACAATTAGGTTTATAAACATTTGTACTCATTATTTCCATGCTAACTACTTTTATCTTTGCATTTTCTAGTCTTACCTCACTGGTGCTGAATGTTCTAAAAAGACTTTACTTCTCTGGATCAGTGAGAAAGACCAAGAGATGAAGTGGGGGGAGAAAGATTTTAAAAATGTAATAAAACAAATGATCTGAATTCATTATACCTAATGAGTAATTTAAATTCTTCTTTGTTAATATAGGTAAATATCTTCTCAAATATACTTTAAAGGCATCTATGTAAGTTCAAGACGTACATCACTCCAAATGGAATAGTATCTTCTAGAAAAGAATAAAATGCTCTAGTGTACAACCGTCTTTACTGTCAACATTTATTTAGTACATACTGGATAGTGGGCACTGACACAGAGATATGGCCTTGATTTGTGACCTCAAAACTATACCATGGGTAGAGAAGACAGGACATGCTATCCACAGGAAAGTAAACGATCATATGAAATCGCACATTTTCAATGAGAAAGAGTAGTAGAGATAGTAAGAGCTATGAGATTTCAAAAAGAAAGAACTCCTTTATCAATATGGAATAATTATAAAAGTTTTCATGAAGGGAGTGCTCCTTGTGCTGGATTATGGAAGAAGTATAAGAGACAAGTTAGCAAAAAGGCCTGGGGAAGGTGTTAGAGGTAGAGGAGACAACTTGATGACCCAAAGGAAAGATAGAAGTGCCTAAGATTTGTTAGAACAGTCTGGTCGGAAGAAGGCCTGGAAGTGTCTTTTGTGCTCTGGGGGAAGTTAGCCACAACTGTGTAAAAAGTGAACATACCACGCTGTAAGAAGCCCAACCTACTCACGTGGAGAAGTCAAGTAGAGAGCTGAGGCCAGTCACGCCGAGCTCCCAACTGAAATAGGCAGGATGAACTTGACAGCAACAGGAGTGGGGCCATGTTGGAAGCAGTCTTCCAGGACTGGCTGAGTTACCCGCCTGATTCCATTGCTGAGCCCTGCCTGAATTTCAGAAATTCGAGCAAATGAATGATTAATACTGTTTTAAGTCATAAAATTTTGGTGTGAATAACTGCTTTTTTTCTTAAATAGGTTAATAGCGTGACATAAGCAAGGTTCATCTGTGAGGAACTCTTGCTTTACTATTATTCACATTCCCAACTTTGTCTTCTTTCCCCCATTCCCGTAAGTGTTTATCTTAAAATCCGTATCATATGATGACTGGTTAATTTATTTTTTAAGTTCAAAGTGTGCCTTTTGATATGCAAAGTATGCCTTTCCAAAGAAAGATAGGAATGAGTATCTTTAGATGTAAGTGCTGAAAAGGATGGGGGAAGGGGCAGGTATGTGATAAAGATGAAAGAAAAAAATGTGTAAAATCACTATACAGGAGCCCAAAACATTCCCTTTAAGCTATATTGCTTCAGGTTACCCAGGTCACAATTTTTCTTTGCTTTATTTCTCTGCTTAAAAGTACCATGTCACTTATTGAAGTTTTTTTTTTTTTTAAGATTTTAATTTTAAGTAGTCTTTACACTCATCGTGGGACTTGAACCTACAATCCTGAGATCAAGAGTCATATGCTCTACCAACTGAGTCAGCCAGGTGCCCCACATAGTTTTTTTTTTCAATTGATAAAAGCTAATTAATATCTCATATGCCAGTTTACTATAGGCTAAAATCAACTTGGCAAATTCATTATATGCTAAAATCAACTTGACAGATAAATATTTTAAGATAAGTAACAAAAGCCTTTCTCTATCTGATGTTTTTTCCTCAAACACGTAAAGTGAATCAGAGAATAAAACAAAAAAAAGTATTCTATTTCTCTTCAACTAGTCTAACACTAGTTCTCTTTAACTGGTGTGAAACCTCAATGGGAAATTTTCTTTAAAAAATGTATTCTAAAATTCAGTAGCACATATATTTATTAAACACAAAAATCTAAGTAATATTTTCAGTTCTTATAACTACCAACTATTTGGAATTACAACACATTAAGAATTTAAAACTTTGACTATCACCTATTTTAGAGTCATGGATGTTGGTAAGAAACTAATATTCAAAACTTATTTGTTATCTCTCTCTTTCACTTTTATATATCTTCTCAGTTAACAGACAATCCTTGCTATTTTCACACTAATTTGACCACAAAAGTAGCAAAAGAGAGTAACCAGTCTTCATCAAATTTCCACTTACTTTATTTTACAAATAGTGAAAAATTAGAATTTCCCTGGTCTGTGTCCTCTTAGTAGTAACTGCAAACTTTATAAAAATATAAACAATATCTTCTTTTTCACACTGAAGCCTTAATACCTAGCAGAAGTTTTGGCATATAATAGATGCTGAACTTATTATATTTCACAGCTTTATTGAGATATAATAAATACATAATAAAATGCACACATTTAAAGGAAGCCATTTGATAAATTTCGAAAAATTTGGACTCATAAAACCATTACCTAAATCAAGATAATAAACATATCCATTATCCTCAAAAGTTGCTCATGTCCTTTTTTAATTCCTCCTACCCACTTCTCCTTACCCCATAACCTACTTATCTACATTTTATCACTATAGACTAATTTGCATTTCCTAGAGTTTTATATAAGGAAAGTCATACAGTATAGTATTGTTTTTTGTCTGACTTCTGACATTCAGCATTAATTATTTTGATATTAATTCATGTTGTTGTATGAATCAATAGTTTATTTCTTATTATTGCTGAATAGCATTCTATTGTATAGCTGTGCCACAGTTTGCTTATCATTCATCTGTTGACAGACATTTGGGTTGTTACACATACAGTTGCTGTAAACATTTATACATACTTTCGTTATTCTTGTGTAATACTTAGGAGTGGGATGGCTGAATCATATGGTAGGCATATGGCTCACTTTTTAAGAGAATGCCAAACTGTTTTCCAAAGTGGTTGTACCATTTAACATTTACACCTGCATTGTCTTAGAGTTCCCCTACCTCTGTGTTTCAGCAAATACTTGGTATGGCCAGTTTTTAAAATTTTAGACATTGACATAGCTGTATCTCATGTACTTTTAATTTGTTTTTCCCTAATGACTAATGATATTAAGCACTTTTTCACGTGCTTTTTGCCATCTGTACATCATTTTTAGGGAAGTGTTTCATATCTTGTTCCCCTTGGGGAAGGAGGGAAGTTGTTTGTTTTATTATTATTCAGTTTTGAGAATTCTTTATATATTCTGGATACAAGCCCTTTATGAGGCATATGATTTCAAATATTCTCTCCCACTCAGTGGCTTATTTTTTTGCTTTCCTTAGCAGTGTCTTTCAAAGAGCAGGCAATTTTAATTTTTGTGAAGTCCAAGTTACTATTTTTTTCTATTGTGGACTGTACTATATGTCATATCTAAAAAATATGTTCCTAACCCAAGTTCATAAAGGTTTTCTTCCAGAAATTTTACAGTTTTAAGTTTTGTATTTAGTTCTGTGTTCCATTTTGAGTTAATTTTCACATGATGACATGAGACATGGGCTGCAGGGTTTTTGTTTGGTTTTGGTTTTTTGCATATAGATATCCAATTGTTCCAGGATCATTTGTTGAAAAGACTATCTTTTCTCCATTAAATGTCTTTGTAATTTTGTGAAAAAATCAGGTGTCTATACATGTGTGGGCCTATTTCTGAATGTTCTCCCTGTTCATTGATCTACTTATTTTTATGTTAGTACCACACTGTCTTGATTATTGTGACTATATACTAAATCTTGAAATCTCCAATTTTGTTCTGTATTTTAAAAATTATTTTGGATATTTGGTTTTTTTGTATTCTCATGTGAGCTTTAGAATCAGCTTGTCAATTTCTACCAATAGTATCTTTTTCAGATTTTGATTGGGATTGCTTTGAATCTTTAGGTTCAATACGGGAAGAACTGACATTTTAACAATATTGAGTCTTCTGACTAAGCTAAGCACATTTTTAGTGAATAAAAGAAAACAGGTTGGAAGTTCAATTCTGAATAACTCTCAAAAGGTTTAGATAAATTGGAACTACCGAATTTATTACAATTTTATGGTAATACAGATGATATGACTTCATATAGAAAAAGTTCTAAAGACTCCACAAAAAAACCTGCTACAACCAAACAATGAATGCAGTATATTTGAAGGATACAAAATCAATATACAGAAAAGCCGCTGTGTTTCCATACATGAAAGACAAACATTTGAAAGAGAGATGAAGAATCAATCCCATTCACAAAGCACCAAAAACAATAAAATATTTAGAAGTAAATTTCACCAAGGAGGCGAAAGATCTGTACACTGAAAACTACAAGACTTTGAATGAAGAAACCGAAGAAGACACAAACAAATGGAAAGATATCTTAAGTTTTTGGATCAGAAATATTAATATTGTTAAAATATCCATATTACTCAAAACTACAAGACTTTGAATGAAGAAACTGAAGAAGACACAAACAAATGGAAAGGTATCTTAGGTTTTTGGATCAGAAATATTAATATTGTTAAAATATCCACATTACTCAAAAACATCTAGAGATTCAATGTAATCTCTTTTAAAATTCTAATGACTTTTTTTACAGAAATAGAAAAAAAATCCTAAAATAGATCCACAAAAGACCCCCAAATAGCCAAAGCAATCCTGAAAGAGAACAAAGCCAGAGCCATCACACTTCCTATTTTCAAGGTATATTACAAAGTTATAGTAATCAAAACAGGGTGGTTGTAGCATAACAATAGATACATATACCAATGGAACAGAACTAAAACCTGGGGTGCCTGGGTGGCTCAGTGGGTTAAGCGTCCGACTTTGGCTCAGGTCATGATCTCACAGTTCATGGGTTTGAGCCCTGTGTCAGGCTCTGTGCTGACTGACGGCTCAGAGCCTGGAGCCTGTTTCAGACTCTGTGTCTCCCTCTCTCTCTGACTGTCCCCTGCTCAGGCTGTCTCTCTCTCAGAAATAAATAAAACATTTTAAAAAATTAAAAAAAAAGAACTGAGACCCAAGTAATAAAGTTCCACATATATAGTCAATTAATATTTGACAAAGGAGCCAAGAATAGTTAATAGAAAAGGGGAATCTCTTCAATAAACAGTCTTGGGAAAGCTGGATAAGCACATGCAGAAGAATAAAATTGGACACCTATCTTATACCACTCAGGAAAATAATTCAAAATGGATCAAAGACCTAAATTTAAGATCCCAAACCATAAAACACCTAGAAGAAAATATAAGGTAAAACTTTCTTGACTTTTTTCTCAGCAGTGATCTCTTGGATATGGCATCGAAAGCACAAGCAACAAAAGCAAATTACATCAAAACTAAGATTCTGCACAAGAAAAGAAACCATCAACAAACTAAAAAACAACTGATGGAATGGGAGAAAATATTTGTCAATCATATATCTGCTGAGGGGTTAATATCTAAATATAGAAAGAACTCATAATTCAATAGCAAAACAAAACAAATACAAAAACTAACATTCGATGAAGCAAAACAAAAGAAAACTAACATCCAGTTAAGAAATGGGCAGAATTAATGCGCCTGGGTGGCTCAGACTGTTAAGCCTCCCACTCTTGATCTTGGCTCAGGTCATGATCTCACAGTTAATGAGTTCAAGGCCCTCCTAGGCTCTTTGCAGATGACATGGAGTTGGCTTGAGATTCTGTTTCTCCTTCTCTCTGCCCCTCCCCCACTTGTTCCCTGCCCCCCACCCCACTCTCTTTCTCTCAAAATAAATAAATAAACTCTAAGAAGACATACAAATGGCCATCAGATATATGAAAAAGTTCTCATCAATAATCATCAGAAAAATGAAATCAAAACCATAATATTATTAAAGGATATTAGGTGGCTCCCAATTTCCAGGAAGACCAAAGAGGCACACTTGGAGACTACCCAGTCAGACCACCTAAGTCAGGCCCAGCGACTACTCTACCTGGTCAAACCCCACTGACTCTGTTTCTTGGCTTTCAGGGCAAATGTTGGACATTGAAAGATGGAACTTCAGTCACTATAATACTACAACACCCACACCTCCACAGTCTTCCTCAACAGACCAAACGATCCTTGTAGCTTCTGCTTCACTGTTTCACACTTTTCTGAATAGACAGCTCTCTCTGGAGAATATAGTTAGCAGAGTCTAAGTCTCTCATCTGAGCCTGCATTTATACTGGGGAAGTCTTCCAGATGTAAACATGATGCTCAAAAGGAGCTGAGTAGCTTCTATTTGGCAAGGTGCATCTCACAATGGATTCTCAAAATTAAAATGAATCACAGAATTACAGTGATTTGGGGGCTAAAAGGGATTTTTTAAATTGCTGATGTTTTCAAAATTGTAGGCCAATACTCAATAGTGGACCATAAAAATCAATCTACTATGCTCCACAGTTTTAAAAACTAAAATAGAATTGAAAATACCATGTATTATTACACTTAGCAAAAGAAGGTATTCATTCGATGAAGTATTGTCTGTTGAAAATTTGTCCTAATATATGCGTCTATATGTATATATTTATATGTATAGTGTCCTGAGCCCCAATGTAAAATGTATTACTTAAAAAAATTTCTTATTGTGTGTCATGGTAAAAAAAAAAAATAATTAAAAAACACTAGCCAAATCTAATGTCACATTTTACATATGAAGAATTAAAAATAAAGCTTAGAGATATCAAGTGATTACTGTTCTGATGGTTAATGAAAAGTTGAAATCAGGATGTAGAAAATTTTAGTCTTATGCTTCATTATAGGAGCATCATCTATCACCTGGAAAAATACTTCCCATTTTCTATGTAGATATCTTCCTACATTAGTCCCGTTGTGAAAACTAAATGAATTTTTAATTAGTATATCACAAAAATACTGTAAATTTTACCATTGCCTTTGGAGTTAGGCGTTAATTAATGGTTTTGACTTGCTAGAATTCGTAGTGGTCTTAACATGATTCTGCGTACTAACTCTGGAAAGAGAGGGTAATCTGTGTTACTTTAAAGATTTTTATGTTGGCAGATAGGTTAACTACTACATGGGAGACACTGGACTAGTAGCTACAAACAAATTCTTCAAAAAAAATTCTATTTTAAATAAATTGAAGGAATTTTAATGCACTATACTGAATATTTCTTTTCTTGCTAGTTCTCCGCTATTATCTTAATTAACAGAGGTATTACTATTAAACTAACATTTATAAATGTACAATGGTATACACGAATAGTGCAAAGAGACTTGATGTATCTTTTTGGAAGATAGAGATAATCCCAACCTGATCAAATCTTTGGCCCATGGCTATTTAGAAATAGAATCTTTAGTTTTTATTTAAATTTATATTTGTTTTTTTATTTTTAAGAGAGGGGGAATGCAAGCAGAAGAAAGGGGTAGAGGGAGAGAGAGAGAATCTTAAACAGCCTCTAGGCTGAGCATGGATCAACACTGGGCTCAATCCCACAATTTTAGGATTATGATCTGAGCTGAAATCAAGAGTCAGATGCTCAACCCACTGAACCACCCATGTGCCCCTAGGAATAGAATTTTTTGAAATTCAGTTAAAATGAAGACTGGAAAAATAAAACCTAATTGTTTTTTAAGACTTTGATAATAAAGAAGGTCAAAGAGAAATAAATAATAACTGGGTACAGAATAAAAATAAATGATCAATACTTTAGATAATTCAGAGACTCTCAATTTCTTCTGAGTAGTTTTCTCCCACCTACAGGAATATTCAATAAATAGTGAAAACTACACTTAGGCAAAATGTACCCAGAATCTTTTATTCACTAACTTGGGGCCACCACCCAGATTTTGAAATGGATTTTAAAATTTTACTTTTCATTACCAGTTAATATTGTTTTAATTCTCATTGAAAATAGAATGCATTTGTACATGTGGACTCTTACTGTCTATGGGAATTTGTTTCCCTTATAAAGAATATAACTGCAAACAATGAAGACAGGTAGTTTTCTTGCCAAAGACATTTTTCCTATACTGAGCTGTTCTTTGACATAGGAAGCTTATGACACACCAAGTGTGCATGGGTAAGAGTGCAAAAGTTGGTCTGGTAAAGCTAAAAATGAGGATGAGAAATTTAGTTATTAGGGGGTTATTGCAGTAATTAGAAATGCCTCTCCCTCCCAGACTGGTTTGTCCTGCTCAGTGAATACTGTTTTATTCCAACATCCCCTTTTCCAACAGTCATTTAAAATAATCATGAGAGGGGTACCTGGATGGTTCAGTCAGTTACGCAGACTCTTAATTTCTGCTCAGTTCAGTGCCTCAGGCCTTGCACTGAGTGTGGAGCCTGCTTGATATTCCTTCTCCTGCTCTCTCTGCCCCTTCCTCCCTCGCACATGTGCACATTCTCTCTCTCTCAAAAATAAGAAAGCATTTTAAAAAATAACAATGAGAGAATTTAAAAAATAAGATATTTATAGTAAGTGAAATCCTGTCATCATATGGGAAGGAAGGATGCTGATATTTTCCTGCACATAGGATATCCTTGTTGAGTACAGCACCAAACATACTTCCTGCAAAGAATCCCTTTTACCAGCAATTAGAACAGATATTTTATTTAAATGGAAAATCTCATTAGTATCCTTCTGCTCTATTAACAGATCGAAAACTTTTTCCAATATTACTGATTGTACCAGTGGAAAGTTTTCAACTTCCTTTTATACACTGTGGCTAGTCCTCCTAAGAAAAGTCAGTATTGGTCATATTGGCCTTTGCCCTTTTTTTTTTATTTTTATTTATTTCTAGGAGAGAGAGAGAGAGAGACAGCATGAACAGGGGAGGTTCAGAGAGAGAGGGAGTCACAGACTGAAACAGGCTCCAGGCTCCGAGCTGGCAGTCAGCATAGAGCCCGACGCGGGGCTCGAACCCACGAACCGCGAGATCATGACCTGAGCGAAAGTCGGACGCTTAACCGACTAAGCCACCCAGGCGCCCCGGCCTTTGCCCTTTTTGAATTCATTAAAATTCAGAATAAAATCCAGCTTTCCAATTCCTATCTCTTGAGTTGCTTCTCAGGAAAACATCAAACTGGAGTGCCTGGTGGCTCAATCAGTTAAGTGCTGGACTTCGGCTCAGGTCATGATCTCATGGTTTGTGGGTTTGAGCCTGAGTTAGGCTCTGTGCTGACAGCTCAGAGCCTGGAGCCAGCTTCAGATTCTGTCTCCTTCTCTCTCAGCCCCACCCCTACTCTCTCTCTCTCTCTCTCTCTCTTTCTCAAAAGCAAATAAACATTTTTAAAAAAAAGCATGAAACCAAAAACAAACTTAAAACATGGAGCTCTATGCTTAAAAAATGACAATTGAAGAGTCTTAAGTAAGTTCTTTTTACTTGCTCTTATATTAATATTTAATGTTAATATTTGCCAACCCGAATAGCTAGATAAAAAAAAAAAGCATAAAAGTCCCACATGTTCCTTTAAAAAGTCTCATTAATGATATTATAAATTGTAATACTTATATCTCATAAGGGTACAGTGAAATAAACATATGTTTATACTGTTGGCAGTGACAATAAACTTCTACTCCCTTTAAGAAAAGGTGATTTGACAATATACATTAAAAACTTCAACATATTTGACCCTTTGATTCAAAATTTTTTTAGAAATTTAGCCTAGTGAAATGCATAATTAAAGAAATGGACAAACATTTGTGTACAAAGGTGTTCATCACAGCATTATTAGGAACATAGAAAAAGAAATATAAATATATTATTGCTTATAATTGCTTACTTAAGTGAGAGGCTATTCATATAATAGATTACCTTACGTCTATCCAGAAATATCCCATTTCAAATAAAGATACACAAAGTAAAAAATGTTAACAGTTGTTATATCTCTCAGTGATATGTTTCCAGGTGAATTTTACTCCTCCCCCCTCCCCCCAGCTTTATTGAGAGATAATTGACACGTAACATTGTGTAAGTATAAGGTGTACAGATGTTGACTTGATATCTTTATAAATTGCAAATGATTATCACTACCAAATCAGCTACTATTTCCAACCCATTGCATAGGGACCACTTCTTCTTTGTGTTTAGAACATTTGAGATCTTTTCTCTTAGCACTTTTACTTTACTCCCTTCTGTGTTTTCCAAACACCCTTCAGTGTACATCTTTGCTTTCAAAAAGGACCTTAAAATTCATTTGCTAGTAGTAGCAGGGAGGAGAGCTTGTTTTTTAAGTACAGTTCAGTACAAACGAAATTTAATGCCCTCTTTACTATGGTTGTAACTTCCAAATATTTGCACCTTTTTGTCTCCTATATAGATTAAAATATAAAGCTTCCCTTTATTCCCAAAGGAAACCCTTCAGATAAGACCACCATATTCTCAAGTTGTTAAGCATGTGTGTGCAATTTCATAATTATATTTGATTGTTTTTAAGTTCATCTGTATTTGATCTGCACCTTCACTGTGCAGGTAGGGACACACCTTCCATCTTTATATTCCACCAATCTTCTCTGCTCATTTAGCCACTTGCTGTCCTTCCTGTGTTCTGGAGCATGTGTACAATGCTTTGCTCTTCAGGTTCATTATTCAGAGGTGGCATATGAAAGTTACATAATGCAAGCTTTATTTGTATTCGTAAAATCACTGGTCAAAAAGTGTTTGCGGGGCGCCTGGGTGGCTTTAGTCGGTTAAGCGTCCGACTTTCGCTTAGGTCATGATCTCGCGGTTCGTGGGTTCGAGCCCCGCGTCGGGCTCTGTGCTGACTGCCAGCCAGAGCCTGGAGCCTGCTTCAGAGTCTGTGTCTCCCTCTCTCTCTGACCCTCCCCTGCTCACGCTGTCTCTCTCTCTCCTAGAAATAAATAAAACATTAAAAAATTTTTAAGAAAGAAGTGTTTGCAACAATTTACAACAAACATCATGTAACCAACAACTGCAGTTCGGGGGTACCCTACAACCTAACACAATTCATTAAGAGCTCTCAGCCTGTTGAGCCACAGCCTCAGTACCACCTTGAGAACTAATACAGTCTACCTCTCCCTGGAAAGCACTATTTCAGCTTCCTGAGACAGAAATCTTAAACCACACTCCCTATGAAGGTATAGGTTGCCAAACCCACTTAGGCATACTCTGCACAGACTAACCCACCCAACTAAAAAAATTTTTTTTAAATGTTTTATTTATTTCTAGGAGAGAGAGAGAGAGAGAGAGAGAGAGTGAGCAGGGGAGGTCAGAGAGAGGGAGTCACAGACTCTGAAACAGGCTCCAGGCTCTGAGCTGGCAGTCAGCACAGAGCCCGACGCGGGCCCGAACCCACGAACCGCGAGATCATGACCTAAGCGAAAGTAGGACGCTTAACCCACTAAGCCACCCAGGCGCCCCCCAACTAAAATTTTTTAATAGTTTATTTTTGAGACACAGAGAGAGACAGAGCATGAGTGGGGGAGGGGCAGAGAGAGAGAGGGAGACACAGAATCCGAAACAGGCTCCAGGCTCTGAGCTGTCAGCACAGAGCCTGATGTGGGGCTCGAACCCAAGAACCCTGAGATCTGACCCGAGCTGAAGTCGGACGCTCAACCGACTGAGCCACCCAGGCGCCCCTAACCCACCCAATTAAAGGACATGAAACACCCAAGCCAGTTTTAAAAGCACTCAGTTCTGATGCAAATCAGGGCAGGCTTCCTGTGACACCCGGGCCCCCAGAGGTTCTTGAGGGCATGTGCTGTGGGTTCTCCATTTTTCCTCCCTTTCCCCTATCATCGTCTATTTTCTATGTCCTTCGCCCAGCTCTGGCACTAGAGGCATTAAGTACTGCCGGCCCGTGAACCAAGTCACCACTTGGTAGACTTCTGCGAATGAAAGCATCTCTGGTTGGGTGCCTCGCAGTGTAAAATTCCTGTGCGGTCGAATCATCTCAAAAGCACTTCTCAGACCTAAAGAGAACCTACAAAAGACAAAGTACAGCAGGGGTTCCATCAACAGGCGATGGAACAGCTAGAAGACCTGAGAACCCCAGCCAGCAGAATGTAATCCAAACCAAGCAACCCAGACGCGCAAGCGCGTAGCTCAAAGCGCCTGCGCACAGAATCCCGCGAGGTGCGGGGAGCAGAGAGGAGCTTTTGCGCCCCGCGCTCCCACCGCCTCGGCTCCCCTTAGCTCACGAGCCCCGCCTCCTCCAGCTGCTCGCGGTCCCAAACAACCGGGTGCGCCGCCGGCGCTCTCCATCAATTGGCCCTTGGCTTTTTCCGTTTCCGCCCAGCCCTCCATAGTCCACCAATCAGCTTGTGCGTTTGGGTAAGGGGCCACCTCCGAGGCCTACGCTTCGGCTCCCCTGCCTCCTCCGGCTGCTGCCTCCGCTGCTGCCTCCTCCTTCCCCACCTCCTCCATCAGGCGGGCGTCTGCGGGGGCCCGAGGGGCGGCGGCGGCAGCGGCGGCAGCGATATGGAGCCGGAGGCAGGCGGCCGAAGCAGTGCTGGCAGGCACAGGGCCGGACCCCCCAGCACTCCGCCGCCCCGGGAGCAGGAGCGGAAGCTGGAGCAAGAGAAGCTCTCCGGGGTGGTGAAGAGCGTCCACCGGCGGCTCCGAAAGAAGTACCGGGAAGGTAAACAGCGAGCTTGAACGAGGGGGGAGGGGGAGGCCTCGTCGCCCCCAGCCCCTTGTCACCTATCCCCTCCCCCAAGGGGCCACCATTACAACCTGAAGGAGCCGCACGTCAGCCCCTGCCAGTGCCGCTCTCCGAGGCCCGGACGCCCCCTTCTCGGTCGAGTCCTCAGTGGCGTCTGGCGCGCTCCTCCCGCCCCCTTTTCTTCTAGGGCCCTTCAGGAGAGTTCCAGGGCTGTGCAGGAACTGAATCCCCACCCCTTCCAATCCCCTGCCCCCGGGCGGGGTGCTGAGGTTGTTGTCATTACACACACAAACACGCACACCCTTCCAGAAGAGGTGGTGGTCGCTAGGCACGAGAGAGGTGAACGTAAACACGAGGACAGGTAAAAATCCATTTGTGAAGAGAGATTGGAAAAAGCCCGAGTTGCCGCTCGCACCCTCGCACTTGACCAGCCTGTTTGGTTTGCTGACCCTCCCAAAGACCCCTTTTCTGTGTTTTTAGCCAGGCGACGAGGGAGCTTCCTCGCATTGGTTTCCAGGGCTGCGAAGTCAGCAGGCCTTCTAGCTGACTGGACTTCGCCTTGTTAAAAGGGGGAGGGAAGCCATCCCCTCAGCCCCCACCCCCCGACCCCCCCTTCCGCTCCCGCCATTCTTCAAAAGCTTGATCTTTAAGTGTTTATTTCGGTGAAGTAGGAAGAGATCTGGGGCAGGTTCTCAAAATACTATTTAGCTTTGAATAGTCTATGTAACCGCCAAGCCTCCTAAGAACACAGATGTCAGTGAAGCTGGCCATCGCTGGGGACCTATCCTTATGGAAGATCTTAAGCAACAGAAGCCTTTAATAGCTTTTGCTTCTGCCTGAGGGGTGTTTATAGTTGGGGTGTACGGTTAGCCTTGGTGCTTTTAAATATAGACTTTTTAGCAGAGCTATTTTATAAGACCGACATTAAAAATTCTGTTTTTTCACACGCCCAAGAGAAATTTCTTCTGAGTATCAAAATGAGGGATAACCTACTTGCTCTCACTTTAGCTTAATTGCAAACTGAGAAGCCTGTGGTCTTATGGTGTTTTATACTTCTTTAAATTTAGGATTAGTTGCAAAATTATGACAGTGAAGGAACAGGCATGTAACATCATGTTACTTTTGATTTACAAACACTTCAGTTACTTTAGAAGATTAAAAAGAAGTGTCTTTTGTTCCTTTGAATGTAGCTTATGTGTTTCCTTTTTCAAACTTTAAATTCAAAGTTTTCCTCCCTTGGCAACTCAAGCCTAGCTTTTTAAATAGCTGCTTAAATAGTCATTCTCAAAGATGGCCTATAGTTATTGTTTAATATCTAGCAATAGAAAGAGATTTACCAGATGTAGTTAAGAGGTTGAGATTTTTTTTTTTTTAATGTTTTATTTATTTTTAGGAGAGAGAGAGAGACAGCGTGAGCAGGGGAGGGTCAGAGAGAGAGGGAGTCACAGGCTGAAACAGGCTCCAGGCTCTGAGCTGGCAGTCAGCACAGAGCCCGACGCGGGGCTCGAACCCACGAACCGTGAGATCATGACCCAAGCGAAAGTCGGACGCTTAACCGACTAAGCCACCCAGACGCCCTGAGATTTGTTTTTTAAAAGAATATTTTAACCCCCAACCCACAGTTTATTCAATAAAATGAGTAGTTGTCATGGCAACTATTGCATCATTCTTGATTTTAGAGAATGCACTTACATAATGGCATTCATTGTAGATTGGAAAAATCCACTGGAGAAATGAAATAAATGGACACACTTTATCATGCTATTTTGTATGACTTTAAGCAGATACATCTTTTTAAAGAAAAAAGGACTAGAATATAATTGTTTGCATTTTTACCTTTGTATATTATTCATTTATTCATAAGTGAATAGGCTCCACTTAAATCAATACACTACTAATTTGTCATCATGTCTTGAAGTGCTGTTTATACTTGATTAGTTCCCACATGTTGAAACATGTCTTTAAACTTGAATATTAACCAAGGGAACATTTGTTCATAATGCGAATTGGTTGTTGGAAGTTACCAGAGCTAGAATAGATACATGTAGTTCATAAATGAATGATCTAGTGTGCTTCTAGGCAGGTGAAGTTCTGATAGGCTGTAAATATTTGAGTGAGACTGTTCTTTAGGCATTTTAATGCCCTGAATTCCATTAGTGATCTAGATTTCTCTAGGCTTTAGTCCAGTGACAGACAAAGCCCCATCAGTGAGCTAGCAGAATAAATGATCCTAATGAGCATGCCCTTTCTACTTTAATTTCTGACATGTAGGTCAAATCTTAGTTGTGATTGGACAAAAATCTGTGAAAAGGACATCTGTGGAAAAGTCTCATTATGCATATAATCCCAAGGAAATAATTTTTAGTGTTTTCCTTTGAGGTTTTAGTATTGTTACAATACTGGTGGTCCACAGTCTGCAAACGTATTTTACAAGTTCATTTGCAAGTCACCTGTGGTAATGAAATAATAATTTAAATGGTGCTGAGATGTTAGGACTAGGTTACAAAGTCCTATATAATCAGTAACTAATACCAATAACTATGGAAGCTGTACTCCTTTCATAACAATATTCCTATCAGAAAATGCAATGATAATTCTAGCTTAGAATATTGGAATGTTAGACTAAAAGGAACTTTAGCATTTATCGTTGATTCCCAAAAATGACTGATTAGTAAACTCATCTGAGTGCCTTTTAGAAAATTCCTGTCTTCATCTTGGATATATAGTCACACAATCCTTATTACTGAGACCTGGCAATTTGTCAGCCAGATTTTGGAGTAGATATTTAAACTAGTTCTTTCTTTTTACACATGAATGTGCCAAATCCCAAAAATACTGAAACAACTTGCTTGAACTTTGGATAGTTCATCATTAGCATTGTATATATTTTAGGGGAATAATAGTTTTTTCTTGCCAGTTGCACACCTAATATTGGTGGAATAGGAGGGAAAATGGGATGCAGGAAGTAGCCTTAGAATCTGTGTTAGGTAAAAAGATGTAAATTGATGGCAATAGACTAATCCATGGGATGGGTATGATGAGCTGAGTTGGGACTATGATGTATGGGTTTTAGGGGGAGATATGTCAGGGAAGGAAATAAGTTGGGGTAGAATGAAGAAGGAGGCAAAACATTCACAGGATAGTAAGGACAGGAGTGAGCACTGGATAAGGAGTGTAGGGTTGGAAAATGTAGTTTTCCCATCCCTTATACCTGGTACAGGTATTGAAAATGAAGCAGGAATAACAATGAAAGTAAGATTTTCCTGTTGTGGTAGAAAATTTCTCTCCATCCTTCCCAATCCATTTGTCTAACTGATACTTGTTGTTTTTTTTGTTTGTTTGTTTTGTTTTTAAATATTTTTTTCTGAAAGGGGGAGAGAGACAGCGTGAGCAGGGGAGGGTCAGAGAGAGGGGGAGATACAGAGTCTGAAACAGGCTCCAGGCTCTGAGCTGTCAGCACAGAGCCCGACGCGGGGCTCGAACCCACAAACCGTGAGATCATGACCTGAGCTAAAGTTGGACACTTAACCAACTGAGCCACCCAGGCGTCCCTAACTGATATTGTTGATGGGATGAGCAGGCTTGGGGTTTGGGGGTGGGGGTAGTGGATAGAATGGTAAAGACTAGTTTGTTGATGGGATGAGTAGGCTTGGGGTTGGTGGCCATAGTAGATAGAATGGTAGAGATTAGCAGGTGGATTTAGTGCACTGTTTCTTTTACCACTTTTCGCTCTCTACTCCATTTACTGTTTGTCCTTTGTCACCACTTAGAGATCCTTTGACATTTTATATAAAATGAGAATTGGAGAAAATTGTCAATGTTCTAGGCAGTGCTGATATCTTAGTAGTTACCAAGAGGAAATGTTAGGGAAATGTTTAGTAGTGGTGATGAGAAGGGGTGTTTCTGGTCTCAGCCTTATAGATAAAGGACAGTGTTTTAGATTGAATTTATATAAATGGAAACATGCTTACAGATACAGGTGTTTTCTGTCTTTGCTATACAGAATTTTAAAAATTTACCTCCATGTAAACCAGAAATATTTTAAACGTATCATAAGAGTTGTAGACAACTTTTTAATGGGAAACAGCTAGTTTTGCTTTCCAAACAGGGACTTCATTGTTTAACCAGATCTGCCTGATGAGTACATATCTAATTGAGAAGTGAAGTAGAGGCATGTATAGTTCCAGTTGTTTTTTTTCCTCCATAATCTTAGTCACATGATCCTATTCTTACAATGATTCGATGATGGTGATGATGATGATTTTTTATTTATTTCTGAGAGAGAGACATACAGACAGCATGAGCAGGGGAGGGTCAGAAAGAGAGGGAGACAGAATCTGAAACAGGCTCCAGGCTCTGAGCTGGCAGTCAGCATAGAGCCCGACACGGGGCTCGAACCCACGAACCGCGAGATCATGACCTAAGTGAAAGTCGGACGCTTAACCAACTAAGCCACCCAGGCGCCCTGATTCGATGATGATTATTATGCTTGGCATCTCTTTTTCCAAACTTAAAGTATTCATGTGAAACTTCTGAGAGAATGCAGTTGTTGGAAATAAAAGTCATTTCCGTTTCATTTAGTTTTGATTTTTTTAACTCCTCTGTGAATGCCTTTAGCAAATTTCATCAATTTATTCACTCTCTGAATTTACTTATTGTTTATGCCAAAACAAGTTAAAATAGTTAATTACATAAACCCATGCAGCTTACAGGTCAATCAGAGAAAAGTAAAAATACATATTAACCCATTAACAGTGGTATTCTTAAGGTCATGGTGTTATGGATGATCTTATTATAATTTCCTGTATTTAAAAAAAATCAGTGTTGTGAGTAGCAATGATGATATTATAAAAGTAGTTAAGACAGATTACTGATACTGAAGCAGAAAAGAACACAAGATAGGTTCTGTAGACTAAGTCCAGAAAAAATTTTGTTTCAAAGATTAACAGTTATGAGCATCATATTAATAGTGAACAGCTAAATTGTCTACTTTAGATGTTCAGTTCTTATTGATTACTCAAATTCTTCATAGTTTGAAACAAAGGGTAAGCTGGAATAACAGTTTATATACCAGGCTGAAAAATACATTTGTGATTGTTATTCTTTAGCAAACCCCTCAAACGAGAATTGGCAGGGAGGGAAAATCCTTTGAATTAGAAATAATTTTAAACTAACACCAAAAGGGCTAAAAATGAAAAAAATGAATGTAATGTTAGTGGTTTTCCTGAAACAAAGTTTTGAAATTTTTCTTAAAAATAGGATAACAGACTTTTTAATTGAAATTTCGTAATTTTTTTCTTTTCTGGCCTTCAACACTACTTTAAAATACTGACCAACTCCTTGACCCCAGGAAACTTTGAACAGGTTTTCTTTGTTTTACCTTTTTTTAAGTGATGTTTTACACTATTTTCTTTAGATTTTTTTTTTCAGTCTCGCTCATTCTGATACAGAATGAGAAAGTGCTGCTTAGTGATAGAATCTTTGTTCAGTCAGCAAAATAAGTAAGGTGAAGACTGTCCACAGAAGGGCTCGTTAACTTTGTCCTAGGAGAGTTTAAACTGCCATTCTAGCAGGGAGAAAAAAATGAAAAGAGTTTAATAATCAGTAGCTGTAAAAGATTAAAAGAATATTGGCTGATAAACAGTTCACTGAGATGTCCATAATAGTAGATTAGCTATTTAATTTTGTTATTTTTAGTCATCTTTGTAGTAAGGTATTGTTTTAGGTTTTGGATTTTTGTTGTTGTTGTTGTTTGGGTTTTTTTACATTTCAAAAGGTACAGTAAAAATTAAGTAGATCCTTTTGATTGGTGTAGATCCTTTTGATTGTTTTGTGGAAAAAACTGCAATAACAAATGCAGTGGATCTTAGCCTTGGTTCTGCATTGGAGTCATCTGTGGAACTTCATGGAACATAGGCATCTGTATAATTTAAAAGCTCCATAGGGGCACCTGGGTGGCTCAATCAGTTAAGCATCTGACTTCAGCTCAGGCCATAATCTCATGGTGGTCTGTGAGTTCAAACCCCATGTCAGGCTCTGTGCTGACAGCTTGGAGCCTCCTTCAGATTCTGTGTCTCCCTCTTTCTGTCCCTCCTCCACTCACACTCTGTCTCTGAAAAATGAATAAACATTAAAATTAAATAAAAGTAAAAAATAAAAATAAAAGCTCCATAGGTTACATAATGGACAGAGGAGTTAAGGAATGCTAATCTAAAGTGTAAAGTACTATAGATTAGAGTAGGAAGGAATCTAGAAGAAAGGACATCACCTAGGAGACTCTTAAACTAATCTGATTTAGAGTTAATAGCATAAATAACAACAATGATCATGAGAATGGAGAAAGATATATCAAAAACTTTTTTGAAGTTCAGAGTGAGCATTTCTAGTCAAAGTAAAAGGGAAGAGTCAGAAATGGTGTCATGTTAAGAACCCATTTTCATCCATTTTAGAAATGTGTGTATGTTGAGATGAGGGCAGGGAGAACAGACAGGCAGGTTGAGAGTGATGGTGTAATGGTTTAGTTTGGAATATATCCAAAGTGTGGGATTGGAAGCCCTCTCTGTGGAAGTTGAAGTTTGAGGACAGATGAACTGCCCAGTGGAGTGATGATAGTGTCTAACTGAGGACAGATCTTAGAAAACACCAGTGGTGTTCAATTTTATCTAAGTAAATGCTCCTTTTTCTACCTTGTGTTCCAATACCACAATTGTGCTTGCCTTTATTGTATTTATGTGAAAATATTAAAATAAAATTATAAGAATCATTTCCCTCATCAGAGAAATAACTAGTCACAACATATTGAGTGTAAGATGCAGGTTTTCAGGTGGCTCCTGTGTTTGAATCTCAGGAACTGTTTCAACACCACCACACAGTGTGGAAGTTTTGTTCCATTTTGGGTGTGTCACTGTATCAGGTGCTCTGGAAATGCCGAGAGGCTCCTTTAACAGTGGTTAAAATTTCCAGAAAATTGACTTTGAATCTATTGTTTTTTTCTTTTATGTTTATACATTTTTGAGAGACAGAGCATGAGTCGGGGAGGGGCAGAGAGAGAGAGAGGGAGACACAGAATCCGAAGCAGGTTCTAAGCTCGGAATTGTCAACACAGAGCCCAATACAGGGCTCACACCCATGAACTGTGAGTTCTTGACCTGAGCCGAAGTCAGATGCTGAACCGACTGAGCCACCCAGGTGCCCTGAATGTATTGTTTTTCTAAGCCTCTTGTAACTTTTATTTGAGAACACTATTTTGAAGTATTTAAATTGTACTTCTTTTTCATCACTACTACCTGTTGACAGTTGTCAACTGTAGTTTGAATTTTACTCTGTACCTTATTTAATTTGTAATTTGGGGGTTTCCTGTATTTTTTGAGCATGCTGAAAATTTAAACATTTTGTCCCCCATTAGTGGGATACCATCACTAACTTCTATAGGTTTTATAAGTTATAAATCAAAATGTCCTTTGAACTAATGAACTAATGTGCTATTATTTTTCTTTAGTTGTCACATATAATGTTTGTGGAGGTGAATTCAGTCAATAATTAGGATATTGTCTTCAAAATAACTTGGTTCATTGATTTCTATTATTGAACATGGTTTGGCAACTTAAATTGGCATCACTTCTGTTTTAAATTATTAATTAGTTTTTTTTAGTTTATTTTTTATTTAAAAAAATTTTTTAATGTTTTATTTATTTCTGAGAGAGAGAGAGAGAGAGAGAGCGCGCGTTAGCAGGGGAAGGGTCAGCACAGAGCCTGATGCGGGGCTCGAACCCCAAGAGCTTTAAGTTGAATTTTGAAACTATGTATTTGAACAAATGATTACTGATTTATTCTCTAAATTCATTATTTTAGTTTAACCATAAAACGCTCATTAACTATTTATTTCAAGTTAGGCTAGAGGACATATATATTTTTAATTGTGCTTTTTAAAGGTAATTTTTTATTTCTCTGTATTTGGGCAAAATGAAATGTATCTGTTAATTATAGATTAATCTCTCCCTCACTCCCTCCTCCCTTTCTTTTTTTAAAAGATACATTCATACTTTTGTAGAATATCTATAAGAAGTAGGCAAGAAAGATATTAATCACAATGATTTTGAGTTGTCACAAATGCCAATATCATTGTAAAATCATTATAATACTAATTATTAGGGGCGCCTGGGTGGCCCCGTCAGTTAAGGGCTGGACTTTCATTTTGGCTCAGGTCATGATTTCATGATTTCATAAGTTCCAGCTCCAGGTCAGGCTCTGTGCTGACAGTGTGGAGTCTGCTTAGGGTTCTCTCTGTCTCCTGCTCTCTCTCTGCCCCTCGCCTGCTCACTTGTCCCTGTCTCTCTCAAAAATAAATCAACTTAAAAAAAAAAAAAGACTAATTAAGATGAGCCCTGGATGTTGTATGTAAGCCAATTTGACAATAAATTATATTTGAGTTGTATTAAAAATAATAATAAAATAAAGAAGACTAATTATTAATTCAATTGGAGCTCTGATTGAGCTTCAATACTTAAGCATTTCTGGTTCTGTTAACTAGATCTTTGATGTAGACCTCAGGAAGTTCATAGTTCCTGATTTGCCTTTTGGTAACTAAAAAGCATTATTCTTTTAATTAAGACATCTTTTAAATATTGGTTGACTTAATAACTAAATGATAACCAAAAATTTTTAGAATCTAGTTTTAACATGTGTATGCAGTTTGACCAAGTTAGCAGAAGGTTTTTGAATACGTATACTGGTCTCTGGTTACCCTTAACTGGTTTTGGCTTTTAGGATCCGAATCACAAATTATTTTGAAGATATTTTGCTTAAAGGATAAATACCATTATTTTGAATACTCTAAAAACAAAGAATGGGCTATTATTAAAAAAAAACTAAATTTTCTCATTCCGTTTTTGTTTGATAACTTTATTTTAAAAACACTTTAATAAGCTTTCAAGGGTATTCTAGAAAGTAGAATATTCTCCTAACTGGAGGCTAACTATGTTTTTATTCAACTTTGTAAGCACCACTTAACATAGTGTATTCCTAGTAGACAGGGTTTTGTACATTTTTGTTGAGTAAATACATGATTTAAAAGTTCTGGGTCCAGGATGCCTTACGTAGGATATGAGGAACATAGCAGGTTCATATCTTATAACATCAACCACATCTTATTACATATCTGCTTTCCTTTCTTTGATGCCTGTGCTAGCTCATTAGCTTTGTTATTCTGGGTAGCATATGAAATAGATTTTGTTTTGCTTTCCAGCAAATCCATTGAAAGAATGAAGAACATACGTAATTGTGTTGTTTAGTCTCGGTTATATATAAGCATACTACTACACCTTACTAAGCACGCATCAATTTGAGTATCAGCATACTTGGATAGTTAGAAACTTAAATGTTAGCGAGGCTATCAAGTGGGAAGTTTTCTGCAAAATTTGAATCCTTCCTCAGAACTTCAGTGGAGCAGATAGTAAGCTATAAAATTCTACAAGAAATTGATAATATTTATTTTTTTGCTGTTTATTTATTTTTATTTTTATTTATTTTTTTTTACAAATAGTTTATTGTCAAATTAGTTTCCACATAACACCCAGTGCTAATCCCCATGAGTGCCCTCCTCCATGCCCATCCCCCCTCCCCCCTACATCCATCAGTTCTCAGTTTTTGTCAGCATTCAAGAGTCTCTCATGGTTTGCCTCTCTCCCTTTCCTCCACCATTTCCCCCCTTCTTCTCCCCCTTGTTCCTCAGTTAAGTTCCTCCTAATCCTCCTATACGTGCACACATATGATATTTGTCCTTCTCTGCCTGACTTATTTCACTCAGCATAACACCCTCAGGGTCCATCCATGTTGCTACACATGGCCAGATTTCATTGTTTCTCATTGCCATGTAGTATTCCATGGTATAGATAAACCACATCTTCTTGATCCATTAATCTGTTGATGGACACTTAGGCTCTTTCCATGTTTTAGCTATTGTGGAGAGTGCTGCTATGAACATTGGGGTCCATGTGCTCCTATGACTCAGCATTTCTATATCCCTTGGGTAAATTCCTAGCAGTGCTATTGCTGGGTCATAGGGGAGTTCTATTGTTAATTTTTTGAGGAACCTCCACACTGTTTTCCAGAGGGGCTGTACCAGTTTACATTCCCACCAACAGTGTAGGAGGGTGCCCGTTTCTCCACATCCTCGCCAGCATCTCGTGTTCTCTGATTTGCTCATTTTAGCCACTCTGACTGGCATGAGGTGGTATCTCAGTGTAGTTTTGATTTGTCTTTCCCTGATGAGTAGGGATGCTGAGCATCGTTTCATATGTTTGTTGGCCATCTGGATGTCCTCTTTGGAGAAGTGTCTGTTCATATCTTCTGCCCATTTCTTTACTGGGTTGTATGTTTTTTGGGTGTGGAGTTTGGTGAGTTCCTTATAGATTCTGGATATCAACCCTTTATCTGATATGTCATTTGCAACTATCTTTTCCCATTCCGTTGGTTGCCTATTAGTTTTGTGGGTTGTTTCCTTTGCCGTGCAGAATCTTTTAATCTTGATGAAGTCCCAATCGTTTATTTTTGCTCTTGATTCCTTTGGGGGATGTGTCAAGTAAGAAATTGCTGTGGTAGAGGTCAAAGAGGTTTCTTGCTTTCTCCTCTAGGGTTTTGATGGTTTCCTGTCTCACATTCAGGTCCTTTATCCATTTTGAGTTTATTTTTGTATATGATGTGAGAAATTGATCTAGTTTCATTCTTCTGCATGTTGCTGTCCAGTTCTCCCAACACCATCTGTTAAAAAAGGCTGTCTTTTTTCCATCGGATATTCTTTCCTGCTTTGTCAAAGATTAGTTGGCTGTATACTTTTGGGTCCACTTCTGAGTTCTCAATTCTGTTCCATTGGTCTGTGTCTGTTTTTGTGCCAATACCATACTGTCTTGATGATGACAGCTTTGTAGTAGAGGCTAAAGTCTGGGATGGTGATCCCTCCCGTTTTGCTTTTATTTTTCAGGATTACTTTGGCTATTCGGGGTCTTTTGTGATTCCATACAAATTTTAGGATAGTTTGCTCTAACTTTGAGAAGTATGCTGGTGCAATTTTGATTGGAATTGCGTTGAATGTGTAGATAGCTTTGGGTAGTAATGATATCTTAACTGTATTCTTCCTATCCATGAGCATGGGATGTTTTTCCATTTATTTGTGTCTTCTTCAATTTCCTTCATAAGTTTTCTATAGTTTTCATCATACAGATCTTTTGTATCCTTGGTTAGGTTTATTCCTAGGTATTTTATGGTATTTTGTGCAATTGTGAACGGGATCAGTTTCTTGATTTTCTGTTGCTTCATTGTTGGTGTATAAAAATGCAACCGATTTCTGTACATTGATTTTGTACCCTGCAACTTGGCTAAATTCTTGGATCAGTTCCAGTAGACTTCTGGTGGAGTCTGTTGGGTTTTCTATGTAGAGTATCATGTTGTCTGCAAAAAGTGATAGTTTGACTTCCTCTTTGCCAATTCTGATGCCCTTTATTTCCTTTTGTTGTCTGATGGCTGATGCTAGGACTTCCAGCACTATGTTAAACAACAGCGGTGAGAGTGGACATCCCTGTCGTGTTCCTGATTTCAGGGTGAAAGCTCTCAGTTTTTCCCCGTTGAGGATGATGTTCGCTGAAGGCTTCTCATAGATGGCTTTTATGATGTTTAAGTAGGTTCCTTCTATCCCAACTTTCTCTAGAGTCTTTATTAAGAAAGGATGCTGTATTTTGTCAAATGCTTTTTCTGCATCTATCAACAGGATCATATGGTTTTTATCTTTTCTTTTGTTGATGTGATGTATCACGTTGATTGATTGTGTGTTGAACCAGCCCTGTAACCCAGGGATGAATCCCACTTGATCTTGGATGATTCTTTTTATGTGCTGTTGAATTCGATTTGCAAGGATCTTGTTGAGAATTTTTGCATCCGTATTCATCAAGGATATTGGCCTGTAGTTCTCTTTTTTTGCTGGGTCTCTGTCTGGCTTGGGAATCAGAGTGATGCTGGCTTCATAAAATGAGTCCGGGAGTTTTCCTTCACTTTCTATTTTTTGGAATAGCTTGAGAAGAATTGGGATTAATTCTGTTTTAAACGTCTGGTACAATTCCCCGGGGAAGCCATCTGGTCCTGGGTTCTTATTTGTTGGGAGATTTTGATCATTGATTCGATTTCCTCACTAGTTATGGGTCTGTTCAGATTTCCTACCTCTTCCCGTGTGAATTTTGGTAGTGGGTGTGCGTTTAGGAATTTGTCCATTTCTTCTAAGTTGTCCAATTTGTTGGGATATAGTTTTTCATAGTATTCCCTGATAACTGCCTGTATTTCTGAGGGGTTGGTTGTAATAATTCCTTTTTCATTCATGATTTTGTCTATTTGGGTGCTCTCTCTTTTCTTTTTGAGAAGCCTGCCTAGAGGTTTGTCAATTTTGTTTATTTTTTCAAAAAACCAACTCTTGGTTTCATTGATATGTTCAGTTGTTTCTTTGGTCTCGATGTTTATTTCTGCTCTGATTTTTACAATTTCTCTTCTTCTACTGGGTTTAGGGTGTTCTTGTTGCTCTGCCTCTAGCTCTTTTAGGCGAGCTGTTAGATTTTGGACTTGCGCTTTTTCTAGTTTCTTGAAATAGGCCTGGAGTGCAGTGTACTTTCCTCTTAAGACTGCCTTTGCCGCATCCCATAGATTTTGGATTGTTGTGTTTTCATTTTCGTTTGTTTCCGTATATTTTTTAATTTCATCCCTAATTGTCTGATTGGCCCATCATTCTTTATTAGGGTGGTCTTTAACCTCCATTTTTTTGGGGGTTTTCCAGGCTTCTTCCTGTGATTGATTTCAAGTTTCAAAGCATTATGATATGAGAGTGTGCATGGTATGATCTCAATTCTTTTATATTTATTGAGGGCTGCTTTATGTCCCAGTATGTGATCTATCTTGGAGAATGTGCCATGCGCACGTGAGAAGAAAGTGAATTCCTTGGCCTCAGGATGTAGAGTTCTAAATATACCTGTCATATCCATCTGGTCCAAAGTGTCTTTCAAGTCCATTATTTCTTTACTGATTTTCTGTCTGGTTGACCTATCCATTGCTGTAAGCGGAGTATTAAAGTCCCCTGCTATTAGCACATTCTTATCTATGAGCTTGTTTCTCTTTGTGATTAATTGTTTTATATATTTAGGAGCTCCCATATTTGGTGCATAGTCATTTATGATTGTTAGTTCTTCCTGATGGATAGACCCTGTAACTATTATGTAATGCCCTTCTTCATCTCTTGTTACTGTCCCTAATTTAAAGTCAGTTTGTCTGATATAAGTATAGCTACTCCGGCCTTCTTTTGATTTCCTGTAGCATGATATATATTTCTCCATCTCCTTACTTTTAATCTGTAGGTATCTTCAGGTCTAAAATGAGTTTCTTGTAGACAGCATATAGATGGATTTTGTTTTTTTATCCATTCTACTACCCTATGTCTTTTGATTGGAGTATTCAGCCCATTTACTTTCAGTGTTATTATTGAGATATTGGGTTTAGAGTCTTTGTGTCCTTTGTGGAGTTCATGCTTGTGGTGGTGTCTCTGGTATCTTTGTTTCTTGCAACCTTTCCTTCAGAGCATCCCCCTCAAGATTTCTTGTATGGCTGGCTTAGTGGTGACACATTCTTTCAATTTCTGTTTATTTGGAAAGGTTTTTATCTCTCCTTCTAATTTGTTTATTTTTTTTTAATCTCATTTTCTTTTTTTTTTTTTTTTACACAAATAGTTTATTGTCAAATTAGTTTCCACATAACACCCAGTGCTCATCCCCACTCTCCTTCTATTTTGAATGACAGGTTTGCTGGATAGAGGATTCTTGGCTGCATATTTTTTCTGTTCATCACATTGAAGATCTCCTGCCATTCCTTTCTGGCCTGCTACATGTCAGTAGATAGGTCTGTCACCACTCTGATAGGTTTCCCTTTGTATATTAGGGCCCTTTTCTCCCTAGCTGCTTTCAAAATTCTCTCTTTGTCCTTGTATTTTGCCATTTTTACTATGCTGTGCCTTGCAGAAGGTCGATTCAGTTACGTCTGAGGGGGGTCCTCTGAGCCTCTTGTATTTCAACGTTTACTTCTTTTCCCAGGTCGAGGAAGTTCTCTGCTATAATTTGTTCCAGGACTCCTTCAGCACCTTTCCGCCTCTCTTCTTCTGGGATTCCTACGATACGGATATTGTTGCGTTTGACTGTGTCGCTAAGCTCTCGAACTCTTCTTTCTTGTTCCTGGATCAGTTTGTCTCTTTTTTTGTCAGCTTCTTGTTTTTCTGTAGTGGTGTCTTCTAAATCACTTATTCTCCTTTCTGCCTCTTCAATCCATGCATTGGAGGCCTCTAATTTATTATGTATCTCATTTATCGCATTTTTAAATTCTTCATGCCTATTTTTATTTTCCATTCTGTTTGTAGCCATAGTTTCTTTGATGTCCCCTATGTTTTTTTCAAACCCAGCTATTAATTTTACCATTATTATTCTAAAATCTTGTTCACTTATGCTGCTGATATCTGTTTTGAGCAGTTCATTAGCTGTCATTTCTTCTTGGAGTTTCTTTGGAGGAGAGCTCTTTCGTTTCATCATTTTAGTTACCTTTCTGGCTCTTGTTAGTTTTAAAGACCTGTTATGCTCTCTGTTTCTATGAGCACTGCTATATCCAAGAGGACTCTTTGTCCAGAGCCTATCCTTTCAGAGAGTGTTTTTTTAATGGTATCTTTTGGTCTCTCTTGTTTTAACCTTGGTTATTTTATTTTCCTATTCGTAGTGATATTTGGGACTCTCCACCCTGGTTACTCTGGCTTGTTTCTTGAGGTAGCTGTAGAAGGCTTTTTCAGTGGAGTCTGCATCCTTTCTCTCCCAATCTCTTGGGTGTGGTACGGTTTCTGATGGCTTCAGATCTTTTCCGTGTAATGCCTGGGTGCTAGTGCAGGTATAGAGCTCCCTACTTATCCTCCATCTTTCCCCTTCCTTCAAAGAAGTAGAAATTGATAATATTTAAACAAAATTTTGTTAAATGTGAAAAACTACAGGTCTTAAAAGCTGAAGGGCAGTAGGTTTCTGTATATAAACATTTGTCTTTGTGTCTTCTAGCTAACAAAATAATTGTAAATTGAATTTCCAAGTTTACAGTGACATAGATTTGTAGTAGATTCCTCTGGTGTCCCATATAGCTTACCCTTGGTCTTCAACTGTGGTGGACAAACCCTGTGAGCTCAGAGGAACCCAGCCCTTATAAAGTCCCACAGTGCTTCTCTCTTTTCTGCTCTGCACCTTTCTCCAGCACTGCTGGAACCCACTAAGGATATCCCCTTATTCAGTGCCTAAGTGAAAACTAGAGATACAGGTTCTTAACAACTCTGAGTTGATATGTTCTGTAAGAACATAACTTCCAAGAAGAGAACTTTTCATCCCTTTTGGGTTTACAGTTGGTATTCAGACCAAGAATGAGACTGTGGTATATACTCCTTTTAACAGTGTAGGTGAGCAGGTTTGTACCTTTTTTGCTATTTCTTAATTTGGTCAAACTAGAGGGCTAATAGTTTGATTTTCAACTCAGTCCTTGTTGGACTGTGTGGTTAAAATAATAAAGTTTTTCAGATTTTGACTAAGTAAGTCTTGATATATTTGAACTGTTATAATACACTTCTTAAATACTAGAATCCAGTAGTCTCACCTTGAGAGAGAATTTGAGTATAATTATCATCTTTAAATTTGGTTGTTTTATTTATGTTTTTAACCCTACTCTGCCAAACAGTTGCCTGCATTTGAACATGAGGCAAAAGACCTAAATCTTAGGACTAAGGACATTGAGTGAAGCTACTTTGATAATTTTTGTTTACTCTCTTACCCTTACAATTATGCTAATGTCATCTATTTGGCCATAACATCCTCGTTCCATTCTTTATCAGAATTCACATTGCTGTTTCAGATTTCATATTAAAAGTGAGGACTTATTTAATGTTTTCAAAATGATAGCAGTCAGGGATGCCTAGGTGCCTCAGTAGGCTAAGCATCCAACTCTTGATTTTGGCTCAGGTTGTGATCTCACAGTTGCGAAATTGAAACCCGCCTCTGCTTGCTCTCTTTCTCTCTCTTAAAAAAAATTAAAAAGGTAGTAGCCAATAGTGGCTCAATAATATACTTAGCTAATGGGGTGCCTGAGTGGCTCAGTCGGCTAACATCAGTCTCTTAATTTTGGCTCAGGTCATAATCTCACAGTTTGTGAATTAGAGCTCTATGTGGGCTCTGTGCTGACAGTGTGGAGCCTGCTTGAGATTCTCTCCCTGTTTCTCTCTGTCCTTCCCCTTGCTCATGCTTGTTTACTCTCTCTCAAAATAAATAAACTTAAAATATATACAGTCAGCTTATAACGTTTATTCAGAACATTTTGTAAAGACTTAAAACTTCTAGCAACATTTTCCCCTAGGATTATAATTTTTTAAAGTAAAATATGCCTAGAGCACATCCAGGTGAGAAAGTAAAAATATTTAACTTGCTAATTTTTGGTGCCATCTCTCCAACCCCCTTTTAACATAGGAAACTGATCAATGTGTAGAATTCCAAGAAAATAACAAGCAAGAAGCAGGCCTAAGTAACTTTATTCTATGCTGCAATGTCAAATTGCCCAAGGGTACCAGGATAATTAACGTTTGAATGCCGAGTCATAATTGCCCCCATCAGTGTGTTTTTGGTTTATAAACTGATAACTCCTACTTACTCCTACCTACTTAGTTTCATTTCAGTTTCACTAATCCATCTGTTTCAACTGTTGAAAATTTATTTGGTTATCAAATCATCATAGTTAAAATGATGTGTCAGTTTGCATAAAGGAGTTTTTAAAATTATGATTTAAACTTGATGCAACTTCATAATTTTGCTTCGATTCTACTTTAAGTACTTTTAGATTATGCAGAAACTTTTAAAAGTCTGAGACATTTTTAAGTGAATTTAACTTAATTCATCTTTTCCCTTGTTTTTAGTGGGAGATTTTGATAAGATCTGGCGAGAACATTGTGAGGATGAGGAAACACTTTGTGAATATGCTGTTGCAATGAAAAATTTGGCAGATAACCATTGGGCAAAAACTTGTGAGGGCGAAGGTCGTATTGAATGGTGTTGTAGGTGAGTGTTTTTATGAACTAACATTTTTGGTTTCTACTATGTTGTTTAAAGTCTTAAATCCAAGTAATGCTTTGTATAATTTACTGTACCAAAATAGGACTGTTTTAAAACAGATTATCTTTCAAATAACTTTTCCCCTTTGCCATACTTTCCCTAGGATTATATCATTCATCCCTTTTTAATCAAAATGTTTTCTTTGACATAACTTGAAGTTTTGTTTCAGGCTTTCAAAATTGTAGCTTTAAAAAAATAAAAAGTATAGCTTTAAATGCATTTAATATACTTAAATATTAGTACATTTAAACTATGAGTTTTAACACTTCATTAATAAGTTATAGAATAGAAATTTCTTTTTATAATTATCAATATTTGGATTCAAGTAAAGTGAATACTTTTCTATATTTTAAAATTTGAAAACCTCTTTAAGGTGTCAAAATCCTCAGTTTTGGATATAGAATTCAGAGTATTCCAACACTTAAATTTACTTTGGATATATTTATTATAGTATAAATTCTAACATTTAAAATACCAGAAAATGAGATACTGTGGTCAGTTCTCTCAAGATAGTAAAATTAATAGAATGGATAAATATATTTATTGAATTTAAAAATGAATTCCCAGAAAACAAAGCATCTTTCTGCATGGACAATGAATTTATGATAATTTCTGGTTTATATTTCATTGCTGTTATTTTTTATCCAAAATTTGTTTTAATCTCATTTAAAAATTATGTTATAATACATATTTCATTCATTCAACAAATAATCCAGATAAAAATACATATTTAATTAGTTATTTTATTTATTCATCTAATGAATAATTTTTAATGATTGTCCATAGTGTACTAGTCACATCACAGGCACTGGGAGTACAGCTGTCAGCCAAGCAAAATCCTTGCTCTCACGGAGCTTACATGCTCATGAGGGTTAGAGGCAAGAAACAATACATAAATTAAAGATAGGCTTCGTCAGATAATCGTAAGTCCCATGAGAAAAATAAAGCAAGGAAAAATAAAACAATTTTAAGTAGGGTAGACAGGGTAGGCCTCACAGAAGTGATATGTGTAAAAAACATGAAAGAAGTGAGACAACAAGCCCTAACAAGACCAGAGGCCTTGAGGTAGGACTGTGCTGGCATGTTTCTGAAACTGCAAGGAGACCAATGTGGCTAGAGCAAAATATGAGAAGAAGAGTGGTAGAAAATAAGATACTGAAGAGCTAGATTTCATAGGGTCTTGTAAACCATGGTTAAAGACATTGGTTTTTATTCTGTATAGGATGAGTCACTGAATGTTTTAAGAAGAGTAACAGGAGTTTATTAACCTTTTAAAAAGTGTCAGTCTTAAGAATTAGTTGCTGTGTTAAGACAAGACTATAGAAAGGGGAGTATGTAAGTAAGGAAATCAGTTAGGAAGCTAATGTGGTAACCAAGGTCCAAAGTTATATTGAGGCAATTTTCTTGGAGAGTGAGAAAGTGGATGTATGGAACAGTATACTAAGATGAATTCTCAGTTGAGTATATGACTCAAGAGAGGGAGAAGGGAAATGATGGTATGTATGTTGTGGTGATTATAATGATCTATAAGGAGAGACTTGAAAATATGAGGTGAGTGAGGAATGAAAAGATGTTATCAGGGGATTGTGGACCCCAAGAATTGTGGAGTTGGAGAAAGAAAGGAGCCAGAATAATAGGAAATAGGATTCTTGAAATTAAAATATTTGCCATTTTCTGCTTGGTTCTAGAGAGAAAATCTCTTTTAGAAAATACACATTTTCTCCCTCAAGCTAAGAAGTGCAAAATGAGATGTACTACTGAACAAGATATTTCCCTTGTAACATGGAGTAATGACATAATCCAATCAGGGAATTAGCACCGTCTCTATTTAAGACCATCATTCTTGGCTTTTAGCAGCTAGCTGGTTTAAAATTAGTATTCGAGTATCCCAAGAAAACTCTCAGACTGCTTCTTAAATGGACTTTGATGTATGCTATTTTCATAGGAATATTTGCTTGTACCTTCCTTAAATAATGTGCCCTCATACTTCATTCTTCTTTTCCCTTAGATGTGTGGTCTGCATTAATAGTTATTGTATCTACATGTGTTTGAAAGAGGTCATTTTTATGTCAAACTGCTGAAAGGGAGCATTCATAAGAATTTAGGTCAAACTGCAGAAAAAGAACAGTGGCAAAATATAGTAAAATAAATTTACTATGGAAAGTAATCCCAGGAGGTGTTTTATAATGTCTTTACCTTAAACTTAAAACTAACTTGAGAGAAAAGGCTACAAAACAGTTTTGAATTTTGAAACTTGATTTACCTATAATTTTAACTTGGGTTTATATAATTCCTTTCTCTATTGACAATTCTAAGAAAGCAGTAGTACTTTGAGAGCTAAAGTGGGCTTTAAAAAGGGTTTGACAAAAGTTTCTGTTCAGTTAGTTATACTTAAAACTTTATGGGAACTTGGTGTGTAAGATAAGCCTTACTGACAATATTGTGCTAAGATTTTGTTGGCCGTTTAGCTTGAAGAAATCCACAAATGATTTCCTTCAAAAATAATAAAATTTGATTCATAGTATGAAATACTAAAAACTTAACATAATACAAAGGCATAGTTGTATGTTTAATAAAAAGATTTGCTTTTCCTAATTCTTTGTACACACAGACACACAGTGTTTCCTGGATTTGCAAGTAATTTGCAGATAACAGGACATTTCATCCCCACACATCTCCTAAGAATAAGGAGTTTTCTGCATAAGCATAATACCATCATCACATTAAGATATTTAACAGTAATTTCTTCATTTCCTAAAATATTTAGTTCAGAAATTCAGATTTTTTTATTGTCTTCAAAATGTGCTTGTAATTTTTTTTTCTAAATCCAGTTAGGGCTCATGCATTGCATTTGGTGGTTGCATTTCTTTAGGTTCTTGGTTTTGTTTTCCATAACATTGAGTTTTTTGAGAAATGACAGTTTATTTAAAAAATATCCCACATTCTGTATTCTGTGGTTTTTTATTCAAGGTGGGTAATAATACTGTTCAAATAATTTGTATGTCCTTACTGATTTTTCTTTTTCACTTTTTGTCCTGTCAATTACCAAGAAAGATTTTCAAGATACCATTTTTCTCAAATTTTATATAATTATTTGGTTGATCTTTAGATTATTTAATTTTTCTCTTAATGTTCATCTTTTTCTGAATTAAAAAGATGTAGGGCCACCTGGATGGCTCAGTCAGTTAAACATCCGACTCTTGATTTCTACTCAGGTCAGGATCTCACTGTTCATGAGATTGAGACCTGCATGTGGACCCTGCTTGGGATGTTCTCTCTCCTCTCTCTCTGCTCTTCACCCTTGTGTGCACTCCCACTCTCTCAAATGAACTTAAAAAATACTTATAGTAATTATTATAAAGTCCTTGTGTGTTTATTCCAATATGTGGTTTATCTAGATCTGTTTCTTTTGGCTGTTTTTTCGTTTGATTATGGATCTTTTTTTTTTTTTTCTGCTTCATTATATGTCTGGTAATTTTTAAAAATATATACTAGCATTGTGTTTAGAAGAAACTGACATAAAAACTAGTTTTCCCTAGAGAGGGCATGCTTTTGTTTTTTTCCCTCTGACAGGCTGCTAGGATGAAAGACAGAGCACTTTGATACATCAGGGGTTTAACTGAGTTGAATCTGGATTACATAGTTGCATTTCACCTCTGGCTTCAAATGCTTTGAGGGTGAGTCCTGTTTTATGTATATTACAGGCACATTCCTCTAGCAAGACTCTGAGACCTAAGTCCACAAAAGACTGCAAAGAATTTTCTCTGCTTTTAGTTGCACCCCAAGCCTCTAGTACTGCCCCTGCTTTTTTCATATTTGAAAATCAAGACCTATGGGGGGTGGGAGTGGGGGGTGCAGGAGTAAAACAGGGAGAACAATCTTCGCATTTGGGTTTCTTAAAGATTCCAGTCTGTCACACCATTCTAAGCAACCATTAAAAGCTCTGCTGGTTTCCCTTTAATCAAACAAAGTCCTTCTACCTGGAATACACTATCCTTTGCTGCCCATATACTTTTTCAGCAAATGTACAAAGTACATTTTAATGTTTAATTTTAATGTTTTTTAGAGTATATAGTTATTTCCCCCCCTAGCTACAGCATAATCCGGGGCCCGTTGTGATTTTCTGTATCCTAATCCAAAACTAGTTTTATGTCCTGTATTTTAGATTTATTTGAGTGTTTTCTCATGGAGCCATTTAACTACTTTTCCAGTCTTCTTTATTTCTTATAAACTGAAAAGTGAATCTAAAGTGTTGATTCAGGTAACATTATTTTTGCCAAAATATCTAGTAGGTGAAACTGCATGCTTACTGCATTACATTAGCAGGTTCTTATTTTCAAGTTACCTACTAAATTTTGCCATTTGGTTAAGGTGATCCTTCCATTCTAAACTTATATTTTCCCTTTGCACTTAACAAGTAATGTGTATAGGGACATTTTGGCTTGTGGATCAATCCTATATCCTGATAGTCTTTCAGCTAACAGGTTTACTTCTGTTGATTAAATAAACTATTTCATTTGGGATTGCAGAATGATTTCAAAAAAATTTTAATGTTTATTTTTGAGAGAGAAAGAGAGAGCACGCGAGTGAGGGAGGGAGAGGGAGAAAGTGAGACACAGAATCTGAAGCACACTCCAGGCTTTGAGCTATTAACCCATAGCCTGATGGGGAGCTTGAACCCCCAAACTACAAGATGATGACCTGAGCCAAAGTCAGGCAGTTAACTTTCTGAGCCACCCAAGTACCCCGCAGAATGATTTTTTAAATTGTATCATTCTTTGTATTTATTAGCTTCTGTAAATAAAAGCTTTTCTTTATGAACAGGGGATGAGTACATGTTCTCCAGGAAGGTTGGGTAAAAATAAACATATGTATACCTAATTCTTTCTGTTTAATCAGCACTTCTTACAATAAAGGAATTGGTGTAGTAATTCCAATTGTGATAAGTAAGTTTTTTTGGTTTTGAGGTTTTTATATCACAGTAGCCTCTTGCATTGTTATTTATTCAGTCTTTCCATCAGCTTTTATGTTTTCTTTTGAGGGGGCAGGATGTTCAAATTATTCCATGTTCCATATATAGCTGGTGGGAGCCCCTTCAAAGCTGGCTTCTGTGTTCTGACATCACCTTTGAACACTCTCTTATTATCTAGTACAGAATAAGCCTTTAGTTTTGCTACCCAAGACTTAGAATCAAACTATTTCTTCACAGGGCCTTAGTTTCTTTTAGTGAGAAATGGTATTTAGAAATTAAATTAAGATCTGGGCACTAGATGTGCTGCTGAAGGACTGAGTTCTGAATAACATTAATACATTTGCTTTGTCCTAGAGTTCACATGAAATAGTTTGAAAATTACAGTGTCAGTTTTACTTCTAACAGTAAACTGACTGGATGAAGTTTAAAGTATCTTTGTAGTTTTGTCTTTAGAAAGTAACCCACTAAGGGTCCGAATACTGTACTTAAAAGTTACTTGAAATAGTTCTTTGTATATGGTTATGTTCACTTTCAGTTTTATGGGTTTCCCCCCATTTTAATTTGTGAGAATATAAAACATTTACATGGTTCAAAACCCAAAACTTTATAAAAAGGTGTATTCAGAAAGTTTCCCCTACAATTTCTTACATTCATTTCTTGTTTTAACCCTATCTTGTTTTGTTTTGTTTTGTTTTCGTTTTTGTTTTGCAGAATTAACTAAATTCACATACACACACACAGCCTCCCATTACCTGTATTCAAGTGGGATATGTTATATGCTGTTTTATACCTTTTTTTTAACCTAATATATCATGGAGATCACTATTGTATTGGTCAGGTTTCTTCACAGAATGGGCTCCTCTGTTTATGGAGGGTGATAAATCCTAAGATCTGCAGGATGAGTTGACATGCTAGAGACACAGGAGAACCAGTGGCAGGCTTGAGGCCTCGCAACAGCTGATGTTTCAGTTTGAGTCTGAAGGCAAGAAAAATTTAGTGTTCCTGTTCAAAGATAGTCAAGCAAGAGGAGAGTCTTTCATACTCTGGGGAGGAGGGTCAGCCTTTTTGTTCTGTACAGACCTTCAAGTGATTGGATGAGGCCCACCCCTGTTATGAAGGACAGTCTGCTTTACCCAGTTTACTAATTTAAATGTTACTCTCATTCAAAACCATCCTCACAGAGGGGTGTCTGGGTGGCTCAGTTGGTTAAGCGGCCACCGACTTCGGCTCAGGTCATTATCTCACAGTTTGTGCATTCAAGCCCCATGTCAGGCTGTGTGCTGACAGAGCTCAGAGCCTGGAGCCTGCTTTGGATTTTGTATCTCCCTCTGTCTCTGACCCTCCCCTGCTCTGATCCTCTCTCTCTCTCTCTCTCTCTCTCTCTCAGAAATAAACAAACAAACAAACAAACAAAAACCATCCTCACAGAATCACTCAGAATGTTTGACCAGATATCTAGGTACCCCTTGGCCCAGTCAAGTTGACTACATAAATTGACCAGTCCCAAGTCTATAGATATCATCTTCATTTTTGTAAGTTATTTACAAGTTTCTCCTGTTATAAGTAGTGCTGTAATGGATAACCTTGTGCATATTCATTTTGCATATTTGGCATTGTATCTTTGTAGATTCCTGGGTGTGGAATTGCAGGGTAGAAGAGTAAATCTACATGTGATTTTGTTAGATATTGTCAAATCACCCTCTGTGGAGGTTTTATCATTTTGGAGTTCCCTCAGCAAAAAAAACCAAGAATAACTGTCTCTTCACAATCTCCTGTACTTTTGAAGTTTTGCCGGTTTGATAGGTGGGAACTGATATCTCCATGTGGTTTTAATTTGTTTCTCCTGTTGAGTATGTTTTTTTATATTTAAAAATTATTTGCCCCTCTTTTTGTGAACTATGTTCATAGTTTTGACACTTTTTCTATTGGTTTTTGGTCTCTTTTATCTTGATTTTTTCATAGATTTTTATATGATTTACAGATATGTGCCCTTTGTCTTTGACTGTTAATACCTTTTGCCATGCAGGTTTTTGTTTTGCCATGTAGAAGTATTTGTTTTTACATAATCAGATAGGTATCTCTCTTATTGCTTCTAGATTTCACTTGTCTTAGAAAAGCTTTCCTCATTCCCAGACTGTAAGAATTCCTAATAGTAATTCACTCACTAGTTTTCTTTTAGTATTTGAATGATACCATTTTTTACATTTAGATCTCTAACCTATTTGGAATTCAGTCTGGTGTTTGTTGGGAAGTATAGATCTAACTTTTCCCCCCAAATAATTACCCATTTCTCCAACATTATTTATGAAAAGGACCACCTTTTCTACAGTGATTTGACATGACACTTATATGCCAAGTTGGCCAGCTATATGCTATAGTTGATTCTGTTTTAGGACTTTGTTATATTTCATTGTCTATATCATTTAATCCATGTTATTCTGTAACATCTCCCTGCGCCACCACCACTCTTCTTTCTTGGAGTTTTCTTGGTTCTTTCCTTTTTTTTTCTTTTCCATATGTATTTTAGAACCAACTGGTCTAAGTAAATTTGTAAAAGTTTGTATTTGTATTGGGATTTCATTAAATTTTTTAATAACTGGAGAAAACAGACATCTTTGTAATGTTGAATCATTATGCCCATGAAAAAGGTATATATTTTTGTTTGTTGCAGTCTGCTTTTGAGTTGTTCAGTAGTGTTTTAAGGTTTTCTGAATACTGGTTTTCTGAATATATGTATTTCTTATTACACATATTCCTAGGTATTTTATCGTCTTGTTGATGCAAATGTGATCTTCCTTCCTGTTATATATTCAGATAGGCTATTGTTTATATATACACATATATATATGGAGGCTTTTGATTTTTGTATTTTTATATCTCTTACTGTTGATATTGGTTTATGATTGATTCTTTTGGGTTGTCTAGAGAAACTCATCTGTGAGTATACATTTTTCTTTCTCTCCAATTTCTTATTGCTTTTTGGGGTTTGGTTTTTCCTGTTTTTGGCTAATACTTTTTCTCTTATCTGCTACATAGCTGTGCCTTATTCATTTAGTGCTGTGTGCATTGTGTCCCCATTATAAATGTTGCTGGCTTTTTGGCTAATATATATGTATAATTTTACTTGTAAGAAGTGTTCACCTATTCCTATTTTAATGAGGTTTTTTTTGTTTTATTTTTATTTTTTTCAGAATAGATGTTGAATTTTATTGAATATCCTTTCAGCATCTGTGGAATGTATATGAGTTTCCTCTTTAAATTTATGAATATATATATATGAATATATTAATGCATTTAAATTTCCAGGTAAAAGGGATATTTTGTTTTATTCTGTTATATTTTTATTGTGTTGTAATGGGATATTTTTGTCTGTTTTTCTGTGGCTCTTACTGTGGTTTTCTTCCTGACATAGTACGTGTATATGGTAGTTTTTGTGAATATTCCATGTGCACTTGAAAAGAAGTTACACTCTCTTTAGAGATCAAAGTTTGTCATGTAGATAAGATAAACCTTATTATACTCTTTGGAGCTTCTCTAACCTTACCTAATATTCATTCACTTGATTGAGTCATGTATTAAAGTTCTCTATTGTTAGTTGTGTCTGTTTCTCCATGAATCTCATGGAGTTTCTGCTTTGTGAAGATGGCTACTATGATAAATGGCATGTAAATACTCATAACTGTTACATCTTTGGAAATTGTGGCCTTTAGCATTATAAAGTTTTCCTTTTGTATTCATTTAATGTTTTTCATTCATTACTGTAACCAGTCTCTTCATCAGTGTTTCTCAGCCATCTCATGGATGAACTTCATCTTCCAGTAAATGCTTTAGAACCAGCTGACAACTCTGATGTTCCCTAAGTTCTTACATACCAAAAGCTGCTTTTCTGTAGTTTTGTTACAAAATGTACAGCTTGGCTGGAAAAAAAATCCTTGACTCACTCTTTCTTTCCTTCAGCTTCTGAAAAAAAAGTCCCTGTATTTTAGTCTTATTTTGTATCTTCTTTCCATTTTCTACACCCCCCCTCCCCCCGAGCCCCTACTTTTCCCTTCACTCTCTACTGAATCATTTGGTAGTTGCAGAAATCACAAGACTCTCATTCCTGAATATTTCAGTGAGTATCATTGCACTTAGTTGAGGCAAATTCTTTAGCTTTCTCTTGATTTCAAGTTTTTATTTAAATTCTAGTTGGTTAACATATAGCGTAATATTAGTTTCAGTAGTAGAATTTACTGATTGATCACTTACATCACAGTGCTCATCACAACTGTCCTGCTTAGTGCCTATAACCCTTTTAACCCATTCCCCTGCTCCCCTCCCCTCCCCTCCAGCCCACAGTTCTCTGTAGTTAAGTGAAACAAGCCAGTCAGAGAAAGACAAATACCATATGATTTGACTAATGTGAAATCTCTCTCTCTTTTTTGTCTTTTATGATACAGACATCTTATAAAGGTTTATAGACTCTCAAATTGGGTTTGTCTGGTTATTTCTTTCTCATTTGATTTAAGTGAAGCATATTAACAAGAATATTACTTAGGAGATACTGTGTCCTTCTCAGTGTATTACATCAGGAGATACATTATAACTGTTCTGAGCTGGTTTTTTTTTCCCCCCTTTCAAGTAGATTTATTTTTTGGTGCAGTTTTAGGTTCACAGCAGTATTGAGCAGAAAGTACAGTTCACATAAACACCCTGCCCACACACATGCACAGTCTCCTGCCTATCAACATCCACCCAGAATGGTACATGATAATTGTAGTTGATGAACTCCTTTGACACATCATTATCATCCTAAGTCCATAGTTTACATTAGGATTCGTTTTTGGTAGGGGCGCCTGGGTGGCTTAGTCGGTTAAGCGTCCGACTTTCGCTTAGGTCATGATCTCGCAGTTTGTGGGTTCGAGCCCCGCGTCCGGCTCTGTGCTGACTGCCAGCTCAGAGCCTGGGGCCTATTTCAGAGTCTGTGTCTCCCTCTCTCTCTGACCCTCCCCTGTTCACACTGTCTCTCTCTCTCTCTCTCTCTCCTAGAAATAAATAAAAATATTTAAAAAAAAAAAGGATTCATTTTTGGTGTTATATATTCTATGGGTTTTGACAAATGTATAATGATAAATATTCACCATTATAGTAGCATGCAGATAGTTTCATTGCCCTAAAAATCCTCTGCTTTACCTGCGCATCCCTTCTTACACTATCCATGGACTTTTTTACTCTTTCCATAGTTTTGCCTTTTCTAGAATGTTATAGAGTTGGAATCATAGTATATAACCTTTTTAGATTGATATCTTTCACTTAGTAGGCATTTACCACAATTTTTTTCTTTATCATCTGCTGAAGAACATCTTAATTGCTTCCAAGTTTTGGCAGTTATGAATAAAACTGCTTGTAAGCATCCATATGCACGTTTTGTGTGGAAGTGAGTTTTCATTTTTTTTTTCATTTTTCACCAAGGAGTGTGATTGCTGGATTGTATGGTAAAAATATGGTTAGTTGTATAAGAAACTGGCAAATTGTCTCCAAAGTGATTTTATCATTTTGTATTCCCATCAGCAATGAATGAAAGTTCTTGTTGCCCCACATGTTCACCAGCAGTTGGTGGTGTTGATGTTCAGGATTTTGGCCATATTATTGGTATGTGGTAGTGTCGAGTTGCTATTTTAATTTGCATTTCCCTCATGATACATAACCTGGAGCTTATTTCATAAGCTTATTTGCTGTCTGTATATCTTCTTTGGTGAGTTATCTATTTAGTTCTTTTGCCCGTTTTTAAATTGGGTTGTTTATTTTCCTATTATTAAGTCTTTAGAATTCTTTGTATAGTTCAGATAACAGTTAATTTCATCAGATATGTCTTTTGCAAATAGTTCTCCCAGTCTGTGTCTTGTCTTCTCATTCTCTTCTCATTCTCTCCCATTCTCTTTTGCAGAGCAGTTTTTCATTTTAAGTCCAGCTACTCAGTTCTTTCTTTGATGAATCTTGACTTTGGTGTTATATCCAAAATGTCATTGCCAAGCCCAAGGTCACCTAGCTTTTCTCCTAGGACGTTTGTAAAACTCCCTTAGCGCTTTATAGTTTTGTGTTTTACATTTATATCTATGATCCATTTTGACTTAATTATTGTGAAAGGTGTAATGTCTGTTTAGGTTCATACTCCATTGTATTGCCATTGCTCTCTTACTGAAAATCAGTTGAGTATATCTGTGTGGGTCTATTGGTGGACTCTTTTGTTCCATGTATCTAGTTGTCTATTCCATCACCAACACCACACTGTTCTGATCACTATATAAAGTAAGCCAGATAGTGGTCAGTCCTCCAATTTTGTTCTTCAGTATTGTGTTAGCTATTCTGGGTCTTTTGCTTCTCCATATAAACTTTAGAATTAGTTTGTTGGGGCGCCTGGATGGCTCAGTCGGTTAAGCGTCCGGCTTCAGCTCAGGTCATGATCTCACGGTTCGTGGGTTCGAGCCTTGCGTCGGGCTCTGTGCTGACAACCTGGAGCCTGCTTCAGATTCTTGTCTCCCTCTCTCTCTGACCCTCCCCTGCTCACGCTGTCTCTCTCTCTCAGAAATAAACATTAAAGAAAAAAAGAATAAAAAAAGAATTAGTTTGTTGGTCTCCACAAAATTATTTGCCTTAATTTTGATTGGAATTGTACTGACTCTGTGGATCAATATGGGAAGAACTGACATTATGACAGTGTTGCATCTTCCTATCCATTTTCATGGAATATCTCTCCATTATTCATTCCTTTTTGTTCTCAGCTTTTTTATTTCAAATTTGAAATGTTCTTTCATATCTACAGTTGCTTAATTATATATAATTAATATTGAAATGTTACATAGTTCTTTTTTATGGCTGTTTTTGATTCTGTGATTTTGAGAATTTTCATCTACTGGTTTTAATTATTTTTTCCCTTCTAATAGAACTTGTTGGTTTCTGTGTTCATTGAGCATTTATCTCGTGGGTTTTTATATTATGTTGGAGTGACTGTCAGGGTTTGGGTGGCTTACTTTATTCTTTAATTCTGAAGAACCTTGTTTGATTACTACAAATACAAAAGTAAAGTTCCTTTAATATATATTTTCCTCTTTTGGTCTGACTTAACATTTTTTAATACATAGTTTAGACTATAACACCTCAGTAGGCTCCTTATCCTCAATTGCTTAATTTTTTCCTTTTATCACCAAGCCTTCAGAGATACCTCCATTTTTTTCAAAGTACATCCTTTCTCCCCCAGAAGCAATATCTTTTCAAGGCTCTCCTTTTTGGTGACATTTACTTTTTATATATGTTCTTATTTATGTGTCCTTTTAACTATCCAGTGGCTAATGCTGTGGTTCACAATATCCCAAATCTTATTTATTATTAAGATTCCCCCGCTAAGAGTTGGACCCCTCTCTTGGGTGGTATGAATTAGCTACTTCTAAAACAGTACCATATCTTACCCTCTTTTATAGAATCCTCATTTGACTCTGTACTTTGGGAGCTCCAAAGCCAATTCAGTTGGCCTCTGATTTTTATTTTCCCAATTACATGTAGAATGAAGTGCCATTCTGGCTCCTAACGATGCCTATACCATAGGCATGAACTGTATGGGCTTTAATTTGTCTCCTGAATGATCTTTATATTCTTTGGAAGGCTTATAGGAAGATTGGAATTTAGATGGCTGCTATTCTATGAATAAAACCTTGAATTCTAGCTCTTTAAGTATTTTGCTGCCAATTTTCTAGATAACTATGTTGTTGAACCATATAAAATTGCAGTTTTTGTAATTAAAGAATTCTTAAATATCCAGAATTGTATATGGTGCTACCTAAAAGAAAGGTAGGCAAGTGCTTTATTCTAGTGTTTCATGCCTTAGTGCAATGTTATATTGTAGAAGCATTATTTTTGGTATTGATTCCAAAGTTATAAAAGCTACATTTTTTATCAGCTCTACAGAGGTTTAATTAATTTGTATACAATAAAAGGCACCATTTTAGTGTACAATTCAGTGGATATAGACAGTTGTTTACACTTCTATAACCACCACCATTGTCAAGATACAGAATATTTCCATCACTCTAAAAAGCTCCACTGTATACTTTTGCAATTAGCCCCACCCCAGGAAATCACTAAACTGATGTCATTAGATTAGATTTCTAAATACCACATCTTTAAATTGCCCTTGGAGTCTTGCGGGATCTGAGGCTTGCTTCTCACTCCAGTGTCACCTAGCTACCTTTCCCCACTATATTTGTGTTGGCCTCAGGGCCTTTTTACTTGTAAGTCCATCCATCGTTTTCTTCTTGGCACTTTACATTTCACATATCTTGGATGGATGTCCATCTCTGCAGGATCTTGCTGTTTTTATCTTCTGTGCTTTGCTCATGCTATTCTGCCAGGAAAGCACTCTCCCAAACTAGCATTCTTCCTTGGTTATTCTTACTCATATTTCTAAAGTGAGCATATATTACTAACTCTAGATTGGGTTATCAGTTGTATATCATCTTTATCCACTGTATTTCCTTTATTATTGTGTAATTGTTTGTCTTTTTCACTAGTTTGAGCTTCTTGAGGGCAGCAATCCCTTCTCCAATTTGTTTTCTCATCACAGATGTGCCAGGCACATGGGGCTCTATATTCTTAATACTTAATAAATATTTAATTTATGATAAATGGGTTTCAACTCCTACCTATAAGAACTAAAACTAAATCTACATAGGAAAATTAAAGAAGTCTTTTTTTTTTAAGAAGTCTTAATAGTAGTTACTAAGAAAAAGTGAAATTGAACTAATAGTATATAAGTATGAGGAGAGATGACATTGTTCCCTTAGATCATAGTTCTACTTGTAGAAACCAGTCTTAAATTAATGCTTCAATTTTTCTCTTGCCATATGTTTCTGGAAATTCACCAAGCAGTATCTATAGAGAAAAATAGTTTAGCTTTGTTCAAAGTATGAGCTATATGTACTAATACTGTGTTGTAAGAATCTAAAAAAAAATTGTTTAGATTCCCTTCTCCTTCAAGTAGGTTTGGTAATTATATCATTTCTTGTTTTCACGCGTAAGCTATCACATTGTAAGCTCAAGGGCCAGCGCTGGGTCTCCTTAGCCTTTCTTTACCTTAAGATTCCTGGCTTTAAAAGCTAATAAATATTTGAGTTGATTCTATGGTTTATGTTTGTTTTTCCTATTGTATACCCAGGCATGGTGCCCTACTATATTCACTCTAAAATTGTATTAGGTTTGAAGAAAATTGTTTATAAGGTTATGTCAGTCATCAGTTTTGGTTCTGGACAGCAACCTGATGTATTGTAAAATTAAACATCTTTTAAAAAAATCTGCATTTTAATACTGTAAGAATTCAAAAAGGAATAGTCTCTTGATGGATAAAAATAATTTCCAGGTGTTACAAAAACCACCTTAATATTCAAACTTTTGTTCTGTAAATGTTTACCTGTATGATACAGTACCATTTTTACCTGAACTAGATTTTTATTCCCTTCTCTCAGAGCAAATAAGAATATTAATGATTCTTAACATGTTGACATCCTTACTTAGGTTTCATAAACCAGGAGGGATCTAAGAAACAACTTTTGGGGTATCTGTCTACTACCAGCAAACCTGGCTCAGAATTAACTGTAACAACTGTTCTTTTTGTATGCTGTCCCTGAATAGCAGACTTATCTAAGAGTTTCTAGAGAAACTTATGTTTTAAGAATACAGTTAAGCAAACATATAGGCACATCTGTACCCCTGAAAACATACTCTTTATTTATAAAATATAATCTGTGAATATGCTGTATTATATGTGCAGTGTTACAAGGGCTCAAACTTTATGTGACATTTTCAGAGTAGGAATTTCTAATTGAAAGTTTCCTGTTTTGATTAATAAAAGGCTAATGTTTTTCCATTTTGTTTTCTGTTCCTACCTAGTATTTTACAGTATAACTTCATTTTGCATTGTAGTGTATGCAGAGAATACTTCCAAAATGGTGGAAAGAGAAAAGCACTTGAAAAGGATGAAAAAAGAGCTATACTCGCCACTAAGACCACTCCAGCCTTAAGTACACACGAGTCTTCTAAACTTGAAGGTCATTTAACCAACCTCAGCTTTACAAACCCTGAATTTATAACTGAGTAAGTAGTTTTTCTATTTCAATTATTAACATCATCCTGGATAACTCTATTAATAATGTAAAGTAGCATAACGATACAATAAGTAGTAAGCCATTTGCTTGCTTCCTTGATAATAGATTAGGCTGAAAAATGCAGATTTATAATATTACTAGGTAGAAAACTAGCATAAATTTTAAGGGATATCAGGAAATCTAATGGTTCTATAGCAAATCGTGTTCAGGAAAAATAAGAATAGTTTCTTAAATGTCATAATAATTATGGTAATACAAGAATCAAAATAGCAAAATCCATTTTAAACTGTGTTTAATTTAAAGTGGCTATCTACTAACTGAAAAATCACAATGGAAGATTATTAATGGAGCCAGTTGCCATTATTTTGTTGTTGATATGAAAATTTGCCTACCGGTAGTATATGTATGCATAGGCATAAATTTTATTTAATAAATACATGAATATTTTTCCAGTTTAACTGAGCTATAATATAACATTGTATAAGCTTAAGGTATATAACGTTGTATAAGCTTAAGGTATATAACATGATTTGATTTATGTAAATATTTTGGAATGATTACAAGTTTGGTTAACATCCACCACCTCACAGTTATAATTTTTTTTCATGTGATGAGAACTTTTAAGATTCATTCTCTTAGCAACTTTGAATTATATAGTACAGTATTGTTAACTATAATCATCGTGTTGGAGACGCCTGGGTGGCTCAGTTGGTTAAGTGTCCGATTTCAGCTAAGATCATGATCTCATGATTCACGAGTTTGAGCCCCACGTCAGGCTTTGTGCTAACATCTTAGAGCCTGGAGCCTGCTTCTGTGTGTGTCTCTCTCTCTCCCTGCCCCTCCTCTGCCTGTACTCTGTCTCTCTCTCAAAATAAATAAAACGTTTAAAAAAAATTTTTTTTAAATCATCATGTTGACCTTACATCCCCTTAACTTGTAACTGGAAGTTTGTATCTTTCACTCGGTTTCTCTATCCCACCCCCTGCCGCCTTTTCTGACTACCACAATCATGTCTCTGTTTCTGTGGGTTTGGTTTTTCTTAGATTCCACATATAAATCAGATCATAAAAGTATCTGTCTTTCTCTCTCTCACTTATTTCACTTAGCAAAATGGCCTCAAGGTCCATCATGTTATAACAAATGACAGGATTTCATTCTTTTTTGTGGCTTAACAGTATTTCACTATATATATATGTGTGTACATATGTGTATGTGTGTGTATATATATATATATACATACACAGACACAGGCACACATATACATAAGTATTATAATCCAATTATTAAAATTGTTTATACACTTTAGTACCAGAACAGATTTGTATATCAAGTAATACTTTATTAATCTCTTGAAAATGCTGAACTTGAATAATTCTAGAAACAATCTTGATAGACACTGAAAGCTAACCATGAAAATAAAATTAAATCAACCTTTCAGCCATTTAAATTTGTAGTAGATATCGAACATAGCATTACCTCTGATTACTTTGATTTTACATAATGTTGAAAATATTTTTTTGAATGTTTGAATGTTGAAGCAATTTTATTTAAAATTTAACATACTTTTGATTAGTTCAGCAGGAAAGGATGAGACATCTTTACTTCTTTTCAAAGGTTACAATAAAGCTTACAAAGCATAGTGACTTACTAAACATCCTGTAACTCAGATGTTGTTATGAACATTCTTGAATATTTTTAAATGATGACATTGTAAAAAATATATATAGTTATACTGCTATCAAAGATAGGTACATTTGGAACATATCAGTCCTAGAATTTCTGTGTGGTTCTCCTTTTTTATTTATTAAGTAGGCTCCATGCCCAACATAGGACTTGACTCGTGACCCTGAGAATCCTCATGACCCTGAGATTAAGAGTTGAATGTTTTACTGCCCAAGCTACCCAGGGTCCCCACTGTATGTTTCTTTTCTATAGTCTCTATTTTACTATTGAGATTATCCTATTTATTTAGTCATTGTCATCGTATTTTCCTTGAATTCTTCTAACATCCTTTCTTTTAATTCTTGCAACATTTTTGTAATAGCTAATTTGAAGACTTTGCTCCAACATTTGAACTCACTCAGAGTCATTTTTCTTTAATGCTGTTTTTCTTGAGTATGAACACACTTTCTTGTTTGTCTTTGTATATCTCATCATTTTTTTTGTTAAAAACACCCAGTATATTTTTGATAATATATTGTGGAAACTCTTGGTTTGGATTTTCCCCCAAGGAGGGGGCAGTGGTAGTGGTGGTTTTTTACTAATTTGCCTGGGCTGAATCCATGGGACCCGCCTTCCTTGCAGTTTGCATAGTATTTTTATTTTTGTTTTATTTTAGGCTGGTTTCCTAGAGTCTGTCTTCATAGCTTAGTGATCAGTGATAGCACTGGTTATATACTCCAGCGGCTCAAGCCAGTGAGGTCTTCTCTACTGTTTGCCAGTGGATGTGTGTTGATTGGGGAGTGCTGTTAACACTTAAGCAGTTTTCAAGTGTGCCTCACCATTTGTTTTCCATCAGACCCCCTTGGGTCTCCTGTGCATGTTCACTTAGCCTCCAGGGCAGTCAAGACTATGTGGAGACCTTACCTATCACCTCTGTGCTATTCTCATTTCCAGGATTTTTCGGGTTAAATTTCTGACTAGTTCTTCAGTCTGTAGCTCAGCCTAACTGAAACTGCAACCTGTGGCTAGCATAGCTGCTGACTTTCTGTTTTCTACTTTTACTGACAGTGCTCTGTGTGGGTTTTTTACCCTTTGTTCCAAATCAAGTTAGCTCCTTCCAGCAGTGAAGCTGCTGCTTTTCACAACCAGTCTAGTTCTTAAAGAACTTTCATACCAGCTGAGCAAGGGAGGTGGGTGAGAAGAGTGGCTTCAGGCAAGGGCACCACTAGGATTAGTTGGTTCTAGTGAATAAACATTCCCCAACTTGTTTGCCTTCGTTTGAGTCCCAAAATGGCTGTTTTTGATGATTATGTCCAGTTTTATAGCTGTTTCTTGAGTAGATTTGCCAACTCTACCCTGCCAAGTCCAGAAATTCCTGTCTCTGGTTTAGTTTTAAAGGAGAAAAATTAGTTTGGTTTTAAGCATTTAAAAGAAAGTATCCAAATATGATTGTTACAGATCAGGATATACTTAATATTGATATTAAACATTGAAATGAGTTAACTAGTATGGCTAGGCTTAGGCTTTCTTTATTCTAAAAACTCAGAACTCCGTTATATACCATCTGGCCCCAATATGTGTATGTAGACATTACTTCTCTTGCTTCTCCTACCGTTTTTGCAGCCTTTATTCTAGTCATATGGAACTGTTTAAATTCCCCTGGTGGTACATGCTTCGTCTCACTTTCTGGTTGCAAGTACAACATATCCTCTTTCTGATACACTATTGCCCTATTATATTAGGCTATATTTGAAGCATCTCCCCTTCCAGAATGTAAATTGAACTTCCCAGAATTGATACTCTTTGGTACTAATATTAAACCTTCTTTATAAATAACTCTATTAAAGTACTTATTATATCAAAATCCCTATTGAATATTTTTCTGACTACAAATGAAATAAGATAACAGTGTAAAAAAATTTGCATGTAGTGAATGTTATAGATGGAGAAAGACTCAGTCCGTTACATTTAGGCACATTTCTTTCCAGTCTTTTAATAGGCATTGTTTTTTACACAATAGAGACCATGTAGTATAAAGAATTTTGCCAGCTGCTCTTCCCATGCTATTAAAACACTCACTCTGCATTATGTTTCAGCACAAAAATCTACCACTGTATATGTCTAAATATAAAGTGATTCTGAATACAAAATAATACTCCTTTTTCTCAGCGAGAATTATAGTCTTGTCTCATCTCGTCTCCTCTCCTCTCTCTTTCTCTTTCTTTCTCTCAGACAGGTAGATGAAATAATCAAAAGTTAAATGTTTATTTATTTATAGTTAATATTATATAGGAAGATACACATTCTTTACCATCCGAATCTATTTGGCTTCTGACTTTGGATAGCAAGGATTATCTTTTTGCCAATCTCATCTCAAAATATATATTCAAATCATTGTGATTTCTGGTGCAGTTAACAAGGACTCACATTGCAAAAATAACTGGTTTTTGTACTTATATTTCATGAAAACCAAATTTAAAACCAAATGTTTGTTACTGCTAGAGTCACTTTTTAAGTCCTCTGTATCTCAAAACTGACATGCGATACTTTTTAAATCTGTATATAATGTGATTACTGGAAATTTTATCTCAGGTCCCAGTTAACGCCCATTCCTCCTAACGTAGCTATGTCCTAACTCTCTTTTATTTTGTACAAAAATACTTGTGAAATTGATACAAAATAAGTACTTACTTTACTGTCTTTTAAAAGATTTATATTTTTTGAGAACATTCACCAAATAGACCATATTCTGGGCCATAAATCACCTTACATTTTAAAAGGTGGAAGTGTGTTATTTATCAGTGTTTTGGTATTTTCTCAGACTATAGTAGCAGAAAGAGAGCCAGAAAATACCAAAACATTGATAAATAACACACTTCTACTTAGAAATTAGAAAATTTCAAAATAATGAATTAAATGAAAATGCATCTTAGCAATTTTATGGTATGTAGTGAGAGCAGGGCTTGGAGGGAAATTTATAGTATTGAGTACATATATTTAAAAAAAAGATTAAAATCAGTTCTATAAGTTTCTACCTCAGGAAACCAGAAAATCAAGAGCCAAACAGATCCAAAGTAAGCAGAGAAAAAAAATAATAAAAGTTATAGCAGTGAAATTGACAACAGGAAAATGGTTGAGAAAATCTGTGAAACTGAAAGCTGGTTTCTTTGAACATTAGTAAAATTGATAAACCTCAGACCAAGCTAACCAAGAAAAACAAGAAGGAGAAACACAAATTACTAATATTAGAAATGAAAGAACAGCCATCACTACTGATCTCATGGATAGTAAAAGGATAATATTAAGAATACTATGAATAACTTGGGCCCACAGATTTGATACATAGATAAAATGGACCAGTTCCTTGAAAGACACAATCTACCAAATCTCACACAAGGGGAAATAGATAATCAGAATAACTCTGTATGTATTAAAGAAGTTGAATAAATCAGTGAAGAGACTTTCAAAACACAAAGCACAGGGCCCAGTTGGTTTCACTGGTGAAATGTACCAAACAGTTAAGGAAGAAACTGATACCAATTCCATGCTGTCCAGAGGATAGAATCATTCATGCTATGAGGGCAGCAGAATGTAGTTTAAGATGCTGAACCAAACTTCCCATTACCCATTCTGAAGTAAAATTGACATGTTCCTGACTGACTGTAAAAACATAATGAAATAATGACTATGTTATTATCTGTATTGGGGGATAAGTTACGGTTTAGTTAGTTGGCTTGTAATGGAAACAAATCTAAGGCAAGAAGGAAATTGGAGAATTCATCTCGTCTGATGATGTTACTTTTTAGTATGATCTTTATAAGAAAACATCTACCAATTAAAATTATAAAACTGTACTTCTGTATATAATTATGAAATCTGTACTAAATTTTTGCCCCCTCCCCCCAGTAAACAACCAACCTACATTGTATGAAGTCATTTTGAGATAGTTTTTGTCCAATAGTCTTTTATTGGTCAAAGTAAAGACACTGAGAGGGCTCAATAATAGAGACTTTGTAAGAACTCAGATATAATGCCTTCTTTTTGAAGCCTAATATAGTAGAAAAAATCTTGCATTATATACATTATTCTTTTGTTAGACATTTAGGTTGTTTTCTCACAGTCATTTTATCTCAGAATTGAGCATCTCTTTGTGCTTAAATTTTTATGTTCTGGTGATGAATTCCCAGAAGTGAATTGCTGGGTTAAGAGTATAATTGACTTAAGGCACTTGTACATATTACTGAATGACTTTCCAGAAAATTCATACTGAATCCGTTACTTCTGGCAGTATAAGTACCCGTGTTGCCAAAACTCATGAGCATGGAATATTTTATTTTTTTAAATTCTCAATAGAGAACGTGATGGAATAAAATGATATCCCATTGTGTTGATATGCATTTCTAACAGGTACATAAAACACCAGGAAAAGGAAGTTTATAAAATTAAAGAGAGGAAAATCCTATTAAATCAGGAAAATGAAATTCACTCTATGACATTCTAGTATTTGACATGGCAGAAACATGGCACACATGCTGCCATTATACTTTCCAAAATCCATGGTAGATGAAGGTAAGTGGATCTTTCCTACAGAGCCTGTACTTGGCCTCAGAATCTTTTTCACACAGCATGTAAAAGTCCATTACCAACTAGTCGGATGAGAGAAGAAACTGCTCTGCCATTTGTGCCCATTACCCTTACTGTACAAAGGACCGCAGTTTAGACTCTGAGTTTCTTAGCAGCCAGGGCTGTCTGTAGGACCATGTCTTTGCTTCCTTTTTTGAGAATTACTGTTTATGCCATTTGCTCGCTCAATTAAGTCTGAAGTATTTATCAATTTGTATGATCTCTTTTGAGTATTCAGGATCTTGAGATTTGGTTAGTTATTGGAGTAGGGACTCACATGCTTTATGAGTAGAAGGACAGATGAATGGATGGAAGGAAAGGAAGGAAGAAAGGATATATTTAGAACAGTACAATCACATTTTTATAATTATCTACTTGGGACTTGGTTAACTGGTGGAAAGGGGGAAGAAAAAGGTAGTGTCATTGAGTGAAAGGAAAGACTATAAAGACTATTAGATGATTGCTACAAAACTAAGAATCTTACTATAGGCCTTATCTCTATTCTGCCTTAGGATGTAAGATACTGGATGTATTCTTAAAAGGTTTTTAACAGAGGGAATGTAATACTAAAGAAGACTTAATTAGATATATCAATACCTGTTTGGGGAGTTCAGTTTATCACAATTAAATAGTGGTTTTGTATACCATTTTAATATTCCTTTTTTTCCCCTTAAGTTTTAGTTAGTTTAGTTTCTACTCAATTTTAGCATTCACTTAATTTATTTTCTTAGGCTTTTTATTTTTAATTTTTTAAAAATGTTTATTTATTTTGAGAAAGAGAGAGGGAGAGAGAGCATCAAAAGCAGGCTCCACACTATGAGCATAGATCCCAACGTGGGGCTCAATCTCACAGACCATGAGATCAAGACCTGAGCCAGAATCAAGAGCTGGATGATTAACCATTGGTGCCACTGAGGTATCCGTGGGATTTTTAATATTGAATGTTATTTTAGTAAGTAAAAGGTTTTATAGTGGTAAAGGAGGAAGTTAAATGTCTTCTAAAAATAATTTCATACATAAATTAAAATTTTTAAATGTTTCAATTGTGGTTTTCAGTAGTGTTTTGCTTTTAGTTTGTGATGTATTACATATTAATCAAAGTATATATATAATTACAAATTTGAACCTAAAAGAAAAATTCTTCATTATTTTACTGAAATGTTAATAGAGTAAAATTACGATTATACATATCAGATCTGGAGTTTAGTAATATTATCAAGATATTAAATCCCATTTAAAGCCATGTATATTATAGTGTTTTAAAGCTGTTTCTACAGAAACCATGTGTATTACCAATTCCAAATTATAAAGCTTTCCTCCGTAGATTTTCTTGGTTTAAAATAATGTGTCTTAAAAAAAATGAATAAGCTGACTGCAGATAACCCATGCTTATCAGTTGCTACTTTCTAAAAAGTTAGAAAGATAATTCCATTCCCAGTTTTAGCACTGGCTCAGAGAATAAACTTGGGAAAATATCTGACAATCCTGAGTCTCCTTCTCTTTATCAAAATAAGTCTCTATAATCTTATAGCTGTTTAAAAAAAAAATGGAAGAGCTATGTATAAAAACCCCAAAGCTCTGAGCTTTCAAATAATGATCCAAAGTACTAGATGTTAAGAATGAAAGTAGTGAGAATTATATCAGTTCAAAACATAATTTGGATAATAGTTCAATTGATAAATCATCACGAGAGTACCATGATCTATGATTCTGTAACCTGACTGTATGTAAGGGAAAATGATGACTACGAAATGTTTTCTACCAAAAGAAATTCTATTTGTAGAGATTCTTAAAGTAAACGTTGCTTCCTTACTTACTAAAACATAAAACATTCAAAACAAATTGTTTGTTAACCTTAGTTTATAAGATTCTTAATAGTTCTGTGTACTGTGAGTTCTCAGCTATTAAACATTTAGCATCTAAAACAAGTTTTTATTTTAGTAACTGGAATTGAATCTAATTTGGTCTAATAAAAATATATAAAGCTAATGAGATTTACATGTGAAATTATAGAAAGATAATTTAGGAATTGGAGTTTTCATTTGTTTTAACTAGCAAATTACTATTTTATAATGAATTACCTAAAACCCTTCCTGAAACAAATATCAATGGATGTTACTCATTTTATGAGAGTGTCAGAGGCATGTCTTATAATGGTAATTTGATGGTTATTAACAACCAGCTTCTTCCATGTAACTTCTTCTTATCACTCCAGTGTTATCTTTAAAAAAATAAGTCTTCATGGGGTGCCTGGGTAGTTCAGTAGGCTAAGTGTCTGACTCTTGATTTTGGCTCAGGTCATGATTTCAAGGTTTGTGAGTTCAAGCCCTGCATCAGGCTCTGTGCTGACAACATGGAGCCTGCTTAGTATCTCTCTTTCTCTCAAAATAAACTTGAAAAAAAAGTTTTCATCTTCATTCATGTGCTGTGAGAACATGTGCTTTTATCAGTCCATTTACTTGTGCTTTTCTGTTAGCAAGCAATACATTCCCTTTTTCTGCCTGTCTCTTAAGTGCTGGTCCTGGGGCTCTCCACTTTTCACACTTAGCATATCCTCCCATGAAAGCTTAATTTACTCCAATAGCTTTGGTTAACACATGTATGCCAATGGTACCAAATCTGTATCTCTGTTTCAGATATCTTACCTGAGCTTCATATATCTAGTTGCATACTAGACATCTCTGTATTTGTGCCACTGAGATATCATGATTGAGCTAATTTTCTCCCCTTTCCTGCTCTCTGAACCACCCAAATCTCTTCTCTTCTAGTATTCACTGTTTCATTAAATGTATCTGTATGCCCAAGCCAGAAATTTATTCTTAACTCCTTACCTTCTCTAACTTCCCACTTCCAGTTAGTCACGAAGTCTTACTCTCAGCTCTAAGTTCTCAATATTATGTCAGTCTCTTATCTCTACCTTCATCTCTTAGCAGGGCTATTTTAGTAGTCTACTTTAAGTTTTAATCCAATCCATTCTCCACAGTACAGTTTGAGAATTTTTTTCTGAAATGCGAATCTGATAATACCAACTCTCTTAAAATTTTTCAGTGACTTCCCTTTCCCTTGCCACAAAGTTCAAACTGCTATCATGACATAAAAAAAAAAATTCTTGATTGACTTTTATCTCCCTCATTTTTCAGTACTTCTTTTTAACTCTACAACTAAATAATATCAATCTCCCTTTTATTGATGTAGAGCTCCAGCTTCTCCTTCTCCGTTGTTATTCCTTCTGCCTAGAACATTGTCTTACAATCCATCATTCATGCCTATCACCTGAATAATTTACTGTTTATTCTTAGTCTTTTTTTCTTAATTTTTTTAAACATTGGTTATTTTTTTTTTTTTTTTTGAGAGACAGATACAGAGCACAAGCGGGAGAGGCAGAGAGAGGGACACACACACACACACACACACACACACACACAGATTCGAAAGCAGGTTTCAGGCTCTGAGCTGTCAGCACAGAGCCTGACATTGTGCTCAGTCTCACAAACCGTGAGATCATGACCTGAACCGAAGTTGGACACTTAACCTACTGAACCACCCAGGCACCCCTTTATCCTTACAATCTTAAACATTCAGCTTTCTCAGGAAGAACTTCGTTTACTCCTAGACTGACTTGGTATCATCAATAAAGCCACATATTCCTCTAATACAGCAGGTCTGAAAGTATGGTCCATGGGTTCCTAGAAGTCTATGAGGCTCTTTAGGAAGAGCTGTGAGTTCAGAGTATTTCCACATTACGATATTTGCCTTTTTTCTTGTGGTCTTTTGTACTGACAGTTCAAAAGCAATAGTAGATGAAATTGCTGATACCTTAGCACAAATCAAAGCCCTGACAGCAGACTCTTCTAATAGTCATTGTATTCTTTACCATGCACTACCAATTTTCAAAAAAGGCCACTTTTACTTAAGATCTTGTCATTGAGAGGGGGGTATACTGGGTGGCTCAGTAAGTTAAGCATCTAACTCTTGATTTCAGCTCAGGTCATGATCTCATGGTTCCTTGATCCTGAGATCAAGCCCCACATCAGGCTCTGTGCTGAAAAGTACAGGTACAGGTATAGAGCCTGCTTGGGATTTTCTGTGCCACCCACCCTGCTTCCACCCTCTGTCTCTCAAAAATAAATAGATAAACTTAAAAAAAAAAAGATTGTCATTGATGAAGCAGTAAAAGTTATACATTTTATTAAACAACTCCTGGGCATTCGTAGCAATTGACTCTTTAACATGCCGTGTGATGAGAAGTAAACCAAAAGTGCTTCTGCTGGATACTAAAATAAAACCATGATGTCATGATGATTATCCAGGTATTTTGTATCTAGCCAAACATTAGAAATTTGTTAAAAAAAAAAAAAAATAAATAAATAAAAAGGAAAACTACTCTTCTCACTAATTTTTTTAGAAAATAGATTTTTTAAAGTAGATATGATTTTATTGTTGCTATCTTTATGAATAATTTTAAAACTTCTGAGCTGTAATTTCTAATAAGGTTAATATCAATAAATACAACACACATAAACAATGGTTCTTTGGGGTCTTCAGTCATTTTTAAGAGTGCAGAGGGGTTAAAAAAAAAAAAGAGTTCAGAGGTGTTCTAAGACTAAAAGTTTGAAAACCCCTGCTCTAATACATTGTATTTCCCTGATTCAGTTCATGGTTTGTCTTTCCTCTTAGACCAGACTCTAAACTGTCGACACTGCTTTGTGGATAACTCAGCACCTAGCATAGTGTCAATGCATATTAGGCCCCCAGTAAGTATTCCATTAATTTAATGAATTCAGCAAACATGTGTTGATTATTATTATCTTGCATATTGTTGAAAATGTGAGTCTAAACATAAGAAAGGAGTTCAGAAATCAGAAAATAGATGTAAAAGTCTAATCTGCAATTAAAAAAATTAAAAAATTAAAAAAAATAAAAATCCCAAGTCTAATCTGCAATTGGGATTTTTATTTTTTTATTTTTTATTGTTTTAAATTTGTAATGTTTTATTTATTTTTGAGAGAGAGATAGAGACAGCATGATCAGGGGAGGGTCAGAGAAAGAGGGAGACACAGAATCTAAAGACAGACTCCAGACTCTGGGCTAGCTGTCAGCACAGAGCCCGACACGGGGCTCGAACCCACAAACCGTGAAATCATGACCTGAGCTGAAGTCAGATGCTCAACCGACTGAGCCACCCAGGCGCCCCTGCAATTGGGATTTTTTCGATTGGTGGAATGACATAATACTATCCGGGAATACAGAATATTACCAGAATCAATCTGGAGAAAGCTGATAGAGTAAAAAGAGAAGAGAGTAAAACCTTAATTATAGAACTTTAGGGAATGCTCACATATAACAGAAATGAAAAGGAAGCTCCAGTGAATATAAGAATTCAGAAGGATAATTATCAATAGAATACAGATTAAGAGGATTGTTCACTGGAAGATTATAGTGTAATGATACTCTAAGAGAAGCGTGAAAGCAAATAGAAGAGTTAAAATAGTGTATCTTTAGGGAAATTCAGATCAGTTCTACCCAAGTGACTACAGTACACATTTTATTTTGTACATTTAAGTCTATAGAGTAAATTTTTTATTACCTTGTATCACTGAAATAAGAACTTAACTGCATCTGTCTTTAATGTGAATACAATAGCATTAACAAAATTGGAGAATGAAGAAGAGTAGCACTTGGCTAAAGCCAAGGAAGAGAAGTGTGTGTGTGTGTGTGTGTGTGTGTGTGTGTGTGTGTGTGTGTGTGAGAGAGAGAGAGAGAGAGAGAGAGAGAGAGAGAGAGAAGCTGGGTAGGTTGAAGAACAAACCATGTTTTTGTGCTACAACTTCAATCATCACCTCCTTATCTTTAGGAGGATCACTTTCTTAATAAATCACCTCTCATTTAGTACTTCTCCTAAAGAAATATTTTTCTTAAAGGCCCTGCTCATATGTCCCATCATTTGTAGATAAGTCTTTCTGGTCATAATTTTTTTTCTTTAATTTCTTAAAATAACTAATCATACTCAGAGAATGGTTTTCCTTTAGTTAATGCCATTCTGCCTAGTTAATTAGGATGATTTGGTTTTGTGGTATTAAGCTTCAGAGAACATTTACTAATTTTATATATGGTGTTGGTGAATGATGCTACTTCTGTTTTGCCTTTTTAAAATTAAATCACTTGCATTTTGATAAATATAACTCATTCTTCATCACACTATTTTGACTTGGAAGTGTCAAAATATTGCTGTAGTAACTGTTATGATTAAGGATAGTCCTGTGCAGATTTTTACTGGGGATGCAAAACATATAATACCAGTCTTCAGAGATTTTATTTTAGATAAATCTAGATACATTTCATGCTGGAGTATACTGAACATAGATGTTTACATCTAACCTAGACAATGAAGAATCATACTCAGTTATTAAAAGGGAAAGTCAGGGTGCCTGGGTGGCTCAGTCAGTTGAGCGTCCAACTTCAGCTCAACTCATTATTTCACAGCTTGTGAGTTCGAGCCCTTCGTCAGGCTCTGCGCTGACAGCTCAGAGCCTGGAACCTGCTTCCAGTCTGTCTCCCTCTGTCTTTGTACCTCCTCCACTCTCACTGTGTCTCTGCCTCACAAAAATAAATAATCATTAAAATTTTTTTTAATAAATAAAAGGGAAAATAAGTTAAGACAAATTTTAGCTGGTGGAATGTTTGACCATCAGTTTGTACTATAATTTTGTTTTGTTACCCTATCAGTAGGGTGACTATATGCCCTGGTTTCTCTTGTACAATGCTGGTTTAAGCTTATTAATAGTGCTTCCTTTTATTTTCAGAAATGTTCAAGTTTGCACTATATACTATATGATGAACCTACCTATGAAACACAGAGCCCACAGTATAACCATAGCTTTGTTAGAAATACACATTAAGAAGGGATAGATTTAGATAGTAGACAAAAGAGATAAGTCTAATCGTCACTTAGCTGATGACTTCTCTCCTCCCAAGAAGTGGGAGAATTGGGTAATTTTTTTTTTCATGACTTAGAAGAGCAAGCAAACAGAAAAGAGAGAGACTATTAGAATTGAAAACAGACATTCAGTCTGAAAATATAAGTGAAAGTGAAAGAAATACTCATGACTAGTAGAATGAGGCATCATGTGGTCTCAGCATTCAGAACACCTGAGCAGGTATATTTCCAGTCATTCAAAAAAATACTTGCTGAGTGCTACTGTATTTCTAGCTCTCTGTGCTAGGTAACATGGAAAATAGAAAAAGAAAGGTAAGATTTAAAAAAAAAATTTTTTTTTAATTTTTTTAAAAAAAATATTTTTAAAAATAATACTAAGGGAGGTAAATACGTAAAAGTACTAGGTGGCTTAGTTTACATTTAATTCTTCAACTGCGTGTGTTTATATTTGTTACTCATGGTTGCTTAATAGCAAATGCAGTAGTTTGCAAGTGTAAGGTGTTTTTAGAGCAAAGCCATAATTTTCAAAGTTTTGCTTTTAAATAATAATAGTCAAACTAATGGATTTGTTTGCATTTTAATTGAAACAAAGTTCTGCTGAGTGTAGGAAAAAAAAGATCTTGTGCTTTTGAGAATCATTGTGCCATGTTTTTATCATTTTCCCACCCAGGAGTATTATTCAAAAAAGTTTTGATACATGAAAATCATATTAGAGTAGCAAGGAAAAATATGTGGAACATTAATTTTACTTAGACTATCAGTGTACTAAGTGGCATTATGCTGATAGACCTATAACCTCTTTGTATACAGTTAGTTCCTTTTCATACATATAGAATTCCTGAAAAATGAGTTAAATGAAATCATATAAGAGTTGGATGTTTAGAAAAGGGTTTTAGAAAAGGGTTTTTATTCACATTCTCTTAAAAAAGAAAATTCTTAATTATACCTCATGCTTTAAACAGAATTAGTGGCAATGTATTTCTAGTATCTGTGTTGTGTAATAATTATAAAATTGAGTATACAGTTTAATGTTAGCTTCTCAATTATATATCCAGTTGATTTAAAATTGAAAGATTAAAAATTCACTGCGCTAAGCAGGCTTAATGAATTTTATCTTTGTCTCAGTTTTACTAAGACTGCTAACTTAGTTCTTTATCACTGGCATTTTCATTTTCCCATTATTTGTATGAAATAATGGACATGCAATAAATTGGGTTTCTTATCAGACTCTTTTTTTTAAATTATTAATGTTTATTTACTTTTGAGAGAGAGAGAGAGAGATCGTGAGCAAGGAAGGGCAAAGAGAGAGAGGGAGACAGAATCTGAAGTAGACTCCAGGCTCTGAGCTGTCAGCACAGAGTTGGATGCGGGGCTCAAACCCACAATCCGTGAGATCATGACCTGAGCCAAAGTTGGAGGCTTAACTGACTGAGCCATCCAGGCACCCCCACCCTCCAAATTGGGTTTAATTGACAATGGTGTATGTAGGGGAGAACATGAATCCCAGATTTTAAATACCTTCATTTAGTGTTATTAACAGTCTCCCTACTTTACTTATAATTTTACTCTTAAGAAAATATAGTTGTAACATTGTTTGAAAGCCATGGTTTGGAGAGGGGGAAGTATGGATAAATTTGAAGGTTGCTATTAACTATAAAACAAAGAAAGGAATTTTAAAACTCTTCTGAGAGCTAGTATTCATGCCTGGGCAGGATCTCTTGTTTGAGACCTAGAAGAAAGAAGAGGTTTAGTGTCTTGGCTTTCTAAACCTTCTACCGTGAAGTTTATGGGGAAGCTGCTATTTAAAGAGATACAATAAGAGCTGAAAATCTATAATCAGTATAAGAGCCTTCTTCTTGGGTTTCAGCCCATTCCTTTCTTGACCTCTTCTGTTTCACCAGGCAGCAGCTGTTGTAGACACAGGTGGCTGACCATTTGAGCTCATTATCTTCCTTCTCTAGCTCTCTCCATTCTCTGCTTCACTTGGCCTTGGGAGACTACCTACCTGTGGATCTGCCAAAGTCAGCTGGCTTCTCTTTAGATTAGCTACAATGCTGCACAGAATTATGAAATGATTTCCTTGTTGAAGTGGTCTTCTTCATGTTGTACTATATATTCTACTGGGTATGTTTCCCATTCTTCAGTTCAGCAATATTTATAGGAAGACATGTGAAAATAATTCATAAAACATTTTCCTTATATAGCTGTTACCTGAAGTATATTCCAGCTGTGTAAATTTAAGGATAATAACTTTAGTTTATCATTGACGCCCATGGAATACCTGGCACATAAATACTCTGTATATATTTGGATAAATGAAAGAAAAAATGGTACATCAGTGGAAACTGTTGAGTAATCTAATATAGAATGTTTGAGAGTTATTGCTTTACTTCTGGAGAATATTTTAAAATTAAGAGCATGGCCTTAAGAACTTAAGAGATAAAATGTGAATTTCAGATGGAAACCTGTTTGAAATATATAAGTTGTTAAAGAAACTTGGATTCTTGCCCACCTCAGTTTTCCAAAGTAGCTTTTAGACTTGGAAGGTACAATTACATGTGTTAATTTTTATCTAAGGTAGCAGTGATAAAGGTCACAACATAGAACTTTTAAGCTATAAATGTGAGGATAGAGTAGTCAGGTATTTCAGAATGATTACCTCATTCAGTCACTAAGCTTCTAAGCAATATTTATTTACTTTAAGAACCATTTAGGAGTGCCTAGGTGACTCAGTCTGTTATGTGTCCGACTTTGGCTCAGGTCATGATCTCATGGTTCATGAGTTTGAGCCCCATGTCAGACTCTTCTGACAGCTCAGAGCCTGGAACCTGCTTCAGATTGTGACTCCCTTGCTCTCTGCCCCTCCCCTGCTCATGCTGTGTCTCTCTTTCAAAAATATTTTTAAAAAATGTTAAATAAGAACCATGTAAAAGGAAAAGCCTATTTCTCCCAGGATATCAATACTGTTAATGGATTAACTCTAGGTTGATTTGAATACTATTCTCAAAAGTAGAAACAAATTTGAAAACCTGGGAAAGTCTGTAGTTTGATAGGATTCACAGAATTCAAGTAAACTAATCCACTCTTATCATAAAGTCACAAGGGAATCTGTGTCTAAGGCCGGGTTGGATCGTAATTGAGAACTTAAAGTGTCAGAGAATTCTAAAAGCATTAAGTTGTTTACTTAGTTACTGGCCCACGGGGCATCATAATCTTTATCACTGCTATAATTTTGCTAACTGTTGTACTAGTGTATACACTCTTCATGAGCACAGATATTACAACTCTTTCATTCTCTGCTATAATTCTGGGACCTAGCACAGTAACCTTACATATAAAAGAGCCTCATAAAAGAGTGAATGAATGAATTCTCTGTTAGAATGGATTGTAGAATTAATTTTAAGCAAACCCTCCAATAGTACCAATCCCATGATTAATTTAACTCTGACTTTAGAACATAGAAATGACTTAATTGAAATGGAGAATGGAGGCTAGAAATGGAAAATTAATAGCACAGTTGACCCTTGGACAACTTAAGTTTGAACTGCATTGGTACATTTATATGCAGATTTTCTTTTGATTAATACTTACAGTACGATAAATGTATTTTCTCTTCTTTATGATTTTCCTTAATTATGTTTTCTGTAGCTTTATTATAAGAATACAGTATATAATACATATGCAAAGTACATGTTAATTCACTTTGTTTTATCATTAAAGTTTCTGGTCAACAGTAGGCTATTTGTAGTTGAGTTTAGGGAGAGTCCAAAATAATATGGATCTCCAACTTCAAAAGGGGTTGGTATTCCTAACCCCAGGTGTTAACAGTATTCTGTTTCCTTTGTTTTCTTTTTATCCCTAGCATATCTTTTCAGTTCTTGGTATCATTAAGATAATGTTGACCCAACGTTTTTAGAGTAGGATGGAGCCATAAATGCAACAGATTATAGATGATCCCAAGAAGAAAAACAAAGAATTGAAACGTTAGAAGTAGACAAAGGTTTTAAAAAGGAGGGAGGTAGGGGCTTCATATCTTCAGAAAACATCGATAGTCTAATATCTTTGTACCACTTGACTTCTCTTACTCTTGTTAATGTAAGAAAATATCCAGTTTCAGCCAACTTGTATTTAAACACCTTGAATAACGGTGAGATCCTTTTAAGTAATTGCCATGGAACTAGGGCCTCATATACAGCAGTGAAGAGAAGGAAACAAAAAGGGAAGTGGAGAATTTTTAAAGCATAACAGATTAGAGACCTTAAATAAGATCATGGAAGAAGAGTCAGATAGATACTAACAAAACGTTATAGTGAGAGAAAAGACAAAGTAAAAAGTAACCACTAATTCCAGAAACATAGGCATATTTATTGCAGGGGCAGTCTTGTACATCTATAAAAATTATTAATAATCATGATAAATGACCCTGTTGTCAAGAAAAGACTGTGTTCACTAAGTCTATTTTAAGAAGATATGTAAGTCTATAATAATTCTTAAAAGATTTCCATTACATAAAAAACACATTCTCACTCAGGCACTAGGTCCGTGCCCTTAAAGAATCACAAAATTGTGAGTCATTAAAAAGTACTGAAGTGGAGGTTGTCAATAAGTTGTTTGTCATAAATAACAGATGAAATAGTGGAAATAAACAGTATTTTAAAATATCTTAATTGTAATAGCTTCCTTTTCATATTAACTGATATCTCAAGACACAGTCACTTAGAACAGGGTCATTAGTTAATATAAATCTGCATTTCAGGTTACTTTATAAGTTTGAATTTTTCCAACTTTTTGCCAGATCTGATATAGTCATTTTTTTGCTTTAGTACAGCTAAAAAGTGTTTTTACTAGGATAGAAATGTCAGATCTGTTGGAATTTTTTTTTTGTAATTCCCTTGTATTTGCATTTTTACATTATCTTCAATCTTTAGTTTCTTTGCCAGGAATTTTAATAAGGTACTCTTTCATGGGGCTTAGCTTAAAACTAGTAATTCAGTCTATGTGTTCACATACCTGGGAACAAGGAAACTCCGTGTGTATGCAGCTAGCCAACAAATAGTAGACATATGCCACTGTCGTTCCTCCATGTTTTAGAACTCCTTTTCATTCCTCAAGTAATGCTACACAACTACAGGAAAATTGATCACTAAACACAGAGACTCTGAGGGGCTGTGTATTAAAGTTTTCCAGAGGAACAACGTGTGTGGGTGTTAGAGAGTTAGAATTTTTTTAATTAAGGAATTGCCTTCTGATTGTGGGGGCTAGTAATTCAAAACTACAGGGTAGGCCATGCAAGAGGATATGGTGCATCTTGAGTCTACAGGCAATCTGGAGGCAGAATTTCCTCTTCTTCAGGTCACTTCAGTCTTTTTTTTTCTTTAAGTTTATTTATTTTGAGAAAGCATATACGCACATGCGCACGGGGAAGGGGCAGACAAAGGGGAAGAGAATCCCAAGCAGGCTCCACACTGCCAGCACTGAGCCTGATGCAGGGCTCCATCTCCCCAACCAGGAAGGAGATCATGACCTGAGCCAAAAAATCTAGACCTGGACGCCCAACCCAACCAACTGAGCCACCCAAGTGCCCCTCGGTCTCTTTCTATTAAGGCCTTCAACTTACAGTATAAAGGTTAATTTGCTTTACTCAGTTTGCCAATTTAAATGTTAATGTCATCTTTAAAAATACCTTCATAGTGATCTCTAGACTGGTGTTTAACCAAATATCTGGGTACCGTGGCCTAGTCAAGGTAACACAAAAATAACCAGAGTGTCAGTGTCAATTCATGTATCAGTAAAGCTTAATTTGTTATTATAGAAATAAAAATCACAGATCAATAGAAATTCTGATACTGGCTTCCTCTACAAACAGATGATTTTATATGTTCTCTAGTTTTAGGAACACTGTAGTGGATGTCCTTTACAAATAGCCTTACTTGTTAACGCTCAAAGAAAATACTTATGAATGTTTCATTAAAGTATATGAGCTTTCAGAAGTAAATCCTTGACATATAATAAAACCTCATTAATTTGAAATTCATGGTTATTAACATCTCATCAAAAATTTATCTTTGCTGTAACTGAAAAAAGGATTTTTAAACAAATAAATAATGTAAGAAGTATTACAGTTGGGATAATTAAACATTTAAAATGAGAACTTCAAACTTTGTTTTTTAAATGTCTACAATTTTAAGTCTGAAGTTCTCTAATGATTTTACCATCTCAAGATTACTGTTACCTTTTATTTGCATGTATGTTTTTACATTGGTGTTTTCAAAGTGTATAGATATTTTTTTCACTGGCGAGTGAATATAGTATCTGCTGTGGTCTTTGTTTTTAACAGTTGTATTATAATTCATCAAATTCATGTTTAATATTCTGTTATATTGTCCTTAAAATTTATAGTACCTACACACTCATAGCATTGCCAGTTTTATCCCATTTATACCAGGTATCCCAGGGGTAACCTTCCTTTCCCACTTAATCTGGAGGCCCAGTGTTTGCCCACCTCCCCATTCTGACACTTACGAGCTCATCTCATTGGAGGTGCCATAGAGGTTAGAATAGGTTACTAGAAGTGTGTGCCAGTGTTTGCACATATTTGCTCAGCTTAGTTCCTTCTCCTGGGCTCTGGAAAGCCTCTCTGGCCACTGCATTCAGTTGTTTAATTTGTGAAGTAATATATTAATATTTTTTTATTTGAAGGTCTCCTTTTCTCTGAATCACAGAAGACACCATATAGACCAGCACAGCTCAGAAATCTTATCATTTTCCATTGTCATTGGTGTGGCAATCATGTATATAAACTTTATTTTTATCTCATTTTGATAAGTACAAAATAATATTTTTATAAGTTTTGCAGTCTGCAACTTTTTTTTGAGAGAGAACAGGAGAGAGGGAGAGAGAATCTTAAGCAGGTCGCACACCCAGTATGGGGGAGCCCAGCATGGGACGCGATCACACAACTGTGACATCATGACCTCAGCCGAAATCAAGAGTCAGAAGCCCCATTGACTGCATCACCCAGGCACCCCATAGTCTGCAGCTTTAGGTGTATATTTGTATATGTTTTTTTGATTGCTAGTGTCGGTTAATATTAATTGGCTTTTAGTTTACTTTTAGTATTTTCTTCATTTACATCAGTTTTCCATTTATATGTAAAAGTACCTGTTCATTAGGACTTCACTGATGTGTAGTGGCCATTGTTATACAATTACAGTGATCTCCTTGGTGGCAACACAAAGAAAGTTGTAAGGGCAGGAATCTGGGCATTCCTGTGAAGCCATGGCTGAGAGCTTTTCACTTAATTCTTTATACCCCTCTCTAATCCCTGTACATGGAGTTTCTGGGTTATCTGTTTAGTTTTTTTAGATGTTTTGCTTAGAAACAAGATCTCCATGTCATTTTCCATGAAAATTCTATTCTCCTATTACCAGGCTCAGAGGTTTCCCAGAGAAGTTCTGTCAAATAGGTAATACATAATTGAAAAGGGAGTTTGTCAGCAAAATAAATTTGGGAAAACATTGATATAAATTAAATTGGCTTTCCTAATTATAGAGTTATTATGCAGTTAAATGCCTGTACTCTAAAAAGAGAAATATGTTTCCCACACTCACTAACATATTGACAAAGGCACACCTTGGAACACTATTTCATGAAATCGACTTTGGGAAAAACCATCCCTTTAATCATTAACTCTATGAGCCAATAACACTTGTTTTCTCTTTTCCTTGTTAAAGCTTGACTTCATTTATTTAGTGCAGATTATTTAGACCATAAACAACTTTTACTTACCACATTTAATTTCCCTCCAATACATTTTTTTATGCTAGGTAAAATGTGTTGCTAAATAAATGTTTTTTCTGATCAGAGTCAGAAGTTGTCTATTTTTATCTACTTTTTCTGCTGTTTCTTGAAATGATTGAGACAAAGGACAGTTGGAATTAATGATTCTTACGTGACCCAGGGTATCTAGTAATCACTTGTCATCTATAAGCTCTAAAAGTTGGCTTTAAAAAACTTCATATATATTTGACTCATGAATTTAAGGCATGATAGTTATTTATACATTGACTCTAAATATGCATTTTCATCTTGTGTTTTTTCCCCAAAAAGATATGAGATAGAAATCTATTTTTCCCCTTCCCCTACTTCAAACCAGCAGGGTGAATAAGGCGTAGATCATTGATTTAGACCATATTACCATAGAAACTTTTTTTTAGAAGAAACATTTCATGGTCTAATGGAAGTTGTAGTCTCCCAGTTTCTCTCATGTCTGCCTTTGTTGTCCTTTGACTGGACTCTAGAAAAACCTACAGCTCTGTAGAAAGCACTTTGTAAACTACACACTTGGGTAAATATTGCCAGGTTTTCTTAGGTAATGAATAAAAAAATTTACTTAGAGTTTACATCTCCCTCTTAATATGTCTTAAGAAGTTTAAGATGCTGTTGTTGACGCTGGCAGCATGCCAGAGAGAAAATTAGGTAGGAAATAAGATCCTGTATTTCCTTACTAAACTACGTAACCAAGCAGGGTGGGACTTGGGGGGGAAAGAGTAAAGAAATAAGATCTTACACTGTAACTGTTTTTGGAAAAGAGAACAAACACCATATTGAATAAAAACACAGAAAATTTAAATAGAAAGTTATTTAAACATGCTATACCTTTCTGCATATATTAATGCAGAACATTTTTCTATCGTGTAAAGAAGGAAAAACTATCAAATGAAGTAGAATATGAATTCTTGAGTTTTAAAAATGTTTTCAAATAATGAAATTTTTAGATTACCTGTATATATTCTTATAAAGAAACCAAAAAATGATAATTTACTGAGGGATGTAAATAAACATTTCAGAGCCATTAAGACACAGAGGATGTGTAACAGGTAAATTTTTTAGCCAGATTGTATTTTCTAATCAGTGTGTTTTATTACCTGACAAAATGTAAGTGAAAAGAGGTAGTATAGATAAGCGTTGAAAATAGAAACCAGTCTAACAGTATTTCATTTGTTGAAAATAAGTTGTCCTTTAGTAAGTCATTTGATTCCTAATAATCTCCTTACCTGTTACATAGAAGTAAGAACTAATTATACTTTAATAATAGGATCCAGGGATATAGGACTGTGTACTTGAGTTGTTGGGAGTCCAGAAATATTTTTATAGGCAACTAAGGCAGCTTTCTGGAAAGAAGGGAGGCAGAAAAGTATGTGCTTGGTAACTTTTCTGCTCTCATGAAGACCACATGTGCTCCTTAGAATTGAATACCATGAGATATCTTTTCATATTTAAAATAAATCTGCATTTTGCGTAAGCTAGTTTAATGGCTTTCTGTTCCTTGCAACTAAACTATACCAGAACAAAACAGTGAGTGTATAAATTATACCCTTGTCATCATTATCACTGCCTGTGTATGGAAATTCAAATGATCCAAGTGGAGTCTATGAACCACACTGAATTGTATCAGAAGGTGATTTGTGTGTCATATGTGCATTGTTTGTAGGGGGGTAAGGAGCCATGGATTTCATCAGATTCTCAGATAAGTCCATTACTCAAAAAGATAAGAAACTACTGGTAGAGAGCATGGAGGCCCCTGCCTCCTAAGTGAGAGTCCCTTACTGTTCTGTATTCATGTTGAGGCAGAGACAGCCTTTGGCTTATTATCTTTGGATCTAACAGTGCCATAGTTATGCCAGTTTATATCCTGTATCTGACATATTGAAAAGGGAGCTCCCTAGAGCTTTGCTGCCATTAGATATATAATCTGATAGATATTTATAAAATTTGGCCCTTAAATAATATTTACTAGGTAGTAATTTTTTTCTAATAAGTCTTAATTTTTGTTCATTTAATTATTTCCAGCTGGAGGATGATATAGATGTTTGATTTGGGCAAGAGAGTGGTATTTTATTCTCTCAAGAAGTGATCTAAAATTTAGAATGGCCTTTGAAGGTCATCCACTACAACCCTTTCATTTTATACATAAGAAAACTGAGATGCAAAAAACCCCACAAAATTTCTGAGGTTACTTGTGAGTAAAGCATGAGTAAAGATGGTGTTCTGTTGGTTATCTGCAGATCGTTTTTTGTACCAGACTTTTGATAATGTTATTTTTTTCTTTTTTTCACTTTTAATTCAAGTACAGTTAACATACTGTATTATATTAGTTTCAGATATATAGTATAGCAGTTCAACAGTTGTATATATTAATCAGTGCTCATCATGATGTATACTCTTAATTCCCTTCACCTGTTTCACCCATCTTCTTACCCACCTCCCTGCTGGCAACTATCAGCTTATTCTCTATAGTTAAATGAGTCTGTTGCTTTGTTTTTTCTTTGTTCATTTTGTTACCTAAAATCCCCATAGGAGTGAAATTGTATGTTATTTCTTACTTTGCTTAGCATTATACTCTAGATCCATGCATGTTATTGCTAATGGCAAGATTTTTTTTTTGGCCTGTGTAATATTGCGTTTTGTGTGTGTGTGTGTGTGTGTATGTATATATATATATACATATATACACACCACATTTTCTTTATTCATTCATCTATTATGGACACTTTGGTTGCTTTCATATGTTGGCTGTTGTAAAACTGCATTAAAAATAGAGGTCTTTTCAAATTAGTGTTTTCATATTCTTTGGATAAATACCTAGTAGTTGAATTACTGGAACATATGGTAGTTTTGCTTTTTAATTTCTTAAGAATTTCCCTACTATTTTCCACAGTGCCTGTTCAGTTTGCATCCCTACCATCAGTGACAAGGACTCTTTTTTCTCCACATCCTTGTTAGCACTTATGTTTTGTATTTTTTATTTTAGCCATTCTGACGAGTGTGAGATAGTATCTCATTGTAGTATTGATTTGCATTTTCTTGATGGTAATGTTGAGCATCTTTGTATCTTTCTGTTGGCCATGTGCATGTCTTCTTTGAAGAAATGTCTGTTCATGTCTTCTGGCCATTTTTAATTGGGTTATTTGTTTTTGGGTGTTGGGTTATATAAATTCTTTATATATTTTGGATACTAACCCTTTATTGGCTATGTCATTTGCAGATATCTTCTCCCATTCTCTAGATTGCTTTTGAGTTCTGTTGTTTGTTTCCTTTGCTGTGCAGAAGATTTGTATTTTGATGTAGTTCCAGTACTTTACTTTTGCTTTTATTTCCCTTGCCTCAGAGGACCTATTCAGAAAAAAGTTGCTGTGGCTAATGTCAGAGAAATTACTGCCTGTTCTTTCTTCTAGGATTTTTATGGTTTTATGTCTCATGTATGGTGTGAAAAAGTGATCCAGTTTCATTCTTTTGCATGTAGCTGTCCAGTTTTCCCAACACCATTTGCTGAAGAGACCGTCTTTTTCCCATGGAATATTCTTTCCTGTTTTGTCAAACATTAATCATAGAATTGTGGGTTTGTTTCTGGATTTTCTATTCTGTTCCATTAATCTGTTTGTGCCGGTGCCATACTGTTTTGATTAGTACAGCTTTGTAACGTAACGCAAAGTCTGAAATTGTGATACTTCCAGCTTTGCCCCTTTTTTTTTCCAAGGTGGTTTTGGCTATTTGCAGTCTTTTGTGTGTTTCATTTCATTTTAGGGTGCTTTGTTCTTGTTCTGTGAAAAATGCTGTTGGCATTTTGATAGGGATTACATTATACATGTAGATTGTTTTGGGTCATACGGACATTTAAACAATATTTGTTCTTCTAATCCATGAGCATGAAATTCCCTTTGTGTTGTCTTCAATTTTCTTTCCCCTCCTTGGTTAAGTTTATCTCTAGGTATTATCTTTGGTGCAGTTGTAAATGGGATTATTTTTTTAATTTCTCTGTCTGCTATTTCTTTATTAGTATATAGAAATGCAACAGATGCCTGTATATTGACTTTATATCCGACGACCTTATATTTATTAGTTTTAGTAGTTTTTTTGGTGGAGTCTTTAGTGTTTTGTGTATATAGTGTGTTGTCTGCAAATAATGAAAGTTTTATTTATGCCTTATCAGTTTGGATGCCTTCTATTCCTTTTTTTGTGTGATTATTGTGGCTAGGACTTCCAGTACTATATTGAATAAAAGTGATAGAGGACATCCTTGTCTTGTTTCTGACCTTAGGGGGAATATGTTTTCACCATCAGTATGGTGTTAGCTGTGGGTTTTTCATAGGTGGCCTTTATTATGTTTAGGTATATTTCCTCTAAACCCCGTTTAGGGTTTTTATCATGAATCAGTGTTGTAGTTTGTCAGATGCTTTTTCTTTATCTATTGAAATGATCATATGGTTTTTATCCTTTCTGTTGTTGACGTGATATACCTTGTTGATTGATTTGTGAATATTGAACCACTCTTGCATTCCAGGAGTAAATTCCACTTAATCGTAGTGAATGATTTATTATATATTGTTGGATACATTTTGTTAATATGTTGTCAAGGATTTTTGCATCTGTGTCATTAGAGATCTTGGCCTGTATTTTTGGGTTTTTTGTTTGTTGGTTTTTTTTTTTTTTTTTTGTGATGTCTCTATCTGGTTTTGGCATCATAGAATGAATTTGGAAGCTTCCTTCCTCTTCTATTTTTTTGCTATAGTTTGAGAAGAATAATAGATACTAACTCTTCTTGTTTTATAGAATTCACCTGTGAAGCCATCTGATCCTGGTCTTTAGTTTGTTGGCTGTTTTTTTGATTTACTGATTCATTTTATTATTGATAATTAGTTCAGATTTTCTATTTTTTTATGATTCAGTTCTAGGAGGTTCTGTGTTTTTAGGAATTTATCCACTTTTTCTAAGTTGTCCAATTTGTTTGCATATAATTTTTCATAATCTCTTAAAATTGTATTTCTGTGGTGTCCATAGTTATTTCTTCTATTTCATTTCTGATTTTTTTTTTTTTAATGAATCTGGCTAAAGGTTCCAGAGAACCAGCAGAGAACTGTTTCCAGAGAACCAGCTCCTGGTTTCATTGAAGTTTCATTGAAGAACCATTTTTTGATTCATATTTTGTTTATTCTGCTCTAATTTCTATTATTTTCTTTCTTCCATTAGTTTTGGGTTTTGTTCTTGTCTAGTTTTTTTGGGTGTAAGGTTAGATTGTTTATTTTTCTTGCTTTTTGAGGTAAGCCTGTATTGCTATACACTTCCCTTTTAAGAGAACTTTTCCTACATCCCAAAGGCTGTTGTGTCTTCATTTTCATTTATATCCATGTATTATTTCTTTTTTGAATTTTTGGTTAACCCATCCATTGCTCAGCAGCATGTTATTTAATCTATTTGTGTTCTTTGTAGATTTTTTGTTGTGATTTCTAGTTTTGTGGCTTGTGGTCAGAAAAGATACATGGTATGACTTCAGTTCTTTTTGAATTTGTTGAGATTTGTTTTGTGGCCTAACATGTCCTCTATTCTGGAGAATCATCCATGTGCACTTGAAAAGAATGTGTATTCTGCTGTTTTAGAGTGGAAATGTTTTGAATATGTCTATTAGATCCATCTAATCCAGTGTATCATTCAGTCAAAGCCAGTGTTTCCTTGTTGATTTTCTCTTTGGATGATCTGTCCATTGATGTAAGTGGGGTGTTAAATACTATTACTGTATTACTTTTGACTCCGTTTTTTGTTTATTATTAGATGCTTTTATTAACTTGGGTGCTTTTATGTTGGGTGCGTAATTATATACAATTGTTATGTCGTCTTATTGCATTGTTCCCTTTGATTATGTGGCATCTTCTTTTAATCTCATTACAGTCTTTGTTTTAAAGATTTTTTGTTGTTGTTTTTTAATTTATTTTAATGATAGAGACAGACAGACAGGGCATGAGCAAGGGAGGGGCAGAGAGAGAGAGTGAGACACAGAATCCGAAGCAGGCCCCCGGCTCTGAACTGTCAGCACAGAGTCTGATGTGGGGCTCAAACTCTTGAACCATGAGATAATGACCTGAGTTGAAGTTGGACGCTCAACCAACAAGCCTTTCAGGCATCCCACAGTCTTTGTTTTAAAGTCTATTTTGTCCAATATAGATATTGCTACCCTGGCTTTTTTTTCACTTCCATTTGTATGATACATGCTTTTACATCCCTTTGCTTTAGTCTCCATGTGTCTTTAGGTCTGAAATGCAGCTCATGTAGGTAGCAATAGATGTGTCTTGCTTTTTTATTCAGTCAGTCACCGTTTGTCTTTTGATTGGCATTTAGTCCATTTACATCCAGAGTAATTATTGATAGGTATGTACTTATTGCCATTTTGTTACTTTTATTTATGATTGTTTTTATAGTTCTGTTTCTTGCTCTGTCATCTCCATTTTTTATGCTTTTCTCTAGTGATATACTTGTATTCCTCTCAATTTTTTCCTTGTCTATTACTTGTTTTTGATTTGTTTCTGTTATGTTAATATATAACATCTTCTGCATATAGCAATCTGTATTAAGTTGTTGGTCACTTAAATTTGAATCTGTTCTTTACCCCCTCACATATGTTTTAAGTATATGGTGTCCTACACTGTATCCTTTTATTTTGTAAATTTCTTGACTGATTTTTATAAATAATTAGTTATTTGGGGGTACCTGGATGGCGCAGTTGGTTAAGTGTCCGACTCTTGACCTCAGCTCAGGTCATGATCTCATTTCGTGAGTTCAAGCCTCACATTGCTGTCAGTGCAGAGCCTGCTTGGGATTCTGTCTGTCTCTCTCTGCCCCTCCCCCATTTGTGTGTATGTGCTCCCTCGCTCTCAATAAATAAACTAAAAAAAAAAATAACACTTTAAATTTTTTTAATGTTTTTTATTTATTTCTAGGAGAGAGAGACAGAGACAGTGTGAGCAGGGGAGGGTCAGAGAGAGGGGGAGTCACAGACTCTGAAACAGGCTCCAGGCTCTGAGCTGGCAGTCAGCACAGAGCCTGATGTGGGGCTCGAACCCACGAACCACGAGATCATGACCTAAGCGAAAGTCGGACGCTTAACCGACTAAGCCACCCAGGTGCCCCAAAAACACTTTAAAAAATATATTTATTTTTATTGCTTTCATGCTTCTTACTTTTCTTCTACATATAGTGTTTCTTTTTCACTCAAAAAGTCCTCTTTAACACTTCTTGTAAGGGTAATATAGTGGTCGTGAACTGCTTTAACATTTGTCTGTCTAAGGAACTCCATCTCTCCTTCTATTTTGAATGAAAGTCTTGCTGGATAGAGTATTCTTGGCTGCAGGTTTTTTTTTTCCTTTAGGCACTCTGAGTAGATCATGTTGCTCCATTCTGGCCTGCAAAATTTCTGCTGAAAACGCAGCTGATAGCCTTATGTGGTTTCCCTTGAATGTCGCTGTTTGTTTGTTTTTCTCTTGCTGCTTTTAAAATTCTCTCTCCCTACTTCTTTCCATTTTAATTGCTATGTGTCTTGATGTGGAGCTCCTTTAGTTGATTTTATTGGGGGCTCTCTGTGCCTCCTCGATCTGGATTTCTGTTTCTTTTCCAAGTTTCAGGAATTTTTTAGTTACTAGTTTTTCAAATAAATTTTCTGCCCCCTCTTCTTTTCTCCTTCTGAGATCCCTATAATGCAAATGTTATTACACTTGATGGTTCACTGTATCCTCTGAGTCTTTTCTCATTTTTTATTATTTTTTCTCTGTTCTGTTCATTTTGTTTTCCTTTACTCTGTCCTCCAAGTTGCTGATTCCTTCCTGTATTTCCTCTAGTCTACAATTTGTTCTTCTAGTGATACTGTTATTTCTTATTTTCATCTATGATGTGTATTTAATTCATTTAATTTTTATACAACACAGTATGGAATGTGCTGTTACTAGTAACTTCTTTATTTGGGTAAATAATACAGCGATTGCTATATTAAAACATACATCAGTTTGAAAACTATTGCCATATACATACATGTGCTTATTCATGAAGGTGGAATTTTCAAGTCTTGGATAAATCTAAGAAAGAGCCATTTCAGATACTTTCCTCTCTGTTTTCTATGAAATGTAGTAAGAGGCTTGTTTTGTTTGCCTTTTTTTAAAAATCCAAATGGGTTTTAAAACAATATTAAAAGCAGAAGGAACAAAAATTAGCACTGTGAACTTAAAAAAAGAACTAAATACAGTGAAATGAGACAACATTTCTAAAGGCACTTTGAATTTGAGATTTTATGGAAAATCTGTACCTACTTGGAAACATACCAGGAGCACCTGGATGGCTCAGTCAATTAAGCATCCACCTTAGGCTCAGGTCATGATCTTACAGTTGGTGGGTTCAAGCCCTGTGTCAGACTATGCATTGATAGCTCAGAGCCTGGAGCCTGCCTTAGATTCTGTGTTCCCCTCTGTCTCTCTCTGACCCTCCACTGATTGTGCACGCTCACTCTCTCTCGAAAGGAAGGAAGGAAGGGAGGGAGGGAAGGAGGGAGGGAGGAAGGAAGGAAGGAAGGAAGGAAGGAAAGAAGGAAGGAAGGAGAAGAAAAAGAAACATACCTTTGTATTTGCTATGCTTTCTGAGTAGAATGCCAGTCACCCGTCCTTTTATTTAATAATTCTCCACTCTCTCTCCATTTTCTCCTGAGAAAAGTCTGTTGATCCTGCAGGTCCCATCAGGGTTTCTCTTTCACGAATGTTCTTTTACTCCTATAACATTTGTACACTCCTCTAGAATACAGTCATTGCATTGTATTTGTTATATTTGCATGTGTGTCTTCTTCACTGCACTGAATTCCTTGGCTGTCAGGACTCTTACTCAGCTTATCTCATGCTCTTAACCAGAGGCACACTGATAAATAGGTATTTACTAAATGTTTGTCATATTATAGGTGTGTATACATTTAAAGCTGTTTTTTATATGATACCAAAGGTCCTTGGCTTTTGTGTGTGTGTGTGTGTGTGTGTGTGTGTGTGAAAGATTTGTAATTCTTAAGTAATTTCAGATGGCTTCTAAACTAATATTAAGCAGTCTTCACTATGTATTTATGATTATGGCTGTTTAATATAAACTTTTTAAAATTGTCTTCCAAAGTTTGATCTTCTTTTTAATTTTAAAACTTGAGCTTTTAGGTTGACAGCCTCATATTTTAGGACCAAAAAATAGAACATATAATCTGGCAAAATTGTTCTGTTTTTAATATTCTGTGAGTAGAAGGTACTGTGGAGTATAGTTTGGATGACAAGATACTGGAATTTCCAGATCTTTCATCTTCAGTGAGGGAGAGTAGTTCCATTGGTAAATGTAGAAAAAAATAAAATCCTGTTATGCTGTTTAAGTATTTCTTTTGTTAAGTGATTTATTCTTTCTTTGTTTCTGCCATCTTTTTCAAATTCTGGATATTTAACCACCACATTAACCACCATTTAAGTTGCAAATAAAAGGGGCTTTCTTCCAAATAAATTTATACTATGAAATTTTACCATCCTAGTATTAATGTTTGTTGTTGGATTTGGAAGTAGTGTTTCTTCATATACAGAAATAGTGGTATCAGTATTTAGTCTTTATCAATAAAAACTACCTTGATGTAAAAATAGTACTTACAAGATTGTTTTATTTTGGACCAGGTGATTAGTGATCCCATAAGAATTTATTAAGGGTAATTCTTAGAACAGGGATTGCTGTACATACTATTAACATGGAAGAATTGTCTGTTTCTCTTGTGGTAAAATTTTAGTTATTTAAGAGAAAATTGCAAATCTCTCATTTAAATGTTTTTCGTGTTTTAAGTATTTTCTAGAAAATTTCTAGAATGCCCATAATCCAAAAAGGATAGTGCTTTACAAAAACTATACAACAGATAGTTTTTAAAATAAGAATGATTGAGATAAATAAAATGAATAAGAAGTAATGCAGAAGTATAGGCGAGGTTAATATAAATAAGACCTACTGAGAATTCCTGTATGCTTTGAATTTTGCTCATAATCACCATGGATTTTCTAGAAAGGAAGTACTCTATTCCTTCAAAATAGTTTTCTTTCAGTGTGTCAGCACATAAGTGAAATGAACCTGTCCAGGCTTAGTTTATTTCACATTTAACCCTCAGGTGGGTTTATTTAGTCCATAAATAGAATTCAAAAGGATACTTGGACTTCAATGAGAAAAAAATTGGTCTTTATTTTCAGTCACTTCTAATTAAAATTCAGTAGTTTTCCTCTATTAATATAGAGCAAAACCCAGTATCTATGACTTTTTTGCTTATAAAAATTAAAGATTTAGGTGTTACAGTTACTATATATACCTGAGAATATTGACTGTCATTTGATTCACTACTACGTCCTCATTATTTAATTTTACTTAAGAAACACATGCTTGGGGCATCTGGATGGCTCAGTCAGTTGAGCATCCAATTAAGGCTCGGGTCACGATCTCACAGTTTGTGGGTTTGAGCCCCGCGTCGGTCTCTGTGCTGACAGCTCACAGCCTGGAGCCTGCTTCGGATTCTGTCTCCCTCCTCTCTCTCTGCCCCTGCTGTGCTCACGCTGTGTCTCACTCTCTCAAAAATAAATACATGTAAAATAATTAAAAAAAAAAAAAAAACACATTACCAGAGGCACCTGGGTGGCTCAGTCAGTTAAGCGTCCAACTTCGGCTCAGGTCATGATCTCATGATTTGTTGGTTCCAGCCCCACATCGGGCTCTGTGCTGACAGCTAGCTCAGAACCTGGAGCCTGTTTCAGATTCTGTGTCTCCCTCTCTCTCTTACCCTCCCCTGCTCACGCTGTCTCTCTCTCTCTCAGAAATAAATAAAACATTAAAAAAGAGCCAAAAACACACATTACCATATCAATCATTTAAGTATTTTGATAAACATATTTCAGTGTATAGTTGTATTATATCCCTTTGTATTTAAGTTTATTTTATTTATTTAAAGCATTATTTTGAAAAGAGATCCATACACTTCACCAGTTTCCTAAAGGTGCTTATGCTCCAGAAAATATTTAAGAATCTCTGACTTAGAGGATGAAACTACACATGATTATATGATGTTAGATTCTTCCTTTCAAAACTCATATTCAATAATTAAATTATTTGAATAGTCACTGGAATTCAACATAAATAATGTTAAAGTCAAATATTTTTTGTAGAGAAGTTAATATTTATTTGAAAACATTATTTAGTAACAACGAGCATTCATTTCCAGAGAGTTCTTAAAACTTGCATTATTACATCTAGCACAATACTGTAGTTTTTTTAATTTCATGTATTTTAATTATTTAAATAACAATTGATTCTAAAGTTCCCATGTTATATGTATTGTACAAACTACCATACAAGTAAAATCTGTCAGTTAAGATCACTGAAGCTTGGCTGTCTAGCCTTTTTTGGTGAAGAAACTTCAGTCATTTAATAGATTATGCAGAGCCTGCTTTTGCCCTTAGCACACTTGATGGTGTCACATATTATAGTATTTTCATATCCATTAATAATAATGAAATACTACCTGTGTCCACTGAAATATCTTTTATTACTGTTGGCTCTCACAAGCTGATTTTATGCCAACCTCTTCCACTGATTTTATCTGTTCATATATTCTATTTTAAAAGTTAAACTAGAGTATGGTGACCTGGATATTGTAATTAATCTCTCAAACTTGAGAACAACTTTTTTAAATGTTGGGTAAATCTTAAAAATGTCAAAGAACTAATAAGTCAAAATGGAAATTCTGAAAGGAACCCAGAAAAGTTAGCAGAACCCAACATTGCCTTTGTCCTGAGAGCATTTGTCCAAACTGGCAAACTTAAACTTTGGTTTTCATACTCCACTGATGACAGTTGAAGCTCCCAAAAGCTGCTTTCTCAGTCTGTGATCCATAGTAAGTCTACCCTTTTCACCCAGAGCATGACATACCCCAAGCTGAAACTATGGGACATCCCAAGCACACTCATAGTCCAAATTTATATCACCAGGGTAGTCCAAAAAACTTCAGACCCTAAATTTATTTAATTGAAAGTCGTCCTACGCTGGTGGTATACCTGGTTGCTGGACAGAAGCAAAACTTAATACCTTTGCTCAAAAATCTTCATGTATAATATAAGAAAAATAATTTAGAGAAAAAAACTAAGCATGTATGGAAATAAAGTGCAATGATCTAAGCCAGCAGATAGCAAGAACAGATCTATAAAGGCCTCAGATACTAGAATTTATAAAATAAATGATTTTTTATAAATAAGCATTTTAAAAAGAAAAGAATTACTTAAATTTCTGTAGGGACTAGAAATTTCACAATCTTGTCAGCCATTTGCAAAGCCAAAGTTAAAAAAATAGAACTTCTAGAAATAATAAAATAATTAAAACAATTAGTATATAGCTTGAATTGAACAGGAAATTATTGAATTGGGTGAGAAAGATTGAGATTATCCATAATGCCACACCCTAACAATACAATATTCAAAAAATAGAATTAAAATGATTAAAAATGCAGAAGATAAAATAATGAGAAGGTCTAACTTGTTTTTAGAGCTCCAGGAGGAGAAAATGGGAAAGCAAACCCTTAATAAAAGAAATCTAAAGATGGATTTCAGGCAGAAAGAAAGTGATCTCAGATGGAAAATCTGAGGTTAAACAAGGAATGAAGAACTAAAAAAACCTGGTAAATATGTTGGTAAATCTGGACATTTTTACAATAGTATACACAGAAAGACTAACATAAGTTGTGTGGTTAACAGATTTTTAAGTATCCTGAAGCCTTTTATTGGTCTAAGACATGGCTAAGGTTGTCAGTAGCTAAATATACATTTTCCTAAAAGAATAGAAAGTATGAAATTTTCAAATCAGCAGTCAGCAAAATGAAAAGAAATATATATATAATTAAAATTTTAAAGGAAAAATCTAAAACCAGTTCTCAGCCTTGGCTGTACAATACATTCAGTTGAGGAACTGTTAAAAATCCTCATGTTCAAACTTTATCCTACACCAATTAAATCAGGATGTCTGCGTGATTTTTAAAGCTCCCAAGGTGATTCTAAGGAAAGTAAGGAATGGGAGAAAAGAAACAGAACAGATATAGATGGAAAAGTGTAAAAGAAGATAATAGCAACAAATGTCGGTAAATCACTTTAAAAGTAATCTAAATACTCTAGTAAAAGTAGATTGTCAGACTGGATTTAAAAATCTAATTTATACTACTTTTGAGAGACATTTCCAAATCACAAGAGTTAATATTATTTCTGTAGATGAAGAAGATTTTTTTTAAATGATAGAAGGCGGGAATTTACAGGAAAATAGAACAATGTTTAATTTGTATGTGCTTTAGAGCACAACTTTAAAATATACATTAAACAAAAATTGAAAGACAAATCTCCAGTTTGGGGGAGATTTATTTTTCCCATTATTATAGTTTGATAAATTTCAAATCTCTAAGGAAAATTATGGGTATTACAACCAACAAATACCTTTATATTCATTACTTAAGATTCATTAATAGTTAATATTTTGCTACATTTGTTTCAGACCTATGTACATAGACACAATTTTTCCTTTTTTTTCCCCCCCGCTGAACTCATTTGAGTTACTTCATCACTAAATACTTAAGCATATGTCACCAGAGATCAAGGACATTTGCCAACATAGCCACAATATAATTGTCATCATATTCAGGTAATTTAACATTGGTATAGTTTGGTAAAAAACAGTTCATATTCACATTTTCCAGATTGTTGTAATAGTATTCATAACTGTAGGTAGGTTGTTTGATCCAAGAACCAATCAAAGTTTACATAGTTAGTTGAATTATCACTAAGGCTTCATTAATTTAGAAAGTTCCCGGTGGTACAGCTTCATATTAAACATAGTTGGTACACAGATGATATTGTGTTCTCAAATATATCAGTAAGAGTGCACATGTCAGTTTGTCCCATTCTTCATGATGTTAAATTTGATCATTTGACTAAAGTGGTGTCCACCAGATTTCTTCACGGTAGAGGTTTCTGTATTCTGTAGGGTTATAGATAAAGATTAAGTGAATTTCCTGTTCCTTGATCATTTTCCCCCGCGGCTTTAGCATCTACTAATGATTTTGCCTGCATCAAATTTGTTTGTTTTACTGTAGTTCTTAGAAAATGGTAATTTTTCAATATCTAACTAGCTTAAACACTTATTCATTCACATTCTTCTGTGAAGAACAGCTTTCCTTTTGACTGTCTTAGTCAGTACTACAGCAACATACTACATAAATTCAGGATTTCTTTACATTTCTTCCTGTCCTTAAAATATTACCTATTGAGACTGTTATAGTCAGAATGCTATGTTCAGAAGCTACTGAATTTTTCCCCTATTATGTAATATTTAACTAAGTTCCTTAGTTTCTCCTCTTTTTATTTTGTGTTTTTAACTATCCATGTGATTTAATTTTACCTTTTGAATATGTAAAACATTGACTTTAAAAGTCTGAAGTACAAAGTAGGTACACAAAGGAAGGTGTACTTAGATGTCCCATCCTTTCCTTAAAACATCCACCTTGTTTCCAAATCCTCTGAGATTTTGTTAATTCTGGTTTTCCATCCTGAGTTTCTTTTGGCAAAAATGAAAAGGATAATGTCCTTTCAAATCAGTTAACAGAAATCTTTCTTTTCTGCTTCTTTAAAAACACTTCTCAAGAACTGAGAGAGCAAGCATTCAGAAGCAGTAAGACTACAGAATATTTGAATAACACGATTAACAAACTTGCCCTAATGGCCAGATACAGAAAATATACCTCAAAACTGCAAACTAATATTTCAACTGTACATGTAACTTTTGTAAAAATATTTTATAAAAGTTTATAAAACAGATGTCAGTAAGATTCAGATGTTTGAGGGGCGCCTGGGTGGCTCAGTCGGTTATGCGTCCAACTTCAGCTCAGGTCATGATCTTGTGTTTTATGGGATTGAGCCCCGGGTCAGCTCTGAACCCACTTAGGGCTCTCTCTCTCTGTCCTTCCCCTGCTTACTCACAGGTGCGCACTCTCAAAATAAATTTAAAAACAAATGTTGAAGAGTGCCTGGATGACTCAGTGGGTTGAGCGTCTGACTCGATTTCCACTCAGGTTATGATCCCAGGGTCATGGGATTGAGCCCTGCATCATGCTCTGCACTGAGTGTGGAGCTTGCTTTAAGATCCTCTCTTTCTCCCTCTTTCCCTCTCTTCTCCGTCTCTCTCTCTCTCTCTGTGTGTGTGTGTGTGTGTGTGTGTGTGTGTAAACCATAAGACTGTTAAATACAGAGAACAAACTGAGGGTTGATGTGGGTGGGGGGTGGGGAAAATGGGTGATAGGCATTAATAGGGCACTTGTTGGGATGAGTCCTGGGTATTATATGTAAGAGATGAATCACTGGATTCTACTCCTAAAACCAAGACTATACTGTATGTTAACTAACTTGAGAATAAATTAAAAAAAAAAAAAAGATTCTCCCTCTCTCCCCCTCCCTCCCTCTCTCTCTCCCTTCCTTTCCCCCCACCACCAACCTCTCTCCCCCACTCACGGGCTCAAGAGAGAGAAATAAATTTTTTAAATGTTGAAATCTGAGTATATTCATTTTTATTTTTTTTTAAATATAGTTAACACACTAATACCTTAGTTTCAGTTGTACAGGGTAGGGATTTGACAACTTTATACCTTAAGCCTACCATCTGTCACCATGCAATACTATCACAATACCATTAACTATATTCCCCACAGTATACCTTTTATCCCTGTGACTTATTCATTCTTTCCATAACTGGAAGCTTGCATCCTCTCTGCCACTTCACCCATTTTATCCATTCACTTCACCCATTTTATCCATTCCCCCCACATTCTCTGGCAACCAACAGTTTGCTCTCTGTATTTATGGGTCCATTTCTGTTTTTTGTTTATTCATTTGCTTTTTAGATTCCACATATAAGTGAAATCATGTGGAATTCTTCCTTCTCTGACTTATTTCACTTAGCTTAATACCCTCTAGGTCCATCCATGTTGTCACAAATGGCAAGATTTCAGTCATTTTTATGGCTGAGTAATATTCATGTGCGTGTGTGTGTGTATCCATTCCTCCATCAATGGAAACGAGAAACAGATTGCTTCCGTATTTTGGCTACTGTAAATAATGCTGCAGTAAACATAGTGATTTATGTTTTTCAAAAAAATATTTATCTTTTTTTTTTTATTTTTTTATAGTTTATTTATTTTTGAGACAGAGAGAGACAGAGCATGAGCAGGGGAGGGGCAGAGAGAGAGGAAGACACAGAATCTGAAACAGGCTCCAAGCTCTGAGCTGTCAGCACAGAGCCTGATGCGGGGCTCGAACCCATGAACCATGAGATCTGACCTGAGCCGAAGTCGGATGCTTAACCAACTGAGCCACCCAGGTGCCCCAAAAATATTTATCTTTCAAAAAATATTTTCAGCTGGAATAGCCCGAGGGGGTTGTCTGGGAAGCTGTGTCTAAGGCAACTTCAGCGGGGCGCGGACTGGGATTTGGAGATTGGAACTGGCCTGGGTTGAAGAGTGCAACCAACTTCGGCTGCGTCCCCGGAACGGGGAGTTGACACGCCAAAAAAAAAAAAAAAAGCGAGCTGCAGCACGGGGTTCAAGAAGGGACTGGAGCACCGTCACTCTCCTCCCCACAATCGCCAAGGCAGAACCCCCCGCCTGAGGCATCGGATCACGCCACGCCCATCCCTGCCTGAGAGGGCTACCTCAAGAAACAAGCTAGAGTACACAAGGTGAAGAGTCCCAAATATCACTACGAATAGGAAAATAAAATAACTAAGGTCCCAACAAGAGTGACCGAGGGATACCATTCAAAAAGCAATCTCTGAAAGGATAGGCCCTGGAAAGTCAAAGAGTTTCTTGGATATAGCAGTGCTCATAGAAACAGAGAGCATAACAGGTTTTTAAAACCAACAAGAGCCGGAAAGCTAACTAAAATGACGAAACGAAAGAACTCTCCTCCAAAGAAACTCCAAGAAGAAATGACAGCTAATGAACTGCTCAAAACAGATATCAGCAGCATAAGTGAACAAGATTTTAGAATAATAATGGTGAAATTAATAGCAGGGCTTGCTTGAAAAAAACATAGGGGACATCAAAGAAACTATGGCTACAGACAGAATGGAAAATAAAAATAGGCATGAAGAATTAAAAAATGCGATAAATGAGATCCATAATAAATTAGAAGCCTCCAATGCACGGATTGAAGAGGCAGAAGGGAGAATAAGTGATTTAGAAGACACCATTCTAGAAAAACAAGAAGCTGACAAAAAAAGAGACAAACTGATCCAGGAACAGGAAAGAAGAATTCGAGAGCTCAGCGACACAGTCAAACGCAGCAATATCCGTATCATAGGAATCCCAGAAGAGGAAGAGAGAGGGAAAGGTGCTGAAGGAGTCCTGGAACAAATTATAGCAGAGAACTTCCCCGACCTGGGGAAGGAAGTCAATATGGAAATACAAGAGGCTCAGAGGACTCCTCTCAGACGTAACTTGAATCGATCTTCTGCACGACATATCATCGTAAAAATGGCAAAATACAAGGACAAAGAGAGAATTTTGAAAGCAGCTAGGGAGAAAAGGGCCCTCCCATACAAAGGGAAACCCATCAGAGTGGTGACAGACCTATCTACTGAAACGTGGCAGGCTAGAAAGGAATGGCAAGAGATCTTCAATGTGATGAACAGTAAAAATATGCAGCCAAGAATCCTCTATCCAGCAAGCCTGTCATTCAAAATAGAAGGAGGGATAAAAACCTTTCCAAACAAACAGAAATTGAAAGAATTTGTCACCACGAAGCCAGCCCTACAAGAAATCCTGAGGGGCATGCTCTGAAGGAAAGGTTGCAAGGAAGAAAGATTCCAGAGACACCACCACAAACATGAACCCTACAAAAGATACAAAGACTCTAAACCCACATATTTCAATAATAACACTGAATGTAAATGGGGTGAATGCTCCAATCAAAAGACATAGGGTAGCAGAATGGATTAAAAAACCAAAATCCATCTATATGCTGTCTACAAGAAACTCATTTTAGACGGGAAGATACCTTCAGATTGAAAGTAAGGGGATGGAGAAATATATATCCTGCTACAGGAAATCAAAAGAAAGCCGGAGTAGCGATACTTATATCAGACAAACTGGACTTTAAATTAAAGACAATCACAAGAGATGAAGAAGGGTACTACATAATAATTACAGGGTCCATCCATCAGGAAGAACTAACAATCATAAATGTCTACGCACCGAATATGGGAACACCTAAATATCTAAAACAATCACAAACAGAAACAAGCTTCTAGATAAGAATGTGCTAATAGCAGGGAACTTTAATACTCCACTTACAGCAATGGATAGGTCAACCAGACAGAAAATCACTAAAGAAATAATGGACTTGAAAGACACATTGGACCAGATGGACCTGATGGATATATTTAGAACTTTACATCCTGAGGCCAGGGAATTTACTTTCTTCTCAAGTACGCATGGCACATTCTCCAAGATAGATCACATACTGGGACATAAAGCAGCCCTCAAGAAATATAAAAGAATAGAGATCATACCATGCACACTGTCAGATCACAATGCTTTGAAACTTGAAATCAATTACAGGAAGAAGTCTGGAAAACTTCCAAAAGCATGGAGGTTAAAGAACACCCTTCTAAAGAATGAATGGGCAAATCAGGCAATTAGAGATGGAATTAAAAAATATATAGAAACAAATGAAAATGAAAACACAACAATTCAAAATCAATGGGATGCGGCAAAGGCAGTGCTAAGAGGAAAGTACACTGCTCTCCAGGCCTATTTCAAGAGATTAGAAAAAGCGCAAGTCCAAAATCTAACAGCTCACCTAAAGGAACTAGAGGCAGAGCAACAAGAACGCCCTAAACCCAGCAGAAGAAGAGAAATAGTAAAAATTAGAGCAGAAATAAACAACATAGAGACCAAAGAAACAATTGAACAGATCAATGAAACCAAGAGTTGGTTTTTGAAAAAGTAAACAAAATTGACAAACCTCTAGCCAGACTTATCCAAAAGAAAAGAGAGAGCACACAAATAGACAAAATTATGAATGAAAATGGACTTATTACAACCAACCCCTCAGAAATACAAGCAATTATCAGGGAATACTATGAAGAATTATATGCCAACAAACTTGACAACTTAGAAGAAATGGACAAATTCCTAAACACACACTCACTACCAAAATTCACACGGGAAGAAATAGAAAACCTGAACAGACCCATAACGAGTGAAGAAATTGAATCAGTGATCAAAAATCTCCCAACAAATAAGAGCCCTGGACCGGATGGCTTCCCCGGGGAATTCTACCAGACATTTAAAACAGAATTAATCCCAATTCTTCTCAAGTTATTCCAAAAAATAGAAAGCGAAGGAAAACTCCTGGATTCATTTTATGAAGCCAGCATCACTCTGATTCCCAAGCCAGACAGAGATCCAGCAAAAAAAAGAGAACTACAGGCCAATATCCTTGATGAATACGGATGCAAAAATTCTCAACAAGATCCTTGCAAATCGAATCCAGCAGCATATCAAAAGAATCATCCACTAAGATCAAGTGGGATTCATTCCTGGGTTACAGGGCTGGTTCAACATTCGCAAATCAATCAATGTGATACATCATATCAATAAAAGAAAAGATAAAAATCATATGATCCTGTCAATAGATGCAGAAAAAGCATTTGACAAAATACAGCATCCTTCTTAATAAAGACTCTAGAGAAAGTCGGGATAGAAGGAACCTACTTAAACATCATCAAAGCCATCTATGAGAAGCCTTCAGCTAACATCATCCTCAACGGGGAAAAACTCAGAGCTTTCCCCTGAGATCAGGAACACGGCAGGGATGCCCACTCTCACCACTGCTGTTTAACATAGTGCTGGAAGTCCTAGCATCAGCCATCAGACACCAAAAGGAAATCAAAGGCATCAGAATTGGCAAAGAGGAAGGCAAACTTTCACTCTCCGCAGATGACATGATACTCTCCATCGAAAACCCGACAGACTCCACCAGAAGCCTACTAGAACTGATCCAAGAATTCAGCCAAGTTGCAGGCTACAAAATCAACGTACAGAAATCGGTTGCATTTTTATACACCAACAATGAAGCAACAGAAAGAGAAATCAAGAAACTGATCCCATTCACAATTGCACAAAAAAACATAAAATACCTCGGAATAAGCCTAACCAAGGATACAAGAGATCTGTATGATGAAAACTATAGAAAACTTATGAAGAAAATTGAAGAAGACACAAAGAAATGGAAAAACATTCCATGCTCATGGATAGGAAGAATAAATATAGTTAAGATGTCATTACTACCTAAGGCACTCTACACATTCAATGCAATTCCAATCAAAATTGCACCAGCATACTTCTCAAAACTAGAACAAACTATCCAAAAATTTGTATGGAACCACAAAAGACCCGAATAGCCAAAGTAATCCTGAAAAATAAAACCAAAACGGGAGGGATCACCATCCCAGACTTTAGCCTCTACTACAAAGCTGTCATCATCAAGACAGTATGGTACTGGCACAAAAACAGACGCATAGACCAATGGAACAGAATTGAGAACTCAGAAGTGGACCCAAAAGTATACAGCCAACTAATCTTTGACAAAGCAGGAAAGAATATCCAATGGAAAAAGACAGCCTTTTTAACAGATGGTGTTGGGAGAACTGGACAACAACATGCAGAAGAATGAAACTAGATCATTTTCTCACACCATGCACAAAAATAAACTCAAAATGGATAAAGGACCTGAACGTGAGACAGGAAACTATCAACACCCTAGAGGAGAAAGCAGGATACAACCTCCTTGACCTCCACCGCAGCAACTTCTTACTTGACACATCCCCAAAAGCAAGGGAATCAAGAGCAAAAATAAACTGTTGGGACCTCCTCAAGATTAAAATCTTCTGCACAGCCAAGGAAACAACCCAGAAAATTAATAGGCAACCAACGGAATGGGAAAAGATAGTTGCAAATGACATATCAGATAAAGGGTTGATATCCAGAATCTACAAGGAACTCACCAAACTACACGCCAGAAAAACAAACAACCCAGTGAAGAAATGGGCAGAAGATATGAACAGACCCTTCTCCAAAGAGAACATCCAGATGGCCAACAGACACATGAAACGATGCTCAGCATCCCTCCTCATCAGGGAAATACAAATCAAAGCCACACTGAGACACCACCTCACGCCAGTCGGAGTGGCTAAAATAAGCAAATCAGAGAACTCTAGATGCTGGCGAGGATGTGGAGAAACGGGCACCCTCCTACCCTGTTGGTGGGAATGCAAACTGGTACAGCCCCTCTGGAAAACAGTGTGGAGGTTCCTAAGGAAACTAACAATAGAACTCCCCTATGACCCAGCAATAGCACTGCTAGAATTTACCCAAGGGATACAGAAATGTTGATGCATAGGAGCACATGTACCCCAATGTTCATAGCAGCACTCTCACAATAGCTAAAACACGGAAAGAGCCTAAGTGTCCATCAACAGATGAATGGATCAAGAAGATGTGGTTTATCTATACCATGGAATACTACATGGCAATGAGAAACAATGAAATCTGGCCATGTGTAGCAGCATGGATGGACCTTGAGGGTGTTATGCTGAGCGAAATAAGTCAGGCAGAGAAGGACAAATATCATATGTTTGCACGTATAGGAGGATTAGGAGGAACTTGACGGAGGAACAAGGGGGAGAAGAAGGGCGGAAATGGTGGGGGAAAGGGGAGAGGCAAACCATGAGAGACTCTTGAATGCTGACAAAAACTGAGGACTGATGGATGTGGGGAGGAGGGGTGGGCATGGAGGAGGACACTTGTGGGGATGAGCACTGGGTGTTATGTGGAAACTAATTTGACAATAAACTATTTGTAAAAAAAGAAAAAAAAAAAGAAAAAAAAAAGAAGTAAAATGAAAAAAAAAATATTTTCATATTTTTTGGTTCACTACTTAGTGGAATTACTAGATCATATTGTAGTTCTATTTTTAATTTTTTGAGGAATTTTCATACTGTTTTCCACAGTGGCTACTCCAGTCTGCCTTCCCACCAGCACAAGGGTTCCTTTTTTTGACAAATCCTTGTCAACACTTGTAATTTCTTGTTTATTTGATTCTAGCCATTTTGACAGGTGTTAATAGCTCACTGTGGTTTTGATTTACATTTCTCTAATTAGTGATGTTGAGCATCTTCCAGGTGTCTTTTGGACATCTGTATGTCATCTTTGGAAAAATGTCTCTTCAGGTCCTCTGCCTTTTTTTAAATTGGATTATTTGGGGTTTTTTGGTGTTTAGTTGTATGCTTGAGGAGACATACCTAGAAAAATGTTGCTTGGACCAATGTCAGAGAGTTTACTGCCCAGGTTTTCTTTGGGGAGTTTTATGGTTTCATGTCTCACATTGTAGACTTTAATCAATTTTGAGTTTATTTTTGTTTATGGTGTAAGAAAGTTGTCCAGTTCTGTTCTTTTGCATGTAGCTATCTAGTTTTTCAAACATTTCTGAAAGAGATGGTCTTTTTTCCATTGTTGTTTTTTTGTTTTTTTGTTTTTTTGTTTTTGCCTTCTTTCTTGTAGATTAATTGACCACATAAGCTTCGGTTGATTCCTGAACTTTTTTCTTCCCTTAATCTGTTGTCTGATTTTGTGCCAGTAGCATACTGTTGGATTACTACGGCTTTGTAGTATATCTTGAAATCTGGGATTATGATACCTTTAGCTTTTTCTTTCTGAATATTGTTTAGGTTATTCGGGGTCTTTTGTGGTTCCATACACATTTAGGGGTTTTTTTGTTCTAGTTGTTTAAAAAATGCTGTTAGTATTTTGATATAGATTGCATTGAATCTATAGATTGCTTTAGATAGTGTGGACATTTTGGCAGTATTTATTTTTTCAGTCTTTCCATTGACCTGTTTTATCTTCAGTTTCTTTCATCATTGTTTGATAGTTTTCAGAGTACAGGTCTTTTCCCTCCTTGGTTAAGTTTATTCGTAGGTATTTTATAGTGTTTGGTGTGATGATGAGTGGGATTGTTTTTCTGCTATTTTGTTACTAGTCTAAGAAATATAACCAATTTCTGTGTATTAATTTTGTATCCTGCAACTTTACTGAATTCATTTATTTTAGTAGTTCTTTGGTGTAGTCTTTGGGGCTTTTTAAAAAGTTTTTTAATGTTTATTTATCTTAGAGAGAGAGAGACAGCATGAGCAGGAAGGGTCAGAGAGAGAGGGAGACAACAGACTCCGAAGCAGGCTCCAGACTCTGAGCTGTCAGCATGGAGCCCAGCGCAGAGCTCAAACCCACCAACTGTGAGATCATGACCTGAGCTGTAGTCGGACATCCAACCAACTGAGCCACCCAGCCGCCCCTGAGGCCTTTTATTTGTACCATCGTGTCATCTACAAATAATGAGAGTTTTGTTCCTTCCTTATCAATTTGGGTGCTTTTTATTTCCTTTCCCTATATTATTGCAGTGGCTGGGACTCCCAGTACTGTGTTGAATAAAAGTGGTGAGAGTGGGCATCCTTGTCTCCTTCTTGATCTTCGAGGAAAAGCTTTCATTTTTTCCACCATGAGTATGATGTTAACTCTGGGTTTTTCATATGTGGCCTTTATTATATTGAGATTTTTCCCTCTAAACTGACTTTTTTTTTTTTTAATGTTTTATTTATTGGGAGAGAGAGAGAGAGAGAGACAGCGTGAGCAGGGCAGGGTCAGAGAGAGAGGGAGTCACAGACTGAAACAGGCTCCAGGCTCTGAGCTGGCAGTCAGCACAGAGCCCGACGCGGGGCTCAAACCCACGAACCGCGGGATCATGACCTAAGCGAAAGTCGGACGCTTAACCGACTAAGCCACCCAGGTGCCCCTAAACTGGCTTTTTTGAGTTTTTATCATTAACATGTTGAATTTTGTCAGATACTTTTTCTGCATTTGTTGAGATAAGGTTTTTATCCTTTTTGTTGTTGCTCTATATCACGTTGATTTGTAGATATTGGAGCATCCTTGCATCCCTGTAGTACTTCCCACTTGATCATGGTGAATGGTCCTTTTAATGGAGTGTTGAATGCAAAGGTTTGCTAATATTTTGTTGGGGATATTTGCAGCTGTTTATCAAGAAAGTTGGCCTATAGTAGTTTTCTGTTTCTAGTGTCTTTGGTGATTCTGGCCTTGTAAGATGAGTATGGGAATCTTTCTCATCAAGTTTTTGGTCTCCTTTAAGTGGAACAGGTATTAATTTTTCCTCAAATAATGGTAGACTTCACTTGTGAATCCATATAGTCCTAAACTTTTGTTTATTGGGAGATTTTTTTTTATTGCTGACTGAATTTTGTTACTGAAAATCAGTGTGTTCAGACGTTCTACATCTTACTGATTCAGTTTTGGAAGATTGTATATTTCTAGAATTTATCCATTTTTTTGTAAGTTGTCCAATTTTTGACATAAAATTTTCCTAATACTGTCTTTTGTTTTTCATTTGATTGTATTTATTTGAATCCTCTTTTTCTTGAAAGTCTGGCTAAAGGTTTATCAATTTTGTTTATCTTTTCAAGGAATCAGCTCTTGGTTTATTGATATATTCTTTTGTTGGGTCTCTTTATTTCTGCTCCAATCTTTATTACTTCCTTCCTTCTACTAACCTTGGCCTTTGTTCTTCTTTTTCTAGTTTCTTTAGGTGTAAAGGTTGAATTGTTTCTTGTGGTATACCTATATCACTATAAATGTCCTTTTAGAATTGCTTTCCCTGTGTCCCAGATTATGAACCATTGTATTCTTGTTTTCATTTTTCTCCATATATCTTTTGATTTCTTTATGAACTCATTGGCTGTTTAGTAGCATGTTTAATCTCCATTTGTGTTTTTTCCAGTTTTTTTCCTGTAATCAATTTCTGGTTTTATACCATTGTGGTTAGAAAAGATGCATGATATGATTTCAATCTTCAGTTTTTGAGACTTGCTTTATGGCCCAACATGTTATCTGTCCTGAAGAATGTTTCCTGTATACTTGAAAAGAATGATTATTCTGTCATTTTTGGGTGAAGTGTTTTGTGTATCTGTTAAGTCCATCTGGGATCATGTGTTGCTCAAAGAGGGTTTTTTTGTTGATTTTCTGCCTTGTTGATGTATCCATTGATGGACGTAGGGTGTTAAAGTCCTATTGTTATTGCATTATTCTCAGTTTCTCCATTTATGTCTTGGTATTTGCTTTGTGTTTTTAGGTGCTCTAATGTTGAGTGCATAATTGAATTGTTACATCCAGTTGGATTGATTAGATCTAATTGATAAAGGTATCATTATGTACTACTTTTCTTTGTGTTGTGTTACTCTGTTTTAAGGTCTACTTTGTCTAATACAAGTATTGCTACCATGGCATGCCCCCCTTTCCCCCCCCCATCCCCTTCTTCCATTTGCAGGGAATCTCTCTTCTCATCCTTTCACTTTCATTCTGTGTGTGAGTCTGAAGTGAGTCTCTTGTGGGCAGCATATGGATGGGACTTGTTTTTTTATCCATTCCACTGTCCTTTGAGTTGGTACATTTAGACCATTTACATTTAAATTAATTATTGATAGGTGTCTCCCTATTGTCATTTAATGTTTTCCTTGTATTTATAGTTATTTGTTCCCTTCTTCTCTTGCTCTGTTTGTGACTGAAGACTTTCTGTAGTATTATGCTTGATTTTCTCTCCCTTTATTTTTTGTGTAGCTATTCTAGATCTTGGGTTTATGGTTACCATGAGGTTCATACAAAGCATCCTAAGTGTATAAGGTAATCATTAAGTTGATGGTCACTTAAGGTTGAACACATTTTAAAGGAACTTTTTACTCCCCCCCCCCACATTTTATACCTAGGTTGTCATATTTTTGTTGGTAATTTTCCTCTACTTATGACCTTTTCTGTGTAAAGTATTCCCTTTAACATTCTTATAAGGCTAGTTTAGTGGTGATTAACTTTTGTTTGGGAAACTTTTTCTCTCTTCAATTCTGAATGATAATCATGCTGGAAAGAGTATTCTTTGTTGTAGGTTTTTTCCTTTCAGTTCTTTGAATATAAGGATTGCCTTATGGGGTTTCCCACGTATGTAACTTTTTGCTTCTCTCTCACTTCTCTCAGTCTTTAACCTTTTAATTACCTCATGTCACAGTATAGACCTCCTTTATGTAACGAGCAAGAAGCATGAAACTTTGAAAAACATTTCTCCAAGAAAGAAGAATGTCACAAAAGCAAATGTGTAATACAAAACTATATTATTTAGGCATATGGTTAGAGGTTAAGACTATAAAAGGAAATGAAGAGAATGATTACCATGAAAATCAGGATAGCAGCTACCGTTACACAAAGGGCAGAGGGAGCGTCATCGGGGACTGTCCTGCTTCCAGGGTGTAGTCAGGGTTTTATTTCTTGACCTGGATGGTAATTACTTGGATGCTGACTTGGTGATTATTTAGACTGTAAATGTGCTTAATGCAAATAAAAAACTAAAGAGCTAAACCAAAAAATTTGAAATGAACTAAGTACATAGTGATAATTAATAAATCCATGGTAATGCTATTGGTGATTGTATCATAATGTTGAATTAACTTGATTTAGATACTCCATCCAGATAGAAAATTTACAAGAAGCACTTTTTAAGAGACCATCAGAAATATTTTACTAGCCAGTTTACCAGAATCAACTACTATATAATTTAATATGAAGAAAATTTTATATTATGTTTAGGAAGATCACTAGTGGATGAACCACAAAAAAATTCCATCTGTAGCAATAACAGCTAACAATATTTACCACTTTTTGAGCACTTGCCCTGTGGCAAATATTGGTCAAACATTATAAATGTGTGGTTTTATTTAATATTGGAAATAACTCATAAGTATGGTTACCCTATTAGTGTGTCTGCTATTATACAGGTCAAGGACAATCAGGCTTTGGTCTTAATCTCTCTGATTCCAGAACTCTTGCTCTTGGTCCTTCTAATCTTGGGGCTAGGGTTATCTAATAGTGTCTATAATGTTACTATTGTTCTAGATCTTCACTTATCCTAACTTAAGATTTGGGTATTTAAATTTTTATGAATTCAGCAACAAATGTCAGCTAAATGCCAGGCATTTCTGTGGCCACTATCTACTGGATCTTTTGCTCTATTTAGCAGCTTGGAACCTATGCCACTGGCTTTACCTCCTTGGAACCTAGTATATTATACTATTTCAAGTATTACCAAACTGAATTCAACTTTACAGATTTTTTGTACTTTTTATCACCCAAACTACATACTGTTTCCCAAGTTACTGTAATACATGAAATTACCTCTTAAGCCCTAGGAGCAGCTCTGTTCACTGGTGGAGTTGCTAGCTATTCCTTTTAAGAACATTCATCTAGGGTCATTGTCAAAAGTAGTTAATCTTTCTACAGATACAGAAAATGAAGGCCCTCTTCAGTTAACTTGCTTTTACCTTAGACCCTTATAGCTCTTCTTCAGCTGAGGTCTTAAAATTTATTGACAAAAATATTTTAATTAGTTCATATTGTTTTTATGTTGCTATACACTGCCATGTACTCTGTCAAATGGTAAGTATGGTCATTTCTATAAAATGCTAGGACATCAAGCTCTGGTAAAAAATAATAATATAGTAACCCCTATTTATTGCATTCCTTTTCTGAAAAGAAAATCAACTTTGTTATTTTGATTTATAGTACCTTTTTCAGGAGATTAACCTGTCTATAGTTTAATGTCTCTCAGTGGATCCAAAGGAAAATGGTAGCTAAGATGTAAGGAAGAGCAGCTGGACAGGTTTTCTCTCCATTTCAAAGAACCACAATTCTATTTTTACCTAATCATTCTCCTATATTTTCTTTATTTTTCCAGTATGTTCTCAAATCTTACATAGAAAGTTGTATTATCAATGGAAATGGCATATTGTCTCAAGCTGAATTTTATTGATTTACTCTTTGAACACTAGGACTATGAGCTTGGGTCCAAATAAAATCCACCATTTCCTCTATTCTTACATGCTGCTACATAGATTGAGATTCATTGCAGGCAACCAACTTTATAACAGTTTTTTCTAATTTTGTTTACCTTTTTCTGCCATTTTTGGACATGAGCACACAATAAAAATTTTTCATAACTAAAAATACTATTGATCTCTTCTCTTTGATCCCTTTAATTTACTGACGAATTAAATTGAAGTCCAAGGACATTATAATATTGACTAATGAGATTTGATTTGTGAAGGAATTCTTTTATCTTAAGGACAGTTTTCAAATAGTGGTCTGGGGATTTTAGACACTTACAGGATTTCTGTGGGTGAAAATTTATTTTTATAATACTAAGATACCATTTGTCTTTATTTATTCTTTGATGAGTGTAGAGTGGAGTTTTCCAAACTATAGGGTACAACAGCCTGAACACAAAACCCCAAATATGAATTCATCTGTCTTCTATTAAGCCAGGCATTAAAGAGACTTGAAAAAATATAAAACATCTCTTCACTTTTTATTATCTTTCTAATCTAGATTTTTCATTTAAAAAGTATAATATACATTTTTAAAAGCCTACTGCTTATATTAAATGAGTTGTTTTCACTATTCAGTTTTCATTTCAGAGATGGTATTTTTGGTACCTACACCCGACATTTATGAAAGATCTTTAGGGCCCTCAGTAATGTTTAAATGTGTACAAGAACCTTGAGACCAAAAATTTAATTATTCACATGATCTTTTTCTCACGTTTCAATTTTTTTCTTATACTCAGTTTTATCCTATAAAAGTCAAACTGAAAATAATCTATTTTTAGGTTGCTACAGACCTCAGGAAAGATCAGATTACTTGATGTTGGCAGCTGCTTTAACCCATTTCTGAAGTTTGAAGAATTTCTAACTGTTGGCATAGATATTGTACCTGCTGTAGAGGTATGCATAGTTCTGTTTATTTTGAGACTTGAAGATCCTACATATACTTACATTGTCTTTTACATTCCTGAAATAGCAAGTATGTTTCCTGTTTACAAGTTGATAAGGAATTTTTTTCAAAAGCAAATATATTCCATGAATTAATTTTGAGCATTTAGTTGACGAATATGGTACTGGTTTTTATTTTGTTTCCTAGTTATCTATTGCTGTATTCAAGAGACTAGTAGATTGCCAAGATTTCCAGGTAGCTGTAAGGTTTAGGCTTTTTGTTTACTTACCCTTTTCTGAAGTGTACTCTGATGTGGAGCCATTATGGAATGATCTCAAGAGCAAGGACTTTGAACACCATCAAAACTTTATTAAATCACAGCTATTTGTACATAGTAGATGAAACTAGTTAAATTGTTTTCTCTACTTTTAAAATAGATTTCTTAATGATAAAAGTTGATGTTTGCCATTTTACTTTGATAAAGCATTAGGCACCAAAAATTTATAAATTGGATTAAAAAAAACTTTTTTAAATTTATTTTTGAGAGAGAGACACAGTGTAAGGAAGGGGCAGAGAGACACTGAATCTGGAGCAGGATCCATGCTCTGAGCTGTCAACACAGAGCCTGATGCAGGGCTCAAACTTATGGACCATAAGATCATGCCCTGAGCCAAAGTTGGAAGCTTAACCAACTGAGCCACCCTGATGCCCCACAAATTGCTTTCTTAATGTTATAAAGAGAGTATGTGTTACAGTGTTAACTCTCTGGGCTAGGGATTGGTTTTCACTTTGCTATATACCTAGCGTCTAGGAATAGCTACTGCATGAAGTACTTATTAAATACTTCTTGAGGGGCGCCTGGGTGGCTTAGTCGGTTAAGCGTCCGACTTTCGCTTCGGTCATGATCTCGCGGTTCGTGGGTTCGAGCCCCGCGTCGGGCTCTGTGCTGACTGCCAGCTCAGAGACTGGAGCCTGTTTCAGTCTGTGACTCCCCCTCTCTCTGATCCTCCCCTGCTCACGCTGTCTCTCTCTCTCTCCTAGAAATAAATAAAAAACATTTAAAAAAAAATAAAATAAAAAATAAAATAAAATAAATACTTCTTGAATACAGTAATGGAATCTTTCAGGTTGGGGTTCATCTCTGAGCCCTTTTTCTCACCTGTATGATGGAGTTAGTCATGGAGCACGTTTCATAGCACCATTGCTAGGTCTACTTGAAAAGAAGTATTTAAAACACATAGTACAGTGCCTGTTACATAAATGAGTGCTGTGTTTGCCATTATTATTGAAAAGTTCCTGCATGGAGATTTAACTTTCATTTGAATCTTTTCTTGAATTTTTATCAAGAAATGCTAATAAAATTTACCATTATCTCTACTTCTGATTGATGAAGAAATGTTTGCTTTATGGTAAAACAGCTGTTCTTAGCTTACCATTGCAGAGAATTCCTGTGCCGTCAGGAGATACACTTTTAAAATGCATTTGGCTCTGTACAGGGATTTTCTTCTCTCCTTAAGACACATTAGAGATGTCCTTTAGGGACTGCTGAAATGTGACAACCATTTACTCTAAACCTTGGGCTTAAATATTAAATACTAAATTTGTTTATAGATATAAACTTGCAACTGTAAAGTCATTGGGGAAGGCAAAAGAACTAACAATACAGAAGTTCAGTAGTAGAATCAGGTTTCCACAGTTCATAATACTATAACTTTTTTTTTTTAACATTTATTTTTGAGAGACACACAGCATGAGCAGAGGAGAGGCAGAGGGAGGGAGGCAGAATCCAAAGCAGGCACCAGGCTCTGAGCTGTCAGCACAGAGCCCAACATGGGGCTCAAACTCACAACTGTGAGATCATGACCTGAGTCAAAGTCAGCTGCTGACCTGACTGAGCCACCCAGGTGCCCCACTATAACTAATTTTAAAACAAAGAGATGTTCACTTCCAGTCAAGATGGAGTAATAAGAACCAGATTGATTTTTGTCCCCTTACCTCAAACAAGAAGTGTACAAAATATGCACAATAATTTATTTACAAGACACTAGATATCAGGTAATAAAAGACAATGATCCATTGATGAGAGACATGAGAGACAAAAATCCACTATTTGGCCTTTAAAATTTCTGGGACATAACACATAGAGGGAATCTCAAGCAAAGCCCAAATGTTTCCCTGAGTTGTAGAGACAGAACTGAGAGTCCTGGGGAGAATTAGACAGCTAGGGTTCATAGGACAGAGTACCAATTATAGGAGAGCTGCACAGAGGGAAAACTCCAAAGACCTGAAGGGCAAAGAGTCTTCCTGAGTACTCAGCTGAGTAGTGCTCAGTATAGGACATGAATGAGAAAACTACATGAGACTTACAGTACCACTCAAAAGAGGTAGAGGTTATAGTGCTTGGCAGTCACATAGGGTGGAAATAGTACCTGTTTCCATCAGCCACACTAGAAACCTGAAGAATCAAAGTGCATTGGGCAGAGTACAAAGAAGAGCTTGCCTGAGTACTGGAAAATAATTAGTCTTAGACTGAACAATGGTCTAGTCCCACCTAACAAATCTTAGAAGACCCCGAAAGATCAGAGTGTTTCCAGGTAATTTAACTGCATCCCAGAACAAAGCTCAAGAATATTTATAGCAGTGCAATGCCATCTAACACCCAGAAAGATAGAAATCCACCATGTTGGACATCCAATAAAGAATTAGCCATAGGACCCATATTGAGGAAATAAATCAACAGAGACCAACCCTGAACTGACAGATGTTAAAATTAGGAAACAAGGACATTTAAATAGGCACAGCATGACTATATCCTAGATGTACAAAAAGTTTAGAGACACAGAACATACTTTAAAAATACCAAATGTAATTTCTAGAGATAGATAGTATCATAGGCTGCCCTCTTGATCTCCTGGCTCTGTAGGCCAAGGAATCATGTATTCCTTGTACCATGGCACTGTAATAGTAGAGTCTGTGTCACCCAGAAAGGAGCTCATACTCTCTGTCTCACATCTCAATTTTTGTGACTACTGCCAGAGTAAATCTCTATCATCACTTGGCTGTGGTGGTCAGTAAGACTTACACTGATGGGTCCCACAGAACTGTAATCAATGAGGAAAGTTCCTCAACAGCTATCACCCCTACAGCACAGCAAGAGGCATCAGACCCAGGATCTCAGTCTTACTGTGAAGGAAGATTATTAGCTAATTACCATGATTGCAGCCTGAGTGGCAGACTTCTAATTAAACACAAGTCATGGGGCTAACTATCATCTTTTCCAGAGATTTCTGAGGGTGGGCCCTGTCTTTGAGCTCACTCTCTGCTGTGCTCCTAAGTGCCATGGTCTCCTGGAGGGGAACTGTACACACATCTGGTATGCTAGTTTTTGCAGCTGCCTCCTAGGGAGCATCCCTTGATCACCTGGCTCTGGTGGCTGGGATGCGGTTGGAAGACTTGCATTCTTGGGACCCATGGGACTATGGCAGTTGGAGAGATTGTTCTTGGCGGGCTAGAAGAGTCTCGCCCCCAGGGCACTGCACGGACTGAGGCATACTCCCCACTATTTCTGTGAAGGGCACCTCTTTGCTTGTTCTGGGGCTTTAGCCTGGAGACCTGCTTCAAGTTTGGCACATTTAATGTCAAACGGAGTTGCTCTCAAAACACAGACTGAGACACCATCTTGCACTCTCCCTCAGCCTTGGTCTACCTCACCACTGTCACCCAGAAAAGACCTTATACACCTTAAACACTCTTTGACTCCCACTCAGGGGATACTTCCAGATTGCCTGGTTCTCAAAGCCAGTGGGGGGCAGGGGGATGTACATTTATCTTCCCACAGGACTGTATATATTTTCATACTTTTTTTTTTTTTTTTTTTTTTAATTTCAGAGAGAGAGACAGGGTGATCAGGAAAGGGTCAGAGAGAGAGATAGAGAGAGGGAGACAGAATCTGAAACAGGCTCCAGGCTCTAAGCTATCAGCTCAGAGCCCAACACGGGTCTCAAACCCATGAACCATGAGACCATGACGTGAGCCAGAGTCGGAGGCTTAACTGACTGAGCCACCCAGGCGCCCCTATATTTGCATCTTTTAAAACCTGATGCCTGAAGGTCTGGCTTCTAGGCCACCTGAATCTAGGTGCTGAGATCATCCCCCACCAAGACACTGACAGGTCTTGGCACATCCGTAACTACTGGAAGCTACTAAAAATGTAGTAGGTTGCTAAAACAAGCATAAAGTTTAAAAAGACAACCAAGATCTGAGGCAGGGTTGAATAACAAGTTTCATCTCCTAACAAGGCCATTCCCTCAAGACTGGAAGAGGCTATGGTATCATCTGCTATATAGAAACCAACAGAAAGTCAAGTAAAATGAAGAAAGGAATATGTTCCAAATAGAAAAAATAAGGAAAAAGTGTAGGGGAAGAAAATTAATGAAATAGAGATACATAATTTACATGAAAATGAATTCAAAGTAATAGTCATGAAGATGCCACCAAACTCAGGAGAAGAATGAACTAACACACTGAGAACTTCAACAAAGAGATGGAAAATATGAGAAGGTACCAAATAGAAGTCACAGAGCTGAAGAATATAAACACTGAATTAAAAAATACAAAATACACTAGAGGCATTCAACATGAGACTAGAAGTAGCAAAAGCATCAATCAACTTGAAAACAAGGCAGTGGAACTCACACATTCAGAGCAGCAATAAGAAAAAGAATGAAAAAAGGAAATAACGTTAAAAGCACCAAGAGAAAAACAACTTAAACAACTTACTACATACAAATGAACTTCCTTAAGTCTATAAGCACATTTTTCAGCAGGAACTTTACAGGCCAGATGGGTGTAGCATTTTATATTCAAAAGGCTGAAAGAAAAAATACTGCCAATCAATGACTTTCCCTGGCAAACTTACCATTCAGAAGTAAAGGGAAAACCTATTAAAACACTGATGAAAAAAATGAAGATGACACAAATAAATGGTAACAGATTATATGCTCAGGCATTGGAAAAACAAACATTGCTTAAATGTTTATACTACCAAGACCAACCTACACATTTAATGTAATCCCTGTCAAAATAGCAACAGCATTTTTCACAAAACTAGGAAAAAAAAACCCTAAAATTGTATGGAACCACAAAAGATGTGAATAGCCAAGGCAGTCTGGAAAAAAAAAACTGGAGGTATCACAATCCCAGCTTCAGGTTATAACAGAAAGCTGTAGTAATCCAAACAGCACTTCAAAAGACAATTTTTTCACCTTAGCACACTAATAAAAAAGATCTCAATAGGCATAGGAAAAACATTTGAAAAATCCCAACATTCTTTCCTTATAAAAGCTCTAAGGATTGAATTGAATTCCATCAACCTAATACGGCTGTCTGAGAAACCTACAACTAACATCATACTTAATAATAAAGCAACAGTGCTTTCCCCACTAGAACAAGGAAAGAGCATCTACCTTCACCACTTCTATTTAGCATACTCTGTAAATTCTACCCAGTGCAATAGAGCCAGGAAAAAAAAAAAAAAAAAAAGCAACAATAGGCATCAAGATTCAAAAGAACTAAAACTTAAACTGTCTTTATTCACACTTGACGTTGAACATGTATTAGGCTATTCTATGGAATCTAGAGAGAGGCCAGTAGAATAAAGGAGTTTGGCAGAGTTGCAAGATAAAAGACCAATATACAAGAGTCAACTTGTACACACACACACAAACACACACACACCACAATCAAGTAGAAATTAAAAACAATACCGTCTACAATAGCATCAAAAATATGACATATTTAATGTAAGACATTTATATAAAATATATATTGAAAACTAATTTTTTTTAAAAATTGTAATGTTTAATACTGAGAGAGCGAGGGAATGAATGGGAGACAGGCAGAGAGAGAGAGACAGAGAATCAGAATCTGAAGGAAGCTCCAGGCTCTGAGCTGTCTGCATAACCACTCCAGGGCTCAAACTCATGAACTATGAGATCATGACCTGAGCCGAACTTAACTGACTGAATCACCCAAGCACCCCGAAAACTGTAAATTATTGAGAGAAATTAAAGAAAACCTAAATAAGTAGAGAAATATACCATGTTTATTCATGGAAGAACCCAATATTGTAAATACATCTGTTTTCCCAAAATTTATTTATAGTTTCAGGGCAATCTTGATCAAAATCCTAGGAGGCTTTATTATAGAAGTTGAAAAACTTACTCTATAATTTTTGAGGAAGTTCAAAGGACCTAGATTAGCTAAAGTAACTTTTTAAAAGTACAGTGTTTGAGAGTAATGCTACCTGATTTTCAAATTTATTTTAAAGTTACAATAATCCGGGGCACCTGGGTGGCTCAGTCAGTTGAGCATCAACATTGGCCCAGGTCATGATCTCATGATTTGTAGGTTCAAGCCCCACATCCGGCTCTGTGCTGACAGCTTGCTCAGAGCCTGGAGCTTGCTTCCAATTCGGTGTCATCTTCTCTCTCTACCCCTCCCCCACTCACACTCTGTCTCTCAAAAATAAACATCTTTTTAAAAAATTTTTTTTTAATTTTTTAATGTTTTATTTATTTCTGAGAGAGAGAGAGAGACAGCGTGAGCAGGGGAGGGTCAGAGAGAGAGAGAAGGAGACACAGACTGTGAAACAGGCTCCAGGCTCTGAGCTGGCAGTCAGCACAGAGCCCAATGAGGGGCTCAAACCCACGAACCGCGAGATCATGACCTAAGTGAAAGTCAGACGCTTAACCGACTAAGCCACCCAGGCGCCCCTTTTAAAAAATTTTAAATGAAAAAGTTACACTAATCACAACACTGTGGCATTGGTGGCAAGAGTATCAATGAAGTAGAACAGACACTCATATGACCCATAAATAAGGCCAAATTTATGGACTACTAATTTTCAACTCAGATGGAAAAGATAGCCTTTTCAACAAATGGTGGTTGGAACAATTGGCTATCCATATATAAAAGAAAAACTTTAGTCCATACCTCACACTATATACAAAAGTAAGTTCAAATTAATTACATACCTAATTGTAAAACATACAGCTATAAAACTTTTAGAAGAAAACACTGAAAGAAAAACTTTATATAACAGTGAGTCAGGAAAAAAATTTTAGATAGAACACCAAAAACACTGCACTAAGGAATAAGTTGTAAATTGGTCTTCATCAAAATGTAAAACGTTTCCTCTTCCAAAGACACTGATAAGAGAATAAATACAGCCACAATCTGAGAGTATTTTCAAGTCCTACATCCGATTAAGAACTTGTATCCAGAATAAAGAATCTCAGAATAAGAAAACAGGTTTTTTTTTTCATGAAAAGCAACCCACTTACCAAGTGAGCAAAAGATTTAAATAAACACTTGACCAAAGAAGATTTCCAGATGACAAATAAGTACATATGAAGATGAATATTATTACTCTTTAAGAAAATGCAATTTAAAATCACAGTATACCACTGCACACCTCTATTACAATGATTAAAATTTAAAAGGCTAGCTATCCCAAATGTTGATGAGTATTTGGAGGAACTGGAATTCCCATACACTCCTGGTAGGAATGTAAAACTGTTTAACTACTTTTGAAAACAGTTTTAGAATTTCTTTTTAAAGTTAAACACATACCTACTAGTATATGATCCAGCCATGCCTTTCCTTGATCTGTACCCCAGAGAAATGAAAGCATGCCCATTGAAAGTCAAACAGGAGTTATTCATAGCAGCTTAAGTTAGAATAGCCAAAAGTTAGAAATAGCCCAGATGTACATAAGCAGGTATATGAACAAACTATAATATATTCTTAATACAGTAGCATACTTACAGAAGCGAGGCAAATCAAGAATACATTATGGTGTCTTACTCCCTTTATATAAAATTCTATGAAATACAAACTATAGTCATAGAAATCACATAAGTGATTGCCTAGTGGTGAAGAAGAACAGGAAGAGTACAAAGAAGGGATTATAAAGGCTCATGAGGAAGCTTTCAGCGAGTGTTAGTCTGTTCATTAACTTGATTATAGGAATGGTTTCACGAATGCTTAAATGTCAAAACATACACCAATCAGTATGGTTGTGCATCAGCCATGCTTGTTTGTACGTCAGTTATACTTCAGTGAAGCTATCTTAAGAGGAAAAAGCAAATGGAAAAAGGAAAACATACACCTTTTTCTGTGTAATAGAACTTTATGTATCACTTTGCCTAATTTATAGTCCACATATGTCGCCAGCTTGTCTAGTTACTAGCAAGAATAAGAGCCTCAAGTATCCTATGAAGAGGGCAACTAATTTTTATCTAAGTTTTAATTTTTATTCTGGATCATTTTCATAGAGTTGTAATATTCAGCAAATTATTCAGTGCTATTTATTCCCTTAGTTGTGGTGTTTTCCATGGTCATAATTTAATTTTAATATGTAGTTTTAAACCAGGTATTAATTGATAGAATAAATGTAATTAAAATTACTTTTAAGATAGTTAATGGTTTAAAAGACATTTTTTTCATGGCATCGAAAGTTTTGTTCTTTTATGAATTTATAACACCCCTTTCTTTCAGTATCTTCTTTGATATCTTTGATTCACCTTTATTTCATGGTATTTTTGTGTAAAGTTTTTACATTGACATGTTTTTGAGAACTGTAAATGTTGAAGTAAATGTAAATATGACTAAGTTTAGATAAATCATTCCTGAAAACATTTACCCAAATTTCAAATTGCTCCGCAGAAATAATTATTTTTTTGAATAGAAGTTCTCCAGGCTTGATTGCTCTTTAAGATTATTTGGAGTAAAAGTTTAGGTTCAGTGTCTGTGCAAGTAGAATAATTTAGAAGGGAAAGGTTCAGAAGTAAAGCTTGGATTATGTAGAAATGCTGTCCACTAGTTTGGTGTAAAATCTCTGATACAGTGGAAGTAATTTTCAAATTCCTAAAGTGTCCTTTTTTCCCTTTCTGCAGAGTGTATATAAATGTGACTTCCTGAACCTGCAGCTTCAGCAGCCTCTCCAGCTTGCACAGGATGCTATAGATGCCTTTTTGAAGCAGCTGAAAAACCCTATTGATTCTCTTCCTGGAGAACTTTTCCATGTAGTTGTTTTCTCTCTCCTTCTCTCTTATTTTCCATCACCTTACCAACGATGGATTTGCTGCAAGAAAGCCCATGAACTATTAGTGTTAAACGGTTTATTGCTTATCATCACACCTGATTCCTCCCATCAGAACCGTCATGCTATGATGATGAAAAGCTGGAAGATTGCTATAGAGTCCCTGGGCTTTAAACGTTTCAAGTATTCAAAGTTTTCACATATGCATTTGATGGCATTTAGAAAAATCTCCCTAAAAACCACAAGTGACTTGGTTAGTAGGAACTACCCAGGGATGTTATATATTCCTCAAGATTTCAACAGTATAGAAGAAGAGGAATATTCTAACCCTTCCTGCTACGTTCGATCAGATATAGAAGATGAACAACTAGCATATGGTTTCACAGAGCTCCCTGATGCTCCCTATGACTCAGATTCTGGAGAAAGTCAAGCCAGCTCTATTCCTTTCTATGAGCTAGAAGATCCCATATTACTTTTAAGTTAATATCAAAGTAAAAGGCCCTTTCAGTCCAGACTCCTAAACTAATTGCTTACACTAATCAGAAATACTAACATGAACTCAGTACTTAAAACCTGGTTTGCATAGGAAAAATGCAAAGGTTTACAGAGTTTGCTATTTTTTTCTACTTCTGGATTTTAAAATTTATTCTTATATAGAAAGCTTAAAGTTTCATGCAGAGTGACTCCTGTCATAGCAGAAACCATTGTTACTTTAGCATTTAGCACTAAGATATCATAGAAAGGTACCTTTTTTCTTTAGTGCTATTGTGAAAAATGAAGCATAACTTGCTGTGTATTTTCCCTTTTTTAATCTTTTCAGTGTTGACTTTAAACCATTGCAATGAGAATGATATGTAGAAAGATGTAGCTTGCACTTTGATGACTCACAAGTTAAATGTGACACAGAGATAGACTGGTTTAGTTGTTTTGTGATGCACTTATTCTCTTTTCTAGAAAAATTGTTATGTTACAGAAAGTCATTTTCTGTTCCATTTTATCTGATGACCAGCATTTCTTCAACTTTTTAGAATTGATTTTTTTTTCCCCCTCTTTTGCTCGTTTCTCAGCATCAGACATTTGGGGAAAGATTTCCCCCAAGTATGTATTCTAATTTCATTAGTACAGTACAATAAACACCATTGCCCAAGTAGAATGTTCCTATCTTTGATAATGATTTAGGCCTTGGTGTTAAGTGTATTTTACTGTGAGAGTTCATTCTTACCTTTTTTAAATTTAGCTTTCATTTCCAAAATTTTCTTTTTAAGCAAGGAACAGTACTCAATCCTGACCTGAAACACCTTGGTGAAAAGGTTTGCACTTGTAAGAGTTTATGTTCTGTCTAGACCAACCATGTTAGGGTCCTCACCTTTCCATTAAGGAGGTGTGCTGCACTACTAGTCTGGAATTACAAAGAAAATTTTTAAATTAACCCTCTGCTAGTAAGCTCATGAAATGGTTTCAACCTTTCGGTATTCTAATTTCTATCAGAATTCTAGCATAAAATTTTCTTTGAATACATAAACCAATTAGTTGGCTGTGGGAATTTTCCCTTTCCACATCAATAACTGACTTTCTGTGTTTCTGAATCAGAAGTGATTAAGGAGAAAAATATGTCCAAACAAGACAAGATTAGTTTAAATAGCTAAGAACATTTAGTCCACATTGTCTTGTCAGCCAGCAATTGTCATGTAAACTTTCATTTTTAAGAGTGCCACTGTGTGGATTTTTTTCAAGTGGTTATTACATTAAAATTACCTCATACTGAGGTTTTTGCACTGAAATATCGCAGTTTCAGAATTCATGGTTAATGTGTGTGTGTGTGTGTGTGTGTGTGTGTGTGTGTGTGTGTGTAAAGGAAACTTGCATTTTCAATAGTTGATCCTAAATTTCATAAACTGCACTTCTTTGGTAAAACTGATGTTTTTGTGCTTATTGTGAGTTGCTGTAGTTAACTTTGAATGTCAAACTTATTTAGAAATACAAAATTTACCCTTTAAGATATAAATCATTGGGTATATATACCCAGTATTTCACATGAAATCTCATTCTAAATTAATGAAAGTTACAGGATTGTAATTAACCTAAAAAAGTCAGTTGACTAAATGCAGTATTGATTACTCAAATATGTGAAGAATAACGTGGAAGGTTTCATTTACTTTCAATGGCTTACGAGCAAATAAGTAGGATTGACTTTCCTTTCCAATTAAGCACTACAGGTCACGTCTTGTAGCTCCCACAAAGAAAGGAAAAAAAAAACAGTGTTAAGGTAACAAAACTGTGTTTTGGTAGTACCCCTTTTACCATACTGCCCATTCCCTTTGGCTTGGCTGAATACAATCTTAAGGGCAAAGAAAACAATGTATCTAATTAAAGTGCTTTGAAAGTAAATGACAACAGTGCTTTTGAGAGGCTGGTGTATGATCTTGGAGTCAGCCTTTGTGTTACAGCTAAAATGTTGGTGCTATAAATTCTTCTGATTGTTTACAGATGTTGATTCTGCTTATGCTCCAAAGTGTGCATGATATATATTTTAAGTAGTACTTTAAAGAAAAGTCTGTTTATAAAACCTACTCCCACTTAGTATAAATTTGTTTGCATTTATAAATATCATTTGTTACTGTAAATTCAGCTTCAAATTAGGTTGGTACAGGATTTAAACTAATACATATTCCACCAAAGCCAATTAATGTTTAAGTGTTAAAATATAAGCAGTCCTGTGGCTTGGTGCCAGATTGTGTATGTAATGACAGAAGTTAACAAAGCCTTCTAATACTGGATTGGTACTCCTAAGAATGATTTCATTTGGATATAAGTAAGTTTTAAAAGGTCTCCTGTTTCACAACAGGATTCTCCAAAATAATTTGGAGTTTCAAAAATAAATGATCATTTGGTTAGATTTTTCAGGATCATGACTAGATCAAAAGTGGTTTTTATCATAGTTGCCAAACAGTGGGAGGTGGCATACCTGAAAACTGTATGTTTGTGTTTGTTGTATTTTTTCACTTTTTGTGAACAAAGCACATTTATTAAAAATTTTAAATTTTCTAATATTCATTGTCTATTACTTATAACCTGAAAATTTTGTGGTCTTTGCTTACTAAGTGATTTCAGAATTGGGAAGCAATTTAGAATCTGAATCACATCTAGAATTTTCCAGCTAGGTTCACCTACTCAAATTCCTTAATCTTATAAATTCATTCTCTAAGATTCAGATAGTCAAGTGACTACCAGATTGATAAACAGCTTGACAATACATGACAAAGAAGGTGTAACGGCCAGCATAAATTCTAGTTCATTTTATGTCTACTTTCCTTGAAAATTATTTTATCAGAAATAAATATATTATTTTACTGCAGCAGATGGCTTTCTCATGAGATCAGACAGTTCTTTATCTATAGAACAAATGTTTAAATTCTACCACACACAGTATGCTGAGGAAACGTCAGGATTGGGGTGGGCATAGTCCCCTTGCTTTTGTGGGGCTTATGATCTAAGGGAGAAGAAAAGCATTCTACATGGAGTCAGTATCTCTATCTAGGAATGATTGCCTACTGATCCTACATCTTTGACTCTGCTCAAGTCCCTTAATTTGTTTACCAAAAATTGAACAGAATGCAAAAAAGCTTTAAACATAACTGTATAGTGAATTACAAAGACATTGTGGATAAGAGGGATATATTGTTCGCCTCTCTAGAAAAGTACAGCTACAAACCAATTCTCTGATGGTAAAAGGCAGTGGGAGGAGGGGGAAAAAAATCAAGCTTTTACTTCATTTTCCCCACATTTTTCTGAGCACAGTGCTACGATGGTATTTTTCAAAGGCCCACATAATAACATTTGGTTCCTTTTCAGTATTACAAAGGTGGGAGACAAAATGTTCTCAATTACTAGTCCAAAAATCTTAATGTTTGTTACAAAGAATATTCATATTATGAAAATTTGATTTTTCCAGTAAAACTTAACTGCAATAACCTCTAATTTTATTCATAATAAGAATTTCATACCCATGATCCTCTGCCAATGAAAAGTTCCCCAAGATTATTAGTGGTGGCCTTATTACACAATACTCCATAAGCATGCTACAAGAGCTAACAATTTCATAAAGGACCTCTAAATATTATAAAAGGAATGAAGTATTAGGTTTTCTAAGTCTTCTTATTATTAGAGGAATTCATAACTTCACAATCGAAAAGATTTTATCTTCAACTTAGATTTGAATGTTTTATCATCCTAAATTTAAGAATGAGTTCAGTAGTTTTATATGCATTTTTCAAGCAGAAATCTAGTTACATCTGGAACTGCTGAGGGGAAATTTTGGGTCAACATCAGCAGTGTTCAACTTATTTTGTATTTCTTCAAATGTAATACTTTTGTTCAATTAATAGAAAGCTATTCTGCTTCTTTGCAATATAGAACATTTTTAAACTTTTAAAAAATATTCTGAAAGAGAGAGAGAGAGAGTGTGTGTGTGTGTGTGTGTGTGTGTGTGTGTGTGTGTGTGTGTGTGAGAGAATGGGGGAGGGGCAGAGAGAGGGAGACACAATCCAAAGCAGTCTCCAGGCTCCAAGCTGTCAGCACAGAACCCCATGTGGGACTTGAACCCATGAATTGCAAGATCATGACCAGAGCCAAAGTTGGATGCTTAACCGAATTAGCCACCCACGTGCCCCTAAAACACTTAATGTCACTGAATGTTTTTAGTAATCAGAAATACTGACAACTATCTTATATCATAGATTTTTACTATTTCTATGATTGGACCCTTTGGTAATACCAAGGTAATACCTATTTCTCGATTTCCAAAATTAAAGGAAAATCCAAAGAATTTGCTCGTAGATACTGGCTACTGATTTGTTTCTGGAGTTTTCCATAAATAATTAGAAGGCTGTAAAACAAATGTGTTAATATTACTAGATTAGAATGCCCATATAAACCATAAAAAAAAAATAGTAGCAAGTATTGCTCAAAAGACAATACCAATTGTATTTCCTAAACCCAGGCCTACATGCAGGTCTTTAAGGAGAAAAGCCAGGAGAATATACTTGGATACTTTTATTGCATATATGTTTTAACTACTGAAGGCAGTCATAACCAAGTAAATCCTATAGTAGTGCCTGATAACATGCTATAGTTCTTTGAACTGCTATGGAAAAATCAGGTATCTGGAAGACTAAAATGATTGTGGACACATTCTGTGAAGCTATGGTAGTATCCACATTTAAGTCCTTTGTATTTGTTCCCGATACCTACAAATCTTTTTTGCAGCTAATTAATGTCACACTTTAGTTACTCCTGTTGCCTTGTACCCAGGAAGGAGGATACAAACATGGCCATGGCCAGTATTTACTTCTTCAATCTCCCATAACACATACTGTTCAGATGAGAGACTTTGCAGAGACAGGTTAAATGTAAAAAATAAAGTCAGCAAATGACCAATCTCCTTAATGGCCACAGGCCTTTTCCTCAGGAATCCAAGAACTAACTTGTTTCCCAAAGGCAAGGATGGATGAATCATTCCCTGGAAATAAAGTAGATGGGTGATTTCTGGAAAGAGAGAGGTAGGCAGACCAAATTCCTGGAGCCTTCCTGCAAAAGGCTTAAGAAAATAGACGGGAGACAGAAGGAGAGGCTATGTATGGCTTGACTATAAAAACGGAACTTTATGTTTTCTAAACTCACCAAAGCAATAGCACAGATTAACATTCCAGAGAGGTTACTGTAGAAACAGTGAGGACCTGGGAATTTTAAAGCATGAAAAAAACATTTCAATAGAGAGGATAGATATTCTTTTGGAGCTTGTCTAACCACAAGTATTACCAAGACAGGGGAACCCTAGTGGACTGGAGAATGGTGTCAGCTGGAATGAGGGGCTATGGAATGGGAGTTAGGAGGTGATAAGTCATCTCTGTAGTCTTGCTAGTGACTGGACACACAAGATATTTTTCATGAAATGAACAAACGTTTTTCTCCCCAAAAGTTCTCAAGTATAAAAAAGCAACAACATTTTAACCTCATTGGTGTAGACATAGTATTATAAACAAATAGAGGTGGATGATAATACTTCTGTAATTTTACTTCCCAAAGAATATGAAGCAGGAAATTCAGAAGAGAGCAGGCTCAGATCTTGCAACAGGTCATTTTAGATTGTATATGGTATTACTTACAAAATGTACTTAGAATTGTTTTTGAGTAATGAATTTTCACTGATCAACTAGGCCTTATAGTCCCTTTTACTAACTATGCAGACTATTTGTGAAATAGCTAGTTCAAGTTAGGGATATAGTTTGTAGCAATGATTAAAAGCAAAGTCTTTTACCATTCACTCAATACAGATTCATTAGTTAAGGCCTAATTACTGCACTATTACACTGGACAAGGTACTATAAAGAATAGAGGTCTGGTGTCCTCTTCAGGGCGCACAATGTAACTTAAAGAAGATCAATGCATTAGCTTTAATGTGAAGCAACAACAAATTACATATCATACAGCACTTCAGCATCTGGTACCTATCAATGAAACCTGTTCACATGACCTTTTGGCACAATGTTCATAACCAGTCAAGATGCAATTTATTCAAATATGGATATCCCTCATCATGCAAGTGCTAAATGGCAATAATGTTTCCCCTTTCCACCATTCCATGTCAACCTCCAACATGCTCTCCTCAACCTTCCATGATAAGGCCCTGGGGGGAGGTGGGGTTGTACCCATCCTTGCACCAGCTATTCCCTCTACCTAGAATTTCTTCCTTTTATATTGGATTTGTAGGACTAGTTCATTTTTGTTTTTCAGATCTTAGCTCACGTGTCACCTCCTATGAGTGTCCTTCCCAGACTACTTAATCAGGTAGTCTCTTCATATCACTGTAAAGCCTCTGCATAACTAATTATCTGAAGTTTACCCTTTTCCTTGTCTATATATATATGGGCAAGTACTTCATCTATCCTATTCTGTATCTTCAGCCTATGAAAGTGCCTTGCAACAAAGCAAGTGATCAATAAATATTTGTAAATAAATTCATCTTACCTTATAAAACGCACCAGAGATGACACAGAACCATGGCTGATAGTTAGTTTATGAAGCTTATGGGGTGATCTATTTCTGTTAGTTCATTAATATATTCTCAAAATTAAGATATAGGTCAAATTATACTTTAGAAAAGTCTGAAATTGGCTTATATAAAATTTCACTTAGATCAAAATTTAGTGATTTTGGAGCCATATAATTTTTCTTCCCTCTACTTACTCCTACCCATCTAAATTTGTTCAGTCTTAACCTCAGATCCTACTTTTCACCATGTCTCCATCAATGCCATCCAATCCCTACCTCTGTCTCATTGCCAATGAAAGAATTTAAGTTCGTAGACAATCATTAGCTATTACATCTAAGGAAGATTCAACTATTGACCTCTTTGGTTCCACAAGAAAAGTAGCATTTCAGCAGTTTCTTAATTCATATAAGGGAGGCTTAATACCAACTACTTTCCAGATAGGTTTCTACCACTAAATACAAGGAGATCTGGGGCAAATTCTTCCCAGGAACTGTTTCTTAATCTACAAAATTCATTTGCAGGGTTACTGATAGGTTTTTAAAATTTCTTTAAATAACACAACCGTGTCACATAGGATAATACAACACATAGTTTCTATTATTTCTTTTAGCAAACAGCCATTAATAACCGTGTTCCTATTTTCTTAGTCCTGACTATACTGTGCTTTCCATGCACACTGACCATTTCATCTCCACCATCACCACCAATTGAAAACCCCTTGTATCTACTCCTTAGGCTCATACCAAGTTAAATTGTGTTCAGTTTTCTCATATTTGATTTTCTCCCCTATAAACTCCTAGGAAAAGATATACCCAGTCCATTACAACCTACCCTGCAAGATTTCAATGGAAACTACAAAAGAAATCTCAACACAAGATTGTCTTGTCTCTGTCAAAGATTAATAAAAATGGGTAACCACTGCTTCAGTATGTTTGATTCAACTATCGTAATTATCATGAAAGAGTTTCCATAAAGGACAACAGTTAATATGAAGTAGTTTTGGTTCATAACCCTCTTGAGAGCTTCCTGACATAATCTGAAACAGACTCTGAATGCAAAGGGCAGGAAGAGACTAAAGAAAGAGGCCACTGCAGCCTGGTAGGTGGCAGTTTTAATAAGCAAAGAGAACTTCTCTGCAAAGTTTGTCGTGGCAGCAGTAAGACAAATGGATCTTGCACTTGCTCATTAAATCTTAAAAGCTTATGAAAGGCCTTAACTGGGTTCAGTCATGTGTATCATTCAGGTGTTGACAATATCACATCCTTACGGCAAGGCTAAGTCCTTGCAGCAGCCTCTGGGAGTGGGAAACGCAAGCAGAACCCACATTCCAAGAACAGGGGAGGGTGTGAGGAACCTCTGATCACCCAGATCCAGCGCGTGGGTCAATTGGCAGTCATATCTTTTTGGTGACCTCTTCCAACAGAAATATAACCAATTTTATTTAAACACAGGAAGAGATGAGGATTATTTCATCAGGTGGGAAACCCCTTGAAACAGTTCAGTTTCTAAAATTCTGACTTCTCCAGCTCCACAAAAGCACACCTACTATTGCTTCCATCACATCCCAAGTTATGACTATAACCTCTTCCATGGGAATACTTGTCTGAATCCGTCCACTAAAGTTTGACATTACAGAGGCCTTGAACAGAAGAACAGATTGGAAACTTGACAGAATAGCCTAGAAAACTACAACAAGAACAACAGAAGAGACACATTAAAAAAAAAAAAAAGAAAACACTATTCTAAATAAAGTCCTTTCAATAGTCATATCAAGCATTTATTAAGCCATTATTATGTATCAGATATGATGCTAAGCACTCTACAAACACTTCCTCACTTTCATTATCTCAACAATCCTATAAAGTACTATTATGTTGGTACTAGTGAGGAAAACAAGTCTTTGAAATGTTTAACAATTGTCTAAAGTTAGAAAAGTGACTTAGCCGCTATGTATCTTGGGTCTACTTGAAAGCTTATGTTCATTCACCACATTACCTGAGTTGCCTAATCAATATGGCTGTCTGAATAAGTATGTTTCTGAAACTAGTTTCACAAAAACTGGGCACAAAATTGAATAACAGGCTTCTGTTAAGTGTTTCCATTACACCGTGGTAGGCATTCTTTTACGTATGGAGTTCTGATCCCCAGACAAATCAGATTACAACTTCAAGATTACAAAATGTGAATCAGATTACACCTTACTACGTCTAGTAAGAAAGACAAAATAGATGCACGAAAATTATAATACAAGGTAGAAAAAGAGATGTCACAAAGAAATTGAAAAGGGAGTCAAATATTTTTTTACTTAAAAGGGCACGAGAACCAGAGTATTACAGGTGAATTTTATCAAATTTCTGTGAGGTTTTTTTTTCCCCTACAATCTATTCCAAAGCATAGAAAAAGAAAAAAGAAAAAGGGAACTTTGAGCTAGAATTGATTCAAACTTAGCACACAGACAAAACCATAAGTTGTACTAATTTTGTACTGCTGCTATAACTAATTGTCACAAATTTACTGGCTTTAAGAAATACAACATTATCTTGCACATATAGGTGGATTAGGAGGAAGTTTACAGAGGACGAAGGGGGAGGAGAAAAGGAAAAATAGTTGGGGAGAGAGAGGGAGGCAAACCATGAGAGACTCTTGAATGCTAAGAACAAACTGAGGGCTGAGAGGGCATGGGGGAGAGGGGAAGGTGGGTGATGGGCATGGAGGATGGCACTTGTTGGGATGAGCACTGGGTATTATATGGAAATCAATTTGACAATAAACTATATAAAAAAATACAACATTATCTTACAGTTTTGTAGGTCAGAGGTCTAACATAGATCTCACCGGGCTTAAGTCAAGGTGTGTTCTCTCTGGAGGCTCCAAGGACAAATCCATTTTCTTGCCTTTTCCAGCTGAAGACTACCTGAATTTCTTGGCTCATGGCTCTCTTCTTCCATTTTTAGAACCAGGTCAAGTCTTGTTCATATCAGACCTCTGAATCCCCTTCAATCATCAGCCTACCCCTCTCTCTTTCCTCTGTTTCTCCAACTGCACCTGGAAAAGATTCCCCCCTTTTAAAGACACATGATTAGAATGAGCCAATGGGAATAATCCAGGATTATCACCCTAGCAGAAGGTCTTTAACCTAAAGCACATGTGCAAAACTCCTTTTACCAAGTAAGGTTGTCTATTCACAGGATTCATGAATTAGGAAATCTTTGGGAGGCCAGTATTCTGCCAACCTCACATGCAATTTCAGCTATAACTATTAATGCAAAACTAATAAATAAAATACTGAGGAAAAGAACAATTAAAAGTCATATATTGACACTATTTAGTAACACCAAAAAGTTATTTTTCTTCCAAGTATGAATTCAGGCAAGTAATAATGTTAAGTCACTCTATCCACCAATCAAAGAGAAAAACCCAGTGATCACCCGGATGCTAAGAAAAGCATTTATTTTTATATTATTATTATTTTTGTAAAGTTTGCTTATTTTTTAGAGAGAGACAGCATGAGCCGGCGAGAGGCAAAAAGAGAAAGGGAGACACAGAATTGGAAGCAAGCTTCAGGCTCTGAGCTGTCAGTACAGAGCCCAACAGGGATTCAAACTCAGGAGCCATGAGATCATGACCTGAACCGAAGTAGGTCACTCAACCAATTGAGCCACCTAGGCACCCCATTTATTAAATCCAACACCCATTCATAAATTAACTCTTAGATCAATAGATGCAGAAAGCCTTCTTAACATGACAAAAGAATCTACTAGAAACCTATAGAAAGCTTCAGAATAAAAACCACTAGAAGCCTTTCACTAAAGGCAAAAGAATAACAATGATGCACACTTGCAACATGACTATTTGATGTACAGACTTAATGTAATAAAATGAGATAAATAAATGAACTCTCATACTGGGGAGGAAGAGATAAAATCAATGGCCTATACATCTCATTGACTAAACCGTGTAAGAGAAATGACAAGAAAACTACTAGAAAGTTTGGTAGGTTAGCTTTCCTATACATGATCAAAAAACTAATTAGCTAAAAAAAACACACACACAGAAAAAACTATCCCATTCATGGTTGCAAAAATAAACAACACAGAAAAACTAGGAAAAATACTTAGCAATAAACTAAACATTTAAAAAATACATACTGAGACCTATACAAAGAAAATACTAAAACTTTACCAGTAAACATAAGACTAACTCGCTATAGACACTGTCAGATTCCTGATGGGAAAACTAAATATCAGAGATAAGTCTGTGGTTTGGGGAGACATCAAAATTTGGAAATGTCAAATCTGCCCCAAATTACTCAATAATCCAATGCAATCTCAACCAAAATCTAAATAAGATTTTTGTATTTATTTTATAAGCTGATTAAAAGTTCATATGAAAAAGGGGCAAGAAATTTTTAGAAAAAGAATAGAGAAGATATTGCTATAAAACCATACAAGATATAATAATATATATAATATAGCATAGGCGCAAAAGAGATTAACAGAGCAGAATATAAAGTCCAAAACTATCCAGTGTACATACAGGTATTCAGTACAGGACAAATGTGACATTTCAAGACAGCAGAGAAACAATGGACAAGTCAATTGTGCTGATAACAGATAATTCAATAAACGATAATATGAACAAAACAGAGGAACAGTTAACATAAGGGAAAAAATAAAATGACAAGGGGCTCAACTTACTAGTAATGAGTTCTTTTTAGAACAAATTAAAACAGTAAGTATATTTTTCATCTACCAGCCTACGAGAAATAAAGAATGATAATATGAACTATTGACATAAATATAGGGATAAGAACATTCTCTGTCACTACTGGTAGAAATGTGTTATAAATTCAAAAAGCCTTTTTGGTAAACAATTTAGCAATATAAACATTCTGAATATGCACTTAATCCAGCAGTTTCTAATCCATAAGCATATCACTATGTCTGCAAATTTTACACTTGGCACTGAAGCATAGGTCTGAAGCAAAAAAAAACTAGAAACTCTAAAAGTCCTTCGACAGAAAAATAGTTAACAAGAAACATAGTACATTCATCCCATACAGTTGTTTAAAATTTTTTTAACGAACCAAAAACTCCACAGGGACCTCTATGTCCTGTCTTGAGCACATCTTTCAGTGCCAAGGTAATTGCTGAAAACACAAAAAAGCAAGTCAAATAACAGAAGTAACATAACAACCAAAATATAAAATTACACATTTGTATAAGAACTCCTACTGATACACATGGAAAAAGGGTAAGATCGATGATTCAGAAAACAGTATGATTGCAAATAACCAGAGGTGCCTGGATGGTTCAGCCGGTTGAGCCAACTTTGGCTCAGGTCATGCGTGAATTCGAGCTGGGCATCAGGCTCATTGCTATCAGTGCAGAGCCTGCTTTGGACCCTCTGTCCCCTTCTCCCTTGTTCATGCTCGCTCGCTCGCGCTCTCTATCAAATGAATAAACATTAAAAAAAAAAAAAAAAAGAACGACCAAAAGGGCATACTAGGGGACACTTCCATGAGATTGTGATTCAGTAGGTCTGAGCTGATGCACAGGCACCTCCATCTTCAACAAACTCCCAGGTAATTTCGGTTTGAGAGTCTGTGGCCAGAATCTTGAGAGATCAGGACTCAGAAGGATACAGTGTATCAAACTGTAACACTGTTTTCCTGCCGGCTCAGGAGTGGCTTTGGTAGTGCACTCACTGAAAGAGAACTTCTAAACTATACTACTCTGTATAATGTAAGTTATTTGCATTGTGTATATTATATAGTTTGTGCATTTTAAAGAAAAACAACAACAAGGACAGGAAAATACAAAGAAGAAAGTGAGGTATCTTTAGTCACCTAACAGATAAAATGTATGAGAAATCTAAAGGAAAAAAATATTGTCACCTGGGCAGTCAGGGAAGGTTCCTAGAGGGAGTGGCATTTGAAAGGAGCTTTGAAGGAAAAGCTAACATCAGAAAAGTAAAACTGAGGAAGAAGTATTCTAGGTAGAGGAATGATACAGGAATACACAAGGGGGAAATAAGGGCTTTCAATTAGGGAATATTTCCATTTCACAGAGTTTAGGGCACTAAAGAGAAATCATTAGGAATTAAGAGCATCGTAGTTAAGACAGTAGTTTTGGACAATCTTGGTTATCAGACTAAAATTTTTGACTCTACAAACTGAAAATATCTGAAAGATTTCAAGCCTAATCACTGTGTAATAGTAGAATGATGCTCTAGAAAGGTTAACTGGATACCTGCACTGAAGGGCAGATACTGGAAGCTGGAAGCTATTATCCTTCCCAAAAGACATGAGCATGCATTGTGGTAGAGACATGGAAACAGAGGAAGATGGAGCCACGGCTACTGAGTAGAGAATACAGGAGGGACAGGTGAGGAGAGGAGACCGGTCTGCGAGGCATGCATTTAGGCAAGTTTAAAATGCGGCCAGAATTTCGGAAGCGCTTTAAGGATAGGCTTGGGAATTAGCTGCAGAGAAGTCAAAGTTAACATCAAGATCTAACTAAGGGTGCAGACAGAGGAAAAGAGGACCAAAGTGAATGTTAGAGAAAAAGCTATTCAGGAGGAAGCAGACTGGTTGTTAAAACAATTCACATAAAGCAAAGAGATGTAGTGTGAGAAGTAGAACACGGGTCTTCCAAAGGAAGAGAGAAGAGGTCTGTGTCAACCACACTACCATCTCTCCACCACTACCCTCACTGGTCTTAAAATGTTTAGTTTCATTTTTCTGTTGGTTAGAGAAGTGGTTCCCAAACATAGAAGTTCATGAAAATCACCCAGGAACAAGTACATTAAATTAAAGAATACTAGTATGTAAGCAGTAGCCGTGCAACTTAATATTCAGTAGTTTGTATGTGGCATCTCAAATCTATGTATATAAATAGTTCCCAGCCAGATATAATTTGAGTTCTAGAATGAAAGGAAAGATAGCGAACACTGAAACTGAATAAACCCACATAAATAAAGAATGAATAATTTTCATAAAAATTACTAAAATATTCAAAGAAAACTATTAAATTCTTAGGATATGTGGGAAAGTAATCATTGGATAAGTAGGAGAAAGGCAAAGTTGAGCTACATTTCCTCATTTATAAAAGTCAAAAATTACTGTTTCATCTTTGTTTTTATAATTAGATGTGACAAAGATAAAAGAAAGGATATTGTATTTTGAGTACTTGTAGCCTTCTCCCTTCTCCCTGCTTCCTAACAAGGTTTCTGGGCCTGTGCTGAGCTCTGGGTATTAATTAAGCAGCTGATCTGAAAAATTAGAGAAGGGAAAAACTGAATGAAGTCCTGAGAGGTTATACTGATCTGTATAAAAATGAAAACGGCTAACAAACAAGAACTTACTAAGTGTCGGGCATTGTTCCAAATACTTGACATATATTAACTCATTTAATCCTCAAAGCAGCCCTATGAATAAATACTACTTCCATTTTACACATGGGACACAGAATTATGGATAGAATCAAACTCGGACAGCCTAGCTCCACAGCTGTCAGTCCTAACTGCTACTCTCTACGGCTTCTCATAGGAAATACCAAACAGCTAAGCCAAGGAGTGAGGGTGTGAGATAGAGAGGAGAGTAACCCAGCAGAACACTTGGGACAAGATATTTTGGGAAAGTATATGGGGAACAGAAAAATAAAAGATATCACACAAGTTCTCAAAAAATTAAATCTATAAATTAAACATATGAAGGGATACAGGATACTTCTTCAACTAACAAATTAGAAAATCTTGATTCACTGGTCCCTGTGTTGAAAACATAGCAGTTCTTAAAAGAAACTCAAGGAGGAATGAAAATTTAATTTTTTTTTAATGTTTTTATTTATTTCTAGGAGAGAGAGAGAGACAGCGTGAACAGGGGAGGGTCAGAGAGAGAGGGAGTCACAGACTCCCTGAAACAGGCTCCCTGAAACAGGCTCCAGGCTCCAGGCTCTGAGCTGGCAGTCAGCACAGAGCCCGACGCGGGGCTCGAACCCACGAACTGCGAGATCATGACCCAAGCGAAAGTCGGACGCTTAACTGACTAAGCCACCCAGGCGCCCCATGAATAAAAATTTAAAAGACCAATGAGCATAGAATATGTTGTGATATCAAGGAATTATCCCTCGAAAAACGAACCACCTCCAGATTCACATGCTTCAGGATTTAGTTCCCTGAAACTTAAAGAAAAGATGATTTCCATACCAAATAATCAGCTGCACAAAACAGGAAGAAAAAAAAGAGAAAGCTACCCAGTTTGTTGAATAGCACAAATCTATCACTTACACCAAAACCTAAAAAGAGAATACTAGAAAATAAAACCAGATACACTTTTCACTTAAAAATATATCAATATACAAATTAAAATCTTGACTATTGAATTTAATAGTTCACAAAAATGTCAATGAGGATTTATTCCAGAATTACAAAAATAGATAAATAGTAGTAGTTACCATGAAGTTAACACATCATAGTGCATCGATGAGGAAAAACCATAGGAACATCTCAAAAGACCCTTAAAAACAATTTGAATTCAAAACCAATATGTGAAATAAAACACACAATGTTAAATAAGAATGAAAGAATATATTCTTTAAGTATTCCCTTTAAGTTAACCATCAAGATTATGCTTAGTAGTGACCATACTAAAAGTGTTTCCGTTAATGTCGGGAACATACCAAGAAAACCTGTTTTCAGCACTTAAGCAAAAATTATTATACAATGCTTTAAAGTTAGATTCAAAAGTAAGAGGTATAACAAATGAAAAGCAAATAAATGACCATTATTTTTAGAAAAAAACACTTAATATTTAAAAAATGTAGTGAGATGGCCAAAATTTTTTAATGAAATAAATCTTCTATAAAGTAATGCTCAGAAAATATAAAACAAAATTCAAGAAAGCCTAATAAGCATATGTAATAATAGCCTCTTCTTACACACTGAGTCCAGAGAAATAATGGAAAATATGTTTTAAATCATTTAATATAAATAGAGTTGCATTGAACATTAGAAGGTAAGTCTCCTGAGAACTGTGAGCCATCTTTAAGTACAGGAAAGAACGGAAACGTTTTCAGTCTAAAAGACTAAGCCAGGAAGACTCAGGGACCAGAGCAGGGAAGCTGATGGGGGCCAAGCAAGAAGCTCCTAACACTTGAAGAAAGTCAATGCCATGAAAGATGATGAATAAAACAAATGGAAGAATTTGGAAACTGATGAAATGGAATGAAGTAAGCATTTGTGGGGCTCCCGGCTGGCTCAACCTGTGTGAGCAACTAACTCTTGATTTCAGGTCATGAGTTTGAGCCTCACATTGCGCATGGAGCCAACATTTTAAAAAAAATGAGTATTCAGGGGCACCTGGGTGGCTTAGTTGGCTAAGCACCTGACTCTTGATTTCAGCTCAGGTTGTGATCTCACAGTTGGTGGTTTCAAGCCCTGTGTCAGGCTCTGTGCTGACAGTGCGGAGCCTACTTGGGACTCTCTTTCTCTCTCTCTCTCTGCCCCTTCACTGTTCTCTCTCTCTCTCAAAATAAATAAGTAAACTTAAAAAAAAAAAAAGAGCACAAGTTAAAACATGTCTAGGAAAACTTTTTTAAAACAGCCTAAGAAGGAAATTAGTAGCTATAAGATTAAACTGAAGAATTCTTCCAAAAAAGAGCACAAAGAAATAAAGATGTCACAAATATGAAACATGAATATTAGATGTAGCTCAAATGTATCTTAGAAATAGGAGTTCCAGATAAGAGAAATGAAAGAAAGAAAATACTGGAAAAAATAATGAACTTTTTACAGAATTTAAGGATGATTGGAAACCTTCAGTTAAAAAAGGATTGCTAAGTAAAAATATAGGGTTTTCCTAAACATAAACATACAAAATTTCAGAAGATTTAGGATATAGTTTCCTAAAGCTAAGAGAGAAAAAAGACAATTTGTCTATAAAAGAATGGGAACTAAATTGGCACTAGACTTTTTATCAGCATCTTTAGATTGTAAGAGTCTATGAAATGAAAATGCATTATTTTCAAAATGTTGAAGAAATATTAGCAACAAAAATTTTTTTAAGACAAAGCTTTCTGCTGCCAAAAATGTAATTAACTGACAGTGGGACCACAAAAACGGTTTCTTTCTAGTAAGAAAACAGCAGTATGAATTAAGAGCCTTAAAAATGTTCATATTAGGGGCACCTGGGTGGCTTAGTCGGTTAAGCGTCCGACTTTCACTTAGGTCATGATCTTGCAGTTCATGCATTCGAGCCCCGCATCGGGCTCTGTGCTGACTGCCAGCTCAGAGCCTGGAGCCTGTTTCAGAGTCTGTGACTCCCTCTCTCTCTGACCCTTCCCTGCTCACACTGTCTCTCTCTCTCTCCTAGAAATAAATAAAACATTAAAAGAAAATAAAAAATAAAAATATTCATATTATTTAACCCATCTAGGAATCTATTCCAAAGGGAATAGAAATGTAATATATCACAAGTGCAATGAGCCAAAGTTGTAGAATTTGATAACAGAAATCAAAAACATTGGAAACTTTCCAAATTAAGGAAAAGGTTAACTAAATCATGTCTCACCCATATGATGCAACATTTGCCATTGTTAATACAGTGTAAATGCTAATGAAATAAGGTGCAAAGTGGTTAATAATAATGACATTTATTATCTGACTTAAGAATTTTAGACGTAAGGAAAAAGTGTAGTTGAACTCTGGCAAACATGGCTTATTGTCATCCGTTATTCTTCCTTCTTCTCAGAAAGAGAATTCTTATTTTTAGATGGGCATATGGCCACCTCAATTACTACTTTTCCCAGATTCTATAAATACTAAATACTGGTCAGTGTGATATAAGCTGAAGTGTTTCACATAACTTCTAAGAAGTGTCATTAAAGTTGGGGTGAGGGGAGTACATTTGCCTCTTGTACTTCCTCCTTTCTGTTACTAGAATTAGAAGTGATAGCAGGAAATTAGGCAGACATCTTGCACACTGAGAAGGAAATCATGTTCTGAGTGGAAGGGGAATAAGAGAAGGAATTAGGGTCTTTAATATCAAGAAGCACCATATGTGCTCTAGAACACCTACTTTTAGACTTTTTACATGAGAGAAATAAACGGGTATTAAGCTATGGTTACTGAGCTTTGCAATACATACACCTGCACCTAATCTGGGTGCTACTGTTAGAGTTTCTGGTTCTGTAGATCTGGGCATGGGGGCTGATATTCGCATTTCTGACTAGTTCCCAGGTGATGCCGATGCATCTGGTTTAGGGACCACACCTGTAGAGCCACTGCACAGTTGGAGATAATAACCCAGTGGTTCTCAGTACTTGCTCTACATTAGAATCACTGGGGAGGGAGGCAAGAAAGAGGGCAGGGAGGGTCTTTAATAAAACACAACAGCTACCTGGCCCTCACTCCAGAGGAGACTGACTTATTTGATCAGGGCTGGGCCTGGGTATGGGTATAGATAAAAAATCTTCAAGGTGATTCTAAGGAGTATGCCAAGCTGAACACTGTAACCCTTTCCTGCTAACTGTTTACAGCAATAATGAGACTGAAATACCTGCCTTCACCCACAAAAGGAAATGATATTTAGAAAACTGCACTCGATGACCTAGAACTTGAAACCAAAAGACTGCAGTTTAAGTCCCTGCCCCAGGACAGCATAGTTTCTATGGACCTTGTTTATTTTATGTATAGCATGGTGATGAAGACAGTTACTTCTTCAGGATTTGTAGAAATCAAATTATATGACAGAGGTGAAAGCACTTTGTAATCTCAAAGTGTTACAGAGATATAACAAGGGAGTAGACCCAGCAGATCATCTGTGGAGATCCTGAATTGGTTCAGCTCTGGAACAGGATTGAAGAATTAGAAGAAGGAGGAGGAAAACAAGAGAGAACATAGGAAGAAATAATGCAGGACTCACCTGTGACTCTCTGCCACAGAGGACTGAGAAAGATACAACCATCCATTTCTCCTGCCACAGGTGCCGTCTTCCCGCCTTCCCTTGATTTTTAAAAGATATTTTCAACAGCTGTTCCTCGTCTGAAATAATTCCTCTAGGTGAAATTTTTGGCCTGGAGCACACAGACCTTGCCTGCATAGAAACGAGCGTTGGAGAATGGATGTTCCTGCTGTTAGGATCATTACACTGCCATCAGTAACTGCAGCTTGAAATCTCCTGTCACTGCAATGGTTCCCAGGTGGCTGTTTTATATGCAGGTGTTTGGCTGTGGCTGTGCCAGATGTCAGGAACTGACCCTAATATTTATAATCCGGGGATAAATAGCACCAGGCAATGGAGGGTTTAGTTCATGCCCTGGAGGGCCCCAGGTGCCAGGCTAAGGAGTTTGGACTTTATTCTGTAGCCTGTAGAACTCATTGGTTATAATCTAAGAAGTGACACAGAATGGTGCTCTGAGAATATCAGTCAATGTGATGGATTAGACTGGGTAAGGCTGACGTCAAGAAGACAAACCACAGGGGTTGCTGAAGTAATTCAGGGGTTAGGACCTCAACTAGGGTAGTGGCAATGGAATTTGAAAAGAAATGATAAATGCAAGAAATGTAGTGAATGAAAACGAAAAACACCTGGCCTTCACAACTGTCAGGTTCTTTTAGTCAATACTGGCAGCCTTCAACAATGGAAAATTGATGAGAGCTACTACACTCTCTTCTTTTACTATTAGTGTCCTACAGTGAAAGCAAGTCTCAGATTTCATGCAACTATACAGAAAAATATTCATCAACAAGCACGCACACACACACACACACACACACACACACACAACACTACACAAAAAATATTTTGTGCCAAAGTACTAAACAGCGTTCTAGAACAGGGAGCCATTCTGAAGTCTGTTAGGGTGCTATATTCAGAAGACTTTTTCACATGCTACATTGAGGCAAGAACAGAAGTGCCTGCTGAATATGCTAGCCAGCCACAGATCTTGAACACCTGTTATTTCCACAATGAAAAATTATTTATAATCTTTTATGTTCATTAACATACCTCTAGTGCAGATTAACAGTGATGGTGGAAGCACTTGTGCAGCCAACGTTAGAGTGAAGATGCCTGATTAGTCTTTCAAATGCTAATTACCCACCCTGGAGTGTGCAGATTAAAGTTAACTCTGAAACACATACACATCTCACTGAAGTACTCTAAAGTATACCGACAAGATAACAAGCATCAAAGACAGTTTCAAGGTCACAAGGCTGTGGAGCATGTTTGAGGGAGACGAAAAAGCAGTGCTTTAATGAGGAGTCTTAGTGCCACGAAACAGGAAACAGCTGTGGCTGATTTAAGCAGAAAAGAAATTTATTAGAGGATACTGGGTAGCTCAGAGGATTGCTAGAAATGAAGCCTTGGACCTGCATGTCAGAGTCTACAGCCAATAACAACAGCACTGAACTGATGGAAGAGGGCTCTAGAGTTGCAGCAGCCATGCACAGGTGTCTTGAATTACTGACGCCACTCATCCTGTGGAATGAGGAATACCTGTGACCATAGGCGAGGGTTTTGGTCATCACCTTCCCTTCACCCTCATTCCTTCTCAGGTCCTACTCTTTTTTTTTTTTTAATGTTTTATTTATTTCTAGGAGAGAGAAAAAGAGACAGCGTGAGCAGGGGAGGGTCAGAGAGAGAGAGAGTCACAGACTCTGAAACAGGCTCCAGGCTCTGAGCTGCCAGTCAGCACAGAGCCCGACGCGGGGCTCGAACCCACGAACCGCGAGATCATGACCTAAGGGACAGTCGGACGCTCAGGTCCTACTCTTACAGGCTAGACAACTCTAGGTGCTGGGTTGTCCATTGCTGATTGGCTTGTTTCCATTGTATGAGGGGTGGTCTATGGCCATACTCTTCCTTGTGGGTCACATATTTTATTGTCTATTTTTAGTCAGGTCTTTTGTCAAGTTCCTGAGAGAAACCTGAATGGGAGTGGGTGGTGTCTGTTACAGTCTTAAGAGGGACCCGGGGCGCCTGGGTGGCTCAGTCGGTTGAGCGTCCAACTTCAGCTCAGGTCATGATCTCACAGTTCGTGGGTTCAAGCCCCACATCTGACTCTGTGCTGACCGCTAGCTCAGAGCCTGGAGCCTGCTTCGGATTCTGTGTCTCCCTCTCTCTCTGACCCTCCCCTGCTCATGCTGTCTCTCTCTCTCTCTCTCTCTCTCTCTTCCAGAAAATAAAACACTAAAAAAAAAAAAAAAAAAAAAGAGGGACCTTACGCCTGAGGGGGGAGTGCTGTAATCAGACCCTCCACCAGTACTGTTCCAAAATATGTTTTCCCCCACCCAGAGACCTCAGGTCCTAACCTTTCGTCTCTGCCTATTGTATCCTAACTTTCTCTATTACCATACGCCGGATTTACAGCTTTGGGAGATGGCTGGTGATTGCGTTTAGAGTTAGGAGTCTGGACACAATCTCACACTTTTTATTTGCAAAGGAGGAATCAGAGTCTGAGAGTGCTTCATCACTATACATGTGCTGCCCACCTTGACCCCCAATATCTATTAAAAAATGAAGAAATTCACATTCTATTAGCAGAAATAGGAATAGAGGACACTAACAGAAAATAAGTGGGAGAGAACTAGTGATTGTTGAAGGCCTATTGTGTACTTTGCAAATACTTATGTACCAACTACGTATCAGGCACTACTGCACCAGGTGGATTTAATGGTGAGCAAAACTGGACATATCCCATAGGAAACGGAAGCGTGCTGGGGTACAGACAACTGGGGGAGTGTTCTGTGATGTCAAGCCAGAGGTAAAAAAGAGCCAGACTACAGAACTTGTTGTAGAATGTTTTATCCTAAATGGGCTAAAACATCTAAAGGTTGTAAGGGATTTTTCTACATATATCTTCTCATTTAATCCCTACGACAACCCTGTAAGGTGGGTATTATTAGTATCCCATTAACACATGAAAAAATGAGGTTCAGCCAGATTAACTGACCTAAGAGCTTCAAGGAGTAGAAAATGATGGGAGGGATAGAAGGCAGGCAGGAAGGGCTTCTTAGGGAAGAGGAATTCATACTTTTTCAGGGCCTACCTTCTGCCAGAAAAAAATATTGTTTCGCTGTACATTCACAACACCTTTGCAAGGAAGGTTTGGTTTCTTTCCTTCTCTCTCTCTCCCTTCCTTCCTTCCTTCCTACCTACCTAGTCTATCTATCAGGGGAACCGAGGTTACGAAAAGAGAAGGGGAACCAGGATCTACACCCCAAAACCGTCGGGCCACAGCTGTTGTAAAGCGCTGCCTGTAACATCCCCTTAGGTTTCTTCAGTTGAGTTCTCATTACAAATAAAAACTGGCCTGGGCGTTTGAATGACCTTTAGGAAGCGACGTTGGTGAATATTTAGGGGACAGGGAGACAAAAGAGAATGGAACAGGCCAGGGTTGGGGAGCTCAGAGCTGCCGGTGACCTAAAGACCCAGGTGGTGATTCAGAAGGAGTCTTAATTAGAAAAGGAGGCGAGAAGGGCTTTGAAGGCGAGCCTAAGGAGTTTGGGCTTTTGCTGGTCAGCAGACACAAAGCCATGCATTAGGTCAAATGCTAAAGCACAGCAAAGCCTCCCGCGCTATTTACAGTTCACGTGTGGCCGTCCCGCCTGTCTGGCTCCAGTTTCGGTTTAGCCGGAGGCGGCGGCCTAAAGGTTTCAAGGGCACGGTATACGTGATCCTTTGCGGTCTTCCCGCTCCCTATTCGCCACCGATTCCCAGTCCCAGAAGGAGAAAGACACTGGACTCAGCCGGGACCCTGAGTGGGGTGCGTGCACTAGTGCAGCGCCGGACGCACCTGGGGTGGCGGCGGCGCGGTGGGTTTGGGCGGGGAGAGGGGCCGGGCCTCAGGGAGGAAGCGCGCCTCCCGGTTTGACCCCGGCGGCGTTCCGTACCGTCGCGGATTCGGCGGTAAGAATATGGCGGCCGCAGCCCGGCCGGTAACGGAGAAAGTTTCCATCGAGACTGGCCTGTATTAGTGCGTGTGGCTTCAGGCCCTCGATCCCCCTCCCCCCGCTCCCGGCGTGCCACCTCCCCGCTCCGAGGCTCAGGCTCAGCCCCAGGGACCCTCCCTTTTCTGTGTTGGCCCCAGAGCCGACTCCGTGGGTTGAGAGAGCGTTGGTGGCGGCGACCGAGTCAGGTAGGGGGGTCCGGGTGAACAGTGGGGTGGCGAGACCTGAGCACAGACACCGCCCAGGGCTCTGCGTAGTTCGAGCCCCCGGCTCCGCCCAGCCGGTCTCTTAGGGCCGGGATTGCCGTAACTGCCCCAGGAGTAGTTGACGGTGGGGGTTGGAAAATGGAAGGTGGGGTGCGCCTTTCCGTATCCTCCGCGATTAACCAGTCAGCCGGGTCCCCAGTTGTGGTTGCCTTCTCCCAAAGTAAAGGAGTGGTAGAGAACAGGCGGGCTCTTTCTGGAAGAATTGCTGTTGCTGCCCCAATACTGAGAGAGATTTAGTATTTAAGGTGCTAGTCTCCTTGTATGTAGTGGGCCCAAAGAATTAAAATGAATTCATAGAGCTAAAGCTCTGGGATTCCACGCCCCTGGCTGTTCAGTATGGTTCTTTTAGCTTTTGAAGCTTCCCCTAGATGGGACGGAAATAGTTTCTGAGTCCAAAGCTGATGCAAATGTTAAAGTGTGTCTTTGACTCTAGTGAGCCATTCCCTAGAGGTAGGACATGGAAGAGAACTGGTTTGGAGGACTTTGAATGATGTAAGCGAGGCATAGAGTAATTCCAAACATTTTTGGAATCTCCCTTAGCTCTACTACTTATTAGCTGTGGGATATTGGACAACTTCTTTATCCTCTTAGTGTAATAATAAGTGTCCAGTAACTAGCATTGTTATTAAAGTTATTTCTGTATTAGACTTCATTTCTTGAACAGGTATTTGTTGAACACCTAGTTGGTGCCAAATTTTCTTCTAAACATGGGTACACAGTACTAACGACAAACTTTCAGAGACCTTGTGATCTAACAGGGAATGCAGACATTAAACAAATCATGATCAGTATTTTGCTATTACAGAGGAAGTGCAGGGGTCATATGAATGGGTCAGGGGTGATCTCACTAAGAAAGTAATTTGAGTGACACCGGAAGAGTAGGAGTGAGCTAGGTGAGGACTGGGATGGGGCTAGGAGAAAGGAAAGGAGTATACCTGAAGAGGGAATAGCAGTGGTGTAGTAGAGAATTGAAAGGTCAGCTGGAATATAAAGTTCAAGAGGAAGAGGGTTAAGAGATGAAGCGGGAACGTTATTCACATTCGATATGGAGAGCATTATAAGGCGTTTTAAGGAGTGTAGATTTTAATGGTTAAGATGATGGGAAGCTATTGACAGGTTTTACATAACAGATTGACCTAACAAATATTTGGTTTCAAAAGGAATGCTTCTTGGAGAAGGCAGGGGTAGATACAGGGAGATATTAAGCGTGAGATGACGGTGGCCAAAATTGGGATTTTGACTTTGGGGATGGGAAGAAGTAGAAATGTTTAAGACATGTCTAGGAAGAGGAATGGGAAAGACTTGGTGACGATTAAATATAGGTGGTGAAGGAGAGGAGGGTTAGAGGAGTATGTAGGTTTTATAAAACAGACTCTGGGAGTTATTAGTAAACTCCCCTTATGCAGATTGACTCTGCTGTGCTCCAGCTTTATCTGTCCGTCAGGTAATTTCTCATTGAATCAAGTAATGGCAGACCAATTGAAAAGATTGTGATGCTTTGTTGGTTTACTCTCTGATTCAGCCAGTTTGTCTTTTGAAGGTCAAAATGTGGAAAGACTTTGTAAATTAGCCATTTAAAAATATTCTGCCATACTGATTTTGGCAGTATGGTTGTGTATATTCTATGATATGAACGTTATGGGTATAATTTACATGTTTACCTTATTGTCCAGGGTTTACTCTAAGAACAAACAGAGCTGGCACTTTTATTTCTATCACATCGATTAATACACGGGTGTGATTAGGGAGAGAGAATAAGTGAAAACATGGAAATAGATGAGATTGCTCATAGAAAGTGTATAGTGAGAGAAAACCCCAAGCTTGGGATTGAATAGACAAAGGATGGATTGAGAATGAAGAGTCTGCAAGAAGACCTAAAAGGAAAGACCAATGAGTTAGGAAGAAAATCTGGAGTTTAGTCTTTGAGAGGTAAAAAGTAGGCAGGTTTCAGAAGTTGAGAGTTGTCAGCAATGTCAAAGCTGTTTGAAAAAGGTGCAAGATAATAAGTGAAAAGTACACATTGATTTTAGGAGCTTATTTTAGACTTCGGCAGAGTAGTTTGTTGTATGGTGGGAACCATTGTTGATTGGTGGGAAAAGTTCAGTAATCAAATAACAGCTGTTGAGAGGACAGAAGATTGAACTTGGAAGAGAAGATGGGGATGAGTGAGAATTGTTTTTGTTTGTTGTTTCTGGTTTTTGGTATTTTTTTTTTTAATAGTTTATTTTTGAGACGGGGGAGGAGTAGAGAGAGGGGGAGAGAGAATCCCAAGCAGGCTCCTGACTGTCAGCATCAAGCCCTACGAGGTACTCTATCCCACGAATCGTGATATCATGACCTGAGCTGAAATCAAGAGTCATAGGCTGGACTGAGCCACCCAGGCCCCCCACCCCAGTATTATTTTTAAAAAGAGCTTTGCAGAGCCCCTTGGCAGCTAAGTGAGTTAAGCATCTGACTCTTGATTTCTGTTCGGGTCATGATCTCACAAGTCATAGATTTGAGCCTCTCATCGGGCTCAGCGCTGACAAGGCTGAGTTGACTTGGAATTCTCTCTCTGCCCCTCCCCTGTGCACACATACTTCCGCTGTCTCTCAAATAAACTTATACATTTGCCTCAAATAAACATTTGCAAAGCTCTTTTAAGTGCTAATGGATAAGAGTTGGAGTTTGAAGAGAGAGGAAACCGGTGAAGTTCTGGAAGAGGCAGAGGGAAAAACATACCTAGTATGGCTGAAAGATTTACCCTTAGATAGGGAAGGGACATCCTTCTTTCCTTGCTATCAGGAGACGTAAGTTAGAGATGGGTTTGTAGGGGTGGAAACCCAAGTCTCTCTTCAGACACCTCTGTTGGAGGTAGTCATAGAGTGGGAATGCAGTGAGCAGTGGGTGTCAGAGATGGGAGGAGAGGAAGAGAGGTTGGATAGTCACAGAGAATGGGAGAGCATTGACCAAAGAAACAGAGAGATTTCTCATGATAGGAGTGGCATCCATTTAACCTGGTAGGTGATTTTTTTTTCCTCTAGCAGCGTTCAGTTGTCTAAGCCCAGACTGTACCATCAACCCTTTGGGGATACATATTCCAACATATTTATTGAATGATTATATAACATACAGAGGAGTGGTGTTAAAAAAATGCAATGCACTCTAGATTTTTTTCAGTGTCTTAAACTTACGAAAAACGGTAAAACCAAAATAAACCAAAGTAAGACATTTTCTTTAGTGGTGTATGGTATCTTAGGTAAGAAATGATTGGATGAGAATGTAATTGAGGAAAATCAGTTAGAATACTTAAATAGGATTATCTGTAAAAAATATAATTCTTGAAGTAGAATTAGTAATAGTACTTGGAACTTCCCAGAGACCTAGACCGTAAGAGTATCTCTCGTTTGCATTTCTCTCTAGCCAGATGGGTAATTAACGGTTAATTCCAGGCCATCTCATGTTTCTATCAGGTCTTTTAGTGCCCTATTAAGAAAGTATAAATAAGCTGATCACAAATAAGTCATTTTTTGAATTTTTATCCAGTTGAGTTTTCCATGGACATTTAATGTGATTGTGAACTGTTCAATGGATCAGTTCTTTTGAAACCGTATACTAGAAAATTTGAAGAATTATCTGGTAGATAGTTAAAGCATTAAAAAAATTTTTTTTTAATGTTTTATTTATTTCTGAGAGAGAGGGAGAGACAGCGTGAGCAGGGGAGGGTCAGAGAGAGAGGGAGACACAGAATCTGAAGCAGGCTCCAGGCTCTGAGCTGGCTGTCAACACAGAGCCTGATGTGGGGCTCGAACCCACGAACCGTGAGATCATGACCTGAGCCGAGTCCGATGCTTAGTCAAGTGAGCCACCCAGGTGCCCCACTTAAAGCATTTTTTTGACCACTGTCATGTTTCAAGTGCAACTTTTTTGGGGGGGATCAAGGATTGAAATAATTATTTGGGTCCTTTAACAAATAATTGTTAAATTTTTTAATAAAATTACAAAGTTTTTAATTTACAATAAATATTGGTTAGCATTCCAACTCTACAGTTTTGACTAGAAAGTTCAGGAATTGGTTTGCTACAGAGATAGTATTTAGATTTAGAAAGGAGGTTTGAAAATCCAAGTAATTTAGTAGAGACAAAACTATAGGGAAAATTTGTAGATTCACTTTAGAGACTGAGTAACTTTAATACTTCAAGTATATTAGTTAAATACTGTAAAGACTAAGATTTTATAGCATGTTAGAGCTGCCTTATAAAAAGATGTAGAGGATCTTAGGCAGATAGTAGTAGTTGTTATTATTGGGTACTAGTGTTTTTCAAATTAGAGATGAGACTGAAGTCCATCATTCTGTTTAGCTTCTCAGTAGCTTTTGATTGTGCCAAATCCATTTGCTACAACCTAAGTTAGGTTGAATATCTCATATTGGCATGTAGTTGAAAAAGCAAATATTGAAGTAAGAATGACTTAGTCTCTGGAAAAACAGTTTCACTGATGGCGATTTAGTCATACAGTCTCAGCATATATTAAGTAAAAAGTAGTTATTTTTGTTTGGATAAACTGAATTTTTAAACCAGGGAAAATAACCATTAAGATACATGCAAGTCAAATTTAAAACTGGGTTTCAGAAGAAACTGTGTGTCTCATTTATTATTTTGCACAAAGAAGATAGTTGAAAAAGATGAATTATATAAAATTAATACTGACATATATGGTTTTTTTTTTCTTTTTAGATCACTATAAACAAAAATTCCGCCAGAGGAAATGAGGAAATAGGAGTTACGGATACTTTGGATTTGCTGGATGAAATACAAGCAGATAATTCTTGTAACGTGGGGAGAAAGCCCGAATTGCCAGATTACATGTGTAAATCACTGCGTTACTGCTTTAGTCATTGTCTCTATTTAGCAATGACAAGACTGGAAGAAGTAAACAGAGAAGTGAACATGCATTCCTCAGTGCGTTATCTTGGCTATTTAGCCAGAATCAATTTACTGGTTGCTATATGCTTAGGTCTTTATGTAAGATGGGAAAAAACAGCAAATTCCTTAATTTTGGTGATTTTTATTCTTGGTCTTTTTGTTCTTGGAATTGCCAGCATACTCTATTATTATTTTTCAATGGAAGCAGCAAGTTTAAGTCTCTCCAATCTTTGGTTTGGATTCTTGCTTGGCCTCCTATGTTTTCTTGACAATTCAACCTTTAAAAATGATGTGAAAGAAGAATCAACCAAATATTTGCTTCTGACTTCCATAGTACTAAGGATATTATGTGCTTTGGTGGAGAGAATTTCTGGGTATGTCCGTCATCGACCCACTTTACTAACCACAGTTGAATTTCTGGAACTTGTTGGATTTGCTATTGCCAGCACAACTATGTTGGTGGAGAAGTCTCTGAGTGTCATTTTACTTGTTGTAGCTTTGGCCATGCTGATTATTGACCTGAGAATGAAGTCTTTCTTAGCTATTCCAAACTTAGTTATTTTTGCAGTCTTGTTGTTTTTCTCCTCATTGGAAACTCCCCAAAATCCAGTTGCTTTTGCATGTTTTTTTATCTGCCTGATAACCGACCCTTTCCTTGACATCTATTTTAGTGGACTTTCAGTGACTGAAAGGTGGAAACCCTTTCTGTACCGTGGAAGAATATGCAGAAGACTCTCCGTTGTTTTCAGTGGAATGATTGAGCTTACCTTTTTTATTCTTTCAGCATTTAAACTTAGAGACACTCACCTCTGGTATTTTGTAATACCAGGCTTTTCCATTTTTGGAATTTTCTGGATGATTTGTCATATTATTTTCCTCTTAACTCTCTGGGGATTCCATACCAAGTTAAATGACTGCCATAAAGTGTATTTTACCCACAGGATAGATAACAATAGCCTTGATAGAATCATGGCATCCAAAGGGATGCGTCACTTTTGCTTAATTTCAGAGCAGTTAGTTTTTTTTAGTCTTCTTGCAACAGCAATTTTAGGAGCAGTTTCCTGGCAGGTAAGTGTATAGTTTGTTTATTATGTCAATGCCTATGGTGTGTGATTAAATGCTTCATGAGCTAAGTTATTAGAATTCAAAAGTCACGTTCTTGATTTCAAAAGGAGACTTTTTTTTGGTGCTTATTTTTGTTCATGGAATTGAAGTACTGAATGAATAGACAGTATAATTTAGTTTGTTCTCTAGCAGAGAGTTACCAGGAATAGTCAGCAAATGACATGCCTCCTACCTTCTAATTGTTTATTAAACACTGATAAAGATCCTTAGAATATTAACATTTGAAGGGTGCTTAGAGATTGCACTTAAATCCTTTCATTTCACACCTGAGGAAACTGAAAGCCAGAGAAGACATAATCCAAAATCACTGGTACTAGCCGTAACCATGTTACCTAGCTCCTGTCTAGTCCACTCGTCTTTTCACTACATCTTTTTTTTTAATATGTATATAGCCATTTCCTATTTATGTAAGAGGTAATTACATGTATAACATTACTAAGAAAGAAGAAATGGGTTTCTTATTTGCTGCCCAAGGGTATGTTAAAAAAAAAAAAGCTCTTTTGTAGACAAAGATACTCAAATTGCAAATGTTGTTATAATATTAACAAGCCTAGTCTTCCATTCTTTGAACATTTATTGACTGCACTATGGTTGCTGAAGATCTCAAAGTGAGTAAGAAATATTTCTGTCTGAAAGAAGTCACAATTTCTAATGGGAGAGGGAAGAGGCAGACATAAACAATACAGTGTGAGAAATGCTGTAGTTTGAGTATATCAGATTAGGATGTAGGATAAAAAGGAAGGGCACCTGTACTTGGTGCAATTTTCTTCTTGGCTCCAGTTGCTACAGAGTGATTTCTAGATGTGAGTGTTTGAAGGGAAATGTAGAGACTTGTCTGGGCCTAGTTCCTTTTTGTCAAGTGTGGGCTAGGGCGGAGATCCTGTGTGGGAGTCAACTAAATGATAAAAATGTGGATGTTGAGTCAGGCCATCTTCGTCACTTGCCAGTGCTGAGGACTATCAGAATGATGATGATGATGATGATGATGATGGAGGATGATGCCAGAACTCTTAAAAAAAAAGATTTCTACTGGGGCGCCTGGGTGGCTTAGTCGGTTAAGCGTCCGACTTTCGCTTAGGTCATGATCTCACGGTTCGTGGGTTCGAGCCCCGCATCGGGCTCTGTGCTGACTGTCAGGTCAGAGCCTGAAGCCTGTTTCAGTCTGTGACTCCCTCTCTCTCTGACCCTCCCCTGCTCACGCTGTCTCTCTCTCTCCCCTAGAAATAAATAAAACATTAAAAAAAAAATCTTTAAAAAAAAAAAAGATTTCTACTTCCTTTCCCTCACCTCCAGGTTAGCTCCTTTTCCAGCCTTCCAGCCCTAACTACCTTTTTTTTTTTTTTAAGTCAGGCTCACTCATGCTTGACATCAAATCTGGCTAACCAATTATTTTCTAAGTCACTGTATCTTGTTTTCTTATACCAGTGGTTGTATACCAGTGGTCTGTGTCCTACTGGAGGTACACAAAAGCTTTCCAAAGACTATGTCATCAAAAATAATTTTAAGAGAACCAATTTCCAGATTCTCTCCTTCCATTCTACTCTTTTTAAAAGTTGAATTACTTGGGGCGCCTGGGTGGCTCAGTCGGTTAAGAGTCCCAACTTCAGCTCAGGTCATGATCTCACAGTTGGTGGGTTCGAGTCCGGCGTCAGGCTCTATGCAGACAGCCAGCTCAGAGCCTGGAGCCTATTTCAGATTCTGTATCTCCCTCTCTCTGACTCTCCCCTGCTCATGCCCTCTCTCTCTCTCAGAAATAAATAAAAACATTTAAAAAAAAATGAGAGAAGAAATACCAAAAAATAAGTAAAAAAAATAATAAAAGTTGAATTACTTGGGACTGCCTCTCAATTTAGGTGTGGAGTGGTATATCTTTGTGGCTTTAATCTGCATGTCTCTAATGACTAATACGTTGAGCATCATTTAATGTATTAGTCATTCACTTGTCTTTGTTGTTGAAGTATCTACTCAAATCTTTTGCCCCTTGTAAATGGAGTTATTATGATTGAGTTTTAAGGGTTCTTTTTATATTTTGCATACAGGCCCTTTTATAGAAATATATGATTTGGATATGTTTTCTCCCAGTCTGTGACATATCTTTTTTTCTTAATGACACCTTTTGAAAAGTACAAGTTTTAATTTTATGAAGAACAGTTTACCAGCTTTTTCTTTATGGACTGTGTTTTTAGTATTCTATCGAAGAAATGTTTGCACAACCCTAGGTCACAAAGATTTTCTTCTATAATTAGTTTTCTCTAGTGATTTTATTGTTTTAGTTTTGACATTTAGGTGCCTGGTCCATTTTAAAATAATTTTTGTCTATGGTATGACATAAGGATCTAATTATTTTAAAATAGGGCTTTCTAATTATTCTAGGAAAAGTCTTCATTCCTTTGTTAAATTGCCTTGGCACCTTTGTCCAAAATCAATGAAATATAAATGTAAAGCTTTATTTTTGAGCTCTCTTTTTTTGCTCCATTGATCTATGTGTCTGACCTTCTACTAGTACTAGGCTGTCTCACAAGGTATTTTCTAATTTCTCTTTAAATTTACTCTTTGACATTGGGTTATTTAAAAATTGGTTGATATTGTGATATTTGAAGGATTTCCCACGTTTCTGGTTATTGATTTCTAATATTATTACATGTGTTGGAGAACATAGTTTGTATGATTTTAGTCTTTTATTAGACTTGTTTTGTGGCCTGGCATTTGTTTGATTCTGGAGAAAACAACCATGTTCATTTGAAAAGAATGAGTTTTCTGTTCCTATTAGGTAGAGTATTCTATAAATACCAGCTAGGTTAAGTTGGTTGGTATTCTTCTATATCTTTGCTGATTTTTTTTGTCTGATTCCATCAGTACTGAGAGAGGGATATTAAAAATCCTTAATATAATTGCTAAACTGGGTTTATCTTTTCAATTTTGTCTTTTTCTTGCTTCATGTATTTTGGGGTTCTGTTCCAAGGTATCTATATTCATCTTTAATTACTATGTCTTCTTTATAGACCTTTTTATCATTATAATAAACAGCCTAGTTGAGTATAGTACAGACCACAAAGCTCACAAAAACTAAAATTTTAACTCTCTGACTCTTTAAAGAAAGAGCCAACTCCTGTTGTAGGCCACTGCTTCTCACCCTTTAACATGCGTTGAAATCATGTGGGGATATTGTTAAAATTCTGAAGATTGAAATTGATCTTGGGAGAGATCTTGAAAAATTAAAGGTGATACAGAAACTCCTGGTCAAAAATATACCCATTGAGTAACAAGGTATTAATTTAGCTATTTAAGACCAACATGCATCTACCTGAGTTTTGTCTGCATTCCCCAATTAGTTGCTATTTGGTAACTGCTGCCGATGGTGTAGGCGTTGTGTCTTGGATGCAATTACATTTTTTAAGCTTAATTTTAACATTTTGTGTACAGATTTCCCGAACTGTGCTCTGCCCAGCGTTCTGTAAGATGTTAACGAGTATACCCAGAGAAAAAGTGTTCAAAGAATGAGAAACATTTCCACACTTAGTTGACCATGAAATTCTTGCTTCTACCCTTCATTAAGAGGTACCCCCAACCATACCTATTAACCTCTGTTTGAAACATAATTTAGGAAACACACTTCACTGGATTTATAGTAGTTCTAACCCTTTTGACTGATGAAAGCATCAGAAAATTATACAGTGAAAGGCAAAAAATTTGACCTATGAAGGCCAGGACTGTTTTTGGCCTAACATCATTGTTAAAGTAAATTTTAAGTCTTATATCAAATTCTTTAAATTAGATTTTAATTGTTTTTTAAAAATTGAACTATTTTTAACATTCCTAAATGATATTGATATTGGTTAGCTTTGTAAAATATAATATAAAACCATTTTTCACATTTCTTTGAGAGTAAGAAATGAGTTTTCACTCAAGTGAAAACTGACACTTCCCATTGCCTCATTAAAATATCCTTTAGTGGATTTCAACTGGAAAAATAGTTCCACTGATTGGGTGGGACAGACCCACTATAGCAGAAAAAATAACTAAGTAAAAAGAATTAAAGAAACCTTTTGAGCAGATGAGTCAGCCAAAGATAGGATTAGTGACAGTACAGGTAGCCGGAAACCAAGTGTAGCTAGGAGCAAAAGGTAAGCACCTGGGCGAAGGTGATAGTCTTACCTTTAGCACAGCAATTTTCCCCCTAAGATCTTGTTGACAAATAAAATTTAAAGAGAACTTAAAATAAGTTGATGAAATGTAGAGTTGAATAGTGTTCTGATGTGTGGATAGTCTAAAAATATTAAAAAGATACAGAGGGAACAAAGGGAACAGATGGAAATGTAGGATAATGGGTTTCATTGAGTTAATGACCTAGCAGCATCTGGAATTTACAAAACATTTTATAGTAGGTTTATTTTTTAAAGCATATTTTTTAGTAGTGAAAAAAAATTTATTTTACTCCTGGAGGAGTAAAATCAAACAAAAATATGAGATTAAGCTTCCTAGTGGAGTACAACTGTAGCTTGGACCCTCATTGCCAAAATAGGCTTAGCCACTTTTTCTTATCTTAAGCTTCTTTGCATGTTAGTTTTGGGTTCTGTTAGTTTTACTTAGCTATTATATAAAAAATTTTCTATTAAGGAAAAATTTTCATACAGTATTATCCTTTTTAGTGTATAATTCTGCAGTTTTGACAATATATATAGTTGTGTGATCACCACTACCACAATCAAAATATAGAGGAGTTTAGTTGCCCCCTAAAATTCTCTTCTGTCCCTTTGGAGTCATTCCCTTTCTCAACCCCAGTAGTTGATAACCACTGATCAGTTTTCTCTCCCTAGACACTTTGCTTTCACAGAATGTCATGTCATATGTTGAAATCATATAGTATATAGCTGTTTGAATTTAGCTTCTTTCACTTAGCATAATTCATATAGATCCACCTATCTTGTTTGTAAATGTTTGTTCCTTTATATTGCAGAGCAGTGTTCCATCATATGGGCATCTCACAGTTTATTCATTACTCACTTGAGGGATATTGAAATTACTTTTTGGTTAATTATAAAAGTTGCTGTAAATATTCATAGGTTTTTTTGTTAAGCTAAATTTTTATTTTACTTGGTGTGGGATTGCTGGGTCATGTTATAAACGTGAATGATGGGGGTGCTATGGTGGCTTGGTTGGTTGAGCATCTGACTCTTGATTTCGGTCGGCTCAGGTCATGATTTCACAGTTCATGATCAGGCGTTATGCTGTCAGTGTGGAGCCAGCTTCAGATCCTATGTCCCCCTCTCTCTTGGCCCCTCCCCTGCTCACACATATATACCTGCAGGCTCTCAAAAATAAATATTTAACAAAATAAAATAAACAGGAATTATGTTTAGTAAACTATCAAAATGTTTTCACAATGGCTATACCATTTTGCATTCTCACCAGCAGTATATAGGAGTTCTAGTTGCTGCACTAATAACCGGTGCTTGGTATTATCTGTTTTTTAACCATTCTAATAGGTGTGTGGTGATAATTCATTGTGGTTTTATTTTCTGTTATCCCAATAACTGTTGATGTTAAGTATCTTTTCTGTGCTTGCTTACTACACTATGTCTTTAGTGAAGTATCTGTTCAGATGTCTTGGCAGTTTTTAAGATTGTGGATTGCTTGTTTTAATAGTTCTGAGAATTCTTTATATATTCTAGATATAAGTCCATTATCATATATATGACTTGCAAATATTTCTCCCAGTCTGTGGCTTATCTTTTCTCTTAACATGTTTTCTGAAGAGCAGAATTTCTAAATTTTGCCACAGTCCATTTTATCAGGGTTTTTTTTAAAGAGTTTTTTGATGTCATATCTAAGAAATCTTTGACCTCACTTGAATAGAATGTTAGCTAATCCCACATGGATAGCTTGGTTTTTTGTTTTTCCTTAGTTTTACTGAGTTTAATAACATTCTCAGAATGAGTCAGTAGTATCTTTCTAAGTCATTTACATTAAAATTCTGGAATTTTACCATTAACTTCTGTTGTGTTCTATTCATAATCTCATTCTAGCTTTAAAATGGAACATTACAGCTGATGTTTCCTGCAATTTGTATTATGTTCATTGAATGTGCTATTTGCTTTCCTCTTTTATCCTTTTTTTAAAAAAATAAGTCAATAAGACAGACTTACACAGTACCACAACATTTGGTGCTAGTATTATTGCTCAGCTATAGGCTTTCCAGAAATTGTGATAATTTATAATTCACATAAGGATAAAAGGAGAGGAAAGCATGCAGATACCCAAGGAAGTATACCCCATGGCTCACTCTGATGTTTAGAGATTCTCTTTATCATTCACATGAGATTTTATATGCCTTTCCTTGCCAACCATTGTCATTTGCAGATTCCATGGGAGTTTGAAGCAACTTTTTGCAGAAGCCTTTTGACTCAAGCTAGAAAAACCATAATCACAGTTGATTTCTCTATAGGAGAAGCAGTGGCAATCACTGTGTGTGACAGATGGAACAAGATCAGCCTCGCATCCAAGGAAGGGATGAAATCCACAGATGTAGCAGTTTCATTTCTAGCAAGATGGCAGGATCAGCCATATTACTTCACTTGGCATGGGGAGCAGGGAGTTTTTAAATCTGCTGCCAAAACTAGAAGTGCACATGCTTCATAATTTTTTGTTTTGTTTCATTTCTCTTCCTAAAGTTTTGAGCTATTTTAGTCTAGATGGCAAAGGGGGAGAAGCATGAATTCTTTTTAACTAGAAGGCATTCTTTTCATTTGATGTTTTATCCTTTCTGCCAGAACACTATGAAGCAGGAGTGCTTTTTTTATTTTTTCTAAGACACCAACAGTGGCCCTAATTTTGTTTTTCTTGAAGTAAAAACAAGGTATTTCATCTTTCTCCTGGATGATTTTCCAGCTTTGAAAAAGCTTTAAACATTTTAATGACCGGAGAGTATGTTTTCCATTTTAATAATAAGATTTACCATTTGTTAACTGTTTTCTGTGTGCTCTACACCATTCTATGTACTTTGTGTTTATTTAATTCTCATGACATTCTGAGATGTAGGTATCATTATTATTGCCATTTCATAGAGAAGAAACATGCTTGAGAGGTTAGGAAACCTCCTCAAGGCTGCGGACCTGGTATGAATCCAGGCAATCTGCCTTCACAACTTTTAACCACTTTACTTACTTCCATGTATTTTTAGAGTTGGAAATGAGCATAGAGATTATTTAATGTAACCTCTTTATTTTGACCACGGGAAAATAAGATAAAGTAGACTGAGTTGGATTCCCATACCACTGTTGTTTCACCTTTGTTAGGGTTGTAGTCGAAAAAGTGTCTATCTTTGCTGTTTCTATTTTGAGATTACTCAAGAAAAACAAGATTTCTAATGCATTTACTAGAACTTTAACTTTACATCAGTATCTCCTACACAGCAGTAGTCATTTAGATGAAAAAGTAATAGTCATTTAGATTTCTATTGTCTTGCTCATAATGACTTCATTTCTTTTTTTTTTTTTTTAATATTTTTATTTATTTCTAGGAGAGAGAGAGAGAGAGAGCATGAGCAGGGGAGGGTCAGAGAGAGAGGGAGATACAGACTCTGAAATAGGCTCCAGGCTCTGAGCTGGCAGTCAGCACAGAGCCCAACATGGGGCTCGAACCCACAAACCGCGAGATCATGACCTAAGTGAGTCAGACGCTTAACCGACTAAGCCACCCAGGCGCCCCATAATGACTTCATTTCAATTTGAAAATGCTTCATTGCAAATTATAGCTACCATTTATTGTGCTAGTCATATTTCACATATTTCTAGTCTGTAGTATAAGCTCACAGTATAAATGTTAGTCCCCTTTTATAGATTGAGACTCAAAGGTTAATTAATTTGTACACACAGATGGTAAATGGCTAAGCTAGGATTGAATCAAAGTGTAACTCCAAAGCTTGAGCCCTTTCCATTAGACCCTATTGCCTCTGTATAAAGATATCACTTGACTTTAAAACTGTGAAGTAGCTTTTGTAAATGTTCTTAAAATTTCCTGTACTGAGCAAATTTTTGGAGGTTGCCTGTTATTTCTTAAATATGGATTTCTCACATTAAAGAGCATAATACCTCCATTTATATATTGCTTTGTAATATACACTTATATATTCTGTTTCTTAGTTGGACTTTCATTTTCTTTAGATTTCCATGTATACTATTTCGCATATCTGGTTTACTTAATGTGACTGCTACAAAAATACTTCTAAACAATAATTTTATCTATTATGTAAATGTCATATTTTTAAAAATGAAATTCTGTAATTGGTGTCTGTATATCACATAAAGAAATTTTTTTCCTATTATCAGAAATTTTATGATATGAAAGGGTTGAGTATTTTGACCATGACTTGAAAGCCTCACTGAGTAGAGAGTAGCTAGTTACTACTTTTGTACAAAGGATATTACTTAACGGTTGTTTATTGGTTTGCCAGTATGTTCAAATTCTATCTGCTTTAAAATTTGAATCATGTCCTATAGTTTGATAGTGACCATAGGGTGATTTGGAGAAACAAAGCTAGCAAAGTACCTACACTTAATAGTTTTGATTAAGTAAGTTGATCATATTTATTACAGGGAGTTGTTTAAAATATTAGAGTATACCAAGAGTCACAAATGCCTTTTAGGTTAAAGCTATAAATGTTTGCATGCCAGTAAAATTGAAGCCTTCTGAAAGTGGCAAGTGAATAAAACATCCTAAATTTGTTTTTTCTCCCCTTGGACATATTTGCCATCTGTTCAGTTAAGACTGCTAATTTTTTGTATTGCCAAACTGCTCACTTTTATTTGTGTTATGTTATCTTGATAGTATATTTAATACTGTTTTTCTAAGCTTGGTTACTCAAAATAACCTAATAAAAATATTTAATGATTTTTTTGTTAAATTTGATTTTTAAAAATTAATGACAGCATAAAATTACCAATTTTCTAAGATTATAAAAACAGATCATCTGTTGTATACAAATTGTGATCAGTAAACCTCTAAATATCTGCTTATTTAGTTCTTTTATATTAAATATTATCAGTGTTGTGTAACTGACATGAGAATATTGAATATCACCACTGTCAGTTAACATTTTAATTGGAATTTTAAATTAATTAATAAGGCTTCCTACCTGAGTTACACACAGACTGGCATTTGAAGTTTATCATTACTGTAGTTCATTGTTAAATTATAAACTGTTTAATGCAGTGCTTTTTTCTAATGGTAAAACTATAGTATATTTTAATTTCATAATAAAAATTTTAGATTTATGGGGCACCTGGGTGGCTCAGTCGGTTGAGTGTCCAACTTCAGCTCAGGTCATGATCTCACGGTTTGTGGGTTTGAGCCCCTCATCGGGCTCTGTGCTGACAGCCAGCTCAGAGCCTGGAGCTTGTTTCAGATTCTGTGTTTCCCTCTCTCTCTGACCCTCCCCTGATCACGCTGTGTGTCTCTCTCTCTCAGAAATTAAAAAAAAAATTTTTTTTTAGATTTGTAAAATTCTTTAAGATAATTCCAAAGAAGTCCGTTATAACCAGTGGTATTGCATACACATGAATATTTAAACAAAGGTAGTCTCTACCCTTGACATGATTTGATAAATACAGCCAAACTTAAATATTTCTGGGCCAGCTTTTAGGAATGGAAACTTCCATTCTTTTTACTGTAGGAAATAGGAAAGATGAGGAGTTAGCAAGTTAATAAAGTCTTAACTAAAGAAAAATGTTTTGATTAAACAAAATGAGAAGTTAACATTTATTTTAAAAAATTGTTTTTAAATTTTTTAGAGAGCTCCTGCGCGCGTGGGAGGGAGAGAGGGAGAGAGAGAATCTTAAGCCTGACATGGGACCCAATCTCACTAACGATGAGATCATGACCTAAGCCGAAATTAAGAGTTGGACTTAAGAGGTTAACCACCAGAGCACAAAGCTGGACGTGGTGCTCAAACCCTTGAACCATGAGATCATGACCTGAGCTCAAGTCGGACACTCAACCAACTGAGCCACCCAGGCGCCCCAAGCCAGAACATTTTTTAATATGTGCCTTAAATAAATGAGACAAAGACAGATACTGTATGATTTCACTTACATGTGGAATCTAAACAAAACAAATGAACAAAACTAAGACTCTTAAATATAGAGAACAAACTGGTAGTTGCTACAGTGCAAGTGAATGGTGGGGGTATGGGCAAAATAGATGAAAGGAATTAAGAGGTATAGACTTCCAGCTATAAAATAAGTCACAGAGATGAAAAGTATAGCATAGAGAATATAAATAATATTGTGAAAATATATGGAGATAGATGGTGACTACACTTATTCTGGTGAGCACTGAGTAATGTATAGTATTGTCAAGCCATTATATTGTACATCTGAAACTAACACTGTAAGTCAGTTATACTTCAATAAATTATTTAAATACTTATAAAAAAAAAAAGAAAATGTTCGCCTTTAAGCAGCAATGCACTTTCCTTTAGAATCCTTACCACTGTTTATCACAGCTGCTTCACAACCCTGAAGGTGCTTATGACCCTTGCTATAAATTGTAACATAGTGAATTAGTTTCCTTTATTACCATCTTGATCAGAAAAGTACTAGTTACATCAAGTTAAAGGTAGAAATAATAAAGTTGTCATATATTGGTCATGTTATTTAGTAATTCTTTTGTATGAATGGCTGACAAAATGTAGAAGTAATCCTTTGATCAATTAAACCTCTACACAAAAGAGGAGCAACATGTGCAATAGATGCTTTGGAAAATAAAGAAATTAAATTATTAGTATTTGTAGGTAAGATGAGTACCTGGCAAACTGAAGAGTGAACTGAAAAATCAGGTGAAAATGCTGTAGGAATAGTTGTGAGAATTATTCTGCATCTTTAACATTGTAAACTCTGTCATAAAAGGTTGATTTTGTTGATAAATTATCATTAACCTAGCCAGTAGAGAAACTATGCAGATTCTCTTGGAATTGTATAGTATTGGTAGTATAAGAAGAAGTAAATGGTGTATAGTGAGAATATATATTTTTAATACTATTCAGGGAGCAAATAGTAACATGTAAATATACAAAAATCAATATCCTAGAAGTAATCAGTTAGAAAATGTAACGGAAATCATTCCATTCATAGAACAACAAACATGTGCGTGGGTGGCTGAGTTGGGTAAGCATCCGACTCTTGGTTTTGGTTCAGCTCGTGATCTCAGAGTTTGTGGGTTCAAGCCCTATGTGGGACTCTGCACTGCCAGCACAGAGCCTGCTTGGGATTCCCTCTGCCTTTCTCTGCCCCTCCCACTTGCTCACAAGTGTGCACTCTCTCTAAATAAATAAATAAGCCTAAAAAAAGAATAATAAACATAAAATGCCTAGAAATAGGTTAAAAGAAACTTATGACATTTTTACAAAGTAATAGAAAACTCCAGTGAAACCTTTGAAAGAAAACTTCAATAAGTGAAAATACAAGTCATACCTTCTGTGATAGTAATGACACTGGGCCCTTTGGACATATTGGTGGAGGAAAGGTTAAATCTGAGCTGCACTTCTGTTTCCATCAAGAAGAGCAAAAATCAGTCTAGAACTTCAGAGGTGGGGGTGTCTGGTAAATTGCCTCCTATTTTAAGATGACACACTGAAGGAAGAGGGTAGAGCTTTATGTAGTGTGCTCGTGAATTTGTATCCTGAGCTTGTGTTCTGTTAGTGATCTGACCTGGTTTAAGTGGTCCAACCTGGATTATGATACTTAGTTGTAATAGCCCCAACTCCCTGGAAGAAACAACAAAAATCCCCTTGGAGAAAGGTATTATCCTAGGCCTGAAATTAGTCATATATCTGCATGTGTGTGTATTTTTGCAGACCATGTTCAGCTCATAAATATAACCAGGTACACCCCCACACACACGGTATCAAGAGCAAGAAGCAGCAGGAACAACAGACAAGAGATGACCAAAAAGTCTTGAGATCATGGAATTCTCAAATACATCATATTTACAAAACTGGAAAAAAAGCAAAGAGAGTACATAATGGTAAGAAGTTGGAAACTATAAAATAATGACAAGGCAGATTTAAAAGTAACAAGTTTTAGAATCATGAAATACCAAAATTAATTCATTGTGCAAGACCAACAGATTAGATAAAGCTGAAGTGAGCATTAGTGAATTCAGAGATACATTTCAGAAGGAGCTATGTACGAAGGAGCACAAAGGAAAAATAGGGAAAATACAGAAGAGTAAGTCTCAGAAAAGACACAATGAGAAGGTCTCTATTTTATTGGAGTCCCAAAAGAAAGGAGGAAATAAAGGCCGAAGGAAATACTTGAAAAGACAGACAGACCAATGAAACAGAAGAGAGTAAAAAACAAATCCCAGAATACGTGATGTATGACAGAAACATCATTGTAGAATACTGTGAAATGGTTGAGGTTTTTTTTTGGGTGGGGGTTGTGTAACAGTGTCCAAATAGAAAAAAGTGTAGTTGATTACAATCAAACAAAAATCAATTAATTTTGGATCATAGACCTAAAAATGCAAAGGTCAAAATAATAAAGCCTTTAAAGGGTAATGTAAAATAATCTTGACCTTTGGGTGGAGAAAGATTTAATTTACACAAAATGACATTACAATTAAAAACATGCAAAGTAAGCAAAAAACAACATTAAGAGGGGGAGAAAAGCATTTGCTATACATCCCACAAAAGTCTTAACTGAAACAAAGCTGTGAATCAATATTAAAAAGTCAGCCCCATGAAAAAATGGGCAAAATATTTACACTTCACCAAAGATGAAACTCAAATTATCAAAGGGATTTAAAATAATCTGAGAACTCAATACTTACTCTGGTTTTATTACAATAGAAAATTAAAAAGAATCTAAGTAGCAATAATAGGGAAACAGGTAATTAAAATTTTATACATAGGAATGCCATTTCTTATTTACAAATGATTTAGAATTTTACTAATAGGCTTACAATATATTAGAAAGTTTACAAAACATTATCCTACTTTGGTTAAAAAAACAAACATGAATATATAGTGTGAAGTCTTGTAATATTTTAAAAAGCATGTGTGGAGGACAGTACTTGCAGTGATTTTAATCACTTATCCTTTATTTGTATTTTCTAATGTTTCTAAATTGAGTATGTACTATATTTTATGCAGTTGAGAACACACAATGAACCAAAAATAGGGTATTACATCCGTCTTTCCATTATAGGAATCAGCTACTTTTTATTAAAATTCTGATTGAAACAATCATCTGTTAGCATTAGAAAAATGTGTGTTCATGCACAGAAGCGCATAACTGTATAATATGTGCAGTAGCAACACAGAGAATGTGGAATAATATGTGTTGTAAAGCTGTGGATGACGACTGAGTGACTATCATCCTTCCATTTTCTTTTCACTTAAATAGGTCCTATATTTTTATTTTTACCTTCCTTTTTATTTTCTGCTTTTAGTATGCTTAAATGCCCTTTATATATATGTGTGTGTATATGACATTTTATGTATATATATTTATAGTGTAATATAAATATTTTTAATATATTACACTTTTTTTACAATTTTGTATTTACACTCTAGAGCTTTTAAAAGGAAAACTTTGAAGTTTAAATATAAGAATAGGATTCATTTTGATAGCTTTAGAATCTTAAGTTTTCTGTTAGATTTTACTCTCAATTTTGGACTTTTCGCAGGAAAAAAAATGAACCCTTTCTAAAGTAACTGTTCTCATAAAGTAATGGAGTATGTTATTTGAAAGACAGGTATACTCACCTCTGTACCGCCAACACTGGAGTCTGCTCTTTAAAAAGTGATTAAGAGTATGTGAGTTTTAACAGGAAAGAATTTTTCTGACTTTTTCTGTCATATCAAGAAAGTTATGTTTGTGTTCTATTGTTGTTGTTGTTTTTAATGCTTTTTATTTCTGAGAGAGAGAGAGAGAGACAGCGTGAGCAGGGGAGGGTCAGAGAGAGAGGGAGACACAGAATTGGAAGCAGGCTCCAGGCTCTGAGCTGTCAGCACAGAGCCCAACGCAGGGCTCGAACCCACAAACTGTGAGATCATGACCTGAGTCGAAGTCGGACGCTTAATTGACTGAGCCACCCAGGTGCCCCTGTGTTCTATTTTTTAGTTTGGGTAAGATGTTACCGGACAAATTAAAAAAATATGATATGCCATATTTGCTTTGCCACAATCTCCAGGAAGCTTCAAGATTAATTTAGATTTCATTGCTCTTCCATAGATACTTCTCTGCTTCAACTTCTAATTGTTTTTAGGTTATTGACCTTTTTATCTTTTTAGGAAGTGGGAACAAAATATTTAAATATTCATGTATGTAAATATATGTACATATGCACACACATAAGCACAGTTACACACACACTGTATAAACATGCTGTTTTAAATTTCTTTTAGCCAACAAATGGAATCTTCTTGAGCATGTTTCTGATAGTTTTACCATTGGAATCCATGGCTCATGGGCTCTTCCACGAATTGGGTAACTGTTTAGGAGGGACATCTGTTGGATATGCTATTGTGATTCCTACCAACTTCTGCAGGTATAGTAATCTAGTATAATCTTCCTAATATTTGTATGAATATGAATATAAAATGTGATAGGTCACTTTTTCAAAAGTGTACTATTTTCAAAATATAATACTCTTGTAGTTCTTTTTAATTAATTTATTCCAAATGTTTAAAAACTTTTATTTACTCTGAGTAATGATAGACTCTTCAGGGTCCAATTTAAACTTTTTTTTTTTGATAAGTGGGATTAGCTGATACTTGAGCTAAAAAGTAGAAAATATGATTATTCTAAGGAAAGGTCCTACCCTTTCTATAGAAAGGATTTCTATAGGATCAGATCTGTCTTCAGTTAGTGTTCAGTAATGTAAGGCAGTGAACCGAAATTTTAATACTTGTTTTAAAATGCCATTTACTAACAGATAATTTCTTCTGTCATTTATGTTCCTTAAGTTAGTAGAACGTGAATGCAATTTTTTAAAGACTGTCTTTTTCAATATAGCAATATAAAACATATTGCTTCCATTGTTAAAATTTTTTTCTCAAGGAATAAAAAAGTTCTTTTATTATCGTTCCCACCTGGGTGTTCTTTTTTTTTTTAATTTTTAATGTTTTTTTTTTTATTTATTTCTGAGAGAGAGACAGCGTGAACAGGGGAGGGTCAGAGAGAGAGGGAGACACAGAATCTGAAACAGGCTCCAGGTTCTGAGCTAGCACAGAACCTGACATGGGGCTCAAACCCAGGAACCGTGAGATCACGGCCAGAGCCAAAGTCGGATGCTTAACCTACTGAGCCACCCAGGCGCCCCCCACCTGGCATGTTCTTGAAACACAGATAAGTCCATATAGTCTTGCTTTTAGAAAGCCTTATTCAATTATCAGTCATTTGGGGAAAGGATAGGAGTATAGAGCAAAGAATAGTATTATCTACATTTGGATATCTTTTCCTACCTTTCAGTTTAGTGATTATTTTATTGGTTAAAAATGTAACTTTTAGTCTGCTGAAGTAAAACGGGAAAGGTAGTTCATCTTTTTTGTTATTAAAATAAAGAAGCATAAACCAAGGGGAAAAAATGTAACTTTTAGAAACAAACCTTTGATGTTCAAGCTTAATTCTTAGCATTATAGGAACTTTAGAAAAGCTGATAACTAAATGGCACAATTTTTTTAAATCGTGCTATTTATTTAAATCATGCCATTTAGGGGCGCCTGGGTGGCTTAGTCAGTTAAGCGTCCGACTTTCACTTGGGTCATGATCTCGCGGTTCGTGGGTTCGAGCCCCGCGTCGGGCTCTGTGCTGACTGCCAGCTCAGAGCCTGGAGCCTGTTTCAGTCTGTGACTCCCTCTCTCTCTGACCCTCTCCTGCTCACGCTGTCTCTCTCTCTCTCTCTCCTAGAAATAAATAAAACATTAAAAAAAAAAAATCATGCCATTTAGTTATCAGCAACTATTATGATTCTTAGATAATTATAAATGAAGAATAAGAATGTGACATAGAATGGAGATTATTTTTTTAAAAATGATCTTTTTTTTCCTTCAGTCCTGACGGTCAGCCAACACTTCTCCCACCAGAACATGTACAGGAGTTAAATCTGAGGTCTACTGGGATGCTCAATGCGATCCAAAGATTTTTTGCATATCACATGATTGAAACCTATGGATGTGACTATTCCACAAGTGGACTGTCTTTTGATACTCTTCATTCCAAACTGAAAGCTTTTCTTGAACTTCGGACTGTGGATGGACCTAGACACGATACGTACATTTTGTATTACAGTGGGCATACCCACAGCACAGGAGAGTGGGCTCTTGCAGGTAAATGCACCTCTGACAGTTTCACTGTCATGAAGATAGACCTATTTGTGGAAATCTGCCCTTCACACTCAAACATTAAATTTCCAAAATTCTCCATTTTCTACTTCACAGTTTACTAGTATACATGGGACTTTTTTTTCTTTAGCATACCCGTTTTGCATAGTATTAGTAATCTCTATAAAGGTTTTGAGAATTATGTCTTGTATTGATTGGAAGGAAAAACATCTGCCTAATCTGAGACTTATTACCAGTTTCCCTTTAACGTATTTTCAGAATTATTAAATATAGTTACATATTTCAGAAGCTGATTGACTTGACTAATAGTTCTAAGTCTTTAAATGTTATAGACACTGATTTCTTAGTCTTTAAATGTTAGTTCTGCACATGTCCGTTTTATTTGTATTAGAAAGCTCACCAGGATGTGAAATAACAGGCTATGTGATATGGTGGGAATAGCACTTAGGTCAGGAGACCTTGGTTCTGGCCCTGATTTTGGCACAACAGTGTTATTTTTGGCAACTTACCTAACTTCACTCAGTTGCAGTTCTCACATCTGTAAAATGAGGGAGTAATCCTAAATCTCCCTGCCAAGGGTAAAGTGATCTCTATTTTATATGTAAATTTGTTTGTCAGGCTTCTTAACCATAGACCATGTAAGTCATGGGCTTCGTTTTATGAATTATTTGCACCTAGAACAGATCCTAGCATGTACTAAGGATCCCTAAGTAACTGATAGATGGATGAAATCGTTGAATCAGTAATGAAAAAAAAAAAGTAATTTTCTTATTTTATGTTAAAAATATCATAGAATTTAATTATATCCTGCTTTTTCCCGTAAATATTTAGATGTTTTATACTAAGAACATGTACAAATAGTAAAATAGACATAATATAAAGTAGAAATGGATGTTCGGATGCAGGACTGATACAAACAAGTATTAGGGGAGGACAAGGGTGAGGCTCCTAACACCAGGACTCCAGAAGAAAGGGAACAGACTCAAGGTTTAAAGTAGAAGTGACTTTAAACCATCATGGTCTCACAGACTTCATGCCAGATTTATAACCAGGGTTTTATCATAAAAGTATTCTTGTAATTTTTGGTTTTGCAAATATTTAATAACTTAATGGCTATCTAGAAGTACAGGCAAACTCTATTGGGCACATGTGAAGCACAGTTACTATGCTTGGTTCCTGATATACCTTAGATTTAATCTTCACTTGAAATACTTTAAACACTCTCACCTCTCTCATCTTCGTTTTTCAAAGAATAAAATGAGAGCTTAAAGTTGTTACCTGTCTCTGGTCATACAACTGATAAGTGAAGGCACTTTGATTCGAATCCAGATCTGCCTCACCCATAAAGTATGTTTCTGGGGCACCTGGGTGGCTTAGTCGGTTAAGCGTCCAACTTTCGCTCAGGTCATGATCTCGCGGTTCGTGGGTTCGAGCCCCGCGTCGGGCTCTGTGCTGACTGCCAGCTCAGAGCCTGGAGCCTGTTTCAGTCTGTGACTCCCTCTCTCTCTGGCCCTCCTCTGCTCATGCTGTCTCTCTCTCTCCCTCCTAGAAATAAATAAAAAAAACATTTAAAAAAAAAGTATGTTTCTCCCCATTGTACCATGTGCTGCCAGCAGCAAAAACCATTATGGTAGAGAAATTGCATGTTCTGGTTAAGTATGTATTTTTGTTTGCATCATTTATCCATTTTTTAAATACTGTAGAAAACGGTAGTCAACATCAGAGAGTTTGTGCAATTTTTTCCTTGGCCTGTAACTTTTTAGAACTCAGTGTAGAAAATCCCTTTTTAGCCTTTATGGTTATTTTAATTCTAGGTAAAGTGTAGCATTCTATGTACTTTTCCTTAGAGCACAGAAGATTCAAAAATCTTCACAGAAATAGAATTTCAGAGTAAAAACTAGGGATTGATTATTGAAAACTTATTGCAGTGCTTATAATAAACTCTCCCCAGATCAGATGAAGAAAAAGGCATAATTTTGGTGGTCATGCATGTATCCTTAGTTATTTTTAAGTATTTTAAGAAAGTAGTACTAAAAGTAAGCTTGTATGTATATGTGAAGGATTAATAGAAACATTTTTTACAAAGTTTGTATGTTTCCTCTTAAATCTTTTAAAATTTATTTCAAGTATCTTATTTAAAAATTTTTTATGTTTATTTATTTTTGAGAGAGAGAGAGGGAGACACAGAATCCGAAGCAGGCTCCAGGCTCTGAGCTGTCAGCACGGAGCCCAACGTAGGGCTTGAGCTCACAGACCACGAGATCATGACTTCAGCCAAAGTCAGATGTTCAACAGACTGAGCCACCCAGGTGCCCCTCAAGTATCTTTTAAAAGATGGCTTTGGAAATAAATTCTAGATGTTCAGTTTACTACTATTTATATCAGTTTTTTTTTTTAATTCATAGGAAAAATAATAGACACCAAGATAAGTAACATATTCACCAGTGTTCTTAAATTTTCATTCATTATGAGTTAGAAATAATTTATAAAGACTTAAAAACTCTAGAGTATGATTTTATTTTAGTTAAATGTCTAGCAGTTACATTCTGGAATGGTATCTTTATAATATTTTTTAAATTATGTCACGAGTAAGTTAACCATTCATTGTAGAATTCCTCTCTTAGTCAAGAAGATTTGTTCTTGTATGTGCATCTTTCTTTGTTGGAAATTTTATTGTAAAAAGTGGAAAAACACAATGGAGAAAGCATCACTTGACATGGCTTTGCCTTCTCCCAAAAGAGGAGGTATCGATTGGCCCCCTAATTTGGTCACTTTATACTCTCTCAGCTTGAGACACCAAGCCCACTTATGTTACCAGGTCAAATGAGGAGCAGAGGCAGAGCCTTCCTATCAGTCCCTGTCTTGGGCTACCCGAGACAAAGCCCTCAAAGGCAAATAGTACTCAAAAAATAGTACTGAGCACCCTGCACTGAGGAAAATGTCCAACCCACGTGACAAAGAGCTTTAAGTCCTGAGAATTTATTAATAGTTATCTTTCTAAAAACCCATAAAATAGGAAACATCATGACTGGATTTTACCTGAGTTAGCAAGTTAAAATCAGGTCCAGAACTAAATACCACTCTGAGAAAGAGAATCTGTATTTGCACTTATGTCACCTACCTTTACTCACAGTGCTTCTTAGAATATGTAGCCTTCTTACATTTATGGGGTTTCATAATAGGAACCTGATATTTTTGCCTCTTTGTTTGAGGGTAAAAAACTATTAATATAATGACGAGAGAAATAAATGAAAAAAAAGTAGATAAACTCTAAAGCAGTTTATCACAGATAAACAAAGCCTTTAAAAAAACAGTCTCAATTACTTTAACTGCATTAGATGGTTGTTAGCTTAGATAAATATAAGTACCTTGCATCTGGGCCAAAAGCCAAATGCAACATAGAACCATTCACAGGAGAAAGTAGAACAAAAACAAAACAGGAGAAGAGAAATAGTTCATTGAAAAGACTTTAATGTTCTTTTAAATCTCTTATTGATATCTAAAGAGCATGTATGTAAGGGAATTCATGTAGAATGTGCATTTTAAAATATTTATTGAAATAGCTGTAGAAGGCAAGTTAGACAATGATGTTTTGCGGCAGATGGAATTTATATAATAGCTCTTGTAATCTGTGTCATTCTCTGATTCCTAGAGAAATTGAATAGAACTGGCAATAATAAAAAGTTAATATTTCACCATGTAATAAAAGGTATCTTCTGGAGCTCTCTGTGAAGCAACATTAGTAATATGGAGAGGGCATGTATTGAAATAGCGCCTCTGAAATGATAAGCAGGAGTATGAAAGCAATTCATGAAACAGCTTTTTCATAGTCAGAAATCTAAGATACAGCAGGCTGATGAATAGAGGAGTATTAATTATAAATACAGAATTTGTACACCCTGGCTTCAGAGGTCAGATTACTCATGGAGTTCAAATTCTAAAGGATTCCCTCTCTCTCCAGTGTTGTCATTTTGTTAGTTTAGCAAAGAGGATGGTTGCTCTAGGTAGAACTATATATCTGAGGTTGTTGGAGCCTGTCCTAGTAAATTATACCATGAAGACCTTTTTCTTCTTTCTTTAAAAAAATGTTTTTTTTAAATATTTATTTATTTTTAGACAGAGACAGAATGCGAGTGGGGGAGGAACAGAGAGCAAGGGAGACACAGAACCCAAAGCAGGCTCCAGGCTCTGAGCTGTTTGCAGAGAGCCCGGTGCGGGGCCTGAACTCACAAGTCATGAGATCATGACCTGAGCCAAAGCTCGATGCTTAACTGACTAAGCCACCCAGGCACCCCTGGTGAAGACTTTTTTCTAATCATAAAAGTAACAAAAACTTAATGTGAAAATTGTGGAAAATATAGGAGAGTGTAACAAAAACCACCTAAAATCCAAACACCTAGCAATAACCACTGCAGTTACATTTGTAGGTATACTTCCATGTCATGCTTTTTCTCCTAGTATCATAGATATTTTCTTATTATTAAAACTTTTTATAAATACCATTTTATTATAAAACTCCCTCATGATTTATTTCCCTTCCCCCTGGTTGTTTCAGATTTTACACTGTCTTAGCAGTAGGAAGAAGATTTTTATATGTAATTTTTGTCCCCATTTCTGCCCTTTCTTTAGGATACATTTCTGGAATTGGAATGATTAATATTAATGTACCATTGAGACAGAGCCAGGAGTAGGCTGAGTGAGGATGGCAATTGCCTACGGTACAAAATTTTAAGAAGATGCCCAAAATTGAATAGTCAAGATAGTATTTTAGTGCAATATATTTAAAAATCAAAATTAACACCAAAAAAAAAAACCTATGTATAATGAACCAGATGTACAAACTACTAGCTGTAAGACAAATTTGCTTAGACCTTTTTGGGGGGGTGGGGTGTGTGTGTGTGTGTGTGTGTGTGTGTGTGTGTGTGTGTATTTTTAAATCCTGTGTTGTTTCTCAGGTATAAAATGAATTTAAAAATCCATTCTAAACTCATTCTTGGGACAGGCAGGAAAAGTGTTTCTTTTTCCTTAGGTAGGTGCCTACATACGAGGCAAAGTAACATTTATCAGTAATGTAGAACAAGGGTTGACAAACCTTTTCTGTAAAAGGCCAGGTATTTTTGGCTTCGTAGGTCCTAAGGTCCCTATTGTAACTGCTCAGCTCAGGCATTATAGAGCAAAAGCAGCCATGGACAGAATGTAAAGGAATGTTATTTATGGAAACAATAATATGAAATTTAAGTCTCCTGTGATTTTCACTGAAGACTTTTGTCTTTTGATTTTTAACCATGTAAAAATGTAAAGTCACTTCTTAGCTCTCAGGCCATGCAAATACAGGTGGCATGCTGAATTCGCCCATGAGCCATAAGTTGCTGCCCCTGATGTGGAATATTAGCTTTTAATTTTTATCACTAAATATTTTTATTTCTAAATTTTAATTTTTTCACTAAATTTAACCTTAGAAATCAGTTTTCTTAATTTATTACACTGTATCCCTTTTTTAATGTAACAAGGATTTTTTTTTACCTGAAGTTGAAAGGTAAAACTTTAAAAAAACAGAAACTCTTCTGAAAAGATACTTTAAAAGGAAGTTCCATCTATTTTTTTTTTTTTGCCTACATATTTAATTCCAAGAAGTTAAAGAAAATATATGTAACAGGAGCCTTCAGAAATTATTATTCTGTTGAATTTTCTTTTGTTCACAGGCGGAGACATACTGCGCCTTGACACACTTTTAGAATGGTGGAGAGAAAAGAACGGTTCCTTCTGTTCTCGCCTTATTATCGTGTTAGACAGTGAGAATCCAACCCCTTGGGTGAAGGAAGTGAGAAAAATCAACGATCAGTACATTGCAGTGCAAGGAGCCGAGATGACAAAGACCATCGATATTGAAGAAGCTGACCCGCCACAGCTGGGCGACTTCACAAAAGACTGGGTAGAATATAACTGCAACCCCAGTAATACCATCTGCTGGACTGAAAAGGGACGCACTGTGAAAGCGGTGTACGGGGTGTCAAAACGGTGGAGTGACTACACTCTGCATCTGCCAACGGGCAGCGACGTGGCCAAGCACTGGATGTTACACTTCCCTCGGATCACATACCCACTCGTGCATTTGGCCAATTGGTTGTGTGGTCTGAACCTGTTTTGGATCTGCAAAACTTGTTTTAGGTGTTTGAAAAGATTAAAAATGAGTTGGTTTCTTCCTACTGTGCTGGACACAGGACAAGGCTTCAAACTTGTCAAATCTTAATTTGGATCCCAAAGTGGAATATTACTGAGAGTTCATACTACCGGTTATCACTAACTTGCCATTTTTTTGTATATTGTTTTTTCATTTGTGAAAAATATCTTGCTACGTCTGTAGCTCGTTTCACTTTGTCTTTTCTCAAGTAATTATGGTGTATGTAAGATGTTGGGAATAAGCATTTTATCCTAAAAGTATGTAAGGAGTCATAAATGCTGACGCTGTGTAAATGCATAAGAGATGTTAAAAATAACAATGCACTTTGAGGAATGTTTGCATATGCCTCTGATTAGAAAGAAAACACTTGTCGATGCTCTGCAGTGGCCAGTGAAGAATTACTAATGCCTTATTTTCTAGGCATAGGTTAGAGAATGTAGACCAGTTTGTTTACTATTACAAGAAAACTTGCAGTTTGCTTACAAAAGATTATTTTTTGTGAACAGTAGGCTTGGGTCCAAGACCATTTGAAGAATTACACGCTCTTAAAAAAGAATAAAGGAAGAAGCCTGCCTAAAATGAATGCAAAAATTTACTTATCGTCTACCACATTCAGATGTCTTGGTTGTGGCCTCTTACCAGTGTAGCAATGAAGCCTAGATCACTTGTTGTAAGATCACTTGTTGTAAGATCACTTGTTGTAAGATCACTTGTTGTAAGATCGAAACATCCTTCATGCAGGGAACTGTAAGAAGCCAGAAGCCTACAGATTGCTCCTTCCTCCACTCCTGTTGGGGCTCTGAAAGCACTTGCAATCTTAAGAGTTTTTCTCAGGGTAACAGTGTTGTAATGAACAATGTTTCCAGTGGCAAATTCCTTCCAAATAAATTATCTTTCCTTTCAAAAAGTAAACATTTAAAAGAAATTTAGCAATTTCTCATTGATTTAGGTTACTTTCACTCTTCAAAAATGATTCTGATCTCTGTGGAGTTAATGCTATGCCATGAAAATTATTTTTCAAATCTCCCATTAATATTGACATTTTTTTCTACTGAAGGTCAAAGGATTGGAAACAGGTCATTTTTGTTCCTTATATACATGTAATGTATTATGTTAAAAAAATATTCATGTTGGCAGTTTTAGTTACGCATAATGGTGTGGTCGTAATTTTAAAAACTTAATTCAGTGTTTTGTCTGATTAAAGCAGGCACTTATCAGGGTATCCCCTAAGAGGTAATTTACCTCCTGTTCCCTTCCAATAATTCTTAACATTCTAAATTTTCATATCTGAGAACTAACAAGAGGGGAGTGGAATTAAATTAGGGGATAATCTAATCTTTGTTGTTTAAATAGTGTGACTTCTCACCATTGAAGCCATTCTTGCAGCCTCAGAGAGAGGAAACAATGCCTCTACCATTTTCTACCTGGTGACTTGAAAACTGAAATTTTTGTTAGCTAGAAGTCACTTAGTGTCAGGGAACTCGTATACCACTATCTATGCAGCGTTGTTACAGTCCACTTATTTGTTTTAAATATGATTTTCCTAATGCTTTCAATAAAATATTAAAAATTAATTTTTCATGTAATGTGCAAAAAACAGTTTCTGAATAATTTTAATATATCAAAAGTGATAGTCATAAAAAAAATACCCATATATTAGAGTTCATGGTTGGTAGCAGCAGGTTGATTTGAAATTTTCCAGTATTTGGTTATGTATTTGTATCACCCTTATCCAAATGAAATAGTATAGCAGAAAAGACAGTGTTAAAATTATGAGGTTATAGCTACAAAAAAAGTTAAATTAACGTTAAGTAAAATCTTTCAAATTTCCAGGCCAATATTAAGCAAATTAGTTAAAGCCTGTCTCTTTACTCTGAGAAAGCCAAATACAAAAGTGTATATTCTGCATTCTTTATAAAGTGATTTCAAGATGGTACTAAAAATCAGATTCAAAAGGTAGCAGACAACTTTACAGCCACAAAGCTAATATTTTAATAGATATTTTCTGTGACCAAAAAAGTTCTGAGCTAGAAATGTGACTTGAGGCAGTTTATTCACCACAGAGTTACAGAATATCCACTTTGATGAATTCTCCTCCTCAAACAAAAAAACTATAAAATGACAATTAAGAGGTAGCATCCTAAATGAAAGCCACCATTTACATCAAAGTAATTGATAATATGGAGAAAGAGTATTGTAGGAGGGATGTATTGATTGGTTACTTTAACCCAAAGATTAAAAACTAGATCTGACAATAAAGCTAATTTTCTTATGGCTTTCATTTTATATACCATATGTTTATGAAGGAGTTACTTGGAGTGATACAAATTATTTTAGAGCAAAACCTTACCATTCCCACTAAAAAACAGTTAACATGGAGATGTTTTTCAACCTAACATTGATTGAATTTGTCTCCTAATATGATACATTGCTAAAACCACAAAAGCACTATCCCCTAAAAACGTCTTTTAAAAAAGCGTATTCTGTTCTGTGATGAATTAAGGAGTCCAGTTCTTCCTCTTCCTATAATTTTCAGTTCATGCTATTATTTTATTAAAAAATTTTGTTTCAATTTGCTCTGACTAAACTCTTCCCTGGGATATTTGGATTTATCCTTGCATAGCTTTCTATCTTCTTAATAAATACAAAATTGTACAGAAGACCATTTTTATGATCAGTGTTTTCAGAAGTCTATTAAAAATTGCATTGCTGATTAAAGTGCATTTATATTTAATGCATTGGTGGGTAGATTTTTTTTTAAAGTAAACTCTTAATTAGAATCTATTTGTAACTATACATTTTGTTTGTAAATTTTGGTCTAAATATAGTTGCTGTTTTGGGTACTACCTTTTTATATGTATTCTTTCACATTTAGAGCTTAGTTTCCTCCGAAGTAATGTTCTACATTATCTTTCAACAGGTGATGTGACAGTTAACATTATGCCAGAAGAAAACGGTTTAATTTTAAGAATGTGGTTAGGTATATTTCATAGTAAATGCTCAAAACAGTTAGATATGTCAGTCCTTTTGAGCATCTCTATTGGAAACATACTAGATTATCCTCTCTTTTCAAGGAGAAGCTTATACATCTTGGTATTTCTGGTACACAGTTACCCAGAAGAATGTCTTGTCCATAATAGGAGGTATTCAAGAAATATTTTTGAGTGAATTTAGAATCCCAAGGAGAAGTTAGAATAATTTGATTGTAAATTACTTCATTTTCTTTATAATTTTTAGTGGATATTATTTCCAGATCCTCATTAAATTGATAATTACTAAAGCCTATTACAGAATCAGTGAAAGACAAACATCTCACATTTTTAAAAATATACTTTTTCTTATTAAGTAAGCACATGCCAAACATGGAGCTCAAATTCATGACACCTAAGATCCAGAGTCCCATGCTGTACTGATTGAGCCAGTCAGGTGCCCCAAACATTTCACATTTTTAAAGAGTAATAAGTGTCAAGATCAGAGAAGGAAAAAACTGAGGTTTGCATGAAAACATAACTGATGTCATTAAAAAGATGGCCTTTTGTTGGTTAATTGTTACTAGGAATCTGATATGGTTAAGATTGAATCTTTCTTTGATACCCCATTGGAAACAAAGAGATGATCAGAGACTTCTCACAAATGGAAACTTTTTTTAAAAAGTCTGATGAAGAAAGAAGAAATTTGGCTCTGCTCATCGGTGACAATTAGACCGTAAAGTCAGAAAAAAATTGGCCTATAAACTTAAAGAGGTTCAGAACAAGTAGGAAAACTACAAGTGTTTCACTTTTCAAGTATCTTCCCTATTCACTAGTTGCGATATATAGATACAAAGTATGAAACAATGACCTCTAAGTAGTAATTGCTATGAACAACTATTTTATTGACAGTATTTTACATTTATGTGTATTAGAAAGTATTATTCTTAGACCAAAGTTGATTCAAAATTGAAAACTATAGGTTAATCAATAAATTTTTAAATATTAGTAAAATACATTTTGATTGATTTAAAATACATTTTGATTGATTAGTAAAAAACATTTTGATTGATTTAAAAAATCAAATTGAGGGGCGCCTATGTAGCTCAGTTAGTTAAACATCCCAATTCTTGGTTTGGGCTCAGGTCATGATCTCATGACATCTCCCCACATCAGGCTCTGCACTGATGACATGGAAAGTGGGATTCTCTTTGCCTTCTTCCCCAACTCTCTCTCTCCTCTCCCTCTCTGTCTTTCTCAAAAGTAAACATTAAAAAAAAAAAAAATCAAATGGCCCAGTCATCCTGTGTGATGACTTCTCAGCATTTTATAAGTATGAACTTAGAATAAGATAATTTTAGTAAACTTTGGTGATTATTATTTGCTCGCTACCTAAAAATATTGATCTATCCCAAATCAAAGGTTTTAGTAGTGTGCCAAAGGTAAATGAGGAACATGGTATATTTTCCTAGACTTCAATGCTTACTCCATGTAGAGTAAAAGTATTTTTATATTAAAACATACCGATGTGTCGATAAGCAAGATTTACATTAATTTTTAGTGTAAAACAGAAGACTTCAAAGCAGTTTCATTTTTGTAGCTGGCCATGTGTTCTTCCTACCCCAGAACACTAAAGATTCTTTGGATATAATATCGGATGTTAATAACACTGTATAGAGAATCCCTTAAGAAAAAAATCATCTTCTGGCTTAGAAATATAAATAGCACATGAATTTTATCAAAACAAATAATGTTGTTTCTGTATATTTGGAATTTCAGATAGATGCCATTTTAATACAATTTTATAATAGACATTTCTAGGTTCTTTGGAGTCCTTTTATAAATTGATTCCTTCTACACAAGTAGGTATTGGTAAAGAAAGTGGGCTGAGGATTTTAATTTGTAATCCACATCCACTTACATTAATACCCATTCTCAGCTATTTCTCTTCTACCTAATTAAAAGAGGTACTCCTCTTTTCCCCCAACACCTAATCTTTGGATTCCTTTCTTCTTTTCTACATAAAGCAACTGATTCATCAAGAACAATAGAAATGACAATGACTGTCATCTATTGAATATTTTTTTGTTTTAGGCACTGTGCAAAGTGCTTGTGTATACAAGATTTAAGTCCTTATAACCACCTTTTGTGATTGATATACTTTTATAAATGAGGAAACTGATGCAAGGAACTTAAGTAACTTACCCCCAATGACACAGCTAGGAAATTGGGTCTCAGACTCAGCTTTGAGCCAGATTTTATATTCTAAAGATCCTCACGTGCCAAGGAAGGTTTTACTCTCGAGTATAAATACATGACTTTAGAGAACTTTGTTTTTTAATTTTTATTTGAATTCCAGTTACATACAGCGTCATACTAGTTTCAAGTGCACAATATAATAAGTCAACAGTTCTATACACGGCATCTTGTGCTCATGATGATAAGTGCCCACCTTAATCCCTATCACCTATTGAACCACCCCTACCCTCATAAGCATCAGACTGTTCTCTGTAATTAAGAGTGTTTCTTGTTTTGACTCTCCTCCCCATGCCCCACCACCTTCTCTCTCATTTTTCCTCCTTTGCTTGTTTTTTAAATTCCACATATGAGTAAAGTCATATGGTATTTGTCTTTCTCTGACTGACTGACTTCATTGAGTATTTTGTCAAGGGGCCAAACACCTGGCTACAAGCCCATAAGCATACCCAAGAAGGGCAACTGGTCAATATAAAGACCTTTGATTATTAACTGTACTAATATCAGCCTCACTTTTTAGCCCCTTCCTTAATTTCCCAGCAGTCTCTGATGCTGAAGCCTTTCTGCGGTTGACCTGGACTGGTCAGAGGTTCCTCCTCAGAAGTCTTTTCTGTGAGACTACTAGGCTACAGCTTGCTCCCCTCTGCTTTCCCAGTTCACACTCTTCTATCCATTTTGTCTTCTCGATGTGTACTGAAATCACTGGTCTAATGAAAAATCCTCCCTTTCTCTACATCTTGATGCTATCATGTGCTTGTTTAATGGGAACTGGAGATGGTAATTTAATGGGAACCGGAGGTGATATAAAGTCATGTGTTCACTACCTTGAATTGAAGTAAATATAAATTTCACTTTTACAAAAACATGGTGAAATTGACTTCTGTATTTAGGACATAAAATACAAAAGAACTTTGATCCACTAGGAACATGAGAAAAATTCCAGATAAAATAAACATATTATTTATTGGCGCTATTGCAGAGTACTGTATATAAGCAAGTCTAGATGAAATAAATCCCAAAGAGAGAGGAGTTCTTCATAAGTAAACAGAGACTGCAGCATTTTTAATACGTGGGGGTGAGTGACTGTCTGGGTGCTGGTGATTTAGAAGTGGAACGGCCATAGACAAGATTTTGCAGAAAAGAGGAAACTGGCTCAACTTCTGACACTGTGGGCTGGTGAAATGGTCTGAAAGGGCATTAAAAGCTTGAGCCAACAAGCATGCCCCCTTACCCTGGAATTATTCCAAGAAACTAGCAGAGGAGGAGGGCTTAGAAGCAAAGAGTATATATAGCTTTGCACATCACATTTAATTGCCAGAGTTGGAACCACATTTGAATCCAAACTAAATGGGAAATACAATACAATGAGAAATACAATTCTCATTCCAGTTCAAACATTTAAATCATCAAGTTCCTCAGTCTCTTGACAGATGAAGCATGGGAGATTAGGGACTGGGATAATTGAAGGTGATGTCAGTCTAATTAAAGCTGCAGCCCAGCTCTAGCTCAACTGAACTTGTGGAGAATTCAGAAGGGTAAGTTCTTCACCCTAATCACCATAGAATGAAAGGCATGCACTCCTTCAACAGACACACACTTACATTTTACTCTCCACTGTTCTTTTGCATACAATACAGAATACATATTTTAAAATTATAAGACATGAAGAGGGGAAGAATTGGATCCATTATCAAGAGTTAGCAATCAACAGGAAGTCCTAGCCACAGCAACCAGAAGATAAAAAGGAATAAAGGGCATCCAAATTGGTAAGGAAGAAGTAAAACTTTTACTATTTGCAGATGGCATGATACTATATATAGAAAACCCTCAAGACTCCACCAAAAGACTACTAGAACTGATAAATGGATTCAGTAAGGTCACAGGATAAAAAAAATCAATAGACAGAAATCCATTGCAATTCTATACACTAATAATGAAGTAGTAGAAAGAGAAATTAAGAAAACAGTCTTGGGGCACCTGAGTGGCTCAGTCATTTGAGTGTCTGACTCCTGGTTTCAGCTCAGGTCACAACCTCATAGTCTGTGGGACTAAGTCCCTCATCAGGCTCTGTACTGAAAGAGCAGAGTCTGCTTGGGATTCTCTCTTTTGCTCTCTCTCTCTGCCCCTCCTCCACCCATGTGCACATGTGCATGCTCTCTATTTCTCTCTCTCAAATTAAAGAAACCTTAAAAAAAAACAAAAAAAAAAAAACAAAACAGGAGCGCCTGGGTGGCTTAGTCGGTTAAGTGTCCGACTTTCGCTTAGGTCATGATCTCGCGGTTCGTGGGTTCGAGCCCCGCGTCGGGCTCTGTGCTGACTGCCAGCTCGGAGCCTGGAGCCTGTTTCAGTCTGTGACTCCCTCTCTCTCTGACCCTCCCCTGTTCACGCTGTCTGTCTCTCTCTCTCCTAGAAATAAATAAAACATTTAAAACAAAACAAAACAAAACAAAACAAAAAACCAGTTTCATCTATAACTGCGCCAAAAAGAATACCTAGGAATACACTTAACCGAAAAGGTGAAAGACCTGACAACTATAAAATACTGATGAAAGAAACTGAAGATGATACAAATAAATGGAAAGATATTCCATGCTCATGAATTGGGAGAAAAACTATTGTTTAAATGCCCAAGCTACCTCAAACAATCTAATGCAATCCCTATCAAAATACCAATAGCATTTTTCACAGAACTAGAATAAATAATTCTAAAGTTAGTATGGAACCACAAAAGACCTCAAATAGTCAAAGTAATCTTTAAAAAGAACAACAAAAAAGAGGGAAACAAACCATAAGAGACTCTTAATGATAGAGAACAGAGTTACTAGAGGGGAGGTGGTTTGGGGGATGGGCTACATAGATGATGGATATTAAGGAGGGCACTTCTTATGATGAGCTCTGGATGTTGTGTATAAGTCACGAACCACTGATTTCTATTCTTGAAACCAATAGTGCACTGTATGTTAACTAACTAGTATTTAAGAAAAAAAAAAAAAGAACAAACTCTGAAAGTATCAAAATCCCAGATATCAAGATACACTACAAACTGTCGTAATCAAGACAGTCTGGTACTGACACAAAAATAGACACATAGATCAATGGAACAGGATAGAAAGCCTAGAAATAAACCTACATTTGTATGGTCAATTAATCTTTGACAAAGCATGAAAGAATATGCAATGGGAAAAAGACCCTCTCTTCAACAAATGATTCTGGGAAAACTGGACAGCTACATGCAAAAGAATTAAACTGGGCCACTTTCTTTCACCCTACACAAAAATAAACTCTAACTGATTAAAAACCTAAATGTAAGACTTGAAACCATAAAAATCCTAGAAAAGGGCACAAGCAGTAATTTCTCTGACATCGATCAGAACAATAATTTTCTTGATATATATCCTAAGGCAAGAAAAAAGAAAAAAACAAACAAAAAAAACCCCCAAAACTATTGGGACTACATCAAAAGACGTTTCTGCACCGTAAAAGATATGATTAACAAAACAAAAAGGCAACCTAATGAATGGGAGAAACAACTGACATAGCCAATAAAGGGCTAGTATCCAAAATATATAAAGAACTTATACAGCTCAACACCAAAACCACAAATAATCTAACTAAAAATGGGCAGGCGGCCAATTCTCCAAAGAAGACACAGATGGCAAACAGACATGTGAAAAGATGCTCAATATCACTTATCATGAAAATGCAAATCAAAACCACACTGAGATATGACCGCATACCTGTCAGAATGGCTAAAATAAAAAACACAGGAAACAAGTATTGGAAAGGATGTGGAGAAAAAGGAACTCTCATGTACTAATGGTGGAATGCAAACTGGAGCAGCCACTGTGGAAAAGGAGGTTTTTCAGAAAATTAAAAGTAGAACTACCATTTGATCTCGAAATTCCATGACTGGGTATTTACCTAAAGAATATGAAAACAGTACTTCAAAAAGATATATGTGCCCCAGTGTTTCTGGCTGCATTATTTACAATAGCCAAATTATGGAAGCAACCTAAGTGTTCAGCAACAGATGAACAGATAAAGAAGATGTTGTGTACACACACACACACTGGAATATTATTTAGCTATAAAAGGCATAAAATCTTGTCATTTGCAACAACATGGATGGATCTAGAGGGTATAGTCCTAAGTAAAATTCATCAGTTAGAGAAAGGTAAATACCATATAATTTCACTCACATGAAATTTAAGAAACAGAACAAATAAACAAAGAAAAAAGAGACAAACAAGAAAATAGACTCTTAACCATAGAGAACCAACAGATGGTTACCAGAATAGGTGGGTGGGGGAATGGGTGAAATAGGTATAGGGGATTAAGAATACACTCATCATGATGAGTACTGAACGATGTATAGAATTTTTGAATCACTATACTGTATGCCTGAAACTAATACAACACTGTGTGTTAATTTTACTGGAATTAAACTAATTAAAAAAAGAAAAAAGAAGGTAAATATTTTTTAAGAAGAGGATGCAGTCAACAGACACTTGTAGGTTACTAGCAGACAAGAATGTTTTAAAAAACTAAAATGTGCGGTGTCTGGGTGGCTCAGTTGGTCAAGCGTCCGACTTCGGCTCAGGTTCGCGGGTTCGAGCCCCACGTCGGACTCTGTGCTGACAGCTAGCTCAGAGCCTGGAGCCTGCTTCAGATTCTGTGTGTCTCTCTGTGATCTTCCCCTGTTCATGCTGTCTCTCTCTCTCTCAGAAATAAATAAAATGTTAACAAAAAAAGAACATTAAAAAAAACCTAAAATGTGTTGAGGAATTTATAGGAAAGAATGGATACAATAGGCAAAGAGGAAGTTTCAGAACCAAATAGATATTCTAGGACTAATAAATATGTTAGAAACAAAAAAATGCCTGGATGGTACTCATGGTTGGGTGGACCGACCACAGCATGGGATTCACAACATGTCAGAATCTCAAAAAGGAGTGACCTGGCTTGTGCCTAGAAGGGTGCCCCAGCGATCGGGGAGAGCAGAATGCAGAGACTGGTTACACAGGAGAGATTTATCAAATACAAAAATTTATTAAGGATGACACGAGCATATTTTTCAGTTGAAAAAGGGAATTGCAAATATGGAAATGTAGAAAACTATACTAACCTCTAAGATGTTGGGTTGGAAGACGAAGTACTGATAGAGAAATTAACAGAGATGTAAATACGTGTAAACATTTATGTAGGTATATTTTTCTACATATAATCCTTACCTTTGTCTGTAAGAGAGCTTGAGATTACTAGTGCCCAAAAAGCAATGAATATACCCAGATCCCATATTGTGGCTTATGAATATTATTCTCCACTAGAAGAAACCAGGGCTCTCTGGAGAAATAACCGATTACTTCTTGTAACTTTTGCTGGAGTAGCAAAACAACAAGATAAGACTGGAATATCTGTTAGTTGCAGAAAGCAATCAATATTCATAAGATAAGAGGTAGCAGTTAAAAAGGCACAAACATCAGCTTAAAGTAACTCCCAAAGGCCAGAACTGAGACAATGTGAACAATAAACAATGGTAGTAACAGATTGTTGTCCAATGAGTAAAAGAGGAAACTATGTGCCCATACTGATATACATGATACATACATACATACAAACCTTGATGAACAGGATAATTATATTAAAACAAAGAGGCATAATACAAAAATTAATAGAGGAGAAAGAATGCTAAAAAATTAATTCAAAACAATAAGAAAGGAGAACAAAGAAACAAAGAACTAGAGGGAGGAGGCAAGATGGCGGAGAAGTAGGGAGCTCTATTCATTTCGCTCGCCCCCATCTCTCAAATTGAGAAGGCCTGAAGCCATAGGAACCCAACAGAATCCAGGAGTTTGGGAGGAAAAGGAGACAGAGGCTTCTGAGAAAACCTTATAGCGTGAGTGTGACCTGGGGAAGATAAAATCGAGCCAGAGCCAGAGGCACGAAGGGAGGCAAGGGAGCTGGCTCTGCGGGGAGCTGAGGTGAGTTTAGGGGAAAAAAAGAAAGAGTGGCCAAAACTGCTCAAGACACTGTCCCTGTCACTGGAGAAGAGAAAAACCTCCTCTTGGGACACAGAGGGATCTGGTTTCCTGCCGTCCAGCTGACCCTGAGTGGGATCCCTGGTGCCAGGTGACCCCCGGGGAAACTGCTCCTCGCTCGCCAACTCGACCTGGAGGGGACGCGAGCAGCGCCTGAAGCCGCACCTTTGTGCTACTGGCTTGGCTGGATCCCCTGCGGGGAGGCAAGGGGCTTGAAACTGCTCGGAGAGACTTGCCTGCGAGTTCATATTTCGGGCAGTATCTACGGGGCACGCAAACTGAGATCTGGAAACGAGGCCTGGCTTCGGATATGAAGCACAGCCCACCTTGGCTACACCCCCGGTAAGGGAGCTCACACCCCAAAGAGTGAGTTGCAACGGTTGGTTCAAAAAGGGACTGGATTGTCGCCACTTTTCTCCCCACAACCACCAAGGCAGGACCCCACGGATGCGCTGGACCAAACCACACCCATCCCAGCTAGAGAGCTGCCTTTTTTTTTTTACCGGAGCCCGGGAAAGACCAACACGGATGCACTGCTGTGATAAATTCTGGTCACTGGCTTCCTTAAACAGTCACATTTACTCCATTCTCTAGATGTAAATTCTACACCTCCACCACTACCTTTCTCTCTCTCTCTCTCTGGAGTAATCAGACTATATAGTTTCTCTGAGTAGCATTACTGTCATTTCTTTCGCCTCCTCTCCAACCATATTCCCCTCTTTCTTTCTTTTTTTTTTTTTTTATTTCTAGGAGAGAGAGAGACAGCGTGAGCAAGGGAGGGTCAGAGAGAGAGGGAGTCACAGACTGGAACAGGCTCCAGGCTCTGAGCTGGCAGTCAGCACAGAGCCCAACGCGGGGCTTGAACCCACGAACCGCGAGATCATGACCTAAGCGAAAGTCGGACACTTAACCGACTAAGCCACCCAGGCGCCCCATTCCCCTCTTTCTTTCTCTGAATTAAGCCTCTAAGTCCTTCTGCCTGCTCATTTCATTTCCAGTTTCGCTTCCTCCCTGCCTGTCATTTCTCTCCTTGTATATGCTCTTCCATCAGCACGGCATACACACGGCTCTTTATTTGTGGCTGGCAATTCTGGTTCTATGCTTTAGACTGTCCTTTGTTTATTCGGTTTTTTCTTTTTTTTTTTTTATTATGTATTTTACTATTTGTCTTCCCTCCTTCCTCTTTTTTTTTTTTTTTGTCTGTGTCTCTTCCTTTTTTACTTTTGCTTTTTCCCTTTCAGTTTGCGTGTTTGTTGGATTTGTCTGTGCATTTGTGTGACTTTGTTCCCTGTGTGTTTATCTGTTTTTTTTTTTTTCAGGGCTACCTCAAGAAACAAGCCAAAGTACACATGGTGGAGAGTCCCAAATATCACTACAATAGGAAAAGATAATAACCAAGGTCTCAACAAGAGAGACCAAGAGACACTATTCAAAGAGCACTTTCTGAATGGACAGGCCCTGGACAGGCAAAAAGCCTTCTTTGGCACAGCAGCACTCACAGGTTCAGAGTGCATAACAAGTTTTTAAAACTAACAAGAGACAGAAAGTAGCCAAAATGATGAAATGGAAGAACTCTCCTCCAAAAAAGTTCCAGGAAGAATTGACAGCTAAAGAACTGCTCAAAACAGACATAAGCAACATAACTGAACAAGAATTTAGAATAATAGTCATAAAAGTAAACGCTGGGCTTGAAAAAGGCATGGAAGACATCAGAGAAACTATTGCTACAAAGACTATGAAGCTTCAAAATAGTTGTGAATTAAAAAATGCTATAAATGAGATGCAAAATTAAACGGAGTCATCCAATGCACAGATTGAAGATGCAGAAAGGAGAATAAGTGATTTAGAAGACACAATTATAGAAAAAGAGGAAGCTAAGAAAAAGAGATAAACTGATCCAGGAAAATGAAAGGAGAGTTCGAGAGCTAAGCAATACAATCAAACAGAGTAATATCCATATCACAGGAATTCCAGAACAGGAAGAGAGAGGGAAAGGCGCTGAAGGGGTCCTTGAACAAATTATAGCAGAGAACTTCCCAATCTGGGGAAGGAAACAGATGTTGAAATCCACGAGACACAGAGAACTCCCCTCAGACATAACTTGAACTATTCTTCTGAATGACATATCATAGTGAAACTAGCAAAATATAAGGACAAAGAGAGAATTCTGAAAGCAGCTAGGGATAAAAGGGCCCTAACATACAATGGGAAACCCATCGGAGTGGTGACAGACCTATCTACTGAAACTCGGCAGGCCAGAAAGGAATGGCAGGAAATTTTCAATGTGATGAACAGAAAAAATATGCAGCCAAGAATCCTCTATCCAGCAGGCCTGTCATTCAGAATAGAGGGAGAGATAAAAGTCTCTCCAAATAAACAAAAAATTGAAAGAATTCGTCACCAATAAACCAGCCCTACAAGAAATCCTGAGGGGGACTCTATGAGGGAAATGTTGCAAGGAACGCAAGGTACCAGAGACACCACCACAAGCATGAATCCCATCCCATGGGACATGATAACTCTAAACCCATATTTTTCAATAATAACACAATGTAAATGGACTAAATGCCCCAATCAAATGACATAGGGTAGCAGAGTGGATAAAAAAGACAAAATCCATGTATTTGCTGTCTACAAGAAACTCACTTTAGACTGGAGGACACCTTCAGATTGAAAGTAAGGGGATGGGGAAATATCTATCATGCTACTGGAAGTCAAAAGAAAGTTGGAGTAGCTATACTTATATCAGACAAACTGGACTTTAAAGTAAAGACAGTAACAAGGGATGAAGAAGGGCATTATATAATAATTACAGGGTCTATCCATCAGGAAGAACTAACAAATATAAATGTCTATGCACCGAATATGGGAGCACCTAAATATATAAAACAATTAATCACAAAGAGAAACAGTCTTATGGATAAAAATGTGCTAATAGCAGGGGACTTTAATACTCCATTTACAGCAATGGATAGGTCAACTAGACAGAAAATCACTAAAGACACAATAGACTTGAATGACACACTGGACCAGATGCATTTGACAGATATATTTAAAACTTTACAGTCTGAGGCCATGGGATTCACTTTCTTCTGAAGTGTGCATGGTACATTCTCCAAGAGAGATCACATATGGGGACATAAAGCAGCCCTCAATAAACATAATAGAATTGAGATCATACCATGCACAATTTCAGATCACAATGCTATGAAACTTGAAATCAACCACAGGAAGAAGTCTGGAAGACCTCCTAATACAAGGAGGTTAAAGAAATCTCTACTAAAGAACGAATGGGCCAATCAGGCAATTAGAGAAGAAATTAAAACATATATGGAAACAAATGAAAATGAAAATACAACTATCCAAACTCTATGGGATGTGGCAAAGGCCGTCCTAAGAGGAAAGTACATTGCACTCCAGGCCTATTTCAAGAAATTAGAAAAAGCAGAAGTACAGATTCTAACAGCACACCTAAAGGAACTAGAAGGAGAGCAACAAGAGCACCCCAAACCCAGTAGGAGAAGAGAGATAATAAAAACCAGGGCAGAAATAAACTATATAGAAACCAAAGACACAGTTGAACAGATCAATGAAATCAAGAGTTGGTTTTTTTAAAAAATAAACAAAACCGACAAACTTCTAGCCAGGCTTCTCAAAAAGAAAAGCACCCAAATAGACAAAATCATGAATGAAAATGGACTTATTACAACCAACCCCTCAGAAATACAAGCAATTATCAGGGAATACTATGAAAAATATATGCCAACAAATTGGACAAGTTAGAAGAAATGGACAAATTCCTAAACACACACTTATTACCAAAATTCACATGGGAAGAGAGAAAATCTGAACAGACCCATAACTAATAAAGAAATAGAATCGATTATCAAAAATCTCCCAACAAATAAGAGCCCTGGGCCAGATGACTTCCCTGGGGAATTCTACCAGACATTTAAAACACAATTAATAGGGGCGCCTGGGTGGCTTAGTCGGTTAAGTGTCCGACTTTCGCTTAGGTCATGATCTCGCGGTTCGTGGGTTCGGGCCCCGCGTCGGGCTTTGTGCTGACTGCCAGCTCAGAGCCTGGAGCCTGTTTCAGTCTGTGACTCCCTCTCTCTCTGACCCTCCCGTGCTCACGCTGTCTCTCTCTCTCTCTCTCCTAGAAATAAAAATATTAAAAAAAAAACACACACAATTAATACCCATTCTTCTCAAGCTATCCCAAAAAATAGAAATCGAAGGAAAACTATTAGACTCATTTTATGAAGCCAGCATCGCTTTGATTCCCAAGCCAGACAGAGACACAGCAAAAGAAGAGAACTACAGGCCAATATTCTTGATGAATACAGATGCAAAAATCCTCAACAAGATACTTGCAAATCGAATTCAACAGCACATAAAAAGAATTATCCACCATGATCACATGGGATTCATTCCTGGATTACAGGGCTTGTTCAATATTCACAAATCAATGTTGATACATCACATTAACAAAAGAAAAGTTAAAAACCGTATGATCCTGTCAATAGATACAGAAAAACCATTTGACAAAATATAGCATCCCTTCTTAATAAAACCCTTGAGAAAGTCGAGATAGAAGGAACTTACTTAAACACCATAAAAGCCATCTATGAGAAGCCCTCAGCTCACATCATCCTCAATGGGGAAAACTGAGAGCTTTCCCCCTGAGATCAGGAACACGATAGGGATGTCTACTCTCACCACTGTTGTTTAACATAGTGCTGGATGTCCTAGCATCAGCAACCAGACAGCAAAAGGAAATAAAAGGCATCAGAATTGGCAAAGAAGAAGTCAAACTTTCACTTTTTGCAGACGACATGATACTCTACATCGAAAACCCGACAGACTCCACCAGAAGCCTACTAGAACTAATCCAAGAATTCAGCCAAGTTGCAGGGTACAAAATCAACGTACAGAAATCGGTTGCATTTTTATACACCAATAATGAAGCAACAGAAAGAGAAATCAAGAAACTGATCCCATTCACAACTGCACAAAAAAATATAAAATACCTAGGAATAAACCTAACCAAAGATATAAGAGATCTATATGATGAAAACTATAGAAAACTTATGAAGGAAATTGAAGAAGACACAAAGAAATGGAAAAACATTCCATGCTCATGGATTGGAAAAATAAATATTGTTAAAAACGTCATTACTACCCAAAGCAATCTACACACTCAATTCAATCCCAATCAAAACTGCACCAGCATTCTTCTCAAAACTAGAACTATCCTAAAATTTGTGTGAAACCACAAAAGACCCCGAATAGCCAAAGTAATACTGAAGAAGCAAACCAAAATGGGAGGCATCACCATCTCAGACTTTAGCCTCTACTACAAAGCTGTCATCATCAAGACAGTATGGTATTGGCACAAAAACAGGCACATAGACCAATGGACTATAATAGAAGACTCAGATTTGGACCCAAAAATGTACAGCCAACTAATCTTTGACAAAGCAGGAAAGAGTATGCAATGGAACAAAGACAACCTCTTTAACAGATGGTGTTGGGAGAACTGGACAGCAACATGCAGAAGAATAAAACTAGATCATTTTCTCATACCAGACACAAAAATAAACTCAAAATGGATAAAGGACCTGAATGTGAGACAGGAAACCATCAAAACCCTAGAGGAGAAAGCAGGATACAACCTCCTTGACCTCAACCGCAGCAATTTCTTACTTGAAACATCCCTAAAGGCAGGAAATCAAGAGCAAAAATGAACCAATGGGACCTCATCAAAATTAAAAGCTTCTGCACAGCAAAGGAAACAACCCACAAAACTAATAGGCAACCGACGAAATTGGCAAAGATAGTTGCAAATGACATATCAGATAAAGGGTTAATATCCAGAATCTATAAGGAACTCACCAAACTCCACACCCGAAAAACAAACAACCCAGTGAAGAAATGGGCAGAAGATATGAACAGACACTTCTCCAAAGAGGATATCCAGATGGCCAATAGACACATGAAACGATGCTCAGCGTCCCTCCTCATCAGGGAAATATAAATCAAAACCACACTGAGATACCACCTCATGCCGGTTGGAGTGGCCAAAATGAGCAAATCAGGAGACTCTAGATGTTGGCAAGGATGTGGAGAAACAGGCACCCTCCTACACTGTTGGTGGGAATGTAAATGGGTGCAGCCCCTCTGCAAAACAATGTGGAGGTTCCTCAAAAAATTAATAGCAGAACTCCCCCAGGACTCAGCAATAGCACTGTTAGGAATTTACCCAAGGGATACAGGAGTGCTGATGCATAGGGGCACATGTACCCCAATGTTCATAGCAGCACTTTCAACAATAGCTAAAACATGGAAAGAGCCTAAGTGTCCACCAATGAACAAATGGATCAAGATGTGGTTTATCTATACTATGGAATACTACACGGCAATGAGAAAGAATGAAATCTGGCCATTTGTAGCAACGTGGATGGAACTCGAGGGTGTTATGCTGAGCGAAATGTCAGGCAGAGAAAGACAGATAACATATGTTTGCATGTATAGAAGGATTAGGAGGAACTTAACAGAGGATCATGGGGGAGATGAGGGGGGAAAATAGTTGGGGAGAGAAAGGGAGGCAAACCATGAGAGACTCTTGAATGCTGAGAACAAACTAAAGCCTGATGTGGGTGGGGGGAGGGGCAGGGAGTGATGGGCATGGAGGGCACTTGTGGGGATGAGCACTGGGTGTTATATGGAAACCAACTTGACCATTAACTATTAAAAAAAAGAAACAAAGAACTAATAGAACAATAGAAAAAATGTCAAGATACCAGAATTAAAGTTAACATTATTGCGGCGCCTGGGTGGCTCAGTCAGTTAAACAACCAATGTGGGTTCAGGTCATGATCCAACGGTCTATGAGTTTAAGCTCTGATTCAGTCTCTGTGCTCAGAGCTCAGCTCTGTCTTTCTCTCTCTCAAAAATAAATAAACATTTTAAAAATTATAAAGTTAACATTATTGATAATTATACTAAATGCAAATGGACTAATTGCTTCAATTAAAGAGAGACTGTCAAACTAAATCAGTTTCTCAACCTCACCTCTACTGACATTTTGGACCACATAATTCTTTGTTTTAGAAAACTGTCCTGTGCATTACAGGATGTTTGACAGGATCCCTGGCTCCTACCTACTAGGTACCTGTATCATCAACCCCTTCCCTTCAGTTATGACTAAAACCAAAATTGTCTCCAGATAGTTCTAAATATGCCCTGTGGAACAAAACCTCTCCTGGTTGAGAACCACTTGACTAGATGAAAAATAAGATTCAACAAAATGCTATTTACAAGAAATATATGTTAAATATAAAGACACTAATAGTTTTAGAGAAAAAGGATAATGAAAAGATGCAAATATTAATCATAAGAAAGCTGGTATGACTATATTAATATCAGTCAATTCAGATTTGAAATCAAAGAGCATTTTCAGAGACAGAGATATTTCAACACAATCAAAAGAACCTACTTACTCATAGGGCTTAAATGTGCATGCACCTAATAACAAAGCTTCAAAATACACGAAGTATAAATTGACAAAAACAAAGGAAAAATATCATAATCTTATTTGGAGATTGAAACACTGCTCTTTCAGTAATTGCTAGAATAACTAGTTGAAAATCACTAAGGTTATAGAAAATTTGAACACTTTTAAGAAATTTGACTTCTATGATATTTTCAGAATAGTACACTTAATAACTGCAGAGTATACATTCTATTTAAGTGCACCCAGAATATTCACCAAGATAGACCATATACTGGACCAAAACACAAGTCTCATTAAAATACAATGACTGCAGTCAAAATAGTTTCTATGACCATAACAGAAATAAATTAAAAGTCAATTATAAAAAGGCATCTAGAAATATCCCTAAATACTATAAAGTAACATACTTCTCAGTAACTTTTGGGTCACAGTCACAAGGGAAATTTGAAAATATTTTTATTATATGTCAAACTTCTTCAAAATACTTTGTTTTTATACCCCTGCTTTGCTGGTATTTTAAGCAAATGCTAGAATAAAGCCAGCACTGAGGCAAGATTAGTTACACTGTCCAAAAACAGAATATAGAAATTCATTTTTTACAGGTCAAATGATACCTGGGAAGTTTGTCAGTTAATATATATGATAAGGCATATTTTAGATAACAACCAAATCACAGAACTTTCTCCAAGGATATAGAAGATACATAAGAAACTTGAAGTCACTTTTCAAATCTAGGGTTCCTGGGATACCTCTTAAACCATGAAGGATAAAACCTCCACCACATGAGTGAACTCAGACCTTCCTCACATAGAGCCATTCTCCCTATCTCTTGAAACAAGACAATGTTTCAACAGAATGCCTGGGCCAACTTTAGAAAATGATTCTTCCCCTTGCATGCAATTACTGAAGTCACTTATGAACAAGATCATTTACCAAGAGATACAGTCTAGCTTATTCTGGCATTTAAAATTTAGACATTCCTACCATATGAATGACAGCTTTGTCCTGGCTGAGATAAAAGGCTTTCACGTAAGAATTTCAACAAAATCCATGATTGCTTTTGAAGCACTTGAAGTGCCCTGGCCAAGGCCTTTATGTTTGACCCTTCTGGATAATGCATGAATGTAACCATTTAACTTTGGGGTCATAACTGCCAACACTTCCTCTGGTCACGCTTGCTACAATAGATTAAAAAACTATTTTTCAGGTCCAAAATGCTTTCCATATTCAAAAAAAGGAGTTCATTAAAACCATTCAATGTTTTTCTTGCATCTTTAGTATTCTTTTATTTTTTTTTTAATGCTTATTTATTTTTGAGAGAGAGAGCATGTGAGCTGGCTAGGGGCAGAGAGAGGGAGAGAGTGAATCTGAAACAGGCTTCCTACTGCCAGCACAAAGCTGATATGGGGCTCAAACCCACAAACCGTGAGGTCATGACCTGAGCCAAAGTTGAGGCTCAATTGACTGAGCCACCCAGGTGCCCCACTTACCCTTTATTTTTGACCTCCCACCTACAGGAATGGAAAGCTGAAGAAGATAATAATTGTTATATTCACATTCTGCCATTCAGAAGAGAGGTGGAAAATAAATGTTAACATTTCAATGTTTCTTTATTTTACAAGCCAAGAAATTGTTTTCTTTGGGTATAGTGTATATTAAGATTATAGAAAATTGTGGTTAACACTCGATTTTTGCAGATGGGGGTTTCTAACTAGGAATGATCTCATAACTAACTATGATGTGAAAAGGAATGATTTCAGTGATGGATCCTGATCAAGTTGAAATTTCATTTTATTTATTTTTAAAAATATTTATGTATTTTTGGGATAGCACAAGTGGGGAAGGGGCAGAGAGAGGGGGACAGAGGATACCAAGCAGACTCTGCACTGACAGGCTGATTCCGGCAAGCCCAAAGTGGGACTCGAACTCATGAAATCATGACCTGAGCTGAAATCAAGGCTCAAGTGAGTGTGCCACCCAGGTGCCCCAAGTTGAAATTTTTAAAAAATCTACATCTAGACTTTCATGATGAAATTGCAGGAAAAAAAGTCTTAAGTAGATTTAAAAAAAAAAGACCATATCTTCAAAGAGGCAAAATGTATATGGACAATTCCGTTTCAGTAATAGCAACAAGAAAAATCAAAGAACAAAAGAATTATGTAATCAACATGCTGAGAGAAAATAATGACCAACATCTATACCCAGCAAAAATATCCTTCAGGAATGAAGATGAAGTAAGGACTTTACAGGCAAAAATTGAGAGAATTTGCTTCCAGAAGATCTTTAGGAAGGAAGTGTATATTTTGGGCAGAAGAAAATAATACCAGCTAGAAGACTAACTGTAGAAGGAAAGAATTTCAAAGAAGCCGAAGGGAGCCTGGGTAGCTCAGCCAGATAAGTATCCAACTCTTCATTTCAGTTTAGCTCATAATCTCATGATCATGAGACTGAGCCCTGGGTCAGGCTAAGCCTACTTAAGATTCTCTCTCTCCCTCTTCCTCTGTCCCTTCCCACATATTCTCTCTCAAAAATAAAATAAAATCTTCAAAGAAAGCCATATAGAAGCTTTTAAATCTAAATGAACACTATGTTAAGTGATAATAAGTCTTGTGGGGTATAAAAAACAGAGAAAATTAAAATAAAGACCATCTGTAAATAATAGCATATTGGTTGTATTTTCCCATGGGAGGGTTAAAATACTAATTAACTAGTAATTTGTAGGGTAAAAAGTTGCATGAATCTATTCCCATAAAATAAGGAATATCTTCAGTCTGATAGAGGGAAAAAATGGAATAAAAAATTAATGACTCTAAAAGAAAGCAAAGGGAGAAAAACAGAACATAAAATAGGCTTGCTACTTAGACAAGAAGGTAGATTTAAACCCACATTTACTGTTTTAAGACTCGGGGAGAGAAATTGGGAGCACGACAGAAAAGAGAGTAATTTAGTTCAACAGTTTGCCTTGTCTTAAGATCTTTTTAGTAAGGTCCTGTAAAGTTTAAAAATCACTATTTCACTAACTATTTTGGGAACCCGGAGCATCAGCAAGCCACTCTCACCTATCCTTTTTGTCACCACTATGAACCTGCAAGGTAAGTTTTTTATCCCCATTTTAGAGATGAGGATTTACTAAGGTTGCTCAGAGAATAAATGACAAAACAGAATTCAAACCAGTTCAGGTTCATCACAACCTCAAAACACTTCCCACAAAGACACAATTTCCACCATTTAATAAACACAGTTTAGTCAATGTTATTTAAATATATCCTAAGTTCTTAATTGCCTAGAAGAAACAGATGGACAAAAGTTTTGTAACAAACCCCACTTTAAAAAATTCAAATTCCTGAGATTTCTCAAGTTACAAATAAATAGATCCTTAAAAACAATGTGCCAAACTTAGGCTATAGTCCTGTGTGCAGCTACTTAGATTCCAACCATTTTGGAAATGCTATGCATCCTATATTTTTCCATTCTGTGCTCCACAATGCATATGCATTTTGGTTTCTATTTGGATCTCCATTTAATTCTGCTAAGAATATGTATTCATTTCTTGTTAAAACTAGAGTTTTCATTTCTGAAATGATTTATACTAGAAGACAATGTAATTACATTAGAAGACATTTTAATTTGCAAATTCATTTCCAGCCAAGATTTGTCCAAAATAAAATCTAATTTATGCCAAAGAATATCAAACCTGCTAATCAATTCTCTTTTAATGACTTCCCAGGAGGAAACTGATGTTGGCTATGATTCTTTACACCGCACAATTATAGTCCAACCATATTGCTTTTTAAAAGGATTCAATCTATTTTTATACTGTTTCAGAATTAGGAATGCTTTATCTATTTACCACAAAATGAGAACTTTGTTGCCCAAATGGTAAAAAAGGAAGACTTTGATGATTCTCCTTCAGGTCACTTACTTCCAGGTATATTCACTTCTATTTTCTTCACTGTTTTTTTACTGCTTATTTCCTATTACCTTCTAGACTGATCTGTTTACTGTATTTTAATAAACAATATAATGCTGAAGTGACTGTAGCTTGTCCCAAGATCTTTATAAGTGAACAAATTGGAGAAAGAAAAATTGTCACTAGAAAAAATAAACGGATGACACATTGGTCCTTAAATTCTGTTTCCAATGGAAAATCCCATGCAACTGATGAAAAATTACCAGAAAACATGAACTGCCTCATTAACTTTATGCCCAAGTTATATCAGCAACTGATTTTTAATGCCTATGTTCATCATTTATGAGCTTCTTCCATTCTTTATACACATTTTATATTAGGTTTTATAAGATGAACTAGTTACATCATGATGTGTACTATGTTATCTATAAAAGGCATCTCAAAGAATAATTCACAAAGAAACAAAAAGCCAATGAGCCATTTTTGTTTTGTGAGACAAATTACTAATTATGAAATGTCAAATGTGGCAGCTATAATTGATATTTTATTTGAAATGACCTTAAAAATTGGCAACATATCATGAAGATACTTTTGGAAAATGAAGGCACCGTTGCTTTCTTAGATTGTCTTTCTACGGCATCTTTCAGCCCAGGTTTCTGGCAATACTGCAATGAGGCCATCTGCAGTTCTAGGTATTTGTCACTGATAGAAAGACAACGGATTTGGAAATTGCTGCATGTCAGAACAAAGCAGATTACAGTGAGCTGAATATATTAATTTTCAAAGTGGATTATGGAGATGCCAATTCCACAGACTTAATAAACAATTCATTGAGCTTTGTACAATTTCTTGTAATAATTTTTTAAACATTTTTTAAAAAGTAGAAAATGAGATTTTAAACATGGTTTTGTAATTTTGCCCTTAATGTGAGGCAAAACGGCTAAGGCTAGCTTTGCTGTTATTGGAACTAAGTTAAAAATAAATTTCCAAAAGCCAGATTGATTTGAGAGATATTTTTGAATTTACCACTAGAGAATAGCTAACACTGATGAATAGCCAACCTCTGTTGACAGACTTGACATATGTTAACCTATTTAATCTTTTCAAAAATCCTGTGAAGGAGGTACTATTATTACTGATATTTTGGTAGGGAGCAAATGAGGCAGGGAGGTAAGCTAACTTACATAGGTCACTCAGTAGGAAAAGGAGTGATGGAACCTGGGTGGTCTGGCTCCGAAGCCTGATTCTAACCACTATCCTAAGCTGTAACTTTTCAACTGAAGTGTTCCAATTGAGTATAGCATGTTTTCTTTCATTAAAGGCAGAGAAGAAATTCTAGTATATACAGGAACCCTTGAAGAATCTTGAAAATGGAGCTAGTCATTAACCGCATTAGTGGCCTGTCAGTGGATTCTTCCCTAACAAAATTCTGATCCTGTAGACTTTCAACCTCTGACATTTGCATTCCTGGTCAGGACTCTTCTCATCTCATTTCATCCTCACAACAACCCTACAGTCTACAGTGGATTATCTTCATTTAAAATGACACATGACATGGACATTTTGCAAATGAGAGAAGAGAACATCACAGATATTTTAAAAATGCCAAGGGAATAATATATTTATACATCCTTTTTAAAATATAGTTTCTTATGAAAACTTTTAAAAACTTGAGACCACAGGGGCACCTGGCTGGCTCAGTTGGTAGAGCATGTGACTCTTGAGCTCAGGGTCATGAGTTTGAGCCCCATGTTTGGAGTAAAGTTTACTTAAAAATTAAATTAAATTAAAATTTAAAAAAAACTTGAGACCACAGAGAGCAACATGAAGTTATTCTGATAACTAAGTTTTTCTAACATGGATTAATACAGGAGAAACGTGGGATAATGATGTCGGGTAATGTGGAAATTGGTTTGGTTCAGGGACTGTTTTTCCAAGTCAAGGGAATCTGAAGTTGCAAGAGTAGAATTACAAACCTCATCAGGAAAAGGAAAAGTCTTCAGCTGGGCTGGTGACCTGGCACAGCAAACATTTTATCTGTTTACAGAAAAATTAGAAACAAGAGCCTGTATCCTGGGCCCCGTCTCCAGAAAAGTGCCCCTTCCCAAGACAGTTCTCCATTCCCGACAGGTCTACTGTCTCCTGTGCTCACCCTGAGGGCAGCCCCGCACGCTGTGATCTCCATGTCCCTTGGCCTTATCTCAGCATGACAAGACCTTGCCTAATTAAATTTTGTCCTCATTTCCATACCATTGTTTTGTGCAATCTAATATTCCCTGTGACAGATTCCTGTCACACTGGGAGCAGGGCTGCCTGCCTTGATGGGACATTTTAATTCCCAGTTATATCTTTGTGTGTGTGTGTGTGTGTGTGTGTGTGTGTGTGTGTGTGTGTGTGTGTGTGTGTGGTGGTGGTGGTGGTGGTGGTGGTTAGAGCTCTGGTTATCATTATGTAAGACAGTTTATAATGCAAAATAATAAAATAATCATAAACATCATCAGATGAAAATCTTTTTGTACAGGGTAACATCTTTTCTGATGTTCCAGTTCTCCACCCCCATGATTTCTTCTTCCACTGTTTTTATAAAAATATTTATTTTTTAAAGAGACAGAGACAGAGTGTGAACAGGGTAGGGGCAGAGAGAGAAGTGAGAGACAGAAACTAAGGAGGCTCCAGCCTCCGAGCTGTCAGCATAGAGCCCAACGTGGTGCTCAAACTCATCAACTGCAAGATCATGACCTGAGTGGAAGTCAGACGCTTAACTGACTGAGCCACCCCAGTGCCCCGTTTTGTTTTTAATTCTTCTACTGTTTTTACACCTGGTGTGTGTGTATGGTGGGGGGGGGAGGGGGCAAATATCAAAGTCACCTAGGAAAAGATTTAAAGAACCCATACCCACCTGCTAATCCCTTCTGCAAGATTATATTATACTGATAACCACCATTAAAAAAAATATGTAGTATAGCCTGTATTTCCTATATTCCTCAAAACCTCAAAACTCTTAAAGCCAAACAAGAGTTTCAAGATCCTTAGGAATTTATAGACCATTTTTCTTTATGACTGGGAGGAGGGTTCTATGCTTAAAAGCATTTATGTAACAAGCTTTCTTTAGCATAAGTAAAAACATCCTGTTTTATATTAAGTATGGTCACATAACAAGATGTATCAGTATATATTTTTACAGCAATTTTAAAGATTCTCTCATATCTAAATTAACAAAGATGCTGTTAGTTTTTAAAATCTTGTTTAAAGGGGAAAAAGTAATTAAAGTCTCCTTCTTTTGATGTACCAAAGATTATTCAACAGTATTCTCTGAGGGTTTTAAGTCATTGTTTCCACTCTGCTTTTGTATTTTAAGTAGGCTTCACATCCAGCATAGAGCCCAGTGTGGGGCTTGAACTCATGACTCTGAGGTCAAGACCTGAGCTGAGATCAAGAGTCAGATGCTTAACCAACAGAGCTATCCAAGCAGCTCATATTTCCACCTTGCTCTTAATTCAAGGAAATCTTAGCTCTATTATTTTAAATACATATGTCCTTTGTCATTTTCTGTATATCCGATGTGGCTTTTCCATCCAGAAATTGGAAGATGCTACACGCTTAGGCTGGTAGCCCTCAGGTGAATAAGAAATGCAGGCGAGACTGAAGAAATGTTGCATCTATTTGCTTCAATGGTCTTCTCTTTTTCCATCATTTCCTGCTATCTAACTTGAAACAGCCACCATTAAAACTGTACTCCTCTCTCCAGGTTATACACTTAGGAAATTGTTGGGAATCTCTTTTATTAGTTGGAACAGCTTAGTTTTATTTAATTGTACCTTAAACTCCATGTATCTCCAATATATTTGAGGTGGTCAACAATAAAATTATGTCAATTATGGAAATGAAAAGTAGCCCTTCCCTTTTTTCCTAATAACCCCTCCAAATAATAGCAAGTCCAAGTCAACTTTGATTCAACTTTTGTTAAAATTATAGGAAACCATAAGCCACAATAACATTTGATTATTTCATGTTGGAATATTCCAGAGATCTCAAGCACAAAGGAAACAAAAACACCAGACAGGTAAGGGAAAGTCTTTATTGAGAATTAAATGAATATGTCAGTTACTAAGTTTCTGTTTTCAGCACTAAATCCACCCTTTTAACTGTGTTACATGTCGTCAGAATGAAGACTTTGCAAGCCACATTTCTGCTTTGCCAGTTGGCTCCCTATTAAGCTCTGCTAACTGTAGTGTGTGGGTGTGTCTATGTAAGTAGTGGTGTGTATGTGGTGTTTGTGTATATGTGGTGCATGTTTGTGATGACTGATGTGTATGTGGTGACGTATGTGGTAATGTATGTGTAGTGTGTGTGTATGTGGTGGCATATTTATTTTATTTTTTAAATATTTTTATTTATTTCTAGGAGAGAGAGAGAGAGAGACCGCGTGAGCAGGAGAGGGTCAGAGAGAGAGGGAGATACAGACTCCGAAATAGGTTCCAGGCTCTGAGCTGTCAGTCAGCACAGAGCCCGACGTGGGGCTCGAACCCACGAACCGCGAGATCATGACCTAAGTGAAAGTCGGACGCTTAACCGACTAAGCCACCCAGGCGCCCTTATTGTGGCATATTTATATGTTTGGTAATGTGTGTGTGTGGTATGTGTGTAGATGTATGTGGTATGTACATGAGGTAGTTATGTGGCGGTAGTAGTAATGCGTGTGTGTGTTTGTGTGGGGAGGTGATAGAGGGAGAGTGTCAGATGGAAGGAGAAAGAAGGAACTACTTGCTTTCGGTGTGCTTTCTCTTCCTAGGAGCATCAACCCAGCAACACCTCCTCACCCCAAGATAACACTTCCTTCCCATAACATACACTTACAAAACCCTAACAACACTTCCTACAACCACACTTCCTCAGAGATGCCCAGGACCAGTTGCCTGGAGACTCTTCTTTGGAAATCTGAGATTCAGCTCCATTTGGCTTCTTCACTAAGCCTACAAGTTTTAATACATCATCTTTTCCCTTTGTTTACCCAGCCCTACAGGTAGAAGCCGATTCCTGTAGTTGCTTCCTTATTTTCTCTTTATGGCTTTTTGTTCAACTAATTCACTTCATACCTTATTCTTTATGTATTCTCTCTGTTAAATGGCTAGTGTGACTGCTATCTCCTGACTCGATCTTAATGGATAAAACGGATTCCAGCCATTTCTTTCACTGTGTTCACTTACATGAAATAGTGTGCCTCCTAACCCAGTCACATACTCTTCCTGAGCAATTAATGCAAAGATGTTCTCATGATATTCAATATTTGTTAAATAAAATGTTTCTGTTAACAAGGAACCATGTAAAACAGTTTTCTTGCTTTTTAACATTTTTAGTAAAGTGCTTATTGTAAAGATTGTAATTTACATCCTTTGAATGTATAAATGAGTTGTGCTAGATCCATGACTGCATGAATCATGTATGGGTCAGGAAAGCCCAACACCCCTATGCTAATTTTTATATTTGGTAGCTTGGAAAAAAATGAAGACAGTGGCCCTAGCAGCTTAAATATTAAGCCTAACCAGAAGTCTGATTTCTTTAATAATTTGCTATCAGAGTATTTAAAAACCAAAGATTTAGGGGCGCCTGGGTGGCTCAGTCAGTTAAGCGTCCGACTTCGGCTCAGGTCATGATCTCACAGTTTGTGGGTTCAAGCCCTGCATCGGGCACTGTGCTGACAGCTGGCTCAGAGTCTGGAGCCTATTACAGAGTCTGTGTCTCCTTCTCTCTCTAACCCTCCCCTGCTCACACTGTCTCTCTCTCTCTCAGAAATAAATAAAACATTAAAAAAAAAAACACCAAAGATTTAAAAGGTTGGTAGAAAGATGTCTAGTTGTATAAAGAGGTAATTATATCAAGAGTCAATGATTATATTTTCTCATGAAAGTTTTTTGGCAAGCCATGGCAATAGCATTGCCTTTATGAACAAGTAACAAAAAGTTCACCTTTTCCCCCCCAAAGATTAGTCCCCGTATAATGGGAAGACACAATCACCTAGGCTCAGGAGATTTTAGGACAAATAGGAAACACAGAGCAATACTGTCTAAAATAGGACGATACAAAAGCCAGAAGTGTAGGGTAGAAGAGACCTGGATTTTGAGTTCAAAAAGAAAGCAGGAGCCAAATTAAGATGACCTTAACAGTGTAGGGCTGAAGACAGTAGAGGAACATATTCAAAGTGCTGGAGAAAAAAATTACCAGTTAAGAATTCTGTACCCAGAAAAGTTTGAGAGAACCTATATCTGCCTAAAAAGAAATACTAAAGAAAGTTCTTCATACTGATAGGGAACAATTTAGGATGGTAATCTGAATCTATAAAAAGAAACCAAGAACACCAGAAATGGTGAATATGTGGATAACAACCAAATATATGTATGTATGTATGTACATATATATATATAATATTTTTTTCTTTTAATTAAGAGGCATAAGCTTGTATAAAGCAGTAATTATTGCCCTGTGTTGTTGAGTTTATAAACTAACTTGATCTCTATGCCAGTAATAGTACAAAGAAGGAGGAAGGAAAAGAAGCTGCAAAGGAGAAAATTTACTTTATTTTACCAGAATTAAGTCTATATTCACCTGACAGAGACTATGATACATTATGACATATATAATTTTTGGCACAACCACTAAGAAAATAACTCCACAAGTCTGCTTTAAAAAATGGCAGAGAAATGTAAATGGCATACTATATGATATTTGACACAGAAGGCCACAAAGGAGGAACATATAAATACGAAATACATGAAATATCTAGAGGGCAGATTGCAAAATGAAGACACATTTTCAACAAAATCAATAATTACATTACAGTGATTCCACTATAATCAAAAGGCAGAGCTTGTCGGGCGGGATATAAAGAACACCATCCTATTATGTGTTATCTATAAGAGAAAGAATATAGATTCCAAGACACCAACTTTGAAAATAAAAGGATACTAAGATAGTTGGAGTGGCTACATTAAGACAAAATGGACTTTAAGAATTCTTACCACAAAGATATTTTATAGTAATGAGTCTATATATCATAAAATAAAGCAAATTTTAATTTATACTTTTTTAACAAGAGCCTCAAATCAGAAGAAATAAAAACTGACAAAATCCATAGGACAAACAACTATAGAGATTTCAACGCCCCACTTTTAGTAATGGATAGAACGAATAGACTAAAATCAAAATGGATCTAGAAGAACTGAACAACACTATCAATACATATAGCCTGGTGTAGATGGTAATAAATTAAGATGCAGGCAACCACCTACATTCTACCCAAGAGAGAAATACAGAGTCATTTCAGGTACCAATGGAACACTCTTTAGGACAGACCATATGGAAAACTAGTATGTCCTCTGACCGCAATTAAATTCAATTATAAACCAATAACACAAACGAGAAATCTCCAAATGCTTGGAAATTAAATAACATGTTTATAAATAATCTAGGAGGCCAAGAAGAAATCACAAGGCAAATTAAAAAAATTTTTTGACCCAAATGAAAAAAAAGGCACACTTCAAAATGTACAGGATGTGGTTAAGGCAGTACTTAAAAATAAATATATAGCTCTAAATTATCAATATCTAAAAGGAGTGTCAAAATCAATAATGTAAATTTCTTCCTTTAGAAGAACAAAGAGCAAATTAAACCCAAAACAAACAGAAGAAAAGCACTGATGATCAGGGAAATAATGAGTAAGGAAAATTTCCAAACTCATTCAAAGAGGTTAATTGTACCTTGATACCAAAACCAAAGACTACAAGAAAGGAGAGAAACAGACTGGCATAAACAGACACAAAAATTCCTAACAAAACACTAGAGATTAAATCTAGCAACATATAAAAAAGATGACATACCATGACCAAGTGGGATTTATCCTGGGAATATAAGCTTGGTTAACAAATGCAAACTAACTAATATAATACAGCATATTAATAGAATAAATGCAAAAACACATGATTATCTCAATAGACAGAAAAATTATTCAACAAAATCTAGCATCAATTCATGATAAAAACTTAAACTAGAAGTAGACTGCTTCCTAAGCCTGAAGGAGGGAGTCTACAAAATGTTTTAATTGCCTCCTATTCGCACTAGTGGTATGGGAGGGATTCTTATCACCTAGGGTTCTGGGGATGACTGAACACACAACACCTGACAGATTTTATCTTGACAGATAAAATCAATGGCAGTTTATTAGTTACATATGCTCACAGCCCCGGGGAGGAGGACACCCCATGCCATTAAAGACCACGCAGTAGTTATAGTGGGGACCAGAGTGAATCCTCAGAGGCTATAAAAGGCAGGCTTTGTAGTATCAAAAGGGTGAGTTGCCCCGATGTACCTGTAAGAGATTATGATTGGCTTGTTTGAATAATTCCATGGGCTGGCAGGGAACTGAAAACCTATACTGAGAGATAAGCATGAACTCCACCTGTTCTATGCGATAAGCAGGACTGTTAGCTGTGGGACCTTATCCATGGGAAAAGAACAGGAAGGAGAAGTTGTGGCTAGGTCATTTGAAGTCCTCCTAATTTTATAGGATAAGATAGCACATAGTGCTGAAAATTTTAGCTTTAAATCACAAACAAAAGAAAACACAAAACCCCACAACTCTCCCCATACAAACAAACAAACAAACAAACAAACCACAAAACACAACCATATAGCTAACATTAATACTTCCCAGTGGAAGAATGAATGTTTTCTTCTTGAAATCCTGAAAAAAGGGAGGATACCCACTTGTACCACTTCTTTTTTTTTTTTTTTTTTACAAATAGTTTATTGTCAAATTAGTTTCCACATAACACCCAGTGCTCATCCCCACAAGTGCCCTCCTCCATGCCCACCCCTCCTCCCCCCTACATCCACCAGTCCTCAGTTTTTGTCAACATTCAAGAGTCTCTCATGGTTTGCCTCTTCTATCCAATATGGTACCAGAGGTTTAGCCATCACAGCAAGGCAAGAAGACAAGTTAAAGTCATTCAGATTAGAAAGGAAGATGTAAAACTGTTTTTATTTGGAGATGACATCATGTTATATGTAGAAAACTCTGAAGAATCCACACACAAACACATACACACACAGTTTAGCAAGTTTTCAGGAAACAAAATATAGAAAAAATAAATTATATTTCTATAGGCTAGCAATGAACAAAATTAAAACAAAATTATTTTCATTCACAGTATCATCAAAAAGAAAAAAATACTTAGGATCAAATTTAGCCAAAGGGACACATACCTGTATGCAATGAACTTTGCTAAAAGAAATTAAAGACCTAAATACATGGAGACACATAGCATGGTTGTAGATTGGGAGGCTTTTTTTTTATAAAGTGCTAAGCAATTCAATAAGAAAAGTCTCCTCAGAAATGATGCTAAAACACCTAGGTATTCACAGGCTAAAAAAAAAAAAAAAAAGTAATTTAGATCCTTAGGTGATGCCATACAGAAAAATAAACTCAAATGGATCATAGATCTAAATATATGAGCTACAAATATAAAACTTCTAAAAGAGAACATAGGAGAAAATCTTTGTGACACTGAGGTAGGAAAGATTTCTTAGTAACAACAAAAGCATGACCCACAAAAGAAAAAGTTGATAAATGAGAATTTAAATTTTTAAATTTAAAACTTTTGCTCTTTAATAAAAGTATCACTAATAACAACATAAACCACAGATTAGTAGAAAACATGTGCAAATCACATATCTGATAAAGGGTTTATATTCATTATATATAAGGAATTCTTAAAACTCAATCATAAGTAGCCCAATTTAAATATGGGCAAAAGGTTTGAACAGATATTTTACTAAGAAAATATGCAAAGAGCTAATAAGTCCAGGAAAGGGTACCCACCATCTTCAGTCATTTAAAAAAATGCAAAGTAAAGCCACAGTGAGATACCACTACACACCCATCAGAACGACTAAAAAGAAAAAGACTGAATACCAAGTGTTAACAAATATGAGAAGAATCTGGAATCCTTTTAGATTGCTGATGGGAATGTTTTTGGCAATTACTTCAAAAGTTAAACACTAACTTACTATTACCATAGTTAACTTATAATTATGTAACAATTTTGTCCCAGGTATTTACCCAAGAAAATGAAACCTTCTATCAGTATAAAGACCCATACATGAATATTCATAGCAATATTATTCACAATAGCCAAAGAATGGAATCAATCCAATGTCCACTGGCTAGTGAATGGATCAATAGATACAGAATATTTTTTCAAGACAAAGATTCCTGCATTGTCTTTTTATAACCACACTCCACTTTCTTTGCTACTGTACCTCCTGCCCCACCTCCTTCTTCCATCCCCTGTCTGCCCCCAAACACTATTAATGCATCCTCCATTTTTATTTAGTGATTTCAGAAGTGTCATATAATGGAATCATATACATAGGGTGTAATCTTTTGGGATTGGCTTTTTTCACTCACTATAATTCCCTGGTGATTCATAAAGTTGCTGCCTATCTCAATAAACCATTCTTCTTATTTCTGAGTGGTATCCTATGGTATGAATGTACCACAGTTTAACCACTCATTCAATGAAGAACATTTGGTTATTTCCCATGTTTTGGCTATTATGAATAAAGCTGTTATGGACATTCATTTATAAGTTTTTAAATATTTATATATTTATTTATTTAGAGAGCAAGCAGGGGCAGAGAGGGAAGGAAAGAGAATTTTTTTTTTATTCTTTTAATATCAACGTTTATTGAGTGGGAATCTGGTTTCAACAAAAGACATACTGTCAAGATAATAACACTTTTTTTTCCCATTCATCCTTAAAGGAAAAACTCCTATTCTTTATATTCTGATTGGTACTTCTCACCACCAAATAGGAGGGTTTTCCCCCCATACTGAGCAATTGTGTAGCGCCAGCTGGATGCCCTGCTATCCACTTTATTTATGACACTGTTGGGGCACGGAGTGGCTCAGTCGGTTGAGCATCTGGCTCTTGATTTCGGCTCACGTAGTAATCCCAGGGTCATGGCATCAAGTGCCGCATCAGGCTCCTTGCTGAGCATGGAGTCTACTTAATTTTCTCTCTCCCTCTGCCCGCACATGCATACTCTCTCTCAGGAAAGAGAAAATTTTAAGGAGACTTCACACTCTGTACAGAGCCTGACAGGGGGCTCGATCCCACCACTCTGGGATCATGACCTGAGTTGAAATCAAAAGTTGGTTATTTAACCAAATAAGCCACCCAGACAACCCTAAGTTTTTATACGAGACGTTATCATATCTCTGAGATAAATGCACAAGAGTGCAACTGCTGGATTGTATGGTAATTGTATGTTTAGTTTTTTAAGAAACTGCCTAACTGTTTCCAGATAGGCTGATAATTACCTTTCAAAGAGTAGTTCTGTTTATTGTTAACAATGATCATACAAGAAAAAGAAAATGAGAGTACATTTTTATTCAAGCTTAGTTCTTTTATAGGAATAGGAAACTAAACTTCTATTCAGACCCTCTTATCATAGCTTAATTAATGAGAAAAGGTGATGGTACAATATTATGAGGTGTCTGTGAAAGAAAAGCATTTTATTAATAAACACAAATGAAAATTTCATAAGTACCTTTAACATTGACCTAGGAACTCAGTATCAGTAGTGCTTACATGGTGTATTGATGTAATATTTCGCATTGAACAGATTCTCGATGTTTAGCTCAACACTTTTTAAATCAAATATGGGAAATGTATTCCATATATTCCCAATACATAAACCTGTTTATCTTGGTTTACTTTTACTAAAGACAAGCTCTCAGAAATTTTAACTTCCAAAAAAAAGAAACTGTATCATGTGAGGTTGAAAAATAAAAATTTCAGATTTCTGAATTTAGGAGGTTCTAAACCTTGAGACATACATTCCCATTATGAAATCATTACTGCATAGAAAATAATTTTGGTCCACTCCCTTCTTCTGAAATCTGAAATCAACAGGCGTTATGTGCAGAAGAAATTCATGTCTTACCTGCACAAGGCCACTCTCAACCTTGAAGCTTTTCAGTTCATTAAGTATTTATCCCTATAAACCATATTTAAAAGTCATCATGGGAATCAACCTGCATGCACACTATTCAGTATTTTCTTCTTTCTCCACTTACCAGCTGTTGAGTTTTCCACCCATTCCAGGTTAGCATTTTATGCTATTCTTAACACAATTCTATCCAACCACATCTGAATATCTGAATGCAGGGAGATCACAACTTCAAAGACATTTGGTACTGGATGGGCCCCTAGAAATCCTAGTAACATGGTGAGGTCTGCTGGATCCATTAAGATCACTTACATGTCTTAATGACATTTCCACCATTGGTCTTCCCAGATTAGAGCTCCTACACTCTTTTTCTTTGTTCCTATTACTCTCATTCATTATCAACATTAATTTTCCCCTGTAACATTCGTATTAATTCACTTTTGTCATCTGAACAAAATTTTTACTTACATTATTTTTTCTAATTAACCCACTAGGACTCCTTCCTTTTCCATAATTACACCCTTCATGGTGAATTCTTATTTCTCATTAATGTGTTATAATAGTGGCTTAATAAAATGAGTTATAGCTTTTCCTTATCTTCAACAAATATAACACATACTATGTGGTTACTATTTCCACTATGATCTCTGCAAAGTCTGTGGTGTGGAAAATGGATACCTCTCCTGCCCTAATGGAACCTACAGTCTAGTGGTGGAGATAGACAGTGAGCAGATCATCACACAGATAATTAATTACAATGTTAGCAAGCATGAGGAAAAATATACTAGGAATGTATACATAAAGGGACTCATAGTGGTGTGACTGGAATTGTAGACCAGAAAGAATGACATTCATCCTAAGATATGAAAATGATTTGGATTTAGCAGAATCAAACAAAATGAAGGATATCACTGAAGTAAAAAAAAGCTTTAGCATAGTTAAGAATGTACTGAAAGTCACTGGGCCTGGAACTCAGAGCCAAAAGGGAAAATATGGGGAGGAGAATAAGAGCCAGATCATGCTGGGTCTTGTGAGCTCTAAGTTTCATTCAATTTGCAGGGGACTCAAAAATTTTTCAGCAGGGGATTGTCCTGACGAGATGTGCACTTTAAAAGGATCACTCTTAGAAAATGAAATAAAGTAACCATTCTAGCTTAGAATGGAGGAGAATAAAAGTAGATGAAGGGAAGCCAGTTAGGAGCATTTTACAGATGCTCAAGAGAGAAAGGATGGATTTCTTGGATAAATGTGTTGGTTCCAAAGAAGAAAAATACCTTAGAGGTAAAGCTAGTAAGATGTGGTTTTAGCCAGGGGTGCCTGGGTAGTTCAGTCAGTTAAGCATCCGACTTTGGCTCAGGTCATGGTCTCATGGTTCATAGGTTTGAACACCACACTGAGCTCTGTGCTGACAGCTAAGAGCCTGGAGCCTTATTAAAATTCTGTTTCTCCTTCTCTGCCCCTCCCTCACTTGTGTGCCCTCCCTCCCACCCTCCCTCCCTCCCTCCCTTCCTTCCTCTCTCTCTCTCAAAAATAAACATTAAAAAAATAAAAAATAAATAAAAAGATGTGGTTTTAGCTAAAGCAATGGAATGGCTAGGTAGATTTAGTTTGGGACATACTGACTATGAGCTAGAATGTGAATTTCATGAGGACAGGTTTTTTGCCTATTTTGTTCATTGCTGTGTCCCAGTGCCTTGGGAGACATTCAAGTGGAGATGCTGAATAGGCAGATTAATTATATGGATTTGTAGCTCAGAAGAGAGGTTTGAGTTGGAATTTAAAATGTGGGAGTCAGCAGAATATAGATGCTTTCAGCAGCCAGAATACCAAGCCCCACTGGGGAAAGCTTAAGAGTGGAAAAGGCAAGATCAGGGGTTGGTGTCCAGCTGACTTGCTAACAGCTCTCTGCAACACTATGTACTTGCATTTAGGGATCATTCTCATCATGTGGAGATGAGTAAGACCCAATGTAGTCCATGCTCTGAAGGGGTCCTCAAGGTGTTTAAGGTCACAGCGTCTCCCATGAGCATTTAGCTTGGGCCTGTTCTACAGAAATACTAAGCCCTTTGTCCTACTTTATTATTCCTCTCTCTCTCTACTCCTTTTTTCAGGAGAAATGGATGGGAAGAAACTAGAAAAAAAGTTACAGTCTAAAATGCAAAATGATTGCATAGCTAAATTGTCATGGAAGATAGAGATTTTATGCTTTAACCCTTCTAACAATCAAGTCCCAAGTCAGGCCAGTAGGATGAAAGCCTTTAGCTAGAAAGGCATTTCTATGTCCTTTAAAACTGAGCTCTTTTCTCTACCTGTCTGCACAACAAAGTCCTTCTTTCTTCCAATTGTTCTGGAAGAAGTCCTCTGTCCTATTTCTCCCTCTTCCTAATGCACCCAGAGCAGAGAGAGGTTTACCAATCTCCTACATACACTTGATATATTAGTTAAACAAATTTACTGTGGGGCGGGGAAAACACTGCCTTTAGACATTTTGTGTTATTCTTTTTACATGACATGAGTGTCATCAGCATCTTTGATATACTACTCATCTAATGAGCTTCTCCTTAAAAATTGTTTAATAAAATTACATCTTTACAAAGAATGACCATTGGTAAAGATGTAAAACTTCTAAAACCCAAACAGGTTAGAATCAGTTTAGAACTAGTTTCATTTTTAGCATTACTTATCTTCTATAAAAATTAATCTTAAAATGCAAGTTGTTTATTCTATCCATGTCTCCATGCATTTTCTAGGGCAGTACACTGGTTAGAATGTAAACTGCCCTAGGTCACCAATATAAATCATCACCGAAATGGAGAAACCAGAAGTCACTGAGAGTTAAAAAAAAAAATCCAGAGAAACTTCTGCTATATCCACAATTAAGCATTTCTTTCATCGTCAAGATAAAGGATTTCTTTTCAAAGAAAGAGATTACAGGGGCGCCTGGGTGGCTTAGTCGGGTAAGCGTCTGACTTTCACTTAGGTCATGATCTCGCGGTTCGTGGGTTCGAGCCCTGCGTCCGGCTCTGTGCTGACTGCCAGCTCGGAGCCTGGAGTCTGTTTCAGTCTGTGCCTCCCTCTCTCTCTGACCCTCCCCTGCTTGCGCTGTCTCTCTCTGTCTCTCTCTCTCTCCTAGAAATAAATAAATTTTTAAAAAAAAGCATCAGAGAAAGAGATTACAGGTACATTCTGTTTAAGATCCTCCTGTCAGTACATGACCACCGAAAAATCTCTAGATAATAAAGTTCATTGAATGAATGTGATGATTATCATAACTGATTTTACAACATTAGTGGAACAGATTTTAAGTGTCCCCAAATACTATTACATATTCATTATATGATCTTTAGAAAAATACTAAGTTAGCCTGATGAATGCATTGTTAGCCCAGTGAAATGCCAACAGGTTATTCTATAAAATCATAATAGTGATGCTTACCTCCTGAGACTGCCATTGGAATTAAATAAATTAATGTTTAGAAAGCATTTAGAATGGTCTCTGACACATTGCAAGCTAAATTAGTGTTGGCTGCTCCTGCTGCTATGACTACTTACAGACATAGTTCATGTTTATCCTCAGGGTGAGGATTACAGCTCTGTTGGAATTACAATTATTATTATGTTGCTCGCTGCACCCTAGCATGAAAGATAGTTGAGGAAATTGCTGTGGACCCACAGGTTTCTGTATCTTTGATGAGTTAGGAGTCTTCCTGAGCTCTTCTCTTGCTTCCTTACCTGGATCTTCTTCCCCTACCTGAGCATTTTACATAAGAAATCCAAGGACTGATAAGCATGCTGCTGGGTAGTTATGAATTATTGCTTCTGCTTTCAAAGTGGTTTTTATCCCCTTACCTCTCTCCATGTAATATAATCTTCAGTAAAGAGCTGAGTTAGTTTCTTTCTGGGCTCCCATGATAAAGAGGGACCCAACCTTGGCCAGAGTGAATTGACCAAATTTTTTCTGAACAAATCAAGATGAAAAGCCCCCCAGTGTGGTTCAATTTCCCATCATGAATACCAGTGCAAACACCCAGAGCACAGTACACTGGCCAGGTTTTCTGTCTCACTGCAGTCACAAACTAAAACAAGTTAGATTCACAGCCCCACTTCCAGTGGGATGGGATCCCATGGGATGATCCAAACTTAAGGATTATTGATGCTTCTGAATCCACATAGACCTATAACTGTTGAGCCAAATCTCAAGAAGCAAGTAGAGGTCTTTTCCTCTCTTCCATTGCTCTTTAGCTGCAAAATTACTAGAGCCCACTCAACTGGAAAGAACCTACCACTAATTTTCTCAAGTGATCCAACCAGTGGAACACTCAGCAATGAAAAGGAATGAATTATTGATACATGCACTAACACTGATGAATCTCAATGTAATTATGCTGAGTAGAAGCCAAACAAAATAAGAGCACATACTGTACAATCGCACTTACATAAAATTCTAGAAAATGCAAACTAATTTATGAACTAAACTAATTTAGTGGTCACATGAAGTTGCGGAGGGCCCACAGAAGGAAAAGAAAGAAAGGATAACAAAGTAGTAAAAGGAAGCTGTTGGAGGTGATGGATATTTTCATTATTTTGACCTTGGTGCTGGTTTCTTGAGTGTACATGTATCAAAACTTACCAAATTGTCCATTTAAAATATGTATTATTTATTGTATGTTAATTTTATCCCAAGAAAACTATTTAAAAGGTGTACATCCATCCCCAACAATTAATATGGTATAGGATATTACTAAATTTCTTAATATTAAACCAACTGTATTTCTAGAATAAATCTCATGTGGTCATGGTGTGTTAGTTTTTTTAATGTGATATTGGATTCTGTTTGCTAATATTTCATTTTTGCATTTATCTTTCATTTCTTTAAATAGCTTATTTTATAGCCAATACTGAATAATTCCATTTTCTGAATTCCTTATGATCTAGACCTAACCACGGAGGTCCAGCTGGCTTTCTCACAACAAAACATAACTTTTGATTTCACTGCTGTGAGTTCAGTGTAATCTGAAATATTCCTAAGAGGCTGAACCAGAAAAAGCAAGTTGAGCTAAATAGTTCTCATCAACCTGCCACAAGGGATGCAGATCATGTGTGAGAAGCAACCCTGCTGGTTCATAGATCAATCAAAGTTTTCATTTTCCACCTGTGGTGGAAAATCCAAGCCAGAAAGAGGATCAGTCTTGGTGCTTGGCATGGTGTAATTACTAAGGACCACTATTAAGAGCCATACCTGTTCTTAGTTACTAACCATTCCCAATGACATTTCTGTGTGTGTGTGTGTGTGTGTGTGTGTGTGTGTGTGTGTGTGTGTGTGTGTGTGTATGTTTCCAGGCTAGATCTAACCAAAGACAGAATATTCCCATCTGGAAAAGAGGTGAACAAAACCAACCATGGTACTTAATCAGTGCCTATGTCCTGGCCCTGCCATTGCCATGCCTCTCCTCCACATTGCTGACCTTTTTATCTAGTGGTACTCAAATTCCTGTATGCATTAACATCACAGGGGGACTTGCTGAAAGTGTTCTTTAAAGGTCCTTATTCTATTTTAAAACTAGTGAGAAACTGAGGGTCGGGTCTGGAGTAGTTAGTAAGTTTCTCAGGTAACCACACAGGTGGTCCCAGCACAACATACTGAGCAACTCTTAAGTCCTGGGTTCTGCCTTCCTGGAATTATTCTTGGCCCTCTGATACTTGTTAGCTTTGTTTGCCTGACTTCCTATGTATGTCTGTTTGGACCGATTTATTTGGCCCTCCCTGCACTTCCCCTCCAGTCTTATCTAACTGGGCCGTAAGTCCTTGCATCAGCTGCCCTGCTTCTGAGTCTGCCTTTTGCATGAAGGCTGGAACTACCCCTGCACAGATGTGATCTGTGCTGGTTGAGGAATCCAGCTCCTGACCCAAAACTGCTGTGTGATTTTTCAGGCCTGACCATAGGCAGTTACAAAGTCTCTACCCAGCAGGCTTCATGAGGAAACACTGTCCTCTCCCTTTGAGACTTGTTGCACAGCTGATGCACTAATATCTCTGAAGGCAGCTTCAATCAAGGACTCAAGTCCCTGTGGCCAGGCTGGCACCTATGTATATTTGTAGTTCTAGCTCAAGCATCCTTCAGCCAAGGTGACTTTGTGGATGCCTCCTTATTCAGGGATGACCTTGAAGACACTTTCCCCCCCTCTGAGGCCAAGTACCCTGTATCCTCCACTCCTAGCCCTCATTTCCACTGCTTCTTACCCTGAACAGGCACACTGTTCCATGGAACAAAATGGAATCAGGTACAGTCTTCACCTTCTCTGGTTTTAACCTCTTATACTGTGGCCCTAAGTGACTAAAGGCTTCACTATTTCTTCCACTTTGGCCTCTAGCCTTAACAGGCTACACCAACACCTAACAGCTCAGCTGTCTCCCCAGGTTAGCTGAGCTTCTGATACTTGAGATCCTAAGCCAAAACAACTTAGTTTCAGAAACTGTGAGATGATATAATTAATTTCTGGTTTGTCAGTTTTTAAGCTGCTAATTTGTTACACAGCATTAGCTAACTAATACTACTGTCTTTCTCACTTACCCTCTTGTGTACATCTGGACTTTGAACCATTTCAAAGTGTTTTTCACATCTATTATCTGACTTCATCCTAAATACAATAGCTAACACTTAGCTATAGGAATCTTGGTGCCAAGCACTATATTAAGTTAACAGACACTATCTGAATAAACTGCAATAACCCTTTGAGATGGCTCCTTTTACTACCTTTGCTTTATAGAGGAGACTGAGGCACTAGATGCTAAATAATTTGCCCAAAGTTACATATAAATGAAGTGCAGTTAGGATCCAAATCCTGGCTCATACAAGAAACTAGAGCACAGAAAAGAGATACTATTTAGGCATGGTCACAAGCAGGCCAGTACTGGAGGCAAAACCAGGACTCTGGTCTTGAATCCTCTCCATGAGTCTGGAATAACTGCTAGGGACCATGTACAGACTTGAAAACCATCTCTGTTAGATGGGTAGAGAGACCTTCTCAGAGGTCTGGGAACAAGAAGCCTACTCAGGTGGCAAAGCCTTCTGCACCTCTGTGTCTTCATCTATATCCCGGGGACAATAATCTGACTGGTGACCTGGATCAAGTCTTCTCACATGTCTACTACACCAGACAAAACTCATTTCAGCATGACAGGAAAGACAGTAAGGAATAAAGTACACAAAACAGAGATACAGACTGGGATTGTTCCAAGCACGCTGTCTCCTTGGGAAGATATGCCACATGGAGGTATGATACAACTGCAGAGAAAAGAAGGATTTTAGGTGGATGGTTTTCTGGAATTAAAAGTTCACTAATTTTAGACCTATGAAATTGGCATTCATGATGATTCTGGGAAGTACTGAGCTAAAGCTACACAACATGGTATGATAAGGAACTGTATTTACCTATGTATTTACAGGATTTACTATTTGTATTTACTATTGGAAGTGGAGTGCTTAAACTATTTGAAAGAACAAAGGCTAAAAACTCTTATATTCTCTGTAGCACTTGAAATGCTCTCTGTGGAATGAATTAGAAAGGGCTCTAAAAGGGAGTTTGCAGAAAATCAGATTCCTAGGCTTTTCTCTCAGATCCTGATTTCATAAATTGCCCATGGGCCTCGGAAGCTAGTTCTTAAAGTACCAAGTGATTCTGATGCAACTATTTATTATTGTTTAGGGATCTCTGCTAATTACAGCCATGCACCTTATCCATTTATTATCTATTACTTATTAACAGATACCTTAAGGACATCTGGTTCCCAAATAATTGAAATTTAGAAATGCTTTGTGAAATTTGTGACTACTAGTTGTTTTCACTGGACCTTTACTGATTTATCATCACTGCAGTAACACCAGATTAGTAAAATATCATTTGTAACCTGAATTCCCCCATTCTGCACAGAACTTATAATGAGGACAGAGTTCCTGGAACGTGAAGACTCAGCCCCATTTCAGGCTCTCAAAACAACCCTTAATCAGTAGAATTTAAGAAATAAATGGCTACACTACATTACATCTGGACATCCTGGAAATGGTCATTGTGTCAGGCCCATGCCTTGCATCCCAAATCCAGTAGCTGAAGCCACGCATTCTTGTCCTGGCACAGCACTCTTTCCCGGTTCCTCTTCAATTTTATCAACGGTGTTTTTTTGTGTGTTTTGATCTCAAGGGCTGAAACTCCACCAGTGAACCAGCAGTGGGTCTTTTGAGCTTTCTGGCTTGATCTCCGACCTTTACATCTACAAGTTTCCCCTTTCTTCACTGATTACCTTCTGTTGTCCATCAAGGTAACTTTCTGGATCAACTGCCATACTCTGCTGGGTCTGACTATTCTCTATGGCCTTTCTCCACCCAGTTCAAGTTTTGATAGAGACAGTACTTCTTACACTCTTGGAAATCCCCAAATATACAGGTTTTTTGAAACAGTATCTTTGGCATATTTAAGAGATACTAGATCTCGTTGGTTGTAATCACTTACAAAACAAACGCTTCTGAACAAATTTAAGAAATAAAATGAGTGGAGTGCCTAGGTGACTCAGTGGCTTAAGTATCGAGCTCTTGATTTTGGCTCAGGTGGTGACCCCAGGGTCATAGGACAGAGTCCTGCACTGGGCTCAGTTCTATCAGTATGGAACCCACTTGAGATTCTCTCTCTCTCTCTCTCTCTCTCTGCCCCTCCCACATACTCTCTTTTTCTCTCTCAAAATAAACTAAAAAAAATGATCTATTAAAATCAAAGCCCTCACATTTTAAACAGAATTTTAATACTCTCTTTTTAGGGGAAAGCCCTTTGTATCTTATTCAAATTCATGAATAATGGATGACATTTAAGATGTCTCATTATGCTTGCAACATACAAATATACAGTTTCTTAAAATGGCCTCCTGTCAAATACATATGATTTCTATTTGTCTGCTGTTAATATAATTGACTAAACACTAGATTCCACTGATTATGCTTTCCCTTATAAACCACTTACTTTATAGGCATAAGCAGCTGTGTTTATGCTTCTGTGATTTTCGGGTTTCATTATGAAGTTTCAGCATGTGATTCAAGAGCCATAGGCAGTATAAGCACCCAGGCACCAGCTGGCAACTTTTTACCAATAAAAGGAATATTCCATCAACACTTATTTACATCATGTAGAAGGATACTCAGATGCATATGTAAAACCATTGCAACCACATTAACAGTGAGATGTGAGCAGAAAGAAAACACTGTTAACTTTACAGGCAATCAATGATTAATAGTCAAAGACCTGAATTTAAACAAGAGCATAAGCACTTCCTCTCCTTCCCCTCTCTCAACTGAGAACTAAAGAGTTTTCTTTTTTAACTTGGGAGTTTGGTGTTACGTATTCAGAAGGGGTGGTGTAAGAGAGGCAGGCAGAGAGAGAGGAGAGGGAGAAAGACTGACAGAAAAAGTATCCATTAAGAATTTGAGGAGGGGAGCCAATGGGTGGCTCAGTCAGTTAAGCATCAGACTCTTGGTTTTGGCTCAGGTCATGATCTCATAGTTTCCTGAGTTCAATTCCCACATTGGACTCTGCGCTGGCAGCGTTGAGCCTGCTTGGGATTCTCTCTCTTTCCTGCCCCTTCCTTGGTCCTATTGTCTCTATCTCTCTCAAATAAATAAATAAGCTTTAAAAAAAAAAAAAGACAAAGTTTGAGGAGAAAATTCATTCAGAGAAATAAGAAAAGGAGTAACAAGGGGAAAGAGACAGGGGAACTAAGGTACAGGAGAGAGAGAGTAGCCAAGAGGCCCAGCCAGCAGGTGTTTGTTATCCAAGCCTCTACGACCTTTTATTATAGTTATTCCTACAGCCTCACATAGAAGAATACTGGAGAAAGAGCTGGCTTAAAACCAAGGTTCTGCCATCTAATATAAGTGTGACCTACACCAACTTCATGACCTCTTAGGTTTCAGTCTCTCTACTTGCAAATAATAGCAGATAATACTTAGCCAGGTTTTGGTGAGGATTTAATGAGACCACAAAGCAGTGTTGGTAGCAAGACATAGTGGTTAAGAAGCCAAGCTATGTGATCAGACTGCGTGGTTTGAATTTCAGCTTCTAACTGGACACCCTTAAGCAGGGTAACTAATCAGTCTGTGTTTCGTTTCTTATCTTTAAAATAGGGATAATAAAAACAATCCCTATGTGCATGTGATTATATTGGAAGTTGACTGGAAAATACATGTAAAACACAGCAAAATGGGTAGAACAGTGCTTGGCATTTGGTTAGTATTCAATAAATATTGACTTTTAGGGATAAGAGTAGGTGCACAAAATATGGTATTGATGCTGATGTCTTCCTCACAGAAGGGTAGACACCATTCTGTCTCTTTGTTTTTTTCCCTAGTATCTTGCTCAAATATCACAATCACTTATCAAAAGTGTATAATGTGATCAGAAATGATAGAAAGCTTTTCACCTTTGTTTTGTGCACTTTTGTGTTAACATTTACTTTGCTTTATGTGATAATGACTGTATGGTTATCCAGACTTTCAGCTGGTCTTTTCTTTGAAGAAAAGTGTTTAAGTGCATAAGAAATATATGAATATTTTCTCTTGGTTAAAAAAAAAAGTCTTGATAAGAGTCAAACCCTCTTCCAAGTTCAAATTCTATCCCAGGTCCCTTCACAAAGGCAGACATTTTATTGATTTTGAAGGGTATTTTTCCACACCTTGTATTTGACATACATGTATGAATGTACATCTATGGACCTGTGTCATTGAAGTTTTTACCAGAGAAACACAACCTTTTAAGGTCCATGGGATAAGAATGGTAGCCTCTTTCATTTCTGATGTTAGTAATTTGTGTTTTCTTTTCTTCTTTGTTAGCTGGATAGAGTTTTATCAGTTTTATTGATCTTTTCTAAGAACCAACTTAGGTTTTATTGATATTCTCTATTAGTTTTCTGTTTTCAATTTAATTGATTTATGCTGCAATGCTTATTATTTCTTCTGGGTGCTTTAGGTTTATATAACTTTTCTTTCTCTAGTTTTCTTTAAGTGGGAGCTTAGATTATTATTTACAGATTTTTCTTGTGTACTAGTTATTAAGCACTATAAAATGCCTTCTAAACACTGCTTTCATGGCATCCACAAATTTTGATAAGTTGTATTTTCATTTATTTCAAGGTATTTTTAAAATTTCTCTTGAGTCTTCTTTAAGCCATGTTTAGAAATCTGTTGTTTCATCTCCAAGTATTTTGGTGATTTTCCAGCTCTTTCTGAACTTGATTTCTAGTTTAATTTCATTACAGTCTAAGAGCATACATCTTTCAAATTTGTTGAAGTATGTTTTAACTGGCTTACCAGAATGTCGTCCATCTGGGTGAATGTTCCATGTGAGCTTGAGAAGAATATGTGTTGTTGAATGAAGCATTCTATATATGTCCACTGGATATACTGATTGATGGTACTGTTTGGTTTAACTACATTTTTACCGATTTTCTGCCTGCTGGAACTGTCAACTACTGATAGAAGAGTGTTGATGTTTCCAACTATAACAGATTTATCTATTTCTCTTTACAGTTCTATCAATTTTTGGCTCATATTTTGATCTTCTGTTATCAGGCAAGTAGACAGTAAGGATTGTTAAGTGTTCCTGAAGAACTGACCCCCTTTGATCATTTTGTAATGATGCTCTTTATTCCTAATCATTGCCCTTACTCTGAAGTCCGTTTTGGTTTTTTTTATTTCCGAGAGAGAGAGAGGCAGCGTGAGCTGGGAAGGGTCAGAGAGAGAGGGAGACACAAAATCCGAATCAGGCTCCAGGCTCTGAGGTGTGCTGTCAGCACAGAGCCCAACGCGGGGCTCGAACCCACTAACCGGGAGATCATGACCTGAGCCGAAGTCGGATGCTTAACCGAGCCATCCAGGCGCCCCTCTGAAGTCCGTTTTGTCTGAGATTAATACAGATACTCCGGCTTTCTTTTGATGGGTGTTAGGTGTGGTATATCTTTCTCCAATGTTTTACTTTAAATTATCTTTTTATTTAAAGTGGTTTCTTGTAGACAATATATAGTCAGTCTTGTTTTCCCACCCACTATGACAGTTCCTGTTTTTTAACTGATATGTTTAGACCATTCACCTTCAAAAGGATTACTGACAGATCAATACTGATGAGTTTCATAACTGTTTTCTATTTGTCGCACTTATTGCTGCTATTGTTGTTCTTGCTCTTTCTTTTCTTCCTCCTCTACCTTTCTCTTCTTCCCCGTCTTTTTTAAAATTTTTAAAAAATGTTTTATTTAAATGTTTTATTTATTTCTGAGAGAGAGAAAGAGACAGCGCAAGCAGGGAAGGGTCAGAGAGAGAGGGAGACACAGAATCTGAAGCAGGCTCCACGCTCTGAGCTGGCTGTGCCTGACGCGGGGCTCGAACCCACCACCAACTGTGAGATCATGACCTGAGCCGAAGTCGGATGCTTAACCGACTGAGCCATCCAGGTGCCCAGTCCTCCTGTCTTCTTTCTTTTCTACCTTCTATGGTTTCTGCTTTTAACTGAGCATGTCACATGGTTCCCTTTTCTCTTTTAGCCGATCGATAATACTTCTTAAAAATGTTTCAGTTGTTACCCTAGAGTTTACAACATACATTTTTAACTAATCCAAGTCCACTTTCAAATAATAGTATATTGCTTCATGGTGTGGGTACTTTATAACAGAGTATTCCTAATCCCTACTGTCCATTATGTTACAGTCATTCACTTTGCATACTCATATGCCATAATTATCAAATAGACTCTTGCTAATATTATTCTGAATAAACTGTTATCTGTTAGATCAGTCAAGAAGAAGAAGCAAAGATTTTATTTTACTTTCACTTATTCCTTCTCTAGCATTCTTCTTTTCCTTATGTAGATCTAATTTTGTGTCCTATGTTATTTTCCTTCTTTCTGAGGAACTTCTTTTGCATTTGCAAACCAAATCCACGAGCAACAAATTCCCTCAATTTTCATTTGTCCAAGAAAGTCTTTATTTTTATTTCTCTTTCACATTTGAAAGATGATTTCACTAGATACAGATTTTGAAGTTGGTGGGTTTTGGCTTTATTAGGATGGATCTAGAATAGATTTCCTCTGAAAGGATAGGTCTTACTCTTAAGGCATGACCTTTCTGGTGCCTCATCAGGGTGCCTGGGGTATTAACATTCTGGGCAAGAACTATAATGTCTCCCCAAGTTGCTCAACATTTAGAATCTTTGTTTAAATCTCTCCCTCATTGTAAATACTCTCTGTGTAGTCTCACCTCACGCATAAACTTCTATGCTTCCCCAACATGGCTCCCTACCCAATTCCTACCCCACACATTGCAGTGACTTTATCTTCCCCAAATCAAATTTCTTCCAAGCAGGACTTCCAGGCTCTGCTTGGACTTTATCTCGCTGTGCCACAGTTGATTAATTGTTGCCAGAAAGAGAGCCAGGGTGATTATGGGATATTATCTCCTGAGTTTTCTTTTCAGGAATCACAGTCTTATGCCGTTCATTATCCAATTACTGAAAGCAATGGCCTCATATACTTTGTGCAGTTATATGATTTCTACAGCATGAAAACTAATCTAGTGCCAATTACTCTGTAATAGTTAGAAGTAGAAATGTTCAATTTTCTATTCCCAATATCTAGCACAATTCTTGGCATTTAGAGGCAATCAACAAGAAATCGATACATGAATTAATGTGTCCATCAATGAATTCAGGGAAGGAAGAAAAGAGGGTGAAGGGGGGCGGGGAATAAATTTTAAGAGCATTTGGGAAACATTAAGTAGATAGCAGTGTACTCCAGCAAATTAAAAGTTTTAGTATGGATCTGATTCAAACTCAGAAGAATCAAGAGTTAGGCTTATATCTTTTGGGAAATAACTTATTCCATAATTGTTGATTCTTCATTTGTATTCAAAATCCTGAGCCAAGATTTCTGGTTTGAAATTCATCTTATATATCATGTAATCAATAATCTAGTTCCAAGGCAAATTAAAGCATAAATGGATTTTATAATATTCTGATCTAGAAGAATTGTTAGATTTCAGTGTTTTACTGATATGTATTTTTGAATGTTAGCAACAAATAGGTTAGTGCCACATTTTGAAATCTTTTCAGTTTTGAGGAAATCCTTTTTTAAGGATTTCTTAAAAACTGCTTCCTATTTCAGATATGTTTCTGAGCATTATCATCAACCAATTAATTATGTCATCAAAATATACTTATTATTACATGATGAAGTAATCACTTTACTTTTTAGAAATATATTATAGAAGAAGCATTTAACCAGTCTTATATTTATCCACTTATTTTTAAAAATATACTTAGCCAAGTCATGTATAAAACCATAAGTTTTCTGTTTAAAATCATTTTATCTTCGAGCTATCCATTTATATAATATCGGATGGTTGTCTGTTTTCAAATCAGTTTTCTAGGAGCTACAGTTCATTTAAATAAAAGCCATTTCATTTTTTAAATTTAATTTGATTTCTCAATTAACAAGCTTTATCTTTTATACTGAAAATGCAATCTTGCTAATATTTTCTGAAAATGAAACGTAGAACTATGTTACAGAAAAATTTTTAATATGATACTGTTATAGAAGAAAATAGACAGGATAACTTTTTTATGCTCAAGCATAAGCCAGTGAGCTATATTTAAGAGTAATAAACATATTTTATAAAAAAAGAAAATAAGAGAAATAAGAAAGACAGAGATTTGCAGATAAGGAATCAGGATAGAAGGGTAAACATCTCACCTAACTTTAAAGTCTTCAAATACTTACCTATTATAAAATCTTGGGGTCTTAGTAGTGGAAGTATTTGTCAAAAACTTTTTTGTCTTGAATAATATTATATTTTCAAGTGAAGATTGAAGGAGGCAGGGAAAAGTATCTTCAGGTGATCCTGAAGGAAATAAGAATTATTCATTTATAAAAATTGGGTTTCAAGGAAAGAGTATATAAAGAAGAATAGCCTGGGGGTGCTTGGGTGATTCAGTCAGTTAAGCCATCAACTTTGGCTCAGGTCACGATCTTGAGGTTCATGAGTTTGAGACCCAAGTCTGGCTCTGGGCTGACAGCTAAAAGTCAGATGTTTGCTTCAGAATCCCTCTGCCCCTCCCCCACTCATGTTCTGTCTCTATCTCTCAAAAATTAAATAAACGATAAAAAAAATTTTTTTTTTAAAGAATAGACTGAAGAAGAAAAGGTTAAATAGGAATGAATGTACAGTATCCTCTAAAATATGTATACATGTTAGAAAAGATGCAAAGACAGATACTAGGTGCATCAAGACAGAGGAAATAGATTATAAAAGCTTGACCTAGAACCCAGATGTTTCATGAAACTCCCAGCACAGGTAAACTTACTGATACTGACACTCTCTATCTTAATAACATGGCAAAAGCACAGGAAGGTGTTTGATTAAAGCACTGAAATAATACATAGGCTGAGAGAAAACAAAGAAAACAGAAGATGCAAGCAGAGTCCATGTGTCAGACATACTTAAACCATCACAGCTTAATTTTTTAACCAAAACTGTCAAATACCAATATCATAGAACACAATATTGGCAAATCATGGTTGTTATAATATAATTGGCCAAATGGGAGTAACAGCCTAATTTAACTACCTTTTTTTAAAAATATTGTTGCAGAAAAAGCATGAGTGGCTCTCTTTTGGTGTGCTAATAGATGGTGGCTTTTAATTTCGCCTCTTCCTGCTCATTCCTTTCTCTTTTGCTTACTACTGTTCTTTAGAGTCTCCAAAAGGAAAAAAAAAAAAGACAAAGACATTTAATTTTATTGTCTTATGGAAGTCTATTGCAACTTACAGTCTATTTGAAAACAAAACTTAATCAAAATATTGTTATATCTGGGTGAGGAAGTTATTATTTCTATTGTCTTTTTATTCTTTCTGGAACTTTTTACAATGACCATGTACTCACTTTGTAATCATAAGCAAACATACACGTTTAAGGAACTCATGGGCCTATTTCCTTCCAGCAAGGCACTTTTCTGGTTCCATTGTCCCTTTGGTATTAGATAACCACACCTTTATAAAAATCTATTAGTAGTTTTACATTTATTTAGAGCATTCCAAATAACATGCTTGGCTTAAATAATCATTATAATCTGAGTAACTTTGGCAAACAGAGGATCAAACACAACAGTCTGTCCCAGGTTTAGGAGAGGAGGGAACAATGAGGGGAAGGTTTTATGCTAAAGAGGGATATTTGTAAAGATCTTCCAAACATTTTAAGAATTCCAAAAATAACACGGATGGTGAAAAGGAGAGAGAAACCTGAGATTAGAAAAATTCTGAGTTGAAGTGAATTAAAACTAATCAATGGTTTTGTAAGACTTTATAGAAGATGTTTCGCATCCAAGGAAATAAGAAAATCAATTATATCCTGATATATTAATACAAGGTAGAGGAAAATGCTAAGTTGAAATGACTTTGGAATTTTCAGAACTTACTGTTATTTAATAAACAATAAATATATTTACATATTATATAAATATAAAGGAATCAATAATAAAAGAATTATTCAATCAATAGAGAGAGGAGACAGAGAGAAAAATGAAAATCATAGTTCTTGATATACATATTACATATGGTGGATTGTTCCTATGTCTATTCTATTTTCAGTTAAGGAATTTTTTTTTTAATTATTTTTTTGCTGAAAGAGATAGTGGATGATTTTGTCACTGGTGAATCAGGGAAGTCTTACTATTAAGACAAAGAACATAGTCCTGGAGTTCTTTGTGCTGTCTTTGAAAATGTGCTCTCCAAGGGCACCTGGGTGGCTCAGTTGGTTGAGTGTCCTACTTTAGCTCAGGTTCATGGGTTCAAGCCCCACGTTGGGCTCTGTGCTGACAGCTCAGATCCTGGAGCCTGCTTCAGATTCTTTGTCTCTCTCTCTGACCCTCCCCTGCTCACACTGTACCTCTCTCAGAAATAAAAAACACTTAAAAAGTAAAAAAAAAAAAAAGAAAAGAAAAGAAAATATGCTCTCCAGAGAATCAACAGAAATGTTCTAGCATATCCTTTTTATATTCCAAAGTTTGTTTAGCAGTGTACAGTTTTAAATTGTGAATTTTTTCCTTTATTAACTGAAATGTTATTCAGGATGTGTTTTGTTGGCATTTTAAATGATGAATCAGACATAACTTTCTTTTCTAAGAGTCTAATAATTTTTTTCTAACAGTTTAGCACCCCAGTATAAGCATAATCTTTTAACTCACTGGGTAGCAAATATAAATGCAAATATACAATATAAAAACACTATGTTAATGATTTGACTGCTATGTTTCACAGAAGCCCTGCTTATTAGTTCAATAAGATACAGAGCTGCCCCCCAGCAGAAATACTGTACTTACATCACCAAACGATCACCAAATAAAAATACCTACATCATAAAATAACGTATTCAGACCAGTACTTTCTAACCAAGGAAGTTATTTACAGGTTCCATTAGTCGTGAGGTATACATACACTACATTACTAACAACCTAATAATGACACATATACAGAAATTTCATTGCTGTTACTATCTCACCAGATGCTTCACCCACTAATGCCGAGAAATCTGTGTAAGTCTAGATTTTTCCAACTCACCTATCAGTCCCAGAGAGCTTCAAGTATGTTGAAAGAAAGCTCAGAGTTAATAGGCTGAAATTTTCAATGGTTAAAGGCACATATAAATCCTATTTCACCTACTTTTATATTAAATTGGCTTCAAGATTGGGAAGGTGAATATGAACATGCCATTGTTTTTTGCTGGACTCAGCCTATTAATAATAATGCTATAGGCTAGAAATGTATGGGGGCACTCACTCACCTGGGCCTGGATATGCTTTCCACAGACCTCTCCCCTTTTCCAAATCAATGTTATGGCTGGACCCACACTGTGGTTCTTATGCACACACTGGCCACGGGGTCTGGTTTTACTGGGGTTGAGGATGGCAGTCAAGTTTTGTGGGATCACTCTTTATTGGCAAATTTAAAGCATGAGGCAGGAATTTAAAGTATAGGGAAAAGACAAGTAACCCAAATGGTCAGTTATAAAAATCAACCAAGATCTTTAAAACAAAGGAGCTTCAGTGCAGGGAGGACCAGGCTCTTGACTTTATCCTGTGGCTGTCTGTGTGTTTACCTGATATAGTCATCTTTGAAGTGAATGCCTCTTTGAAATGGATGTGTCCACAATCAAAGCTTAAGTTGGACACTTGTATTACAAAACAAAACAAAACAAAACAACTATTAGAGCTCATTACACAGACATCTAAATTCTAGACAAGTAACATTTGGGAATGAGAACTATGATGTCTCTTTTTTTTTTTTTTTTAATGTTTTATTTATTTCTAGGAGAGACAGCGCGAGCAGGGGAGGGTCAGAGAGAGAGGGAGACACAGAATCTGAACAGGCTCCAGGCTCTGAGCTGGCAGTCAGCACAGAGCCCGACGCGGGGCTCGAACCCACGAACCGCGAGATCATGACCTAAGCGAAAGTCGGACGCTTAACCGACTAAGCCACCCAGGCGCCCCAAGAGAACTGTGATGTCTTTAGGGCTCTTCACAAATATTCCTGTTCTCTCGACTTGTGGATAAATGGTAAGAATGCACTTCCTCTTGAATTCAGGTATGGTTAGATGACTTGCTTTGGCCAACCAAATAAGATGGGAAGTGATCAAGGTCATATTTTGTGATAATAGATATCATCTGTCTTACTACTTTCTCTTATTGGTGAAGAAGGAGGAGTGCCGTGTATTATTGGGCCCACTTAAATACTGCAGTAAGAACTGCTTAGTGTATTAATTTTTTTCTTTAATAGTGAAAAAAATTAAGGTTTTAAATTTTCCTCTAAGTTTTCACTGGGTCTCATGTTTTTGTAAAGTGTAATGAAGCATTCTTTCATTGCTTTCTAAAAGTTTATAAATTTTCTTTTGATTTCCTCTTTGAAGGTTTATCTAAAAATGAAATATTTATGAAGTTAAAATTTTTTTATTGTTTATGTATTTATTTTTGAGAGAGAGAGAGAGAGAGAATATGAGCATGTGAGCAGGGGAGGGGCAAAGAGAGAGAGAGACAGAGACAGAATCCAAAACAGTCTTCAGGCTCTGAGCTGTCAGCACAGAGTCTGACCTAGGGCTTACACCCACAAACTGCAGGATCATGATCTGAGCTGAAATCAGACACTTAACCAACTGAGCCACCCAGGTGCCCCAAAGAATAAGATATTTCATTTTCAAGAGTTACGGTATTTTGAGTCACTCTTTTTAACATATTTCTGGTTTTACTGGATGATAAGAAAAGACTATGAACTGTAAGATATTTCTTTAAATTAATAAGGTGTTCCGGGGCGCCTGGGTAGCTTAGTCGGTTAAGCGTCCGACTTTCGCTTAGGTCATGATCTCGCGGTTCGTGGGTTCGGGCCCCGCGTCGGGCTCTGTGCTGACTGCCAGCTCGGAGCCTGGAGCCTGTTTCGGTCTGCGGCTCCCTCTCTCTCTGACCCTCCCCTGTTCACGCTGTCTCTCTCTCTCCTAGAACTAAATAAATAACATTAAATAAAAAAAAAAATAAGGTGTTCCTTATAGTTGTAGCATGATCAATTTTTATAAATCTCTTCAGAAATATGAGACAAAATTTATTTTCTATTAAAGAGCTAGAAAATAAGTACACACACATTCTATCCACTACATCACATTTTTAAGTTATATATTTCCAATCATGTATTAAAGTCTTACAATGTAACTTCATTTTTAAAAAGGTCCCTGTGTATCTGATTGGTTTTGCTTTATATATTTATCTATTATGTTTGATTCACAGAGAATTATGAGTGTGCATTTTTCATAGACTGTATCTTTTCTTTTTTATGTTTTTATTTATTTCTAGGAGAGAGAGAAAGAGACAGTGTGAGCAGGGGAGGGTCAGAGAGAGAGGGAGTCACAGACTGAAATAGGCTCCAGGCTCTGAGCTGGCAGTCAGCACAGAGCCCCACGCGGGGCTCGAACCCACGAACTGAGAGATCATGACCTAAGCGAAAGTCGGACACTTAACCAACTAAGCCACCCAGGCGCCCGACTGTATCTTTTCCATTACAAAATTACCTCTATATTTGTAGTGTTTTTACTCTAAATTCTACATTATCTTATATTGTCTACAATTTTTTAGTTTATCTAGTATCTCTTTTTCCACTTCTATGTTTTCAACACTTCTTTAGTATTTTAAATGTGTTTCCTATAAAGAATTTACAACTAGGTTTACTTTTTAACTCAATCTGATCTTCTCTGCCCTTCAGTGGAGAAATTCCATTTATATTTAGTGCAATGACATTTTCAGTTTTCTAACATGTTATTCTACTTATTATCTATTTTATATTGATATTCTATCTTGTTTATCAGATTGATCAAGTTGTACCTCATTCAATTTTTTTGTCTTATTAATTTGAAAGTTATTCTATTTTTAAAATTTTTATTAAAATTATTTTTCTTTCCTCTGGTCATATAAAAGGCATATACATCTCTACTACTATTTGAAAACAAGATGCCACAAAGACAGTATGTTTTTCTACTCCTTCCCAATAAGATGAGATTTTTAAATAATTTCATTTTCCCTTATTACCTCCTCTCCTCTCCCAATAAACACTTTGACTTTCCCATCTCTATCCCTTCCTACTCTTTTTTTTTTAAATCCCTTCCTACTCTTTACTAACTCTTGAGTTTCACTGATATAATTTAATACATTTAATTTTTAATTTTTTTAAATGTTTTTATTTATTTCTGAGAGACAGAGGGACAGCATAAGCAGGGGAGGGTCACAGAGAGAGGGAGACACAAAATCCAAAACAGGCTCCAGGCTCTGAGCTAGCTGTCAGCACAGAGCCTGATGCAGGGCTCGAACCCACGAACCGTGAGATCATGACCTGAGCCAAAGTCGGATGCTTAACAGACTGAGCTACCCAGGTGCCCCAATTTAATACACTTAATTTTAAACTATTATTAGAATATCCCTTATTGTACATCTCTTCTGTGTCTATGGTTTTTACTTATAATCATTTTATCAATTTGAATTTCAATTGAATAGGTAATACTGATTTAATATATAAACAATTATTGTTCATCACTGCTTTCTCATGTCTTTGATTTCTCATATTTAGAATTTTGATGTATTCTATGACAATTATTGTTTGTTTTTATTAGCCTTTTCTTGTTAATTTCCTCTCTGAACACTTGCATATCCTCAAATATCATTACTTAGCCTTAACAGGTGAATAATTTCTCAACTGTATGTAGGATTCTCAGATTGAATTCTTTACTCTCAATAGTCCTCAGATACTATTCTACTGATTTTTAGCTTCTAGTGTTGTAATTGAGAAGTTCAAAGTCAGTGCAATTTTTCTTCCCTTTATGGTTAGCTTGTTCTTTTTGATGGAAAGTTTGGAATATTTTCTATTTATATTTAGAACTCAGAAACTTCCTATGATATGTCTAAGCATAGGTCTCTCCTCATCAATTTGGCCAGGAACGAACATTTCAATCTACAAATTCAGATCTGCAGCTCAGGGACACTGAGCTTTCATTGTAACCTTATTTTCATTTACAAATTTACCTTTCTACTAGAGCTACTATTATTTCTAGGTTTACTTTCCCAGAGATCTTAATTCTCTTACCTTTCCTCTAATGATTTATATCTCATTATATTTTTGTTTCTGCTTTGAAATATATTGTGGGTCAAACTGTGTCCCCTAAAAGATATGTTAAGGTCATAATCCCCAGAACCTATGAAATGTGAACTTATTTGGGAATGGGGGCTTTGTAGATGTAAATAAGTAAAGATGAGGTAGGCCCTAAATCCAATGACTGATATTGTTATTGGGAGAAAAAAAATTGGAGACTAAGAGACACAAAATGGAAGAAAGCCATGCAATGATGAGGACAGATATTGAACATCAAAGACTGGAAGCAGCCACAAGGAGCTAACAAGAGGCAAGAAAGGATTCTCTCCTTAGAACCTTCAGCAGAAGTATGGCCCTGTTGACTTTTTGGACTTATAAGCCTCCAAAACTGTAAGAGACTACATTCCTATTGTTTTAAGCTCCCGATTTATTGTAATTTGTTACAGCTGCCCCAGGAAACTATTGCAAGATAATTCTCCTACTGGACGTTCCAGGTCACTAATTCAAGTCATTTATTTACTAAATCACTTAATTAAAGAACTATGTTTTGTTACCACTTATAAAATTCAGACAGTATTTTTAATGGTTTCCATTTGGATCCCCTTAAGTCATACTGACATTTTATAACTCGAGTTTTTAATCTGTCTTATGTAACAGCTCTATTTCACTATGTGTTTGGTTTTTTGGCCTAATTTTCATTTCTGGATACTAGGTTCCCTTAGATGTTATTTTTGTTTATTGACTGACTGAGTTCAGGTTTGATCTGAAGGTACACTAAGTGAAAGGTGGCAGGCAAAGTGACTTCTGTCCCTGTGGGCTGATGATCATGATGGAGTAGGCAAGGGGCCAGTTCCCTGCTAATGTACTGGTGATAACTTCTGCAGCTTAATATTCCTATATCCAAACTTATCAATGGCAAGATAGGTTTAGCTCACCCATTCAGCAACTGCTTAATCTCCTGGGAGTCAGGAAGACATGGTATGTTCATGATGAACTAATGTTTCCCTTTCTACAGAGGGCCTACCTTCTTGAGGTCATGCTCTTCTCTGGGTCCTGTGCTTTTTGGTCCTTATCTAAGAGTCTATCCTCCTCTCTAGGTGCTTTCCCAACCAAGAGTAAGAAAACGTCTCTTTCCTATTCCCCAGCAGTATTATTGTTGTACCCAAAGTATTTATACTGCTTTAATTCTAAATTTTGAAGTAGTCAGAATACAGTCAAATAGATATATGGATGTATATGTTTAGCAATAAATAACTTGCTACTTCTGGCATTCTAGAGTGGTTATTACCTAAAAACCTTTAACATGGAGCAAGGATAGGGGAATAGGTTGCAAAATAACATGAACATCTAACTAGAAAATAGATAGGAAAATGTAAGGGTATTTAAGCATCTATTTGGTTAATTTGATATTATCTTAATCTGTCTTATAAATTCAGCATCTTCTTTAACATAAAATAATTTTAATTCTATATAAATTAGGTAGCCTCTTTAAAATGATATGATTTGTCAGGGCACCTGGGTGGCTCAGTCAGTTAAGCATCCACTTCTGATTTCAGCTTAGGTCATGATCTCAGGGTTGTGAGATCAAGCTCCACATTGGCTCTGCATCAGGCATGGAGTCCGGTTAAGATTCTCTCTCTCCCCCTCTCTCTGCCCCTCTCCTGCCCGTTATTTCTCTCTCTCTCTCTCTCTCTGTAAAAAAGGAAGGAACGAAGGAAGGAAGGAAGGAAGGAAGGAAGGAAGGAAGGAAGGAAGGAAGGAAGGAAAAAAGAAAGTATTCTTTGAAAATGAATCTCCAGGTTTTATTAGCTGTGGTATTTATGACTTTGGTAGATGGCTTCTTAGAAAACAGCTTTTAAAATTATCTATGTATTTATTTAAATATCTATCATTCATGAATAAAATGATAGCTTAACACCCAGGGTAAATAAATGAATTTTCTTCTTAAAAACTATGATTTCCTTTTAAAAGTAACTTTTCATTTTTTGTTGAATCAAGATAGCAAGCTTTCCTATTCCTTCCAACCTTCATCAAAGAAAAAAATTTATTTCTAAAAATAATAAATTATTAACAACACTAGAAAACAATATGGAGGATCAAATCTTTGGGAAATACCTGAAAAACGAAAAGTAGACAGGGTCAGATCCCTGGAGAAAAAAATAGGAAATGATAACTCAAAACTAGCCCCAAAGAAAAGATTGCTGTGGCTTTTAGAAAAGCTTCAAGTTCAGAGTCAAAAGACCCAAGGGATGAAAAGGGGTCACTTTGTAAACTTCAAGGTGGTCAAGTGGGCAGCTGCAGTTGGAACACTGTCCACTCCCTTGCTTGCCCTTGCTGAGAGGAGTGTGTCTGCTGGCTGTGTGGCTCTGTTTGTTCTGGTTTTTTTTATGGTGGGCAGAATGGGAACTAACTTATAAATGATATCTTCCCACAGGCTAAACTAGGAATTATCCCTCTAGTAACAGTAAGGCATAGCAGTACCCCAGTTAGTTTTACTGTTTTACTACTAATTTTACTACTTAACATACCTCCAGGAAATGAATCCCAGAAGATAAATCATGGCACACCCATTTCAGCATTATGCCTTGCTTTCTCCCACAATTATCAGAAGCAAGTTAAATAGAATAGCCAAACTGTCACATTGAAGGATGAGAGGCGGTAGTACTTATTCACATTTTAACCATTCTATGTGAAATTTTTCTGGCGAGACTAACATGCCTGCCTCCTCTATACCAAATTGTCCATACACTTTCCTTATGCCCCAGCCTACTGATATCATGTCTGCCCATGGATTAGGAATTCCTATTTGTTTCTTGTTAATAGTATCCCTATGGGGGCGCCTGGGTGGCTTAGTCGGTTAAGCGTCCGACTTTCGCTTGGGTCATGATCTCACAGTTCGTGGGTTCGAGCCCCGCATCAGGCTCTGTGCTGACTGCCAGCTCATAGCCTGGAGCCTGTTTCAGTCTGTGACTCCCTCTCTCTCTGATCCTCCCCTGCTCATACTGTCTCTCTCTCTCTCTCCTAAAAATAAATAAAAACATTAAAAAAAATAGTATCCCTATGAATCTTGTAAAATAGAACACAGGGATATCGATATCAGTGTAATCTGAAGTTAGTGCAGCCTAAAGATATTTAGAATGATGCTACATTAAATGGTAGAGTTAAGGAACAGTTAATTTTTGTCTCATAAATGAGACAATGACAAGCTTGCTCAGAGGACATAACCAATCTAAACTACTCCCATCTCTATAACCACCTCCACAGAGGGTATATCAGTTCTGCCTATCCGTTACCATTTATATATATCTGGAGGATAGTGTTCTGTTTCTTTCTATCAGGAAACTCATCTGGATGAGGCACTGCAGCAGTCCAGAAATGCTTGAGGCATGGATCTTTATCAGAGCTTTGCCTGAACAAGAGGTCCTTGCTCTCTCCTAGGGTAATCAGTAGCCACAAAATCAATTAGTCATGCATGTTAAACATTTGACTTTATGCCCAATGGGAGCCCTAAAGGTCCCACTACAATCTTGCTATCAGTCCTAACTGGAATGTGTCTATTTAACAGAAGACAAATTTTATTTAAGACAAAGAACAAAAAGTAACAGAATCAAAATTTTCAGTTGACTAATCCTAATTCCTGCCCTTTCAGTTTGGCAAATTCTTTTTTTTCTGATTAAAGAACTCCTTCTAAGATAACCACAAAAATGATAAATGCATATAATCCTCTATTTCCACTGTATCAGCGTGTTTGTCTGTTGCAATTCTCTAGATGCTTTCCCCTATCTTGTTTCCAGTCCTTATCAAATTGATGTTTTATCATTGAGAGAGAGAGTGAGAGAGAGATCAGGGGAAGGCAGAGAGAGATGGAGACATGGAATCTGGAGCAGGCTCCAGGTTCTGAACTATCAGCACAGAGCCCAATGCGGGACTTGAACTCACAGACTGCAAGACCATGACCTGAGCCAAAGTTGGACTTACTGCCTGAGCCACTCCGGCACCCCTCACATGATCTTTTAAAAAGAAAATGTTATCTGAGGGGAGTAAGGAGATTGGGAGGGAAACTGTGAACCTTAAGAATTAGTACTACAGCGGCCCCTGGGTGACTCAGTTGGTTAAGCTGATTTCAGCTCAGGTCATGATCTCATGGTTTATGAGATCATGCCCCACTTTGGGCTCTGCACTGACAGAGTGGAACCTGCTTTGGATTCTTTCCCTTCCTCTCCTCCTCTGTCCCTCATCTGCTTGCATTTACACATGTGCTCTCTCTCTAAAAATAAATACATAAGCTTAAAGAAAAACAGAATTAGCAGTACAAAGGAGGAAAATAACACAGTATGGCTACATTACTCATGTTAGAGATAAATAATGCTCTGTGATGCATGATAATCATCTGGCAAACTTAAAAGAACCTAATGACAAATTGCTACATTTAATAAAAAAGCACTCTGTTAAATGGCCTTTTATTTATTGGCTCTCCAAATTCCATTTTTACTTTCTAACAAGCACATCAATTTCCTTTTTTTTTTTTCCACACTGCACCAGACTTTATTAAATACATACCGTCCAGGAGGATGCTGTGTCCTGATGACTTCTCCAAAGAGAGTTGTGATGGCTTCAGAGAGCTGAAGGGCAGTTCCATGCTCTCCAGTGCAATGGTACCTGAGGCCATAACTGTCTTTACTCCTGCAGTTGTGGCCACTGCCGTAGGGAGCCATCCTCTGATGTCTGGAGGATGCAAATGACCTTCACAAGAGGATGCATGTACGGCAAGGAAGACTACCGTAACGAAATACCACAGGCTGGGTGGCTTAAACAACACAAATGTACTTTCTCACAACTGTGAAGACTAGAAATCTGAAATCAAGATGTTGGCAAGGTTGGTTTCTTCTAAAGTCCTCTCTCCTTGGCTTATAGATGACTGTCTTCCTGTGTGCCTTCATCTAGGCTTCCTTCTGTGTGTCTGGGTCCAATCTTCAAGGACATCAGTCATATTGCATAACGGTCCAACCATATGATCTCATTTTACCTTACTTCCTTCTTTAAAGGCCCTATCTCCAAATACAATCACACTCTGAGGTACTGGGTGTCAGGGATTTGGGGGAGGGGGACACAATTTAGTCTATAATAGTAGTCTTTTCCTCTTTAGCGGAGGGTGTTCAAACAGTGAAATCTGCTCCAGATTTCAAAATTTGCCAAAGTCAAGAAGATCATTTATTGTAGGGTAGAAATTTTACAAGAGCTGGGAAACTTGTACTAACGGAATTTCCATCAGGATTAACTCTAAAGCTGACGTGACATCAATTTGGCAGTCCCTAACTCCCCACTCTTCATCTTTTATATTGGTATTATAAGGTTATGAGGGAAAAAAAAAACTATGTTAGCAGAAATAAAGACTAGTTACTTTTCTTCATGTCCCAAAATTTACCTTCACTTTCCTAGACTCTCAGTCACAAAACTCTTTCCATGTTGGCTCCCTCAACTTCCCTTTTTCTACACTCCAAGTTTCTTTGTACCTTTATCCATCCTATCTCCCTTCCACATTCCCAGTACCACCTCCTCTACTGTGGACTTGCTTCCATGGTCAATCATAACCTCCAAAACCTTTCCCGTAGATGATTCTTTCCCATCACCACTGTCTCTCTCTCTCACCAGGGAGAGACCACACGTCTTCCCTTCTCCACTGGGTATTTCTCTTTGGTTTGCCAAAACAAGCTCGGAGTTCCAGTATTTTTCAAGTAAAACGGAACACAATTCCCCAAACAATGTGCTATCACTTCTCCTCACTGTCAGAGCTCCCAGGATAACCATATACTAGAATTCATTTGTCAGTCACCCTCCTTACTCCTGGTTCAGAAACTGGCACTGTTAACAACATTTTCCTGAAGCACTTTCCTCCCGTGATCTGTTCTGGCCCCATGTTTTCTCACTCTCCCTCCACAGCCCAGCTCTTCAATTGGTCCTCTTGCACTGTGGCCTCTCAGTATGAGATTTCATCTGCTCCCATGGCTCCAATATAAACCTTGGCTTAAAGATTTACCAAATCAGTATAATTTGCTTTGACCTAAACTGACCCACACTGCCAGCCGTTTCCTATGCAGCTTCACCTGGATGTTCACCTGGCGCTTTCAAATGTGAGCAACACTGAATTGTTCATTTTCCCAATAACCACCCATTTTTAACAAAAAAATGCAATATTTTAAAAAGCAAGAGAGAAATATAACAGAAACCTATAGATTAAAGAGAATTAAGACACATATCAACCTTGTGGATCTTATCTTGAATCTGATGCTAATAAATTGGGAAAAAATTATGATACAGTCAAGGGAACTTCAACACTGACTGGATATATGATAATATTATGGAGTTCTTGCTAGATCTGTTTACGTGTGATGATGGTTCTGAAATCATGTTTTAAAACAGCTTATCTTTTTGAGATATATACTATTTATGGATGAAATTCTGTGATATGTGAGATTTTTCTTTTGAAACCTCTGATTACACAGATGAAATAAGACTAGCCATGAGTGAAACTGCTGATGGTCACACAGGGGGTCCTGCACATAATTACCTTTATTTTGGTATTTGTTTCTCATAATAAAGAGGGTTTACAATTCAAGAAAAGGTTTAAAAATGAAAATAAGTTAAAAATTACACTTCCTTCTCACTCCCCTAATTTTCTTGGCAGATCTTTTCTCCTTTGTTTTTGTCATTTTGTTATTATTCATCTTCTCCTTCTACCCCCAAACATATAGGAAATATATTCAGCCCACTTTGCTTTACCTCCAAAGCATACTTGCTTGCTTTCTTCTCTGATTTGTCTAATCACCACCCGGGTTCACAGAGCCTCATTTTTTCCATCTATAATAACTTTCTATCTCCTGAACCCTGGTTTTCCCAAGAGCAGAGTTTATTCTAACCAGAATAAAATAATATTCTGGCACTTGTTTTCCCAGACATCACCTACAGACTTATTTTGAGAAAATAGAGCCATCTATGGGGGACTTGTTACCTAGAATGAAACAATTTTGACCTTGGAATTGGTGGGAGTGAGAGTGGGGAAGAAGTGTGGAACCTGATTTGCCATTTGCATTCCAAACTTGGGTTCTACTGTTCTAATAACTATTCAATAGGCAGAGACAGCTGAGTGTACTGGTTAGAAACCAAACAGCCTCCTAGCTCCAGGGCCTCAGTTAAATAAGTAAAATAAGAAAATAATTGTGCTTACTCCACAGGATGATTATAAGGATTAAATGAGATAAGATGTATAAACTGCTTAAAATAATGCCTGGTGCATAGTGAATGCCATATAAAGTTAGTAAAAAACGTAACACCTTTGATGAGTTAGCAAATCCTTGTGTTAATAAGAACGGCTACATCTCATTGGTTTTTAGAATGTTCACATTTAAAACAACACTGGGTTGTGAAACTTTTCCTAAGTTTCCAAAGATAGGTGCATGCCCAAGAGATACATAAGAATTTGTTTTAGAAACAGAAGAAAATCAGGACTGCTCTTGAAATTGTTTCCCTAAAAGTAACAAGTTAGGCTTTATTAGTGTTCAGTGTTCAGAGAGGCAGTGGCATTCTTATTCCTTCCACTCATGAGTCCGTCCATATGACCGGAGAATGTCTTAAAGAAGGAGTGAGCATCCTATAATGGAGTGGAGGGTAATGGGGTGTAACCATGATACTCATCCTCATTCATTAGCTTTTATTGTGATACAACATATTACAGCTATGTGTGTTGGGAAAGGGAGTTTACAGATTATATTTTATAATCGTAATGAAATAAACTTCACAAAGTCAATAAACAGTTTAAAAAGATGTCTGCAAAGAAAACAGGGAGTAAAAACAGACCTAATAAGGTAAATGCAGACAAACAGTAAGAAAATGGCAGACCTGATACTTCTATTCCTAGTATAAGCCCTTGGCAGACATATTGCAAGATAAAAACAATGATGATGAAATTGTATTTTGATAAGAAGTCAGAAAGAAAAAAAGAAAGAAAGAAGAAAGAACCAAGAACCAAATATTTATATTTGAAATATTTGAATATACATCTACACTTGTTAAGGATAAGCTTCTAAATTCTAAAACACAGAGTTCCTGTTTTGTCAATCAATAAAGAAAAAAACGCATCAGAGAAGATATAGTTATTTATTTGTTTGTTTATTTATATCCAAAACTAGTTAACATATAGTATAGTAATAGTTTCAGGAGAATTTAGTGACTTATCACTTATACATAACACCCAGTGCTCATCCCAACAAGTGCCCTCATTAATGCCCATAAAGACGATATAGTCTTAACAGTAAATGGCTTCTTAGCTTGAAAAAATATTTTGTAGGAAAACTATGTTATGTAGAACTGCTACATTGACTGGAATAATTTTTTTAAATGATTCCAGGTCATTATAAGTACTTCAGCAAAATAATAAAGTTACAAGTGAATATAGTACTAACACATACAGTCATGTAATTATATAAAATTGTGACATTGAAATACAGTATCTTATCAGTATTTTGTAAAGAGCAGCTGATAGTGAATTTTAAAATTTTAATCAGAAGTTCACTGGTTACCTCACATTTAAGAAAGCTACCAGATTTAAAGATGGTGGACAATTTTTCTTTTACAGAGACAAATTTGCTGACCACATCTGTGACAACAGGTGGCTGTTAAGTAGTATGCTGGCCATCAAGCTTTTTCAAACACATGAACACACCTAATCTGCCTCTCCTTTAAAGGTTAAAGAAAAAAAGAAAAAAGAAAGGACCCGAAAATAAACTGTGCTATACAAACACTATTTTGAAAATGTTTCCCATGCTATGCACTCTTTGAAGCAAAACAATGTAGTTTTTCACTGACAAATCTTTATATCTGAACAATTTAAAAAATTAGAAACAGAACTTTATAATTGGTTTTAAAATCTTTCAAATAAAGTATTTCATTGGCTTTTGAACCTCCATTTAAAATATATAAAAATGCAAAACCATCTAATTTAGTTTACAAAAGCAAGTTGTGATGGGGACAACAAGATGAAAATTTACTAGTTAAATTTCAACAAAAGCCTTTGGCTCACTACTGAATATAACTGAAAGTGATTTAGTAAGCACATCCAATGATGTGTTTCTTCCATTTAGATCTAGACTTCTTTGTCAGTGTTTTTCCATCTAAAGCATTATTACAACAAACTATCAAATAAACTGAAAGAGATCCAAGACTTTAAGATTAAGAAAGCATTTCAATTATACTACTCTCACTAAAAATATTAGCATAATTATAATCACTTACAATACAATTATATAATAATATTTTGATAAGAGCAGCAAGACATTTTATACCATGAATATATATAAAGTATCTCTTAAAAACAGTTTATTTCAAATTATTTCATCATTTAAAATTTTATATTTTAGTAAATTATTTATGATGTGCATAATAATATATTAGTAAAGCACGCGTGCGTGTGTGTATCTGTGTGATATCCAATTAATTAAAATCAAATTCCACTTCTGGCAAGACACTGTGAGAAGCTCCAAGAATTTCTCCCTAGTGAAATAGGTGAATATTATTTTAAAACAAAATTTAAGTTGGGAAATGGTTTTAAGGGCATACAGCAAATAAAGCAACATTTATTCAGGATTTGCTATAACTATGTAACAAGACAATTTATGATATTTGAACTAATATTTGTTTCTTCCCTATCTCCTCACAGCTCAGTGAGACAAAAACTACTTTCCAGACTGGTACACAGGGTTCCCTCTCCACCCCATCCCAGCTAGAGGACTATCATCTCAGGAGAAGCAGGATGTCAAGATTTCTCATCTTGCCCCCAGTTACCTATTAATGAAGCTAAGTTCTGAATGAGTACAGTTGAGAGGTGCGGGTTCCCTTCTTCCACCTAATACCCACTGGCAGGATATAGGCTCTATCTTGCATGCAGCATGCTAGCAACACTAGAGCCAAGATCAGCCTTGTCTTGACTCATTTGTAGTTTTTAATCAGCGGTTCCAAGCCAGGAGAGGCAAGCTGAGAAGACCTGAAACTATTGCCATCACCTCCACTAAGCAATCAACTCCTACAGTGAAAGTATCATTCTGAGAGAGAAGCAACAGTGTCCCTATCCCCAGCTCATGCTCTGACTCAGTGAGTTTGCTCAGAGTGGAAACCAGAATGTGAAAGGACTCCGAATCTCTTCCTCAAGTAATTGGCGTCATTTATAACAGACGGTAGAGAAGTTAAAGCCTAAGCATCCTCTCAAAAACATTGAAGGTGGTGGTGAAAGGCAATTGGGAAGATGTTGATAGATTCATTAGAGATAAAAAGCTAATCTGCACATCACACAGTTTGTCAGAGAGAACAGACAGCTGGGATGAGATACGTGGGAGAAGTTTTCCCGGGCTCAGTAAAAATCTCAGCACCGACATAGAGTATCCCTTCAAAGGAGCCTGAATTTGACTGGATCAGATGATGATGCAATTTATGTCCCAGGGCATGCTGAAAACTTAGAGCAACCAGACAACAGTACTAGCAATTAAGAGATGGGTATGGTCAGGAAGAAGACAATCTAAGAGAACCATGCCAAAACCCAGGGTAACTAATACTTACTCAAGTCTACACCTTCCCCCTCCTTCATCACCCTGTGAAACATCAGAGACTTCATACTGAGAGAGGAAATAGACAGCACTAAAAAAAAAAAAAAAATCCAGCCAGCCACTAAACAGAAAAGCAAATAACAATACAAGCCCTGATGTTAGTGAGGGGCACCAGTACTCAGAATTCCTACAATATATTTTCTAAAATGTCTACTTTCTAACAACAAAAAAATATATGATCAATATCTTTTAAAATGCATATGACAAAAACTGCCTGTAAGACCAATCAGATGTTGGAATTAACAGACAAAAACTTCAAAGTAGTTATAAATATGTTCCAAAACTAAAGCAAACCATGACTGATGAAGGAAAGCAAGGTGGTGAATATGGAATAATGTATAGAATTGTCAAATCACTATATTGTATATCTGAAACTAATAGGACATTGTATGTCATTTATACTTCAATAATAAAAATTCTTTAAAAAAAAGAAGTAAATGAAGGCATGATAACAATGTTGTATCAAAAAGACAACACTAATAGGTTAAAAATTATTTAATAAAACAAATGGAGAGAGCATAGTTTAATAGTACAATAAGTGAAATGAAAACTTCACTATATATAATAAAAGAAAATACAGACCAAAATCTCTAATAAACACATTCAAATTTCCTCAACAGGATATTAGCAAATTTGAGTCTAAAAATATATAAGAAGAATTATACATCATGACCAAGTGGGACTTATACTGGGTATGCGAGGCTGATTTAATAACTGAACATCTATTAATGTAATCTACCTCAACTTCATAAAGACTATCTACAAAAAACCTATACCTAACATCATATTTGATGGTGAGGAACTAGAAACTTTCTAAGATCAGGTTCAAGGTAAGATCTAATTGAAAGGCATACCTTTTCAACATCATACTGGAAGTCCTTGCTAATGCAATAAGGCAAGAAAAGGGAATAAAAGTTATACATATCTGGAAAGAAGACATGAAAATGCCTTTGATCACAGATGACATAATTATCTTTGTAGAAAACCCTAAAGAAGTGACAGAAAACCTCTCAGAATCAATAAGCAATTATACCAAGGTTGTAGGATACACAATTAATATACAAAAGTCAATTGCTTTCCTATAAACCAAAAATAAAGAAGAATGTGAAATTTAAAGCACATTATGATTTACATTAGTCTCCCCACAAATGAAATACTTTAGTAAAATTTAACAAAATATATATAAGATCTATTTGATGAAAACTATAAAATTCTAATGAATGAAATCAAAGGATGATATAAATGGAGAGATATTCCATGTTCATGGATAGGAAGACTCAATATTGTGAAGTTGTCAGTTCTTCCTAACTTGATCTATATATTCAGTGCAATCCCAATTAAAATTCTAGCAATTTTCTTTTAGTGGACATCAATAAAGTGACTCTAAAGCTCATACGGAAAGGCAAAAGGTCTATAAAAGCCAACAAAATATTGAAAAAGAGCAAAGTTGAAGGACTGATGCTATCTAACATCAAAACCTACTACAAAGCTACAGTAATCAAGACAGCATGGTACTGACTAAAGAATAGACAAATAGATCAATGGGATAGAATACAGAGCCTCTAAAAAGACTTCCCATAAATATACTCATCTATTCTTTGGCAAAGGAGCAAAGGTAATACAATGAAGCCAAGATAGTCTCTTCAATAAACAGTGCTGGAACAAGTGACATCCACACATCCCAAAATGAATTTGGACACAGACCTTACATCCTTCACAAAAATTAACTCAAAATGGATTATAGACCTATATTTAAAATACAAAACTATAAAATTCTGAGAAGATAAGATAGAAGAAAACCTAGATGACTTTGGAATATGGTGATACCTTTTAGATACAGTAACAAGGACATGATCCATGAAATATTGATAAGTTGGACTTCATTTATGTACTCATAATTTATATACTTATACAATATATTTATAAAATGAGTTAAGACCCATTTTAATGAATTTAAAATGGATTATGGGCAAAGGATCTGAATACATATTTCTCCAAAGAAAATGGCCAATAGGCACATGTTCAGTATCATTAGTCATATGATAAACACATATAAAACCAGATAACATACCATTTCACAGCCACTCAGATGGCTAGAATTAAAAAGTCAGATAATAACAAGTGTTGATGAGAATGTGGAGAAGCTGAATTCTCATACACTACTAATGGAAATGTAAGATGGTGCAGCCAGTTTGGAAAACATTTCTGTAGTTCCTTAAACAATTACACATAAAGTTACCATTTGACCCAACAATTCTACTACAAAGTATGTACCCAAAAGGAATGACAACTGTATGTTCATACAAAACCTCATACACATATGTTTATGACAACACTATTCATGATAGTCAAAAGGTGGAAACAATGCAAATGACCATTAGCTGATGAGTGGATAAATTTAATGTGGTATATTTGTATAATGGAATATTATTGAGCCATGAAAGGAATAAGGTACTGATATATGCTATAACATGGATGAATCTTGAAGATGTCACGTTAGGTGAAAGAAGTTAGTCACAAAAGACAACATATTGTATGATTCTATTTATAAGAAATGCCTAGGGATAACTGGATGGCTCAGTGCACTGAGTGTCTGACTTCAGCTCAGGTCATAGGCTCACAGTTTGTGGGTTCGAGCCCTATATCAGGCTCTGTGCTGACAGCTCGGAACCTGGAGCCTGCTTTGGATTCTGTCTCTGTCTCTCTCTCTCCCCCTACCCCACTCACACTGTCTCTCAAAAATGAGTAAACGTTAAAAGAATTTTTTAAAGAAATGCCTAGAAGAGGCAAATCTATACTGACAGAATGTATAGTAGTGATTGCATAGGGCTGGGAGAAGTGGAAAAATGGGATACTTAAAGAATATGGAGTTTCTTTGTGAGGTGATAAAATTGTTTTAAAATCTATTCTGATAGTGATTGAAAATATACTACAAACTATTGAATTATACATCATAAGTGGATAAATTATATGGTGTGTGAATCATATTTTAATAAAATTGTTTTTTAATAAAAGACTGGAAATGTTTCATGAATTTTGTTGCTGATGGTACACAAAAAAGATTGAGACCACTTATTAAATGCTCTTGATGGATGGGTATATTAAAAATATGATCTAATTCTTGACAGCTATATCACTCATTACAAGTTATAAAGTAGCCTCACTCATAATTGTGGTTATTAATGAGCCACTACATGTTCTAGTAAAGAAAGGTGAAACTCCACAGATCAAATTGATACCAATTCCAGTCTCGTTATATACAAGGAATAAACAGATATAGTCTAAACAGTATAAACTCTAATCTCTTTCATTGTAACGTCTTTCACCAAATTCCTATGTCTTGGCCAGGCAGTCACAGATCAATAAGAAGACTTGCCTATTAACAATTTATTCGTGTTCTTATCCGTCAATAGCTGGGCTTCCCCTCCCCTCCCCCACTACTTTGTCCTTTGCTTAAATTATATGCATAGTTAGTGGACAAGACTATCCTAGCATAGAGGCTGGCACACCCTTTCTACAGAGCCAGCTAGTCAATATTTTAGGCTTTCTGAACATCAGGTCTCTGTTACAGTGCAAAAGCAGCAGTAGTTTGTTAATGAATTAGCATAATTGTGTACCAATAAACTTTAGAATGAACACAGAAATTTGAATTTTTTATTATTTTCAAGTGTTTTAAAAATACAAAAGCATTCATAGCTTAGCTCATGAGCCTTACAGAAAGAGGTGGCTGGCTGAATCTGACCTGTGAATCATAATTTGCTGACCCCTGTCTTTGACTATGACTGAACAGAGAAATAACTAAAAAAGAATTTCTAAAATAATTTTTAGGTTTTAAAAACATTGATTTTCTTCATATATTCCATGTAGGCCTCTGGGTAGAGATTGGGAAGAAAGAAATCAAAAGCATTGCACTTTGATTTTAATACTGAAAATCTCTTAAAAAATAAAAATTCTTAAATCTAATTATGTCCAATAAATTCTAGCATTGACTAAAAACATAAATATAAACAAACAAACAAACAATCCCCCAAGCTGCTTGGTAATCTGCTTGACAAGCTTTTAAATTGAAAATTGATTTTCATCCTCTTCAACTGACTGAATTTTATAGTCAACATAATATTGAAAACTAGACACTGAGGTGTGTGTGGGGGGGGGAGACTATCCAACCATTTCCAGGGGCCAGTATCAGACACTTTCTTCTCTCTCTCTCTCTCTCTGATTTATGATCATTCATAACGTTACACTTCCAATCACTGTATTGCAGAGGTTGTAGCTAAGTAACATAAAACTAACTCCTCTGAAAAAGGTGAAAAAGTCACTCCACAAAATTATAAATTTTACTTTTTACAAAGCAGTTTGACTGAATTTTCAAAAATGAACTGACACTAATTATCCATCACACATAAGCACAGCAGGGACTCAAACATGTCTTTTGCTTCTGCCTATCCTTCTGGTAGCTTTGTTTCTAGTTGAAAAACTGCATTTCCTTCTAATGGCTTGAAAATCAACACGGATTTTCTAATTAACACTTAACTCTCAACTTACACATACATACCTAGATCTGAATGTATATTGCTAGAAGATAAAGTGTGGCTTTCTGATTGCTTTATCACTGTAATAGTGTGAGGGAAGTCCAGGGACCATAAGAATCTAGAAGAAAGACAATTTTAAGACAAATTTTCTTTACTCTTTTGGTTAACTTAAATGCAATATGAACTGCACACATTTTTATTTAACACAAAATGATGCAGTGTTACGATAGAAAAAAAATTAAAACTAGATTAAATTGATACCTACTCCATAAACAATCCAATACAGCCATAAGAAGGGAAATCAGGGACACATGTGTGGCTCGGTTTAGCATTTGACTTTGGCTCAGGTCATGATCTTGAGGTTCATGAGTTCAAGCCCCACATCAGCTCGCAGGTATCAGCACAAAGCCTGCTTTGGATCCTCTGTTCCCCTTCTCTCTGTGCCCTTCCTCTGCTTGCACTCTCTCAATAATAAATGATTTTTTTGAAAAAAGAAGGGAAATCATATTGATATATACTGTGAGGCAATCAGATTATGAATCATGTCATATTTAGTTCTACTGAGGGACCCAGTACATTTGCATTCCTTTGGTATGATAATACCTATGCCTCTTTTCCATGAGTTTACTAAAGTGTATTTCACTTTTCTGGTATCGTTATCTTTTTCTATCTTTAGCTTTTCTCCAGGCCTTTTGGACAAATTTAGAACAGAATGTGTTGTAACCATGGTGAGTCAGGGGTATAATCAATGTAAAATGAGTGATCAGAATGAGTTTTTTTAATGCTTACAATAATCCCTTCAGTATATTGTGATATCTTTATGAAAATGGTTAATGAGATTTTAGAGCTAAATGACCCCCAGTGGGAAAAATGCAAAATAAAAATTTGATGGGTATAAGTATATGAGTTAAATTCAAGCTTTTCTGGGCTTCAGAAAAACTAACAGGGTCTACTGAATTATGAATTTCTTCCCCAGGCAAGTCAGGCTCTAACTTTAGGAATTTCTGTAAGAAAACAACAATCTTGCATTATTTTCAGTCTGAAGCCAAAATATTCTTTTGAATTTTGGTTTAAAAACTTACATAACATCCCTACAGCCACCAGATACCAAGCTCAGGGATGTTGCACAAATTTACTGTAGATACATTTTAAGTACTCCAACACTGGCAAAGATACAAATGGGCGTACATTTAAGTACTTAATTGAAACTGTCTCCAACTGTTCTAGACATTTGGAAAAAGACCCAGTCTCTGTGATTTAGCCATTTAGTATACAAATGCCTGGGTATTCACACCCTACATGTGTTCTCTCGACCCATGTGTCAGAGTCATTAATAGTTGTTAGCACTGATGCACACATCACGGTTCCGATAATAAATCAAGGGAAATAAAACCATTTGATGATGGTCTAAAATTATTACCAAGAGCCCTCAAACTTTTTACAAAGTAGGGAAAATTTATTTTCAAACAAAATTATGCATGGAATTCCCAGAACAGAATGTAGATTTTTAAAAGTAAGAGCTTACTGGGGGGATTCTTGGGATTATCTCTCTTCCTCTCTCTCTAACCCTCCCCTGCTTTATCAAAATAAATAAACTTTTAAAAAATTAAGAAATAAGAGTTTATTTTGTAAAGTGCATGAGCAGGTAAGATAGAGTTTCTAAATTAGGATTTACCCAGCCCACTAGCTGTTTTATATAGCATACCAAAAAGAGTAGTTTTTACCTTTTTTAAGTGCCTGTACATTACCAAATGAAGGATCATATTTCATGAGACATGAAAGATATATGAAACTCAGATTTGAGTGTCCATACAATTTTACTGAAACACATTCATGGTCCTTTGTTTATCTGTTGTGTATGGCTGCTTTCACATTAGAAGGGCGAACTTGAGTAGTTATGGCAAACATGTTATCGCCAACAAAGTCAGAATATTTTTATCTGGCCCTTTACAAAAAAAGTTTGCCAACTTCTTCTGTAAATGAGAATATTTTAACTCATCCCCTAAAAAGATTTTACAACAATTTGCTTTCCTATTACACGTGGGTAAGTTATCTACTGTGCCGGTTGTAAATGTTCCTGAGAATTACTCATCCCATCTATGAGGGCAAGTTTCATCATTGGCCAAGTTGGGTATGTGACTGCCCACTTTGTGCTTGGCCCTATAGAGAATCCTGAATGAAAATACATTGTAACTTCTGCCTAAAGAGCTTAAAATCTAACTGGAGAGAAAACAGATGCTCCTGGGGTATCTGGGTGGCTCAGTTGATTGGGCTTCTGACTTTGCCTCAGGTCATGATCTCACAGTTCTTGAGCTTGAGCCCCGTGTTGGGCTCTGTGCTGACAGCTCAGAGCCTGAACCCTGCTTCAGATTCTGTGTCTCCCCCTCTCTCTCTGCCCCTTCCTTACTGTCTCTCTCAAAAATAAACAAACATTAAAAAGAGAGAGAGAGGAAGAGGCGCCTGGGTGGCTTAGTCGGTTAAGCGTCCGACTTTCGCTTAGGTCATGATCTCGCGGTTAGTGGGTTCGAGCCCCGCGTCAGGCTCTGTGTTGACTGCCAGCTCAGAGCCTGGAGCCTGTTTCAGTCTGTAACTCCCTCTCTCTCTGACCCTCCCCTGCTCATGTTGTCTCTCTCTCTCTCTCTCTCTCTCCTAGAAATTAAAAATTAAAAAAAAAAAAGAGAGAGAGGAAAAAAAAACATATTCTATTCTACATTGAATCAAATGTGAAACAATTCATTTCTGTGGTTTCTATCAGGAAACCCTCATACTAGGCTTCCGTGTAGAGAACAAAGTGAAGGAAGTTTGGGGAAAATGGAAGAGGGAGCTTCCATTACAGCAAAGAAAATAATTTCAAAATGAATATCAAACTTCCCTGTTCTTAAAGCATTCTACCCCTTGCTTGGCCCATCCCTTTACTCTCTTCTGTCTCTAATGCAAAGGCATCAGGAATTTTTCTCCTGCTTTAGCTGCTGCTGACCCATGCCCTAAGGTCCCAGTTTTCACTTCAACCATCTTAACAAACCTTTGTTCTTTCCCTAAGAAAAGCTTTGATGTCACTTAAGATAATACTTCGAAGGAAGGAAGGAAGGAAGGAAGGAAGGAAGGAAGGAAGGAAGGAAGGAAGGAAGAAGGGAAGGGGAAAGAAAGAGAGAGAGAAAGAAACAAAGAGATAAAGGAAGAAAGGAAGAAAAGGAAAACAGCATCTCAACTGAGAAAGGGAAGGGAGAAGGCAAGCATCCTTTGTGAGAGAAGCATGAGCAAAGTTTTGGAGACAGGCATTGGGCAGTGAAGAAACAAGTGAAACAAGAATAGAGTTTGGATAATAGAGGTTAAAGGAAGAAAATTCAGACAAGTAGCAATTATTGCCCAAGGACCTGGCAATGAAGATAAAATTTAGCAAAGAAATAGAGAATCATTGTAAGTTTTTGAGCATAGGAGTGGCATGATGAAATTAGCACTCACTGAATGTCGATACTGAGGCTAGATTTAAGGGGACACACTTAAAAGTGTGACAAGTGGATGAGGTAATAGTCTAAGCATAATATAATAAGAGCCTGAACTTCAGTGAAGGCAATGGTAATGAAGAGGAAAAAAATGGCTATAAGGATATTCTAGTGAAAAAAAAATTGATGTGACATAGCTTTGGGAATGGAGAGGAAAAGAGAAGATTATAAGATATGGGCCTAGATGACTTGAAAAATGGAAGAGACATTATCAAATTTATTACTATTTTAAAAATAAATGTATAATTTACAACTTTCCTAATTTCATAATGGAATCCAGTCTTCTTATAGAAAAGGCACGTATATATATACACAGGGAAGTTAAATTAAAACAGAGATCTAAGTTAGTAGGAGAAAAGGAAACTGAAGGTGATAGAATCCTCTAAGTACTAAATTTAGCTCTGAATTCCCTTACAGCTGAGGCAGGCGGCTTCACAGCTGTGACTATCTATATCATTCTTTCCAGAGTCCATCACCAGCCTGGTAATAAATTCTGGAAGAAATCACAATGATCTTTAGTGAGTATTATACAGGCATACCCCATTCTATTACATTCGACTGTATTGCACTTCTCAGATACTGTGTATGTGTGTGTGTGTGTGTGTGTGTGTGTGTGTGTGTGTGTGACAGATATTGCATTTGAAGATTTGTAGCAACCCTCCATCAAAGCAAGTCTATCAGAACCATTTTTCCAACAGCATTTGCTTACTTCACATCTCTGTGTCACACTTTGGTAATTCTCCCTCAATATTTCAAAGCTTTTTCATTATTAACGTATTATTATGGTGATCTGTGAGCAGTGAGGGTACTATTGTAATTGTTTTGGGTTGCCATGAAACATGGCATGAAACATGCCCATATAAAATGGCAAACTTAATCGATAAAGGTTGCATGTGTTCTGACTACAGATGCGGTGGAAATACCAAGAGAACCAGAATGAGAACTGGAGCCTGAAGATGTGACTAATTTGCTGCAATGTCATGATAACATTTTAAGAGATGAAGAGGTGCTTCTTATGGATAAGCAAAGCAAGTGGTTTCTTGAGATAGATTCTCCTCCTGTTGTAGATGCTGTGAGGGCTATTGAAATGACATAAAAGGATATAGAATATGACATAAACTTAGTTGATGAACCAGCAGCAGGATTGGAGGAGATTCCCATTTTGAAAGTTCTACTGTGGGTAAAACGCTATCAAACAGCATCACAGACTATAGAGAAATTACTCGTGAGAGCATCAATCAATGAGGGAGATTTCATTATTGTCTTATTTTTAAGAAATTGCAACAGCCACCCCAACCTTCAGCACCCACCACCCTGATCCGTCAGCAGCCATCAACACTGAGACAACACCCTCCACCAGTAAAAAGATTATGACCTACTAAAAGCTCCAGTGGTTAGTTTTTAGCAATAAAGTATTTTTAAATTAAGGTTTGCACAATTTTTAAACATAATGTTACTGCACATTTAATAGTTTACAGTATAGTGTAAACCTAACTTTTTAATTTTTTTAAATTTATTATTGAGAGTGAGAGAGAGAGCATGAGCAAGGGAAGGGAAGACAGAGGGGACAGAGGATCCAAAGCAGGCTTTGCACTGACAGCAGAGAGCCTGATGTGGGACTCAAGTTCATGGACTTGTGAAATCATGACTTGAGCTAAAGTAGGATGCTTAACTAACTGAGCCACTTAAGTGCCCCTCAGCGTAAGTTTTGTATGCACTAGGAGACCAAAAATTTCATTTGACCCACTTCATTGTGATATGCACTTAATTGCAGTAGTCTGGAACCCAACCTGCAACATGTCTGGGATATGCTTGTAATAGATATAGTCTCAGTAGTGGTTCCTTAAAAGCTATAGAAAAGGTTCTTTGGATGACTGATCTATTGATCAATACTTGAGAGAATCTGTGGGCATGCTTAAGTCATAGTGCTGTGAAGTATTTTCTAAATGAAATGAGGCTGATATGGACCAAGTAGCGGGGGCAACAGTCTGCTCATGACTAGGACCTGGAGCTGGGCTGAGGTGGAGAGGCAAGTTATAACATATCCCCTCTTGCACTAGAGATACTCAAACTGAATTCTGGAGCAAAAAGGAATATACAAAGAACTGGTCCAAGAGTGAAGGAATAAATGGACAAAGTCTAATAGTGAAGCTAGTTGGCCATGTTTCTTCAGGAACCTCTGATCTCCCTGTCTTCTCTGGGGTCTCACTGACAGAGAACAAATAGTCTATTACCTTGACAGGATCCTCACCAGGTTAACCCAAAACACCTTTCATTGCAACAGGAAATTATCACATATGCCCTCTTCTCAACCTGTTCCCTGGCATGTGGGAGGTGAAGGAATGTCAAGGGTGTAAATGTGGAGAGAGGGTAGACCCAGGCAGTCACATGCTCCACCCAGAGATGGCCAGAGAGAATCATGACCCTGTGGGAAATCTTAGGATGAGGGTGTTCTAGAGTCACAATTTACCTCTATTTCAATTGTTGGCATTAAAATGTTTTTAAACACATCCCTTCAAATTTTTCAGAAAAAATACAGCAAATCCTAGGCTGAAACAGAAAATGCTTGCCCTCAAATCACCCTGTCTTTCCTGAAGCAGCACGGATCACACTGTAATTGCTTGTTTTCTTGTCTGTCTTTCTGGCTGAATGATAAATAAGTTTCAGAGGGCAAGACCTTATAATCTCGTTCCTCACTGTATCTCTGGCACCTATCGTTTGTGTTCCATAAATACTTGTTGAATAATGTTGAACGAAAGCCTTCCCACATCCTCCTCCTTTAGCTATTTCTACCGTTCTTAATCCTGACCAATTTCTTCCTAGTCAAAGAGAATTATCTCTCATTCTGAATTCAGAGGCTTGAAGCTGGATGTTTGGAGTCAAAGTTATTGCCTAGTATTTTGCTGTACTAATTTTTAGTAGAGTTGTATTCATAATAAGGGTATATATCAAATACTCTTTTCTCTATTTCCTACTTCTTAGTTCTTTCAAAAGCCACAAAGAAATCCTGTGCTTCGTGGAAATCTCTACTACCCTTTTTCCTACATTTTAAAGAAAACTAATGACAACATGGCACTTATTGAATGTTTACCATATGCCAGCTTCCATTCTAAACACTTCATAAGTAGGAAATCATTTAAAACTGTCCCCAATTCTATTAGGTAGGTAGTTATTGTCTCCATTTGCAAATAAGGAAAAAGAGACAGAGAATGATTTTAAGAGATGCCCAAGGTCCAGGGCGATACATACAGCTGTGCAGATTGTACACCACACAACTCCAGCGGGTGCCATTATATACCATATACTGCTGTATGCAGTTGCTGTGCCAAGGTCACAGAGCTAGTCATCAGTGCAGCTAAGATTCTAACCCAGGCACTCTGGCTCCAGCTCCTACCTTTAACCATTACACTAATCTAGGACTTTTTCCTTTCATGTAATTTGAGCCCCTGTGGGGTTATGCTTAGAGTTGACAATACCAGCCCCTCAAAGCTCACTACTGGTGAGTTCTTGATTCTGTCAAGATCACTTCTTTTATATTATTTGAGGATTACTTGCTATCATGCATATTGGTTTTATACTCTAGTTAAACACAACCTTCAAGTACCTGGAGCTATGATGGGTAGGTCATGGGTAGAAGCTGAGGAAATATGAGACTGTTGTTGTGTTTTGTTTTGTTTTTTTTTTTTTACCTTTCCTTATACATTATAAAACAATTTTTTTTCTTAATGCTAGGAGGATGGCTGAGGTCTCCTATATGTTCTTCATGCCAACATAGCAGAGAATAAAAATAAGATAAGCAGTTAGACTGTTCCAGACCAGTGGTTCTAAATGTGTAGTTACACTAGCAGCAGGAGCATCACCTGGGAGCTTAGCAGAAATACAGAATCTCTGGGCCCACACCAGACATGCTGGATCAGAATCTGTAGTTTAACATGATCTCCACGTGGTCTATGTATACATCAGGTTTGAGAAGGACTGCTCTTGTTTCTTATTTGCCGTGCAGTGATATAATTCCTTGTCCTTCACCTGTTAGATCCTCCATGTCCCCAAAACTGCAATACTACTCTGTTAACTGCAAGAGTCTTGTATTCCCATTACTTTGTGGACTGCAGGAGATCAGGCCGTCCCATATTTGTGTTGGTGTGGGGCAGACGGAGGAGACTAGCTTCAGGAAGCAAGGCACAGGGGAGATCAAGAGATTGGTAAAAGCAGGAACTCAAAGCAAGAGATAAGGAGGAGAAACACAGGCCCCCAGATCTCCAGTAATGTGGGAAGGGGCAGGGTTGCTGGTTCCATGAATGGCACAGGGATGAGAGCTATTATCACGCTAAAGGAAAACTAACTGTTCCATGCCATTCATGTTAAAGAAAGCCCTAAAAAATAGGAGAGGAGGGCTGGGAAGGGATATCTATAAATTTGTATTTAACTCTCTGTATGTTCTCTATGTCAAACTTGGTTACTTCTTCATTCTAAGGAAATCTATATATTTTTCTAGAAATAAATCTTTTTCCTGAGATTCCTGGTTTCAGTAATCTGTATTTATAACTAAAATCTCCATATAATGAAAATCCTAACTTGGATAATTTTAGTAAAGATCTTTCCATTAACTTCAATATAAATAAGGCCAGAAGCAGGACAAGTGACTGACATATTTGTGCTATAGCCCAGGCAATGAATGGATGCCTCAAATGGATAATGAGATTATATTTGGCATATCAGTTCTAAATAGCTTGAAAGAAACCATTTGAACAAACTTGAGCTTGTCAATCAGAAATTCTAAAACATTATGAACTCTATCAAGACTCATTTTCATTAACCAGTTTTAACAGTACCCTTCCTCTCACCCCCTTAGGGAATCAAATGTCCTAAACAGTGCAAATTTAAGTTTATGTTGAGGAAATATTTGTTTTGTAAACAATCTGCTTGATTTCCATTTAGGAAAACAGTATGGCACTTTTTTAAATAGTTAAACATACACTTACTATATGACCTGGCCACCCCACTCTTAAGTGTTTATCCAAGATAACTGCAGGAGGACAGTACATAAATGTTCAGAACAGATTTGCAAGAGTCAGAAGTTAGGAAAGAACAACAACAACAACAACAAAAAAAAAAAAAGCAAAAAACAAAACAAAACAAAAAAACCCATAAATGTCCATTAACAGGTGAGTGAACAAACAAATCATAGAATACCTATACAATGGAATACAACTCAGCGATAAAAAGCAAAGAACTATTTATATACAATTAACAATATGAATGAATCTCAAGTCACAAAGAGTACCTACTGTATCATTCTATTTTATAAAATTCTAGAAAATGCAAACTAATCTGGAGTGACAGAAAGCACATTAGTGGTCGCCTGGGGAGCAGGGGTTTGGAAAGTGAACTACAAAGGGGCATTGTGAAAACTTTTGGGATAATGGGTATATTTATTATCTCTATTGTGGTGATGGTTTCACAGTGTATATGTAAACTCAAAGCCCATCAAATTGTATACCATAAATATATGCCATTTATGTCAATGAATCCTCAGCAAAACTGTAAGAAAAACATAAGACCAAAAACTGTTTTAAAAATAATTATAATCCATAAGTTAACCACAAAACCAGGACTAAGTTCTAAACATGTTCAACATTTTTAAAGCAAAAATGAACCGCACCCTCCTATTTCATAGAAATCCTTCCAATCAATCTTACATAACAATGGAGCCTGCTTTTTTTCAGCACATTCCAGGGGTAGCACTGTCATTTTGGATGTTAGAGTGCTCTCTTTGTGTCTACATAAATTTTTTATTGAAATGGGCCTGAGAACAGAGGTCTTTCTCTGTGGTTATGAGAAAAGAGATACCCCCACTTAAATATGGCATTTTGTTTGCCAAAAGCCTGGTTGAGTATATGTGTATGCATTGCAAGCTCATTTATCAAATAAGGTAAATCTGTGAGAGAACTTTATAAATTATAAAACACTTGAGAGGCAGAAGTTGTTACTGCTACTGCTTCTGCTGCTATTAATTAATTAGGATGGTGACTGGTGATTATGGATTCATTTGATCAATACAATTAACTAATTTAGCCGACTGAAGTGCACAGTGAACTGGTGCATTAATAACAAAGTTAACACAAAACTGATAGAGGAGTAAATGAGGTATAGGTCCATAGGCACACACCACAAATGTATGTGAGCAGCACTGCTTCTTTGTTTCCTAAAATAATTATAATATTTATACATATATACACAGGTGTGTGTACATATGGCAGGCCCAGGGATTATTAAGACTATAAAGAAATAATAAAGTTAGATATAAGCTCTGGTCAACGAATGCCATAAACACCTAACATGAAGTCAAATAAACCTCTGAAATAAGAACCCTTCTCATTGGAGGGCCTGGGTGGCTCAGTTGGTAAAGTGTCAGACTATTGATTTCAGTTCAAGTCATGATCTTATGGTTAGTGAATCAAGCCCCAAGTTGGACTCCAAGCTCACAGTGCAGACCCTGCTCAGGATTCTCTCTTTTTCTCTTTCTCTGCCCCTCCCCTGCTCTCTCTCTTGCTCTGTCGAAAATAAATAAATTAAAAAAAAAAAAAAGAGCCCCTCTCACACTTTTCCACATGTTGGAGAGTATGATCTTGAGACAAAAATATCTACTAATCTCCTGTGTCATAGAATCCTCTGCAGCTTCTCTTTCTACCCCTTACATTTTACCTTTTCTGTTTTGCTTCTGACTTCCCCCTTTAATTCCCTCTGGTCTGCTGTGCTCTTGTAGGATAAATCAAAAGTCCAATTTTCTCTGCCTCTTTGTCTTCCCAGGCTTTTTCTTTCCTGCAGGGATAATCTATGTCTAAATCTAAATCTCTACACATCTCCTTCTTTCACAAAAGTTTCTCAGAGCAATGTCGCAATGCTAAGTTTTTCTGGAATTTGTTGTTTTTGTTGCTCATTTTGAGGACAGCATACACAAAAAGATCTTCAAGTGCTTGCTTATTTGCATATTCCAAAGAATTTGAAATGAAAATGTATTTTCCCCCTTCTTAGTTGAAGCTGTAAAGACCTGGAATTATCCTGACTCATGGCTCTCTTGCATATCTGAGCCTGGAGAAGGTCTGGGATTATCTCTCTTACACCTGATTCACCTTCTCAATTCGCCATATAATGGATTTGCTAAAAAAAAAAAAAAAAAAAAAAAACCACTACAGTAACAATTTAATTAGTGAGAGCCTTTAGCCCCCAAATTATGAACAATGTAACATGATGATATAAATGTTGGGGGGGGCGCCTGGGTGGCTTAGTTGGTTAACCGTCCGACTTTCGCTTAGGTCATGATCTCGCGGTTCGTGGGTTCGAGCCCCGTCGGGCTCTGTGCTGACTGCCAGCTCAGAGCCTGGAGCCTGTTTCAGTCTGTGACTCCCTCTCTCTCTCTGACCTCCCCTGCTCACGCTCTCTCTCTCTCTCTCTCTCTCTCCTAGAAATAAATAAAAATATTAAAAAATAATAATAATAAATGTTGGGTTTGGGTTTTAAATAGTGTGAATGTTTGAATGGAGAAGAGTAAATGACCGGATTATCTGTAGCACTGGTAAAAGCCACAATACCCTCTTAGCCTCAAAAAGAGGGAGACTCCTCCTCCACAAACCTGTTGGCTTAGCAGCATCTCTTTGGCCCTCCATGTACAATGCTTGTTCTGCTGGGAGCTGATGACTGAAGAGGTCACTGCTTGTGACTGAAGGAAGCATAACCCAGGGTCCTAGAGGACCCACAGAACATGGAGACCTTGGTTTCCATTAGTATGGACTGAATAGCACCCGGCTGGAGAGACTGCAGGATATACCTCCCACACACAGGTGAACCCTCCCACCCATGGGAGGGACTAACAAAACTTATGTTTTTAACATGAAGGTCTACATATATGACTGTCAAAAGGTAAAACATCTGAAGTGGTAGTGCCTGTCCACCATCAACACAATCCACAAACCGATCCAAGTCCATGTGACTTTCCTTCCAAATATTTATTTCATTAATTCCCATCCATGCCTTGGTTTTACTTATGTGTAGACTGTAGAGCTATCATAAGAAAGGCCTGTCGCATGACAGACACTTTACATACATTTTTATTAATTCTCACAGTAGCACTGCAACCCAACAGTAAAGTTTTACAAGTGAGAAATGGAGGAAAGCTATTATTTTTGTCTTCCAGCACCACTTGTCTTCTTCTCAACATCTTTTGGGGCATTGCTCCTTCCCCACACGTTTTCACAGTACTAATGATAGTGCCCTTACCCCTCTTCCCAGGCATGATTAGGTCAACCACGAAACCACACACTCCTGGCCAAATGGATGGTCCAGGACTGCCCCAAAAACAATGACACAACAACAACAATAGTAGTTTTGTGCTAACAACTATTTCAAATGTTGTAACTATTATAAGGCATTCAATCCTCACAACAGCCCTATAACATAGGTCCCAATATTTTGCTCATTTATCAGATGAGAAGATGGAGGCACAAAGAAGTTAAGGAACCTGCCCAAGAATATAAGCTAAGTCATAAATTCTTTTCTCAGAATTTAATAACTGTAGCTAAGGAAAGAGTCTGTTCTTGCTGGTGAAGGAACTAGGAAGAAGTGAGTGATTGTAGCCACCTCCAGTACTCCATAGTACTCCATCCTGCTCTTCCTCAGAGAGGAGAAGAGAGTTCCCACAGGTTTCAAATCTCTAGTTCCATTCCTTGAGAACCCCCCTCCCCGACAGCTGCCTTAGTTCTTGTTTCCCCAACAGCTGGCTACTCAGCTCTCCCTTAGCTTTGGGAGTCAATCCAGTAATTGTCCAGTAAATTTTGTTTTTAAACCTAGATTGAATTTTCAGTCACTTGCCAGCAAATGATTACTGACCAACAGGAGAAAAAGGAGGTTCTGAGAGTCTAGGCTTTCCTGATTTGAAAGCACCTGTCCATCTGACCTGACCACATATATTCCTCAGCTGGCCTGCTGTCCAAAGAATCACCACAGCAGCTCCTTCTGCTCAGCACGGCACAGGTAGCCTTTCTTAAACATTGTTTTCATCACTCTTCAATTTCTCCAATAGTTTCTCACATTTCCTGATGTATCAAATGCACTCATCTCTGCCTAGTTTTCAATGGCCTCCAAATCAGGTCTTAGTTAAATAAGCAAACCTTATTGCCATCTCCCACCCATCAAGAACCTAGCTCGTCCATGTCATTGACATTTCTGTGATTCCTTCACTGAAGTCTTTTCAAATGACAATATCAAATTCATTCATGACACAGTTCATGTCTTGCTCCTTTCCAGAAATCCTGACTACTTTAATCATTAATAATTTCCTCAACCAAGAGTATTGAAACCACTTTGTTTCGAAGCTAATTTAACAAGGCAAGTGGAACCAGTATATTTGTCTTCATATTTATAAATAGTTTTATTTCATTTGTTAGCTATTTCATGAAAATACTGCTGATTGGGAAGTATAAAATAGGAGTTATTTTAAAAAAGAAAAACTGTAGAATAGATTCCATTTTAAGAAACTGTGAAGCTGATTTCCTCGATACTTTTTTCTTTCAGTGAAATGACTCATGTTTTAGTTTCTGTTCAGTGAAAAACACACTAGAATTCAGATAAAAATTCAACTATGAAAAAACAGTACTATGCTTTTCTCCAAACATCTATTTCTTACCTGAAATGTATTGCCTTTCCTACAAGCAAGGAGTTCAAAGCCCTTTCTCTGAGTGAAGTGAGCTGCTCCCCCTGATGGTCTTCAGGGAAGCTGGGTTTGCATCCCTCACATCCCAAAGTAATTCATTCCTTAACACACTCAGTAATACTGCAATGCAGTTAGCAAATCACAAAGCCCACTGATGCCAGGATCCACAACCATCACTGTCCCTCAAAGTGCTATTTTTATCTCCCTTCTTCTGAACTTCAGTCTATGTAATTTTTTTTTCGGTAAAGGCAGCTTGAGTCCTTGACTTGGAACCATTTATATCGAACTTAAGATCTCCACTTTTCCTAGATAACACTCAATACAAGTCTTGTTTGACTTGTTCTCTAATTCCCACAACATCCAAAAGTGATCTTTAAAAGGTAAATCAATAAAACATTTAGAAGATGATATAGGAAATACTCTCATGCCTTCAGGATAAGAAAATGACTTCTTCAACAGAATGTAAAAAGTACTAATATTAGGTAGAAGCTAGATGTGAGCAGTGGAGGGAGCTCTCCCAGGCAGAGCCCCAAGTCCTTTATGAGGGTGGGGGAGGATTGTAGAGACAGGAGTGGGAAGGGAGGCAAAGAGAGTGATAAATAGGTTACAAATTTGAAGCCTGGAGCACAACATCCAGATCCTGCTGCTTCCAAGACGTTGGGGCTGACAGACCAAGAGCCACAGGTGCAGAGCATGGCCCTCCACCCTCCAATGGAGAAAGACTGCCATGACAGTTCCAATACACACCTTGTCAAATGGTTGAAAATGATTGGAAACAGCCTCCATTAGAAATCACTCCACTATATGTCACAGCTCCTCCCATCCCAGAAATTCCCAATAGTATCCAATCCCCAAACAACCTCTGGGCTGGTACTATGTTGGAAACCTGTCCATTCTCCCAACTTGAGAGTGGAGTTTTTCTTTTAAAAAAACTGTTTTGTGCTTGCTACTTTACTTCTGACCGCTTTTTTTCATTGCAGAATCCTCGCATAAACTGAGACTTCCATTCACACAATGCAGACACTCCTACTGGCAATACTTATAACAAAGGGAAAAACTGACAAATTTGATTTCATTGAAATTAAAAATGTATGTTGATCAAAAGACGTATTTAAGACAGTTTTTTAAAATGTCAAGCCACAGACTGGGAGGGGATATGTGAATACATATAACTACAAATTAATTAAAAAAAACATTAAAAAAAAAAAAAGCAGGAGCCTTGAAAGAGTACTGCGCACACGTACACGCACACAAAAGAAATCCAAGCAGATTGTGAAACGTGACAAATTTCATTAGTAATCAAGGAAATGCAAATAAAAACTGAATGAGATATCACTAATCACCTACTGAAATAGTTAAAAGTCAAGACTCAAACTAACATGTTTGTATAATGAAGTCTCATATACCACTGGTGGAGGCATGAATTGTTACCACTTTGAGAAAACTTTGGCATTGTCTACAGAAGTTGGAATATTTATTCTATGACGTATCAATCTACTCCTATATATATATAACTCAAAAGAAATATATGTACAGAAGTGTTCACAGAAACGTTCACAGTGATCAAAACCTGGCTATAACTCAAACATCCATCACCAGTAAAATGGATAAATTAAAATATAGTCTATAATAGAACACTCTAGGGAATGAAAATAAATATCTACATCTAACAGAGCACCGAGGTGGCTCAGTCAGTTGAGTGTCAGGTCACAATCCCAGACTCATGGGACTGAGCTCCAGAGGGGGCTCCGTGTTGAACATGGAGCCTGCTTATGACTCTCTTTCTCTGCCCCTCTCCTCTGCCCACACACTCTCTCTCTCGCTACACACACACATACACACACACACACACACACACACACACACACACACACACCTACATCTAACAATATAGGACTTTAAAAATACACTGTGGAGAAAGGCTCCTTGGTGGCTCAATTGGTTGAATGACTGACTATGGCTCAGGTCATGATCTCGCAGTTAATAGTTTGAGCCCCGCATCAGGCTCTGTGCTGAAAGCTCAGAGCCTAGAGCCTGCCTGATAGCATGTGTCTCCCGTTCTCTCTGCACCTCCCCTGCTAGTGCTCTGTCTCTTCATAAATAAATAAATATTAAAAAAAATTTTAATACACTGTGGAGCAAAGAAGTCAGAAAGAAAGAATTCTGTGGTTGGATTTACATGAAGTTTAAAACTCAGGCAAAATTAAACCATAAAGGTAAGGATAGTGGTTACTTTTAGATAAGAGGATTCATTGAGATATATGGTTATGATCTATGTAATTTTCAACATGTTATGTTAAACTTCAGTTAATAATATATTAAAAATTACTGGTACTAGCAATTAGAAAATCACTGGATTTCTCAGAAAATTTTCAATAGAGTAATTTGGCTAAAACCAGGTAAGAGTGAGGAAGAAATAGAGGCAGTGGGTAGATAAATGTTGAAAAGAGTGGAGCAAACAGTAACAGCTCACCCAAACATAAACAATGGACCAGCCTATCTGTTTAAGTGAATACTAAATTTGGGGATCACTCAGTCTTTATTTTCACTTTAGTGATTACCTTCACAAATTTGCTCTAGTTCCTATTATCTAAATTAACCAGCCATAGTTAACCATAAACTGATAATGAACATTTATAACCCTATCTACAGATACAAGAAACATTTCCAGTTTGAAAGAGAAATGGCCAATACTGAAGCAAAAATAATTTTGACTTTAAATTAATATTACATCTAACTTAAAAATTTGTTTTTAAAATAGCGAGTATTGAAAAGTGGGTTTTAATGATCAATACAGTTTATTTTAAATCCCAATAGCAATATATCTTCAGTATTTCTGTTCTATTTTTCACATTCTGCGTAAGATGACTCAGCAACACTTACTGTAATTAAAAACTTAATATAAATATAGGAAATACATTCTGTTATAAAAGTTAATGCAGAGGCAAATGGAACAAAATAAATTTTCATTAACAAAAGTAATTAATAAGAACTTTGCTGTCTGTTCCTAAGTCAGATTTCCTCAATAGAATTAGTTTTTCAGTCTTCCATTTTGGAACTTGCTTACTTTCTTTTTATATAACACAAAGAACCATTATCATTTAATTAAAACTATGCCATTAAATAGCTGACCTTTCATTTCATAAGACTTGGTGCTAAGTTTGATTCCAATTCCAAGTTGAAAGCACTCTTAGCTGGAGGCAGAGGCGTATTTGTGAGTCTCAGATTCAGAGACCTGGCTTTAATGCAGCTCTTTGTGAATTAAGGTTTTCTGCCTAAGTCACAGACTGAGACTGCCCATCTTCAGGAATGGTGCCCCTTGGGAGGGATGCTGCAACCCTAAGTCACAAATTTGACTGAGAGTGTTAAATCCTATGGTCAAAACGCTATCCAAAATATTTTGAAATGTTGATTAAATTTTCAATTCCATAGAATCATAATTTATGAAGGTATTCTCCAAATGAAAGTCAACTGCAGTTTGAAAATATGTCAAAAGTGTAAACTTATTAACACAAACCCTTTTTTGTTTTAAATGTTATGAAGTTAAGATTACTTGATCAAAGGACATGATAATTCTCCAAGCTATATTTATACGGTCAGGTTGCCTTCCAAAAATATGAATAGTAGGTACTTTTCTGTGTGTTAGATGCTTTTTTGTTTGGGTTTTTTACTTTTTTTTTTTTTTTGGCATTTTGTTGTTGTTGGAGAGGGAGAAAGAGAGAGAACAAGAGAGGGGGCAGGGAGAGAGAGAGAGAGAGAGAGAGAGAATCTTAAGCAGGCTCCATGCTCAGCACAGAGGCCAACAAAAGATCCATCCCACAACTCTGGGATCATGACCTGAGATGAAATCAAGAGTCAGATGCTCAAATGACTGACCCACCTAGGCACCCCTCTTTTTGGTCTTTTAAATTATACTTACAATGTTAAGATGAAGCCATTGCCACAAGATATTAATGTATTCATCTCTCAAACACATGAAGCAAAGTGTCTCCAAAACCCCCTGATGAGACCGCTACAGAGATCCTGAAGCAGCCCTAATTCTTGTTCCATGTGAAATCTGGTGAGAAAATTCTTCTAATACAATCATCTTTTATTGGCCTGTTGCTTGCAATCAACTGATATACCTCCTTACATATAGAACATTTGCAGATAATTCACCTGTACTTCTATTTGGACCTTTAGCCACAAAGCAGTAAAGTTGAATTAAGACAGACCTAAGACAAAGGAGGAGTTAAGATGGTGGAGCAGCATGGAGACCCTGAGCTTGTATCATCCCTGAGATGCAGCAGGATCAACACCAAACCATTTTGAACACTTGGATACTGATCTGAGGATTAATGCAACAATCTGCATAAGTTGAGCCACAAAACACAGCAGGTACACAGTATAGAGAGGTGAACTGGGGGAGAGAAAAGCGATGGAGGGTAGGGAGCTTTATTCACAGACAGTGAACAGAGAAAGAAAGAGAAAGGAGGAGAGTGTGGTACATTGGGCTCATGTAAGAAAAGCACTCCCCCTGAATGTAGCTGGAGAAAAAGAAAGAGAAAGAGTAAAAGCACTCACAGGGGAAAGAACAAGAAATCTGTTCCCCAAGACCACTCATGGGGAGAAAGCAGAGGGTTTCAATACCACCAGGATTCTATAAACAGTGGAGCAGAGGGTTTGAAGTTTCAGAGCTCAGTGCCTGGTGGTGCTCTGGTGAGGAAGTAGGGAGAATCCCCAGGAACAGGTAGTGTGGTATGAGGAGTCCATGTGCCACATGGGGAGAAATGGTTGCCCCGCTTATACTGCATTTGGTAGAGACCATTGGGCCTCCCCAGGCAAAGGTCCCAGTGACCCCAGAGAGCAGCCATGTTTGCTGGTATTGAGCAAAGATGCCAGAGTGCAGCAAAACCTGGCACCAGCTGTGTGTTGTGATTTGCCATATTCTCTGAACCTCTGCCACTGCACTATTGCATGAATGTTTTCTGGGGCAAGACAGCACTTGGCCATTGCTCAGCGAGACTGTCCCCCAGAAAGTCAGCACAGGTCCAAGCTGCAGGGGTCTCTGAAGTGTGGGTTTTGTAACACAATGCCATCTGAGATAAAACTCTGGAGGGAGGTGCTGCCTGGCAGGCAGACAGCTTGGACACGGACAGGGTAGAGGCAGGGAGTGGACAGAAACCTAAGACAAAGGAAGGGTGCTTGATAGTAGGTTGATGAGTGCAAACTTCCTGTGCCGGAGACAGAGAGCTGGGAGAAGCCATTTCCACCTTTCTTGCACATACAAAAGGATCCACCCCAGTAAACTAAGCAGTGCCACTTAGTGGAGAATGGAGCTGTTATACTAAGTCCCACCCAACTGAGCCCTCCAAGCACATCCACCAGAAAACAAGCACAAGTCACTCCACCTCTTAGTGTACAGACTATAGAGTAGTTCATACTCTATAGTTTCATAGTTTCAGTTCTAGGGGAAACTGAATGTAACTTCATTTGTGTTTTATTATGTTTGTAGGTTCACTTACTTGTTCGTTTTCTTTGCTTCTGTTTTTGCTTAAATCGTTTTCTTTTTTCTTTCTTTCTCTTCTCTCTTTTTCTTAGATACAGAAAAAGAAAACTTTATTTTTATTTTTTACTTTCTTTGCTTTATTGTTTTACTCCATTTCATTTCTTTTATTATATTTTATTATATCTTTTTATAATTTTTCAATTTTTTCTTTCCTTTCCATTTTTTCTCTATTCTATCAAGCTTCTTTCAAAGAGAAGACTGAAACAAACCTACACCTAGGATCTAGATTCTTTTATTTAATTTTTTGTTTTGTTTTAAATTTTAAAATGTTTATTTTTAATTTTGTTATTTTTTTCTTCCATCAAAATGACAAAATGAAGGAATTCACCCCCAAAAGAAAAAATAGGAAGATATGACAGCTGGGGATTCAATCAACACTGACATAGTAATATGTCTGAATTAGAAATTAGAACCATGATAATAAGCATTCTAGCTCGGGTTGAAAAAAGCATAGAAAACACCAGAAAATCCCATTCTGCAGAGATCAAAGAAACAAAATCTAGTAGGGCTGAAATTTAAAATGCCATAACTGAGATGTAATCTCGAATGGATGCTACAACAGCAAGGACAGACAAAGTGGAGCAGTAAATCAACAATTATAAATTGATAAAAGATAAAAGATATTTATAAAAGATAAAATTATAAATAAAAATGAAGCAGAACAAAAGAGGGAAACAAAGACAAAAGATCAAGATACAAGACATAGAGAACTCAGTGATTCATTAAAAAGGAAGAATATCCAAGTCATAGGCGTCCCAGAAGATGAAGAGAGAGAAAAAGTGGCAGAAAGTTTATGTGAGCAAATTATACTGGAAAAATGTCCTAATCTAGGAAAGAATACAGACATCAAAATCAAAGAAGCACAGAGAACTTCCATTAGATTCAACAAAAACCTACCACCAGCAACACAAATTCACATAATACAGTCAAAGGTAACATAGTCAAATTCACAAAATACAGACAAGTAAAGAATTATGAAAGCAGCAAAGGGAAAAATAAGTCATCAACCTATAAAGGAAGACAGATCAAGTTCACAACAGATCTATCCACAGAAACTTGGCAGACCAGAAAGGAGTGGCAGGTTATATTCAACATGCTGAGTTGGAAAAATATGCAGCTTATAATTCTTTATCCAGCAAGGTGTCATTCAAAATAGAAGGAGAGATAGAGGTTCCCAGACGAACAAAACAAAACAAAACAAAAACCCAATAACAACTGAAGGAGTTTATAACCACTAAACCAGCCCTGCAGGTTTTTTAAGGGGGACTCTTTGAGTGGACTAACGATGAACATAGCAAAAGGATCAAAAGCAACAAAGACTAGAAAAGACCAGAGAACATCACCAGAAACTCCAACTCTATAGGTAACATAATGGCACTACATTTGTATCTTTCAGTAATCACTCTAAATGTAAATGGACTAAATGCTCAGTCAAAAGACATAGGGTATAAGAATGGATAACAAAACAAGACCCATCTATATGCTGTCTATAAGAGACTCATTTTAGACCTAAAAACACTTGAAGATTGAAAATTAGGGGATGGAGGGGAACCTGGGTGGCTCAGTCAGTTAAGCATCTGACTTCGGCTCAGGTCATGATCTCACGGTTTGTGGGTTCAAGCCCTGCGTTGGGCTCTGTGCTGACAGCTAGCTCAGAGCCTTTGGATTCTGTGACTCCCTCTCTCTCTGACCCTCCCCTGCTCACTCTATCTCTATCTCTATCTCAAAAATAAATAAAACATTAAAAAAAATTTTTAAAAAGAAAAATAAAATTAGGGGATGGTGAACCATTTATCATGCTAATGGTCATCAAAAGAAATCTGGACTAACCATACTTATATCAAACTAGATTTTAAAATAAAGACTGTAACAAAAGATGAAGAAGGGCATTATATGATAATTAAGGGGACTATCCACAAAGAAGATCTAAAAATATAAGTATTTATGCCCCCAGTGAAGAGGAACCCAAATATATAAATTAAGTAAACACAAACATAAAGAACTCATTGATAATAATACCATAATATTAGAAGACTTCAACATCCCACTTACAGCAATGGGCACATCATTTAAACAGCAAATCAACAAGGAAACAATGAATTTGAATGACACATTGGACCAGATGGACTTAACAGATATATTCAGAACATTTCATCCTAAAGCAGAAGAATACACATTCTTCTCAAGTGCATATGGAACATTCTCCAGAATGGATCACATACTGGGTCACAAATCAGCCCCCAACAAGTACAAAACGGTCAAGATCATACCCTGTATATTTTTAGACTACAATGCTGTGAAACTCAAAATCAACCACAAGAAAAAATTTGGAAAGACCATGAATACTTGGAGATTAAAGAGTATCTTACTAAAGATAAATGAATGGGTTAACCAAGAAATTAAAGAGGAAATTAAAAAGTACATGGAAGCCAATAAAAATGAAAACATGAAAGCCCAAAACCTCTGGAATGCCACAAAGGTGGTCATAAGAGAGAAGTATTATAGCAATCCAGTCCTTCCTAAAGAAGGAAGAAAAGTCTCAAATACACAACTTAACCTTACACCTAAAAGAGCTGGAGAAAGAACAGTAGATAAAGCCCAAAACCATCAGAAGAAGGGAAATAATAAAAATTAGAGCAGAAATCAATGATATCAGAAAAAACAACAACAACAATAGTATAAAAGATCAACAAACCCAGGAGCTGATTCTTTGAAAGAATTAACAAAATTGACAAACCTCTAGCCATGCTGATCAAAAAGAAAAAGGAAAGGACCCAAATAAAATTACGAATGAAAGAGTAAAGATCACAACCAACACTGCAGAAATAAAAACAATAGTAAGAAACTATTATGAGCAATTATATGCCAACAAATTGGGCAATCTGGAGGAATCGACAAATTCCTAGAAACATATAAAATACCAAAAATGAATCAGAAAGAAACAGAAGTAGCAAAGAAATAGGAAATTTGAACAGACCCATTACCAGTAAAGAAATTGAATTAGTTATCAAAAATCTCCCAGCAAACAAGAGTCCAGGGCTGGATGGCTTTCCAGGGTAATTTTGCCAAACATTTAAAGAAGAGTTAATACCTACTATTTTTGAAGCTGTTCCAAAAAACAGAAGTGAAAGGAAAACTTCCAGACTCATTCTATGAGGTCAGCATTATCTTGATTCCAAAATCAGTCAAAAACCCCACTAAAAAGAACTATAGACCAATTTTCCTGATGAGCATGGATGCAAAAATTCTCACTAAGAAACTAGCAAACCAGATCCAAAAATATATTAACAGAATTATTCACCACAATCAATTGGGATTTATTCCTGGGATGCAGGGCTTGTTTGATATCCACAAATCAATCAATATGATATATCACATTAATAAAAGAAAGGATCAGAACCACATGATCCTCTCAATAGATGTAGGAAAGACATTTGACAAAATACAGCATCATTTCTTGATAAAAACTCTCAAGAAAGTAATGATAGAAGGAACCTCAAGATCATAAAGGCCATATACAAAAGACCCATAGCTAATATCATTGTCAATGGAGAAAAACTGAGAGCTTTCGTCCAAGGTCAGGAACATGACAGGGATGTCCACTCTTACCACTGTCCACTGTTATTTAATGTAGGGTTAAAAGTCTTGGCCTCAGAAATCATAAAACAAAAAATTAAAAGGCATCCAAATTGATAAGGAAGAAGTCAAACTTCCACTCTTCGTGGATGACATGATACTCTATGTGGATAGCCTAAAAGATTCCACCAAAAAACCTGCTAGGACTGATAGAAGAATTCAGCGAAGTCAAGGATATAAAATCAATGTACAGAAATTGGTTGGCTTTCTATATACCAATAATGAAGCAAATGAAAGAGAAATCAAGGAATTGATCCCATTTACAATTGCACCAAAACACATAAAATATCTAGGAATAAACCTAACCAAAGAGGTGAAATATCTAACACTGAAAACTATAGAAAGCTTATGAAAGAAATTGAAGAAGACACAAAAAAATGAGAAAATATTCCACACTCATGGATTGGAAGAAAAACTATTGTTAAAATGTTGATATTACACAAAGAAATCTACATATTCAGTGCAATCCCTATCAAAATAACACTAGCATTCTTCACAGAGCTAGAACAAACAATTCTAAAATCTGTACGGAACCAGAAAAGACCCAAAATAACCAAAGGAATCTTGGAAAAGAAAACCAAAGCTGGAGGCATCACAAATTCCAGACTTCAAGATGTATTACAAAACTGTAATCAAGACAGTATGGAACTGGAACAAAAACAGACACTTAGATCAATGGAACAGAAGCCAGAAATGGACACATAAACATATGGCCAACTAATCTTTGATAATCAACAAAACTAAAAGGCAAGCAATGGAATGGGAAAAGATATTTGCAAATGGCGTATTGGATAAAGGGTTTAGTATCCAAAATCTATAAAGAACCTATCACACTCAACACCCAAAAAAACAAATAATCCAGTGAAGAAATGGGCAAAAGACATGAATAGACTCTTTCCCAAAGAAGACATTCAGATGGCTAACCAACACATGAAAAGATGCTCAACATCAGTCATCATTAGAGAAATACAAACCAAAACCACAATGAGATACCACCTCACACCTGTCAGAATGGCTAACATTAACAATTCAGGCAACAACAGATGTTGGTGAGGATGAGAAGAATGAGGGACCCCTAGCAGTGGGAATACAAACTGGTACAGCCACTCTGGAAAACAGTATAGAGGTTCCTTAAAAAATTAAAAATAGAACAACCCTATGACCTGACAATAGCACTACTAGGTATTTATCCAAAGGGTATATGTGTGCTGATTCAAAGGGGCACATGCACCCCAATGTTTGTAGCAGCACTGTCAACAGTAGCCAAAATATGGAAAGAACCCACATGTCCATCAACTGATGAATGGATAAAGAAGATAGATATAGATATAGATAGATATAATGCAATATTACTTGTCCATCAAAAAGAATGAAATCTTGCCATTTGCCACAATGTGGATGGAACTAGAGTGTATCATGCTAAGCAAAATAAGTCAGAGACAGACAAATATTATATAATCTTACTCATATGTGGAATTTAAGAAACAAAGCAGATGAATATAGGGGAAGGGAAGCAAATTTAATATAAAAACAGAGAGGGAAACAAACCCTAAGAGACTCCTAAATACACAAAACAAACTGAGAGTTGCTGGAGGGGTGTTGGGTGGGGGGATGGGCTAAATAGGTGATGGACATTAAGAAGGGCACTTGCTGAGATGAGCACTAGGCACTCGGTGTTATATGGAAGTGATGAAACACTAAATTCCATTCCTAAAATCATTATTACACTATATGTTAACTAACTTGGATTTAAATTTAAAAAAAAGAAAGGCCTAAGACAGAGAAATATGAGCAACTAAGTATTTGGCTATGGGATTCCATTTCTTTAAAGACTTGACTAAGTAGGGATGAATGGACTTGTAGAGTAATATCCTCAGAGAAAATGGCCTCTTTCATCCAGATATATAAAAGCTGAGAGGAAGCGTAAAAAAAAAAAATTACTAAAGGTTTAGACTGTCCAAACATGAAAGAGATTGGGACACTCCTTGAGTATAAAAGTAATTTAAATATGATAAAAACAAATTAGTGTTTTATAAAGTAGGCACTAAAAGAATACAATTTATCATCTTAAAAGGGGCAAAATTTCAGCATGATCAAGGCAAACAGTATAGTAGAAATTTTCATTAGAGAAATAATTCTATAAATTTTTATGTTTTCTCAGAAGTAGTAGAACCTTTTTGTCTCCATTTGAGATTTATCTTTATATACTCAAAGAGTCATCATTATTAATTTGAAAATAAAAATAGATTTGACTATTGTTAAACAGAAACAACAGCCCCAAAATGGAATCACTTGCTAAATAAGTCCCACCAACTTCATACCTAACCTAATTGCAGTTTCACCTTGTCCCAGGAATGGAATTTGAAGCCAAGCAGTGTGGAATATCCTGATCAGCACTTGGGAGATAATCTACTTGATAAGACCTCCTGCCCTTTCCCCTAAGGGAAGGTGACCTTGTCTGAAACAATCCTGTCTTTTCTTTTGTTAATAACTTTCTTGTCCAGCAACCAGGATGAACTCTTTAGCCCCTCACCCTATAGCACTATACTCACTCGGGTAAGTATACAGTTATTTTTCTAATTATTTGATTTCAGTTCTTTTCTACTAGACTGTAAGCTACATGAGAGTAGGGACTGCATCTGGTTTTACTTGCCCTTTTATGCCCTGCAACTAAAGCTAGCTGTGCAATAAAGACTTGACAAATTAAGGAAGGAACCAGTTTCCTTGGTACCAAGGTCAGATGCAGAACCCTGGGGTGGTGACTAGAGGTTTGAGTTTGTCTCCCTTGCACATTTTTCCAGATACCCAGATATAGGGCTGAGAGGAATACGTGCAGAGCAGCTTTCCATGGGTTTGTAGTTCTACAAAGATCTACAGGACCTGACATAGTTGTGGGTAGTGATAAGGGAGCATAAGGCAAGCTGAGGGCAAAGCATAAACTAGCAAACCACCCCTCACTCCCAGATGGGATGGATATGTGTGAAATTCCTCAGGTACTCCTGGCTGCCCAAGAATAAAGGAAAGGACAGAAAACAAATGGTTAAACTGATAGTCTCCATCAGTTTATAGGTATCCATCAGTAGCCTAATCTCTAGGAACTCCCTTCTGTCTTAATGATAATGCTTTGCTAGAGGGAAAAACTTAGCTTGACAATATCTAGACCTCTGGTCATTTGTGAGTCTTCTTTAGCATGTGAAAATCCCTTTAAGAAACTTTATCTCCCTCCACAGTATATAACCGGACACTCTTCACAACCCCAGTGCAGCTCTTTCTGCACACAGGTCCTGTTCCAGTGCTTTAATAAAGTCATCTTTTTTTGGACCAAAGATGTTTTAAGAATTCTTTCTTAGCCATTTCTCTGGACCCCATTAGGTAGCATTCCATGCAGCCCTCTCTCCTCACAGGATTTAAGCGCTTCCAGAATATTTGTTGGTAACATATGGATGACCTTGAATTACTGCTCCTCATCCCTCAGAAAAAGCATTGACAGGCTAACAGATACAATTAGAACATGGTTTAAATCTCTCTAGTGATACCGGAAGAAGGAAGGTGATAAGAAAGCACTGTTTTTACATGCTTCTATTTTCTAATTTCTTTATGTTCCAGATCATACATCTAAAAATACGGGTACAGAAAATGTACCCCAATGTTTATAGCAGCACTTTCAACAATAGCCAAATTATGGAAAGGGCCTAAATGTCCATCAAACGATGGATAAAGGAGATGTGGTTTATATATACAATGGAATACTACTTGGCAATGAGAGAGAATGAAATCATGCCATTTGCAGCAATGTGGATGGAACCGGAAGATATTATGCTGAGTGAAATAAGTCAGTCAGAGAAAGACAGATATCCTATGTTTTCACTCATATGTGGATCTTGAGAAACTTAACAGAAGCCCATGGGGGAAAGGAAGGGGAAAAAACAGTTACAAACAGAGAGGGAGACAGGCAAACCATAAGAGACTTTTAAATACAAAGAACAAACTGAGGGTTGATGGGGGTGTGAAGAGAGGGGAAATGGGTGATGGGCATTGAGGAGGGACTTGGGATGAGCACTAGGTGTTGTGTGTAAATAAAAAAAGCAGTTGCTGTGCCATTTTACATTACAGCAGCAATGTACGGGTGGATCATTTCTCTAAACCATTACCAACATTTGGCACTGATTCCTCATTGCCCACATTCCCGTCCATACTCTTGCTCATTGCCATCCACAAGAGACATACCTCTACCCCAGAAGAGTCCACAATGTTTACATGATCTACCCATTCAGACATGAAGTGAGACCAGGGCCTGTAGGATGCACAGGTCTCTATGGCTCTGGAGGAGACTGGTCTTTCTTCCCATCCTCTAAAGCTCTGAAATATGAAGGAAGCTCCTGATTTTAGTATAACTAGGACTCCTGAGAATCCTCAGAGTTTCCACTCATCTTCCAGTGCTACCACAGCTACCTCATCAAGGAAATCAGGCATGGGATCCAATAGCCAAGAAGAAGAACTAAGATAGCACCTCTCAGTCTGGGCCAGCCTTCAAGAATGCACCCATAGGTAAGAGAGTAGATTCATCGGTCAATTTCATACGGCTCAGGTATCAAATGAAAGAACCAATGACAAAGGCAGATACATTGAAGATTGTCATCAAAGAATATGAAGACCACTTCACTGAAATTCTCTTGAGAGCCTCTGAGAATATGGAGGTGATCTTTGGCCTTGATGTAGAGAAAGTGGATCCCATCAATGGCTGCTATGACCTCCTCATCTAATTGGGCCTCACATATGATGTGGTGCCACATGGTGAACAGGGCATGCCCAAGCCCAGCATCCTGATACTTACCCTGGGTATGAGTTTCGTGAAGGGTAACTATGCCACCGAAGAAAAGTCTAGGAAGTTCTGAATTTGATGTGGATGTATTCTGGAAGGAAGCACTTGGTATTTGGTGAGCCCAGGGAGCTCATCACCGAAGATGTCATGAAGGAAAAGTAACTGGAACAACAATAAGTGGTTCTACAGTGATCCTAAGAATTTGAATTCCTCTGAGGCCTAAGAGCCCACAATGAAGCCACCAAGATGAAAGTCCTAGAGTTTCTGGCCAGGATTCATGGGACTGATGTAAGCTCTTTCCCATGTCAATTTGAGCAGGCTTTGCGAGATAAAGAACAGAAAGTCTGAGCCAGAATTTCAGCCAGGCCTGTCTCTACTTCTGTGGCTGCTGCACATTCTAGCACCATGACTAGTCATTGATCTTGGCCCCAGTGAGGTCTGAGGCAGATTCTTCACTTTGTTTGAAAAGGTCAGTTAGTGATTGTAGAATTTAGGTCTGAGGTAGGGCAGAAAGGAACACAGTACTTAGTCCTATATCTCCTATTTGAAATGTGTAAGTTTGAGGAAAAATTTTTTGGAATATTTATACTTTTTATTTTTTGAAGTATGTGTTATTCAAATATTGTTTCTTTCAATGTAGCTTCAATTAGCTTCAAATTCCCCAAGCTTAAGAATGTTACTGGTCACAATTTAATGCTGTAATGAGCCTTAATGGGAAGACTTTTTGTTTTGTAAAAGAAACTGTGAAACCATCCATCTTATTTTGTCATCTAGAATAAGAACATGGCATTGCTTTAGGGATATCTTTGGAACTATGAAAGAATTCTGCTTTAAAATAGTTGGGATCAATAAAGAAGTAGAGAAGAAAATCTTAAAGATGCTCAAATCTTGGCATTCCTATTCTATTTCTTATTCTATTAAGTTAAAGGATACATACATGGATTTGCTTAGCTCTTTCAAGAATGTATAAGAAATAGATCTTAATAAATTAGAACTCATGCTTACTGGGGAAAAAATAATTCAGAATTTTATTTTCTCTTACAAAAATCTTGACAAAACATTGAAAGTACAATCATGAAAAGATATTAGGTTAAAATAAACACAGCAAGTTTTCCAGGTTTAGTAAAAAAAAAAAAAAAAAAGTTAACTTTCTTCCATGGTACAGCTATTTAGGTAGAATGCATTTTAACAATTCCAGACAGTATCATTTATGACTACACCTTTCCAAGTGTACGTAGCAATTTGCATGCAGCATTTGTTTAAAAGAACAAGGGAAAAATAAACTAGTAGGTAAAAGCAGAAGAGGAAACTGTTGGATTCAATGGGAATTTTCCATCTGAATAGTTGGGTGTGAACTTTTAAGCACTATACTGAGAGAACATGAAAAGCTTCTTAAGTAAAGATAACTTATGGGTACCTGGATAGCTCTGTTAATTAAGTGGCAGATTCAGTTTAGGTCATGATCTCAAGGTTTGTGGGTTCAAGTCCTGTGTTGGGCTCTGTGCTAACAGCTTGGAGACTGGAGCCTGCTTTGGATTCTGAGTCTCTCTCTGTCTCTCTGCTCTTTCCCTGCTCCTTCTTATTCTCTCTCTCAGAAATAAACAAACATTAAAAAAGAAAAACGTACAGATAACTTAGGTTGCCAAATATTTTTTTTTCTCTCTAAAGCCCAGAAATTTTATGCAAAATTTTCATTTGAATTTCAGGCAAAATTTCCATTTGAATTTCAGGCAAAATTTCAAAAGCATTTTACTTTAAAATAAACAAGCACCAATCTATTTCTCCAATCTGCAGGGTAATAAAATGTAAAGACTTCTCTGAAGTTTTGTATCTATTATCAATAATGACAGGATCCTGTAGGGTGTATCTCTATCAATGTTTTTAATTCAATCCATGAAACCAGGTTGCAAATATATATAATTGTATTCACTTTCTTCTCTCACTACATCACAGGCCCTCTGAATGCAGGGATTATCCTAGTCATGACTATATTTGGTACTCAAGGCCAGGCATAGAGCAGGCAAGCCATGTACCTCCTTGTTTATTCAATGCAAAGCAACTGTTCATATTGCGAAAAATTATTAGATGACTGAGGAAAAGCCTCTTCTATATCTTCTAGAGAGGAACTGTATATAAATATTTAATATTTAGCATGTAGCATTCATTTGTATCAGTTCAAGTGCCTAAAATGAAACTCATCCTCTGCAATTCTCAGGGCTTACTGAGATTTGCAGATGTCCAGAGGTCCTTATGTGGGGACTGGGAGAGGCAGAAGAGACCGTGGACTGGAAAGGACTGTCCACCTGGGCAAGCAGCTGAAGGCTATGATGGAAACACACACACACACACACACACACACACACACACACACACACACACACACACACACACACTGATGTTTAAAACTAGTAGGTCCACACCACTCAAATGAATACATTTTCCAGAGATGTATGATACCTGTTATAACCTGAAACTATTGTGAAAGAGTCATACTTTATTCCAAAATAATCTGGAACCAGGCAGAGAGTGAATTATAAAATGAGATCCTGCCCTTGGGGGCTTACATGCCAGTAAGCGGCAGTTTGGTGTGGAAGTTAAGAAACCCCTGCCTCAAGCCAAGGTGAATAGACAACAAAAATAGCAAATAACAGTCAGCACTACCAATAGGAAAGGGTCCCAAACTCAGACCTTACATTTTGAGAAATATTATCTTAAACCAGAACAATCCAGAACAAAGTGAAAGGAAAAAAAAAAAGCCAGGAACCAACATGCTGTAGAACCTGTCGGAAAAACAGTATAGAAGAAAGAAACCACTGAAGAAAGGAGACAAAATTCTGGTAAAAACAAAACCAAAACAAACTGTTAACCCTACTTTGAAATACCAGGCCGGGAGTGTGGCAATCTATGAGAAAAACAAAAACACACCACGATGAATCCTTCCTCCCTATGATCACAAAATAGAGATTCAGCCCCGGCGGAAAACATCAGACTCTTCTGCCAGCAGAAGAAGGGCAAAGAGGGTGTAAGGAACAATGTTTTAAGGATAATGATCTTGACAACACACACAAGCTTGACCAGATGGGAGAAAAATGAGAATAAGGGAAAGGCCTGAGGCCACAGAACCTATGAATCAGATAAGAAAGAGCCCTCCCAGGAAGAAAAAATAGACCCCAAGTTATAGAGTGATCTTTGTGTAGGATTGGCACATAATTTCAGGTTAAGAGAACACAGACTGGATATAGCTGCCCAGGCCTGAGTCTCCTTCCCTTCCCAGGCTCTCAGATCTTGATGTGGGTGCATGTTTGTTCCAACAGACTGCAAAAAATTAATTAAGCCTATTTCACTCTAACAGTGAATTTTTTTGAGTAGCTTAAATTCTTCTCATCTGTTACAGCACTTACTTGTCACAGGAATCAGCCACTTCAGGACTGTTGAAGTTGTAACATCCACAACATGCTTATTAGTTGGCATATTTTACAAACCTATTAAAGAAAAAAAATGACACCTCAACTGTGTTAATGTGAATTGCTAACACTTCATTAATGATGCTTAAATGCAATGATCACTTAGTGAACAAAAATGTAAGAAATTTTTATCTCAAAAGTCATTACTGTTTTAAGTTATGAGTTTGTTTATGGTGAATAATTATATACTTATTATTATACAAAGTCTCCTGTAGTACAAAAAGATGTTTTACAATTATAGGCAATCTAACAAATGATTCTGAATAATTTGATGATAATGTAAACATCCAACGATTAGTCTTTTTATAAGGCTCATTGCAGTAAGAAACATAATTGTTCAGAAAGATACAGAAGAAATATTTTACACTCATGGTTACTAATTTTTTCAGACAATAGCAGTTTGAATTTTTCTACTAATAACTCAATAAAAGCAAAGTAAGCTGCTTTATTAATTGAAGCCAGGATTTTGGTGGCCAGGGGTTATGATTGGATGGTTTTAATAACTCTCCATTCCACTGCATTGTCAGGGGGTATTCATTTAATTCTATTACTTTAGAGTGCATGAAACCTACACAAGGGAACATTTTCTCTTGTTTTTCTACATCTCTCTCTTCTACAGAATGACAACATTGTTGGTGTTCAATAACTCTCCATTCTGACAATTATTAAATCTCAAAGTTAAGGTCAAATATGATGCTCCAAGTACTCATTAATTCAAATTAGAATGTTTCATGTTGAGGTGGCTTCTTATTCTTTGTAATACTATTAGAGAGAGACAAAAACAGAAATAGAGCATCCTTTTATAAGACACCTGAAAATTGGAGGGTTGCTTAGGCTTTGAAGACAAATTTCAAATACTGTGTAGTCATTGAAAAGGTCAATGTGTGTGTTAATATGGAAAGATCTTTAAGACAAACTGTTAACAAAGCAGGTTGCAAAACAGTATTATATCTTCCTGTTTGGATTTGAGTATCTTTAAAAAATATAAATCCCTTGTATAAACCACCTGCTTACACCTCCTGCAAGTAATCTCCAAAACTGCTACTGGCAAGAGGATGAGGAATCAGCAGTAGGAATAAGATGCACTGCTCATCCTTGACATCCAGTCTCTCTGGGTCTTTCTACTCCTTTCTCTGCCCTATGCCAGTTGCCTGTACTTTCCCTCTTTCGATTATCACATGCTAAATGTTGGTAAGCCCAAGAGCCTATGCTAAACTCCCTTCTCTTCACTCTCCATTACTCAGGACCATGGCTATCAATAACCTCAAAAGCTGATAAGTCTCAAGTCAAAATTTCTATTCCTTGTATCTTCCAGGAAATGTTGAATCATATAGTAGATTGGCCACTTAATATAACCACATGGTTCACTAATGGCATCTCAAACTTAATTTGAAGAAACAAAACAAAAAAATAGAACTCTTGTTTTTATCATTGAGTCCTTTTCAGCTGAACAAATTAAACCACTCTTCCCCTAGTTACATAAGCCAAAGTCCAGGAATTATCCTTGATTTATTGTTTTTATTACACTCAATATTCAATTTATCAAGGAGTCCTTCCAGCTTTATCTTGAAAATTTCCTTTACCCAGGCATTTTCTTCTGTCTCTTTGACTAGAATTCATATCTAATCAATCTCAGATCTCATGTGAACTTCTTATCAGACTCCCTGCTCCTGCTTATTTACCTATAGTCCATCTCTCCCATGGTACCCATAATGCCCAACTTTTTTTCTGCTTACCACACTCCAATGGCTTCCCATTGCTCTTGTACCAAATCCTTACTTCTTACGCTGACTTGAAAGCCTACAAGCCTTCCTCTGCATCTCTCTATGACCTCATCTCAGATTGTTTTACCCCTTTTCCACTAAGTTCCATTCACACTGGCTTTATTTTAGTCCTCAAATAGATCAAACATACTCTTACTCTTGCATCTGTCCAGTAGCTGTTTCTCCATTCCAAAATCTTTTTTTTTTCTTGACATTCAAACCTGTAACAGAGACTAGTACTCAGAAGTAGAATGTTGTCCTAACAAAGCCTAAAATATCCTATTGACTTAGCACTGTGATGGTAGGAAGAATGGACACATACTCTGGTGACTCTTGTTCTGCTGCAGCAAAACTTTTGGTAACAGTGTCTCCTGTGATAATTTGGAAGATTAATCATATGCTTATCATGCCTACAGCTCCAAGAGAAGCAGCTAAAAAAAAGCTAGGATGTCATTATACATTTGCAGCTCCATACCACTTTTTGGCAAATTATTATGAGAGAGAGATGACATAGGACAAGGACTGGCCAGTGTGCAAGAGGTAAAAGAATTGGGGACTGACAAGGTTGAAGAAGTGTAATAGGGTGTTTAAATCCCAAACAATAGGAGATAAGATTATTTTTGCACACATCCTTTTACAAAAACCTTACATGAATCTAAACAAAGGAAAAAAAACAATGATTCTCAACTGGGCACAGTATGGCCCACCAGAGAATAGTTGGCAATGTCTAGAGACACTTTGGGTTTTTGCAACTGAGAGAGAGGGAACTACTGTCATCTACTGAGTTATCCAAGGATGCTGCTCAACATCCTTCAATGGACAGGAAAGCCCCACATGATACAGACTTAACTGAGACCTGAAACCATAAAACTCTTATTAAAAACACAGGGGGAAATTTCATTGACATTGGTCTTGGCAATAATTTTATGGTATGATACACAAAGCATGAGCAACAAAGCAAATATAAACAAGGGAACTTCATCAAACTAAAAACCTTGTGCACAGCAAAAGAAACAATCCACAAAATGAAAAAGCAATCTAAAAGTGGGAGAAAATATTTGTAAATCACATATCTGATAAAAGGTTAAAACCCAAAAGTAACTCACACAAGCCAAAAGCAAAATCACCATCACCATCATCATGGACAAAGGACCTGAATAGACATTTTTCTAAAAGGATGTTCTAGGGATAGCTCAGTCAGCTGAGCATCCAACTCTTGATTCAGCTCAGGTCATGGGAGCCCATGACTGGCTCCATGCTGAGCATGGAGGCCACTTAGGATTCATTCATTCTCTCTCTTTCTCTCTCTCTGCCCCCTCCCCTGCTCATGCACTGTAAAATTTTTTTTAAAAGGATATTCTAATGGCCAACAGGTACATGAAAATGTGCTCAAGTCCATGAACCATTGGAGAACTGCAATAAGAACCACAATGAGACATCACCTTAAACCTGTTAGAATGGCTAAAATAAAAAAAGAGAAGAGTTAACAAGGACTGGTGAGTGTGAAGGAAGGGAACCCTGTATGCCCTTAGTAGGAATGTAAATTAGCACACACATTATGGAAAACAGTATGGAGCTTTCTCAAAAAATTAAAAATAGAACTACCATATGATCCAGGAAACACACTTCTGGGTGTACATCCAAATGAAACCAATCACTATCTTGAAAAGAAATCTACACCCCCTTGTTTATGGCAGCATTATTTACAATAGCCAAGACATGGAAACAACCTGAATGTCTCTAACAGATAAATGGATAAACACACACACACACACACACACACACACACACACACACACACACACACACACACAGGAATATTATTCAGCCATGAAAAATGAAGTTGCGTAATATGCAATGTAAATGAAACCTGAGTGCATTATACTAATTGAAATAAGTCAGACAGAGAAAGATAAATATTGTATGATCTCAAGTGAACTCACAGAGATAGAGAACAGATTGGTGGTTGCCAAGGATGGGGGGTGAGGGTGGGGGAAATTATTGAAGGTGGTCAAGAAGTACAACTTCCAATTATAAGATGAATTAACTCTGGGGATGTGATGTATAGCATGGTGACTATAGTTTACAATGCTGTAGTGTATACTGAAAGTTGATAAGGGAAAATTTTTTTTATAAGAGAAAGATTTTTCAAGTTCTCACCACACACAAAAAATTGCAACTCTGTAAGGTGATAGATGTATTAACTAACCTTCATATGGTTATCATTTTGCCATATATACATATATCAAATCATTACAATGTATATCTTAAACTTACATAGTGTTGTGTCAGTTTTATCTCACTAAATCTGAATTTAACTGGTTCAAAATACCAGTGGTGGTGAGACTGAGTAACCCTATGTAAAGATGTGTGGCAAAGGAAAATGTGAGGTTTTCCTGCCTACCTAATAACACAGGTACAAGAACTATGTGGCAATAGATTGGACTGTAACTGAAGATCTAGAAGTCTAAGCTTTCTAAGTTTTTTCACTTGAGCTCAGGAGAAACCCACAGGATCACGTCCACAATACCAAAATGTAGTTTCATATCTTGCAAAGTGGGTTTGTGGCAAAAACAGGACTATTTGCATCTCATTTAATGCTTAATTAATGGACAGGTGCCATCTGTGTGACACTGATGTAACAAGTATAAAAATTAATGTTTCTTTTAGACATTTTTCAAAGATACTTAAAATTAACAAAGGATGTTAGTATTTTACATTTTGAGAGTTTATGTGATACACCTTTACATCAATCATATATGCAAGGTCTTCTTATTCTGTCGTATCATTTTTGTCTAGGTTAATGCTATCATGAGACAATGGTTTCTAAATTTCTCCCCCTAAATTTATAATTATTAATTTTCACCTCACATTTCATGTTAAGGTTAAACCTTAGGTAACAGGGGGTACCTGGGTGGCTCATTGAGTTAAGTGGCCAGCTCTTGATTTTAGCTCAGGTCATGATCTCATGGTTCATGAATTCAAGCCCTGCATTGGGCCCTGGGCTGACAGTACAGAGCCTGCTTGGGATTCTTTCTCTCTTCTTCTCTCTCTGCCCTTCTTCTGCTCATGTTCTCTCTCTGTTCTCTCTCTCTTTCTCTCTCTCTCTCTCTCTCACACACACACACAAAATAATAAACTTTAAAAAAAATCTTTAGATAATAGAAGGAACATGTATCAATTTAAAATTCATAATGTCAAAAGCTTTTTGAAAATTAATTTACCTTTTCATGATCTTCATTCTCATCAAACTCCTTATTTTCAGCTATAGTAGACTTAGTGATGACTCCTCTGAATATGAAGATACAAAGGTGAGAAGGATTTAACCCAAGGCCATCATCGTTCAAATCATAAAAGGCTCTTTTTGCTTTCTTTGCATGAATTCCACATGAGAGCCTTAACACACAGCACACATCCTGGAAAACATAATCATGAGAAAAGTGGTTAATTGTTAGGCTTTTTAAAAAATGGAATCAGGGGCGCCTGGATGGCATAGTCGGTTAAGAGTCCGACTTTCGCTTAGGTCATGATCTCGCGGTTTGTGGGTTTGAGCCCCGCGTCGGGCTCTGTGCTGACTGCCAGCTCAGAGCCTGGAGCCTATTTCGGAGTCTGTGATTCCCTCTCTCTCTGACCCTCCCCTGCTCACGCTGTCTCTCTCTCTCTCTCCTAGAAATAAATAAAACATTAAAAAAAATTTTTTTTTTTAAATGGAATCAGAACAGAAAAAGATGCCAGGCAGGCTAGTGGAGCATAGCTGAAGGAACCCCCTCCAGGATCTCACAGATCATCATTTTTGTCCAATGAGTTATACCAACTAAGAGGGCTATACTCATTTGCAGTCATGCAGGTTGTGCCCTGGAAACTGAGGGGCACCAATCACCTAGTCTAAACTTAGACCACGTGAACAATGCCTCTCCATGTTGGTGTTGTGTATACCCTGATAGCCCTAGAGCTCAGATTAATAAATCAGTTCCCTGGATCTGAGCTTCCTAATCTGCAAAATGAGAAAAGTGGAACAGGTATCTTTCAGTCTTCTCAGGCTACACACTTAACAGTGACCTTCTCCATGTGTTTACATTCTTTACATTCATTAGCTCTGCTGGTCTTTTTAGAAAAATGCATATATTGCCTGGTGATAAATTGTTAATAATGTTAATGTGACACTTTGTCAATCTATTTCAAGTAAAGTTTTTAAAGGCTCAGTTTATGAAGTCAATGTATAATATAATGTTATTGATTATAATAATTTTTAACTTACTCAACTCTCCCTTAATTTCATTCTTGTATTCCAAAGTGCACCATTTCCACTGACTTAAAAACTAGTCAAAGAGATAGACAGTGGCACAGACATACATAAAAATAGGAAGAAGTAATAACAATATCTAAAAAATAGCAAGCAGAGATGCTAAGGAAAAGAATAATAGGAATCATTATTAGACATTTATTTTACTTTTAAAATTTGTCAGTGATTGGGTTCAGAATGTCCAAGGAAATAGCTTTGCTTCTCTTGCTTGCCCTAAATCAATATAGAGAATGTCAAGAATATTTTTCTGTAGTCTCTCTGTACATTTTATTGTCAAGGACAAAATGGATAATAAATGCATGCAATATTCTGATTAATATTCATTTATATAACATGTTCGTAAGTGGTTACAATTCACTGAAAGTCACCACAGGATATGCTGAAAATCTCACACATTTTTGAAGTTAGAAAAAGCTGTTAAAATGAAAATGGGCCACTGGAGTAATCTAAAAGCAATTGGTGGCAGTAAAGGGCCTACTACCTGAAACTAGAGCAGAAGAGGTAGCTCTGGACATAGCTTGCACTGGAAGTGAAGATAGGCAGATTTAGAAGGGATAGAGAAGAAAGTAGATGATTAATCTGAGTGGAAAACTGGCTTTAATAATTCTTTACTTCTTTGAATAGAAAACTAATAAAATGTTTGAGGAAGCTTTGACAAAGCTTAGTAAGATAAAATACACCTGTTTCCCTCTTAAAACTTAATACATTAACTGTTTGTATTTTCTGGGGAAGAAAGTGAAGATTATCAGGATTTTTTGCCTCCTAGGCTAATGTATTAGGCATCTATCACTGAGTAACTAATTACTGCAATACAAAGATCCTGGCCAGGGCTGGGGGTTCAACTAGGGAAAGATCTACTTCCCTGCTCATGTGGCTGTTGGAAGCATTCACTTCCTTGCAGCTACAGGATTCACAGGAGCTTTCTTGTTTAAAAACAGCAAGTGAAGAGAGAGAGAGAAAGTCTACTGGCAAGACAGAATTAAGTAAAATGTAACATCATCATTATAGTGACATTCCATTTTCTTTGCCATATTCTACTGGTTAGAATCAAGTCGTAGGTCCTGCAAAGATAGTAACACCAAGAAATGGGGGTCATGAGGACCACCTTAGGGTCTATTTTCCACAGTCTAGCCTCAATAATTCATATCTCTTCCACATGTAAAATACATTTTCCTCTTACTAAGAGTCCCAAGAGTCTCAATGCATTAAAACATGAACGCAAAGTCCAAACTCTCATCATCTAAATCAGGTCCAGGTACAGACTAGATTCCTGGGTACAACCTATTAAGTACAGCTCCTGAGAAACAATTCTTCTCCATATCTAGATTTGTGAAACTAAAGCTATTTGTTCCAACATACCCAACATGCAACAGTCAGATAGGTGTAGAAAAACAGGTCTAGACATTCCTATTCATAAAGGGGGGAAATGCAAGGTAAAAAGGAGTTACTGGTCCGTAGCAGTTTAAAAATCAATCTAGCCAAACAAAAGTCAAGAGTTCCTTTGTTAAGTTTCAATAATTCTCCATGGTCCAGTCATCTAGGATCTTGGTTCTGCCCTTCGAATCATCTTTCCTTTGTCATAAAGGAAACCTAATGTTTACAGCCAAGTACCTTTATCAGTCTACTTACTGACAGGAGAATGTTGGGAGTCTAACAGCCTCCTTTCATCTTGTACTCTCTCTTTCCACCTAAAATGGAAGTGTTTCTGCTGAAATAATTTTCTCAAAAATTTTGTGTGTCCCCCATGGATTTCAATGGGGCTCATTCCATAAGACAAAGCTATACCCACAGATCTTTCCAAGATAATCTTTTTTCTTTTTGGCTACCATTGAGATATATGAAGAACAACAAACTAAAACCTCCTAGAGTTCCTGATAGTTTCTCTACTGCTTGCTCAGATCCTATTTTTCCACCACACAGGAGTATTAGAAATCCTTCATCTCAGAGCCTTCTTCTTTGATTCTGTTTCTTTTAACTGGAATGTCTTTGGTCCACTCCGAACTGTTTGTGCATGCATGCATTGGTTAAGATGGTTAATACTCAGGAGTGGAAGTCAGCTCTGCTCTCTGCTCTCTCTCAACTGCCTGTCAAAATATTGGGTTCTCCTCTACCTACACAGATTCTTTCTATCTTGGGATCTTAGCAGAAAATATAACTTAGGCCCATCTGCTACAAGAGAGCTATCTATGGGAAGCTATAAGAAAGATAACACAGAATCTGTGTTCCTCTAATTATATTCCATTTTATTCCTGTTTCAATTCATATATTTGGTTTCTGGTTCTTGACCTCAAGTGCAGCCCCTACCGTGTTCCCAGTTTGGATTCCTCCTCACTAACTTTAGAATACTTATCAGAGCTCAATACTTGCTTGTAGCTCAAATCTGGGCCAGTTCTGAAGACAGCTCCCCTCCCAACTTTTCTCCTCCTAAAGTTTCCCATCTATGAAAACCAAAGAGTCATCTCTTTGGAGCATCATGTCAGCTTTATCTACACTCTACCCTATGTAGAGAACCCACTAAATCATTCATTCACTCGACTAGTGTACCATGAGTCCTTACCTTCTATTATCTGCTTGGTATACAGTGATGAACAAGACATGGTCTCTGTCCTGAGTGACTGACACTCTAGTGAGGAAGACAGATGTAAGAAGGTAACAGCCAAATGTGTATAACATGCTACAGAAAAGATGTTTAAGCAAAAGCTTTCTGGACTGAGGAAATTAAAATAGTTTGCTCTATTTGAATCAGAAATGAAGTGCATAAGGCAAAGTTGAAAAATAAAACTAAAAGAATTAAAGGTGGGTGGCTAGTTACTAGTTTTTAATTTTTCACATTGAAAAAAAATCCAGATCTTCTGTAGGCAGTAAAAAGCTACCAACGTTCTTTTTATATGAAAGTAAATATTTCTCACTTTTTGCTTTCGAGAAAGAGAGAGACAGTGTGAGTGGGGGAGAGGGGCTGAGGGAGAGGGTGGTAGGGAGTGGGGGGGAGAGGGAGAGGGAGAGAGAGAATCTTAAGCAGACTCCACACTCAGCACAAAGCCCAATGTGAGGCTCAATCCCAGGACCCGGGGATCATGACTTGAGCCCATATGAAGAGTCAGACACTCAACCGACTGAGCCACCCAAGCACCCTTGAAAGTAAAAAAGTTCTAAGTACGATTTGGGAAAGATCACTTTGGTGCAAGACTATCAAAAGCTAATACAACAGTCCAGATGTAGAAATAAAGAAGGAATCAACTAAAGAAACATTTTAGAGATTTAGTTGACAGAAGGTGAGAGTCTCTGGATGAAGGAGAGGGGAGTCTGAAATAGCTCTGAGGTGTTTCTCTTAGTTCCTTAAAGATGGAACTATGAATCAAGATGAGGAACAGAGGAAGAGATGCAGAGTTGAGGAGAAAGGCTCAGGAATGTGGAATCTTGTATGAAATTGGATATGGCATCAGGGTTTGAACTCAAGCTATTTACACCATTCTTTGCTTAACCCAAGAAACAGATTTCTCTCCAAGTTAGGTTTTAGTAGATCTAGGAAGTAAAGGATAGAAACAAAGTGATTTTCATTCATCTTCCAAGGGATGAAAGACTTGGATTTAAGTGCATCTCTTTTGGCACACATAGCATGGTTTCCTGTGGTAAATCAAAACAAAACCATGACCTCCTTTACAAATAGTTCTGTGTTTGAACCTCTATGTTTAAGTGTGTTCTGGGTTTTTAAGATCCTGGTTCTTTAATCAATCTGACTGTTTGTGAGTTATAAATGCATACAAATATCTTAGTATAGAAGCACCTGACATTTCAAAATAATGCCTTTTTGTTAATTACTGCTTTTGTACAGGGACCATAAGGTCTCTTGTGGAAACTTAATTTCATAGAGGAAATTGAAAATACAGCCCAGTTCAGAGGGAAATGATGCATACTACATGATAATATGCTGTTCTTGAAAACACTGGTGTGGGGAAGAAAGTTTCATATTTATAGCCAACACTAGAGCCATTCTGGAAATAAGTGAAGAATATAATTCATACACTCTAAATTAAGAATTTTATTATTAAAGCACTTTAACAACATTGCAGAACATTTGAAAAATGGAGGGGGAAATATGTAATTTCATTATCCTTAAATGAGTTACAAACTATTTTATATGTTCTCTTTTGGTCTTCTCTACATAATTGTATATAGTAATAACAGCCTACACTGTATGTCATATTTTCACTTAGCATTCTATGTAAGGCATTTCTGTGTTGCTATGTGACATTCCCTATCATTTCTACTAGTTACACAATCTTCTAACATGTAGGTCTACACTAATTTACCTAGTATGATATTATTGCTGGATATATTGGCCATTATAGAGAATACTGCAATGAACGTTTTCCTCAACAAGATTCTCCCTCTTACTTTAGTTTAGCTTTGTAAGGTAAATTCAATGAATTGGCTTGCTAGTTAAAATACTATGCATCTTTTTATGAATCTTGATTTTTACCACCACATTGCTTGCTCTTCAAGAGGGTGGCATTATTCATCATCACACTTGCACAGTATAAGAGTACCATTTTCAGGGTGCCTGGTGGCTCAGCAGGTTAAGCATTGGACTCTTGGTCTTGGCTCAGTTCATGATCTCATGGCTTGTGAAATCGAGCCCTGCATCAGGCTCAGGACTCACAGCATGGAGCCTACTAAGGATTTTTTCTCTCCCTTCTTCTCTGGTCTTCCCCCACTTGTGCTCTCTCTCTCTAAAATAAAAACAAAAACACCCATTTTTATTATACCTTCTCAATAATTTTCCTTAAGTGGAAATCAACTTATTTTGCCTTTTAAATTAGCATCAATTTGTCTCATGCTTGCTGTCTGTATTGTGCCACTAGAAAGTAATCATGAGAGCAAGGATTTTGTTTTTCTCATTGCTGTATCTCCAGCACCTAGAAAAGTATACTCAATAGATTTCTGCTGACTGGAGAAACTGTGCTACCACTCTCAACCCAGGCTTCCCCTATCACTTTCTTCTACTATTCATAATTTCCTTTAAAAACTATTTAATAGACAAAAATATAGTCTACATAATATGACAAACCTGTTTATTTTTCATTTGTTATTTCATTCTTAAATGAGAGAACATTTTTGACTGTGATAACTTTAGCAATATGCTTGAGTTCCTCCTACACAGTTTAAAAATTCTATTTTAGTCTGGGTGTCCAATCTATTCTTCCCAATTCATATGAAATTGAGGTTAAACATTAAAATACCAAGACATTAGGCTTTGCATTCAATAAAATCTTTGGGTCTGATGTTGAGTCTGGTGAAATTCTCTAAGCTAGACATCAAAGTCTGAGTCAGCATGAATCTGTAGGGCTAAAGAGTCTTCAAATCCACTTTGTGTATTATTCTGTATAAATTTTTTTTAAATGTTTTTTGTTTATTTCTGAGAGAGAGATACAATGTGATCAGGGGAGGGTCAGAGAAAGAGGGAGATACAGAATCTGAAACAGGCTCCAGGCTCTGAGCTAGCTGTCAGCACAGAGTCCAACACAGGGCTCGAACCCACGAACTATGAGATCATGACCTGAGCTGAAGTCAGATGCTTAACTGTCTGAGCCACCCAGACACCCCTCTGTACAAATTTATTAAACGTGGCAACAGTTTTTATCTTCGAAATCCATGTGGGAAAAAGAACCATAAAAATATTTTTCTTTGTGGCTGACTAGAAATAACAGCTTTGGAAAAACAGAAAGCTGAGTTATTTCCTAGCTCCACCACTGATCAGCTATGTGACTTCTAATAAAGTACTTAATCCCCCTAAGCCTTAGTTTCCACATTTGTAAATGACAATAATATTTATCTTGTGAGGACCAAACAGGATCCACAAGAGAAGTAGCAGCACAGTGCCTTACATAATGGAGAAACTCAATAATTTAGTTAGTTCCCCCACTCTGCTCCTTTCACCATAAGGTAGTATAAGGATTTCAGAGGAGTGAGTTTAAATCCTAGTTCCCTCACTACGAGCTGTGCGACCTTGGGCATATTATATATCACTCTGTGTTTCCACTAGCCCATAGTGCCAGTCTTCTAGGTTTCTCTTGAAGGCTAAGAGAGATAATTCATGTGCAGTGCTTAGCACTTTGCCAGATGTGCTAAGTACTCAGCAAAAGAGTTTATTATTAATAGTAATAATATCAATGTAAGTAAAATGATAGTAGAGAAGAGTGAGAAGGGCTAATTCCTCCTTAAGCTTATAGTATTAGACACATATTTAATGTAAAACAAAAGAAAAATTCTGTTCTTAACAAAAGTTTCTCATTTACATATTTGAGAGTGATATCATCACTTTAGGGAACACAGATGATGCTATGGATGGTAGGATTTGTACCTTTCTTCATTTTCCAAATTCTTAACACATAGTGCATATGCCCTCTACAAGCTGAAAAATATTTACTTAAAAAAAAACATAAGGCAGCATAAAATATTCAGAAAAATGGTTTATGGTAGTGCCTGATGAGAACCAAGCAGGCTATTGTGTTTCTGGCCTGGAGTATTTCATGTATTTTACATGATGTCATGTACTGCTGCTGCAAACATATTGGCTGTCAGTCACCTTCAAATAAATGTGCTGTGATAAAAACCAGCACATTATAGTTCTACAATGTGCACATTTTTGAAAACTCTAAGCAATAACTCTGAGGTTTACCTTTGGGATGGAGGCAATTTTGCAGCATTTAATTGCTGTATGGCTTTCTTGTGGAAATTCAGGTTTTACAGACCTACTGCCAGATGAAAATGTCTCACATAGAACAGAAAGATAAAAATGGTGTCAAAATATTTAAGGTTTTTGGGGGGTTTGGTTTTGTTTCATTGTGTGTGTGTGCATGTACACGTGTGTGTGTGTGTTGAAGTAGCAACCTTTAGGCTAAGTTTAAACTACAAAACAGATATTTCTGGGTGTCCATTCATTAAGCATTTGATTCTTGATTTTGGCTCAGGTCATAATCTTGTGGTTCATGAGATTGAGCCCCTTGTCCGGCTATGCAATGACAGCTCAGAGTTGCTTGGGATTCTCTGTCCCCTCTCTCTCTGCCTTTCCTCTATACACACACACATACACACACACACACACTCTCTCTCTCTCTCTCTCCCTCTCTCTCTCTCAAGATAAAGAAATAAACATTTTTAAAAACCAGATATCTTTCTGCCCCTTTTCTAATATCATCCATGACATGAGGTTTAAGTTGCCTCAGTTTCTCCAATGCCACCGAGAACAGACCAGTCCAAAGACACACAGGCTGAAAGCAAGCTTGGTTCTACAATCACACTGACACAGGCCCCTGCACACTGCAGTCCCAGCCCCCTCACTAGTCTAGGAGCTCAGTAGCTGGAAACTGTAGTCTCATTGTTTTATATTACAAACGAACTTCCAGTTCCTTCTTGAAACACTGACACACACTTCCTACAGGAGCAGCACAGGTAGAAAAACCACAAGGCTAGCTCCCGCAGTGGGTCTCTATGGTGATAGGCTAAACCACCCCAAATTATGCAAAAACTCATTCTTAAAATCCAACCACTGTTATTTTTAATATTTTTCAATGCTGCAAGTTATGTGTCACAATTTTAAAGTCTTTAAATAGATCTCCATTTCCAAAAGGAATATGTATTTCTTTCTGACACTACTGATTCTAAATATGCTCTTATTATATCTGAGGCATTGAAACACCCAAAGCACTGAACCAAATAAACCAGGCATGGCTCATTGTACTCATGAAGGATTTAAAACAAATAAACAAGCCTCTTCATGGTCCAGGGTCTCACTTCATGACATGGCACTGGTGCAAGTTGAGTCTATGGAAGTCAGAAGAAAGTGGAAGGCTTTCAGCTGACCCTATCTGTTGTTACAAAGCTACAGAGAGACTAAAAATGGAGACATAGATCCAACTCAAACCTCCATGCCCAACTTGAAGCTTTTCTGCTGGGAGTCACTCAAACACTCTGTGCCTCAAGTTTCTCCCCAACCCCCAGATAAGACGGAATGAGCCAGGATGAATTCCTGGGGTCCTTCTCCTTGCTGACATTCTGTGGTTCTCAGACTTTGCTGGTACAGAAGTTCTGGGTAAGATTTTGGGGGCTTGACCCAGAAACACTTAGAGAAGCAAGAATTCACTCTTTCTGTCTACCCAAAACAAACAATAGCATAAACAAAACAAAATAAAATTTAAAAACAAATAATACAAAATGAAGTATAGGATTATTTACTGTTACTTATACTTAATAATAGTTTGTGGAGGTTATCAATTACCACCTACTTCCCAAATCTGTTTTTTCTCATTCATTACTCTCTTCCATTTCTTTGAAAGACTTAACCATCTTTATTATTTTTTAAACATTTATTTAGTTTTGAGAGACAGAGAAACAGAGCGTGAGTAGGGGAGGGGTAGAGAGAGAGGGAGACACAGTATTGGAAGCAGGCTTCAGGCTCCGAGCTGTCAGCACAGAGCCCAATGTGGGGCTTGAACTCACAAACTGCAAGATCTTGACCTGAACCAAAGTCAGCCGCTTAACTGACTGAGCCCCTCAGGTGCCCCAGCCATCTTTATTTTGTGTTCATCTTCTGGGCACGTGTCTGCTAGCTGGGGTCTCAGCCTTCCTCTGACTCTCCTCCCACCTTTATGACTATTGCAGATTTTAGCTTTCTCTTCTTTTCTCCCATCTTTAACTATGTCCTTTACCAGAAAGTTCAACTCCATTTTCTCTACTCTTCTTTCTGCAAATGCACTTCCTTAGAAAAAAAATTATACTTTCTTATCTATTAGCCTACCTTTTTCATGCTCAGGATTCTCCAACCCCTATGCACAGTGCAGGTTTCTACCCCAATCACATGTGTCTAACTGTCCAGAAGAGAGATATCTTTATATCTTGACTTATATCATTCTCATATTTTCTTCTTCTCCACTTGCCAAGAAAATTTCAGGCTGAATCATGTCCCCAGTTCTCTCATTTTCACTAATAACACTATTCTTATCTCAAGCCTCTAGACTAAAAAGATTTGGACATCTTTTTGTAATTCTGCTGTGGTTAAAAGGGAGTCAGGATACCTGTGTTCACATTTCAAGGGGAACAAGTTATTCCACCTCTCTGTGACTCAGTTTCCTCATTTGTAAAATGGGGATTATAAAAATACCTACCTCATAGCAGAAATGCAAGAGATAAAATGTTGCTACATTGTAAAGTGTTTAGCACAGTGTCTGCCATATACTAAGTGTTTAGTAAAAAAAATTGCTAACCAAGCAAACAAAAACACTGACGTATATTAATGCCAGGAGAAACAACAAGCCCTATAAGAAAGGAAATGTAATAATTATAAACTATGTGTGGGGCATCTGTGAATATTTGTGTCTTAATGATGCAACTACTAAATATAGACTTAACTAAAAAACTGTGAAATAACTACATTGCGAGAATGGAGATAGGGCATTACATGCAGAATATGTGAAGCTCGGAGACGGAGCATGAGAGACAGAGAGAAAGAGAGAGTGAGAAAGAGAGAGAGAGAGATCATCTGTATCTGAAAGAGATGATTTAAGAGAGCTAAGTCAACATCTCCTAGGGTAGAAAGCCAATATGTAATGTCCATAAGAGAAACATTAAAAAAAATAGTGATATAAGCATCCTATTGAGAAATATAGAGGTAAATGCTAGGAGAAATCATTAAATAGAAAGACTAAGAGCAGGAATCAGGGTAGTGATGAGATAAAACTAAAGACTATTCTTTATTCTTTAAAAATCTTATAGCAGTATTTCACTTAAACACTATAGCCAAATATTACCTTGGTAAAAATAGAAGATTGTACAGTAATTCATTAAATCATGGATTATGTGTTTAGACATCGTATAAATCTTGAGAAAATGATATTTGAAGAAGGTATTCTTTGTACAGTTTAATTTCCCACATTGAACCTGTAGTCTAAACTAAAAATATAAACTGATTCAGAAAATGGCTAGGAAAATTCATGATAAATTTATAACCAAGGCATAAAAAAAGTAGGGAAATCAGACAACTTAGTCTTTTTAGATATTATGAAAAGCAATTATGATCTCTGAAAAATATCCCTTATCACTGTTAGGAACAGAAAGCCAGATTTAAATCTGACCTACAATTCAACCACCGTCCAACTGTTGGTTAGGCCCAAGATGGTTTTGGTAATGTTGTTCAAAATAATCTTTGCAAATAATCTTTTCTATTTAAGCATGACACTTGCCATTTTTATTGTTTTATAATATTTCCATCAGATATCATTGCCACCAACACACTTGGAACAATAGTTATAGAAACCGATTATTCGCAAAGCATACTAAATCTCTTTCAATCTATGAAACTACAACTTCAGTACAGTTTAAAGAAATCCTCTAAATGTGTATTGCCTAATAAATGTAGATGGGTGTGTTATTCTTCCCTAAAAAACAATGAGATCAACAAAATTTACAGTCATTTATAAAAAAGAGGAATCCAAAATCTCCAGTTAATTTTTAGTAATCAGTGATTTAGAAGATGATTTGTTAAGATGGTTAGGTGAGGTTAAGCTGGTTCGGAGGACTGGGAGAGCCTTAACTGGAAAAGGCCTTGGGACTGATCTGTGCTTTGTTATGGCCTATTCCAGTGAGCTTTTGAATACCTGTCAAATCTCAGAAGCATGAAAACCCCATCTCTGCTATTGAGCTCTTGAAAGAGGGGGGTAGCTTTCTGAGGAGGAATACCACTAAGATGCTAAGCCAAGTGCTGGTTGGCAAAATGAAAGTTTTCATCACAGAAGATACTCAGAAACAGTTCTTAACATACACATTCAAGTACTCGGTGTAGCTTTTGTTCTACCTCTTCAGTATCTTCAGCAGGAAGAAAATGAGTTAATCAGAAGAGTTAGTCTGACCTGAACATGTGAATGGATGAAAATCATCTGGAGCCCCCTCAAAAAGGTGAGTGCTTCTAAAATCACCACTGGTAGTGCCAACACAGGAAATACAACAGGACTTGATGTGACTTCTTTTCACAGGTTACAAGGATGCCGGTGTGCACGTTTCCAGAAACAACCAAGAAACAAGTTTGTTTGCTCAGATGTTTCTTTCCCCCTATCTAAGAGATTGAGTTTTGAAGTATCACAATAAATTAAGAATCTCTTTACACACTGCTTTCTTGCCTAAAAGTCACACTATCTTGGTTCCTAACTCCCCTTTCTCAGTCAGTGAAACAGTATTAAAGGAACTCTAAATCTGCTCTGTAATCTCCACATTAAAATTTGCATTCGTTTTAAATTCAGACTCATATTTAAAAGGCTTTTTTCAAGGTTTAGAAGAATAAAATTCATTAGCAAGGTGATACATTCATACTTAATTCTCCAACCTGACTGCTCAATGAAATTGCCCGGGAGCTTTCAAAAGTGCTCATCTTGGGTCATAGCTCCAGAGATTCCAATATACAGTCAGGATATTCAAACTTTTATAACCTCCCCAGGACAATTGAACATGGAACCTTGTACAAGAAGCCCTGCCCTGGAGAGCTGGTGGTCCCAACACTACAAAGTTTGTATGCTTATCAGCCTCAGCCGATTATACACTCCTTGAGCCGAGTGGATAGGTTTGGTTTTTCTGTCTACGACTTTGAATTCTGTTTTGTTCTATCCTTTGCAAAGGTGAATCTGATAGAATAATGCGGCATAAATTATTTAAGGGAGGCCTACAAATAACACATTTATTTCTGATCCAGTCTCAGTGGTTTTTCTGAATTACAAACCAAAAAACCCTACTTTGTATCCATAACAGCTCTTAGTTCTTAGGACCTAGTTCTTAGGATAGTTGTTAGAATAATAACAATCAACAAAACTCAATAATGAAAATCATAATATATACTTTGAACTGAACTCCAGACTTGAATTCCAGAAATTCAATTCTATTTTCAAACACCATCTTATTACTAACCCTAAGAAGACTCTTTTACAAGACAGTCAAAATTACCAGCTGAGCCTAAGGAATGTCATGGTTGGATATCTGGCATATTTCTACTTGGTTTAGAAGGTCCAGTCCTTCCTAAAATTGGAAAGAAAGGGGGGAGTTTATTGGCTTGGTCATATTAATTTTTAGAATTTTATTTTCATCCTGAAATTACATGGCAGAGCCTTATTTTAAGAGCAATGAAAAGTCACTGAAGTCTCTTTAGTAAAGATATGATTTGTTTCTCCATAGGAAAACTGGAAGAGGACCAAGTAGAAAAACATGAGCTCCATTTTGGACTACTGAATTTGAAATGTCTTTGAGATACACAAGTAAACATGTCAGTCAGTTCACTGCTCTGTGAGAAGAGAAGGAAATTTGTAGGCTTCTACAAAGAGAAGGTAATAGAAATTATGGGCAAGGTGAAGGAGACTTGGAAAAGAGGAGAACGGGAAGAATGACCAACTCCAACATTGCAGTCAGCCATGACAGGAGAGCAACTAAAGCAGAAAACTTGCAATAAATACACTTCTAACCCAATCTCTGGCCAGACTTCTACTTATTTCCTATATAAAACTAGAAGTGGGATTATTAAGTTAAAGAGCATTTAAAGCCTTTTGATTCAGACTGACAGCTTTCCAGAAATATCATACCAACTTTCCTCTCCCCTCATCAACACTACAATCTTGGTCAACTTGGTTGATAAAAATGTCATTCTATGGTCTCAGGCAACAGTTTAAAATAATTCACATTATGAAGACTAAATGGTGATGTTACATAAATGAGCCCAAGAGACTCCTAAATGCAGAATTGTATTTAAACTGGGACTATGTAGCAAACATCAAAAATACCCAAAAAACCTGCTGAATTAAATTGAAATCAAAACATATTTCTTTTCCCAGTTTTTAATAAGCGCAGGTTCTGGTATCTCCTTCCTCCTCTGTGTTAAGGTCCCAAGATTGTTCAGCCGGATGCTTTAAGCAGAGCCCCTCTAAGAATCTCTCCTTCAGCGGCCACTACCAGGATACTGCACAGCAGGATGGAAACTCAAGACTGGTGTTTCCAAATTTAGCTTGGAACTTCACAATCATCTTACTAAATGTTTTAAATACTGCTTGAAAAATGTGTAAGCAACGCCTAAGATATTTCTTTGTCAATCAGTATAAATTCACATAAATTTACTGATGTGGACTCTATTTTCTGGTTTCCCCAAGAATAATGCATCACACTTCTGAATATATTGTGGTTAAGTTGAAAGCCATTAGGGTTCATTGTCTAATCTTAATATGACTAGATCAGGGTTTATTCCAATTGATGTCTTTCTGGGTTTAGTACATACATTATTTTTCTCAAAGGAGACTGTAGTCTCTTGTATTTCTATTTTTAATTGAGTCCTTTTGGGATATTACAAACTGAAAGGAATTTTTTCACATGGACCCACATTTTAAAATCAGTTCTTGCTCTGTTAGCTGTGGATCCTGTTGCTGGTGCTAACTCCCCAATACTCTCCTTAACAGGTCAACATGCCTCTGTGTGTAGAAGATGAGGGACCTCCAATCTTCACTCAATCAAAGGTGGTCGGCTTGGCCTGTTTTGAACTTGCTCTAGTCACTAAATGTTGCTTCAAGTTTCTACTTTCAAGTTATACATTTGCTTAGTCTAGCGGCTTTCTTTGGGGAGTGGGTAAAGACTTCTGCTCAGATTTGAATCCTGACATCATCCCTCACAACCCTCATGATCCCACGTGGGTTCAACCTCTCAGCTGCCTCAGTTTCTTCATCTGTACACAAGTGGTAAATACTACCTATCTCACATTAAGTACAAGAAATATTAATTATTATGATTTTTCCTAGCTGGGTTTTTTTGTTTACTTATTTATTTTAAGAGAGAGAACGAGAGAGGCCAAGGGAGAGGAAGAGAGAGAGAGAATCCCAAGCAGGCTCTGCATTGTCGGTGCATAGTCCAATGTGGGGCTTGAATTCACAAACTGAACTGTAAGATCATGACCTGAGCAGAAATCAAGAGTGAGAGGCTTTACTGACTAAGCTACCCAGGTGCCTGGCCTGGTTGTTTTTGCCATTGCTTGTTGTTGTTAGTTTGTTTTATGGGGTGAGCAGTGTACCACTTACAACTGCATCCAGTTTACCACATGGCCACAAGAATAGTGATCCATTCTTTCTAATTTGTCAGCCCTGCTGACTGAGGGGCTGGGATCTTGGTGCACCCTGGCTTGCCAAAGCAACAAGGCTCATGGGACTCTGTGGCACTCATGTCCCAGAGACCATAAGTACAGCATATACTCAGGAGTCCTGAGTATACATAGTAAACACATGAATCTAGGCATATAAAATTCAGTTCCCTGCCCGCTAAGAAATAGATAAGACATCGAACCCCCTCTCCCTCTCCTCTTCTCCCTGTCCCTACTTTCCCTCCCTCCCTCCCTCCCTCACATGTGCGTACACATGCGCGCGCGCACACACACACACACACACACACACACACACACACACACCTGGTGGGACAATGAAGAAGGAATTTGAGAGCAAGTCTGAGGCTGGGAGGCTATTTGGAAAATTAGTGCAACCATCTCTGGACATTTGAGGGGTGGGGATGGGGTGGCGAACAAGTAGGGAAACAGAAAATGATACATTTACAGAGGTGAGAAGTGTGAACAGTACATTTTACATGTTTTTTAATGTACCATTTCTAAAGCACACGTGACACTGGAAACAGCGTCTAGGGCTATAATCATGATCTACAGGGCAGCAGGGCTTTGCGCGGGGACCGGAACCGCCTAGCTGGCCCAGCCTGCATCCTTCACATCACTGGGGCCTCCACTCCGTCCCTGGGGTCCGATCTGCACGGGTCACCTCATCAGCAGCGCGTGCTGGCTGATCAGGAACCCGCGACTGGCGGAGTGGGGACTGTCTCGCCCACTGCCAAAGACTTGCTGGACAGGAACATGTAACTCATATTTGACAGGGACGTCTGCCCAGGGCAGGTGGCAGATGGAGACTAAGAGTTGGGGTGAAAGGTGACAGGGAGTCATCATTGTCACAGCCCCTTCTGCGCACTTACATCAGCATCACAAAGGGACCAGCTCACGTGGGAGGGGCAGGAGCCAGGCTGGGGGAGAGGGCCCCTCTGGGAGGACACGGAGACCCCTAAGACAGGCCCTGCAGGCGCAATCTGAATTCTAAAACAAGTAGGCAAACAAAAACTCTTTCCTTGAAACACAGCCATAGCGATATTTCCAGTTATAAGCTTTACTGCTGCCCCCATTCTATTAATAAGAAAAGACAAAGCTGTGTTGTTCCACTCGTTTTTTCCTTGCTAGGAACTCCCTCCACCTTTCAGGCGAGGCTTGCCAGTGGGAGGCTTCTTCCCCACAGTGCTTTCCCTGGGAGCTGCTCCGGCCCTGTCTGCCGCCTGATCCCCTTGCCCCGCTCGCTCATACCTCTGGGAGTCTCTTTCAACAACGCTTTGGCTTCTGGCCAGCGCCCTGATTGGTAGACGCCTATTTGCCTGATCTTCTTCACTTTAGTTACACAGCCTGAAAGTCACCTACTACCACTAAGCTACCTATTTAAAATCAAATACTTCCGCATAGGTGGGCAGTCTATGCTACCCAAATTAGAAATGTTCCATCATGTTGGATTTTCCTAAAAAGCCAGGAAGCAGTTTCGGAGGGAAGCTGTCCAGAGGAAATAAGTGAATCTTGGTGGACAAGGAACTGGGGTAGGGCAGCCTTCCGGTGCAGGAACCATGGGCATCTGAGGCTCCAGCGGGATGGAAAGGAGTCCTGGGCTCAAAGCCTCCTTTTTTGTCTCACCAGACCCAGAGCTCAGATGTGGCTTCTATGGTCAGGGAAAGAAATACTAACCTGTCACAATCAAAGATTGTGGGCCAAAAATAATCATTAAAAAGCAAATTACTTCACCCAAATCTGCAAAACAGAGTGAAGACTCCATTCACAATATGTAGTAAAACAGGATAACCTCTCATCCAGCTGCCCTTTCCACACCTCGCACATACACATACCGGGAATGCCCCTTCAGATCTTCTCCCCTCACACATCATACTCCTCCAAACCCCACCCCCATCCTGAATGAACAGGTCTTCTTTTGTTTTCTTCATCTGTGCTCTCTGTCCGGTCTGGATGAAATTAATGTTGGCTTTCTCACTGTAATTCCTTGATAAACTTTTGTCTAAGCTGTCAAGAAATAAATGTGTCACTAGAGAGGAAAAGAGAGAGGAGAGAAAGCAGACTTTATTTTTTGATAAGACAAGGGTGTTGATTGTACTGTCTTCCTAATGTTCTATTTCTTTATGGTTGGTTGCTTTGTACTTTTTCTAAAACGCAAGACACATATTCCAACCTCCTTGTTAACATCAGAACAGTTTCCATTTTCATTTGGAGAACTGCACAGTGTTTGATTTTTACAGTCCAGGAAGCTAGTGACCACATAATTATCTTCAGCTCCTAAAATTAAGCAGATAGATAAACAAATAAGCAAACACAGGGGACTACATTTACTTGTGGATATATTCACAAAGTTCTAGAAAAGCGTGCAAATATAAAAACTTGTGGAATCAGTGGCAATGGTCAATGGGAACAAAATAGTGTTTTAATCAGGTTTAAAAATATATTTTAGAAGGAACTGACAGGGACTCCAGTCACTCCTGATTTGGTATAAAAGACTGACTGAACTTCTTTTGGATTAAATAAGCCTGGCATTATTGGATGATCCTAGAAGAAAGGCCAGAACTGTACTTCTTAGAAGATCACGCTATGCTAGAAGGACATGCTGGACATCCTGCCATTCAAAGCAGGTAAGGACAAGCAAGTACATGACATGTAGGGGCAGTTTCTCAGGATGTTTCAAACTGAAATCCAGGTCAGTGACTTCCTCTCTTCCCCACTGTCAGCTACCTCACTCACCCAGGGATCATTTTGGGACACAATATCACCACTATTTCAAATTTCTTTTTTCTCCTCTGCTTGTCCTCTGTCTGAATCTTCTTACTAATTATTTAGCTTAAAATGTATTATATTCAACTTGTAAACTTCCTTATATGTTCAGGAACGGGAAAAATATTTGTTGAGAGACAGTAAGGTGGAAAGAAGAGTGAAAAGGAGAGAGAAGGAATATAGAAGAAAAGAGAATGGTAGTTTTCTGTGTTGCCTTTGTTCTCTACTAACACACAGCACTTATCATCACCGTGCTCAGAGCCCAACACGCCTGCGAGAAAGAGAAAGGAAAAAGAAAGAATTATCCTCGGAGTACTAATCTATTCACATAACTTCAGCTGTCATTCTTCTGTGGAAGATCCCACAATGTTTATCTTCAGCCACAAGCTTTCTCCTGGTTTCCTATCTCTGCTTGTCTGTCTAGTAGATTATTTCCACTTGGAGGTCTGGCTGTCACTTCAAAGCAACTGTTTCTAAAATCATCTTAACTGCCTTCATTCCCAAACCAGCTTCATTTTCTTGCATTCACATTTCTATTAATGGGACCAAAACTTTCTACATGATTCAGCCTAACCCCCTTCTGCCATCAGTGGTGCCATCTTCCTGCTCCTTCTCACCTCCACGTCATTAATGTTTTCATCTTCCTGATATCCTCTCTCTCTCTCCTCTAACCCTTCCTTTCCATTCTTAACCCCATCAAGCCTTTATCACTTCATGAGCACCTGGAGTTCTAAAGATAAACAACTGCATAGTTCTATCTGGGCTCATCTTGATTCAGCATATTCTGAAATGAATGGAAAAATTACCAAAGGGAATAAAAAAGAGGTAAAAATTGTTATGATGATGATAACAGTTAATGTTTCTTGAGCACTTACTATTTGTCACATACTTCTTGAAAGCTCTTTACATGGATTAACACAGTTAAGACTCACAACTCTATGAAATGAACACTATTTGTACTTTCCTCATAACATGTAGAGAAACATGACAGTGGAAATAAAATTTGCATGGTGTTCTGAGAGTTAGAGGACCTGAGCTCAAGGTCTCAAAATTATTTTGTAAAATCGTTTGGCAAAGCAAATAATCTAAAATCCTTTTCTTAGAAATAATCTAAGGTTCTACTTCATAGCTGAGATGAGAGATTTAGTATAAAATAGAAATGGAATCCTGGAATTCTCCAAATTCTTTTCTATTCTCCAGGGGTCATTCATAAAGTAACGATTTATTCATTCAAAACAGTCTAGAGCACCTACAACGTACCATTACCAATGAATGGTTGTTATGTCATTACACAGAGACTTGTCATTTGTATCAGCTTTTCCCTAATTATGACTAAAGTCTTACCTGAGGTAGATAACAGGCCAAAGAAAAGAAGAGCTAAGGAAAAGAAAGAAATCTTCATAGCAAGGCCACTCAGCAGCAATTAAGTGTCTCAAAAAAATAAACCAATGTAAATGGAAGTGACTTGAGAATCAGAATCTCTGTACTTCGAGACTTTCCTGGATGAGCTGGATCTTATGTGCCTTGGTCTTTCTTAGATTTGTGGGGATCCAACTCCTCACAACTCCTGTATACTTCCTATTTGTTTAATCATATTATGACATGTGTAAGCCCTTATTACATCTTTACAACACTTTTTACTCACCCATGTCCCTTCACACTGTCTCAGTGACCCACCAACAGGACTTAACTGGGAGGCCTTTTATCACTTGAAGGATGTCTTACTTGATGACTCCCCTAAAGGTGGCACCACTTTTCCTGGTGCCCTCGGTGCTCCTTCCCCACAGGAGCAGTGCTTTCCCTTATTCTACATATTTCTTTTCCTAGTCTGAACACCATGATCACCAATGGTGCCTTGAATACTCTTATGAGGTTGTTAGTAAACCTGAATCTTCACAGCCCAGCCCCCCATCCACCTCCTCTCCTGCAAAATCCAGCAAGCATTGCTGAAGATCATCATGTGATTATGCTAATATCTCCTGTTCATATACTTTCAATTGGGCCCTGATGGTGACGTTCCCGTTTAGAGTGAAAACCACAAAGAAAGGCATTATATCTTCTCTGACCCTGTGCCTACACAGTATCGTAACATACCAATGCTCAGAGAAGTTTGTTGGAACTGTTGAAATGACCTTCTTTTCCTGCTTTCTTTGTTAGTCTTTTATTGACTCCTCTCACCCCAATGGAGCTCTTCATATCAGAACTAATCCTATCCCTCCCTTTTCATGCAGGTAACTTAAAATCTCTCCCTTACTTCTATTCTTTTTATCTTTTGTTTCATAAGAAATAATCACTTTCTCCTTCAAAATCTATGTCATCTTCCCAGGCTCTCTAATTATTTTCTATCATCTTCCTCAATCCTAAACTTCTCAATCCTCCACTCATTATGTAGACCACAGATACTCACAGATTGATATCATCTTAGGTCACAATTGCTTTACGAGCTTCTGAAGATGGGTGGGGAAGTTAGGTTTAATGTTGGGTATAGATGGCTATTGCAACCCTTAACACAGCATAAGAGTCTGTCTCAAGAAACTAATGATGAATACTTCAAGTTATAATTATTTTTATCATATATTTTTCAAAATAAGAGTTTAAGACAATGTAATATACACAAGAGGTTTAAAATGAGCAGATTATAAAACTGGGTTGTGAAAAATAAGATATGATCATAGGTAATGGGCCACAAACTGTGGTTGAGTTTTGTGTAGTAAAAATAAGAGAAACTTGATAGTTACAGAAGTCACCAGGCCAAAGCAACCTCAAGAAAGAAGAACAAACATGAAGGCATTACATTTTCTGATTTCAGACAATATTACAAAGCTGGGTGGGGGTGCGGGTTAAATAGGTAACAGGAATTAAGGAGTGTATTTGTTGTAGACACTGGGTGATGCATGGAAGTATTGAATCACTATGTTGCACACCTGAAACTAATATGACACTATACGCTAACTGAAATTTAAATAAAAGCCTTTAAAAAACTATATTACAAAGCTAAAGTACTCAATACAGTATAATACTGGCATTCAAAACAGACACATGGGGTGCCTGGGTGATTCAGTCGGTTAAGCATCTGACTCCTGATTTTGGCTCAGGTCATGATTTCACAGTTTGTGAATTTGAGCCCCACACTGGGCTCTGCACTGACAGTGTGGCACCTGCTTGGGATTCTCTGTCTCCCTCTCTCTCTGCCTCTCCCCTGACATATTTAATGTAAATATACATTAAAAAAAATTTTTTAGGGGTGCCTGGGTGGCTTAGTCGGTTAAGCATCCGACTTTCGCTTAAGTCATGATCTCGCAGTTCATGGGTTCGAGCCCCGCGTCGGGCTCTGGGCTGACTACCAGCCCAGAGCCTGGAGCCTGTTTCAGAGTCTGTAACTCCCTCTCTCTCTGACCCTCCCCTGCTCACGCTGTGTCTCTCTCTCTCTCCTAGAAATAAATAAAACATTAAAAAAATTTTTTTTAAACCATAAAGATCAATGGAACCGAGAAAGAACCCAGGAGTAAACCCATGAATATATGGTCACTTAATTTATGATAAAGGAGCAAAGAATAAACAATGTGGAAAGGAGAGTTTCTTCAAAAAATGGTGTTGGGAAAACTGGAAAGGTGCATACAAAAGAATGAAAATGGACCACTGTGTTTCCAAACCATACACAAAAATCAATTCAAAATGGATTTGCATGTAGGACCTGAAATCATAAAACTCCTAAAAGAAAACATAGGTGGAAAGCTCCTTGACATGGGTCTTGATGATGATTTTCTGGATTTTAAACCAAAAGCAAAGACAACAAAAGTAAAAATAAGTGCCACTATATCAAACTAAAAAGCTTCTGCACAACAAAAAGTACTATCAATACTTTCATTTAGGAAAAGGCAACCCACCAAATGGGAGTGTATATTTGCAAATCACAAATCTGATAAGAGGTTAATATCCATAATATAAAGAACTCCTCTAACTCAATAGAAAAAAAACAATTCAATTAATAATGGGCAATTGGCTGGCTCAGTTGGTGGAGTCTGTGACTCTTCATTTCAGATTTGTGAATTTGAAATTAAAAATAAAACTTAAAAATAAAATCCTTTTTTTTTTTTTTTTTTGGTAATGGACAGAAGATCTAAAATGTCACCTTTCCAAAGGAGACATATAGGTGGCCAACGGGTGCAAGAAAAGGTGCTCAACATTACTAATTATCAGGGAAATGACAATCAAAACCATAAAGAGAAATCATCTTATGCTTTTTAGGATGACTATTATCAAAGACAAGAAATAACAAGTGTTGGCAAGGATGTGGAGAACAAGACACCCTCAAGCACTGTTGGTAGAAATGTACATTGGTATAGCCATTAAGAAAAACAGCATGGAGGCTCTTGAAAAATATTAAAGATTAAACTACCATATGATCCATCAATTCCACTTCTGGGCACTTTTCCAAAAGCACTAACTTGAAAAGTTTATGTCACTCAATGTTTGTTGCAGTATTATTTACAATAGCCAGGTGTTCTCATGTTCCTATTTACATTAGCAATGTAAGTGACCCTTGATTGATGAATGGATAAAGAAGATGTGGTATATAAATAAAATGAAATATTAGTCACACAATAAAAAAGGATATTTTCCTTGCCATTTGAGATAACATGAAAAGACCCTGAGGGCATTATACTAAGAAAAATAAGTCAGAGCAAGAGAAATATCATATGATCTCACTTATATGTGGAATCTAAAACAATACAAAAGCAAAACCCAGTTTAAAAAAAAACTGAACTCCTAAAGAGAGCAGACTGGTGGTTGCCAGAGGTGGTTGGTGAGGGGTGAGGGTGAGTGAAGATGGTCAAAAGGTACAAATTTCCAGTTATACAATAAATAAGTCCTGGAGATATAATGTAAAACATAGAGACTACAGTTAATAATACTTAATTCCATATTTCAAAGTTTCTAAAAAAGTAGATCTTGAAAGTTTTTATCAGAAGAAAAATAATTATAGCTATGTATGGTGATGGATAGTAAGTAGACTTGTAATTATTTTGCAATATATACAAATATCAAATCATTATGCTGTGCACCTGAAACACAATGTTATATGTCAATTATATTTCAATAATTTTTTTTTAGTTTTAGAAAGCAGTTCAGTAAAAAAAGTCTCTATGATGCCAAATAATATGCCCCATGTTTGCAACTCTCTAAGTATTTGACTCAATCAAGTTTTAACATATGGGGAATCTCTAGGCTTTCATAGTTAGAAATTCCTTTGAGAACTTAGTGAAATGCAAGTTTTTTGCCTAGAAAAAAAAGAGAAATCCACCCATGCACATATCCTTAAAGTCTCCATATAAATGCAAGAAGTTTTCACAACCTCCCCCACCTCTAGCCAATGCTTTAAGGATCCATGAATCCCAGGTTGAGGACCTCTACTGTAGAGAAAAAGAAATAAGAAAGCTAAGATATTAAAAGGCTTGACAATACTGGAGAGTCAGAATGTAGGCCCACAAGCTAGACAGCAAGGGATCATGAACCAGAACGCTCATTAAGACTGAAGGATAAGGCATGGCGATCATCTTACTCTCGAGAAACCAGTTCACACAACCTATGACCACAAAAGAAATATAACCCAAAAGGTAAAGAAGTCACAAAGTTGCCCCACTTCCTCACCTCTGCCCTCTCCAAATAGACTGTCCACCAGTTTCAGGACAACAACACCAAATCCTTAATAATCAGAAAACCTTACTATCCTATTCAAAATCCCCTTGTACTTGCTGAAACATCAGCCAAATCCAGGGCATGATTGTTCTGAGGCTCTGAAGGCAAGGTAAATCGACTGTGGTCAGAAGTCTATTAGAAGCTTCATAAGAAGATACAATAGTGGTTGGTGGGAAAGGGGAATGAAACCAGATATATTGGTAGGTACTGTCACCAAGATAGGAACAGAGACCTGTATTAGTCAGGATTAGGTTTACCTATGAGAAATAAAAATTTAAAATAACAGTGACTTAAACTCATTAGAATTTAATATGTTTATTATTTATTTTTAGAGAGAGAACATGTATGCATGCACATGACTGAGGGAAGGGCAGAGGGAGAGAGAGAATCCCAAGCAGGCTCCACACTCAGTGTGCACAGAGCCACCTGAAGCTCTCCATCTCACAACAGTAAGATCATGACCTGAGACGATATTGACAGTAGGAAGCTCAAATGACTGAGTCACACAGGCATGCCAACTGGTTTTTTCTCTCATAAAGACTGGAAGTTAAAACAAACAAACAACTATTCAGGGCTGAACGCTGTTTTCATGACTGCTCATATCCTCCTGTCCTATTGATTTATCATACTTAAGACATGGACCCAAAATGGCCACTCCTGGCCACACCCAAAAAGCTTCAACTATCTGCATTCCAGTTAACAGGAAGGAAGAAGTATGAAGAAGGACATACTCCTCTTTGAGGATACTTCCTCAGGTTGTATATAATACTTCCACTTATATCTCATTGACTAGAGCCTAGTCATATGGCCATATCTAACTGCAAGAGAGGCTGGACAATTTAGTCTTGATTCTGGACAGCCATGTGCTCAGCTATAAATTGGGAGCTTTATTACTAAGTAGCAAGGGGATAATGTATATTGAAGTAGCTAAGTCAAGACAACATGATACTCTACATGGAAAACCACAAAGACTCCACCAAAAAGCTGCTAGAACTGATACATGAATTTAGCAAAGTCACTGGATATGAAATAAATGTAAAAAAATTGTTTTATTTCTATATATCAATAATAAAGCAACAGAAAGAGGAATCAAGAAATCAATCCCATATACAATTTCACTAAGAACCATAAATACCTAGGAATAAACATAGCCAAGGATGTAAAAGATCTGGATACTGAAAACTATAGAAAGTTTATGAAGGAATTTGAAAACAAAAAGAAATGGAGAAACATTCTATGCTCATGGATTGGAAGAATAAATATTGCTAAAATGTCAATACTACACATTCAATACAAATCAATCTACACATTCAATACAATTCCAATCAAAATTACACCAGCATTCTTCTCAAAGCTAGAATAAACAATCCTAAAATTTGTATGGAACTGCAAAAGACCCTGAATAGCTGAAGTAATGTTGAAAAAGAAAAACAAAGAGGGAGGCATCACAATCCCAGACTTTAGCCTCTACTACAAAGCTGGTATCGCCACAAAAACAGACACATAGACCAATGGAATAGAATAGAGAACCCAGAATTGGACCCAAAAATGTATGGCCAACTAATCTTGACAAAGCAGGAAAGAGTATCCAATGGAAAAAAGACAGTCTCTTTAGCAAATATTCTGGGAGGACTGGACAGCTACATGCAGAAAAATTAAACTAGACCACTTTCTTATACCATACACAAAAATAAGCTCAAAATGGATGAAAGACCTAAATGTGAGACAAGAAACCATCAAAAGCCTAGAGGAGAAAGCAGGCAACAGCCTCTTTGACCTCAGCCGCAGCAATTTCTTACTCGACACTTCTCCAAAGCCAAGGGAATTAAAAGCAAAAATGAACTATTGGGACCTCACCAAGATAAAAAATTTCTGCACTGCAAAGGAAACAATCAACAAAACTAAAAGGCAATAAGAAAGAATGGGAAATGATATTTGCAAATGACATATTGGATAAAGGGTTAGTATCCAAAATCTATAAAGAATTTACCAAACTTAACACCCATAAAAACAAATAATCCAGTGAAAAAATGGGCAGAAAACATAAATAGACACTTTTTCAAAGAAAACATTCAAATGGCCATCAGACACATGAAATGATGCTCAACATCATTCATCATCAGGGAAATACAAATCAAGACCACACTGAGATACTACCTCACACAGGTCAAAGTGGCTAAAATTATCAACTTAGGAAACAACAAATACTGGTGAGGATGTGGAGAAACAAGAACCATCTTGTACTGTTGGTGGGAATGCAAACTGATGCAGCCATTCTGGAAAACAGTGTGTAGGTTACTCAAAAAATAAAAAATAAAAATACCCTATGACCCAGCAATAGCACTACTAGGAATTTATCTAAAGGATACGGGAATGCTGATCATAGAGGCACATGTACCCCAATGTTTATAGCAGCACTTTCAACAATAGCCAAATTATGGAAAGAACCCAAATGTCCATCAACTGATGAATGGATAAAGAAGATGTGGTTTACATATACAGTGGAATACTACTTGGTAATTACAAAGAATGAAATTCTTCCATTTGCAGCACTGTGGATAGAACTCAAGGGTATTATGCTAAGTGAAATAAGTAAGTTAGAGAAAGACAGATATCATGTTTTCATTCATCTGTGGAACTTGAGAAACTTAGCAGAAGACCATAGGGGAAGGGAAGGGGAAAAAATAGTTACAGAGAGGGAGGGAGACAAACCATAAGAGACTCTTAAATACAGAGAACAAACTGAGGGTTGATGGGCAGGGGGGAATAAGAAATATTCTGCATTAAAAATTAGAACAGATAACATCTAGCCATTCAGTATTTTAGTGCTGTACCATATTCAGTTAAGGAGGTAAGGTTGAGTGTGAAAGATGGGGGAGGGAGAAATCTAAGACAGTATTTATCATATTCATAAAAAACAAAACAGATTCATCAGTATCATTTTAAGTTATTTATAACCTCAGAAAACTCAACCTTTTTTTGCAATTATTTCTATTTTCCTAATTTTAAATTGGGGAATTTACAAAAGTTTGTCACCACTGAATGAAAATGAACTTTAATGCATTAATCACATTATCTAAGTGATTTCCATTTGAATGTCACAAAAAAATTTCTGAATAAACATAATCAAAAACATATTTTAATTTAGTTTTTTGAGAGAAAGAGCACCCATGAGAATGTGTACATGTAAGTGTAAAAGGGGCAGAGAAAGAAAGAGATAGAGAAAATGAGAGATTGAGAGAAAGGGAGAGAGAATCTTAAGCAGTCTCCACACTCAGCTCCACACTCAGCACACAGCCCAGTGCGGTGCTTGGTCTCACCATTATGAGATCATGACTGGAGTCAAAATCATGAGTCAGAGGCTTAACTGACTGAATCACCCAGGCAGTTATTTATCTTTATCAACAGATAAAGAAATGGGAGCGGCCCCTGGGTGGCTCAGTCAGTCGAGCTTCAGTTCAGGTCATGATCTTGCAGTCTGTGAGTTAGAGCCTCACATTGAGCTCACTGCTGTCAGCCTGTCAGCAGAGAGCCAGCTTTGGATCCTCTGCCCCCCTCTCTTTGCAAAAGGAAAAGCAATTTCCAAAAGGACAAATATAGTATGATCCAATTACATAAGTTTTAGAAACTACATAAGTTCAGTGTTGCTTTTGGACACATATAAATGTAGTAAATAGAAAAGCATTTCTACTACAATTCAGGGCAGTAGTTATTTCGGGTGAGGGATTCATAAGGGACTTAATACCTGAAATATTTATTCCTTAAATTATCTGAAGCAAATTTGGCAAAATGTTAGGATTTGTCAAAGTTACATGGAGAATATAAATATATCCTTCTCTATGCTTTCCTGTTTGCTTGAAATAATTTATAATTTTAAGAAAAAATAAAGTGATTAAGCTAATATCTCATATCAAGTAGGTATAAAAATAATGATAAAGAGAAAGAAAAAAAAGAAATATGTAAAAAACATAAAGAAAAAAAGAAATATATAAAAGATTAAATTTAAAAGAATGGAATAGAAACCATAACGGAATAAAATTGGTCAATAAAATCAAATATCACAAAGTCCCATAAAATAGAAACAGCTTTGAATCTTTTCTGAGAATAAAAGAAGAAAAATAAACACTAAGCATAACAAGAAAAGAGATGTATCTGGAGAGGACATTGTTTAAACTCTAAAAGAATACTCAACTTTCTAATACTGATTAATTTGAAAATATAATTGAAATTATATAGGTTATATATTGTTATATATAATACACACTGTCAAATAGGAAAAATTCATAAATATAGCAGTAACCGTAAAAGTAATTGCAAGTGTTATCCAAGCTCTCACCTAAAAATAGGCTCTGGTCCCAGATGGTTTTATAAGTTTTACTAAAGCTATAAAGGGCAAGTAATTACTATGTAATGCAAATTCTTTCAGAGCATAGAAGGCATGCAAATCTTTCCTTATTATTCTATAAGAATAGCCTAACTTTATATCAAAATTAAATAAGGATAGCTCAAAATAGAGTATTATACTCTCATTTAAAAATGCAATTATAAAATTTTAAATGAAATTTTATCTAACTGAATCCAGCAGCTTATATTTTCAATAATATATCAGAACTATCAGAGACACCAGTCATCCTTCTGGCTTACTCAGTATCTAACAATCTTTCTGTTGTTCAGAGAATTCCTAATCTTCCATCAAAAAGGCTGCCGATGTCATATATTTTCTTTCCCAGTTTCCCTTTATGTTAAAGTAAGAGGTACAAGACCTAAGCTTTGCCCATCAGATACCACCACTGAAGACTTTCAGTTGGACGCAACTGACATGAAGAAGTAGGGATTGCTTAGAATCCATTTGTTGGACAGAAGAATCTACATCCAAGTACAAAAATGGTGGGGCCAAAGGGCATATCATCTGTTCATCTTAGGTAACAAAAGTTAGGGTGTCAGTGGTCAGTTGTTTCTACAGTATGTCTTTGCTGGACCAGTTCTAGAAAATAATGTGAGACTTTGTTCTGGACCAAAAGCCTACAAGAATGATTTTTTTTAATTTTCAGAGATTCCAAGAGTTTCTTGATAGCTTTTAATAACTTGCTTTTCTACTTAACTTAGCATGAGTTGGTTTCATTGCTTGTAACTAAAACCATATATTACTGTGTTGACAAAGTAGAATGTATCCAAGTAATACAAAGATAACTTAATGGTAATAAATCAATTCATGTGATTCACTGTAGCAACACATTTAAAAAGAAAAGCTAAAGATTATACAACCCAAGACCATTTGATGAAGTTCAACATCTCTTATTGAGTAAAAACAATGTAACACAAAATCTTATCAAGCTAGAAATAGGATATTTTTTTTAATTCATAGAAAATATTTACCAAAAACAGAGAACAAGCATCATACTCAATGTAAACACATTGGAAGTACTTCCACTAATATCTCTAACAGGATAGAAATGTTCACCCTCACAAGGGCTATGTATTCAGCCATGAACATTAGAGTCTGTCCAACACAATTGGACAACTAAATAAATGAGATAAATAATAGAAACGTAGTCAAGCTGTCATTCTTTGCAAATAAATATGATTGCTTGCTAAGAAAATCAAGAGAAACCCACTGATAAACTGTTTTAAAGAGGTTGAGTAACATAGGCAGATATAATTGGTGTATAAAATTCTATAGCACTGTGATATACTAGTAATAATCAATTGTTTTAATATGGTAGAAAAATTACCATTTATAATAGCAAAAGAAATGTAAAATATATAGGAAGACACCATCAAAAATGTTCAAAATGTTACTTAAAGGATATAAAAATATATCCAAATAAATACAGAGTTCCAACTTGTTCCTGAATTATTTCTTCAAATTGGTCTATTCATTTAATATAGTTTCATTCTAAATCCCAAAAGGATTTTGTTTTGTATATAGATTAACAAACTGAGCCTAAAATTCATCTGGAGGAAAAAAATACCCAATAATATTGAAAATGTTTGCACAAGAAAAAGAATAAGAGAGGAATGACCCTACACTTATTCAAATATACTATGAATCCCTGACAACAAAGAAAGAGTTGAGACATACCAAAACAAATCAAGGAAATAAACTAAAGAGTCCAGAAACTGTTCTTCAGATATATGAAATGGAATACTCAAAGAAATTGCTATCTAAAATCTCTGAAGAAATGATGAACTCTTCTAAATACGGTGTGACAACTGGCTATACTTTAGACTGCAGGAGAATTAAATCTCTTTTCCCTACCAATAGTAAATATCTAAGCAAAAAAAGATTTGAAAAAAAATGAGAAAAACTTTAAAATTTTAGGAAGGGAAAAGACTTCAAAAGCAAGACACAAAACCTGGAAACTATAAATAAAAAGGCTGAAAAATCGGACTATGCTGAAACTTAAAACTTCCATATGGTAAAAGGTACCATGAAGAAAGCTTTAAAAAGGGGAGAAGCAAGGACAAATTATCAGAGAATATTTAGCAATATAGAACAGATGAGGATATGCATCTATAATACATAAAGAGCACATACTCATGAAAAGAAACACACTTTTTCAGTTATTATTCCATATGCATCTATACTGTTTCCATTTTCAACAAGAATTTTTTCATATATTGTTTCATAATCAAAAAGCTAAAAAGAACTTTTAAGGTGGACAGTATATCACTCCATCTCAGCTTTTCTATTTTAAAATATCTCAAGTTTGAGACTCTAAAATCTTTAAAAAGAAACATTCCATCTACTAAATTATTTAAGTTTAAAATAATCCTACTTAGACTGAGGAAACCGTGCAGTATATATGTCTGCTCTTTGTTGCAGCATTAACAAAGGAAAATAATGTTGCCATTACTTGCAGTCAAGATCACTTTGCAACTTGGACTGCTTTAATATTCTTAAACTATAATTCACAAATACTAATAAATAGCTTATAAACAGCAGTGCTAAATCATAAAAAAAAAATCACTCAGAATACCAGAACAAATGAGTAGCATTGTCTCATTAATATGACTGTTTAAATACCACAGTGACAATCTTGGAAACAAATTCCCACAAACTTGGGGTTTTGAAACAACAGAAATCTATTTTCCCATAGTTCTGGAGGACTGAATCTGCAATCAAAGTGACAGCAGGGTTGGTTCCTTCTGGAGGTTCTGAAGGAGAAGCTGTTCCATGACTGTCTTCTAGCTTCTTATGGCTACTGGAAATCCTTGGTATTCTTTGGCATGTGGATACCCTCTAATCTCTGCCCATTGTCTTCACATGGCCTTTTCATCCTTTTCTTTCTGCTATAACTGTGTGTCTTTGGGTCATCTTTTTTTCTGTCTTTTATAAGAATATTTATTGACTGAGGGTCTATCCCAAATCTAAGATGATCTCATCTCAAGATCCTTAACTTAACTGCATCTATAAGACCCTATATCCAAATAAGGTCACATACACAGGTATCAAGCTTAGGAATAAGACATGTCATTTGAGGATACATAGCTTAACCCACTACAGCCATCAAGGCAGAATAGGCCCCTGGGTGAAGAAGACTGGAGAAGGCTGAATGGATGAGATGGCACCTGGGTCTTGAAGTATGTCCAAGAATTTGAGAACACAAGATGAGAACATAGGGCTTTACAGAAATAGGAAAATGTTAGAAATGTTGGGTCTAGGGGAAGGGCAGGGTCAGGAAGTAGTATTTCTCAGGAAGATAGTTGAAGGCTCTACTAGTTTACTAAGGATGTGTCAAACTATGTTTGGATACTTATCAGAAAGCCAGAAAGATTTTCTAAAACAGAATTGACTAGATATATTATTCATAATAAAGTTAATTGTTTTTAGAAATAAAATCTTCACATGAGGGTTTTTTCTCTGAAATTTGTATTTCTATAAATTATTCTAAAATATTTTAGATTTTTATTAATGGGAAAAATGAATTCCCATGGAAAATTAGATAAAACTGGTTGTCCTGAAAGTCCATTGCTTGAGCCAGGAGGTTAGAGTTATATATTCCAGTGATGCACTTGGTTAAGTTTGCATGAAGAACAGCTCCATCTAATTAGCAGGTGCAGGCCAGTTGATGACCTTTTGGCAACTAGCAGTGGCAAAGAATGTCAAGTCTTACATCTGTGGGAAGAGTTGAGGGTGGTAGTTAAGGACAATAGTTATTAAATAGTCTTGCTTCAAATCTTGGCTCTATTCTTGTTCCTTTACTAGCTATGTAATTTTAAGCAAGTTGCTTAACTTTCTAGTCTCTATAATTGGAGTAATAATATTACCTACGTCATATATTTGCTGAGAGTGTTAAATGAGATGGTATGTTAGTTTCCAGGGGCTGTCACAACAAAAGACCACAAACTGGGTGGTTTAAAATAACAGGGATTTATTGTCTCACAGTTTTGGAGGCTAGAACGCCAAAATTAAGATGTTGGTCAGACTATGCCTTCTGTGAAACCTGTATGGGAGAATCTTTCCTTGACTCTTCAAGCTCCTGGTATTTGCTAGTAATCCTTGGTGTTCCTCAGTCCTCAGATGCTTCACTCCAATCTCTGCCTGTATCATCACATGGCCATCTTCTCCCTGTGTTCCTCTGCTCCTCCTAGAGTATCCCTAATGCTAGATTAAGGCCCACCTACTCCAGTATGACTTCATTTTGCCTAATTATATATGCAAACAAAGTCACATTTTAAGGCACTTAGGGATTAGGATTTAAACATATTTTTGTGGAGGCACAATTCAGCACATAAGAAATGGTATTTGAAAATCTCTTTGCTCTCAAAAATAATCAATATTTGCTACTGTCTTGAAGGCAAAAAAAGGCAACAATTTTGACATAAGCTGACATTATATTATCTTAGACTTGGCAGGAACTTGGTAAAGGTTGTTGATGTGATGGTTTTGTATGTATTTATATTTTTATTTTAGGAGTTTAAATGAACTCAAAAAGTATCCTTTTTAAAAATTTTTAAATTTTTAATTATTTTTGAAAGAGACAGAGCACAAGCAGGGGAGAGGCAGAGAGAGAGGGAAACACAATCTGAAGCAGACTCCAGGCCCTGAGCTGTCAGCACAGCTGAACACAAATTGTGAGATCATGACCTGAACCGAGGTTGGACACCTAACCATCTAAGCCACCCAGGCTCCAACTCAATATCCTTAAGCACAAGAAGCAGTCCTCTACTTCTCTTGAATGGTTCAGAGTTTACAAAGATATTTTATAAGAGTTCAATGCCAAAGAATAAATACACACACTTCTTAAGCACAATTCTAAAATTTTAAAGGTATATACAATGTTATAAAACTTGTTTGTATTTACAATAAAAAAAATCTGACAACCCCACCTTCCTTGAGATAAGAGGCTTTTTCACCTTCCTCAGGGGCAATCTTTCTATTAATTCTTCTAGTAAATTTTTAATAGTCCTAATAGATTCTTCCATAAGCTACCCTCCCCCATGTCGCTATATACTTGGCAGTGCTCATTTTCCATTCCCCAAAATGAAAAGAAGAAAATTCCCTTCCCCGTAAACATTTTGATAGTGATTTTAAAATACAAAAATCAAGGGCACCAGGGTGGCTCAATTGGTTAAGCATCTGACTTCAGCTTAGGTCATGATCTCACAGTTCGTGAGTTTGAGCCTGTTTCAGATTCTGTGTCTCCTCTCTCTGACCCAGCCCTGCTCCTGCTCTATTTCTCCAAAATAAAACAAATACAATAATCATTGGGAGAAGTGCCAAAATTGAATTAAATCATAAGATTTATCAAGATGAAAATCTCCCATTCAGAATTAAACAGCTTTAAGCATTCTGGAATCTGTTGTTAAGTACAAAATCAGTTCAATTATCAGACTAGGAAATATATGTGAAGAAACCCCTTGTATTGAAATCTTATTATATTTCCTTAAACGTAATTTTTAGAGTTATATCTGGGAGATACTGCAACTTTAGATCTGAAAGTTGTTTCAAAACCAATAAATGGCAAGAGACAGACTGCAAAAATTCGGGAAAGGTACACTGATGAAAATGTTAAATAAGCAAATTTAACCATAATATGTTAATCTTAAGCAAATATATAATGGAAAAAAGCAAATGAAACTAAGATGGAAGGCAATGTGAAAAAAGAAGAAAGAATTACTGTCTTTGGATAGGAACAAATTAAGCATAAGAATTCAAGTAGAGGAAGATTACTCAAACAAGTCTGGGAAAACCTTTTACTAGCAAGATACCTCCCACAGAATGGGAATTCTAGATATGTTAAAAGGGAGGAAGCCTGGAAGAAGGAGCTGGAAGATGAGGAAAGTGGCATCAATAAGGAAAAATTTAAGATGTTTACATTCACTGGTTTTAGCAATAGTTAAGACACTACAGCCAGAAAGGAGAACCGGAGCCTAGACTAAAAATGATTGACTGTGTCAAAAAGTAGAGAACAATTTTCCCAAATGTACCCGGAAGTTTATCTTTCTTTAATCTTTGATGTCTGATGGAAGTTGTCGACAGGCAGCAGCAGAACGCATATAAACCAGAGACTTGGCAGATCTAGGTTATAGGCTTCATTCTGTCTCTTATCAGTTCTGTCTTCTCAGCTAAGCTACGAAAGCTCTATGGTTTCCAACGCAACCATTAATGATTTGTTTCTCTATGTATCATTCAGAGTGTGCAAATCTAAGACCTAAAGTTGTACAACTCTGAGTTTATGGGTTTGGTCTTTTAATGGAGATAGATTCTGTGACTATACACACACACATGCACATATGCGCTCACACACAAGTGATAGTCAAAATATTTCACAACCATTTCAGCATTAGCTAATCCTGACAGAAGCTGGATACAAATAACCAATATGGTCAGACCAATTCATGCGTCCTGAATATCAGCTCTACAAGAAAAAAGATGAAAATATAGGTAAGCTGATTTGAATGTAAAGGTGGGTTGTTCATACTTCTGGTAAACCAAATCTTTATATGCATGCTAAAAATGCAATCCACGTGTACCTGTTCACCTGGTAGTATCTTTCCTGCATTGTAGACCTAGGGAGCAGGAGGAAAGATATATAGCTTCTGAGAAGGAGAGGAGGGAAGGAAGGAGGGAGAAGCATCTGCATTTCAGGACCATGATTCCTACATGTAGCAGAGGTTCTGATTAGACCATACCCAGAACTTGGATTTGCTTAGCAAATATATACTGGTTCCCATCCTCTGACCTTTATAGGCACTAGGGAACCTCTTGGGAAAACAAATCTTAAACCATAAATAAAATTCAGATGTACAGATTCCAAAGATTCATCTGATGAACCAGGCAAGAATCCAGGTGATCAGGAGCTGAGAGAATCTAGGTGAGCCCCTTAGAGAGAATCGTTCCTTAGAGAAGGAAGGGTCTGGCATGGGGCCAGATTCAGCTAGAACAGTAGCTAGGTTCCAGGGTACAGCTGCAAGACATTGTTCTGGGAGTAACAACATGGCCTCTGGACTCTTCTGATAGGGGCTTCTGAAGTGCCTCTAGCATCACCTCCTTTGTGACATTGGCAATTACTTAGCATCTCTAGACTTCAGGGTCTTTACCTGTAAAATGGGGATGCTAATTGTCACAGACTATGTGTCATAGGGTGGCTGTGAGGATAAATAGAGTTATTGCATATAAAGCCTTTAGAGAGAATTTAACACATTTTAACCGTTGTTACCCTGGAATCCCAGGTACATTTGGAACAGGAAACACAAGTTGTTTGTGCATAAACTGAAAACCCTAACAATGATAACAATAACTACAGCAATCATGAGAACACCTCACTACATAGCCTGTATCGTTTAGGGACCTTGCTTAGGGTGTCCCACCCTCACTCTACTCAGTCTTGACCCTCCTTAAAAGAAAGTATTTTTCGGGGCCCCTGGGTGGCTTAGTCAGTTGAGTGTCCGACTTTCGCTTAGGTCATGATCTTGCGGTTCGTGGGTTCGAGCCCCACGTCGGGCTCTGTGCTGACTGCCAGCTCAGAGCCTGGAGCCTGTTTCAGAGTCTGTGAATCCCTCTCTCTCTGACCCTCCCCTGCTCACGCTGTCTCTCTCTCTCTCTCCTAGAAATAAATAAAAATATTTAAAAAAAAAAAAAAGAAAGAAAGAAAGTACTTTTCTTTTCCCTTCCAAGAGGGTAGCTTGGGGTTGGAGAATTTTTGGATTTCTCTCAATCTGAGGGGGAGAATGTGAAGCTTTTGATTAAAAGGCTGAGGCCCCCAGAACAGGACTATCTGAGGTAAAAGAGCTCCTAGCATCGAGTGAGGTAGAAACAGCTGAACTGAAGGAGATGGGGAACAATGAAGGAGCAGAAAGGGGCGCTTGTTTCCCATTCCCATCAACACATCAACTTTTCTAACTAAAAAGGACAAACTATCATAAGAGAAGAACATCTTTATAAACAGGTGGAAGAACTGGCTAAGAGGTGATGACAGGGTTGGAAACAAGAACCATCTGGAAAAAAATTGAGGCTACATGGCACTGCCTAGGGTCCAAGTCACAAGTCAAGGATGTCATAGATGAAGAAGGCCTGGATTAAGTTAAAGATGGAAGTAGGATGAAGGTCATATAGAATCAGGTACCAGATCAGCAACCTGAACCAACACAGGAGACAGCTGTCCAACCCCAGGTGCATCTGGTCTGCAGGTCCCCCAACAATGGAGCCAATAAAAGACTGATGCTGTAAGAGGGGTCCAGCTCAAGTTGATTATTTTGAGTTTTTTTCCTGTCATGAATTGATATAAAAAAATGCCATTTAGGAGGCACCAGGTTGGCTCAGCTAGTTAAGCAGCCAGCCAACTTTTGATTTCAGCTCAGGTCAAGATCCCACAGTTCATGAATTCGAGTCCCACATTGGACTCTGCACTCACAGCACAGAGCCTGCTTTGGATCCTCTGTCTCCCTCTCTCTACCCCTCCCCCACTTGTGCTCACTCTCTCTTTCTCTCTCAAAAATAAATGTTAAAAAGTTCTTTTAGGGGTGCCTGGGTGACTTGGTCAGTTAAGCACCTGACTTCAGCTCAGGTCATGATCTCAGGGTTTTTGAGTTTGAGCCCCATGTCAGCTCTGTGCTGACAGCTCAAGAGCCTGGAGCATGTTTCATGTCTCTCTCTCTCTCTCTCTCTCTCTCTCTCTCTGCCCCTCTCCTGCCCATGCTCTTCCTCTGTCTCTCAAAAATAAATAAACATTAAAAAATTTTTTAAATTTTCTTTTAAATGCCATTTATAGCAAAAGTTACTAAATTGTTAAAAATGTCATAAGCAAGTTCTCAGAATTACTAAGTCAACTAGAAAAGTATATGCTCTAATCAAGAGTTAAATATGCATTTTGGCTGAGGACTTGGACCCATTAGATATATAATCACAAAGACACTTTTGTTTTTGGATGAGAGGACTCACTTTTGGTTTTGAAATGCAAAAATTGCCACCTTTATTTTTTCTAGTATACTCTGTGTCCTTATGTGATGCGAGTTCACAAGTAAAAGCCGTTACCATGGCAGCCAGAGACCTTCCTTTCATAAAAGATAAAAGTCAGTAGTAATGTTTTAGACCCATTGTTTTCAACTCTGTTCCTTCTATAGATGTGTCTTCCCCATTAATATTACAGCATTAAGGTGATCCACAACACACTTAAACCCTTTGCTTTGAATATCAAGATGACTCAGCCACCCTGTCCTGTAAATAATAAGGTTTCGACATTTACAGATTACTCCTGTCAACTAAAAAGCGGTTAAAGCGAAAATTACACAGTCCTGGCAGACATTCATGTGACCTAAGGTTTGGGTTTTTTCTTAGGATTTATAACCCTGACAGTTAATTTTGTGGGCCTCCTTTAAAGCCTGTCATTTAGCACAAATTGACATTTAAGCAGCTTTTTAAAGCTCTAGTATAAAAATGTTAAAACAGCCTGGGCTTTTTTCCTATTAACATCACCTATTATTTATTATCATAGTCAGAGAAGTGAATCATCAATTTCCCTCTTTCAACATTTTCTTAGGAATTAGAGGCAGTGGGGAAGATAGGACATCCTCAGTCAATTTTATTTCCTTCTTTGAAAAGAAAAAAATAAGCTTCTTAGATAAACATTAAAATCTTTTGTACAAAAGACACTACAAAATGAAGAAAGATAACACTGAGTGTTGAGGTACATTTAACAGCACAGGGTTAGTGCCCAGAATATATATAAATTTATATTATATTATGTAAAAAATTATATATATAATTTTACATATAATATAAAACAGTACATTACAAAATACATATATAATGTGTAAATATACATTTCTACAAATTATTAGAAAAAATAAACAACTCAACAGGAAAATAGGAAGGAATATAAAAGTAGCAATTTATAAAAGAGAGTTCGAATGGCTGTATAAAGGGGCATCTGAGTGGTTCAGTCAGTTAACCATCTGACACTTGATTTTGGCTCAAGTCATGACCTCACTATTCATGAGTTTGAACCCCACGTTGGGCTCTGAACTGACAGCATGGAGACTGCTTGGGATTCTCTGCTTGCCTCTCTCTCTCTCAAAAATAAAAACTTTAAACAGCCATTTATTTGAATGGCCATATAAAAAGATGCTTAATATTCCTAGTTGTTAGTGGAAGTTGAATTAACACAATGAAACACCACTTTATGGTCATGAGAGTGACAGAAACACAAAATTCTGGCAGGGGAAGATAGTGGTTTAAACAGGCCTCTGCTCTCATGTTCGCTGGCCCCACCTCTGATCCAAATGCCATACTACTTTCTAGCCAAATGGCCTTGGGCTTGGAGGATGTGTGCATGCTGCGACTCTGGTCAATCCTAACGTGGAGAGATGAACATAAGGTGCACCCGGAGACTAGCAGGAAGAAGGCAAACCAGTAGCTGAGGGTTCTAGAGAAATTTTGGCCTGTGGAGTTCCTTGACCCCCTATTCTTTTGGCCAATTGGGAAGCTACAGAAGAGCCAGGCAGGTGCCCAAGTCTTCCTGTCTTGGAAGATGAGAGAATGGCACCCTTTGCTATTATTTTCTTTTCTTTTTAGGGATTGTATTTTCTTTTTAACTCCAAGAGCATAGAATGTATTAACCTGAAGGGATGCACATTTATTACAGAGGGACTTCAGTCACATCAGTATAGAACTTGGTCTCCTGGGGCACCTGGGTGGCTCAGCAGGTTAAGTATCTGACTTTGGTTCAGGTCAGGAATCCTGCAAGTCCTGAGTTCAAGCCCCACTGGGGGATCCACACTCACAGTGTGGAGCCTGCTTGGGATTCTCTCTCTGCCCCTCCCCCACTCACAGTTTTTCTCTCTAAATAAAGAAATAAAAGGTTCAAATTCACTTAACAAAAAAAAGGAGAAGAACTCAGTCTCCTTGGAAAGAGCAAGAATAAGGCCCTAGTTGACAATGTGGGGAGGTAAAAGGGAACGTGCTACATGTAGTTCCCACTATGTCATCATGTACAAACATCATAAGGCGGCAACACTAGCCTTTCATTAGAGGACGAGTGCTCTGCATGCTTACTCCTCCCACAACGTTATGATTCAGGAGAATGGGCCTCTTTTCTTATTTTTAATTTGTTGTTGTTGTTAACATTTATTTTTGAGAGAGAGAAACAGAGCACGAGTGGGGGAGGGACAGAGAGAGAGGGACACACAGAATCCTATAGGCTCCAGGCTCTAAGCTATAGCACAGAACCCAAGGTGGAGCTTGAACCCATGAACTATGAGTTCATGATCTGAGCCAAAGTTGGATGCTTAACCAACTGAGCCACCTAGGCACCCCTCGGCCTCTTCTGGAAATGAGAAATTGCTTGGGTGTAAAACATATCCACAAGGTTTGGATAAGGCAGGCCATTACTTGTTCAGTATTTCAAGCTGAGAAAGATGAGTTAATTCTTGAGGGAAACAATTCTGTGCTTGTGCTGAATTCAGTTGCTTCAATTCAAAAAGTCATAATGGTTAAAAACAAGGATATCAGAAAGGTTTTAGATATTATCTGTCTCTGATAAAGGAACAATACAGTGGGCAGATTAATAACATCTGGGAGCTGCCCAGCTATGGAAACAATGAGATACTGAATGATACTTAAGACCTGTCTGTGACATTCAAAGAGCACAAATAAATTTATCTATCTTCAAAAAAAAAAAAAAAAGATGTGAGGGCAAAATAAAGGCATTTTGAGACATTTTAAACCATTTTTCTAAATAATTCTTGGGTTAAAGCAAAAATCCAAAATTATGAATAAAATGAACAGCAGAATCCTACACTTCCTGTCTGTGGCATGCAGCCAAAGCAATACTCAGCAGAAATGTACATTCTAAGTACATTTATTAGAAAACAAGAAAAACAGAAAATAAATGCATTAAACTTTCAACCTCATGATAATGAAAAAACAACCAAACCAAACAAACAAAATTAGGAAGAAGTTTAAAAAGATAAAAGCAGAAATAGATTAAATAGAAAATAACTCCAAAAGACAGACTGGATTAATTAAAATTAGTTGTTTGAAAAGCCCAGTAAAATACACAAGCCTCTGGTAATTCTGATGAGAGAGAGAGAGAGAAATAACACCAGAAATAAGAATCAAAACATACCCAAAGGGGTGCCTTGGTGGCTCAATCAGTTAAGCGTCCAACTCTTAATTTCGGCTCAGGTCATGGTCTCACAATTGTGAGACGGAACCGTGTGTCCCAGTCTGCACTGACAGCAGGGAGCCTACTTGGGAATCTCTCTCTCTGCGCCTTTCCTGCTCACATATGTTTGCGTGCTCTCTCTCTCTCTCTCTCTCAGAATAAACAAACTTAAAAAACATTTAAAAAATAGCCAAAGATACACATAATATTTGTAAAATCCAAAAAATTACATCTAACACTTATACCACTAAACTTAAAATTCTAGAAAAAAAGACTTGTTTGGGATGTAAATTATCATAATACTATTAGAGACAATATAAAACTGAATAACTAGCCATAGAAAAATCTGAAAACATAATTTTAAAAGAATCTACTCTTTATGTTTTATTTATTTTTAAGAGAGAGATAGAGACAGTGTGAGCAGGGGAGGGTCAGAGAGAGAGGGAGACACAGAATCCGAAGCAGGCTCTGAGCTAGCTGTCAGCACAAAGCCCGATGCAGGGCTCGAACCCACGAACCGTGAGATCATGATCTGAGCCAAAGTCGGACGCTTAGCCAACTGAGCCACTCCTGCACCCCTAAGAATCTGCTCTTTAAAAAAGGTATCAGTCCCAGACCATTTTATGAGTGAATTCTACACAACCCTTAAAGGACATATTTCCCGCCCCCCTCCCATGTTTTATTTAAACTGTTTCAGTGCATAGGATATAATATTCCCTTACTTGTTCTCGAAGGCTAGTATAACACCAAATTGAGTGAAGACTGCCCCCAAATACCCTTTAAAATAAAAAAGATATTTCTTTTTTTTATTTTAATGTTTATTTATTTATTTTTTTAAATTTTTTTAAATATTTTTATTTATTTCTAGGAGAGAGAGAGAGAGACAGCGTGAGCAGGGGAGGGTCAGAGAGAGAGGGATTCACAGACTCTGAAACAGGCTCCAGGCTCTGAGCTGGCAGTCGGCACAGAGCCCGACGCGGGGCCCAAACCCACGAACCGCGAGATCATGACCTAAGCGAAAGTCGGACGCTTAACCGACTAAGCCACCCAGGCGCCCCTAATGTTTATTTATTTTTGAGAGAGAGAGACAGTATGAGCAGGGGGAGGAGCAGAGAGAGAGACATACACAGAATCTGAAGCAGGTTCCAGGCTCTGAGCTGTCAGCACAGAGCCTGATCAGGGCTCGAACTCACAAACCACAAGATCATGACCCAAACCCATGCTGGAGGCTTAATTGACTAAACCATCCAGCCACCCCTAAAAATATTTTTCAAAAATTACAAATCAAAACTGTATTACAGGAATAATATATCATGACCAAGGAGAACTTCAAAAGTGGCTAAATTGTTAAACAATGGGAAATGTATTAATTCCTTATAAACAGAAAAACAAAATCTATATAATTCTTGCAATAAGGTTGAAAAGGAGTTGAAAAAAATCTCAAACCTCTTTCTGGAACAATCTCACTAATCTAGGAATAACATGAGAATAGGGTGCTTTGTAAGAAATTAATGTGAGTCTTGTTCCCACTCCTTTAGACACAATAGATAGGAATAAAAGATAGTTTTACCTCTTTTCACGAAGATAGCCAAGCCACAGCCCAGGTTTTCCTTACCCCAAACTGGGATGAAGCTTTTTGTCTCCAAACTAGTAAAGAAGAAGTTAGCTCTCAAGTACTGACTACCCTGGGGAGAATCAAGCTCTGATTAGGAGATCTGGTTTAACCAAGGGATTTAAACTAGAGTATCCAAGACAAGACAGAAAGGCTTTTGACTTCTGGAATTTGAAAGGCATGAACAGCACTACTGAAAACTCAAATAGGGAAAACACTGCAGTTTTTAGAGAGGTGATGATATGAAGGGTAGGGAATGACTTGAGCCAAATGGTATGTCACCCTGACTCTGAGTTGGCAGGGATCTCATTGTTACAGGGAGAGAGGTCAAGGCTTGTTAGAAGCTGAGCCAGCAAGACTGAAACCCTGGATGTCTGCTGAGGGCTCCAAGTTCTCTGCAACATACTTTGTACACTCATGTGGTTTATGTGTGTGCACACACACTTGGGTGCATATGTGCACCCATGTGTGAAGTTCTGGCTTTGGCTTATCAGTTATCACAATGAATGGGTAGTTTTTGTGAAGTATTTTTAAGACTATGAGAACTAATAAGAGAATTTTATCAAATGGCCAAATATAAGATCAACACACAGAAGTGACTCGCTTTCCTGAATGTTGGCATTAACCAATCCACAAAATAATGAGAAAACTATTCACTGATACTAGCAACAAAATCTATTACATCTGTTGGAATAAACATCATAAAAATTGCCAAACCTTTGAGAAAAGTGGATGGTTAACACAAATTTCCAACAAATTCAAGAAACTTAGTCTATGAGAAGAGAGAGATGCATGTGATTTAACTGAGAGAGGTCCTCCAGTTAAAGGAATTGTCCAAGTGTAAACAATTCTTAATGCTTAAAAACTAAGTTATATGAGGGACACTTGAGTGGTTCAGTTGGTTAAGTGTCCAACTCTTGATTTCAGCTCAGGTCATGATCTCGTGGCCTGCAAGTTCGAGCTCTGCATAGGTCTCTGTGCTGACAGCTCAGAGCCTGGAGCCTGCTTCGGATTCTGTCTCCTTCCCTCTCTGCCCCTTCCCTACTCATGCTCTGTCTCTGTTTCTCAAAAATGAATAAATAGTAGAAAAAAATTAGAAAAAACCTAAGTCTTGTGAAATAGATGTTCTTGATAAAACTAAGGGAGGGGAGTGATTTAGCAGTTGTTTTAAGGCTTAATTTCATTTGGTGCTAAGTGAACAGTACTGGTCACTATTATGTTGATTCTTCATTATTCCAACAGAGAATTAAGTGACAGGGTGTCAGATGAGAATAAAGGTTAACTTAGTAGATCTCAAAATGTGGTCCTCAGATCAGCAGCATCAATATCACATAGAAACTTAACACCCCTTCCAGACCCACTGAATCAGAAAGTCCATGGATGGAGTCCAGCAACTGTGTTTCAACAAGCCCTTCATGTGATTCTGATACTCATTCCACAATCAAGTTTAAGAATCACTATACAGAGGTAAACTCTCCATCATTCACATGCAATCAGTTAATGGATTTAATTCAACCAGCTGTCTCTTGTTTATGTACCAGCAGAAGGGAAGAAGCATGGCAGAAAGGAGGATTTAAGAAAGCTTTTGCTATTTCTCAAATAAATGTATGTAAATAATATTTAATAGAGAGTACATGAGTGAAAATACTCCTTTTATTTTATAGAAAGCAGCCTATTTTGGGCTCTGCTGCTTCTTAGGCTTCAGAGAATCAATGGACACCACACCAGGACCAGTCTTCACCATGACAAAGCAGGCAATCTTTGATTGGTTATGACTTGAGGAAAATGCTCCTGGTCCAACCAGAGGTCACATAACTAGAAGTCCACCATCAGAGACTAACTTTTTACCCCTTAAGTGAAGCATTTCTCTGAGTATTCTTAAAAATTCAAATTCCCGGGGCACCTGGGTGGCTTAGTCGGTTGGGCGTCCGACTTTCGCTCAGGTCATGATCTCGCGGTTCGTGGGTTTGAGCCCCGCGTCGGGCTCTGTGCTGACTGCCAGCTCAGAGCCTGGAGCCTGTTTCAGTCTGTGACTCCCTCTCTCTCAGACCCTCCCCTGCTCACGCTGTCTCTCTCTCTCTCTCTCTCTCTCACTCTCTCCTAGAAATAAATAAAACATTTAAAAAATTAAAAAAAAAATTCAAATTCCCTATGGAGAAATATACTTAAATTGTCACCAATCTGATTCAACCATGAATTCCTTAAAACTAAGCTTTTCTTCTGAAACAGCGGTCTAGAAAGCATATGCAGTAAGGCCCTGGTCTGTCTAGGTGGGAAATAAAGCTGATAAGGAAAGTGGGGACATTAGTCTTTGGAAATAAATTTCTACCTTTTCATCCATCCACTATATACTTAGATCTTCAGAATCTAATTCTGGTGCACCATTAGATAAGCCCTCTACCCCATTCAATGCCTCAAATTCTCAGCTGTTAAAAGTCTCAGAAGGGGGCGCCTGGGTGGCTTAGTCGGTTGGGCGTCTGACTTTCGCTTAGGTCATGATCTCGCGGTTCGGTTTGTGGGTTCGAGCCCCGCGTCGGGCTCTGTGCTGACTGCCAGCTCAGAGCCTGGAGCCTGTTTCGGAGTCTGTGACTCCCTCTCTCTCTGTCTCTCTCTCTCTCTCTCTCTCTCTCTCTCCTAGAAATAAATAAAACACTAAAAAAAAAATTAAAAAAAGTCTCATAAGTTAAGGGTTTCAAAAATGTTTGGCAGTCTTTGTTAACTATGTGAAGAAGGAAAAAAAATCACATGAGTGTATGGGAGATAATCATTCTGGCTAACTTCACTCATTACTCCTATTATTAGTGCCAGTATAAAGACCATCTAAAATCCTTGGTGAAATTAGAGAAGTCATTTGCTGGCACCCAAGTATTATCTCCTAGTGACAGCTTATTTTACCCAGTGAATGAAAAGGTCGATTAAATTATAGCCAAATATTAATGGATGCTCAAACTATTGTGGAGACTGAAGCCTTACCCGGGGGAGACAAGTCTTATTTTTCAGTAACCTGTGCCACTCTTCCTGTTTAAGTTTACATATTGTTGCATTCTTCAATATTCCTTTAAGATGAGAAGAAAGAATTCCTTATATTTTGTTATAGAACTGAGTTAAGTGGTTAATTAATAACTTAGACAGCGGCTTTAAACCATTTTCCCTGCCGCCTAATGAAGAATAAGATGTCTCAGGATTTTCTTTCTATTCTTGGCAGCAGAGCTGCTGAAGAGATAAACAACCAGAGCGGCGAACATAAATCACGCTCAAGGAGATAAACTGGCTGACCTTTTGGGGAACCATTTACACTTGTATAACACTGAAACCCAAGGCGCTCCAAACACTTGGGGGAGGTGACTGTGCACACGCATTTTTAAGTACTTAATCCTGCCACTCATTAAGTGAGGAAATAGGAAAAAAGAGCTATGAATATACTCTCCTAGACCTAATACCACAGTAGGGAGAAATCAAAGAAAGCCAAATCTTCTTGCATCCTTGTTTCATTCATTCCTCTCTCATCTTTTCCCTTTATAGGCAGAGTTTTCTTGGTGGCAAAGGTGCTCTTGAACAGTAGTTTTTTATTCTCCATGCTCACCCACACAGCACAAATCCTGTTCCTCAGAAGCTGGCAAGACCATTCACCTACTGCTCGAGGCTAAGCCCTAGAATCATCCTGGATTGAGCTCTTTTCCTGTCCCCTCCGTAGCCCATCAGATCAGCCAAGTTCTACATCCAATATATACAATCAAACCCAATGACCTCTTAACACCCCCACTGATGCCCTTTCTATCCCACCAGCAACATCTCTCACTTGGACCCTGATTCTTCCCTTGCTCCCTACAGTCCACTCATCACACAGTCTGACTCATTTAAAATATAAGTCAGATTTTATGACTACCCTGTTTCAAACTCGCCTCCAACTTCAGGGTATAGTTACAATAAATTTCAAATTCTATCACAGTTCCTAAGGCTCTGTCTCTGAATCCTCATCTTGTTCTCCTTGTCCCCTCAGCGCAGATACACCAGCTCCATCGGCCCTCTCTTGGGTCCTTCAAACACACCTAGCTTATTAACTTCCAAGAGTTCTCTCCCGGAAAACTCATCATCTGGATCTCTGGCCAGCAGGCACCTCCTCAGAAAAGAATTTTCTGAAATGCCTGCCCATGCCACAGCTTGGTCATTTTATCACCTTATTTGTTTAAATTTTCTTTGGATGACACATCATACATGACATTTTCTTACTTATTAAATCTCTGTCTCTCCATCCTAGACTAGAAATTTCATGAAAACAGGGACCTTGTTCCCTCATGCCATAATTCCTAGAGCCTTGAGCAGTGCCAAGGACAATATGATACTTGTTACATATTTGCTGAATTAATGAATACATGAATAAGCGCTTCTGACTCAACCCACCCTATAAAAATTTCAATCGTTATGTGATGCTAAGAACAATCAATTCAACAAATATTTTTATTTGTCTACCAAGTGTCAGGCACTGTTCTACATGTTTTTGTTGGAGTTGGATTGCATTTATCTACTAAACTTGAATAAAACATGGTTTTGATGATAATAATATACAGTGAAGTGCCACTTGAAGAAAAGTCCAACTTGAGTAGCATAGGCTACTGACATGAATATTGCTACTAGGGCTGCAAAGGCTATCACTATAAAGCACAATCTTATCATTGCTTCTGGTAAAACAATCACAGAATACCTCTCCTTAAGATAGTGGAGCAGAAGTGCATCTACATATATGCAACAGTAAGAAAACAAAGTTCAAGTCCCAGTTCTGCCATTTACAATGCATGTAACTTTATACCTCTGTGCCTCAGTTATACATCATTTAATGCTAAGGATATCAACAACTTTCCTGCCTACTTAATAGCGTTATAAGCATCAAAGAAATACTGTAGCTAAGAACACTGCATTCTGAAGACATATGTGGTTTGTTTATAAATATGCATATGCTCACAAAGGATAACAATGAAACAATTTATGAATTATATTTACCACTTACACTCAATTAACTCATGTTCAATGCAAACTATTACTCATGAGAAGTAAAAGTAGCTCGATCTTTCCAAACACATTTGTTTATAATAGATTTTCCCCAACAGAGCCTCCTTTCCAGGGCCCCTTCCTTAGACCTGTCCTTATACATGAATCCCCTACCTAAGAAGATATTTCAAGCATTTGGGATGTCCAGAGTAATGAGCAAAGTCTCCTTCCTAAAGAGAAAAAACTGAGAACATAGTCCAGTTATGACTGCAGTGATATGGTTAGTGGCCTAAAATTCCCCAAACTATTCCTTTCTGAGACTAAATATAAACCACCGAGGGTAATACCAGTCAGGGAGAACAAGGCTTGTGCTGAATTCCTAGTGTTAGTACAATGTGCAGATAGGCCAGGATAATCCGCCCCCCCTACCCTGCCCCGATGAAACATTATCTACCAAGAGAATTCTTAGGCCTCTTTGGATGCTGTGTAGATGCTCATAATCAATGAATTTCTTAACTCACATAGTTTTTCCAGCTGCAGATTTGATAAAATGAAGACAGGAAAGAGCCATCTTAGAAGTCTAACTTTAGTGACTCTTGACAAATAATCCTAGACAAAACTTAATGATATATTTTTGAATGCTTTCTCTTGACTATCTTACCTTGGAGGCTCACTCTACTGTTGTTCTGTCTTTCCAGTCGAAAGTCATTTGTATTTCCTCAATTATTAGGCACCTATTTTATGTGACAATTTCTTGAGGCTCCTTCTTAATTATTTAAATACTCACAAATATAAACTAAATAAAACTTGTGTGAATGTCCAGCTTAAAAAGCCTTTTAGCAATTTTCTCAGATGTACAGATTGAAGAATTACACAATATAGATGCCAAAAATGTGCAAAAAAACCAAAAATCTTCAAAGGGAAAAATAAAGGTAGTTCTAGTCTAAGTATCCATTAGAATTGCTTGAGAATATAAACTTGATATTAGGACTAACCCTTCTTTCTGTCTTACATGCCCAAGTTCATCCTCTTTAGCCTCACTCCATCTAGACGTTGCAGGGTCCTACAGTAACACTGATTTCTGAATGACCAGAGTATATAAGGAGATTCTTGGTGAAAGAAGAGGATAACTTCAGAATCAAGAACCTTGGTGCCTGCTGATTGCTGCCCCATTATAGCTGTGCAGAAGGTTTCAGACAAGGCCTCAACTCTGGGTCTTTATCCAAGTTCCAGAGCCTGTGTTGGATGTCTGTTGAGTCGCAATCCCTATGTGGTCTAGAATTAAATTCAGAATTATGTATGTGTGTGGTTGTGTGTGTGTGTATGTTTTAGAAAGGAGAACAAAATGTTTTATTAGAAATTAATAATCACTGGTCTCCATTATCTGTGTTTTTCTGGTTCCTACATACTTTCTAGTTTTATTCACTACCTTGCATCAAACTCAGTCTTCAGGGTATGCCCAGATATAGAAGCACAGCCTCACTCTGGCCTGTTTGGGCAGCTCATCTCATTCCAGTCCTTGTCTATCTTTATCCACCATCCCCCTAGGCACCTTGCTAGTTTCCTACTTCCCCTAAGTCTACTTTCTTCTTTGCACACTTTGCTATAGCTTTCGTTCTTGATCCTAATGTCAAATGTTGATATGCAAATTCATGGTTCAACCATACATGCTAATCTTTGACTCAGTTCTTATGACCCTACTCACTGTAAACACTATTTTCTCTCACTGATTTTAAATACATTAACCTAAACATATTTCATTCACTTGCCACTCAAATACTATTAAAGGGGAAAAAGTATACATTTAATAAAATTTTTAAGTTTTTGATACAATGTGCTAGCTGGCTTGCTGATTTGGTCAGGCAAAGGACTTTTCACTCAATGTTGGTAGTTTAGACATAACATAAACCAATCCACGTTATTAGCCAAGTAAAGTTGAATAATCTAAATTGCATATATAATACAGATTACATATATTTATAAATATAAAAATTTTCTTATTTTAAATAATGTCCCTGTATGTTTAAGCAGAACTCTCAGACTCCCAATATTCCTGTCACCTAGTTATTTAATCAGCTGCTAATCAAGATATTGCTATAAAGGGAGTTTTAAGATGTAAACCCCCAAAATCAATTGATCTTTAGAGGCAGAGGATATATGGACAGTCCTGACCTCATTGCACAAGCCTATAAAAGCAGCATTTTCTCTGGCTGGTAGTAAAGGGTGAAGTTCCAGAGATGTGAGCATGGAAAAGAATTTGATGGACTACTCCTGGCTTGCAGGTAGAGGGGCTGCATACAAGGACCAGAGAGCAGCTTCTAAGAGCTAAAAGAGCCCCCCCCCCTCCCCAACAGTGAGCAAAGAAATGGCAATCTGAGTCTCATAGCTGAAAGGAACTGAATTCTACCAACATCCTAAGTGAGTTTGGGAGTATATTCTTCCCCAGAGTCTCTAGATTAGAGATCTTCCTTTCCTACAGACAAATGCCTTGATTTCTGCCTGTGAGACCCCAAGCAGAAAACTCACAGGATCTCCTGCCGTATATTTGACCTACTCAACTCTGCTAATAAATGAGTGTCATTTAAGCCACTAACTCTGGTATTTTGTTACACTGCAAGATATAACTAATATACTATCCTTCTGGGAACTTACATGCCATGCCTCATTTATATCTAATATTTTCATGCAGCTTTACACAAAGACCCATATTTGGCTTGCAAGGAGAAACAATAAGACCATCAGGTGACTTTCAGGAGAGGTCTGTTGATCATTCTGAAGAATGATCATTGGTGGAGTTACAATGAGCTATTGTAGGAAAATGACTCACTTGGCTTCAATAACAAGTCTAAATAGAAGAATCAGCAGAACCAGCTAACAAAATGACTCTAATAATCATTTTCTAGATTGGGATGCTTATTAGGAAGTTTTAACAGACATGTCAGATGAAATTAAATGCTCAATTTTAGAGCAAACAATTTTCTAATAAAAGCAAGTGATTGTGAAAATAAAGAGGCAGAACTACATTGGATGATTCCATGGAAATGTGCAGGTAAATTTGTACCCATGGGCATGCAAAAGTAGGTTTCAACATTGTCACCCAGCACATCTCAACATTGCTCAACTGTTACCTTTCCCCAACTCTCTGCCTTCCTCTCAAGAGAATAGACATAATTGGGGGATGAGGTAATTGACGGTCTACAGGGACCACAGAGAAAGTGCATTAATCAGAATTCTACTGGAAAAAGCAGTATAGAGCTGCTTCCACTCATAGTGGAAATAGCTCAGCATGATTCTTCAATTAAAAATTAATCAAGTGAATAAGACCCTGCAATACAAAACAACAAAAGAAAATTAAACATCTCCCCAGGGGAAAGCCTACAAGTCATAAAAAATTAAAATGTAAAACTGTGAATATTTACAAATATCATTTACAAACATAAATCTGTTGATGACTCATGCCCATGACAAGATCACAGGTCCTTAGGAAGTTTGAAAACCTTTCAGGGATCAAGCAAAGCTTCTTCCACCTGAGTTCACACCAGAACCACCACTTGGAGGATGATGGGGACAGTTACTAAAACACAGACTCTCAGTACCCACCCCGAGAAGTGCTGACTCAGAAGGTCTGGGATGCAGATGGTCTGGCTTCAGTACTTGTGACAAATAATCTGAAGGGATTCTGATGGGCATCTGAATATCACTATAGTAACTGCCAGTTTCACAACTGTCTACAAGTCTGGGGCCCTCACAGTGTAACACACTGTTTATTGCTCTGCTGCTTATTCAGAAAGTGAACTTGTATTTGTAAAACACTCAGCTGCTTTCCAATTTTTGTTCCCAGTTACAAACGAGATTATCCTAAACAGAACTAATTTAGGATAAACTTTGGTGAATAAACTTTTCCCACCGCTATCTCCTTCATTCATTCATTAATTCAACAGATAATAAAAAACTATTATATGCCAGACACTGACCTGGAGATTCAATAACAAGTAAGTAAGAAAGAGCCCCTGCTTTCAGCCTAATAACAGCCTGACGTCATTAGTAAGCAGATGTAATACAATAAGATGAATGGCAGGATGGGAAAAATAAAAGTAGCAGAGAAAGTGTTATTGGCAGGAGGAACACATGCAAAACCTAGAGCTAAAAAGGAAGCTTAGTACAGTAGAATAGAGTGTGTCTGTCTGTGGATAGATGTCTGGGTGTGCAGACATGCACAATGAGACTCTATTCACATCAAGATAAAAATAGTAAGACTGGATACTATTACAAGGTGTGTTTAAAACCCACTAAAGTCTTCTAACAGCTCAACACTTCCTGATATAGCAGTTCCTGCATAAATTCAGAAAGAATTAGGACTCCCCCCTCCTTTTCCATTTGTCTGACAGTTTCCAAGAAAAGTTGTCAGATAACTGATCCATAAAGACAGTATTGTGCACATTGGCATACTGCCAATATGTCATGCTTCTAACTCCCAGTATGCATGAACTTCAGAAGTCATGATCCAACCGTCCATGCAAGGAAACAATCTGTTCTAAATTTTACATATTCTTAAGGGTTGGGGGAAGCACCAAATAGAGCTGCAGTTCCCTTTGGGTGGCTTGTTCTGAGTTTCGGAAGCCATCTCATCTAGTTCAAAAATAATGTTCTTCTGGACTAGAATGGAGATTTGAGCTGTAGGTCTAGAAATTAATAATTTGGAGTGGGAAAAAGAGATGGGATATCATCCAATATGTATAAATGGAAGAAAAAGTGTGAGAGTAAATGAAACATTTGATATGGCAAGAAGGAAGTAGTTGGTGTCATTCAAGGGAAGAATTTAGACCAATAAAAGTGAAGAATTTAGACCAATAAGAGTGAAGACCCCAAGTGAATTGACATAAGAAAGAGATCAAGCTTAGCCCATGAGCTGGAAATATTTCACTTGCTCTTCTAGAGCAAATTCAGTCTTCAAACTTCTCTTCTTTTTTCTCTGTTCTGGTGGCTGACTTATATGAAGTGCATCAATGGGCTGTATTATCTTCTGGCTTCCAGTTTGGGTTCAGCCAAGGGAAGGCACTAGTAGAAGCTCAAAGTAAGGGAGAGGAGAGTGAAACTAGTATCTGACTGCTTGGCTATGGTTTGATTCTTTCCCTCTACCAAAGGCCACAACATCTGTCAGATAGACTCACCTACAACTGCATTCTCTCTCTGGGGTTCTGGTAACTTCTCTCTTGTCTTGCTGTTTCAAGGTAGGATGATAGTGGCTCTCTACTATTTCTAGCTCTGTAGTGCTTCATCTCTTGCTGGTTCACTTTGACCTTGCCTACAACTTTGTAAACAGTTCTTTCATTAAACTCTTCTCCATTACTCTAAGTGAGCCATTTATTTCCTGTCTATATACTGATATAACCTGCCAGGGACTGCATTTTTTTTATATTGACAATGGAGAGTTATCCTAATTCTGACAGGCAGCTGAAACAATAACTATTGTAAGTAACAGTTACATAGAAATTATAGTTCACATATGCTCTTTTTTCATTCTTTACCCATGACTTTTAGAACTGAGACCTCACCTGGTCTATACATAATGAATATACATAAACATAATGAATGTAATAACAATATACGTAATGAATCTAAACGTGTATATTTTCTACCAACTCTAATATTCTTAAGTATCCACGCTGGGGCACCTGGATGGCTCAGTCGATTAAGGGTCCAACTTCAACTCAGGTCATGATCTTGCAGTCTGTGTGTTCAAGGCCCTCATTGGGCTCTGTGCTGACAGCTCAGAGCCTGGAGCCTGCTTCAGATTCTGTGCCTCCCTCTCTCTCTCTGCCCCATCCCTGTTCATGCTCTGTCTCTCTGTCTCTCAAAATAAATAAATGTTAAAAAAATTTTTTAATTAAAAAAAAAAAAAGAATTGAAGAGCTCAGGGGCACCTGGTTGGCTCAGCCAGAAGAACATGCAATTCTTGATCTCAAGGTCATGAGTTCAAATCTCATGCTGGTGCAGAGATTACTTAAAAACAAATAAATAAATAAGGGACACCTGGGTGGCTCAGTTGGCTGAGTGTCCAACTCCTGATTTTGGCTTAGGTCATGATCCCAGGGTTATGGGATCAAGCCAAGTGTTGGGCTCCACGCTGAGCATGGAGCCTGCTTAAGATCCTCTCCCTCCCCTCCCCCAGCCCTTCTTCTTCTCTCAAGCTCTCTCTCTCTAAAATAAAGTATAAATAAGTAAATAATGTTTTTAAAAAGAATTATTGAGGGGGTGTCTGGGTGGCTCAGTTGATCAAGAGTCTAACTTCGGCTCAGGTCATGATCTCATGGTTCCTGGGTTTGAGGCCCACGTCAGGCTTTGTGCTGACTGCCAGCTCAGAGCCTGTAGCCTCTTTTGGATTCCATGTCTCCCTCTCTGTCTGACCCTCCGCTGCTCATGCTGTCTCTCTCTCTCTCTCTCAGAAATAAGTAAAACATTTTTAAAAAAGAATTCAAGAGCCCAAATGTTGTGTAGTCTTTTAAAGTTGAATGAATTAAAATTTCATTATATAAATTGGCTTTATTTCCTTCATCTGGGCTCCAGGTTCTTCAAATTAGCTAGTACTCATTTTTCAAGCTTTCATTCCTGTTGGAAATTTCTAAAGGCAAATTGTCAGAAAAGGCAGGGTTATGAATCAAAAATCAATCATGAGCTGGTAGATATCTAAGACTATATTTTATAATAAAATCAATAAGAATAGAAGTCTGCCAAATCAGTTTTTTGGTGTCATAGATGGATTCACGGTAACAGTTTTCCCTTTTCTCAACTTCTTCTTCTTCTTTATATAGACATAATCCAAATCTCTTTACTATATCAGTAAGCAAAACATGCAGAATAATTTTTGACAGCTAAGTTTTGTCATTCTAAATAGTGGAGGGCAAAGATAAAATATCTACATGATAATGTTGATAACCAATTTCATAGGATACTCAATTCTCAAAATAAGTAGCTCCATAATGAGTATACACAAAGTAGAATTCAGAAATACACGAATATACTGGCACAAAAACAGAGACTCAGATCAGTGGAACAGAATAGAGAACCCACAAATGGACCCATAAATGTGTGGCCAATTCATCTTTGACAAAGCAGGGAAGCATATCCAATGTAATCAACTGTCTCTTCAGCAAATGGTGCTGGTAAAACTGGAGACTGACATGCAGAAAAATGAACCTGGACCACTTTCTTATACCATACACAAAAATAAACTCAAAATGGATGAAAGACCTAAACATAAGACCGGAAACCATCAAAGTCCTAGAGGAGAAAGCATGCAAGAACCTCTTTGACCTCAGCCTCAGCAACTTCCTATACAACACATCTCCAAAGGCAAGAGAAACAAAAGCAAAAATGAACTACTGGGACTTCACTATCAACAATAGACAAAGTATGAAAAGAGCCCAATGTCCATCGACAGATGAATGGATAAAGAAGTGGTGTGTGTGTGTGTGTGTGTGTATACATATATACATATACTCGTTTCAAAAAAATGAAATCTTGCCAATTGCAACTATGTGGATGGAACTAGAGGGTATCATGCCAAGCAAAATTAGTCAGAGAAAGACAAATATCATATGACTTCACTCATATGAGGACTTTAAGATACAAAACAGATGAACATAAGGGAAGGGAAGCAAAAGAATATAAAAACAGGGAGGGGGACAAAACATAAGAGACTCAAATATAGAGAACAAGCAGAGGGTTGCTGGAGGGGTTGTGGGAAGGGGGATGGGCTGTAAGGGTAAGAGGCATTAAGGAATCTACTCTTGAAATCATTGATGCACTATATGCTAACTTTGATGTAAATTTAAAAATAAATTAATTTTTTAAAATACACAAATAATATTTCAGCAGGTAATTTGTGCCACTAGGGTGAAGACACTGTTATTGAAGAAAGATTCCTATAGTAAAATCCAGTGAGTGTGGTGGGTTTTACTCTAAGGTAAGAGAAGGTAGATTGGACAGTTAAAGTTCAGTTTAGATTACTTCTATCAAAGTTGGGTCTCCCCTACACACACACACACACACACACACACACACACACACACACACACACACACACACACACTCGGCTTATATCCAGAGAGCCAAAAGGCTTAAGCCATTGAATATTTAAAAAATTAGATTTATGCAGTCCATATCTTCTCCTGATCAAGGTATCAAAAATAAAATAATTGTCCCCCTTTAAATTGCACACAATAAAGACACTATCTCCTTTCAGGAGAGGCACCGTCATCACTGGAAGGTATGTTCCAGATGTAAAAGAATGAAATTTATGACCTAAAGATATGACTTAACATGAATAGAACCTCAACTTCCTATTGAGTGGCTTACCCCAAATATAGCAAGCCAAGCTTACAATTTCAAGATAAAGCTTTGGGGTGTATATATCCCTTTGAAGCAACACACCTGTATCCCTTGGATAAATACCTAGTAGTGCAATTGTTAGGTCATAGGGTAGTTCTATTTTTAATTTTTTTAAGGAACCTCCATACTGTTTTCCAGAGTGGCTGCACCAGTTTGCATTCCCACCAGCAGTGCAAACGGGTTCCTCTTTCTCCACATCCTTGCCAACATTTGTTGGTGGTATCTCGTTGTGGTTTTGATTTGTATTTCCCTGATAATGAGTGATGTTTTCAAGTGTCGTTTGGCAATCTGGATATCTTTGGAGAAATGTCTATTCATATCTTTTGCCCATTTCTTCACTGGATTACACAGAGAACTGTGTACTTTTGAGAGCAAAAAAGATAAAACCAATGGATGGAAGAAAGCAACCATGTTAAAAGACCTGGATTAAAAGAGAATCATAGGAGAATGTTCTAGGGGTGATGGCCAAAATGACACAAGAGTCTTCCTAGGACCTCTCCTTACTGTTTCTAGGAATTGTTTCCATGCCTCCTTCTCTTCATTGCAAATGATCTTCCTCCCCCTTCAGTTCCCAGTGCTTCCTTTCCATTTCTTTTCCTCACTTCACTTCTCTCTCTTATCTAGCCATATTTAAAAGTGAAATAAAAATGTTAACTCTTGTAAAATTATATTAATAGTTATTAAACTATTCTTAAGGTAAAAGCAGTCAAATGTTTTGTATTTACCTCAAACATTTTTTCATATTTTGCTCTAGAATAAATTTTTTTTTTCTGGGCAAAAGGCAATACAAGCAAAACATCATCCAAATTTAGACTTTTAGGAAAAGAATTTGATTTTTGGTAAAGAAGGGTGCACTTGGTGATGGAAAGCATTATGATATAATCATAGTTTAAA